>JASXTE010000016.1:13352500-14600000 GCA_030280995.1 Hemileia vastatrix
TTGTTTAGTTATTCACTATTGTCACTTACTGATTTGGGGATTAATGGCGGGGAAATTGGATTCTTAATTGGGCTTTTAATTATTTGTTTCATGTTTTTCTCTATATTGTTATGTTTCATTTACTCTTTTGATATTTTTGTTTTATTCCTTTCTAATCATTGTATTTACTGATATAGTAGCGCTTCAGAGGACCCATTGCCTATAAAAGGGCCTTGGATAATCCCCTGTAGCCTTATCACTTACTATACACTCAACAAATTTAATATACTTTTATATCACGTTTATATTCTTTTTATTAGTAATAAAATTCTAATTAAAATTCTATATAACAATTTAAAGGTTGCTTTAAGTCTGATAGTAATCACAGTGTTTGCCGCGCATAACCCTTACTTGAAATAATATTATTATTAATAAAACCCAATCTTTTGTCACCTCTCAAATTACTTGTCGTTGCTTTCTCTTCAATAAATTAAATAATTTTATTAGACTTTATTTCTTTTATTTCTCAAATTACCATTACCTCCTTGTCCTCCTCTCTTTCTTCTCCCCTCTTCTAGACAACTGACCAACACAAACTAAAAATCTGGAGAGTATGGAAAAAAAATTACATGGGTTGTGTTTCAAAATGTTGGAGGGTGATTGGCATAATGAAAGAGCATACGCTGGTGGAAAGAATGTTTTTGTGATTCAAGAGAGGGGAGAGCTGGTGCAGTTTTGGGATCCTCTTCTTCATAAAGATCATTGAAAAGACATATAAGCTAAAGTGTCTTCCAAACCCAATTCAGAATCAGAGTCAGCAGCTAAAGTTAAAGTGATAGCATTCATAGCTGATTGAAGTTGCTTCCTAGTAGAGAGATGCTTTATTATTGTTGGTAGAAGGTTTATATGATGAGTGGGAAGTGGGAATTTGCCACCAAATGAGCAGGTGGGGTGTGTAAATAGAAAAAAAATGTTATGTGTTTTCCACCAAAATTAAGTAGCATAGAGTGAAGAGACACATAAGGATGAGAAAAAATGTTAAGTGTTTGCCACCAAAATTAAGTAGCATAGAGTGAGGAAAGACTTAAGGATGGCATCAGCAATTATAAGTCATGTGACTTTCTTAAAAATTCATCATGGATGTGATGAGTTTGGGACCAGGAATTGGGAATGGAAATAGGGGTATAAGAGCCAGGTTAATGTATTATTGTGGATTCCTTATCCACTAGCCCTGGGCTAGTAGATAATAATCTTCCACAATTAATAATGTCTGATCCTGGGAAAAAAATACCTGATCCCTAATTGTAGATCCCTCAACTTTTATACCCCCTATTGAGTACTTAAAAACATACTAATCTTTTTATAGAACATAATTTAGTTTTGTATTTAAATGTAAATATATTATTTATAATAATAAAATCAATATAAAAATTAATTTAAAATATATTGTTATATAATTTTATTTTAATATAATATTTAATTTGTATATATGTAGATCCAATTTTTCTTATTTTAATTTAACATAAGATTTTACTTGCCCTTCAGTATAGGCTGGCTGACACAATCACTCAATTTCTAATCTGATACTAAATATATTCCTAATTCGTCTTCTAGATGTTCTTCAGGTGCTCACAATCAAAGGCAAAAAGAAGGGGAGATTGATATAACTCACAAACTGAGCACACAACAGCTATCACCCGGAAAAAATGAGTGGGGACTTGAATGAAAGTCCCCACAAAAATTGATTCAATAGGAGTTCATACCTTCAAGAAATTGTTCCCTCATTTCTTCCTGGTCTACAAAGCATCAGTCTTTTCTGGCTACTTCAACTGTTATATTTCAAAAATAACATCATCATTTAATTTTATCAAACCACTTTTTTTTTATTTTCAATTCTGAAATTGATTTATGTTTTTGAATTCTAAGCCAATTCTCTCATTCAAAAAATACCACATTTATCTGAGCACTAAACTTTCATCCTGAAGATTCAGAAAAATCAATTGAAAAAAATGAGTTATGTCATCATCTTCCTAATCATCACAAACAGTAAAAAAAGTATAGAAAGACAAACTAATAGTGCCCAATTAAGTTTTAGCTGAGTTTTAAAGGTTTTTAGAGTCATAAAAATGTGGTTAAAAATTTTCTGAAGTTAGAAAAAAAACTGAGAGAATTTTTTTTTTCCATAAGGTTACTTTTTAAGTCAGTGATGATGATGATAAAATGGTGAAAACACACCTCAAGATAGATAAAACATATGCAGAGTAGAATAAAATATTTTTAAAAAGAAATTTCTAATATAAGGTGCCTTCAGATGTATTGGTAAATGGTTATTTTTTGCTTCATTTAGCTGAAGAAACCCTTTAAGAAGGCAAATTTTTGAATTTTTTTCCACAGGTTTTGTCAGCCTAAATATCCTTAGGACTGAGTATTTCTTATGCTTAAAATAAGATAACCTTAAGTAGATTAAGCTTATATCTTAAAAATAAGGTTAAAATAATAATATATATTATTTTATTATATATATATATAATTATTATTCTATTATATAACTTATAATAGTTTAAATAGCTTATCCATGGCCTAATAATATTTATTAAGGTGTTAATGGAGTCATAATATACTTATCTTAAGTGATATGAAGTAATTATTGACATACATAAGCTTATATGTATACATAAATCTCATATTCAGTTAAATATGCAGTATATTATGTATATTTAGGTATATAAGTGGGTTTTAGCCCCTTAATAGCCTATAACCTTTGTTTTTCTGCTTATTTTAGGTCATATGGACGAAATCAGTGGACTCACAACGCCTACAGAAGCATAGACACCTATATCAGGCACATACACCCAGTTTGGACAACTAAAATTACTTCCTTGGATGGTTATTCACGGATTTATGGGTTGGAAGGATGTTTCTGGGTTAATGTGGATGCTTGGGGATGTTATTGGGGGCTTGGACATTTTATTTGTTTCCTTTATATGCTTTTAGTTTCATTAAATCTCTTTTTGATTGTTTATTTTACCTGTTTCTTTATGGTATCCGCTTTTATCTGGGTTTTCTATTTATGGTATGGATCAGTGTTATTATTAATAGTGATGGAGGGTCCTTACTGGAGGTCTGGGTGTTGAAACTGCTTGAAGTGGACGCCATGGGGAGGTGATGGGCCCTCACAGTGCTGTAATTTCCGTGGATAGCAGTGACATCATCTGGATTGAAGGTCTGTGCACTCCAGTGGATTTGGGTATAAGTAAGGAGGGATTTTGACGGTTATTTATCATCATTCAATTACTAAAACTCCAACAAACACTACTATACAATTATTAACCTTTAGAAATATATTATAAAGCCACTATAAATTGATTTTATCTTTATATAAGCTATAACTATATTTTATTCATCTATTTTCCACCACTAGCACGCACTTAAATCCAAGTATTGTGAGTTTGATTTGAGTATAACTATTTTATTAGTCTCCCCATGAGGTTTAATCACTAAATTATTTATCAAAAAGTAGTAGGGCCATAAATAAACACTGTTATATCATACTAATATACTAGACTATACTGACAATTGGGGGTCTTTCCTTATATTTTACTTATTATTTAGTATAAGCCTTGGGACGTGATTTTTACCTTAGTACAGCTCAAAATAACCAAATTTTTTGGTCTGCTGCATATTAGTGGGTCATCATAACTCATTTATTGCGGAAAAGAACCCTTAAAATAATTTTACTAATTTTTTATCATAAAAATTAGATATTTACAGTAGTAACTGTACCCAATATAAACCCAAGTTCACTTGGTATTTGGACACCAATATAACACCCAATTAAATTGGTATTTGGTTAAAGCTTGGTAAGCTACTTATTCACCCTTATAGAGGTCTAGTTAAGCCTATGATTATATTGTTAACAGATTTTTTTGAATTTTTCTTACATTTTATTTAAATAAATAATGATATAAATTCAGGGTAAGCTCCATTGCTTTTTATTAGTAATACAATTGCTAGTATCCTTTGTCTACTAATTCCATAGAGTTTTTTCCTTTTGTAGACGTAAGATATTGTCATTCTTAACAATATGAGTGCTCCCCAGGACAGTGTAAGTGAAAAGCCTGCTTATAATACCAGGTCTAAAGCTAACAAAAACTTTCCAGGACATCACCATGGAGGGTCAACAGTACCCCCAGGCAGAAAGCATGAGTATAGAGGAAAAGGACGCCCTCTTAAAAAAGATAACTATAAAAAATATGTCTCCTCCTCTTCAGGATCAACTGTCCCACCTGGCCAAACAGGTTCTGAAGTTGGAGGAATCAAAATCACTCATGTTCAAAGAGGTAGAGCAGTTGCAAAACAATTGCAAGGTAGGGTTTCAGCAGATGAATCAGGCATTGGCAGAATTAAAGGGAGGCCAGCCCAGTCAGTCAAATCAGCAACCCCCTATCCAAGGCAGGTCAACTCACTCCCAGGAGAAAATCCTGGTAGACAAATGGAAATGGGACTGGTTACATCAACAGTGGACAAGCCACAGTTGCAACAGGGATCCACCACCTCATCTGACTTCCTCAGCTCACCCTTACAAAGGAAAAAAGCGCCAAAAATCAGGACTGGCAACCATCCCTTAGTAAGTAGATTAACTTCTCAGATTGAACATAATACTGATAATTACAATATAGGTAATTCTATTGATGTTAAATCTGTGCAAAAAATAGAGGAGGATTTAAGAAATTTAGGTTTTAGCATAGATACACCTGACCTGTCTTTTGTCCACAATAACAGTACTATTTACAATGATAATACAGTTAACCCTCAGTTGCAACCACCTACTAGTGAGATGAGAAGTTCACAGGAGAGTGAGAGAATTGAAAAGGAAGACATGGAATATTTTAACAATAATCCAACTGTCCATAGAATTGTTTCAGCATTGTGGAATAGAATGACTGATTGTGAGGAACAGACAGTTAAGCTCACTAGTGATACAATTTCATCCTTGACATTAAACATTTCTCAATTAGCAACACGTAACAAAGAATTAGAGAAAGAACATTTGTCTCTAACTCTTAAATATGATTCATTGAGTAATAAATATAATGACCTTTCAAACAAATTCTGTGAGTTAGAAAAATTATATGAAACACATTTATTAAAAACTGAATCAAGAACAAAGTTATCTTTTGCCCAGACAAATCAAAGTGTCTCTGAGTTGCTACAAAGATTAACTAAAATTGAGATTGAAACTGACAATCTACTAATGAACCAGGATAATCATAAGTATAATCAATATAATAATAATCCTTTCATTGGCAAAAGTGAATCTCGTTCCTTCCCTATACCACCACAATTAAAACCATCTGGTGGTAGTGTCAAATCTGAAAATGTAAGTCACAAATCCGTGCAGGAGGAAATACAAGACCATTTATCAAAAGTGAATGAGTTGTTGAATTTACCTAAGATTAGTGAGATAAAATCCAATCAGAAAAACTGGCCTAAGATAGATCAGTACCCAACTTATGATGGGGAATCCAGCTCTGATTGGCAACATTTTATTCAAAGAATTGACAACTTGAAATTCTCATATAAGTTACCAGATGAAGAAATAACATCAAAATTAATTTCTTTATTTAAGGATGTTGCTTTATTATGGTTTGAAGCTGTCTTAAGTGAGGGTAGAGACTACTCTTGGGCTGAAGGGAAACAAGTTATTGAAAAACAATTTGGAGGTTCTAAATTCAGGCTTAATCAGCAGAGACTTTATGAGAAGACTAGGTATAATCCGTTGAATGGTGACAAACCTATGGTATTTTTAATGAATTTAAACAAAATATTAAAAGCCATTGAGCCTCATATGGATTTTAACTTATGGAAAGATAAGATAATATATAAATTACCTATATCTGTCAGAGACATTGTTGTAGCTAGAACATTAAATGTTACTGAATATTCTGACTTTATTAATATTTGCAATGAAATATTATTAAACCATAAGTATGAATCAAGGTATTCCACTTATAAACAAAATGTTGAACCTGTAAAAACTCAGAATTCAAAAACACTTCAGGAGAAGCAGAAAAAACCAACTGCACCTGTAGTACTTAAAAAGTATGAAACAAATACTTGTTATAAGTGTAACAAACCTTGGGTCAAAGGTCACAAATGTGAGAAAAACATAAATATTGTTGAAAATCAATGTGAATCTGAAACTGAAACTGAAAAAAGTAAAGAATCAAGTTATTATGACAGCAATATCTCATATAGTGATGAAAATTAAGTCTTTATGTTGGAAGATGATTTGTCCATCTTTGAAAATCCAATATTAAATATGGACTCAAATGAATCTTTAATGAATTTTGAGGATGCTGAAATCATTAAGGATATACAAGCTGATAACTTTAAAATGACACCTATCACGGTTCCAGCTATCATTTCTGGTGAAAATGTTAATATATTATTGGACACAGGAGCTGCTGGTTCAGTTGTTTCCACTAATACATTACAAAAAATTGATAGTGAATATAAGTTTAAGCTTGAACCACGTCAAAATAAAAATTGGAGAGGTTTTGGATCAGTGCTACACCCCATTGGTAAATACAAAGCTGCTGTTTTCTTTAAAAACCAACATGGTTATGTAAGGGTAACTTGTGACTTTGTAGTAATGGATAATACTAACTGTAGTAACTGTTTTATCATTGGAAATGATATTCTGACTAAATTTGGTGTAAAATTAGACCCTGCTAATAACAATTTTACAATTGGCATGAATGGTAAGAGGAAATTTAAAATAAATTCTTTTAACACAGTCTTACACATTGAGTCGGTAACAAATTCCCCGTGTAAAGGAAGAGAATCCAATGAGATGGAACTTCTGGAAACAAAAATTTCAAAAGCATCATTTGGCACTCAGATAAGTAAAACTGAGAAAGATAATATTTTGGAATTAATTAAAGCTTTTCCAATGGCTTTTGCACATGGTACAAATGAACTTGGCCTTGTAAAAGATCATGAAATGAAGATTAGTTTAACCTGTGATATGGATAATATTCCTGCTAGTCTTAAAAAGAAACCATACCCTTCTTCACCAATGAAGAGGAAAGACATAGAGGATAATATTAAAATGTTATTAAAAATGAACATTCTTGAGAAGGTTGAAACTACACCAAAATATTGTGTAATATCACCAGTGCTAATTTCTTATGAACAAGATAAAGCAAGACTGTGCGGTGATTATAGAGCATTAAATGCATTTACAGTAGATGATATTTATCCCCTGCCAAGGATTGCCTCTATACACGCTACGCTTAAAGGTGCTAAATATATAAGTTGCCTAGATGGAAATAAAGGGTACCATCAAATTCCTGTTGAAAAGAATTCACAGAACTTTTTGTTGATAACAACACACATGGGAATTTATAAGTATGTCAGAATGCCATTTGGACCAAAGAATGCTCCATCAGTATTTCAAAAGTTAATGGATATAACATTCCCTAATGAAATGATTGAGGGATGGTTAATGGTATACATTGATGACATCATAGTTTTCTCTAAAAATTTTGATGAACACTTAATCCATTTAAGGAAAGTATTTCAGAAAATGGATGAAATAAAAATGACCCTTGCATTAAAAAAAATGTAAATTTGGGTTTGAATCTTTAAAAGTGCTTGGTCATATTGTATCTGGATTACAAATATGTGTAGACCAAAATAAAGTGGCTGCAATAAAGAATATTGGCATTCCTCAAAATGTAAAGGATGTACAATCTTTTCTTGGAATGGGTGGTTATTATAGACAATATATAGAAAACTACCACTCAATTGCTGCACCACTGACCACACTGATAAAGAAATCAGAAGCTTTCATTTGGAATAATGAAAGACAACAAGCTTTTGATAAGTTGAAAGAATGTTTAATGACAGCTCCTATCTTGGGTTTACCAGATTTCCAATTACCTTTTGTATTATATACAGATGCAAGTTTTATTGGACTGGGTGCTGCTTTGCATCAAAAACAACTTATTGAAGGAAAAATGTCAGAAGTAGTAATCTGCTATATTTCACGTACTCTGAGAAGTGGTGAATTGAAATATGGTGCTACTCAACTTGAATGTTTGGCAGTAGTATGGGATCTTGAGAAGCTACCTTATTACCTTGAAGACCAAAAATTTGAGTTAATAACTGACTGTAGTGCAGTTAAGTCACTCTTAAACATGAAAACTCCTAATAGACACATGTTTAGATGGAAATTAGCTGTACAAGAATACAGAGGCCGGATGACTATTACACATAGAGCAGGAACCTTGCACTCTAATGTAGATCTGTTATCTAGAGTACCTCTGCCTAATAATGATGATAATCCTGCTTATGTTCCTGAGTAGGAGATTATTAACATTTATGGCATTTATATTGTAGATCTTGAGGATGAGTTTATGCAATCAATTCTTGATAATTATAATTCAGATCCTGACTTGAGTAAATTAACTACAATATTAAATGATCCATCTAATGCTTCAATGAATGTTTTAATAAAAACATTACCAATTAAGTATAAAGAGGCATTAGAAAAAGGAAAATTTTCCATTGAGGATGGTTTTATATATTACAGGAAAAAATTAAGTAATGTAATTGTAATTCCCCCTTCAATGAAGGAGTTAATGTTAAGTATATGTCATGATGATATATTAGCAGGTCATTTTGACTACCATAAAACATTAACCAGAGTAAAAAACACAGCTTGGTGGATTAACATGTCTGAGGATGTTCAGAAATATGTTGAAAAATGTGATTCTTGTCAAAAATCTAAAAGATTAACAGGAAAAAGAGCTGGTTTATTACAACAAATTGAGCAACCAAAAGCTCCATGGGAAATCATTAACATGGACTTTGTAACAGGTTTGCCAATAGCAGGGCATAAGAGTTATAACTCCTGCTGGGTGTCACGCGCCACGTGACACTCGAGGCGAAAGCAGCTCATTAAATCAATAATATCGAGTCCTAAATCTATACTCAAAGCGCAGAAAGCAATTCTCCATAGCAACTGCGATTTCCCTTTGTGTACTTACTATTTAACTGCGCTAGCCTAAACTCTAAATCTAAATTAGTCAATCTCCCCATAGGGTGCCTTAGTCTCCTTTTCAATAAGCGACGCACAGCGCTAGGTTCAACGAAATAGTACAGTAGTAGTTTTTTCATTAAAGTTTTGTTAATTAATTAAAAAGGGGTAAATTGAGCATTGACGGATATTTAGCGAAGAGGGTCTAAGTGTATGTTAGTAATGGTCAATGGAATGGGAATGGTGTGATGGAAGGGAGGTCAATGCAAGGAGGAACAAAGGATATAAAAGGGGTTGGGTATTTGGTTCAATATTCCTTAGAATTAAATTATAAATTGTATTTACATTAATAGTGGTAAATCTTTAGAGTTAAATCATTGTAATTGTATCTTTCTTTTATTTTCTCAATATTCATTTCTAAATCCTAAATCTTTGATTATTGATTTTCCAACCCTTCGTGAGATCTTAAGAATTCCTATTACCTTTGAAACTATTTTATAATTCTTCTCGAACGAACCTCGAACCTGTAGCTCTTACTTTGAGTGACCTTTAAACCACTTCCTCGAATCATTCCTCTGTGCTTCGAAGAAGTTTCTAAATCCCTCATCTCACTTTCAGGAACATCCTCGACCTTGTGCGTAGGTCCTCCGGTGACAGTATAATTTAATTCTCTGTAGTTCTCATTCTTTGCACTACTACGTCCTTTTAGGTGTTTTTAAAGTTTTAAAATGGCACCTGTTCAACGCACTTCTCCTCCGGGGGCTACTACTAGAGCTCGCGCTAGGGGCAGGCCAACAGCCACAAGGTCTGCTTCCCGCACTCACTCTTTGGAACCACTCGACCTTAGGGAACGGCAAATTCAGTTCAATCTGTAGAAGACATCCCACAAGAGTTTGAGGATTCTGGTGATGAAGAAGAAGGAGAGGATACAATGCACAAGGCACCATCCGCCCCAGCCAATCACCCTTCTGGTCAATCCTCAGAACCTGGACCATCTAACTCTCTGGAAGATTTCATGAGACTTTTCATGAAAACCCTTTCAAATCCAATGTCTTCAGAGGGATCTAAGTTCAAAACTCCTTCTATGAAATCTCCTGACAAATTCGACGGAGATCACCCCGACAGATTGCAACCCTTCTTGCAAACCTGCAAGCTACTGTTCCATAATGACCCTCGAACCTTTAACAGTGACCAATCAAAGGTTGTTTTCGCTTCTTCATTCCTAGCCGGGAAAGCAGCAAGATGGTTCGAACCTTATCTTCTCATGCTTTCTTCGACAGAAACCCACTTACTTATCAATAATTGGGAAAAGTTCGAAGACCAACTTTTTACGTTGTTTGGGGACCCTCATGAAACGGACAACGCAGAAATTGAACTTGATTTTCTTCGCATGAGTGATAATGGTAAAGCCTCTGAATATATCTCAAACTTCAGAGCACTTCAAAATTGAGTAGGTTGGAATGATGCTGCCCTAATGTATCATTTCAAGAAAGGACTTCCTTCAAGGATTCTGGATCAATTAAATCTTCACTGTCAGAAGATGACTACTTTAACGGATTTAATGGATCGAACCCTCGAACTTGACGGCGTTTATCAAGGACGACTTCAACATCGTCGATATGCCAACAAATCTCAAGGCCTAAATTTTAAATCAGGACCTTCTTCACACCCACGACCAAATCAATCCTCCTCGACTCAATCCAAACCCAATAAGGGAAAGGATAAACCTCGACCAAAAGGCTCGACCCCAGGTGATATCAGCAAAGTACTGGATCCTAAAGGGGAACTTAAAGAAGCTGAGAGGAAGAGACAAGCAGATAATGGGTTATGTATGTATTGTGGGGGTAAGCACAAGTTGGAAGACTGTGTAAAGTTGAAGGAAAGAGAAGGTACTAGTTTGAAGTCAAAAAACTAGTAGATAGTTTACTTGTGTGCAAAGAAAACTATCTTATCTCTCCCAGTGCACAGAACCTCCATGTCTTAAGGACTGGAGTTGCCTTAAACCACTTGAGATTCATTCTTTTTAAGGAGGATATTCCCTTCAGTTGTCTTATAGACTCTGGAGCTTCAATTTCTTTTGTTAGTTTATCTTTTGCCGAGAAGCTTCAACTAACATTTACAGATATCGATCAAACTCCAATCTATTTGGTCGAATCAGAGGAACCCAAATATTGGGTAAGTAAGAAAGTTTTATGGGTTTTCAACTTTCCGAACTTTCCCCCCTTCGAGTGGGAATTATCAGTCCTGGACGCCCCAAGGATGGACGATACCATTCTTGGCCATGACTTTTTAACGCAT
Organism: Hemileia vastatrix; assembly: GCA_030280995.1. Taxonomy (NCBI): domain Eukaryota; kingdom Fungi; phylum Basidiomycota; class Pucciniomycetes; order Pucciniales; family Zaghouaniaceae; genus Hemileia; species Hemileia vastatrix. The sequence continues at coordinate 13,363,824 of JASXTE010000016.1, forward strand.
TGGAATCCCGAAATTGATTGGACTAAGGGATTGATCACCCCACGCTCTAAGTATATTTCTGATTCTCAATGCAGGTCAATAGGGAGTTAAACAACCCGCCTGACAACATCCTGCTAGAGGACAAGTCTCTGCCAGATGACTTGCAAGCATCTGATCCTTCTCTAAATGAGCAATTGGCTAACCCTTCTAGCTCGATGACTTCACTCGAAGAGGATTTAAATTGCCTCGAAGTAATCGAATTCCGCTCTCTCAATACAGGTATCCCCTCGACAGATTCTCTCGAAGATGAAGAGGACGACCAAATCAACGTTGAAGCCATTAAATCAACTCTACCGGAAATCTACCACGATTTCCTCGATGTTTTCTCAATCCGCAAGGCCGATAAGTTACCACCTCATCGACCCTACGACCATCAAATAGAGTTAATAGGCCCAGTACCTCCGGCAGGTCCTGTCTATTCTTTATCGAAGGACAAATCTCTAGTTCTTCGAGACTACATTGCAGATAATGTAGCCAAAGGTTTCATCAGAGCCAGTAAATCTCCAACCGGCTCCCCTGTCCTCTTTGTAAAAAAGAAGGACGGTAGTTTTAGGTTGTGTGTTGACTATAGAAAGCTCAACACAGTCACGAAAAAGAATGCATATCCTGTTCCTCCTATGTCATTACTTCTTACCCTTTTCAATGGTGCTAATTTCTTTTCGAAAATTGATCTTAGAGGCGCTTACAATCTGATTCGAATCGCAGAAGGTCATGAACCACTGACAGCAATGTGCACTAGATTTGGTAGTTTTGAATATTTAGTTATGCCTTTTGGATTATGTAACGCACCTTCAACTTTTCAAATTTTGTTAATGATATCTTTCAAGATGTTGTTGAACAATTTGTAGTCGTTCATTTAGATGATATTTTAATATTCTCGAAAACACTAGATGACCATATTCATCATGTTCGACAGGTCCCAAATCGTCTTCGAGATCATGGTGTCTACGCCAAGCATAATAAATGCGAATTCCACCTCAAATCAATTGATTTTTTGGGTTTTACGTTGTCCACTGACGGTTTAGTCATGGATGACAAAAAAGTCCAGAAAATCCTGGAATGGCCTGAGCCCAAAAAGATTAAATCGCTCCAAGGATTTTTGGGTTTTGCAAATTTCTATAGAAGATTTATTAAAGATTACTCTAAAACTATTTTGAATCTTACTTCTATTCTTAGAAAAGACATTCCTTTTGTTTTTACTTCTACAGCACAAAAGGAATTCGAAGCACTAAAAACGGCGTTCACCACAGCCCCAATTCTTTGACATTTTGATCCTTCTGCCTCAACAATAGTTGAGACAGATGCGAGCGATTATGCTATTGCAGGGGTCATCTCCCAATTAAATCCTGAAACAAATTTGTTTCACCCTGTTGCTTTTGAGTCAAGCAAACTCATAGCCGCAGAATTAAATTATGAAATTCATGACAAAGAGCTTTTAGCTATTATCCATTGTCTTAAAAAATGGCGTTCTTTTCTTCTCAGCCTAGATAGTCCTTTTCAAATCTTAACAGATCATAATGCTTTGAAATACTTCATGTCTTCTAAGGTGTTAACCAGGTGTCAAGCCAGGTGGGCTGAATTTTTGTCTGAATTTTCCTTCTCTATTTCCTATTGCCCAGGAAAAAACTGCATTGTCCCAGATATCTTGTCATGTCGGGACAACATTTACCCACAGCGGGGGAACGCATTTGCTGACAAGAACCCAGAAAATGTGCAATCAATATTCAACAAATCAATGTTAACGACTCATCAACTTAATTCAATGACAATTCAATCTTTTTGAAATCCACTATCCAACATCCTCGAATCTCAGTCAAAGGACGAATATTGTTTAGGGTTAAAAGACAAAATACTCTCGAAGCAAGGGGCCAAAAGATTTAGTATTGAATCAGGTCTATTAGTCTTCGAAGGTAGAGTAGTCATACCCGACAACAATGAGATAAAATTATGGATTTTCAACAGTTGACATGATTTTCCATTAGCTGGTCATTTTGGGGTTGATAAAACCTACCAGTTAATAGCGAGGAATTTCTTCTGGCCAGGTATGACCAGGGAAATCAAGGACTATATAAAAGCTTGTTACGAATGTAATAGGAATAAGGCTCCCCGTCACCGGAAGCATGGGTTGCTTCAACCACTTCCTATTCCCTCTAAACCTTGGGAATCTTTATCGATGGATTTCATTTCTCAACTTTCTATTTCTAATGATTTTGATGCTATATTAGTAATAGTAGATAGATTTTCATTAAACCCACTACTACTGCTACAGCAGAAGATTTGTCAAAATTGTTTCTAGAATATGTATTTTCTAAACACGGCTTACCAAATGATATTATTTCAGATAGAGGCTCATTGTTTGTATCCACATTCTGGACCCAACTGTGTCAACAACTCAATATCACGAGGAACCTTTCCACGGCCTATCACCCTGAAACCGATGGTCAAACAGAAAGAGTTAACCAAATCCTCAAACAATATCTTCGAATGTATGTCAGTTACCAACAAGACGATTGGACCACATGGGTACCATTGGCCAAATTTGCTTATAATAACTCAACTCATTCTTCGACACAACAATCTCCCTTCGAAACCATTTATGGACGACATCCTCAATTCAACTCAATCCATGTAGGAACTAATCATCCTGCGGAAAATTATCTTCGAACTATATCACGGCTTCAAGAAGAACTTAAAACAAATTTGGAATCAGCGATTGGAAGATACAAGGAACAGGCCAACAAACATCGACAATCTGCTCCTTCCTTTAAACCAGGCGACAAAGTATGGCTTGATGCACGAAACATTCGAACAACACGACTAGCAAAGAAACTGGCTGAAAAGCGCTTGGGACCTTTCGAAATCGACTCTGAAGTCTCTAAAACTGCATTTCGACTCAAGTTACCTCCTAAATGGCAGGCGATTCACCCTGTTTTCCATGTATCTCTCCTGGAACTGGCTCGAGAAATATACCCGGGCAAGAACCAACCCCCTCCAGAACCGGTCGAAGTAGAAGATCACCTAGAGTGGGAAGTAAGTCGTATCCTTGATTCAAGAATACGCAAGGGGAAACTTCAATACCTCGTGGAATGGGAAGGCTTCCTCAATGACTCAGACAAAACATCCTGGGAACCAGCCATCAATGTTTCTAACGCCCCTGAACTCCTAAAATCTTTTCATTTGAAATATCCTTTAAAACCAAAACCTTAAAATTTCTTTTATTTAAATTTTCTTTTCTTTTTCTTTCTTTCTTTAAAATCTAAACACCTCTTAAATTTCTTAGCCTTGTTTTCTCTTTTCTCTCTCTTCTTTTCTTTCTTCTACTTCTATATAATTTTTCTCTAAAAACCAACTAAAAGTAAAATCAAAAGTAAAATTAAATAAAATAAAATAAAATAAAATAAAAATAAAATAGAATAAATAGAATAAACATAAACAATAAAATAAAAAAATAAAATAAAATAAAATAAATAGAATAAACATAAATAATAAAATAAAATAAAAAACTCTTAAATCTCTCTAAATATTTTCTTTCTTTTCTCTTTTTCAATTCTCTAAAATACATTCTTTTCCTAAATTTAAAATTCTCTTTAAAATTTTATTCTCTAAAAATTTATTCTCTCTTTAAAGATTTTCTTTTCTTTGAACCATCAAATCTTGTACGGCACGACCATTTCCTCGAACTTAACTTCAACCTCTAAATCTCCCTATAATAATTCTTCGAACAAATGATTCTTCTTTTCAAATTCTCTTTAAATTCTAAATTCTGTTTTTTTTCTTTTCTTTCTTATTCCTCTCTTTTCAAACTAAAATTTCCTAAAAATAAAAAAAATAAAAAAAATAAAAAATAAATTCTTCTTTCATTAAATTCTCAATTTAACAAACTCATCTCAATCACCAACCGTTTATTTTTTCTCTAACTTTTCTTACATAATATTTTCCTTTTAAAACCTTAAAACTTCCTTCAAATTAAACAACTTTTTTCTTTCTTTAAATTTCTTCTTTCAAATTCTAAAATTTTTATTTAAAAACTTCTTTTTTTCCTTTTCTCTCTCTCCCAAATCTTATAAAATTAATAATAATCACCTACAATAAAAATAAAATAAAATAAAATAAAATAAAATAAAATAGAACTAAAATACAAATTTTTCTACTTCTTTACATCTCCTTTTCATTTCAAATTTTTTCTTTTAATTTTTCTCGAACCAATCTTTTCATTTTCTCCAAAACTACCCTTATCTCCTTCCTGCATTTCTCAAATACCTCCTCCTCTCCTACCGGAACCACCTCTCCAATCTCCAAGAGTTCCTCTGCCACGTCGAAGGAAGCAGTGTTGATAATTGTGTCGACCTCCCCTCACAACTCTTCTGCGAACCTCACCCGTCGACCTTGACGAGGTTTCTTTGACCACACCTGGTCCAGTGTGTCTTCAGGTTCTTCTACTACATCCGTAGCCGGAGGGTTTGCCTCAGTTGGTAAGAGCGGCGCAGGCTCCCCAATCGCGTCTTCAAGGGTATTCGATGTCTAAACAAAACTCATCAGTAACCTCATCCTTAAAAAAAATGACAAATTGAAAACTTACCTCGAAGATGGGGTCAGGCTCTAAGAATAACCTTGGCGCCACCTCTACCTCTGCTTCTCTTTCCTCCTCGTCGTCTTCGATGACCACCTGTTGTTTCTTGGGTGCCCGCCCTGGAACAGGGACTTCATCTTCATCTTCCTATACCAACTCGTCGACCTCTTCCTCGACACCTCGCTTCGAACTCGTGGCCTGGGTTACCCAGGTTGTGATCTCGTTATTTAACTCCTTATCATTTTCCCCCACCGATTGTTCATCTTCAATGGAGACATCCCAAATGTCTTCGACCACCTCTTTTGTTTTAGGGATTACCCAAAACTTGGTCTTGGTGAACCGTTGTTCGATCTCTGCGTTCTTCGTCAACGCATCGCACGCCACTCGTCGCCAACGGCAAAACTCGCATTTCTGGCGAGGGCCTCGAGTTGCCGTACTTTCGACACAAAAATATTCCATGCTTTCACAAGCCGTGCAAGTTTGTGAAAATAGTCGCGTAATCATTCCCCCATCCGCTTTAGGGTGTGAAGGCGTAGGTGTGGGAGTAGGGCAGTTCATTATAAACAAGGGAAATTAATAAGTGAGAAAAAAGTTATAGAAGAAGGGAAACTAGTGTGGGAAGATGGCTCAAGCTCAACGGAGTTCGCAATTCTTATACCCGGGCATCTGTCACGTGCCACGTGACACTCGAGGCGAAAGCAGCTCATTAAATCAATAATATCGAGTCCTAAATCTATACTCAAAGCGCAGAAAGCAATTCTCCATAGCAACTGCGATTTCCCTTTGTGTACTTACTATTTAACTGCGCTAGCCTGAACTCTAAATCTAAATTAGTCAATCTCCCCATAGGGTGCCTTAGTCTCCTTTTCAATAAGCGACGCACAGCGCTAGGTTCAACGAAATAGTACAGTAGTAGTTTTTTCATTAAAGTTTTGTTAATTAATTAAAAAGGGGTAAATTGAGCATGGACGGATATTTAGCGAAGAGGGTCTAAGTGTATGTTAGTAATGGTCAATGGAATGGGAATGGTGCGATGGAAGGGAGGTCAATGCAAGGAGGAACAAAGGATATAAAAGGGGTTGGGTATTTGGTTCAATATTCCTTAGAATTAAATTATAAATCGTATTTACATTAATAGTGGTAAATCTTTAGAGTTAAATCATTGTTATTGTATCTTTCTTTTATTTTCTCAATATTCATTTCTAAATCCTAAATCTTTGATTATTGATTTTCCAACCCTTCGTGAGATCTTAAGAATTCCTATTACCTTTGAAACTATTTTATAATTCTTCTCGAACAAACCTCGAACCTGTAGCTCTTACTTCGAGTGACCTTCGAACCACTTCCTCGAATCATTCCTCTGTGCTTCGAAGAAGTTTCTAAATCCCTCATCTCACTTTCAGGAACATCCTCGACCTTGTGCGTAGGTTGTCCGGTGACACTGGGTAATTGTAGATAGATTTACAAAGATGTGTAAATTTATTCCTACCCACAAAGAGGTTTCTGCAAAGGACTTAGCTTTTTTATGGTGGACACAGTGTTAAATACAGCAGGTTTCCCCAAAGCAATAGTTTCTGACAGAGATCCTAAATTTACTTCTGAGTTCTGGACGTCACTTATGGATGTTTCAGGGTGTAAATTAAAACTTTCTACAGCACACCATCCACAAACTGATGGGCTAGCAGAAAGAATGATACAAACCTTAGAAGACATGATAAGAAGATACTGTGCTTTTGGTCTTAATTTTAAAGACAATGACAAATTCACGCATGATTGGGTAACCCTTATCCCAGGTTTAGAATTTGCATATAATAGTACAGTACATTCTGTCACTGGAAAAAAGCCATTTGATTTATTGTTGGGTTATGTACCTAATACCCCTGCTAAAACTCTTAATAAGTTACCTAGATTGGATATCCATCCAGGTACTAAATCTTTTCTTCAGATGCACGAATTATGCAGAAAACATGCTCAAGAATGTATAAATAAGGCTTTTGAGTATGAAGAGAAAAGATGGGATAAAGCCCATAAAGAACAAATGTTCAAAGAGGGTGATGAAGTCCTTATTTCAAAACTACATTTCAATTTAAATGGTAATGTTAAATTGAAGGATACATTCATTGGACCATTTGTAGTTAAAAAGATGGTTGGTAATAATGCTGTTGAGGTTATTCTATATGCACCATATGATAGAAAACATCCCGTTGTGGTCTTCCAACATTGGCAGGGGCCTTTGTTGTGTGATTTGGCTCTGTTTGTGCATGTCTTAATTGACATCTGTTAAGGAATTTGGTATTTTTCTGGTTTTATCCCGTGGATATTGGGTCTGCCGGTATGTGTGTACTATCATTGGATAGCCCTGGTGTTTCTCTATATTTTATGTCTGGTAGACATTTTTCATATTCTGAGTTTTAAGGGGTCATTTCCTCATTTTTCATTTATAAAAGATTGCTGTTTAATTTTGTTTTTTGTGTTTTACAGGCTAACCTTAAGTCTTAGGGTTAAGTGCTTAGTACCATTGGATAGAGCTAATTTTTCTCTATATTTCATGTCTCAATGTTGTTATAGTGAAATACCGTGTTTTAAAGGTTTTAGTAGTTGTAGCTAAGTTTTCTAAGTAGATTAGTGGTTTTTATTGGTTTTCTGGCTTCAGGGAGGCCGGGCCGCTTCAGGCGGCATCTCCGACATCGGGCGGCCCGACCGCCACTGTTTTAGGAGGTTGGGGAGCGCTCCAGGAGGGTTTTTTATGCAATTTGGCGGGTACAGGCGCCAGATTGGTGGGTGCGCATGGGCTCTTAGTTAGTGGTCTGTGTGTACATAGTGAATAAGACAGTTTGGGGCAACCTTAATCATCATACAACCATCCGGAGGTGATCTTATTGTTCCTCACTCAGTTTTCGCTGTTTTCTGGCCACAATTGGCTGTGTTTGTTGCAAGTGAGTTCTTCATTTAACTTAACTTTAGCAACTGTTTTGTCTGTTATAGTCTTGCAAGCTATAGCAAGTATTTTTGCTGTCTCTGGTGTGGATTTGCAGCCTACATCAAGTATCTTTTCTGTCTCTGGTGTGGACTTTGTTCTACATTTCAGTTCTTTGGTCTGGTAGTCTATCTGGGGACTACTTTCTTGGCTCATCAAGCAGTCAAGTGTGTTAAAAAGGGGCTTTAGCAAAACAGGAACCAACTTACTTTAGCAAGTAAAACTCACTCTATTTTTCTAAAGGGACAGGGGATTTTCTCTCTGGTTTTTCTCCAACTCCCTTGGTCAAGGCCTATAGCTAGTACTTTAGGATTGTCTACACCGTATTTCCTATTTCTCTTATAAAACCATACCATTCTAATGATACTGCTCTATTTCCAAGAAGATCAGGAAGGCATAAATAGCAACCTGAAGAAATATTTGAAAAGGCAGAAATTGAAAAGATACTTAAAAAGAGACACCTTACTAAAGAAAAGGGAGTTGAGTATCTATTAAGATTTAAAAATAAATCAAGTGAATATGACCAGTGGATTCCAGAAAATGAAATCTCTGATCTTAAAAATCTCTTGAAAAAATTTAAATCTAAATAATACTGTTCATTCAGTATATGTATTATAAAAATTTTTTTTTATTTTTTTTATTTTATTATTTCACTCCTTAGTTTTAATTAAAATGTCTTAACATTTTTTTATTGTTTTTTTGGGGTGAGGGAGTGTCAGGCTAAATATCCTTAGGACTGAGTATTTCTTATGCTTAAAATAAGATAACCTTAAGTAGATTAAGCTTATATCTTAAAAATAAGGTTAAAATAATAATATATATTATTTTATTATATATATATATAATTATTATTCTATTATATAACTTATAATAGTTTAAATAGCTTATCCATGGCCTAATAATATTTATTAAGGTGTTAATGGAGTCATAATATACTTATCTTAAGTGATATGAAGTAATTATTGACATACATAAGCTTATATGTATACATAAATCTCATATTCAGTTAAATATGCAGTATATTATGTATATTTAGGTATATAAGTGGGTTTTAGCCCCTTAATAGCCTATAACCTTTGTTTTTCTGCTTATTTTAGGTCATATGGACAAAATCAGTGGACTCACAATGCCTACAGAAGCATAGACACCTATATCAGGCGCATACACCCAGTTTGGACAACTAAAATTACTTCCTTGGATGGTTATTCACGGATTTATGGGTTGGAAGGATGTTTCTGGGTTAATGTGGATGCTTGGGGATGTTATTGGGGGCTTGGACATTTTATTTGTTTCTTTATATGCTTTTAGTTTCATTAAATCTCTTTTTGATTGTTTATTTTACCTGTTTCTTTATGGTATCCGCTTTTATCTGGGTTTTCTATTTATGGTATGGATCAGTGTTATTATTAATAGTGATGGAGGGTCCTTACTGGAGGTCTGGGTGTTGAAACTGCTTGAAGTGGACGCCATGGGGAGGTGATGGGCCCTCACAGTGCTGTAATTTCCGTGGATAGCAGTGACATCATCTGGATTGAAGGTCTGTGCACTCCAGTGGATTTGGGTATAAGTAAGGAGGGATTTTGACGGTTATTTATCATCATTCAATTACTACAACTCCAACAAGCACTACTATACAATTATTAACCTTTAGAAATATATTATAAAGCCACTATAAATTGATTTTATCTTTATATAAGCTATAACTATATTTTATTCATCTATTTTCCACCACTAGCATGCACTTAAATCCAAGTATTGTGAGTTTGATTTGAGTATAACTATTTTATTAGTCTCCCCCTGAGGTTTAATCACTAAATCATTTATCAATAAGTAGTAGGACCATAAATAAACACTGTTATATCATACTAACATACTAGACTATACTGACAGGTTTTCAAAGAATTCAAATGAAGAGATCAAAAGCTCTTTTGTGGCTCTATTGTTACTTTTACTTTGATCTGTGCCTTTATTAAAGATCTGAAAAGTTAAAGGCTTCTTCAGGTAACTGTCAAAACTGGACCAAAGTGACAAAAAAGTGAGAAAACTAATCAGCATATAAACCAAAGAGTTATATGAGAAAGAAAGAAAAGAAATATACCATTATAAAGAGAGAAATAAATTTTTTTTCATTTAGATACTATCTTCCTTGATATTGAGGTGCTTTTTGTTTTAAAAAAATATAGATTCAGAGGAGAAAACATAGGCTTATTCATGAAAAGTGTCCAGAACACTTGGTTGGCCATTTATGTCAGTCATTTTTCAATTCAGCACCACCCATTCATTTCTCATTTTAATAATTATAATTTTATACTTAAGTACTTGATATTCTAGAGATAACTAACCTTAATTTTAAATTAAAAATCAATGAACTATTTCATATATTTTTTGTTTTACTAAAGATGTGGAATTTTCAATTCTTTAAGTAGAAATCAAACATTCATATTAGGGGGATTCAAAGTTAGAAATCCTCCATATTAAATTATCTCTTTTTTCCAACAAATCAGCCATGATTAGTTTTTCATATATGGAATTTTTTTCCCCAAAAAAACCTTTTTACTGAGAAATAATTTCAATTCTTTAGCTTCATTTTTTGTCATTAAATACCTTTTAAATAATTACAAATTTTGAACTTTGATACTCTCTAATACTTTTACCATTGGAAATTCAGTCCTTGATAAAGACATATTTCTATCTCAAAATATGAAGAAAGTAAAAAAATTGAGAACAGATGTAAAAAAAGGTTTTTGGATTACCAGGAGGTTGATACTCCATCAGCAGAAATAATTGCTTGCTTATGGGTAGGCATGAAGGAAATAATGTTCTCCAGTATCTCTTGGGGAAAGTCATGCCAAGATAATTTCAGTGACTCACATTTTGTAAATATTTTTTGGGTGGTACTTCTTTTGAGTCTCTGATTTGAGTGCCTTCCAGAAAATTTTTATTGGATTTAATTTGGGAGGTGGAGGAGACGAATCTTTAATCTTTTCAAAATTTACTGAAGCTCAGAAGTCCTTAGAAACGTTTGTGGTATGCCCCAGGGCATTATCTTCCATTAAAACAAGTTGATTCCTTGAGTCAACTTTTTTTAGCAATGAAAGAAGTGTTGAAACATATTCATTAGTAATAAAACTCTTTGATGATTGCTTACTTTGGGGAAGAATTACAAGGGGGCTTGTTTTGTGTTGAAAAAAGCACCCCAAACCATGATGGTGGTACAACCACTCTTGAAAGTAGGTTGACAGCATGATTTGAGATATTATTGATTTTTCTTGTACCAGGCAAGTTGATGTGTAGATTTTTTTCCAACTTCAAAACTGGACTTGTTAGACCATATGAATTTCTTCAAATAACTTACAAACCTGTGGAGATGATTTTGTACAAAGCAGTAATGTTTGGATTCATGAACTTGGCTAATAAAAGGCTTCTTGACAGCCACAGGACAAAGATACATCCTTGTACAGTTTGGGGCTATATGTTGCTGGTAAGTGAATCCACTAACTCCTTTGTTGTTGCTTTTGGTCATTAGACACTAAACAACTGATTTGGTGAATATTCCAAGGTGATATTTTGCATTGATGTGCAGTTTGGGTGGAGGTAGCCACAGTTCCTTCTGAGCCTTTTTTTTGAAAATTCAGCACACATTTTGCAAGGAAGGTTGTAGTGATGGGAAACTTGGGCAACTGTGAATCCCAAATCTGCCATTTTAGCTAATTTCACATTAAGTTCAAAGCTGTGATGGTGCTTTCAGGTGGGATGTGCTGGCATAGGGAGAGTAAACTGGGAAAACCCCCAATTCTTTTGAGTACCAAATTAATATGGAATTTCGCCGAATAATAATTAAAAGGAACTTACCCAGGGATCCAAAGACTGGTCAAGAGCCATAAAATTAAATCTTGAAGAAAAAAGAATGATTTTGGTGAAAAGAGATGAAAAGAAAATTAAAGTGAAAAAAAAAATATCCATAAAGGTGGCTGAAATAAATGGCCACCCATTGTACTGTTTTTTGAATGATTTCTCAAATTCTTTTCATTCAAACTTTAGAAAGATTTCATTTCACTTTAAGTATCACCTGAAAAGATTAAATTATTTTTTTTTTTCAGAGTTCAAGCTGATGTTCAATCCCAATTTTGTATCAGTCCAGTATAATTTCAGTCTGAGTTCCATCTGCATTCTATCTATGTTCAAGTTGAAGATTTGTTGGCAAGTCCCACCCCCCCCCCCCCAAAAAAAAAAAAAAAAAATGTGGTGATTGTATTCAGCCCACAGACTTTGTGTTATACATTATTTGGCCATCCCTGAGTTGTTTTTAGAATCTTAATTTTTCTCATAAAAACTGACACCATTTGGATCCCAAGTCTGCTTAAAGACTCATTCCCTAAATTTTCACCTGTCAAGTTTCATTCTGACAACAAAAGAGCTGTATCAGACGCACAAGACAATCCTGGAAGTGTATGCACTAGAAATATTGATAGGTGACATTATCGGGTTAATGAGCTTCTTTTCCTATAAAAAGCAACTCTAGAATGGGTCCCCTGCAAAAAAAAATGCATGCAGTCATTTTCACTAAGGCACTGAACCCATCTCTTATTTTTCTTTTAGATGTAGTGTTTTCATTTTGGCGATCGGTTATTGTGTGGTAACAGAGCACAGACCTCCTGGGTATATAAAGCGAACTTCATCAACTTATATCCCCAGTGGCCTTAATCTATTTCTAGGTGAAGTGCCTTTTCCTCTATTTCTCATTTGCCTGTTTTCTAATTTCTCGTTGGTTCTGTGCTTCATTCAGGTTGGTAGCGAACTCATAGATATAAGGGTTGTGTGAAATACTCACAAGACTATTAACTTGTTGTAAAGATTCTTCGGAGACTTCCAACCTCATAACCTTCATACTTCTTAGAAGGAAAGATGACCATGTATAGTAAATAAATTATAGTAATGAAAATAATTAATAATTAATAATTAATAATTAATAATTAATAATTAATAATTAATAATTAATAATTAATAATTAATAATTAATAATTAATAATTAATAATTAATAATTAATAATTAATAATTAATAATTAATAATTAATAATTAATAATTAATAATTAATAATTAATAATTAATAATTAATAATTAATAATTAATAATTAATAATTAATAATTAATAATTAATAATTAATAATTAATAATTAATAATTAATAATTAATAATTAATAATTAATAATTAATAATTAATAATTAATAATTAATAATTAATAATTAATAATAAATCATTAATTATTAATAATTAATAATTAATAATTAATAATTAATAATTAATAATTAATAATTAATAATTAATAATTAATAATTAATAATTAATAATTAATAATTAATAATTAATAATTAAAGAAAAAATGAAAGAAAATGAAAAAACCTCCTTCACTTATTAATATCTTATTTTTCATTTCCTCTTCTGTTGCCTTTTCTCCTTTTTTTTCTTTTCTAGAATTTTCTCTTCTCTGTGATTGTTATTTCTATATTAATGGTGAGCTGGGGGGCAATATATATATATATATATATCTATCTGTTCCTCAGCCTGACAACCATCCTTTGCCTTAGGTTCTCATGCATTGTAGATCTGCTTTGATTAGTTCTCTTCGTGCTCCCTCAGTTCCACATGTTTCGCTTAAGTATCTCCCATCCTTTATTTCTGATCACCCTATTTATTATTATCTATGTTCGTCACCCTATACTCAGTTTTCCTTCATTCTTATTATATATTATCACAACTGCCTCTTCTCCCTGTAAAGTTGGTGGTGCTCATTAGTATATAAGGACTTCACATTTGTCCTTTATTCTTTACACGAGCCCGTCCTCTTTACAGTTGAGTTTCTCTTTTAATGATCATATTGTTTTCTGTACTCACTTTTTAACTTTTCTATTACCTTAGGTATAAATGGCTCATTTGAACTTAAGCCGCGCATAGTGCTTACTTGTTGTCTTGCTTTATACAAAAGGTTGCTTTAATTATCACTGTTCTATTATGTTACATTTTTTCTTCCTCTGCAATGAATGAAACGAGCCCATCCTCTTTACAGGTATAACTGGCTAATTTGAACTTAAGCATTGTATAGTGCTCACTGGTTGTCTAAATTTATACAAAAGGCTTTCATTGCGACGGAGGGGGGGGTCATGGAGGTAAAAGTAGATATTAGGATTATAACTAAGTGGGGGGATGTTGGGTATTTATTGCTTTGTACTTAGTTATTGGTAGTAAAACCTTTTTCAGCAGCATCCCGGCCCTCCGGTTCTTTCTGGATTCCTGAGTGCTGATACCGTGCAACATAAAGTTGGAAAATACTAACCTTATATATTTTCTTTTGATCAGAAAATCAGTGTCTCTTGGAATAGAAAAAATGTACGATGAACTGTGTAAGGTTTAGGTAAGTAAGCACAGCCACTGTGACCTAATACGCTTAGTCTATAGGCCCAAATTCTCTCTCCCCCTACCGATACGGAATGAAGAGAGTGAAGTTACCTGTTGAGAGTGTGGGATCAGGGTACACAGCGCACTAGAAGATTATGAGCCTTTAGCGTGCGACCATTCGCGGATAAAAATAAATCAAAATCGATCAACGAAGCCAACTGGAGCCAGAAAGTAAGGAATCAGTCTAGACAAAATGAAAAGAACAGAATAGTCAGTGAAAGGAAGACAGCCATAAAAGAAATGGAAAAGAAATAGAATAAAACAAATTGTTTGGAAGGATAGAGCCTTAATTTTTTTTGTCATTGATACCTTGTTTTATATTTCTTTTCTTAGCACAGCGTGAAAATAGCGCACGAACGATTACAAAAATTCCTGCTAAGTTGGATTGACTCTTGATTTTTACTCCTCTAATCTTTCTTGTCAAAAGAACCCAAAAAACATTTAAAAAAAACTGAGGGGACTTTTTGTATAAAAAAAAATCATACAATTACACAATCTAGGGGCAGGAAAGATAAGAAACTAACTAGATAGTAGATACATGTGCCTTGGGCAAAAAAAATTGAGAAGAAGAATAGGGCAATCAAGGAAGAAAATGCATTGAGAGGTTACTAAGAGAGGGGCAGGTTATTTGGAGAATTTATTGGTACCCAAAAGGTAATTTCAAGTAATCAGCCTTCGTTTGCACCTTATGTAATATTTGAATCAAAATATTGCAACTAAAGTAATTGAAAATGTAAGTACAAGGCCAGTTTATCCTTTTTCTGCCCCATTTGGGTCAAATTTATACATCATCTTTTCTTCATTCTAATTGAACGTCTCCTTATTTGGAGAATTTATTGGTACTAAAAGGGTGTTCAAGTAATCATCCTTCGTTAGCACCTTATGTAATATTTGAATTAAAATATTGCAACTAAAGTAATTGAAAATGAAAATACAATACCAGTTTATCCATTTTCTTTTCCATTTGCGTCAATCTTTTATACAGCTAAGTCATAAAAGCTTGCGGAATTTTTGACGAAAAAATAAAAGTTGTTCTCAACAAAAAATGATTTGCCTATTCAAAAGGGTTGGGGATAGGGCGGGGGTACTTCCTTTTGAATAGGCAAATCATTTTTCGTGGGCGAAACTTTTATTTTTTCGTCAAAAATTCCGCAAACTTTTGTGACTTGGCTGTATCATCTTTTCCTCATTCTAATTGAACGTCTCCTTATCACTTGTGTAGCCTCCCCACTGCCTTTATTTTTAGCAATATAGCCACATGGCTCTCAATTTTCATTATCATAGTCATGCTGCTACTGCTAAACCCAAAAAGCTTGCGGTTGTCTTGGCTTTCATCGGATGAAAGCCAAGAAAACCGCGAACTTTTTGAGCTTAGCAGTACTTCTTTTCCGTCAACCTCTTCACTTTGATCCCACTGTTTCTTTTCACTCTCTCTGATTCTCATCCAATAAACCTTGATCTTTTCGCGTATACGTAGTGTATCAGTTATTATTTTCTTAGTGTAGACCAGATTATAACTTCACATAGTTGTCCACCTGCATAAAATACCTGGACACCGAGATTTACAAAGCTAAATTCAATAACGTCGTTTTATCTTACCTGTCCTCAACTATTGGAAATACCCAACCCCGACAAATATGGCTGGAGCAGAATGTTTTCACCTTACACACAGCGGCCTTTTTCAGTCAAGACTTTTGTGGAAGCCCATCTTCAATCTCTTTTAAAATTTCAGTTTGCCTTTGGATTAAATATATGGTTCTATATTACTGGATCATTTTATTTATTTCTCAAACTAAGACTCAATTTTGAAGTCATATTTTTATTGTTTTTTCAAACGGGGCTCTTTCTCTTAAGGACATGTGCATAAATTTGCCATCAAGGCAAACTAACGTTCATCGATTTAATAAATGCGTTAATGTATAAGTTACAAATGAATGGATGCTTGCTTCACAAAAATAACACATAGCAGATTTTGGAAGTAGTTCTACTGACATGTCAACATGGCTGCATTGGAGAACAAGTATGTGTCTCGTTCAACATGTATCCACAGAATATTACTAAGTCATATTCGAAAGCTATTGCAACACATCTCAATGTGAAGTATCACTAAACACACCCTACAGTACAGAAATCCCTAACAAAGCAAGAGCTAAAATGGGTAGAAGGCTACTCAAATTACCACATCCTCGGCCGCTGGCGATCGATTTAGCACTCTGAGGAGGATTGCTATTGTTGGTGGAATTGCCATTGTTGGTGGAATTGCCATTGTTGGTGGAATTGCCATTGTTTGATTTCGAATGGGATGTGGTGCCTATTAAAAAAAGCAATAGGTTAACCAACATACATGTAGTGAAATAGCTACTACGCACTGTTGGTACAAGAAACATTGCTGGGCACTTTAAAATCATGAACCAGGATGAGATCAGAACACATGAAAAGTGGTGATTCGTCACCATTGTACACCACCATCAATGTAGCCAAAGATCCATTGGCAGGAGCAGAGCCCAGTTGAGAGTTCAACGTAGAAATATCCAGGTTAAAACAAAAATTTCCTGCACTATTGATCGTGTCTGGTTGCAAGACACAAGAAGCAATCCACCTAAGCTTAAGCTAGCATCACCCGACTGGATAGTCAAATACATGTTCGGATGTATACTAACCATATGGTTTCACGTAATTTGTCTTCCCACTTGTGTTAAAATCGGCAAATGACGATGGGTCTGGTTTGGTGCTCAAGAGAACTGCAATTTGGGCACCTTTATGATGCGAATCGATGATAACAGGGGCAGAACCAGATAATGGAAAAGGATGACGCCCAGTAGCATTGACAGGACTACGTTACACGATCAAATGACCGAAAGAATCAGCAAGACAGACGTCGCATAAACGAAGAATAAAAACTGACTATCCACCGCAAAACTTGTCCTCTTTCTCTATATCGAGTGCACGAGGAGGTGGATAACTTTGGGTGAAGTGGGCAGAGCAGAGAGTAGAAATGAACAAGACACCCAAAATCAAAAGAAACTGTAAGGATGCCATTAAGGAAATATTATATATTTGAGATTTGTATAAAGGAATTGTGTAGCAAAGAAGACACTATAAAGATTATGGGTGCTATAATTCGGGATAGAGAACTGCACGTTTTGTAGCTAGGACAGTAACGCTTTCAAACCATCTACTGTCCCACAATACGCAAGGACAAACTTAAGCCAATCAAAATGACATCCAGCTAAATTTTTAGCTGGGTAACACACCGTATCGAAGATACCGCGCCTGTCTCGACATATTTGATGTATTTGGCCTAAAAGAAAATCTGTGGTATCTGTCATGGATAGTCATCTCATACAGAATCATCATGACATACAGAAATGTTGTTGTGATTATTCATTGGTGAGGAAACGTACATAAATCTTTATTTAGCTGTGTGTAGGGTATATAAACAGTATATTGGGAAAGTACAATTTTTCTTTAACTGAGAGTTTGGTTTATGACAGATTAGGAAATATTCTTATTTTTCGGTACACCCAAATTCGAAACGGTTGGTGCAGTTTTGCAAAAAGAATCAAAACAAGCCATGATTAACCGTGACTTCTTATCTATCTAAAAAAACATTTAGACAGAATGCTTGTCATTTGACAGAGAAACTGGCAAATTTTTAGTGAAGGAAGGCTAAGTTTGCTGTCAAATGTCAATTGAGCTGACCAAAAGTTTTGAATTTTTTAGTAAAACTGCACTAACTGTTTCGAATATGGCTGTATTACTGTTATGGTGTAGCTGTTTGCTGACGCAAGACTTCGGTAAATGACATATTTTCTCTTATTTGAAATACCATCTTAGTGTTTTTTACAACATTCGCGAGATGATACACATGGCAGTCACGGTACCCATGCACAGTAGATAAAGTGTGAAGAAAATATAGCGATCGGACAAACGAAAAAGTCCCCAATTCACACTTTTAACATTTCGCTGACTCGCTCACTGGGAGCGTCACCATGGCGTTCGCACTTTTGGCCATTCAAACGTGCGAACGCCAGTTGGAACGCAAAATGCAATTGCGAATCTCACCAATTTGGTGAACGTCAATGTGAGCGCGATACACCCGTTTCACCTGGACTCATTAGTGCCACATTGGTCTATCTCATCTTGCACTGCTTTCCTTCTTACTGTAGAGAATGATGCCTGTTGAGGCCAACACGTGGCGAAGGTACAAGATTCAGAGAAAGGGGTGGTTAATGAGGTGGGTGTTGAGAATAGTTTGTGACAAAAAGTTTTACTCGTATTGTTGCAAATCACGATGAGGGAAGATGCCTCATACACCATAGCGGAGCGGATGCCTTTGTTAGGCAGGATGATAAGATGGCGCCCATACACCAAATTTAGAGGGGAAAATGCCATTTTTTGGCTGAGGCAAGAACAGCGCCCATACACTGTTTTGAGAGTAGAATTGTCAACCAGGATGTCTCAGGAGCCCAGTGAAATGTTATAATACTTTACTGGAACCATAAGAGGGAATAAATTTATGTATTTTATGCATTTAAAAAAATATTTTATTGCATAATAAAATTATATAAATATTTTATTAAAAATAAGTAAAATAAGTATTATATCAATTTTATTATTAAATAAATTATTTATACACATACATAAAACATAACATATACTATATTCTATAAATCATGGTGCATTTTTATGTATTTAATATTCATAAATTAATAATTAATTAATTATAAACATATATTATAATTACAATTGTAAAATAAACTTATGATGTAATTAAAACTAAATTAATTAAATTTATATATTAAATAAAACTTTTCATATGTTATAATCCATAAATATTGGGTGCTTTTTTAACCCTTAATTGTGTCAGAAAAGTTATTAAATAAGTTAAATCACTTACTTAATAAAACATATTAAAATACTTATTTTAAATTAGTAATTCATTAAATTTGTTGGTGGGTCGTCTAGAAGAAGAAGAAAAGAAGGGAAAAATGAAGGGGAGAAGGAAATAAAACTTGAGAGAAAGTAATAGAAGAAAAAAGAAATAAAAACTAAAATTTAAGTATATCAATTGAGAGAAAATACAATGACAATTATGAGAAATAACACAACAGTTAGGTTTAATTAATTGATCAAATTGTGAGTTAAGTAGGAAATGTCTTCTCTGCGCGGCAAACAGATTTTATTATTAATAAACTTATAGCAACCTTAGAATTCGTCACCGACAACCTACGCACAAGGTTGAGGATGTTCCTGTAAGTGAGATGAGGAGTTTAGAGACTTCTTCAAAGCACAGAGGAATGATTCGAGGAACTGATTTGAAGATGACTCAAAGGAAGAACTACGGCTTCGAATTATGTTTGAGAAGAATTCCAATATAATTTAAAGGTAATATTAAAATTCTTAAGATCTCATGAAGGGTTGGAAACTCAATAATCAAAGGTTTTAGGATTTAGAAATGATTACTGAGAAAATAAGGAAAGATACAATAATAATGATTTAACTTAAAGCTTTTACCACTATTAACTATACATACGTTTAATAATTTAATTCTAAAGAGTATTGAACCAAAAACCCAACCCCTTATATATCCTTTACTCCTCCTTGCATTGACCTCATACCCATCCACTATTCCGCACATCACAGACCATTAAAATACACCCGTTACACCTGGACCCTCCTCACTAACATCCGTTAACCCCTTAGTCCTCCACTAACCATTCCGTCCATGCTCACTACCCCTTTTAATAATCCACAGACATTTTGTCAGCCAGGCTACTAGACTTACCCAGTGAAATAATTAATTATTTACTGGATGAAGCTGCACCTTATCATTTTTAATTATTATTTAATTATAATTTAGTTACATTAAAATTAGTTATAATAAATTAACTAATTACAGAATGTTAAAATTAAAAAATTAATTAATTAAATAAATAATTAAAATTAAAAATATAATTTTGTCCCTTATATTTTTCGCTAACACCGTGCTCATTTGACAGGTTGGAAAAAAATAAAATTTTATATTAAAAAATAGATATTAAGATAAAATAAGATTTAAATATTCAAATAATATTAAATATATACAAAAAATTTAAATTTCTTATTTAGGATTGACTTCTACAGTAAATATTAAATATATTGATGTATTTCTGACATACTCTGTAAATACATCTTTTTGACGCCTTCTTTTTAGAATAACTTTATTATTTGAAATACTCTTTCTGGAATGTTCTTTTCTCTCTCTCTTACTACTGTTTTTAGAATTTGATTGCCGTGCTTTGTCTCTCCTTTGCCTATAAAAGGCCTCTCTTTTTGTTGTCTTTTAATCATTCTTTTTACCAACTCACTTATTACTACAACTACAAAAGTTAAACACTTATTTCTTATATTTTATATCTTTAGTATTTACAAGGACGTAATTCTAATATATAACTTATATAAATATTTAAATCTACCTCTTATTATTGAGTAAAAGAATCATCTTTGATTGAGAAATACGTACCTAATTATTGAGAGTCAAATAAATCCTTAAAATCTTCATATAACACCGTACCAAAGCTTCTAGACCAAAAGTGAACCTTGACATTTGGGATCCTTTCCGAAATATCGACGATGCAACATTACTTGAGGCTTAATCGAGGGGACCATCGGCGTACAAGTACCTGTAAAGGACGAGTGGAGGCGAGAAAACGACGAACGTCATACGTCATGTGATAAAATTTTTTTGCTGCGAATGGGAATCGAACCGCGCTCCAAAACTTAAGTTCATATACTGACTAAAGATCGTATATATTGTGGTAATTATTGTTATTACTATTTGTGGGTTACTCTTCACTCTTCATTTGCTACGTATTTCCTTTTACTCAGCACTCTGTAAGTGGCATTAATTTGCTCATTTTGCAGGGGGAGGTGTCTGGTAATTTGGAATTTAATTTTATTATTATATTTTATTTTTATTTTTCCTGGTTGACCATAATAGAGAAATAACTTTTCTTAGTCCCAGAAGTAATAAAATAAATATATTTTAATATTAATTATCATTTTTCAGTTGACAATTGTCCTGATTAATTGAATTTTAATTGTTCCAGTTGACAAATTGTCCTGACAATAATATTTTTTTTATTATTAATAAAATAATCATTATAATTTTTCAGTTGAAATTTGTCCTGATTAATTTAAATTTTAATTGTTCCAGTTGACAAATTGTCCTGACAATAATATTTTTTATTAATAAATAATTCACATTTAATTACTTCAGTTGACTTTGAGTCCTGGTAATCCAATAAATCTTTTTTAATTAATAAAACTCATATTTAATTACTTCAGTTGACATTAAGTCCTGGTAGTTAAGTGATCAGTAATAAAATTTTAAAATAAAACTTCATATTTAATTACTTCAGTTGACATTAAGTCCTGGTAGTTAAGTGATCAGTTAAAATAATTTTTTTTAATTAATAAAGATTCATATTTGATTATTTCAGTTGACAATAAATCCTGGTAATAAATTAGTTGATTTAAATCCTGAAAATAAAAAATTAATAGAAATTCTAATTTATTTCTACAGTTGATTGTATTATCCTGGTTTTAAATTTTTTATTATTATTAATTTTATTTAAGTTGATTTTTATCCTAAAAAGATTTTTTTATTATTATTTTTATTTTATTTCTGTTAAGTAAAAATTAAAAATAAAGACTAATTAATTTTGTCTCTTTCCTTCATTTCAGTGGAATCTTAAAATGACTGATCAAAGTGGTTTTGCTGCACGTGAAGAAGAACTAGACTTAATTGATTATGATGAGCCTAATTCTGTAAGTTCTCCTTTAACAAGAAGAATTTCTCAAACTAATAAATCCTTGCCCCAAACAGGATGTAGAGATGGAAGAAGTAGAAATCCTAGTGGACAATACTCAGGATCAGAAGCCCATGACAAACCCACCAGAAGAGCTTCCAAAAGGCTTCAGGATAAAAAAGATGCCGTTGTCTCAGCAGGTAAAGAATCTGTCTACCCACATAAAGGAGTTAAGGACAGACAGCTTGAGACTAAAGGCAAGGGTAGATGCCTTGGAAGAAAAGGTGAAAAGAACAGATACTTTTCTCCAAGAGAAGAAGAAACCTCTTCCTCCCAGGGATCAACAACAATTGGCTCCCCAATCCCAAGAGATGGTGGAAGTGTCCAAGTGGCAGTGGGACTGGCTCAACACTCAGTGGGACTACTTGGCTCAAAACCAGCATCAGTTACCTCAGGTAGGTCCATCAAGGCCCACCCAGGCCAACCCCACTCCTCCCCACCCTTATCAAGGAGGCAAAAGAAGAAGGAAGCCCAATATGGTGATACCCAGCAAACCCTGGTACGTCCCTCTATTGATTCTCAAGTGCCTTTTCTTGTGGCTGACTCTGTTCCTTCAGGTAAATCTGGAAGGCAGGATGAAACCTTGAGACCTATAGAGGCTGGGAATAGTAGACAGATATCTCATGTATATAATCCATTACTTTTAATTGCTACCTCAATGATTAATCCTGATATGGCTGTGATTGATGAAACTCTTGACCCTGAGCTCTATGAGAGTCTGGAAAGTTACTCAGTTTCTTTATTGAGAAACACTCCAGATGTAGCAAGAATTAATGATGAGCACTTGAGAGATATTATTGCCAAGCAAAATCATATAATGAACAATATGCAATTGACTCAGAGATATAATAGTTTGTTAACTGATCAAGGATATCAAGCATTAAAAAGTGAAGCACAGAGAGTCTCTGATGAATTGTCTCATTACAAAGCAACCCATGAAAAGAAAATTGCTTTATGGCAAAATATAAAAAATGATTTGTCTAAACTAAAAGATACTGTATCTGCCTGTTGCCAGGAGGTAGAGATAGATAAGATAAATCTGAAAAGATTGAGTGACCATTTGTCATCTTTTCAACATAAAAATCAATTATCTTTTGCAACTATCAATGAAAGTTTATCTAGTCTTCCAAGAATGAAAACAAGACTAACAACCATTGAAGAAAAATTGAACTCATTGTTAAATGACCAAAAATATTCTGATATTTCGGTGAAGGAACATATAGTGCAGGATGCTCAACCAGTACCTGTTGCTAGTTCATCTAAAATAAAAATAGATCCAGAAATACCTGTTGACAAAACTGAGTTTCCATCAAAAACTGATGATGCACCAGGATCTGCAACAGAAGGATTAAACAATGAGATTTAAGCACAATTAGAGAAATTACAGCTGCTTCTTACTCAGAAACAAGCTAGTACTAAGGAGACTCCTTCAAATAAAAAGAATTGGCCAAAACTTGACCAGTACCCAAAATTTGATGGTGATTCTTCTTCTGATTGGCAACAATTTATTTGCAGAATTGATAATTTAAAAAATTCTTACAAACTCCCAGATGAGGAAATTGTGTCCAAATTAATTTCTTTGTTCACTAATGTTGCCCTGATGTGGTATGAATCTGTTCTCCTGGATGGGAATGACTACTCATGGGAGGATTGGAAGAAATTAATTAAAGCACAATTTGGGGGCTCCAAGCTCAGAATGGCTCAACAAAGGCAGTATGAGGAAACTAGATATAGCTCTTCTACTGATAAACCTATTGAGTTTTTAATGAAACTTGTAAAAATCTTAAGGGCAATGGACCCAAATATGGAGTTTGATTTATGGAAGGACAGGATCCTCTATAAATTACCAATGTCTCTGAGAGATATGATAGTGGCTAGGACTGAGTTCTCCAAAGAACCCTCTTCTTTCATTAATACTTGCAATGAGATACTTCTAAACAATAAGTATGATGCAAGAAGATTCATTCCTAGGACCCCTTTGGAGAAACCCTCCACTTACCAACAAAAACCTCTGGAAAAGGTTGGTAAACCTTCTGCCCCTGTTGCAACAAAGAAATATGCAACAAACACTTGCTTCAAGTGCAACAAGCCTTGGCAGAAAGGCCATGTTTATGACAGGAAGATAAATCTTGTAGAACAAACAGATGAGCATGCTGATGACACAGTGGCACTGGATGATACATCAAGTGATTGTGCCAGCAATATTTCATATGAATCTCAACAAGAAATCTTGATGCTGGAAGAAGATATTCATTATTTAAATACTATTGACATTGATAATAATGATTTATCTACAGTTGAGGATGCTTAGATCATAAAGAACATTGAGGATAACTCAATTGTTATTTCCCCTCTTAAGGCACCAGTCTTGATCAATGGAACCAGCATTGAAGTTGTTCTGGATTCTGGAGCTGGAGGAAGTGTAGTATCTGAACGAGCACTTGCCTCAGTAGATCAAGACTATAAATCTAAACTGTTGCCTATCATTTCTGAAAATTGGAGAGGGTATGGCTCTGTTTTGTCCCCCATTGGTAAATACAAAGCCACAGTGTTTTTTAAATATAACCATGGTTTTGTAAGAGCTATTTGTGATTTTGTTGTCATGAAAAATGATAACTTGAGCAATTGGTTTATTGTAGGGAATGATATTTTAACCAAGTATGGCATAAAATTAGATCCTTCAAACCAATGTTTCACAATGGGGTTGAATGGGAAGATAAAATTTAAAATTTCCTCCCCTAAAAAATTATTAAAACCAGAATTGAACACATGTAATTCTGTGGTTCAATATAAAGGAAGATCTACAAAGGAAATGCATGCCCTTATGTCTGAAATTGACAATGCTTCTTTTGGAGAACAACTTTCTGGTGAGGATAAAGATTCCATCATTAACTTGATAAAATCTTTTCCTATGGCCTTTGCTCATGGGTCACATGAACTGGGATTAGTTAAAGAGGAAATGAATCTTTCATTGTCTTGCCCATTAACTGATATACCACCTAGTTTAAAGAAGAAGCCTTATCCTGCTTCTCCCACAAAGAGAAAAGATATTGAAGATAATATCTCTACCCTTTTAAAAATGAATATTATTGAAAAGGTAGTTGAAAAACCTAAATATTGTGTTATCTCACCTGTCCTAATTTCTTATGAGAAAGATAAAGCCAGGTTTTGTGGTGATTATAGAGCACTAAATACTTATACTGTTGATGATATCTATCCTTTACCTAGAATCAGCTCTATACATGCTACTTTACAGGGTGCTAAATATATCAGCTGTTTGGATGGTAATAAGGGATATCACCAGGTACCTGTTGAGAGAAACCTCAGAACTTTCTGATGATTACCACTCATATGGGTATTTATAAGTATATTAGGATGCTATTTGGCCCTAAAAATGGCCCTTCAGTTTTCCAAAAAGTAATGGATAACACATTCCATCAAGAGATAATTGAAGGATGGCTGATGGTTTATATTGATGATATCATTATATTCTCAAAAACATTTGAGGACCATCTTAAACACCTGTGTAAAGTATTTCAGAAAATGGATGAGATAAATATGACACTTGCTTTGAAGAAATGTAAATTTGGTTTCCATTCTTTAAAAGTTCTTGGTCATGTTGTTTCAGGCTTACAGATATGTTTTGACCAGAACAAAGTGGCAGCCATACAACAGGTGAAAGCTCCTACAACAGTGAGAGAGCTCCAAAGTTTTTTGGGAATGTGTGGATACTATAGACAGTATATTAAAAATTACCAAGTCATAGCTTTACCCCTTACCCAATTAACTAGAAAGGATGTTGCTTTTGTTTGGAATAGTGAAAGACAAAGAGCCTTTGACACTATGAAACACTGTTTGATGTCAGCACCAATTCTTGCTTTACCTGACTTTGATCAACCATTTGTTTTGTACACTGATGCCAGTTTCATTGGTCTTGGTGCTGCCCTCCATCAGAAACAAGTGATAAATGATAAAGTTTCAGAAGTAGTAATTTGTTATATTTCAAGAACCTTGAGAAATAGTGAATTGAAATATGGTGCTACTCAATTAGAATGTTTAGCTGTAGTATGGGCTCTAGAAAAGCTTCATTATTACCTAGATGACCAGAAAATTGAACTTGTCACTGACTGCAGTGCAGTTAAATCCCTTTTGAACTTGAAAACACCTAATAGACATATGTTTAGATGGCAGCTGGCTGCTCAAGAGTACAGAGGGAGAATGACTATTATTCCCAGAGCTGGTATTGGTCACTCAAATGTGGATATGTTATCAAGGTTACCTTTACCAAATGATGACTCTAATCCTGCTTATGATCCTGAGGATGAAATTATCCATATCCATGGGATATATGTGGTTGATATGGAGGAAGAGCTATTACAGCTTATTCTGGAATCATATGATAAGGACACTGACTTGAAAAAGTTATGCACCATATTAAATGATCCAAAGAATGCTTCAATACAAGCATTAATTAAAACCCTTCCACCAAAGTACCAAAAAGCTTTGGAAAAAGGTAAATTTTCAATTGATGAAGGATATCTATATTATAGAAGAAAGTTGAGTAATGTTATTGTTATTCCTCCTTCTATGAAAGAAATCATCTTGAAAATTTATCATGATGACATATTAGCTGGACATTTTGATCTTGACAAAACAATGATCAGAATTAAGAACACTGCTTGGTGGGCTAATATGTCTGAGGACACAAAATTATATGTTGAATCCTGTGATTCTTGCCAAAAATCAAAAAGATTAACTGGTAAAAGAGCAGGATTAATGCAACATATTGAACCTCCTGATGCTCCATGGCAAATAATAAACATGGATTTCGTAACAGGATTACCTATTGCTGGTAAAGACAGTTATAACTCTTGTTGGGTTATTGTGGACAGATTCACAAAAATGTGTAAATTTATCCCTACCCACAAGGATGTTTCCACTAAAGAATTAGCTTTCTTATGGTGGTCTCATATGTTTAATACTGCTGGTTTTCCTAAAGCCATAATCTCTGACAGAGACCCTAAATTTACTTCTGAATTTTGGATGTCTCTGATGGATGTTTGTGGTTGTGATCTGAAACTTTCTACTGCCCATCACCCTCAGATTGATGGTTTAGCTGAAAGAATTATTCAGCCTTTAGAGGACATGATAAGAAGATATTGTGCCTTTGGCCTTGAGTATAAAGATAATGACAGATTCACTCATGATTGGGTTACCTTACTTCCTGGGTTAGAATTTGCGTATAATAGCACTGTTCATTCTGTTACTCAAAGAAAGCCTTTTGAGCTCTGGCTTGGATATGTCCCTAATACTCCTGCCCAAATTCTCAATAACAAAATACCTAAATTGGATATACATCCTGGTGTAAAATCTTTTCTTCAAATGCAACAACTATGTAGAAATCATGCTCAAAAATGTATTGAAAAATCATTTGAATATGAGAAGAAAAAATGGGACAAATCCCATAAAGAATACACTTTTAAAAAGGGTGATGAAGTGTTGATTCCTACAGTCCACTTCAACTTACAAGGTAATAAAAAATTAAAAGATCCATTTGTTGGTCCATTTGTTGTCAGAAGAATGATTGGAGATAATGCAGTTGAAGTTATTCTGTATTCCCCATATGACAGAAAACATCCTGTTTTTCCAATATCTCTTTTTAAACCTTACACATCCAATAGTGATTTATTTCCAAAAAGGAGGGGTAGACCAAAGAAAACCCCAAATGAAATCACTGAGACAGCAGAAATTGAAAAAATTTTAAATGACAGAATAGTCACTGCTGAGAAAGGTACAGAATACTTATTGAGATTGAAGAATAAATCATCTGAATATGATTCTTGGATACCTGGGAAGGAGATATCTAATCTTCCTACTCTACTAAAAAAGTATAAAAAGAAAAAATCATAGCATTTTTTTTATTGTTTTTTTTAGAGTGAGGGAGTGTCAGCCAGGCTATTCCAGGAGTCCAGTAAATGATATATAAATTATAAAACCTTAAAGAGTGGGTAAGACTTGTATTTAATGAATATAACTTAATATTTTATTGCATAGTGAAATTATATAAGAATTTTATTATATACAAGTGTTACATTAAATTTATTGGTTATATATATTTTTATATATACAATTAAATTAAGCATAATATAATATATTCTACAAATAATGGCGCATTTTTATGTATTTAATAATTATAAATTTATATTTAATTAATTAAAAAACATATATGATAATTATAAGTGTAAAATTGACTTATAATATAATTAAATTAATTATTTAAATTTATATAATAAATAACATCTTTCATATTGTCAGTACAGTCTAGTATATAAGTATGATATAATAGTGTTATTTTATGGTCCTACTACTTATTAATAAATGATTTAGTGATTAAACCTCAGGGGAAGACTAATAGAATAGTTATACTCAAATTAAACTCACAATACTTGGATTTAAATGCGTGCTAGTGGTGGAAAATAGAATAATAAAATATAGTTATAGCTATTATAAAGATAATATCAATTTATAAGGGCTTGATAATATATTTCTGAATGTTAATAATTGTAGTGTAATGTTTATTTGAAGTGTAGTAATTGAATGATGATAATAAACCGTCAAAATCCCTCCTTACTTATACCCAAATCCACTGGAGTGCACAGACCTTCAATCCAGATGATGTCACTGCTATCCCCGGCAATTACAGCACTGTGAGGGCCCATCACCTCCCCATGGCGTCCACTTCAAGCAGTTTCAACACCCAGACCTCCAGTAAGGACCCTCCATCACTATTAATAATAACACAGAGTCATACCATAAATAGAAATCCCAGATAAAAGCGGATACCATAAAGAAACAGGTAAAATAAAAGATCAAAAAGAGATTTAATGAAACTAAAAGCATATAAAGGAAACAAATAAAATGTCCAAGCCCCCAATAACATCCCCAAGCATCCACATTAACCCAAAAACATATTTCCAACCCATAAATCCGTGAATAACCATCCAAGGAAGTAATTTTAGTTGTCCAAACTGGGTGTATGCGCCTGATATAGGTGTCTATGCTTCTGTAGGCGTTGTGAGTCCACTGATTTCGTCCATATGACCTAAAATAAGCAGAAAAACAAAGGTTATAGGCTATTAAGGGGCTAAAACCCACTTATATACCTAAATATACATAATATACTGCATATTTCACTGAATATGAGATTTATGTATACATATAAGCTTATGTATGTCAATAATTACTTCATATCACTTAAGATAAGTATATTATGACTCCATTAACACCTTAATAAGTATTATTAGGCCATGGATAAGCTATTTAAACTATTATAAATTATATAATAGAATAATAATTATATATATATATAATAAAATAATATATATTATTATTTTAACCTTATTTTTAAGATATAAGCTTAATCTAGTTAAGGTTATCTTATTTTAAGCATAAGAAATACTCAGTCCTAAGGATATTTAGGCTGACACTCCCTCACCCCAAAAAAAAAAATGTTAAGACATTTTAATTAATCTTAAGGAATGAAATAATAAAATAAAAAAAAATTTTTATAATACACATACTGAATGAACAGTATTATTTAGATTTAAATTTTTTCAAGAGATTTTTAAGATCAGAGATTTCATTTTCTGGAATCCACTGGTCATATTCACTTGATTTATTTTTAAATCTTAGTAGATACTCAACTCCCTTTTCTTTTGTAAGGTGTCTCTTTTTAAGTATCTTTTCAATTTCTGCTTTTTCCACTATTTCTTCAGGTTGCTGTTTATGCCTTCCTGATCTTCTTGGAAAGAGAGCAGTATCATTAGAATGGTATGGTTTTATAAGAGAAATAGGAAATACTGGATGTTTTCTATCATAAGGTGCATATAGAATAACCTCAACAGCATTATTACCAACCATCTTTTTAACTAAAAATGGTCCAATGAATGGATCCTTCAATTTAACATTACCATTTAAATTGAAATGTAGCGTTGAAATAAGGACTTCATCACCCTCTTTGAACATTTGTTCTTTATGGGCTTTATCCCATCTTTTCTTTTCATACTCAAAAGCCTTATTTATACATTCTTGAGCATGTTTTCTGCATAGTTCCTGCATCTGAAGAAAAGATTTAGTACCTGGATGAATATCCAATCTAGGTAACTTATTAAGAGTTTTAGCAGGGGTATTAGGTACATAACCCAACCATAACTCAAATGGCTTTTTGCCAGTGACAGAATGTACTGTACTATTGTATGCAAATTCTAAACCTGGGATAAGGGTTACCCAATCATGCGTGAATTTGTCATTGTCTTTAAAATTAAGACCAAAAGCACAGTATCTTCTTATCATATCTTCTAAGGTTTGTATCATTCTTTCTGCTAGCCCATCAGTTTGTGGATGGTGTGCTGTAGAAAGTTTTAATTGACACCCTGAAACATCCATAAGTGACGTCCAGAACTCAGAAGTAAATTTAGGATCTCTGTCAGAAACTATTGCTTTGGGGAAACCTGCTGTATTTAACATTTGTGTCCACCATAAAAAAGCTAAGTCCTTTGCAGAAACCTCTTTGTGGGTAGGAATAAATTTACACATCTTTGTAAATCTATCTACAATTACCCAGCAGGAGTTATAACTCTTATGCCCTGCTATTGGCAAACCTGTTACAAAGTCCATGTTAATGATTTCCCATGGAGCTTTTGGTTGCTCAATTTGTTGTAATAAACCAGCTCTTTTTCCTGTTAATCTTTTAGATTTTTGACAAGAATCACATGTTTCAACATATTTCTGAACATCCTCAGACATGTTAATCCACCAAGCTGTGTTTTTTACTCTGGTTAATGTTTTATGGTAGTCAAAATGACCTGCTAATATATCATCATGACATATACTTAACATTAACTCCTTCATTGAAGGGGGAATTACAATTACATTACTTAATTTTTTCCTGTAATATATAAAACCATCCTCAATGGAAAATTTTCCTTTCTCTAATGCCTCTTTATACTTATCTGGTAATGTTTTTATTAAAACATTCATTGAAGCATTAGATGGATCATTTAATATTGTAGTTAATTTACTTAAGTCAGGATCTGAATTATAATTATCAAGAATTGATTGCATAAATTCATCCTCAAGATCTACAATATAAATGCCATAAATGTTAATAATCTCTGACTCAGGAACATAAGCAGGATTATCATCATTATTAGGCAGAGGTACTCTAGATAACAGATCTACATTAGAGTGCAAGGTTCCTGCTCTATGTGTAATAGTCATCCGTCCTCTGTATTCTTGTACAGCTAATTGCCATCTAAACATGTGTCTATTAGGAGTTTTCATGTTTAAGAGTGACTTAACTGCACTACAGTCAGTTATTAACTCAAATTTTTGGTCTTCAAGGTAATAATGTAGCTTTTCAAGAGCCCATACTACTGCCAAACATTCAAGTTGAGTAGCACCATATTTCAATTCACCACTTCTCAGAGTACGTGAAATATAGCAGATTACTACTTCTGACATTTTACCTTCAATAAGTTGTTTTTGATGCAAAGCAGCACCCAGTCCAATAAAACTTGCATCTGTATATAATACAAAAGGTAATTGGAAATCTGGTAATCCCAAGATAGGAGCTGTCATTAAACATTCTTTCAACTTATTAAAAGCTTGTTGTCTTTCATTATTCCAAATGAAAGCTTCTGATTTCTTTATCAGTGTGGTCAGTGGTGCAGCAATTGATTGGTAGTTTTTTATATATTGTCTATAATAACCACACATTCCAAGAAAAGATTGTACATCCTTCACATTTTGAGGAATGCCAATATTCTTTATTGCAGCCACTTTATTTTGGTCTACACATATTTGTAAGCCAGATACAATATGACCAAGCACTTTTAAAGATTCAAACCCAAATTTACATTTTTTCAATGCAAGGGTCATTTTTATTTCATCCATTTTTTGAAATACTTTCCTTAAATGGATTAAGTGTTCATCAAAAGTTTTAGAGAACACTATGATGTCATCAATGTATACCATTAACCATCCCTCAATCATTTCATTATGGAATGTTATATCCATTAACTTTTGAAATACTGATGGAGCATTCTTTGGTCCAAATGGCATTCTGACATACTTATAAATTCCCATGTGTGTTGTTATCAACAAAAAGTTCTGTGAATTCTTTTCAACAGGAATTTGATGGTACCCTTTATTTCCATCTAGGCAACTTATATATTTAGCACCTTTAAGGGTAGCATGTATAGAGGCAATCCTTGGCAAGGGATAAATATCATCTACTGTAAATGTATTTAATGCTCTATAATCACCGCACAGTCTTGCTTTATCTTGTTCATAAGAAATCAGCACTGGTGATATTACACAATATTTTGGTGTAGTTTCAACCTTCTCAAGAATGTTCATCTTTAATAACATCTTAATATTATCCTCTATGTCTTTCCTCTTCATTGGTGAAGCAGGATATGGTTTCTTTTTAAGACTAGCAGTAATATTATCCATGTCACAGGTTAAACTAATTTTCATTTCATGATCTTTTACAAGGCCAAGTTCATTTGTACCATGTGCAAAAGCCATTGGAAAAGCTTTAATTAATTCCAAAATATTATTTTTCTCAGTTTCACTTATCTGAGTGCCAAATGATGCTTTTGAAATTTCTGTTTCCAGAAGTTCCAACTCATTGGATTCTCTTCCTTTAGACGGGGAATTTGTTACTGACTCAATGTGTAAGACTGTGTTAAAAGAATTTATTTTAAATTTCCTTTTACCATTCATGCCAATTGTAAAATTGTTATTAGCAGGGTCTAATTTTACACCAAATTTAGTCAGAATATCATTTCCAATGATAAAACAGTTACTACAATTTGTATTATCCATTACTACAAAGTCACAAGTTACCCTTATATAACCATGTTGGTGTTTAAAGAAAACAGCAGCTTTGTATTTATCAATGGGGTGTAGTACTGATCCAAAACCTCTCCAATTTTTATTCTGAAGTGGTTCAAGCTTAAACTTATATTCACTATCAATTTTCTGTAATGTATTAGTGGAAACAACTGAACCAGCAGCTCCTGTGTCCAATACTATATTAACATTTTCACCAGAAATGATAGCTGGAACCGTGATAGGTGTCATTCTAAAGTTATCAGCTTGTATATCCTTAATGATTTCAGCATCCTCAAAATTCATTAAAGATTCATTTGAGTCCATATTTAATATTGGATTTTCAAAGATGGACAAATCATCTTCCAACATACAGACTTCATTTTCATCACTATATGAGATATTGCTGTCATAATCACTTGATTCTTTACTTTTTTCAGTTTCAGTTTCAGATTCACGTTGATTTTCAACAATATTTATATTTTTCTCACATTTGTGACCTTTTATCCAAGGTTTGTTACACTTATAACAAGTATTTGTTTCATACTTTTTAGGTACTACAGGTGCAGTAGGTTTTTTCTGCTTCTCCTGAAGTGATTTTGAATTCTGAGTTTTAACAGGTTCAACATTTTGCTTATAAGTGGAATACCTTGATTCATACTTATGGTTCAATAATATTTCATTGCAAATATTAATAAAGTCAGAATATTCAGTAACATTTAATGTTCTAGCTACAACAATGTCTCTGACAGATATAGGTAATTTGTATATTATCTTATCTTTCCATAAGTTAAAATCCATATGAGGCTCAATGGCTTTTAATATTTTGTTTAAATTCATTAAAAATACCATAGGTTTGTCACCATTCAACGGATTATACCTAGTCTTCTCATACAGTCTCTGCTGAGTAAGCCTGAATTTAGAACCTCCAAATTGTTTTTCAATAAGTTGTTTCCATTCAGCCCAAGAGTAGTCTCTACCCTCACTTAAGACAGCTTCAAACCATAATAAAGCAACATCCTTAAATAAAGAAATTAATTTTGATGTTATCTCTTCATCTGGTAACTTATATGAGAATTTCAAGTTGTCAATTCTTTGAATAAAATGTTGCCAATCAGAGCTGGCTTCCCCATCATAAGTTGGGTACTGATCTATTTTAGGCCAGTTCTTCTGATTGGATTTTATCTCACTAATCTTAGGTAAATTCAACAACTCATTCACTTTTGATAAATGGTCTTGTATTTCTTCCTGCACGGATTTGTGACTTACATTTTCAGATTTGACACTACCACCAGATGGTTTTAATTGTGGTGGTACAGGGAAGGAATGAGATTCACTTTTGCCAATGAAAGGATTATTATTATATTGATTATACATATGATTATCCTGGTTCATTAGTAGATTGGCAGTTTCAATCTCAACTTTAGTTAATCTTTGTAGCAACTCAGAGACACTTTGATTTGTCTGGGCAAAAGATAACTTTGTTCTTGATTCAGTCTTTAATAAGTGTGTTTCATATAATTTTTCTAACTCACAAAATTTGTTTGAAAGGTCATTATATTTATTACTCAATGAATCATATTTAAGAGTTAGAGACAAATGTTCTTTCTCTAATTCTTTATTACGTGTTGCTAATTGAGAAATGTTCAATGTTAAGGATGAAATTGTATCACTAGTGAGCTTAACTGTCTGTTCCTCAGAATCAGTCATTCTATTCCACAATGCTGAAACAATTCTATGGACAGTTGGATTATTGTTAAAATATTCCATGTCCTCCTTTTCAATTCTCTCACTCTCCTGTGAACTTCTCATCTCACTAGTAGGTGGTTGCAACTGAGGATTAACTGTATTATCATTGTATATAGTACTGTTATTATGGATAAAAGACAAGTCAGGTGTATCTACTCTAAAACCTAAATTTCTTAAATCCTCCTCTATTTTTTGTACAGATTTAACATCAATAGAATTACCTATATTGTAATTATCAGTATTATGTCTAATCTGAGAGGGTAAGTTACTTACCAAGGGATGGTTGCCAGTCCTGATTTTTGGCGCTTTTTTCCCTTGTAAGGGTGAGCTGAGGAAGTCAGATGAGGGGGTGGATCCCTGTTGCAACTGTGGCTTGTCCACTGTTGGTGAAACCAGTCCCATTTCCATTTGTCTACCAGGATTTTCTCCTGGGAGTGAGTGGACCCTCCTTGGATAGGGGGTTGCTGATTTGATTGACTGGGCTGGCCTCCCTTTAATTCTGCCATTGCCTGATTCATCTGCTGAAATCCTACCTTGCAATTGTTTTGCAACTGCTCTACTTCTTTGAACATGAGAGATTTTGATTCCTCTAGCTTCAGAACCTGTTTGGCCAGATGGGACAGTTGATCCTGAAGAGGAGGAGACGTCTTTTTGATAGTTATCTTTTTTAAGAGGGCGTCCTTTTCCTCTATACTCATGCTTTCTGGCTGGGGGTACTGTTGTCCCTCCATGGTGATGTCCTGGAAAGTTTTTATTAGCTTTAGACCTGGTATTATAAGCAGGCTGTTCACTTACACTATCCTGAGGAGCACTCATATTGTTCAGAATAACAATATTTTACGTCTACAAAAGGAAAAAACTCTGTGGAATTAGTAGACAAATAATATTAGCAATTATATTACTAATAAAAAAGCAATGGAGCTTACCCTGAATTTATATCTTTTTTTATTTAAATAAAATATAAGAAAAATTCGAAAAAATCTGTTAAAAATATAATAATAAGTTTAACTAGACCTCTATAAGGGTGAATAATTAGCTTACCAAGCTTTAGCCAAATACCAATTTTATTGGGTGTTATATTGGTGTCCAAATACCAAGTGAAATTGGGTTTATATTGGGTACAGTTACTACTGTAAATATCTAATTTTTATAAAAAAATTAGTACAATTATTATAAGGGTTCTTTTCCGCAATCAATGAGTTATGATGACCCACTAATATGCCGCAGACCCAAATATTTGGTTAATTTTGAGTTGTACTAAGGTAAAAATCACGTCCCAAGGCTTATACTAAATAATAAGTAAAATATAAGGAAAGACCCCCAATTGTCAGTACAGTCTAGTATATAAGTATGATATAATAGTGTTATTTTATGGTCCTACTACTTATTAATAAATGATTTAGTGATTAAACCTCAGGGGAAGACTAATAGAATAGTTATACTCAAATTAAACTCACAATACTTGGATTTAAATGCGTGCTAGTGGTGGAAAATAGAATAATAAAATATAGTTATAGCTATTATAAAGATAATATCAATTTATAAGGGCTTGATAATATATTTCTGAATGTTAATAATTGTAGTGTAATGTTTATTTGAAGTGTAGTAATTGAATGATGATAATAAACCGTCAAAATCCCTCCTTACTTATACCCAAATCCACTGGAGTGCACAGACCTTCAATCCAGATGATGTCACTGCTATCCCCGGCAATTACAGCACTGTGAGGGCCCATCACCTCCCCATGGCGTCCACTTCAAGCAGTTTCAACACCCAGACCTCCAGTAAGGACCCTCCATCACTATTAATAATAACACAGAGTCATACCATAAATAGAAATCCCAGATAAAAGCGGATACCATAAAGAAACAGGTAAAATAAAAGATCAAAAAGAGATTTAATGAAACTAAAAGAATATAAAGGAAACAAATAAAATGTCCAAGCCCCCAATAACATCCCCAAGCATCCACATTAACCCAAAAACATATTTCCAACCCATAAATCCGTGAATAACCATCCACGGAAGTAATTTTAGTTGTCCAAACTGGGTGTATGCGCCTGATATAGGTGTCTATGCTTCTGCAGGCGTTGTGAGTCCACTGATTTCGTCCATATGACCTAAAATAAGCAGAAAAACAAAGGTTATAGGCTATTAAGGGGCTAAAACCCACTTATATACCTAAATATACATAATATACTGCATATTTCACTGAATATGAGATTTATGTATACATATAAGCTTATGTATGTCAATAATTACTTCATATCACTTAAGATAAGTATATTATGACTCCATTAACACCTTAATAAGTATTATTAGGCCATGGATAAGCTATTTAAACTATTATAAATTATATAATAGAATAATAATTATATATATATATAATAAAATAATATATATTATTATTTTAACCTTATTTTTAAGATATAAGCTTAATCTAGTTAAGGTTATCTTATTTTAAGCATAAGAAATACTCAGTCCTAAGGATATTTAGGCTGACACATATAGTATTAAACAATAATTAATGGCGCTTCTTTTGACCCTTAAATTGTGTCAGGAAGAAAATCAAATAAATTATAATACTTATTTTATAAAATAGTATTATAAATTCTCAAATTAAATTAATTAATTGTTTCAGTTAAACTAGTTATTAAATTACATAGTGAAAACAATTAATAAATATTAATTTACACTGAATTAAAATGATTGCATGCCTTGTTACGTCAAAACATGTTATTTGTTTCACTTAGAAATGCTGAAAACAGATTGTAATACTTGTTTTGATTTGTTTTTCCCATAGTTCTTAGATCACAGGGTTGTTTAGTTACTCATTATTTTGTATTAACTGATTTGGGAAATTTGGGATGGGAATTTTATATTCTTAATTGGGATTCTTATTATTTTTCGTATAATTTTCTCTTAATTACTATGTTACAAATGTCTTCTTTTATCTTCTTGTTTTACTTCATTACTATTTTGTATATAGTCACTTGTAGCGCTTCAGAGGACCCATTGCCTATAAAAGGGCCTTGGATAATCCCCTGTAGGAGTATCACTTATTATACACTCAACCAATTAAATACAATTTTTATATTACGTTTATATTCTTTTTATTAGTAATAAAATTCTAATTAAAATTCTATATAACAATTTAAAGGTTGCTTTAAGTCTGATAGTGATCATAGTGTCTGCTGCGCATAGTCCTTACATCCTAATAATATTATTAATTAATAATAACCTCATTTGTGTCACCTCTCAAGAAACCCGTCGTTGATTCCTCTCAATAAACTAAATAATTTTATTAAATTTTATTTCTTTTATTACCTATACTCCTCTTCTCCTTCTCCTCCCCTCATTTCTTCCCTCTTTTCTTATCTCTTCTAGACGACTGACCGACAACTGAGGGCCTTTCCAAACGACGACGACGATCGAGCCTGGCGACGAACGACAAAACGCACGGACCACCTAGCAAAACGAAACTTTTGCCGCGACTGTGTTTCGAACTTGGGTTCGCCATCTTAGGTTTATATAATATTAATTTTTATATTATTTTGAAGTGATTTTTCGATCACTATAGTAAGTTCACCTTTGCGCCTCTCACTCATATTACTATATTTTTATTGCAATAACAGTGATTGTGGCTTAATTGCTGATTCACTGAGTGTAAGTGTTCAATTTTTAAAATTTTTTTTTCCTAGTTGACCATTATAGAGTGTTAAATCCTCTTAGTCCTAGAAGAATTGACATTATTATTAATACAAATTGAATTATTAATTTAATTTTTTTTTATTATTAATTATTTTTAATTTTGGTTGACTTAAAAGTACATTGTGCTTAGTCCCAATATATTGTTATATTTAATATTGGTAATTAATTGGTTGAATTAACTTACTTGTTATTCCCAATTTAACCTTGCAATCCATTTTTTTTTAAAAAAAAAAAATTAATTTTTTAATTATTACTTTATATTGAAAATTATTTTTTCTATAATTTAATTAATTAAAAAATTTTTTTTTTTTATATTATTTGGAGCAATTATTGACTAACTTTGATTATTTTTTTATAAAGTACAAAGTAAAATATAAATCTTCCCACTAGTATGTCCAACAATTTGGCAGAAAAAATGGATAACATGCAAGTGGATGAGATAGAAATTGACTATGATGCTGACACTGTAAGTTCTTCTAAAGTTGGTCATAAAAAATCTTATGCTAACACAAGGAATTCACATACTGCAGGATGTGGAAATGACAGGAAATGCAAACAAACCAAACCCCCTTCCCCCAGTACCACAGAAGGAAGTAAAGCCTCTAGTGCCTCAAGAAGGTCTTCCAAAAGGCTTCAAAATAAAAAAGCTTCCTCTGCCACAACAAATCAGCAACCTATCCAGTCATATAAAAGAGTTGAAGACAGAAAATATGACGTACAAAGCAAAGGTAGACACATTGTGGGATCAGGTCCAAGAACTCAGGAACCAGATTCAGGCCCAGGCCCCTCCTCAATTGCCTCCCAATCAGCTTCAATTTCAGGCTCACCCTTCACAGCCACCCAGCTCAACCATCCAAAATCCAAATACTATGGAAGTAGAGCAATGGAAATGGGATTATCTAATGAGTCACTACCAACAGAATGTGCAACACCCGCCTCATCATCAGCCTGGCCCATCCAGAACACCCAATTTCCATCCACCTCCTCATCCCTACCAACAAGGCTGGAGAAAGAAGGCCCAAGCACATTCCCAAAACCAGTCCCAGGGGAAGTTTCCTCCTCTGCCATGGTAAGTAATTTGGTTGATTGTCACTTGGGTATGTTTTCTAATAAATCTTCTTCTGCAGGTAATATTATTGAACATGGTGAAAGAACAGTTAAACCTGTTAAAAGACAGCTTCCTGTAACTAGTAGCCCTATTGATGTAATTAGCAAATTGTCATTTGATGTACCTTTACATTTAACTTCTACATCTTTAATTAATCCTTCTCTTGCAATTAAAAATGATTCTGTTCCCCCTGAAATCTATACCTTAAT
This sequence comes from Hemileia vastatrix, assembly GCA_030280995.1. Taxonomy (NCBI): domain Eukaryota; kingdom Fungi; phylum Basidiomycota; class Pucciniomycetes; order Pucciniales; family Zaghouaniaceae; genus Hemileia; species Hemileia vastatrix. The sequence goes on from JASXTE010000016.1 coordinate 13,403,390, forward strand.
TGAAAAAACTTCTGAGGAAATATTGAAAGATACCCTTGATTTTAATATTGTGAAAGACAAACATGTGAGAGACGTGTTAATCCATGAAAATTATAGATTAAATAATTTACACTTGCAATGTAAAGTGAGTTCTTCTGTACAAGATACAGCTTATTTAAAAATCAAAGAAACCTTGAATATTGTTCTTAGTCAACAAAAACAAATAAGAAGTGACCATAGAGCTATCTCAGATAGAAATATCAGTCTACATAAGACCTTGAGTGAATTGAAACCCCTTATTGAGGAAAATTATTCATTCAAAAATGAAATAAAATCTCTACAAAATGAGTTTAAGAAGCTAAAAAATGATTTCCATGCACTAAGTACCAAACACTCAGTTTCTGAGGACAGAAATGTTATATCTCTTGCAAAAGTAAATGACCAGATGTCTGAAATTCCAAGAATAAGAAACTATGTGTCTGACCTACAGGAAAAGTTCTCAACCTTAACCATCAATAATGAATTAAATGAGATTTCTGCAAATAAGCTGCATAAAAATAAAGGGAAAAAACCTGAACAAAGTTCATCCTTTCTTCCTCATATTTCAACCATTAAACAAACTGACAATGAGTCTGTAAAATCTTTTGCTACTAGCAAAAAATCTTGTGATGGTCATGCACCAGCTGTTTCTGTAAATAATGAAATTTCTGAACACCTGGCTAAACTTCAGGAATTATTACTAATGAATAATTCAAACCAAAAAGTGGACCATCCCAGTAGTCAGAAAAATTGGCCTAAGTTAGACCAATATCCTACCTTTGATGGTGATTCTTCCTCTGATTGGCAACACTTTATCCAGAGAATTGATAATTTAAAGAGATCTTATAAACTACCTGATGAGGAAATTGTTTCTAAGCTAATTTCTTTATTTTCCAATGTAGCCTTGATGTGGTATGAATCTGTCCTCTTAGATAACAATCATTATACATGGAATGATTGGAAATCCTTGATTGAGAATCAGTTTGGTGGTTCAAAATTCAGGTTAGCTCAGCAAAGACTGTATGAGAATACTAGATATGTATCCTCCTCTGTTGAAAAGACCATTGTTTTTCTGATGAAAATAACTAAAATCCTTAGAGCAATTGATCCAAAGATGGATTATGATATTTGGAGAGATAAAATCTTGTATAAATTACCAAATTCTCTTAGGGATTTGATTGTTGCTAGAACTGAGCATGTAAGGGAAAATTCTTCTTTCATTAATATCTGTAATGAAGTACTACTCAACCATAGATATGAACCAAAGAATTACCTTAGTAAATCTTATAATGATCAGAATAAACCTTCTATAAAGCTCCCAGAAAAATCTGGTAAACCCTCTGCCCCAGTTGCACCTAAAAAATATGCAACAAATACTTGTTATAAATGTAACAAACCGTGGCAGAAGGGTCATGTTTGTGACAAGAAAATTCATCTTGTTGAACAAAATGAAGACACTGATGAAATTGAACTTGATGTCAATAACTCTTCCAGTGACTGTGAAAGTAATATCTCCTATGACAATGAATCTGTTAAAGATGTTTTAATGTTGGAACATGATGTCCATTATTTAAATAATATATCTGAAGATTGTGTATTGAATTTATCTTCAGTAGAAAATGCTGAGATAATTAAAGATATTACTAACAATTCTATTCCTATATCCCCTTTAAAGGCACCTGTTATCATTAATGGTAAAAATGTTGATGTAGTTCTTGATTCTGGTGCTGGAGGAAGTGTAGTATCTGAAAAAGCTTTGGCTTCAGTGGATAAGGAATATTTGAGTAAATTATTGCCTATAACTTCTGAAAAATGGAGAGGGTATGGTTCTACCTTATTTCCTATTGGCAAATACAAAACCTCTGTATTCTTCAAATATAATGGTGGTTTTGTCAGAGCTATTTGTGAGTTTGTTGTCATGAAAAATGATAATTTGAGCAATTGGTTTATTATGGGAAATGATATTTTAACCATGTTTGGTGTGAAACTGGACCCAGCAAATAATTGCTTTACCTTAGGAATGAATGGGAAAAGAAAATTCAAAATTTCTTCTCCTAAACCTTCTGGGCATTTGTTGAAATCTTGTAACTCACTGACCCAATGTAAAGGTAGAACAACAACTGAAATGGATGATTTATTACATGAAATAAATACCGCTTCTTTTGGTGGTCATTTGACTAATGAACAAAAGGATTCTATTGTTGCCTCTATTACCTCCTTCCCTATGGCTTTTGCTCATGGTTCTCATGTCTTGGGAATTGTTCAGGAAGAGATGAAAATTACCTTATCCTGTAATTTGAGTGATATTCCTCCTTCCCTTAAGAAAAAACCATATCCTGCTTCTCCATCAAAAAGAAAAGATATTGAAGATAATATTGAAACATTATTGAAAATGAATATCATTGAGAAAGTGGATGTCACCCCCAAATATTGTGTCATCTCCCCAGTCTTGATTTCATATGAAAAAGATAAAGCTAGATTATGTGGAGATTACAGAGCTTTAAATACTTATACTGTTGATGATATTTATCCTTTACCCAGAATTAATTCAATACATGCTACCTTGCAAGGTGCAAAATTTATTAGTTGTCTGGATGGTAATAAAGGTTATCATCAAGTTCCAGTTGAGAAAAATTCTCAAAATTTTTTGCTTATTGCTACTCATATGGGAATATATAAGTATGTTAGGATGCCATTTGGCCCTAAAAATGCTCCTTCAGTTTTCCAGAAAGTCATGGATAACACTTTCCATCAAGAAATTATTGAAGGTTGGCTCATGGTTTATATTGATGATATTATTGTTTTTTCTAAAACTTTTGATGAACATATGATTCACTTGAATAGAGTTTTCCAAAAAATGGATGAAATCAATATGACCTTATCTTTAAAAAAGTGTAAATTTGGTTTTCAATCTTTAAAAGTCCTTGGCCATGTTGTGTCAGGCTTACAAATTTGTGTAGACCATAATAAAGTTGCTTCCATTCAAAATGTTAAAGCACCAACTTCTGTAAGAGAAATCCAAAGTTTTTTGGGTATGTGTGGCTATTATAGACAATATATTAAAAATTATCAGGTCATAGCCTTGCCTCTTACAAAACTAACCAGAAAAGATGTTGCTTTTCTCTGGAATAATGACTGTCAGAAAGCTTTTAATACATTGAAAAGTTGCTTAATGACAGCTCCTATATTGGCTCTCCCAGATTTTAACAAGCCATTTGTACTTTATACAGATGCTAGCTTTATTGGTCTGGGTGCTGCCCTTCACCAAAAGCAAATTATTAATGATAAATCCTCAGAGGTTGTAATTTGTTATATTTCAAGAACCTTAAGGAATAGTGAATTGAAATATGGTGCCACTCAATTGGAGTGCTTAGCAGTTGTTTGGGCTCTTGAGAAACTTCATTACTACTTGGATGACCAAAAATTTGAGTTGGTAACTGACTGTAGTGCTGTGAAATCTCTCTTAAACCTCAAAACACCTAACAGACATATGTTCAGGTGGCAACTTGCTGTTCAGGAATACAGAGGAAGGATGACTATTATCCACAGAGCTGGAAATGTTCACTCTAATGTTGATATGCTCTCCAGATTGCCTCTGCCAAATAATGACTCCAATCCTGCTTATGTACCTGAGGATGACACTGTTCATATACATGGTATATTTATAGTTGATATGGAAGAAGAGTTATTACAGTTAATACTGGATTCATATGATAAAGATTCTGACTTAAATAAATTAGTTACTATTTTGAATGATCCTAAGAATGCTTCAATTCAATCATTAATAAAAACTCTTCCTGCAAAGTACCAAAATGCTTTAAATAAAGGAAAGTTTTCTATTGAAGATGGTTATATATATTATAGAAGGAAGCTTACCAATGTAATTGTTATTCCTCCTTCAATGAAAGAAACTATCCTTAAACTTTGTCATGATGACATATTAGCTGGTCATTTTGATCTTGAAAAAACATTGATTAGAATCAAAAACACTGCATGGTGGGCTAATATGTCTGAAGACACAAAATTATATGTTGAATCTTGTGATTCCTGCCAAAAATCTAAAAGGTTAACAGGTAAAAGGGCAGGGTTATTACAACATATTGAAGCACCTAGTGCTCCCTGGCAAATCATATATATGGATTTTGTCACTGGTCTTCCTGTTGCAGGTAAAGACAGCTTTAACTCTTGTTGGGTAATAGTGGATAGATTCACGAAAATGTGCAAATTTATTCCAACCCACAAATATGTATCCACCAAAGAATTAGCTTTCTTATGGTGGTCTTACATGTTTAATATTATTGGTTTTCCAAAAGCCATTATCTCTGATAGGGATCCAAAATTCACTTCTGAGTTTTGGACCTCTTTGATGGATATTTGTGGCTGTGAGTTAAAATTGTCTACAGCTCATCATCCTCAGACTGATGGTCTAGCTGAGAGAATGATTCAAACTCTCGAAGATATGATTAGAAGGTATTGTGCCTTTGGTTTAGAATATAAAGACAATGACAGATTTACTCATGATTGGGTCACTCTTTTGCCTGGTCTTGAATTTGCATATAATAGCACTGTTCATTCTTTCACTGAGAAAAAGCCTTTTGAGCTTTGGTTAGGTTATGTCCCAAACACTCCTGCTCAGATTCTCAATAATAAATTACCTAAGTTGGAACTGCACCCTGGTGTAAAATCTTTTATGCAAATGCAACAGCTCTGCAGAAAACATGCTCAAAGTTGTATTGATAAAGCATTTGAATATGAAAAGAAAAGATGGGATAAATCCCATAAAGAATACACATTTAACAAGGGTGATGAAGTGTTGATCTCTACTGTCCATTTCAATTTACAAGGTAACCACAAATTAAAAGATCCTTTTGTAGGACCATTTGTTGTTAAAAGAATGGTTGGTGATAATGCAGTAGAAGTTGTATTGTATTCTCCATATGATAGGAAACATCCTGTCTTTCCCATTTCTTTACTTAAACCTTATACTTCCAACAGTGACTTATTTCCAAAAAGAAGAGGAAGACCTAAGAAGAACCCTCAGGAAGTCACAGAAACAGCAGAAATTGATAAAATTCTCAATGATAGAATTATCACTTCTGAAAGAGGTACTGAATATTTATTGAGATATAAGAACAAATCATCTGAACATGATGCATGGATACCTGGCAAAGAAATTTCAAATCTGCCTGCTCTGTTGAAAAAATACAGAAAGAAAAAATCTTAGAATTTTTTTTTTATTGTTTTTTTTTAGAGTGAGGGAGTGTCAGCCAGGCTATTCCAGGAGTCCAGTAAATGATATATAAATTATAAAACCTTAAAGAGTGGGTAAGACTTGTATTTAATGAATATAACTTAATATTTTATTGCATAGTGAAATTATATAAGAATTTTATTATATACAAGTGTTACATTAAATTTATTGGTTATATATATTTTTATATATACAATTAAATTAAGCATAATATAATATATTCTACAAATAATGGCGCATTTTTATGTATTTAATAATTATAAATTTATATTTAATTAATTAAAAAACATATATGATAATTATAAGTGTAAAATTGACTTATAATATAATTAAATTAATTATTTAAATTTATATAATAAATAACATCTTTCATATAGTATTAAACAATAATTAATGGCGCTTCTTTTGACCCTTAAATTGTGTCAGGAAGAAAATCAAATAAATTATAATACTTATTTTATAAAATAGTATTATAAATTCTCAAATTAAATTAATTAATTGTTTCAGTTAAACTAGTTATTAAATTACATAGTGAAAACAATTAATAAATATTAATTTACACTGAATTAAAATGATTGCATGCCTTGTTACGTCAAAACATGTTATTTGTTTCACTTAGAAATGCTGAAAACAGATTGTAATACTTGTTTTGATTTGTTTTTCCCATAGTTCTTAGATCACAGGGTTGTTTAGTTACTCATTATTTTGTATTAACTGATTTGGGAAATTTGGGATGGGAATTTTATATTCTTAATTGGGATTCTTATTATTTTTCGTATAATTTTCTCTTAATTACTATGTTACAAATGTCTTCTTTTATCTTCTTGTTTTACTTCATTACTATTTTGTATATAGTCACTTGTAGCGCTTCAGAGGACCCATTGCCTATAAAAGGGCCTTGGATAATCCCCTGTAGGAGTATCACTTATTATACACTCAACCAATTAAATACAATTTTTATATTACGTTTATATTCTTTTTATTAGTAATAAAATTCTAATTAAAATTCTATATAACAATTTAAAGGTTGCTTTAAGTCTGATAGTGATCATAGTGTCTGCTGCGCATAGTCCTTACATCCTAATAATATTATTAATTAATAATAACCTCATTTGTGTCACCTCTCAAGAAACCCGTCGTTGATTCCTCTCAATAAACTAAATAACTTTATTAAATTTTATTTCTTTTATTACCTATACTCCTCTTCTCCTTCTCCTCCCCTCATTTCTTCCCTCTTTTCTTATCTCTTCTAGACGACTGACCGACAGGGAGTGTCAGCCAGGCTACTAGACTTACCCAGTGAAATAATTAATTATTTACTGGATGAAGCCGCACCTTATCATTTTAATTATTATTTAATTATAATTTAGTTACATTAAAATTAGTTATAATAAATTAACTAATTACAGAATGTTAAAATTAAAAAAAAATTAAATAAATAATTAAAATTAAAAATATCATTTTGTCCCTTATATTTTTCTCTAACACCGTGCTCATTTGACAGGTTGGAAAAAAATAAAATTTTATATTAAAAAATAGATATTAAGATAAAATAAGATTTAAATATTCAAATAATATTAAATATATACAAAAAATTTAAATTTCTTATTTAGGATTGACTTCTACAGTAAATATTAAATATATTGATGTATTTCTGACATACTCTGTAAATACATCTTTTTGACGCCTTCTTTTTAGAATAACTTTATTATTTGAAATACTCTTTCTGGAATGTTCTTTTCTCTCTCTCTTACTACTGTTTTTAGAATTTGATTGCCGTGCTTTGTCTCTCCTTTGCCTATAAAAGGCCTCTCTTTTTGTTGTCTTTTAATCATTCTTTTTACCAACTCACTTATTACTACAACTACAAAAGTTAAACACTTATTTCTTATATTTTATATCTTTATTATTTACAAGGACGTAATTCTAATATATAACTTATATAAATATTTAAATCTACCTCTTATTATTGAGTAAAAGAATCATCTTTGATTGAGAAATACGTACCTAATTATTGAGAGTCAAATAAATCCTTAAAATCTTCATATAACACCGTACCAAAGCTTCTAGACAAAAAGTGAACCTTGACAGTATCAAACCAAAAACCCAATCCCTTATATATCCTTTACTCCTCCTCGCATTGACCTCATACCCATCCACTATTCCTCACATCACAGACCATTAAAATACACCCGTTACACCTGGACCCTCCTCACTAACATCCGTTAACCCCTTAGTCCTCCACTAACCATTCTGTCCATGCTCACTACCCCTTTTAATAATCCACAGACATTTCATAAAACCTTTTTAATGTACTATTACATTGACTATTGCGCTGTGCGTTGCTTATTGAGAAAAAGACTAAGACACACTATTGAGAGATTGACAAATTTAGATTTAGAGTTTAGACTAGCACGGTTGAATAGCGAGTACGCAAGGGAAAGTCGCAGTTGCTATGGAGAATTGCTTTCTGCGCTTTGAGTATGGATTTAAAACCTCTTATTATTGATTTAATGAGCTGCTTTTGCCTCGAGTGTCACATGGCGCGTGACAGATGCCTGGGTATAAAAAAACACGAGCTCCATTGAGCGAAAGACATACTTCCCACACTAGTTTCCCTTCCCTCTTCATTTAATTATTCTATAATTTACTATGACGGATTTACCTACCCCAACTCCCACACCTCCACACGCTAAAGCGGATGGGGGAATTGTTACCCGGCAATATTCCAAGGCTTGCACGGCCTGCGAATCAATGGAGTATTTTTGCGTTGAAAACACGGCAACACGAGGTCCTCACCAGAAGTGCAAATTTTGCCGCTGGAGACGGGTGGCATGCGATGCCTTATCGAAGAATGCCGGCATCGAGCATCGGTTCACAAAGACCAAATATTGGGTGATCCCTAAGACAAAAGAGGTAGTCGAGGATATTTGGGACGTTTCAATTGGGGACAATCAATCGGTGGGAGAGAATGAGGAGGAGGCTGAAGATGATGTAGCAAGCTGGGTGACTTGGGCCACGAGCAAGAAATGAGTGGTTGAAGAAGAAGTAGACAAGTTAGTTGAAGAGGAGGAGGAAGTCTCCATCTTGAGACGGACCCCAAAAAAGCGACGGGTGGTCATCAAGGATGAAGAAGAGGAGACGGAAGTGGCGGTGGAGGTCACTCCAAGATTATTCTTAGAAGCAGACCCCATATTTGAAGTAAGTCCATTCTCCTGATATTTTATAAATTTAGTTATTGATGATCTTGTTTTAGAATTAAGACGTTATGGTAAGGTAAACTCTTACAGTCGCCTTGCTGTAAGCAGAATCTGGAGGAGATGTGTGGATTTAGCTGAAAACCCTGTCCTTCCAATAAAAATAACAAAATGGGAATTCTAAATCACTAAGCTAACCAGTCTACTTGGATCTTATTGTTAAAAAATAATGAAACTCTAAAATATTTAACGCTTATTGAGATTTAAATAAAAGTGGCTGTTGAGAAAGAAATACTGATAACAACAATTAAGGTGTACCAGTGAAAGATCTTAAAAGATTGACTTTTATGTTTTTATAATAATCTGAATTTTTATGAGACAGCAATAATCAAGTCCCAGTGATTAATACCTTTCTAAAGATACCCTGTATGAAGTGTTATTTTAATTGTTGAGTAGTATTTCTAAAATGTTATATATAAAATATAATATTATAAGGGTATTACAAATTTATTTAATTTGTTGAGTAATAAAAAATGAGACCGTGGTGGTTAAAGATTAAGCTGTATGTTGTATCCCCCCTCCTCAATTTCGAGTTTGAGAGGCTCTTAAGTATTCCTAGTCACGTGCCTAAGTTTTCCCCTCCAGAGCTCACCCAGAGTCAATCCGGAGCCCGTACGGAGTCCGTACGGAGTCCAAGCAGAGTCCAAGCGGACTCAATTAGAACCTTTAAAACTATAATAAAACATCTAGAAAAATTACGCATGATAGAGCCACTTCCCCTTTACATTCCAAACTAAATTTCGTAGTCTGCGCAGCTCTAATCACCCCGTGAACATTCATCAAAGTTAAGTAATTTCTAAAAACGTAAATATTTCCATAAAACTTTAAAATTCATTTAAAAATATAAGAAAAATAGTAAAAATTCTGGGAAAATTTCCCAAGGTTCTTGAGTGACTCGACTTGATACTTATAAACTCTTCAGACCGTAAAAATAAGTTTTTTCTGTAAAATAAATTGTTTTCGCGTAGGCATTTGCTCTTGACCAATTTCTTCATATTTAAAACTCAAATAAATTAAATAAAACCCTTTTATAAAAAAAATAATGCCAATCTTGCACGCCGTAATATCTCCATTTACGTATTTAGGTGCCATACTAAACTTTAGGCTACCACATCCTCCCTCCAATTGAGAATGTCCCCATTCTTATAACTTTGCATAAGTGGTTGAGCAATTCCAAAAGAATTATCTTTTCTAATAAAATAATTTGATAAATTTGTTTTAGCTGGTCTTCTTTTAATTCTTTATAATAAAAATGTTGTTTCTTCTTCTCTGGCTTGATATAACATAAAATAAAATAATATAAATCTTGTGATGATTCCACTACTGAGAGCAAGGTTTGAATCCCTTCAGACTGCCATATACCAGTCTTCCTTCTTGTCACAGAATTGAGAGAGTGGATCTTCCTATGAGCCGAATACTCCTGATTCCAACCTCATAGGGCCCCCCACTGAGCCGAATTCTATGATTCCAATCTCGCCATAAGGTCCTCCAAGCTTCACACCAAAAATGGCCTAACACTGAGGCAACTAAAAAAAATCATTCCCTAAAATCCAACTACCATCCTAACTTCTGATTCCTTCATCACAATTTTCAAACTTTGCTATGCAGCAAACCCATAAAATACTTTTGCCAGGCTTCCAATAATAATATTAACTTTAGACCATGTTAAAGCGCCACAAATTTCACCTAATTACTCATTATGCTTTCCTTAGCATCATCACCACCTAAAATTTTAACCTCCTAAAGCTTATCAGCACCCAATTCCAGAAATGATTGAATAACCAGTTTAGAGTCTTAGTGGAAAGTGATAAATTAAAAGATTGAATTGAGTTATCCAAACAAGATTGACATTCCAGTTTAAAGTCTTGGTGGACCAAACATATAATCGGTTGCCAGTTTATGGTCTTGATGGACCAAAGATCATTTAGGTGCATAAATAACTTGATAAATTCCTAAATAAGGCCTAGGCTTGACCAAAGATTGAATAAATTTGATAATCCAGTTTAATGTCATAGTGGACTAAACATTTGATCGACAAGTAATCCAGTATAAGGCCATAGTGGACCAATGAATGTTGAATTATCCTGCAGATATTAATTTTCCAGTTTAAAGTCATAGTGGACTAAACAGTGAATGAACTACCAGTTTAAAGTCATGGTGGACCAAACATTTGATCGATAAGAAATCCAGTTTAAGGTCATGGTGGACCCAACAGCTTGATAATAGTCCAGTTTAGGGTCTTGGTGGACCTAACATTTGATAACACTCCAGTTTAAGGTCTTGGTGGACCTAACATTTGATTGATAAATAAAATATATATAAAAATCCATCTCCAAAAATATCCATAAAATCTTGAATCATCTTTGAAATTCAGTTTAAAGTCTTGAAGGACTAACAGCTCCAATATAAAATCTTTAATGAAAGTCTTGAAAATTAGCCAGTTTAAAGTCTTGGAGGACTAACAGCTCCAAAATTTGTATAAAACCTTAAGGAAAGTCTTAAAAAGTAGCCAGTTTAAAGTCTTGGAGGACTAACAGCTCCAAAATTTGTATAAAACCCTTAAGGAAAGTCTTGAACAGTAGCCAGTTTAAAGTCTTGGAGGACTAAAAGCTCCAAAATTTGTATAAAAAAAACTTAAAGAACATCTTGACCAGTAGCCAGTTTAAATTCTTGGAGGACTAACAGATGTCTTGAAGTAAAATCCCATAGGTATTGAGTTCCCCTAGACCCTGTTTCCTGTCTAAACTAAATGAATAAACTAAAAAGAATGAAGACTGAAATATAAACTAAGAAATATAATAATAATTTTGATTTAATTAATTAATCTTTTTATTTTATTATTTTATTTTTTTTTATTTTTATTTTTTTATTTTATTTTTATTTATTTTATTTTTATTTCATTTCATTTCATTTTATTTTTAATTTTTAATTTTTTAATTTTTATTTTATTTTATTTTTATTTGTTTTTTTAATTTTAATTTCTTTTTAATTTAAAATAAAAGATTTTAGAAAAGATAGTTTTGAAATAAAAGTTAAAATTTAATTATTAAAGAAAGATAAACAAATGTGAAAAGAAAGATAAAAAAAGTAATAATAATAAAAAAATTTCAAAATAAAATTTTTAAAAGATGCCCCCCGGCCATTTGATGAGCTGTACCCTTGACATCATACCCACATCCAAGTGCAACTTGATGTGGTTACACAATTTTGAGAAATTGAAAAGAAAGAAAATAAATGAAAGTTTTTAGAAGATAATTTTTATAATGATGATCACTGGGTGGGCTCCCTCCAATTTATAAAAATGATTAGAGACCACCAGTGAGCATCACCTTTACAATAATTCATAATATATATTAAAGAAAAGAAATCACAATCTAACATAAAAAAATCAAAAACAAAATAAAATAAAAAGAATCTTGAATCCGGCGTTGAGAGCGCTGTCTCTTGATTTGTTCCAGTTTATAGTCTTAGTGGACTTCCTATAATTAAAAGACAAAGCCAGGATTCAACTAGAAACAGGGAAAATTTTGGAAACAAACATTATGGGGTAATTGTGTATAGAGCAGCCAGCCCATCAATTACCCCCACACTTGCCAATATTAAATTAAGAAGGTTCCCCTGTGAACACTTCTTCCAATAAATTTTTAAAATTTTCCAACACTATCTTCACCCAAATTTTAAGAATTTTAAATTTTGAAAATTTCAAAGAAGGTTTTCTTGAATTTCGTAAAGTTTCATCACAGTTTCATTGCCCATATGCAGTGTACGATAGTAAAGTATTTTTGATAATAAAAGAAGATAGTTTATCCTCGTTGCGGAGGTCGATAAGATTTTTATAAACATCATAGTTTATCCTCATTGCGGAGGAATCCATAAAATTTCATTGATATCATAGTTTATCCTCATTGCGGAGGGATCCATAAAATTCATCGATATCATAGTTTATCCTCATTGCGGAGAAATCCATAAAATTTCATTGATATCATAGTTTATCCTCATTGCGGAGGAAGACTTCGGCACTCCTGGTGCCTCTAGGATAGAACCATTTCACTTGATCGGCGGCTACCCTCTTCTTCAATACTACTCCATCCAACTCTTCTAACACATATGAACCACCGGAAACTTGCTCCTTTAATTTTATATGGTCCATTCCACCTATCTGCAAACATCTTTCCCCACTGACTTTCCAAACTCCTATTATACACCAAGACCATATCTCCTGGATTCAAAGGTTTCCTTAATCAATGTTCCAACCGCTCATCCCAATATCTAACTGATTGGTTTCTGATCTTCATCATCCGCAAATATGCCTTTTCTAAATATTCTTCTTTCTTTTCTAGCTGCATCATTCTTGCACACAATAATTCTTCAGTAGTTTTGACCGTGTCCCAGTCAACTCCAAGATATGATTCAGCTTCTAAATCAACCGGTAAAACTGCTTTCTGTCCAAAAACAAGTTCATAAGGTGAAAATCTGGTCGTCCTTTTGGCAGTGATTCGATCAGCAAATAAAACTAAAGGTAAGTAGTGCCTCCACTTTTCGGCACTTGTCCCACACATTTTAACTAAAGTATCCTTGATAACTTGATGCCCTCTTTCAACCATGCCTTCAGCTTCAGGATAATATGGGGTTGCTACCCTAACCTTTGATCCAACTTTCAATACGGCCTCTTTAAACTCTGTCCCAAATTCAGGACCTCCATCTACCGTCACCAATTTCATCACTCCATATCGATACACCCAATTATTTAACAAAAATTCTGCCACATTTTTGGCAGTCAAATTAATAAGAGGCGCTGCCTCTACCCAACCAGATAAGTCGTCTCTGGCTACAATTAAATATTTATACCGTCCCTCTTTGATATGAATGGCATCTAAACCAACTCTCCCAAAGAGCGTATATTCACCGGTCGCACGTCCAGGTTCTTTTGGCCTTAAATAACTTTGTCTTTGACATTCTTCACATGACTGAACCCACTGTTTAACAGCCTTCTTCATGCCAGGCCACCAGAATCTATCAGAAATTCTTCTAAACGTTTCTCCAACGCCTCTATGCCCGAGATCTTCATGCAGTGATTTCAAAACTAATTCTTGCCCCTTCTGTTGAGTTATAACTACTTGAGGATTTGGATACCTCCTCCTCATTAAACGTCAACCAGATAGGTAAAACGTAGTTGACTCCCTCTTGATAGCCACCCATTCATCGTCTTCACAATCATCTGGCCTCTCTAAAGTCAACAAATATTTGACTAACAAAAAATAAAAACCGGTCTGACCCCAGACTTCATCTTGAAAATCAATTAATATAACATCAATAGGGACTTCTCTATCACCAATATCACCTGCACATGAATGAGCCAATAATAGTTGACCCCTAAATAAATCTTTAATCGAGCTATGTCGACGTTTTTCTTCTGAACCTTTGGATCCTTCGTAAACTGTATTTGAAAATACCTCTTTCTCTTTATCCACCTTTTAATTTAAATTCTCTAATTCTCCAACATATACACCATTCCTTAAATTACTACTATCCCACACTTTCAATCCATCTTCCTCTACATAAACCACATCTTCTTCTACCTCCTTTCTACCAAATTTATCTACACCTTTTCCAACACCTTTAATAACATAAAAACTATTTTCCAGTTTATCCTCTTGGTGGAGGTCATCATCACCATAATCTAAACACAATAGTCCTGCCAGTTTAACCTCATGGGGGAGGTATGGAAAGTCTTCAGCTCCTTTAGTGCTGGCTTTGATAATAGGTATATCTTCATCAAACTCTTCTGAGTCTGAATCTTCTTCAGTGGGTGGTCTCCTTGATAAACCATCTGGCATAGTAAAAGTTTTGCCAGGCTTATGAACTAAATCAAACGAAAAATGTTGAATAAAAGCTACCCATCTCGTCATGGGTGCGTTCGGTAAACTTGGGGAATTAATCATCTGGATTAACGATTTTGCATCCACTTGCAACTCAAAATGTTGCCCCCACAAAATATGCTGAAGTTTCTTCAGTATTTTCGCCACACCACATAATTCCAATTTTGGTTGTGAATATCTTGATTTGACCTCAGTAAATACTACAGATTCATACCTAACTGGCCTGATGTAACCAGATTTATCCATCTGAGACAAAACCGCCCCAGCTGCAACCTGACTTGAATCAACTGCTAAATAAATTCTACCAGCATCTTTTCCATAATCCAACTTGTGCAGGACTAAATCCTTCCCCACAACCTCCTTCAACTTCACAAACGCCTTCTCACACTCTTCATCCCACTCCCAGTCTGCATCCTTTCTCGTTAACCGTCTCAATGGAGCTGCCAATGAAGAAAAGTCCTTGATAAACATTCTAACATATACACAAACGCCTAAAAACCCTCTAACTTCAGTCGTATTCTTGGGTCTTGGCCAGGACTGAATTTTGTTAACTTTCTTCTTGGACATAATCCTACCCTCTCTACATACCACATGGCCTAATATTTCTAAGGCTGGCACACAACATGAAAACTTTGAACCTGAAATAGTTAATCCAGCCTCTTCAAATCGAAACAAGATTCTTTCTAATGTAATTGCAAACTCCCAAATGAATTTGCGTATCCCGGGATTCTCTTCCAACACCTGGTTATCATAGTCGGTTGTTGGTCCCTTAATTCCTCCATCATCTATAAAGATTCCAGCATATTGTGGAATTTCGTCTTGAAGGATCCAAGCCATCTTAGCTTGATAAACTGCAACTGAATTTTTTTCTCCTTGAGGTAATCTTGTTAACTGTAAACGTCCTAGTGGCGTATCGAATGTAGTGAGAGGCCTTGAGTCTGGATGTAACTCTCTCTCATCATATCCACCCATAATATCTCCCAAACCATAACACACTCTCCCTGCAAACGCTTCAACAAACTCCTCAGCACTAGGCGGTATCCCAGCATCCTTTATTGTAACCCTATTTAATTCCCTAAGATCATGAACAACTCTAAGCTTGCCATTCGGTTTCTTGATACAAAATACCGGACTAGAATAACTTGACGTTGATTGCTCATACAGTCCAGTGCGTATCCGTTCTCTGACAACTTCAATATAGGCTTCTTTTAATGCAGCCGGAATAGGAATTGGTTTCTGCTGCCACGGTTCATGACATACCACAGGAATCTTGTAAGGCTCCCCATAGGAATGCTTCAACACACCCCTCTCCTCTTCTACAAAAGCAATGGCCTTCTCTCGCTTGACCATCACATCCAACAACAACTTCTTCTCTTCTCCAGACAACCAACCATCAGGTCCAAAATTAACAACACCCAGTCTCTCAAAAGTGATTCTTGACGTCTCAGAAAATTCAGGCGGATTCTTTACCAAGGGACTTTCATAAGGATCTCTTTATAACCTTGGTCTTCTCAAGGGTGGATTTAATTCAGCAGGTAGCGGTTCATTAATAGGTCAAACTTTATTTGCTACCTTCTTATATTTGGCTGCATCCACATCTAAATAAACTTGAGGTAAAACATTTACTTTTGTATCGCCATTACATATTTCATCAAATGAATCTTCTTCATTGCCAGAATCGGAATAAGAAAAATTAGAAAAATATTTTATTTCATTATTAAATTTTACCCTTTTCTCCTTTCCCTCGTCTAATTTATAAACAGATTTTCCAACACCTTTGCTTCCCTTATCCAAAAGTAAATCACCCGTAAAGAAAGTTGGCAGTTTAACCTCTTGCTGGAGGACCGGACTTGAATTTTCACAAAAATTATTTTTTTGTGTTTTAATTATACTGAGATTTTTTATTGGATTTTGATAAGATTTTTGCAGTTTACCCTCTTGCTGGAGGTCTATAATAGAAGGAGATACTTGCAGTTTAACCTCTTGCTGGAGGTTCAAAAACATACCCTTCCAATTTTTATCCAACCTAATTTGGCCCATTTTGCCTTTTTCACCGTTTTTAAATTTAATAGAAAAACCGGGTAAATCCAATAAACATATAGAAAAGTCCAAAACATATTTGCACTCCAAAGTAATATTAACAGAAAATAATTGAGAATCCACTTGAATTATCTCCAAGTGAGCTGACCTATTGCAATCCGAGATCTCATCCTGAGGAGAGATTACAACATTAGAGTGATCAGCCCATGCTACCCCAAAAAATGAGGGCATCCATCCCTTTCCAACAAACATAATTCACCAGAAGCCGTACGTTTTATATGCCGCTTCTTGGTGCAAACACAACACTGGCACAGAGTAGTAATCTCTGGCCATGTTTCCCAGCCTTCATCTCCAGGAGGCGCTAACCGCATATGTAACCTCCGCATATCTTCACCAGTGATCTCCAAACTAATCCCCATGCCAGCTTGATACCCTATCCTGGCCTCGAAATATATCAAAAAAGGACCACCATGAACAGTTTTGACTGCTCCTCTGGCCACATAAAAGTTAATCTTACCAACAGATCCACCAATGCCTAACCTGACATGCTCAGCTGTACCCATCAGCTCTGTTGCATGCCCTCCAATGCCTCTGAGGTTTCCCCCAGTTCCACTTTTAATTGGCAAGCCTATACTCGTCGCTTGCTCCAATAAAATTAAATTAATTTGAGACCCTGAATTGACCAAGGCCTTTACTTCTTTACCATTAAGAGTTACCAACAGGTAACCCAGGGGAGCGGAAAAATGTGTATCTACATCTTCCCCAAACTTTTCAGCATTTTCACAAATATATTCCACCTCTCCAGTGGAAACCAGACGCCTTGTCAAATGCTTCTTTTGCTTTTCAGCAAGCGCCGGACTAATTGTAAATAACTCCCCCAAAGATAAGGGAATCTGCAGTTGATTCACCCTATTCAAAACTGCGTCCATCGCATTAGCTTGACCAGAAACTACTGGCCGCTCATACTGGACCTTTGATTTAACAACCTTGGCCCTGGGTACCTCTTGAGGTCCAACCGAGCCATCTTCACCCCCCATTATAACATCTTCACTTTCTATAACCCTAACTCCGTCACCAGCTTCTTGCACTAATCCTGATCCATTGCTAGTCCTTCTTACTCCCTCCATTGGGATGGGACCGCTAAAACTTGGTCTGGGTAGAGACGCCAACGGTATGTCCTCCTCAGAATCCAAATCATCCTCTGGCATAGGCTCACCATTTAAATCAAACTTGCCATAACTAGGGGGCCCCATATCAGCAATCCCCTTCTGCATTTTATATAATTCGTCCTTAGAGTAAGGGTTCAATTTGTTGGCGGCAGTTTGAGCACTAGAATTCTTGTCCTTTGAGTAAGGGTTCACTTTGTTATTGGCCTTGCCAGGATTAGCCCTCAATTGGCTCTGAATGCTACTCTTTGCCTTAGTAGCAGCTGCTCTTCTAGCAGCATTAACATCGTATTTGCCAGCCATACAGCTACCCTCCACCTGGGCAACCGTCGCCAGCTCTAAACCACCAAAAGAAGTAGAAAATGTGGCTTTACTGACCTCTTTCTCCTTGCCCTTGTCAGCTTTACCACCATTACCATTACCATTTTTGCCACCCTTGGCATTAACATCTTCATCTGTCACCTCTTCAAATCTGGCTCTCCTTTCAGCCGTTAAACTTCTTCTGACCAAATCAGAAGGAGACTGTCCATCACTGGGCTTGATGAACAAACCATCAGGAAATTTATAAACTTTACCATCAAATAAAACTCTCCCAGCATCCATATCCTTATCAAGAGCAAAACAAACTGTTTCTCTGTGCCCCCTCCTATTACAATAGGAGCACACCTTTGGCTCATCATAGCCACCTCTATAACTACTACCACCATTCCCACCATTTCTCCCATTGCCTGTAAAGTGGTTACCATTATTATTGCCATTATAATTTCGACGTTCATAACCTCTGGATTGATAAGAAGTTGACGTCGATGAAGAAGCGATTGGGGCCTTGTTAGCCTTCTGGGTTTCTTGAACAAATATTTTTAATTGTTTCGTTAAATCGGCCAAATGATTGACCATCTTATTATCTACATTGCCCTCCACTTTAGCAGCAGGTAATCCCATTTGTGCCTTCTTGGCCTCCTGGGCTTTGACCATAATATCGTTGTTTTCGGCCAAAACTTCGCTAACCTTGCTAACATATTGAGTTCAGGACTCTTGATATTTGTCCAATGCTAACAACTTGAGATGGGCCTGAATGTTGTCCTTGATAACCTCCAAAGCCGGCAGTTTCTGCTCACCATTAGGAAGTTCCTTCATCAAATCTTTTCTTGAAAGATCCTTCAAGACGTCCATACGAATATCCCTGCTGCATGCTGTCCAAAAAAAATCTTTTGCTTGATTCTCATGCACTAACTCATCCACCAATATGAGATATTCCACCACTTCATCAAACTGAACACAGAGCTTTTTGAAGTCAGCCATAGAAGAAACTCCACCTTTTGCTTGCCAGTCTCCAACAATTTAATTGAGGTCCATCATAGTTAACCTAAAACCCCATCTATCAACCATAGCTTTAGAAAGCTTAACCCAATCCTTGTCCTTAAATGCCTGCATAGCAATAACCTCTTTTTCCACCTCCCTATCAGCAATAAAAAATCTAACTTGCTTCACCATGTCCACATGAGAAGCACCATCAACAGCAGCAGCAGCTTCATACCTGCTAATGAACCATTTAACCTCCTCCCCATCAAACTTTGGGCCATCCCAAGAAACAATTCTAACTGAGGGAGTAAGAGGGTTAGAAGATCCAGAAGCAACATCAGAAGAAGACATCCCAATAAGTAATGAAAAGCGTTAACAATCAATAAAATAACAAGCCTCTTTCAGGCCAATAACAAAAATCCAATTAGAGTTCCAGAAAATAAGCCTCTTGCAGGCTAAGAACGTTCTTGATCCAAGTAAGTCTTTAAAGAAAGCTAGAGAAATTGAACCCCACATTGGGCCCCAACTATGGTAAGATAAACTCTTACAGTCGCCTTGCTGTAAGCAGAATCTGGAGGAGATGTGTGGATTTAGCTGAAAACCCCGTCCTTCCAATAAAAATAACAAAATGGGAATTCTAAATCACTAAGCTAACCAGTCTACTTGGATCTGATTGTTAAAAAATAATGAAACTCTAAAATATTTAACGCTTATTGAGATTTAAATAAAAGTGGCTGTTGAGAAAGAAATACTGATAACAACAATTAAGGTGTACCAGTGAAAGATCTGAAAAGATTGACTTTTATGTTTTTATAATAATTTGAATTTTTATGAGACAGCAATAATCAAGTCCCAGTGATGAATACCTTTCTAAAGATACCCTGTATGAAGTGTTATTTTAATTGTTGAGTAGTATTTCTAAAATGTTATATATAAAATATAATATTATAAGGGTATTACAAATTTATTTAATTTGTTGAGTAATAAAAAATGAGACCATGGTGGTTAAAGATTAAGCTGTATGTTGTATCCCCCCTCCTCAATTTCGAGTTTGAGAGGCTCTTAAGTATTCCTAGTCACGTGCCTAAGTTTTCCCCTCCAGAGCTCACCCAGAGTCAATCCGGAGCCCGTACGGAGTCCGTACGGAGTCCAAGCGGAGTCCAAGCGGAGTCCGTACGGAGTCCAAGCGGACTCAATTAGAACCTTTAAAACTATAATAAAAAATCTAGAAAAATTACACATGATAGAGCCACTTCCCCTTTACATTCCAAACTAATTTTCGTAGTCTGCGCAGCTCTAATCACCCCGTGAAAATACATCAAAGTTAAGTAATTTCTAAAAACGTAAATATTTCTATAAAACTTTAAAATTCATTTAAAAATATAAGAAAAATAGTAAAAATTCTGGGAAAATTTCCCAAGGTTCTTGAGTGACTCGACTTGATACATATAAACTCTTCAGACCGTAA
Source organism: Hemileia vastatrix (assembly GCA_030280995.1). NCBI lineage: Eukaryota > Fungi > Basidiomycota > Pucciniomycetes > Pucciniales > Zaghouaniaceae > Hemileia > Hemileia vastatrix. The sequence goes on from JASXTE010000016.1 coordinate 13,423,771, forward strand.
AAATAAGTTTTCTCTGTAAAATAAATTGTTTTCGCGTAGGCATTTGCTCTTGACCAATTTCTTCATATTTAAAACTCAAATAAATTAAATAAAACCCTTTTATAAAGAAAATAACGCCAATATTGCACGCCGTAATAACTCCATTTACGTACTTAGGTGCCATACTAAACTTTAGGCTACCACAACGTCATCGCAGAAGTCCCTATGGCGGAAGCTTCGAATGTGGAAGCAACCATTGTGCAACCCACTGCTGTGGAAGTGGCATCGTCAATCCCTACCGAAGAAAAGTTACCGGTGGTTTCCTCGAGGGAGGAAAATGACAAAACCCTCAATCAGGTATGGTCAAAAAAGCCTCGCCAGGTTTGGCAAGTGAAGTTTATTGAAGATTTAAGTGGCGAAATCAATAAGATTGTCGATGCTGCCTCCTTTGACGTGGCCGAGGAACTACTGGAAATTGGAGAAGTGGTTGCGGTAGGAGAGGGGGAAGTCTTTGAGAAATGTAGGAATGAAATAAGGGAAATTTTTGAGAAGATGAAGGGATTGGCTTGGGAGAAAATAAAGGAGAGAATTTAAAATTGAAAGAGAAAAGAAAAAGAAAGAAAAGAAAAGTAGAAACAATTTGTATTTAGTTATTTTTATTTTGTTGTTTTATTTAAAAATTTTAATATTTTATTTTTTTATAAGATTTTTGAGAGACAAAGAAAAAGATTAAATAAATTTTTGTTTTAAATTTTGAAAGAAGAAAAGAAAGAATATTTGATTGAAGGAGTTTTAGTTTTAAATTTCGAAAAGAAAAAAGAATTAAGAAAGAAGAAAGAAAGAAAGAAGAAAGAAATAGTTGATTGAAATAATTTTGCTGAAAAAAAAATTTAATGAAAAGAAAAAATTTTTTATTTATGAAAGTTTATTTGAGGAATTTTAAATGTTTGAAAAAGAAAAGAAAGAAAAGAATAGAAGAAATAAATTTTAAAAGAATTTTGAAAGAAAAAGAAGTAATTTGTTCAAAGAATTTTAAAAGAGAGATTTAGAGGTTGAAGTGAAGTTCGAGAAGATGGTAGTGTTGCGTTTGTGAAAAATTTTGATAGTTTGAGGAAAAGAAATTTTTAAAGAAAGAATTTATATAGAAAATTGAAAAGGAAAAAAGAAAAAGAAAAAATTTTTAAAGAAAAAGATTTTAATTTTAATTGTTTTATTTTTTTTAAAAATTTTTAATTTAATTTAATTTAATTTTAATTTGGTTTTATTTTATTTATTTTAATTTAATTTGATTTTTATTTATTTATTTTAGTTTTATTTTATTTATTTTAAAGAAGGTTAAAAAATTTTGAAAAGAAAAAGAATAAAGAAGAAAACAAAATTAAGGAATTTTTTAGAAGTAAAGATGTTTTAGATTTCAAAGAGAAGAAAAGAAAGAAAAAAGAGAAAGAAAAAATAAAAGAGAGTTTTTAAGGTTTTGGTTTTAAAGGATATTTAAGATGAAAAGATTTTAGGAGTTCAGGGGTGTTAGAAACATTGATGGTTGGTTCCCAGGATGTTTTGTCTGAGTCATCAAGGAAACCTTCCCATTCCACGAGGTATTGAAGTTTCCCCTTGCGCATTCTTGAATTAAGGATACGGCTTACTTCCCACTCTAGATGGTCTTCTACTTCGACCGGTTCCGGAGGAGGTTGGTTCTTGCCTGGGTATGTTTCTCGAGCCAGTTCCAGGAGAGATACGTGAAAAACAGGGTGAATAGCCTGCCATTTAGGAGGTAGCTTGAGTTGAAATGCAGTTTTAGAGACTTCAGAGTCAATTTCAAATGGTCCCAAGCATTTTTCAGCCAGTTTCTTTGATGGTCGAGTTGTTTGAATGTTTTGTGCATTGAGCCATACTTTGTCGCCTGGTTTAAAAGAAGGAGCAGTTTGTCGATGTTTGTCGGCCTGTTCCTTGTACCTTCGAATCACTAATTCCAAATTTGATTTAAGTTCCTCTTGGAGTCGTGATATGGTTCGAAGATAATGTTCGGCAGGAAGGATGATTAGTTCCTACATGGATTGAGTTGAATCGAGGATGTCTTCCATAAACAGTTTTGAATGGAGATTGTTGTGTCGAAGAATGAGTTGAGTTATTATAAGCAAATTCGGCCAATGGTAACCATGTGGTCCAATCGTCTTGTTGGTAACTGACATACATTTGAAGGTATTATTTGAGGATTTGGTTAACCCTTTCTGTTTGCCCATCGGTTTCAGGATGATAGGCTGTGGAGAGGTTCCTCATGATATTGAGTTGTCGACACAGTTGAGTCCAGAATGTGGATACAAACAATGAGCCTCTATCTGAAATAATATCATTAGGTAAGCCGTGTTTGGAAAATACATATTCTAGAAACAATTTTGACAAATCTTCTGCTGTAGCAGTAGTAGTGGTTTTAATAAAAATAGACATTTTTGAAAATCTATCTACTATTACTAATATAGCATCAAAATTATTAGAAAGAGGAAGTTGAGAAATAAAATCCATCGATAATAATTCCCATGGTTTAGAGGGAATAGGAAGTGGTTGAAGCAACCCATACTTCCAGTGACGGGAAGCCTTATTCCTATTACATTCGTAACAAGCTTTTATATAGGCCTTGATTTCCCTGATCATACCTGGCCAGAAGAAATCCCTCGCTATTAACTGGTAGGTTTTATCAACCCCAAAATGACCAGCTAATGGAGAATCATGTTGACTATTGAAAATCCATAATTTTATTTCATTGTTGTCGGGTATGACTACTCTATTTTTGAAAACTAATAGAACTGATTCAATACTAAATCTTTTGGCCCCTTGCTTCAAGAGTATTTTGTCTTTTAACCCTAAACAATAATTGTCCTTTGACTGAGCTTTGAGGATGTTGGATAGTGGATTTTGAAAGGATTGAATTGTCATCAAATTAAGTTGATGAGTTGTTAACATTGATTTTTTGAAGATTGATTTCACATTTGCTGGGTTCTTTTCAGAAAATGCGTCCCCCCGCTGTGGGTAAACGTCGTCCCGACATGACAAGATATCTGGGAAAATGCAGTTCTTACCTGGGCAATAGGAAATAGAAAAAGGAAATTCAGACAGAAATTCAGCCCACCTGGCTTGACGCCTGGTTAACACTTTGGAAGACATAAAGTATTTCAAAGCATTATGGTCTGTTAAGATTTGAAAAGGACTATCTAAGCTGAGAAGAAAAGAGCGCCATTTTTTGAGACAATGAATAATAGCTAAAAGCTCTTTATCATGAATTTCATAATTAAATTCTGCTGAAATGAGTTTGTGTGACTCAAAAGAAACAGGATAAAACAATTTTGTTTCAGGATTTAATTGAGAAACGACCCCTGCAATAGCATAATCGCTCGCATCTGTCTCGACTATTGTCAAAGCAGAAGGATCAAAGTGTCGAAGAATTGTAGCTGTGGTGAACACCGTCTTCAATGCTTCAAATTCATTTCGTGCGGTGGAAGTAAAATTAAAAGGAATATCTTTTCTAAGAAGAGAAGTAAGATTGGAAATAGTTTTAGAGTAATCTTTAATAAATCTTCTATAGAAATTTGCAAAACCCAAAAATCCTTGGAGGGATTTAACGATTTTGGGCTCAGGCCATTCCAGGACTTTTTGGACCTTTTTGTTGTCCATGACTAACCCATCAGTGGATAACGTAAAACCCAAAAAATCAATAGATTTAAGGTGGAATTTGCATTTATTATGCTTGGCGTAGAGACCGTGATCTCAAAGTCGATTTAGAACCTGTCAAACATGATGTATATGTTCATCTAGTGTCTTTGAGAAAATTAAAATATCATCTAAATAGATGACAAAAAATTGTTTGACAACATCTTGAAAGATGTCATTGACAAAATTTTGAAAAGTAGATGATGCATTACACAATCCAAAAGGCATAACTAAATATTCAAAACTACCAAATCTTGTGCGCATTGCAGTCAGTGGTTCATGACCTTCCACGATGTGGATAAGATTGTAAGCGCCTCTAAGATCAATTTTAGAAAAGAAATTAGCACCATTGAAAAAGGTAAGAAGCAATGACATAGGAGGAACAGGATATGCATTCTTCTTAGTGACTGTGTTGAGCTTTCTATAGTCAACACAAAACCTAAGACTACCATCCTTCTTTTTTACAAAGAGAACAGGGGAGCCGGTTGGAGATTTACTGGCTCTGATGAAACCTTTGGCTACATTCTCTGCAATGTAGTCTCGAAGAACTTGAGATTTGTCTTTCAACAAAGAATAGACAGGACCTGCTGGAGGTACTGGACCTATTAACTCTATCTGATGGTCATAGGGTCAATGAGGTGGTAACTTATTGGCCTTGCGGATTGAGAAAACATCAAGGAAATCATGATAGATTTCTGTTAGAGTTGATTTAATGGCTTCAACGTCAATTTGGTCATCCTCATCATCTTCAAGAGAATCTTTTGAGGGAAGACCAGAATTGAGAGAGCATAATTTGATTACTTTGAGGCAATTTAAATCCTCTTCGAGTGAAGTCATCGAGCTAGAAGGGTTATCCAATTTCTCATTTAAAGAAGGTCAGATGCTTGCAAGTCATCTGGAAGAGATTTGTCCTCTAGCAGGACATTGTCAGGCAGGTTGTTTAACTCCCTATTGACCTGCATTGAAGAATCAGAAATATACTTAGTACGTGGGGTGATCAATCCCCATGTCCAATCAATTTCAGGATTCCAATGCGTTAAAAAGTCATGGCCAAGAATGGTATTGTCCATCCTTGGGGCGTCCAAGACTGATAATTCCCACTTGAAGGGGGGAAAGTTCGGAAAGTTGAAAACCCATAAAACTTTCTTACTGACCCAATATTTGGGTTCCTCTGATTTGACCAAGTAAATTGGAGTTCGATCGATATCTGTAAATGTCAGTTGTAACTTCTCGGCAAAAGATAAACTGACAAAAGAAATTGAAGCTCCAGAGTCTATAAGACAACTGAAGGGGGTATCCTCCTTAAAAAGAATGAATATCAAGTGGTTTAAGGCAACTCCAGTCCTTAAGACATGGAGGTTCTGTGCACTGGGAGAGATAAGATAGTTTTCTTTGCACACAAGTAAACTATCTACTAGTTTTTTGACTTTGAACTAGTACCTTCTCTTTCCTTCAATTTTACATAATCTTCCAGCTTGTGCTTACCCCCACAATACATACATAACCCATTATCTGCTTGCCTCTTCCTCTCAGCTTCTTTAAGTTCCCCTTTAGGATCCAGTACTTTACTGATATTGCCTGGGGTCAAGTTTTTTGGTCGAGGTTTGTCCTTTCCCTTATTGAGCTTGGATTGAGTCAAGGAGGATTGAGTTGTCCGTGGGTGTGAAGAAGGTCCCGATTTAAAATTTAGGCCTTAAGATTTGTTGGTGTATTGACAATGTTGAAGTCGTCCTTGGTAAATGCCATTGAATTCGAGGGTTCAATCCATTAAATCCGTTAAAGTAGTCATCTTCTGACCATGAAGATTTAATTGATCCAGAATCCTCGAAGGAAGTCCCTTTTTGAAATGATACTTGAGGGCAGCATCATTCCAACCTACTTGAGTTTGAAGTGCTCTGAATTTCGAGATATATTCAGAAGCTTTACCATTGTCACTCATGCGATGGAAGTCAAGTTCAATTTCTGCGTTGTCAGTTTTGTTAGGGTAACCAAACAATGTGAAGAGTTGCTCTTCGAACATTTCCCAGTTATTAATAAGTAAGTGGGTTTTGGTCGAGGAGAGCATGAGAAGATAAGGTTCAAACCATCTTGCTGCTTTTCCGGCTAGGAATGAAGAAGCGTAAAAAACCTTTGATTGGTTGTTATTGAAGGTTCGAGGGTCATTATGGAACAGGAGCTTGCAGGTTTGCAAGAAGGGCCGCAATCTGTCTGGATGTTCTCCATTGAATTTATCAGGAGATTTCATTGAAGGAGTTTTGAATTTAGATCCCTCTGAAGACATTGAATTTGAAAAGGTCTTCATGAAAAGCCTCATGAAGTCTTCCAGAGAATTAGAATTAGATGGTCTTGGTTCTGAAGGTTGACCAGAAGGGTGTGTAGCAGGGGCAGATGGTGCCTTGTGCATTGTATCCTCACCTTCCTCATCATCACTAGAATCATCAAAATCTTGTGGGATATCTTCTACAGATTGGACTGAATGTTGCCGTTCCCAAAGGTCAAGTGGTTCCAGGGAGTGAGTGCGGGAAGCAGGCCGTGTGGCTGTTGGCCGGCCTCTGGCGCGAGCTCTAGTAGTAGCGCCTATAGGAGGAGTGTGTTGAACAGGTGCCATTATAAGAATTTGGAAAACACCTGAAAAGGACTTAGTAGTGCAGAGAATGAGAACTACAGAGAATTAAATTATAATTTCACCGGACGACCTACGCACAAGGTCGAGGATGTTCCTGTAAGTGAGATGAGGAGTTTAGAGACTTCTTAGAAGCACAGAGGAATGATTCGAGGAAGTGATTCAAAGATGACTCAAAGGAAGAACTACTGCTTCGAATTATGTTTGAGAAAAATTCCAATATAATTTAAAGGTAATATTAAAATTCTTAAGATCTCACAAAGGGTTGGAAACTCAATAATCAAAGGTTTTAGGATTTAGAAATGATTACTGAGAAAATAAGGAAAGATACGATAATAATAATGATTTAACTTAAAGCTTTTACCACTATTAACTATAAATATGTTTTATAATTTAATTCTAAAGAGTATCGAACCAAAAACCCAACCCCTTATATATCCTTTACTCCTCCTCGCATTGACCTCATACCCATCCACTACTCTGCACATCACAGACCATTAAAATACACCCATTACACCTGGACCCTCCTCACTAACATCCGTTAAACCCTTAGTCCTCCAATAACCATTTCTTCCATGCTCACTACCCCTTTTAATAATCCACAGAAATTTCATAAAATCTTTTTAATGTACTATTACATTGACTATTGCGCTGTGCATTGCTGATTGAGAAAAAGACTAAGACACACTATTGGGAGATTGACTAATTTAGATTTAGAGTTTAGACTAGCCCGGTTGAATAGCGAGTACACAAAGGAAAGTCGCAGTTGCTATGGAGAATTGCTTTCTGCACTTCGAGTATGGATTTAAAACCTCTTATTATTGATTTAATGAGCTGCTTTTGCCTCGAGTGTCACGTGGCGCGTGACAGAATTATTATTGAGTATTGATATTAGAATTGTAATGCTAATATAAATAAAAATGATAGGGGGTGTCAGTTCTGGCAAATCCTCACTTAAATTAAGTGTGGATCTCAAACCAAATCAGCACTTAAATTTTGCAAAAAAGTCACTTATTTCAAAAATGGGTGTCAGTTATGACCTCAAATCAGCACTTTTTTCCCGTTTTTTTTCACAACCACATGTTGGCCACAAAACATCCCTTCCTTTCTTACCCCATCCCTGTCACATGTGACACACTGACCTTCCTTGCTACCTACCCATCAATCCTCGGAACAAACCCCTTCCTGACATTTTCAACATTTTGACCAGGCATGTTTACATTCTTTTTTACTTATTTCTTCTACCTCTTAATCTTTTTTCTTGTTATGTGCCAGTTTCATAATGCCTCCCAGACATTCCAAATCTCAAAAGGTAACTCAAAAATCTTCTTTGTCACCAAAGTCTCCTCGTAAAGCAAGCCCTACACCTGAAAAATCAAAGTCAGGTTCAGGTCAGCTTAAAAAGGATGATTATCTCATCATAATCAAATTCCTTAAAATAAAATCAAATTTTGAAGCATGTTTTGGATGTGAAAAGTCCACTCGTATTGGACGTCCACCTTCTTTAAAGTTTAATGGCTACTTATTGATGGCCAATAAAGTAAGGAAGAAAACAAGGGGGAGAATAGATATCAATCCTAAACAAATGAAGGAGAGATTTAAGAGTTACCAATCAAAATATAAAAAGGCTCATCATGCTGAAAATGAAACTGGCTTTGGTATTGACGATGATGATTTGGAGATTGGAATTACTACTGTTTCCGAAAAGCTCAATGTCATGTGTCCTTTTTATGAGGAAATGGATAATCTTTTTGGCTCCCAAGTTGATGTAAACCCTTGGTTTCTACACGATACTACTAAGAATATACCCTCTGGATCTCAACCATCAATTAATCCTCCTGAAATACCTGTACATCAACAGGATCAATCCCCTCCACCTTCTAACCATAGTTCATTTGAAGATGATCCCAACTATCAAGCAGAACAATTATATCGCAGCAGATCTGAATCCTCAGAGGCCCAAAATTTAAATGTATGTTTACTTTTTCTTTTTTCTTCAATTCTTCTCTAAATTTCTCTTTCTTTATAGTCTCCTCCTACTCAAACTCAAACTCCATTAAACAATCTTGATTCTGGAAATGTGAATCCCGCTTTAGAAGCTGCTTTAGATGAACTTCCTGAAGCCTCTTGTTCAAACTCCAAACTAAAGAGACGACCCTCAACTTCAATGAACTTGAACCATCTATTAAAACGTGGTAATACTTCAACAAGCTCATTTGGCTCCCTTGAGGATTATTTTGAAAAAAAAGATATAATTAAGATTTGTTTACTATATATCTTAATCATTCACTCATTTATTTATTTATTTCAATTTAATTTTCTCAGCAAAATCAACTATTGCGAAAAATGCCCTTGACTTTGAGAAGATGAAGTTTGATCATATGCTAAGGAAAGATCAGCAAGCCTTAGATTTGGAAGAAAAAAAAATTGAGGCAGAGAAGATGGAAAGAGTAAATGAACGTCAATTTCAAAGAGAAATGGCTACTTGTGAATTGGAAAAGCAAGAGAGTTTTAAAAAAAAAGATTTCATTATGGAATGTGTAAAAAATGGCCAATCTTATGAGGACATTAAAAAATTACTTGACCTTTTCAATTGATAAATTGTTTTTCTAGTTAATTTAATTTTGTTTGATTTCTTTTTGGTAATATTTTCTTATATGCTGACTTATAAAAGGTCTTGAATATAGTACATTATTTTTGACAAATTTTTGAAAATATCATACAATTTTTCTATCTTTACATTCAAGTCAATAAGTTTCCTTATACTTTTATTTTGACAAAAATTTGAAAATATAATAAAAATTTTCTATCTTTACTTTCAAGTCAATAAGTTTGCTTATCTAAATACTTCTAAGTCAATAAAATTCAATATCTCTTTTGAAAATTTGGCAATACCTCCCCTTGAATTTTATTGAAACAAGGGGTGGGTACCACCAAATTTTTCTAAGTTATCAATTTCACATGTCAGATTTAAAAAATTGGCAATACCCTTCCCTTGAATCTTATTGAAACAAGGGTAGGGTACCACCAAATTTTTCTAAGTCATCAATTTCACATGTCAAATTTAAAAAATTGACAATACCCTCCCCTGCATTTTATTGAAACAAGGGGTGGGTACCACCAAATTTTTCTAAGTCATCAATTTCACATGTCAGATTTAAAAAATTGGCAATACCCTCCCCTGCATTTTATTGAATTAAAGGGTGAAAGTCATAAAAATTTAATATAATTACATAAATTAATTAATATATAAATAAGATATTTCAAATTTACTACTTTTAAAGTAATGACAATTCCTCATGCCACAATACAGATCAAGTCTAGATACTAGGTTTGGGACTTTCCACAGATATAGGCTAGAGGAACCCCAAGAAACAAATTAATGTTATCATGATTGCCTTATATACAACACAGGGTCGTTGGCCCATTACTTTAATTTCATAAATTGAAATATAATATTTATTTATTAAAAATTTATGGAAGAATATTAAATATTTGGTGACTCTACGAATCCCCATACTTTTTAGATCTACCTAAAGAATTTTTAAATTTATTACCTTTTTCTTCTTTTTTTAACTTGTTTATTCATTGGATTAACTTTTGACTGATCTGGAAAGAGCAACTGAAATGTGTGAAGTCTTGACAATATTCCAAACCTGGAGGAGCCTTTGTGGTTTGGTGATTATCGTAAGAAGAATTCCAAACTTTTTCAATGATTCTATTTCCTAATCCAAAATCGATTATACATCTATTATCCGGGAAATATAATCCATGTCCTTTAATTTTTGCTGGTGACAGAATAGGTTGTCCAGTGATAGGACTAATATATGTGAAAATTCCATAAGTGAGGTAATTGGCATCATTTGAGTCGGTGTGAATTCGGTTATGAAATACGGAATGAGTGATTATAACATTTGAAAACATTAGATAATCACTGCTAATATCTTCCCATTCAGAGTTGCACCAATTTGGTATTCCAAGTCTCGTAGCAACTTCATGATTTTTTTCAAAAGCTTTATTACAGAGTTTTTTAAGTCAAAGAGCAAGAAATGAATTAAATGAAGGTAAAGTATCCCATTTTCGAAAATCATTATCTAATTCAGCTTTAGATAAAGATCTAAGTAAAGAATATATGCCTATTTGAATTAAATTCAGTAAAATGATATTAAAAAATCCAGAAAACTTTTTAAACATACCAAGAGAAAAACCTTTATCAAATCCTGGTCTCCATCCAATACCAATCATGATTCCACCCAACAAATTCTTATTCCTTAAAGGTAAGCGAACCAAAGCCATTTGATAGAGTGTTATGATGAGATTGCAGAGTTGATTAAATGATTGATCTTTTAAACCATTAAAAGAATGTTTTTCATAAATAAATTGAGGTTTGAAAGTATTATTAATAACAGCTTTAACTTCATCACCTCCAGTTTCAGTTAAATAATGTATATTTTCAGGTAATGGTTTTGGATATTTTTCTTTTTTTTCAACTTTAGTTTTATAGTACTTGATTTTTGAAATATAGCCAAATATTTGATCCAAGTGAATTTTTTTTAAAACTTCTTTTATTTCGATACTGTTCAATTTTTGTCAATGTTTTAGATGATGATTGAAAAGAAGTTGAATTTGAAGATGATAATGAAGTTAAAGAAGATGAGAGAGAGGTAAGTGGTGAATCTGAAGTTAAAGACATGTATTTTTCTACTTAAAAATTTGTTACTTTTCAAACACCCAAAATTATAAATTAAAAAAAACTCACTTAATTTAAATTAAAAAAAAATTCCTCAAAAGACAAATAAGAGTTTTTTTATTTCACTTGAATTTGATGAATATATTTTTTTAAAGTTCTGAAAAAAAAAATCTGGTGGAGGTGGAGGTGGTGAGGAGATCGAGGTGGTGGCAATAGGAGGTGATTGTGGTGGCAAGAGGAGGTGGAGGTGGCAAGAGGAGGTGGTGGTGGTGAGAGGAGGTGGAGGTGGAGGTGGAGATGGAGATGGTGGTGGTGGCGAGAGGAGATGGAGGAGGTGGTGGAGATGGAGATGGTGGTGGCAAGAGGAGGAGGTGGTGGTGGTGGTGGTGGCAAGAGGAGGTGGAGGTGGAGATAGAGATGGAGATGGTGGTGGCAAGAGGTGGAGGTGGAGATGGAGATGGTGGTGGCGAGAGGAGGAGGTGGTGGAGATGGAGAGAGGTGGAGGTGGAGATGGAGATGGTGGTGGCGAGAGGAGGAGGTGGTGGAGGTGAAGGTGGCAAGAGGAGGTGGTGGTGGGGGTGGAGGCAAGAGGAGGTTGAGATAGAGGTGGAGGTGGAGATAAAGATGGTGGTGGTGGCGAGAGGAGATGGAGATGGAGATGGTGGTGGCAAGAGGTGGAGGTGGAGATGGAGATGGTGGTGGCGAGAGGAGGAGGTGGTGGAGATGGTGGTGGCAAGAGGTGGAGGTGGTGGAGATGGAGATGGAGATGGTGGTGGCAAGAGGTGGAGGTGGAGATGGAGATGGTGGTGGTGGCAAGAGGTGGAGGTGAAGATGGAGATGGTGGTGAGAGGAGGAGGTGGTGGTGGTGGTGGTGGCAAGAGGTGGAGGTGGAGATGGAGATGATGGTGGCGAGAGGAGGTGGTGGTGGTGGTGGTGGTGGCAAGAGGAGGAGGAGGTGGTGGTGGAGATGGAGGTGGAGATGGTGGTGGTGGTGGAGGTGGTGAGAGGAGGAGGTGGTGGCGAAAAGTGGAGGTGGAGATGGAGATGGTGGTGGCGAGAGGAGGTGGTGGTGGTGGTGGTGGTGGTGGCGAGAGGAGATGGAGATGGAGATGGTGGTGGCGAGAGGTGGAGGTGGAGATGGAGATGGTGGTGGCAAGAGGAGGAGGTGGTGGAGATGGAGATGGTGGTGGCAAGAGGAAGTGGAGGTGGAGGCCTCCTCTAACCACCATCTCCATCTCCACCTCCACCTCTCGCCACCACCATCTCCATCTCCACCTCTACCTCTCGCCACCACCACCACCTCCTCTCACCACCACCATCTCCATCTCCACCTCCCCCTCCTCTTGCCACCACCACCACCACCATCTCCATCTCCACCTCCACCTCTCGCCACCACCATCTCCATCTCCATCTCCACCACCTCCACCTCCACCACCACCATCTCCATCTCCACCTTACCTCCACCACCACCACCACCACCTCCTCCTCTTGCCACCAGCACCACCACCACCACCTCCTCTTGCCACCACCATCTCCATCTCCACCTCCACCTCTCGCCACCACCACCTCCACCACCACCACCATCTCCATCTCCATCTCCACCTCCACCTCCACCTCCTCCTCTTGCCACCACCACCACCACCACCATCTCCATCTCCACCTCCACCTCTCGCCACCACCATCTCCATCTCCATCTCCATCTCCACCTCCACCTCTCGCCACCACCATCTCCATCTCCATCTCCACCACCTCCACCTCTTTCCACCACCATCTCCACCACCTCCTCCTCTCGCCACCTCCTCTCGCCACCACCACCACCACCACCTCCATCTCCGCCTCCACTTCCTCTTGCCACCACCACCTCCACCTCCTCTTGCCACCACCACCATCTCCATCTCCACCACCTCCTCTCGCCACCTCCACCTCCACCTCCACCTCCTCTCGCTATCACCATCTCCATCTCCACCGCCATTACCTCCTCTTGCCTCCACCTCTACCTCCTCTCGCCACCACCACCACCACCTCCTCTCACCACCACCATCTCCATCTTCACCCCTTTCGCCACCACCATCTCCATCACAATCTCCAATTTCCACCTTCCCCTCCTCCACTTACTACCATTTCCCCCTTCAATCAAAAAGAAATTATGAGTATCAAGGGGGAGCTGAAGTGACAGTAAATCAAACTATGTTAACAAATGATTAAGTTTTTTTTCTGTAAATATTCCTGAGATTTTTATTGATTTTTCTTTAGCTAAAGATTTCAATTGCAATGAGAAAATTGTATTTTTTAATGTTTCGTTTGAATAACCTGGTGTTAACATGAATCCTTATCAAAGGCTATGTTGTACGTGAAAGAATAAGGATAAAGAAAAAGATAAAGATAAAAAAGAGTCAAGCAGAATGAAAGGGATGTGCAGGGACAGTAATTGCTGTCGCAAGATATCTTAATTGGTCCTTTGTAATTTTCAAGGCCAATTTTTGGCTTGCAATTGGCTGTTGCAGGACAGCCTGCAACACCACTTTCCCACATAGTGTAACAGCAAATTCAAAAACAAACTAAATATGCCAAAAAAAAATACTATTCTCAGTGAATAAAACATGCAAATTGATCATTTGAAGAGAATGAAAAAAAAAATTAAAATTGTGTTGAAAAATGTTGGAGTGTTATTGGAAGAATTTTTGCCCTTATACTAGTTGATTGAGAAATAAAAGTGTTGGATATAGTCGGAGGTGAATCAACTTGTTCATCTTCATACAGCTCTAACCATTGATCTTTGAGGTCAGAAAGTAGGTTATGAAGTATAGTGCAACACAGAATCCAGTTGATCACTGCCTCCATTTCAGATTTATTTCTAAGAGGACTTCTTAATTCCATTAAACTAGAAAAACGGCCTTTCAAGATTCCAATAGAATGTTCAATACGGACTCTTGACTTTGCCAAATGATTGTTGAACTTGGCATTTTGACTGTCTTCTGAAGCTGCTCCCCGAAAAGCAGGAAGCACATACTTTCCATTCACATAATCAGAATCTGCAAGAAGATACTGATCTTCATCAAAGTATTTTTCACGTTCATTTGAAATTTGCATTCTTTGGAAGACGTAGGAGTCATGACATGAGCCAGGATAGCCAGCAAAGAATGATATAAATTTTTTGTTTACGTCACATATAAGCTGAACGGAAATTGAATATCTATAAAGAAGATATATTTGTTTGTGTTAGTTTCAAAGAGAATGAAAGGAGTTAAAAATAATCTACCTCTTTTTACGGTCAAAGTAATTGTTTCCACCTTGAGCAGGTTTCTGGCTCAAAGGAATAGTAGTACCATCAACAAAACCAATACATCCTGGGAAGCCCTCTGCTTGCATAACCTGAGATGATTCAAGTTGCTCTTCTTTTGTTGGCCAGGTGAGAAGTTGAGATTCCAAGGAGTTGATGGCAGTGATACATTGTTTGGTATTAGTGTTAACTGAACCATACCCTAAATCAAAGACATTTTCTAAACGTTTCAAAGCGGCTCCATTACCATTTGAACCCAAACGACATAGTGTGATGGCCAATTGAATTGAAGGATGTCGTTGTTCTTTTTGAGAATTATTGTGAAATATGGGATGATCCTGAATAAGCTGAAGCAATTCAAGGAAACATTCCTGAGAAGTCCTGAACAGCTGTCTAAAACTGGGTGTAGATAGGTTAAGAAGTGTTTGGATGGTGTACTTGGGGGTATGAAGTACTTGAGGCTTTCTGGGAAGAAGGTAACGTTTCGTGGCCATTTTTGATAAAAAGACAAAATCTTCTTCTAGATCAGAATCAGAATCAGAATCAGAGTCCAAGAGCAGTTCAAAAGCCATGAAAGTCATTGCTTTATGTAATTTATCACGATTTGAAAGTGAGGAAGGCATAACTCTTATATGATATGATATGAAGATGTAAATGATGTACGATGTTTTGAGTTATGAAGTTTTATGCTGTGGAGTGCTGCGTATGAATGGGATGATGCTGACAAATCAGTGAAATGGGACTTGATGGTGAAATCAGCACTTTTGGTTGAGAAAGTGCGGATTTGAGTGAAATAAGTGACTTTTTTCACTTTTTAAATCCACCATTATTGGGGCTAGTGTGTTTTGGAAATCCGCACTTAGATAAGTGCGGATTTGCCAGAACTGACACCCCCTATTATTATTTTAGTATTTACACTAAAGCTGTAATTCTAAACTCTTAATTAAAATAGAAATAATCCATTTACCTCTGATTATTATTTGAGTAAAAGTCTTTAAAAAGTTAAGAGAAATAAGTACCAAGTTTCAATCCTTTGAAATCCAGTGTTGCAGTCCTTGGAACTCCTTGAAAA
Source organism: Hemileia vastatrix (assembly GCA_030280995.1). Taxonomy (NCBI): domain Eukaryota; kingdom Fungi; phylum Basidiomycota; class Pucciniomycetes; order Pucciniales; family Zaghouaniaceae; genus Hemileia; species Hemileia vastatrix. Next base: position 13,439,117 of record JASXTE010000016.1, read on the forward strand.
CTCTTCTAGACCTGAAGGAACACCTGACAAGTAGCCTGGCTGACAATGTCTGTGTGTGGTGATGGGGTTACATTTATTTTATTTTATTTTCTTTTTCTCTCATTTCTCTCATTTCATTTTATTTATTTTTTCATTTTGGAGTTGGTTATGCTTGCATGGGGGGAATATCAGTATATTTTTTCATAACTAAGTGGGGGGATGTTAAGTCACTAGGGCTATGTACATAGTCATTTGTGGTATAGTCTGTAGTCGCAGAGTCTCCTGTTCTCCAGTTCTTTCCGGAGTTCTACAGGCTGACACTGTGCTACAGGTAAAGTAATGATAATTGTGGTTCTTTTTGGAGTTCCATAGGCTGACACCGTGCTACAATTTTTTGTTGAGAACAACTTTTTATTTTTTCATCAAAAATTTTGCAAGCTTTTATGACTTGGCTGTAATTTTTACAGGCTTTGATTGTAAAGTAAAGTCACAAAAGCTTGCGGAATTTTGGACAAAAAAATTAAAGGCTTCACACTCATGAAAAAATGATTTTCCAATTTAAAAGGGAGCACCCCCGACCTATTGCTGACCCTTTCAAATAGCCAAATCATTTTTTAATGAGAACAACTTGGATTTTTTTGCCAAAAAATTTGCAAGCTCTTGTGACTTGGCTGTACCGTTAATCCTGGAAAGTTTGTGGTGTTAAAATTAAAGAGAACTTTAATCTAATGTAAGTCTTCTCCTCTAGTAATTTGGGATGAAGCTGAAGTTTGATTTATGGTGCGCTAACCTTTAATCTAATGTAAGTCTTCTCCTCTAGTAATTTGGGATGAAGCTGAAGTTTGATTTATGGTGTGCTAACCTGATCAATGTGTAGCAAATCGTCACTGATCCGAATCACAAACGTAACAACAAGATGTGCTAACCTTTAATCTAATGTAAGTCTTCTCCTCTAGTAATTTGGGATGAAGCTGAAGTTTGATTTATGGTGTGCTAACCTGTAGTATTGAATGAAGATGTGTATTAGGACTTGTAGTGGTGATGAGCGAGAGAAGTGGAAAGATATCTATTGCAAAGTTAGGCACATCTGATCAATGTGTAGCAAATCATCACTGATCCGAATCACAAACGTAACAACAAGATGTGCTAACCTATTGTAAATAATAAATGTAAGAATGATAGTATCAATAATTAACTATTAACAAGCACACCTTTAATCTAATGTAAGTCTTCTCCTCTAGTGATTCGGGATGAAGCTGAAGTTTGATTTATGGTGCGCTAACCTATAACAAGACATAATTTTAGATGTAAAATTGACTAATACTAATAGTAGTACACACCTGTAGTATTGAATGAAGATGTGTATTAGGACTTGTAGTGGTGATGAGCGAGAGAAGTGGAAAGATATGGGAATATCAGAGAAATGAGAGGACTATATATATTGGATCATGACTTCTCACGCTAACACAATACAGATTTTGTACCTTCTACATTCAGTTAGTATTAGTCTACTTTGGGACACGCAATGAAAAATAAGAACATATAAAAATTTTAAAAATATTATGTATTATACTAACACTCCACCTCATTGCTTGACCCAATAGTGCGTCGACATATATTTAAGCCAAGATCTGTTCTGAATTTTTCAAACTTATTTCTATCTAGTGCCTTAGCCATGATGTCTGCAACCATGTCATTGGTGGAGCAATACTTGAGGTTCAATTCACCGTCCAAAACTTTTTCTCTGACCCAATTAAAGTGAACATCAATGTGCTTGGTTTGTTTGTGTGCCACTGGGTTTTTAGACAACACTATTGCACCTTGATTGTCTCCATAGAGTAAAGTTCCTTGGTTAGTTTCATATCCTAAATCACATAGTAACTTTCTCAGCCATACTCCTTCTAGTCCAGAATTGAGGTAACCTTTATATTCAGATTCAGTAGCTGAGGTTGACACGGTATTCTGTTTTCTGCTTTTCCATGAGACAGCACCTCCACCAAGTAAGAATGCATAACCATTGGTTGATCTTTGTGTTAGGCTACATCCAGCCCAATCAGCATCACTGAATCCAGTGGGTGATTGACTGTTGGGAGTAGGTTTTGTTGGTATAATCATCTTGAAATCCTTTGAATACACTATTCCTATATCAGCTGTACCTTTGAGATATTGTAGAATTCTGAGAGCAGCTTGCCAGTGCTGTTGATTTGGTTTTATCAGAAACTGAGACAAGTAATTTACTGCATGTGTGATGTCTGGTCTAGTACACTGCGCCAAGTATCCAATACTTCCAATGATGCTTCGGTAATCATTCCCAGTTTTCAGAAATTGATTATGTTGTTCATCATCAGAGGGTAATAGTTGTATGTTTGATTGCATTGGTGTTGGGTTACTTTTGCAGTCGGCCATACCATAGGTTTCAAGCAAATCTGATATATACTGACTTTGATGTAGTTGAATGGTTGTAGTGTTCAGTCTACTGATTTGTATTCCTAACAGATAAGTTGCTTTTGAAAAATCATGAACCTTGAAATCTTTTGATAGTTCAGCATGAAATTGATGAGCGCTATGTCCAATAATTTCCATGTCGTCGACCCAAGTGAAGACATACAAATAGTCATTGTTGGAGTCTCTTCTGATGAATAGGCATGGGTCGCTGTTACTCGTCTTGAACTTGTGTTTATGGAACCACCTTGAGAGTTCTTGGTACCACGCTCTTGGAGCTTGCTTCAAGCTGTATAGTGCCCTTTTTAGTTTCAAGATTAGATGTCCATTATTTAACTGTTCTATTTCTTTTTTGCAGTTAAGATTTGACTGGTCTAACCATTCGACAAAACCTTCTGGGGGTTGAATAAATATGTCTTCTTCCAGAGTACTGTTCAATAATGCAGTTTTAATGTCGAGTTGGTGTATGGGTAACCCTTCAACAGCAGCAAGCGCAATGATGGTGCGTAGTGTGGCCATTCTTCCTGTGGGTGCAAATGTCTCATTGAAGTATATACCATGTTTTTTTAGGTATCCCTTAATGACTAGTCATGCCTTGAACTTGTTGAGTACCCCGTTTTTGTCGTATTTTGTTTTGAAGATCCATCGTGTGGGAATGGTTTTTTGTTGGTTGTTTGTGACAGTACACCACACATGATTTTCATACAGTGAGTAAAGTTCCTCTTTAATAGCACCTGTCCAGTATGCTCTTTGAGTTCCACTAATAGCCCTTTTATAGTTTTCAGGATCTGAAGTCTGTTGTTCGACAAAGTTAATGAGCCCATTGTGAGTGCCTTATAGCTCATTTATTCAATTCCTGTCATGAGATCTTAACATCATTCCAGTGCGCTGATTCTCATTGTTTTCAGATGGTGGTGGACCAAGGCGCAGAATAAGTTGTCTGGGAACTGGAATTTCATTTCTTTCCTCTGAGTCTTCACCTTGTTCTTCTACAGCATCAAAAAATTCCTCATTGTCATCAGCATGGGGTCTTGTACATGTTGTGACCGGAGAATGTGTAACAATGATTCTAAACATGTCCTTGGGGCTGTTTTCATTTTTCATGGGAAATATGGACTTGTTGAACGTAGCATTGTGAGTGAAGAATATTCTTTTTGAATTGATATCCATTAACTTGTAGTTGATATTTCCTTCAGAGTAACCGAGCAAGACACATTTTGTACCAGTGGGAGAAAATTTGCTGGTTGTTTGCTGTTTTGGAATACTTGCAATGGCTAGGCATCCAAATGGGTGAAGGTGAGTTATCTTAGGTTTTCTGCCAGTGAGTGACTCCTGCGGTGACATCATGTTTGCACCTTTACTGACTATCAAATTTTCTAGATATGCCGCAGTGGTTACTGCTTCTCCCCAATAGCTGAGTGGTAATCCAGATTGGAACAACATAGCACGTGCTTTTTTCAGTGGTGATTCTATTCCCCCTTTTGCTAATTGGATTTTGTTCAGGCGTATAAGGTGCTGTAACTTGATGAGTAATACCATTTTCTTTCAGGTAAGTTTCAAATTCGTTTGAGCAGTATTCTCCTCCTCCATCAGTTACAATGGTCTTGATTGTTGATTCACAGATTTTCTCATATTTAGCCTTGAATTCTATTAACTTTGACAGCGCTTCATTCTTATTTTTTAATAGATATGCTGCTCGAGTTGATGTCAGGCCATTGGTAATTTTCATGAAATACTCGTAACCACTGTTGGTTGGTGGTTTTATTCTTCCACTAAGATCCGTATGTATTATGTCCATGGCTTTCTTTGGCGTTGGTAAGTGTCCTTTGAACGGCAGTTTCTTTGCTTTTTTCATTTCACATATTTCACAGAAGAACCGATTATCTTCCAGTTCACCTACAGTTGACTTTGTGTATGTTGAATTTGGATGTCCTAATCTCTCATGCCACATTTTAACGGAGCAAGTTAGCACAGTCTCAGCAGGTCTGAATTGTCCACGCATTTTGCAAAGGTCATTTTCAATATCAGCGGAAAATTTAAAGTATTTATTACTGATGATGCATCTTTTGGGGTTTTTAAGGTAATTTATTTGACAATTCTTTCTCCAAAACACAGTAGTTGGAACAAGATCATACAGGAGTTTAGGTACATGGAGTGCATCAAGAAATACAGCATTATTCACTTCAACTAGTTTAACTGTCCCTTTACCAACACATTTTGTATTCTCATTTCCGGTGACTATGTCAAAATCAGTACTTTGATATCTCCAGAAGTATTTACGATCCCTAATAATCGTTGACGTGGCTCCTGAGTCAAGAATCGGTTTCAGGTTAATGTTGCTGTTGATAGAAGAGATGAGAACATACTGGTTGCACGCCATCATTGCTGAGTCTTCATTTTTTTGTTTCTTTCAGCCATCTCTTTCTTCCATTGATTATGTTGTTCTACCCAGCTAGGTTTGCCAACCTTTTCCCAGCATTCGCTCTCGAGATGTCCTGATTTGCTACAGTGTGTGCATTTCTTTCAAGGCTTTTTCTCTTTGTATTTGGACGTTTCAGCTTTATTTTATTCTGCTATCAGGGCCTTGGTTATTTTTGTCTCATTTGTTTGGCTGTCCTGAAGGTTGTTAAATTTATTGGTTTGTTCTAGTATTGCCAGAACATTTGTCATATTGACTCGACCAGACGCAAGTATATTTTGCGCTGTGGTTTGATATTGATCCGGCAATTTCATGATTATTTGCGTCGCCACTGTATCACCCTCATAGCTTATGTTTGCGTTTCTTAGATTTCTTAGTACTGTTCTAATGTCAGTGATAAAGTTTTTGAGGTCAGTGACATATGTCAAGTCATTTAGTGATTTGAAGGCGGCAGCTTTAGTGAACTGATTGACTTTGGCGTGCTTTTCTTTCAGCTTTATCCATGTTTTGTATGGATTATCTTTCAGCTCCGGACAGTCGCAGATTAGCATTGTATTTTCGTGATCAAGATGTCAAAGGATCATAGAGTAAGCCTTCATATTTATCTTTTGACGTTTTTTAATTTCATTTGCACTTGGTGTAGTTATAGTTGACCCATCTTCCTTTGTAGTTGTAGTTATGATAAAATTGTTTTCTGTTACATCCCATAGATCATTCTCAAAGAGAAGTCCTTCCATGTGTGCTGCCCAGGTGAAGTAGTTATTGTTCTTAAGTTTGGTGTCATTTTTGGTTTCAAGTGCTGAAATTAGTTCACGTATGCTATTGCTGTCCATTTTTAGAATTACTAGTTAATGTTTAAATGATAGTACACAAGCTTGGTACTGATAATGTGTTAGAATTAAAGAGAACTTTAATCTAATGTAAGTCTTCTCCTCTAGTAATTTGGGATGAAGCTGAAGTTTGATTTATGGTGCGCTAACCTTTAATCTAATGTAAGTCTTCTCCTCTAGTAATTTGGGATGAAGCTGAAGTTTGATTTATGGTGTGCTAACCTGATCAATGTGTAGCAAATCGTCACTGATCTGAATCACAAACGTAACAACAAGATGTGCTAACCTTTAATCTAATGTAAGTCTTCTCCTCTAGTAATTCAGGATGAAGCTGAAGTTTGATTTATGGTGCGCTAACCTGTAGTATTGAATGAAGATGTGTATTAGGACTTGTAGTGGTGATGAGCAAGAGAAGTGGAAAGATATATATTGCAAAGTTAGGCACACCTGATCAATGTGTAGCAAATCATCACTGATCCGAATCACAAACGTAACAACAAGATGTGCTAACCTATTGTAAATAATAAATGTAAGAATGATAGTATCAATAATTAACTATTAACAAGCACACCTTTAATCTAATGTAAGTCTTCTCCTCTAGTAATTTGGGATGAAGCTGAAGTTTGATTTATGGTGCGCTAACCTATAACAAGACATAATTTTAGATGTAAAATTGACTAATACTAATAGTAGTACACACCTGTAGTATTGAATGAAGATGTGTATTAGGACTTGTAGTGGTGATGAGCGAGAGAAGTGGAAAGATATGGGAATATCAGAGAAATGAGAGGACTATATATATTGGATCATGACTTCTCATGCTAACACAATACAGATTTTGTACCTTCTACATTCAGTTAGTATTAGTCTACTTTGGGACACGCAATGAAAAATAAGAACATATAAAAATTTTAAAAATAATATGTATTATACTAACATGCAGATCCCCCACCAAAATTATAGATCAGCTGCCCTAAACTCATGATTTTGGCAGGGGATGGAATGCAAGACAACCAGAAGCTTTCCAGGATTAGCTGTGTCACCATAAAAAAAAACTTTTGCACCTGCTAGCAATTGGCACCCCCCCCCCCATATATTACTGAATCATTTGATTTACTTCCCAAACTTTCACTTTCTTTTGAAGTCTCACTCATATTGTTTTTTCAAACGGGGTCCTTTCTTTTATAAATGTTTGAAACACACAATTTATCATCAATACAAATTAAAACACATTGTTTTAATAAATCAAAATAACAAATAACCTAGATTTCAATCAGGAAGGAGCTCGATTTACATGTTAACATGACTGGATTGGAGAACAGGTATGTGTCCCTGCTAAACATGTTGCCACACAACAATACTAAGTCACATTCCAAAACATATCTTAATGGGAAGAATAAAAAAAGCAACCTAAAGTACAGAAATTCCAAACAGAGACAAAGCTAAAAGAGGTAGAAGGCTACTCAAGTTATCATAGCCTCGGTCACTTGCCGTCGATTTAGCTTTCTGTGAAGCATTGCCATTGTTAGTGGAATTGCCACTGCCTGATTTCGAATCGGATGTGGTGCCTATTGGAAAAAAGCCATAGGTTAAGCGACATACATGAAGTGAAATAGTTATTACGTACTGTTGGTACAAGAAATATTGCTGGGCAACGTGAAATTTTGAACCAAGATAAGATCAGAACAAATGAAAAGTGGTGAATCGCCACCATTGTACACCACCATCAATGTAGCCAAAGATCCATTGGCAGGAGCAGAGCCCAGTTGAGAGTTCAACGTAGAAATATCCAGGTTAAAACAATAATTTCCTGCACTATTGACCGTGTCTGGTTGCAAGACAAAAGAAGTAATTCAACTAAGCTTAAGCCAGCATCCCCCGACCAGATAATCAGATACATATTCGGATGAATACTAACCATATGGCTTCACGTAATTTGTCTTCCCACTTGTGTTAAAATCAGCAAATGAAGATGGATCTGGGTTGGTGCTCAAGAGAACCGCAATTTGCGCACTTTTATGATGCGAATCGATGATAACGGGAGCAGGACCGGATAATGGGAACGGATGACGTCCACTAGCATTGACAGGACTGTGTTACACGATCAAGTGAATGAAAGAATCAGCAAGACAGGCGTCGCACAAACGAATAATAAAAACTGACTATCCACCACAAAAATTGACCTCCTTCTCGATATCGAGTGCACGAGGAGGTGGATAGCTTTGGGTGAAGTGAGCAGAGCAAAGAGTAGAAATAAACACGACAATCGAAATCAAAAAAAATTGTAATGGTGCCATTAAGGAAATAATATATATGCGAGATTTGGACTATGAAGGAATTGTGCAGTAAAGCGAAAGCGATAAAGATTACTTGAATGTGGATGCTGCAATTGTGGATTGAGAACTGGCACGTTTTGTAGCTAGAGCAGTGACGCTTTCAAATCATCTACTGTCCCACAGTAAGCAAGGGCTAACATAAAGCAAACACAATGTAAAATCTAGAGATTTTTTTAGCTCCGTGACACAGCGTATCAAAGATACCGCGCCCGTCCCCGCATTGTTTATACTTGGCCCAAAATAAATATCTATTGTATCCATGCACAGTAGATTAAGTGTGAAGAAAAGATAGCGATCGGACAAATGATGAAGTTCTCAATTCAGTCCAAGATAACACATGGTCACGTCCAACACAACCGATATAATCTTATGCATTGGTATGCTAACATTATAGTTTCAGTGACGGTGCCTTAAACTAAAGCTGCTAGTTCTTCATTGCAGGCCTGTTGGAGACATGGCTTCATCGATTGAGTTTCCGCACAGGGGTGCTTCATCCAACCCCTACAACTTCCACAATTAAGTAAGTTAGATAGTTAGTTAGATACAGAGGTGTATCGGTTTTAATTGACACGCAAGGAAATTCCGATACGGATTAACATCCGCAGCAATCGCAGTTAAATTCACAAATTCCGGAAAACCAGAGGGGCCCCAAACTATACAGCCTTCATTAACCCGAATGGTTAAATGAAAATATAAGCACGGGCATGAACTCAGAATATCCAAAACATAAGTTACCTTGCCTTGAAAAATATTACGTTTTTTAAAGCAGCTGCAGACAGTGATTAAAACTTGGTAGGCCGGACGGACTTCCAATCGCATTACTTTAATAGTGATAATGGTCTCGACCAAGTCAGGCTGGGATAGGCAAATCGATTGGGAACGGAGACATTTAGCGCATGCTAAAAAAAGCGGGTGAAATGCAGGGGGATGGCCGAATTAAATATTGACTAATTCGTGCTCAGTTGATTTATGATTTTATGAAAAAAATCCGACAAGGTATAGCCGATGGGTTAGTTGTCGAGAAATTTATGAGTTGCAAGAATCTGTTAGAAGTTTCACATAGGTGTAAATTGATATGCAGCGAGATTGAGATGCTAAATTGCAATTGGTGATACCGTGAAAGCAGGTTCTTTTGACACAAATTAAGAGTTTCAGGCGTAAATAATAAAAGAGATGGATGGATAAACTGTTCATAATAGAATCAATTGCTGCTAATATTTTGAATCGCAGTCTTGTGTGTTGAAGTAAAGAACATGAATAAGGTTTAATGATGCAGAAGTGTATTATCAAAAGGAGAGGGTAGTTCTGCAAGTGAAGATGCTTCAAAACTTAAACGGAAATGTGTTGACATTTTCTGGAAGATATAGAGCTTCAAGTGGAGAGATGATAAAAGCGAAGTTCAAGGAGTGGAAGAAATGTGTCGAGAGAAGACCATTTATATATTCCAGCAACGCTTTGCCCCCACCAGCAAAAATAGCTCAGCCAAAATGCCTCACCTCATTGCGCCTTTTTGGCTGACTACTATTTTTATCTTTGCTTATTGTCCGTGCACTCGTTTCCCTTCCATTGGCGAGCTTTTTTAATAAGCAAAATTCTAATCCTAGATCTATGAGCTTGTGCATTCAACAACGCATAATCTTGGCAAATGCAAATATCACTTCCACTTGAGATCGAGACGCCTTGAAGAGATTATTTTTTTATTACAGCTACAGCTAGACCAAGAAAGCTTGGTGAAAATGCAAAAAAATTTACAACTTTTTTGCCTTTCCCCACCCTCCTTTTGGGACATCATGCGAACACAGAATGGTCCAATTTGAGTGCAATGCCAAGTTGATTTTCAAAAATAATACTTGTAGTGCGAAATTGAATTGTACACTGTGGATAATATGCATACATACATTGGAAGGACACATGGATCTTGACTTGAACAACCTCGATATGCAAATTGATGCGTCGTCTCCTTTGCCTCCTCCCGTGCCTCCTGATCCCCCTCTCTCAAGTCAATGGCCCAGTCATCACTGCTCCTCTCCCTCCCTCTCCCTCTATCCCCAACATGCCTCTTCACCTTCCCTCCAAAGTGAACTCTTCAATGCTGGTTCCTTCATCGCGCCCATACCCCATGCCCAAGAAACAAAGATACTCTTCTCTGCCCCCAGCCAGATCCCCCTCCTCCCCCCTGGAAGCAGCCAGGGCAGAGCACCCCAAGCTCTTCTTCTTGTCTCTGCAAGTCCCCCTTTTCCCTCCTCACTCGGACACCCCATTCAATCCTCCATCTCCCTCCCCTCTTCCCCCATTATCTCAACAAGGTGCATTACTTGAAGCCTCCACCCACAATCCCGAAAACCCTTTCTTTGGACTGGGTCTTGTCATCACCCCCTCCCCCATCCAAGATCAAAACTCCCCAGCAGCCTGTCTTGCACACCTGGTAGGTCAAGATGAAATCTCTAACCCCCCATCCCTCATTCTATGCCTCCACAACATCCTTGGCACCATCCAGGACCCCCCTTGCAAAGGCTCCAAAATCTCAATCCCTACGTTCACCATGGTGGACATTCACACCCTCTCATCAACAAAGCAACTTTCCAATGTGTGTCCCCTCCTCAACAAGCCCCTTCCCCACCCTCTCCCTCATTATCTTCCATCAAAGACAAACTCAACTCAATCCTTGCAAGTCTCAAAACTGCAGCCCCTCCCCCAAAGTTGGCAGCCACTCCTCAGCGCTCCTTTGCCCAAGCTGCAGCCTCCTCCCTTCCTTCACCCTCTCCTCAACCACATCTCCCATCAGCCCCCCCCTCTGGTTACTCCCACCTTAACCATAAAAAAATGAACCCAATGGCCCCTGTCTTGGCTAAGTACAACAACACTCAACTTCTCACATTTCTTAACAACCACCTCACAGCCAACAAAATTTATCTCCCTCATTCTCCCTCCCCCATCAAGATCAGAGGGGCTTTTCACCACAAATCAAATGATATCAAGCTCATTCTCACATCAGAAGAAGTGAAACTTGCCCTAGAAAACTCCTGGCAAAGATGGATCCCTCAAGGGATGATATATAAACCCCCTTCTTTCCTGGTTGTTGTTCACAGCATCCCTACCTCCTTTGACCCTGACAATCAAACATGCCTTGACTCCCTAACCAAGGAGAACCCTGAGACCCTCAAATCATTGTAGAGCATATCCTGGCTCAAACGCGCAGAAGGATGTGTGGGGAAAAATCATTCCTCCATAATCATACACCTACTGAATAAAAATGATGCTGACTTAATTGCCTCCCCCTCTCCTTTATATCCTTTCATTTGCAATGGCCAGGTACATCACACAGAGTCCATTAACAAGGAATGAAACACTTGTTTCCAGTGCTGGGGCAAGGGCCACCTATCCATCCACTGTTCCTTTCCTCCCAGGTGTTCCAACTGTGCAGGTCATCACAACACCAAAATGTGTGACAAACTAAAACTCAACTCTCCAGTTTACTTCCGTTGCATGGATTCTCTCCCCCACAACCACCCCCTCATCATGTCAGAAGCTACCCTCCAAGAGGCTTTTGATGGTCCATCCCTGAACCCTCCTTTCTTTCATTTGCCTCACCAGTCAGCCTACCCTCATAGAAACATATGATAGATGGCTCCCCTATCTTTTGCAAAGTCAACACACCCCCAACAAAAGTTTTTCAATCTATCAACTCAATTTTCACCAATCTTTTCATTGTTTCCACTCTCTATTTAACAATACTTACACCTCCTCTTTTGACCTACTAGCCATTCAGGAACTGTATCTTGCTCCTGACCAGACCAATCCAGCACATGCCAATGGATGGGCTTGTATCACCCCCCAATTTCCCTCTCCCTCCCCTTGTCCTATTTGCTGCTGTTTCTATTCAACAAAAAACTTCCAATCTATCTGTTCTCTTCCCTTCCATACCCATGTTGTGATATCACCCTCCTCCTCTCTCATATCTCTTCTCCTCCTATTCTGTTTACAAACATGTATAACCCCCCTTCATCTTTCTTGTCTCTTCCCTCCCTTTCACAGCACAAACACATCCCATGTCTTCAGTTTGCTGACTGAAATCTTCATCACAATGTGTGGGACAACCCCTCAAGACATTTCTCCAACCACCCAGAAGCCACTAATTTTCTTGACTCCATGTTGTCCCTCCATATGTCCCTTGCTTCTCAAGAAGGAGTCACTACCTTCTGCAACACCCAAAACTGCACCTCAGTCATTGACCTTGTTTATGCAAACTAGAAAGCACTCAAGCTCCTCATCAAATGCAACACAAACTCAACTGCTTCTCAGCCCCACCTCTCTGATCACCGCTGCATCACTACCTTTTTTTTTCAGTTGTCCCCTCCTACTCCTGCAATTGTATGTCTTTTCCGCAATTGGAAGAAACTTGATAAGTGTTCCCTCCCCCTTTTTCTCTTTCTTCCCCAGCCCATATTGATCTGGCTGCTGAACACCTCACTTCCTCAATTATTGAACTAATGGATGGCTCTCTCCCGCTGCTGTATCCCAGATCATTGTGTCATGCATGCTGGAATTTGTCACGTGCCACGTGACACTCAAGGCAAAAGAAGCTCATTAAATCAATAATACAGAGGTCTAAATCCATACTTGAAGCGCAGAAAACAATTCTACATAGCAACTGCAACTTTCCTTTGTGTACTCACTATTCAACCGCGCTAGTCTAAACTTTAAATCTAAATTAGTCAATCTCTCAATAGTGTGTCTTAGTCTTTTCCTCAATAAGCGACACACAGCGCAATAGTCAATGTAATAGTCCGCTAAAAGGTTTATTAAGTATCTGTGGGATATTAAAAGGGGTAGTGAGCATGGACGGGATGGCTAGTGGAGGATTAAAGGGTTAATGGATGTTAGTGAGGAGGGTCCAGGTGTAACGAGTGTAATTTTGGTGGTCTGTGGTGTGCAGAATGATGGATGGGTATGAGGTCAATGTGAGGAAGAGTAATGGATATAAAAGGGGTTGGATTGTGGTTTGATATTTCTTTAGAATTAAATTATAAAATGTATATATAGTTAATAGTGGTACTGCTTCAGGTTAAATCATTATTATTGTATCTTTCCTTATTTTTCTCAAGTAATCATTTCTAAATCTTAAATCTTTGATTATTGAGTTTCCAACCCTTTGTGAGATCTTAAGAATATTAATATTACCTTTAAATTATATTAGAATTCTTATCAAACATATCTCAAAGCAGTAGCTCTTCCTTTGAGTCATCTTCAAATCACTTCCTCAAACATTTCCTCTGTGCTTTGAAGAAGTTTCTAAACTACTCTCTCAATCTCACTTCCAGGAACACCCTTGACCTTGCGCATAGGTCTTCCGGTGACACTGGCCAACCATTTGAACTTCATGCTTGAAACCAACAACCTACTTCCAGAAACACACTATGGCAGTCACCCCCTCTGGTCCACATCAGATGCATTTCTACACCTCACTGCCTGGACCAAGGACCAGTGGAGGAAAGGTAATGTAGTCAGAGCCCTCTCTCTTGATGTAAAGGGTGTCTTTCCTTCTGTTAATATCTGCAGACTCAAAGCTACCCTCTTATCCCTCCCTCTCCCACATAACATGGTGAACCTCATAGTCAACTCACTAAAAGAAAGATGCACCAGCATTTCCTTCTCCTCTTACAAATCTCCCCTCATTTTCTATCCAAAAGGCCTCCCACAGGGATCTCCCCTCTCCCCTATCCTCTATATTACTTACAATTCCCCACTCCTCCACCTTCCTTCCCTTTCTACTAACTGCTTGTCTTCAGTTTACATTGAAAATGTCATTTACCTGGCAGCTCACAAAGATCCAGAGTGGATAATTGGCAAATTGTCCTCCTTAGGATCAGATGCTCCCTCCTGGGGTGCACATCACTCTGCAGTGTTTGATCTCTCCAAAACTAAGTGGCTTTTGCTTTCCAAAAAATACTCATTACTCACCACCCCCCTTCTCCTTAACTTTAATAATCATAGTATTCCCCCTTCTCCCTCCACTAAATGGCTGGGTACTTTACTTGAACCAACCCTCTCTTTCAAAGCAAATGGCACCAAGCTATCGGCAAATAGTCTCTAAGCAGCAGACAACATTTGTTGCCTTGCCTCATCAGGGTGGGGTATCCCCTTAAAACTCTACAAGATCTTCATTTCCTCTTTGATCTACTCACTCACAGATCAGTCAGCTATAGTATGGCATTTCCCTAAGAAAAACTCATTCACAATTAGAATGCTCCAAGTTGCTGATAATAAGGCTATCAGAAGGGAACTTGGTTGTTTCAGAACCATCCTGGTGTGCACTCTCCTACATAATTCAGCTTCACTCACTTGTCTGAAGCAATTAGACCTTGCAGTACACAAAGCCTGGGTTTGCCTCCTCTCTCTCCCCCTAACAAACCCCATGGCAAATCTTGCCAGACAACTAAACAAAGCCACCCCCCCAAAACTGCATCAGCACCAACTTCATCATTGCACCTCCCATAATCCCTTCCCTAGGAGCCTCCATATTTATGGCCTCAACATCAGATGCTAATTTTCCCTCCCACCCTGGTCCATCCCTCTCTTTAATGTTTCTATTGCCCCCAATAAGGAAACTGCACTCAGAGAAGTTTCCTCTTCCCTCTCCCTCTCCCCTTTATCTAACCACTTTATATTCACTGATGGATCTAAATCACTGGCTGGAACTTTTGTTTCTGCATTTGACCCAAGCTTGCCCTTTTCTTTTGTCTCTTTCCTAGGAAGCTCCCCCTTATATTCAGTATTTGAAGCTGAATTAATTGGAATCCTCCTTGGCCTTCAGCTCTTTCTGGAAAACCCCTTATGGGACCAGATGCACTCCCTCACCATCCTTACTGACAATCATGCAATAGTTGAAGCACTCTCTACCACTTCCCTACCAACTTCAAACACTGCCACAATTGGTGCTATCATAAAAGTCATCTCATTCCTCCTCCATTGTAGTAAAGCCCTACAACTCAAGCTCCAGTGGTGCCCTGTCCATTCTGGCATTGCTGGAAATGAGATAGTGGATGTCCTAGCTAATGGCTCTCACCCCTTTGCAAACTTGGCCCAATCAAGTCTTAATTTCCTACCTCCTCCTCCTTCTTCATCCTCCCTCAGATAAACACTCAAATCCCGGTCCCACTCTTTGCTTTTCACCCCTCCCCTCCCTAACACATTAAGGAAACTACGTGGCCATTTTGGCCTCATGTTAATGCTTACACAACTATACCTCCTCCCCAGAGCCAAAGCTACAGCCTTCACACAGGTTTGTTCTGGACATTTCCCCCTCCACCACTACTTATTCAAATTCATAGTGGTGGAAGACCTGTGGTACCCTAGCTGCAACTCACAATGTAAAGAAACTCCTGAACACCTTCTTCTTCTGTGTGCCCCCTATTTAGAACTGTGCTCCACTCTCATAAAATCTGCGAGGGCTAACAAAGTCCCCTTTACCACTTCATCTCTCATCTCTCCCTTCCCAAATATTTTAGAAGTTGCCTCTTACTTAGTTGATACTGGCAGATTTAAAAACAACCTCTGATTATCATGTGAGATATATATCAGGTGATTACATATAACTTAAACCTCCCTTCACTGTCCCAACTCCTCTCTTATTGCACATGCCTTAGTGGCCATTGCCATCATCATTAGCTAGGTCCTGGTACTTTACTTAAATATATGTTTACAGTGGTAGTTTTTCCTTCTTGTCCCTTGCTGGGTGAGATTGTACAAAATAAAAAAAATATATATTGGAAGGATGTGATATCATGAATGGCTGTTTACAGGATCAATTGGTCCATTGCATTCTCACATTGTGTCCAAAAGGAGTACGGGGAAAGGCAAAAAGTTGTAAAAAAATTTGCATTTTCACAAAGCTTTCTTGGTCTAGCTGTACCTTATTGCATCCCCCCAAATGTGTCCTCTCATTTCCTCCACCCAATCATTAACTCCTATTTTTTGTAATTTTTTTTTTTGGTTTTTATCAATCACTGCTTGTTTTTTGATGTAAGCCTTCATTTTTTTTAATTTATTCTCTTTTGATTAATTTTAATATTTTAACCACTAACATTTTGTTTCTTCAATATTATTCATTTTTATATTAATCTACCCTCTTACTATTTAGCTACTTTTGTTTTGTAAGTCATTCTTTAATTTTCAAATAATTTTTAAATTTTTTTTTAATTCTAAGCCTTTTTTTCAGTTTGCTTTTAAAACAATATGCCATATTTGAAATATGATCCCAAGTTCAAATTCTCTGTGATAATGGATGCTCTGAAAGAAAAATCTCTTGATGAAATAAAAGAAAAATATTGTTGAAACATCCACCAAAATTTACTATGCAAATGCTTTAAGCTGTATCAGACCACAAAATCTGTTGTTATTGATCCAACTACTTATCTCAGACATGGTTTTCCTTTGAAACTACAGGAAGAATATTGAAAATTTATTCTAGATCTGGTATCACAAGACACAACAATTTATCAAGATGAAATTCAACAGAAGTTATTAGAAGAGCACAATGTTAAAGTGTCAGCCACACTACTAGACTTACCCAGTAAAATAATTAATTATTTACTGGGATGAAGCCACACCTTTAATTCTTATTTTATTAATTATATTATATTTACTTTATAATTTACTTGTAATAAATTAAAAGATTATAAATAAGTAAATCAAGTAAATATTTAAAATTAATGTCCCTCATATTTTTATTCCCTAACAACATCCTCATGACAAGTTAGAAGTGAAATTAAAAGATTTTAATACTAAAATTTAAACTTCAAATGATTTTATTTAAAAATGTTAAAATTATATTAATACTAAAAATTAAATTCAAATTATTTTATTTTAAGAGTGACATTTACAGAAAACTTTGAAATAAATCAAATAATTTGATATATACAGTAATTAAACTTTATTGACACATTCTTTATAGAACACTCTTATTATTTGTAATATCTTATTTTTGAATTTTTCTCCCTCTCACACTCCTGTATGCAGATTTCTTAACCCAGTGGTTTCTGTCCTTTTTGCCTATATAAAGCCTTCCATTTTTGCTGGTTTTCCTCATTACTTACTTACTTACAATTTATCATATATAATCAATCAATCTCATTACTACTATTACAGATTTAATATTTAAGACTTTGTAATTCTAATCATTAGAAGTACTCATAATAATATAATTTTACCTTTTACTTCAGTAAAAAAAACCAAAAGACAAAAGTTATGTACCTGCTTTGAAATTCCTGAGTTCTCCGCCTTTCACCACTGTTGGACCTCTGTTAAAACCTTCTAGACCAAGAGGCCCCCTTGAAAGTCAAGAGCCCTTCCAAATCTTTTTCAACGCACCATCATCTTGACGCAGGTGACTGTTGTGGTCTTCTAACATTGGCGGAGCCCTTTGTTGGTCTATTTGGTGTTGTTTTGATATGTCTTAAATGCCATTGTTTAATAATTGGGTGTTTTCCTGGAATTATTCAGGGAATATTGGGACTGCGGGGATGTGGGTACTACCATTGGATAGCCCTGGATGTTCTCTATATTTTATGTCCTGTTGACATTTTTCTGATTTTAAGTATTAAAGGGATTATTTCTCATTTTTCATTTAAAATGATAGCTGTTTAATTTTGTTTTTTTGTGTTTTATGGGCTAACCTTAAGTATTAGGGTTAAGTGCTTAGTACCATTAGAATGAGCTAGTTTTTCTCTACATTTTATTTCAAAATGTTGTTATAGCCTAATTATGTGTTTTAAAGGTTTTAGTAGTCAAAGTAGATTTTTCTAAGTATTTTGGGTATTTTTGGAGGTTTTTGGTTGTTCTCTGGCTTCAAGGTGGTCTGGCCACCTCAGGTGGGCCTCCTAATGTTGGGAAGACCACCTGCCTTGGTGCTAGAAGGCTGGGAAGCATTTCTAGAGGGGTTTTATGCAATTTGGTGCTCAAGAACGCCAAACTTGTTGGTTTGCATGGGCCTTTAGATAGTTTTCTGTGTGCACATAGTGAATAAGACAGTTTGGGGCAACTTTAATTATCATAAAACCATCCAGAGGTGGTATCCTTGTTCCTCAATCAGTTTTCACTGTTTTTTGGCCACAACTGGCTGTGTTTGTTGCATGGTGAGTTCTTCATTTAACTTAACTTGGCAACTGGTTTCTCTGGTATAGTCTTGAAAGCTATATCAAGTATTATTGCTGTATCTGCTGAGGATTTTCAACCCTCATCAAGTATCATTGCTTTCTCTGCTGTGGACATTGGTCTACAATTCAGTTCTTTGGTTTGGTAGTCTGTCTGGGGACTATTTTCTTGGCTGATCAGGTACTCAAGTGTGTTGGAACAAGAGCTTTAGCAAACAGGAACCAATTTACTGTAGCAGGTAAATCTCACTTTGTTTTTCTAAAGGGACAGGGGATTTTCTCTCTGGGGTTTCTCCAACTCCCTTAGTCTAGGCCTATAGCTAGTACTATAGGATTGTCTACATTTTTGGTGCCCAATGTGGGGTATAACCTGCTAGTTCTTTGGAGTCTCTGCTGTTTTGAATAGCTTCTGGGTAATATATTCCTTTAGTGACTGTCAGTGGGGGGGAAGGTCCTCCTGAGGTGATGGTTAGGGAGTGTGTTAGGATCAAAACTTGGGATGGTACCAAGTTCAATGGTGAAGATGTGAAGTGGTTTCTGGAGAAGTATGAAACTGCTGCTGGTGTGGATGGTGCTTCTTACCTGGAAATGGTGAAGCAGATTATTTTCTTCATTGGTGATAGGGCAGTGGAGAAGGAGGTTGTGGCCATTTCTGGCTACGAGAAAAGGGACTGGAAGCTATTGTGTAGGGAGATGGTGGATAGATGGGGTGTCAGGTTTACTATGGTGGATCTGAAAAATGTTGTCAGTGAATGGAAGTCTTATGGTGGTGTTGGTAACTTGCACAGTTACAGGAAGATTCTGCTACAGTTTGATTCTGTGGTGGATTATTTGGTGGAAGTGGAGGAGCTGGCACATGAAAATGCTGCCAAGGATGTTTTTTGGTCTGCATTGGCTAGAGATTTCAAGATGGATGTGTTGAAGGAACTGTCAAGAAAGGACTTGATGAAGATTCTTTCCAATGGGGATCAGAGGTTGCCTGCCTTGGACAAGGTGAAGGAGGCTGTGGAGGCCCATTTGAAGTTATTGGCTGTAGATACCTATCAGGAGGGGTGTGCCAAATATGTCAGCAAAGTCAGTGAGGCTTTGGATGAAGAGGAGAATAGAGTAAAGAAGGAAGAGAAGAATATGGTGAAGGTTCCCAAACAGGGAAGGGGCCCAGTGGTAGAGCAGTTGGCAGATCTGACAAAAAAGCTACATATTTTGGTTCAGGAGGCTAAGAAGGCCAATAAGGCTCCTTCTCAGCATAGATATTTTGATAGGAGGGCTGGTAGGAGTGATCCTTGGGTCTGATATTATTTCAGCAGGAGGGGGAACAAGTCCAATGATTGTTGGGATCTGAACAGAGATGTGTCAAAAGGAAAGGTGGAGTTTGATGGCAGGGTGTTCAAGTTCCCTGATGGTTCATTTGTGAAGCCCAGTGAGGGGCAGGCTCCTGCTGAGTTGGTCAGGAGAAGTAATGGTCTCAATAAGAGGAGGCTAAGGTTTGAGGAGATTCCTGATCAGGGGAAGTCTTCTGGTAAGGAAGATGATGATGTCAAGGGAAAAGGAAAGGAGGTGAATAAGGTCTCTTTTTCTACTTCCTTTGGTGGATCGGAGTTGTATTCTTGTGGTGGACAGTCAAGTGGTGAATGCTTGGCTGGTGTTTATGATGTAGAAGTGGGAAAGGTGGGAAAGCCTAAGAGAAGATCTCAGGCCCAACCAAAGCCTATGGCTTCAAAGGTGGATCCTAAGCTGAGTGCAGCTAGGAGAAAGTACAGAAAAGAAGAGCTCTACAAGACACAGAAGGGGATTGCTGATATGGGCCCCCCTAGTTTTGGTGCATTGGACATTAATGTTGAGCCAATGCCTGTGGATGTTGATTCTGACTTGGAGGAGGATATCCCTTTGGCTTCATTTCTAAAGCCTGCTGGAGTTAGAGTTCTGGTGAGGGATTGGGTTTGATTCCTGTTGATGTTAAATCTGTTGGTGGTTCTGGTCCTCAGGAGATTTCTAGGACCAAGGTAATGAAGCCAAGGGCTCAATTTGAGAGGAAAGTAGTTTCTGGCCAAACTAATGTTATGGACTCTGTTCTGGAAAGGATGAATAAGGGTCAGGTTTTCCTTTCTTATGGGGAATTGTATGCTATCAGTCCTGGGTTTGCTGATAAACAGAAAAAGTTGTTGACCAGGAGAAGGGTCCCTTCTGGGGAGGTGGAATACATTTGTGATTCTGCTGAGAAGCTTGGTGAGGGGTTAGAGACTCATTTTTCTGCACCTCTGGGTTATGTTAACGTCACTCTGAATGGCAGGGAGGCAGGGGCATTGGTTGATTCAGGTTCTCAGATTAACCTGATTTCTTTGTTTGAGGCTACTCATCTGGGCCTCCCCATAAAGACAGAAATTGGTGGCCATGTCACTGAGTTGATTGGGACAGCCAAATTTGTGAAGCTGGATGTTGGTGGAGCCTCAGAGAAGGTTCATTTTCACATTACCTTTGGAAATGTAAAAGCTGTTTTGGGCGGACCATTCTTGATGGATTTTCAAGCAAGAATTAGTTATCAATTTGATATGGGAATCAGTTTGGAGTTTACTGTTGAAGATGAAAGGAGGCTTCACATGAGGTTATCATCTCCTGGAGATGAGGGTTGGGAGACCAGGCCTGGCTTGTCTTCAATGTGCCAGTGCATGGATTGTTGTAGGAGAAGAAAAGAAGTGGGTTCCGCCTCTGGTTTTTTGGAGTGTGGCTCAGGATCTAGTGAGAGCCTGTATTTTTTAAAGTGATGAGGGCTGATTTCCCTAGTGCTACAACCTCTCCCCAAGATGAGAAAATCCCAGGTTGTAGTAGGTCAGCTCCCTTGGAGATATACCAAGTGGATTTTCAACTTTCTCCTTTTAATGTCTCTCTTTTCTGCAAGTATTCCTCATGTTTTTTATCAAGTATCTTTTCTCTCTCAAGATTTTCAATTATTTTTAATTCAAGTTCCAAAAAGAAAATTGGTTATATATCTTTATTGAAAGATATGGGGAATAGCAGTGGAGTAGTGAGATTGGGGTCCATAAGTAAGTCCTCTCAATTGTGCACTGCTAGGGTTTCTTCTACGCCTTTCAAAAACATTAACTTGGCCATTTCTGTGAGCATTGGGGAAACCCCTGGTTATTTTTGTAGGATGGAAGAAAACTCAAGGAAATAAGATAAAAATTTCATAATAACTGAAGAAAAGCAAGAAAAAAATCTGAAGATATTCCAAAAGGAAGAAAAGAATTATTTTTGTAAAGATCATCAAGATCAATTTTTGGGCCTCCAGCATGAGGTTAAACTGCATAAATTTTTGAAGAAAGAAGATCGTGAAGATCAATTTTTGGGCCTCTGGAATGAGGATAAACTGCACAATTTTAGAAGATGTGATTCAGAAGATGGATCAAGATTTGAAGATTTGGAAGATGGAAGTGAGTATGAAGATGTGGAATTGTGGAAAAGTTGTGGAGTGGTGAGATTGGGGTCTAAAAGTAAGTCCTCCCAATTATGCACTGCTAGGGTTTCTTCTACACCTTTCAAAAACATTACCTGGGCCACACATGTGAGCAATGGGGAAACCCTTGGTTTTTGTTCCAGGTCTGGTGGTGAAGACATTCTGAAGATCCCTCAAGTTGATGGTGGAGCCGCAAAGTACAAGAAGGTGGCGCAGAAGATTAAGACTTTCAATGAGCCTATGCCTGTAGGTTTGAATCCTCCTTTGAAGAGACCTCCATTGTCAAGAGATCCGTATGGTACTCCTCTGATGAAGAATCCTCCAGATTTTTTGGAAACCGCTTGGGTGACTGTGGAAAGGTTGAAAGTTATTAATTTTGGTCCTGATGGGTGATTGTCTGATGAGGAAAAGAAGTTGTTGTTGCATGTTATTGTGATGAGGGAGAAAGAAGTGGCATTTTTGAGGAGGAAAGGGGTGTTCTGAAACACTCTTATGGGAAGCCTTACTTGATTCCTGTGGTTTTTCACAAACCTTGTAAAATCAAACTTATTCCAATTCAAGCTGCTATTAGGGATGATTTTGTAGAGATTGTTAGGGAAAGACTCAGGACTGGTTTATACAAAAAATCAACATCTAGTTACTCAAGTCCAGTTTTCTATGTAAAGAAGCAGAATTGGAAGCTGAGGGTGGTGCATGATCTTAAAGCCTTGAATAGAGTCACTATCAAGGATGCTGGGATTTTTCCAAGTGCAGAGAACTTTGTGGAAGCTTTTGCTGGAAGGGTGTGTTATGGTTTGGGTGATATTATGGGTGGTTATGATTAAAGGGAACTTCACACCAATTCACGGCCACTTACAACGTTTGAGACTCCTCTGGGAAGATTTCAGCTCAGTAGGTTGCCTCAAGGAGCAACTAATTCAGTAGAAATATATCAAGCTAAAATGGCATGGATTTTACAGGATGAGGTTCCAACTCATTCTGGTATTTTTATTAATGATGGTGGAATTAAAGGACCCTCCACTGATTATGGAAATGAGGTGCTGAAGGAGAACCCAGGTATAAGGAGATTTGTTTGGGAATATGCAATTACTCTAGAGAGAGAATTTTTCATTATTGAAGAGGCTGGTTTGGCCATTTCTGGGTCAAAGTTTTGTTGTTGTGTTCCTACTCAAGAAATTCTGGGTCATGTTGTATGTAAGGAGGGAAGGATTATGGCAAAGAATAAAGTTAATAAAATTCAGTCATGTCCAAGGCCCAAAAATACTACTGAAGTCAGGAGAGTTTTGGGAGTTTGTGTGAACGTCAGGATTTTTATTAAAGATTTTTCTTTATTGGTTTCTCCTTTGAGAAGGCTGGCCAGGAAAGATGTGGAGTGGGAATGGTCTGAAGAGTGTGAAGAGGCCTTTCAGAAGTTGAAGAAAATGGTGGGTGAAGATATTATTCTTCACAAGTTGGATTATGGAAGGGAATCTGGAAAAATTTATCTGGCATTGGACTCAAGTTATATTTCTGCTGGTGCTGTTTTGTCTCAGGAAGATAAATCTGGGAAGGTCAGGCCAGTAAGGTATGAGTCTGTGGTTTTTAATGAGGTGGAATCTAGGTATTCTCAGCCAAAGTTGGAATTGTGTGGTGTAGCAAAAATTTTGAAGAACCTACAAACTGTTTTGTGGGGGCAGCATTTTGAGTTTCAGGTGCACTCAAAATCTCTGGTTCAAATGATCAATACACCTAGTCTTTCAAATGCTTCAATGACTAGGTGGGTGGCATTTATTCAACATTTTTCTTTTGACCTGGTGCACAAGCCAGGTAAAACTTTTAAAATGCCAGATGGATTATTAAGGAGACCACCCACAGATGAAGATTCAGACTCTGAAGAATTTGATTAAGATTTCCCAGTGGTTAGTGACAGCACAAAGGGTGCTGAAGATTTTTCTCATCTCCCCCATGAGGCTAAACTGGATAATTTTTCTCTCCTCCCCTTGAGTCTAAACTGGAATATTATTTGCTCCTGCACCAAGAGGTTAAACTGGCTGGCTCTGATCTCGATTCTGTGGATCAGGATGTTTTTTTTGATGAAGATGGAGCTGTTTTTTGGGATGGCTCAAAATTGGAAAATGGCATTTTTGTCGGTGAACTGAATTTTATTAAGATTCAGTGGAAGGAAAAGGATGAACCAAAGTTTAGGGATTGGTGTTCTGGATGGGCTGGTTGTGTTTCTCATGTGTACACTGGAGATTTTGATGACAGGGTTGTACCCTTGGATGTTTTGTTGTTGGAAATTGAAGATGAGACCTGGGTTCAGACTGGGTTTTATTTTATTATGGTTGAATATCTGTTAAGCTTGGAGAGGCTGGATATTTGTGATGATGATACTTGGGTGGCAATCAAGAAGAAGAGTCCTGGCTTTTATGTGTCAGGAAAGAGGTTGATGAGGAGGAGACATCAAAATCCTCAGGTAGTGGTGACTCAGAAGATGGGTCAAGAGTTAGTGTTGAAGTCTTTGCATGAAGACCTTGGTCATAGAGGCTTTGGGGAGACTTATAGAAGAGTAGCAGATAGATTTTGGTGGCCAGGTATGAAGTTGGCTATGCAGGGTTGGGTTCAATCTTGTGAAGAATGTCAAAGGAGAAGTCACTTGAAACCTAAAGAGGTTAGCCGTGCTACTGGTGAAACAACTGTGTTTGGAAGAGTCAGTCTGGATGCTGTCCATATCAAAGAGGGCAGATATAAATACTTGATTGTTGCCAGGGATGATATTTCTGGTTGGGTTGAGGCAGTGCCTCTGGTTAATTTTACTTCCAAAAATGTGGCAGAATTTTTGAAGAAAGAATGGGTGTTTAGGTAAGGGTTGATTAAGTTGGTGACTGTTGATGGTGGGCCAGAGTTTGGAGCTGAATTTAAAGAAGCTGTGGCAAGTATTGGTTCTAAAGTCAGAGTGGCTACACCTTATTATCCTGAAGCTGAAGGCATAGTTGAAAGAGGCCATCAAGTTATCAAGAATGCTTTTGTGAAGATGAGCGGGGATAGTGCTGAAAAATGGAGGCATTATTTACCCTTGGTTTTATTTTCTGATAGTGTCACTGTGAAAAGGACAACTGGCTATTCCACTTATGAATTAATTTTTGGGCAGAAAGCTGTTATACCAATGGATTTGTAGGCAGTCACTTATCTTGGAATTGATTGGGATGATGTGTGCTTGACTGAAGATTTGCTCAGTGCCAGGATGCAACAGTTGGAATGTAGAGAGGAATGTCAAGAGAAGGCATACTCTAGAATGATGAAGATAAGAAATCAATCAGTCAGATACTGGGAAAAGAAGTTGGCTCATAGACTCAGGAATCCCTTTAAACCTGGTTGTTTAGTTTTGGTGTATAATAGAAGTTTGGAGAGTCAGTGGGGAAAAATGTTTTCTGACAGATGGAATAGACCTTACAGAATCAGATCTCAGGTGTCTGGAGGTTCTTATGTTTTGGAGGAGTTAGATGCCACAGTCTTCAAGAGGAGAGTGGCTGCTGATCAGGTAAAGAGAATTTACACTAGAGGCACTAGAAGTGAAGAAGATTGACTCCGCAATGATGATAAACTATGGACCATTCTTTGATTTTGGATTTTGGTGATGCTGTGTATCTGTTTTGTTGGAAACTTTTTTTGTTAGAAGGTACCCATGGGTGGGGCTTCTAGATTTTATTTTGGCAAGTGTGGGGGTAACTGATGGGCTGGCTGCTCTATCAAAAGTTACCCCAGATTGTCTGTTTCCAACCCCTTCTCTTAATTTGGTTGAACACTAGTATTGGTTTTTCTTCACAGGTTTTAGTCCTCTATGACTTTAAACTGGAAGTTTTTTTGGTCTTCAAGTGCCAGACTCTTCACTGTTATTGGTTTTGGTTTAATGTGTTGGATTTTGTGTTTTTGTTAGAAGGTACCCAGGGGGGTCTTCTAGATTTTATTTTGGCAAGTGTGGGGGTATCTGATGAGCTGGCTGCTCTGGAGAACAGTTACCCCAAAATGTCTGTTTGAAGTATTTTTTTTGTCCTAGTTGAATCCTAGCTCTGGTTTTTGTTATTCAGGTTTTAAGTCCACTATGACTTTAAACTGGCTTCTTTGGTTTTGGTTGTGGATCACTGGTGGTATCCCATCATTTTTACTTATTGGAGAGAGCCCACCCAGTGATCATTTCTTGGACTGGACTTTCTATAGAGCTGGACTTTGTCTTTTTCTTTTCTTTAATTTTGTGTCTATGGTTGTTTTTGATTGTAGTTTTAGATTATTTTCTTTTTTCTCTTTTTTTCTTTTAATCTTTTTATGGGGGTTATTAGGATATAAAGAGGGAAAAATCACAGAATTATATTATACAGTGTCACCACATCAGGTTCACCTGGATGTGGGCAAGCATTGGTTGAGAAAGGCTCATCAAATGGCCGGGAAATGCTATTTTCTTTTTTATTATTTGCTATGATTTCTATTTATCTCATAATTTCTTTATTTATCTTATTTTTCTTAATTTATTTTTTTCTCAATTCTTTTAAAAATTATTTAAAGGTGTATCCACATCAAGGTGTACTTGGATGTGGGTAAGGTATCAGGGGATCAGCTCATCAATTGGCTGGGCGATACCGTTTATAACTATTATTTATCTCATCTTATTATTCTTATTCATTTCATTTTAATTTTTTTCAGCTCTCATATTTTTGGTTAATTTTGTTTATTATTTTCAAGTTTTTTTAGTATTTTAGTAGTTTAAAATAAAATTAAAAAATAAAAATAAATAAAAATAAATAAAAAAATAAAAAAATAAAAATAAGTAAAAATAAAAATAAATAAAATAAACCAATTATATATATATATCTGTTAATTATTATTGCTCTTTCTAGTTAGTGAATTATTAATTTCTTTTTTTCTATTTTAATGTCTGGAAGAAGAAGCCTCCAGAAGTTGGTCTGGATTATGGTAGCATTTTCACTTTTTGTTAGGATTGGTGGAAGAACTGTTTTCTTTGTTATGTAGGCTGCTGGAAAGCATATATGGGTTGTAATGGTCAGGGAACAGAGTAGAAGGTAAATTTTGGGAAGAAGTGAAAGAAGCGGGAATAGAGTGTTGGAAGGTGTGCTTGATTATTCTAGACATCTTCCAGAGGTCATCAAGGAGCTGTTTTCTCAGATTCTTTTCAAACTCATTCAATGGACCATGGAGAGAAAAGGCTTTAAGCATGTTTGAACACATCATGCTTAGGTGTTGTTTCATGTTGGCGTAATCCAGCATTAAGGTAGTTTCTAGAGGTTTGTCAATCCCAATTGTAGTTTCAGGAGGCAGGGTTCTAACTATACAGAAGAATTAGATAAGTAATTGTTCTCTGTTAAAGAAATTGGATTTATTAATTTAGTACTTACAGATTGGGAGCTCTTCAAATTTTTATGTGGCCGGAATCTGGACTGTTGAAGAAAGTTGAATGGATGTTGAAGGAGGATCAACCAGATAGATGTATGGATTCTCATGATCATTCTCTAAATGGTGTTGAAAAGATGAAGGAGAAAAAGGGCATTCATGTGGCCTGGTTGAAGAAGCAGGGCTGCTGTTGTTGTTGTGGATATTATTATTGCTTGGCCCAGTTGGGTTGGACACTGGTGGTGGAGTACCAGGGTTGTTGAAGGAAGGACCAGGATAAGGTGACCTGGAAGCTGATTGTGATTTTCTAGATGAAGATCTAGAAGAAAGGGAACTATCAGAGGAATAATTGGCGGCCAGAGGAGAGGTGTAGTTAGTTCTTCTTGGTGGAACAGGAGATTTTTGTTTGGGAGCAGTGTTGCGTGCTCTAGTGTTTTCAGGAGGTCCTCTGGAAGGCCTTCTAGAGATGTTGGAATTTTTGGGGTTGTCAGAGGAAGAATTTGTGTGTGTACGCATTGCTCTGGGAGCACTAGGAGGTTTTTGCGTAAAGTTGTTGGTGTTTAATGGTGGATTTTGGCTTTTATCTGGCTGAATTTGGGAGTTTTGAGCTTAATTTTTACTTTCTGGCAAGGTGAGCAGGACCCTGATGTTGGGAGGGCCGCCTGGACGTGGTCTAGCATCCTGGGAGCTGATTTCAAAGCTGATATGGCTACATTTGCTGAGATAAAAGTAGCTGAGAAGATAAAGCAGGTCTTTTAGGAAGTGTTTTGGAACGAGAACGGTGTGATCTTCTGGAAGGAGCAGAAGATAAAGAAGAGGAATCATGTCCAAGCTCTGGTGACCTGGTAGGAGATCTGGAAAAAAATTTATGGGAAGGTGAAGGCAGAGGTATTGAATAGCTGGGGTCTCTGTCACATCTTTTCTTTTTAGAGTTGCAAGAATCACAGGCTCTGTTATAGAATTTGGACTGAGGAGTAAGAAGAGTGAAAGTGCAAGGTCTGCACATGTGGATGCACTGTTTACAAGAATAGTCCTTTGGAGCAGTGAAACAGGGAAGGTCCAATGGGCCAAAATATGGGGATCCAGCCATGATCTGTGAAGGAACAATAATGAAGAGAAAAGAGATGAATAAAAATTTTATCAGTGATTTTTAGATGATGAAGAAAGAGTGGAAGTTCAGCAGGTTGGCTGTGGAGCATTGTTCATGGAGGTGGCTCCGCCCTTATATGAAAAATGTGTTGTAGTCCGTCAAGACTTTAAACTGAACACTGTTAGTCTGTCAAGACTTTAGACTGAACACTGTTAGTCCTCTAAGACTTTAAACTGGCTGGTTTTTTTTAAGATTTCTTCAAGATTTTTATTTTTTGTTACTACTGTGGATCTGTTAGTCTGTCAAGACTTTAAACTGAACACTGTGGTCAGCCCATAAAGACTTTAAACTTAAAAATTGTATAGTCCCCCAAGACTATAAACTGAGCATGGTTTAATGTTTGAGTCCTTCAGGACTATAAACTGATAATGGGAGTTGGTTTGATTATGGTAGAGGGCATCCAAGGGGGAGTCTCTGAATTTAGTTAAGGCAAGTGTGGGGGTAACTGATGAGCTGGCTGCTCTGTAGAAAAGTTACCCAGAATGTTAGTTTGTTTCTTTGGTCTTTAATGTTTTGATCTCTGATTCTGTATTTTTTATTCACCTTTGGAGTCTCCCAAGACTATAAACTGAGGGCTTTGAGTCCCCCAAGACTATAAAATGAGGGCTGTTAGTCCCCCAAGACTTAAAACTGAGGATTAGTCCCCCAAGACTTTAAACTGAGGAATTTTTTTTATTTTTAATTTCTAAATCAAGATATTAAGGCAAGAAACAATTACAAAAAATAATCAAGAGATGTAACAAAATGTTCAGCATTGGCTTTGAACTGGTGAATGAGGTTCTTCCTTTTTTCAAGGTCCTGTGGATTCCTGGCAGGAGTGGATTGGAAATAATTTAGAATGAGATGCTTCTGTTGAGAAAAATGTTGTTGGAATTTGTCTTTGATGGTGGGAAATGGATTAGGTGGGGGTGCTTCAATGGTTCCCACATTTTCATCATCAGTGTCAGGGTGGAAATGAACTGGAAATTTGTCAGATTGAATTTCAGTATGAAGAAGTATTGGGCTTACCATAAGAAGGACCAGGAATGGTAGAGCTAGTATTTGTTGCAGGGTTGGCACTGTTTTTTGAAGGGTGTAATTTTTTGACCAGTCTGGGGATCAGGATGGATGGTCTGGATTTTTTGGTGCTGGAAGAAGGTGGATCAGATTGTGGAGGAAGAGAAGATGTTGAAGAAGAAAATGGACCAGGTCTGAAACAAGTCTTCTTCCTAGAGTGACAGGCATCACAGGAGGCTCTGTGGGGATGAGCCGGTGGTGTGATGGTACAGATGAAATTTTTGTCAATGCAGTATTGGCAAGGACCCATTTCAGTAGCAGATTTGGAAAGAAAGCTGAACATGGTGGTTGTGATGTAGGAGAATGTGGACATTCTCTATTGGAGGGAGGATGTGGACTTCCAGAATTGGCAGAGCGGGGCAACTTTAATTATCATACAACCATCCAGAGGTGATATCCTTGTTCCTCACTCAGTTTTCACTGTTTTTTGGCCACAATTGGCTGTGTTTGTTGCAAGGTGAGTTCTTCATTTAACTTGACTTGGCAACTGGTTTCTCTGGTATAGTATTGCAAGCTATATCAAGTATTATTGCTGTCTCTGGTGTGGATTTTCAACCTACATCAAGTATCATTGCTTTCTCAGGTGTGGACATTGGTCTACAA
Source organism: Hemileia vastatrix (assembly GCA_030280995.1). Taxonomy (NCBI): domain Eukaryota; kingdom Fungi; phylum Basidiomycota; class Pucciniomycetes; order Pucciniales; family Zaghouaniaceae; genus Hemileia; species Hemileia vastatrix. The sequence goes on from JASXTE010000016.1 coordinate 13,468,916, forward strand.
TTCAGTTCTTTGGTTTGGTAGTCTGTCTGGGGACTATTTTCTTGGCTGATCAGGCAGTCAAGTGTGTTGGGAAAGGAGCTTTAGCAAAAAGGAACCAATTAACTGTAGCAGGTAAATCTCACATTATTTTTCTAAAGAGACAGGGGATTTTCTCTCTGGGTTTTCTCCAACTCCTTTGGTCAAGGCCTATAGCTAGTACTATAGGATTGTCTACACCATGGGACCTTTGACTAAGAGGACCAAAAAGGACTTGTGGATGACTGAAAACAATGAATGTCATCAGGCATGTGACTTACCTTTTTTACTGGAACTGGGAATCAAACCTTGCCCCAAAATTAAGGTTTATAAAGTGGAAATTTTCCTATATATTTGTGGTGACTGTACCGGTTACTATATATAGGTCTCACTCTGCGTATTTTATAGTTCACGTATAGCTTTTTTACTCACCACTCTGTAGTGGCATTAATTTTCTCACATTACAGGGGGAGGTGTCTGGCATTTAATAATTTTTTTTCCTTGTTGACCATGATAGAGCAATTTTGTTCTTAGTCCTAGAAGTAATATATATTAAATTAATTAAATTATACATTTTTTTAATTAATTCAGTTGAAATTTTGACCTGATAATTAAAATATTATATTATTGTTTAGTTGAAAATTTGTCCTGGCAGTAAAATAATAAATATATAAATTAATTGAATAAATTATATTTAATTATTTCAGTTGAACTTAGGTTCTAATAATTAAATTTTCAGTTGACTCTTAGTCCTGATAATTATATATCAATATATATATTAGTAATTAATTGAGAATTGTGTTAATTATTCCAGTTGACTCTTTGTCCTGATAATAAATAAATTATTTTATTATTTCACTTGATTTATTTTAAATCCTGATAATAAAATATAAATATCTTAATTGATTTAATTAATTAAAAAAATTGTAATAATTATTTAAGTTGATTTTTGTCCTAACAAATATTATATTTTTATTCTTCCAGTTGATTAAAAATCCTGACCATTGATCATATACTTGAAATATTTTTTATTTTACATCTTATTTTTTTCAACCAGTTAAATAATAACTGAGTAAATATTAATTTTTCTTTTCTTTTGATTTAAGTTATATAAACAATGACTAATCAAAGTGCTTCTTCTGCCCATGAAGAGGAACTGGACTTTATTGATTATGATGAGACTTCTGTAAGTTCTCCTTTGACTGCCAAAATTGCTAAAATTAATCAATTGTTAGACCAGCAGGATTTGGAGATGCAGGAAGTAGAAATAAAAGAAGAAAAGACTGCTCTGGATCCAAAGCCCCCAGTGAACCCACCAAAAGAGCTTCCAAGAGGCTTCAAAATAAAAAAGATGTCTGTGAAGAAGTCATTCAGAAACCTCTCAGCTCACATCATGGATTTGAAAGCAGAGAACCTCAAATTAAAATCAAAAGTTGAAATTATAGAGGAAAGTGTATAAAATGTAGAAAATTTTCTTCAAGAGAAGAGGAAAACTCTTCAGGCAGTAAAAACCCTTCCACAGTTGGCTCCTTAACCACAGGAAAAGGTGGAAGTCTCAAAATTACAATAGGACTAGCTCAACACTCAGTGGGACTCCCTCCAAGCTCAACAAATGCAACAAGAAACTCAGGCAAGTCCCATTAGACTCCAGAAATTCAACCCAACCCCTTCTCATCCCTACCAAGGAGGAAGGAAAAGGAAAAACAATCAACTCCAAATTTTTCCAAAACCATGGTAAGCCCCTCTATTGAAACAAAGGTACCCTTTCATGTTACTGATTCAGTTCCTTCAGGTGATTTGGGATGTAGAGATGATACCTTGAGACCAGTAGAGGCTGGCCCTAGTAGGCATATTACTCAATATTCTGATGTAACTACTCCTTTAGTATTAATTGCTACTTCAATGATTAACTCTGATATGGCCATTATAGATGAAACAATTGATCCTGAAGTTCATGAGATTCTGGAAAATTACTCTGTTTCTCTATTGAGAAATACTTCTGATGTAGCTACTATTAATGATGAAATTTGAGAGATATTATTACCAAACAAAATCATATAATGAATAACCTCCAATTGACTCAAAAATTTAATAGTTTGTTAACTGAAAAATCTTACCAATAAGTGAGAAGTAAGTTTCAGAGGGTTTCTAATGATTTATATAATTACAAAGTAACTCATAAGAAGAAATTTGCTTTGTGGCAAAATATCAAATATAATTTGCCCAAGTTACAAGACACTTTGTCTATCTGTTTCCAGGAGCTGGAGGGACATAAGTTGAACATGAAAAGACTAAGTGACCATCACTCATCTCTGAAAAACAAGAATGAATTATCTTTTGCAACTAAAAATGAGAAATTATAAAGTATTCCAAGAGTGAAAACTAGACTAATAAACATTGAAAAACAGTTGAACTCATTGTTAAATGACCAAAAGTATTCTGCCACTTCTTTGAAAGAACCTGTTAAACAGGATACTCAAATTGTACCTGTTCCTATTTCATCTAAAGAAAAATCAGTGCAAGAAATGCCTGTAGATATTCCAGAGTTTCAATCAAAAATAAATGATGCACCTTGTTCATCTACAGAAGGGTTAAAAAATGAGATTACTTCACAGTTAGAGAAATTACATCTTCTTCTTACACAGAAAAAAGTTTTTAACAAGGAGATTGCCTCAAGTCAAAAGAATAATCCAAAACTTGACCAATACCCAACATTTGATGGTGATTCTTCCTCTGATTGGCAGCAATTAATTTTTAGAATTGATAACCTTAAGAATTCTTATAATCTTCCAAAGGAGGAAATTTTATCCAAATTGATTTCTTTATTTTCAAATTCTGCCCTGATGTGGTATGAGTCTGTCCTTTTAGATAAATATGACTACTCCTGGGAAGATTGGAAGAAATTGATTAGAGCAAAGTTTCATGGTTTAAAGTTTAGGTTATTCAACAAAGGCAATATGGGGAAGCTAGATATAGCTCTTCTTCTACAGAAGAACCTATGGAGTTCCTGATGAAACTAGTAAAGATCCTGAGAGCAATAGATCCAAACATGGACTTTGAATTATGGAAGGACAGGATCCTTTATAAATTGCCTATGTCTCTGAGAGACTTAATATTTGCTAGGACTAAGTTCTCAAGAGAGCCTTCTTCTTTAATTAATACTTGTAATGAATTCCTTTTAAGTAAAAATTATGATTCTAGAAGGTTCACTCCTAGATCTTCATTGGAGAAGACCTCCACTTACCAACAGAAACCTGCTGAAAAAGTTGGTAAACCTTCTACCTCTGTTTCAACTAAAAAGTATGCAACAAACACTTGCTTTAAATGCTGAAAGCCTTGGCAGAAAGGTTATGTTTTTGACAAGAAAATAAATCTTGTTGAACAAACAAGGGAAGATGCTGATAACACAGTTGCACTGGATGATACTTCAAGTGATTGTTCCAGCAATATTTCTTATTAATCTCACCAAGAAATTTTAATGCAGGAAAATAATATTCATTATTTGAATAAGATTGACATTGAGAATAATGATTTATCTACAGTTGAAGATGCTGAGATCATAAGAAACCTTTAATACAGTTAAATAATCATCGTCCATCTCAAGGCACCAGTCTTGATTAATGGAAAGAACATTGAGGTTGTTTTGGATTCTGGAGCTGGAGTAAGTGTGGTATCTGAAAAAGTATTTGCTTCAGTGGATCAGGATTACAAATCAAAACTTATACCTATCATTTCTGAAAATTGGAGAGGTTATGGCTCTGTTCTGTCCCCCATTTGTAAATACAAAGCTACAGTATTTTTCAAATACAACTATGGCTTTGTAAGAGCTATGTGTGACTTTATAGTTATGAAAATTAATAACCTAAGTAATTGGCTCATTGTGGGAAATGACATTTTTACCAAATATGGCATTAAGTTTGATCCCTCAAACCAGTGCTTCACAATGGGGTTGAATGGGAAGAAAAAATATGTAATTTCCTCCCCCAAGAAACTATTAACACCAGGATTGAACACATTTCATTCTGTAGTTCAATATAAAGAAAGATCTACAAAAAAAATTCCTGCCCTTCTGTCTGAAATTGACACATCTTCTTTTAAAGAACAGCTTTCTGGTGAGGAAAAAGATTCCATCATTCAGTTGATAAAATCTTTTCTATGGCCTTTGCTCATGGGTAACATGAATTAGGATTGGTAAAAGAAGAAATGAAGCTTTCATTATCTTGCCCATTAACTGAAATACCACCTAGTCATAAGAAGAAGCCTTATCCTGCTTCCCCCACAGAGAGAAAAGATATGAAAGACAATATCTCTACCCTTTTAAAAATTAATATTATTGAAAAGGTAAATGAAACAACTAAACATTGTGTTATCTCACCTGTACTAATTTCTTATGAGAAAGAAAAAGCCAGTTTATGTGGTAATCATAAAGCATTAAACACTTATACTGTAGATGATATCTATCCCTTATCCAGAATTATCTCTATCCATACTACCTTACAAGGTGCTAAATATATTGGCTGTTTAGATGGTAATAAGGGATATCACCAGCTACCTGCTAAGAAGAATTCACAGAATTTTCTAATGATTGCTACTCATATGTGTATTTAAAAGTATATTAGGATTCCATTAAGCCCCAAGAATTTCCCTTCAGTTTTTCAAAAAGTTATGGATAACACATTCCATCAAGAAAAAGCTGAAGTATGGATAATGGTTTACATTGATGATATCATCATATTCTAGAAGAAATTTGTAGATCACCTTATCCACCTATGTTAAGTGTTCCATGAAATCAATGTGATCAAAATGACACTTGATTTGAAGAGATGCAAATTTGGCTTTCATTCTTTGAAATTGCTTGGTCATTTTGTCTCAGGATTACAGATATGTGTTGACCAGAATAAAGAGGCAGCAGTATAACAGGTAAAAGCTTGTCAGCCAGGCTATTCCAGGAGTCCAGTAAATGATATGTAACTTATAAAACCTGAAAGAGTGGTTAAGAATTGTATTTAATGAATATAACTTAATATTTTATTGCATAATAAAATTATATAAGTATTTTATTATATACAAGTGTTACATTAAATTTATTGGTTATATAAATTTTTATATACAGTTAACTTGAACATAATATAATATATTCTACAAATAATGGCGCATTTTTATGTATTTAATAATTATAAATTTATATTTAATTAATTGAAAAACATATATTATAATTATAAGTGTAAAATTGACTTATAATATATTTAAATTAATTATTTAAATTTATATATTAAATAACACCTTTCATATAATACTAAACAATAATTAATGACGCTTCTTTTGACCCTTAATTGTGACAGGAAAAACCAATTAATTAATTTATACTAAATTGAGATTAATTACATGTTTTGTTGCGTCAAAGTATTTTTTTGTTTCACTTAAAAATATCCTTAAATCAGACTGTACCATCTGTTTGGAATTATTTTTCTCATAGTTCCTATGTTCCAATCTTGTTTAGTTATTCACTATTTTTACTTACTGATTTGGGAATTAATGGCGGGGAAATTGGATTCTTAATTGGGGTTTTAATTATTTGTTTCATATTTTTCTCTACATTGTTATGTTTCATTTACTCTTTGATATATTTGTTTTATTCTATTCTAATCATTGTATTTACAAATATAGTGGCGCTTCAGAGGACCCATTGCCTATAAAAGGGCCTTGGATAATCCCCTGTAGCCTCATCACTTATTATACACTCAACAAATTAAATACTATTTTACTACGTTTATATTTTTTTTATTAGTAATACAATTCTAATTAAAAGTCTAAATAACAAATTAAAGGTTGCTTTAAGTCTGATAGTAATTAAAAGTGTTTGCCGCGCAGAACCCTTACATTGAATAATATTATTATTAATAAATTCTAAGTTTTTGTCACCTCTCAAAGTTGCTCGCCTTTGTTTCCCTTTTAAATAAATTAAATATATTATTATAAATTATTTCTTTTATTTTCCCTTGTCCTCCTCCTTCTCTCCTCCTTTTTCTCCTATTTTTCTTACCTTCTTCTAGAGGACTGACCGACAACTGGGGACCTTTCCAAATGACAATCAAGCCTGGCGACGAACGACAAAACGCACGGACCACCTAGCAAAAAAGAAACTTTTGCCGTGACCGTGTTTCGAACTTGGGTTCGATTTCTTAGGTTTATATTATATTAATTTTTATATTATTTTGAAGTGATTTTTCGATCACTATAGTAAGTTCACCTTTGCACCTCTCACTCATATTACTATATTTTTACTGCAATAACAGTGATTGTGGCTTAATTGCTGATTCACTGAGTGTAAGTGTTCAATTATTAAATATTTTTTTTCCTAGTTGACCATTATAGAGTGTTAAATCCTCTTAGTCCTAGAAGAATTAACATTTTTTATTAATACAAATTGAATTATTAATTTAATTTTTTTATTATTAATTATTGTTAATTTTGGTTGACTTAAAAGTACATTGTGCTTAGTCCCAAATATATTGCCATATTTAATATTGGTAATTAATTGGTTGAATCAACTTGATTGCTATTCCCAATTTAACCTTGCAATCCATTTTTTTTTTAAAAAAATTAATTTTTTATAATTATTACTTTATATTGAAAATTTTTTTTCTATAATTTAATTAATAAAATTTTTTTTTTATTATTTGGAGCAATTATTGACTAGCTTTTATTATTTTTTTAATAAATAAGAAGTAAATTAAAATCTTCCCACTAGTATGTCCAACAATTTGGCAGAAAAAATGGATAACATGCAAGTGGATGAAATAGAAATTGGCTATGATGCTGACACTGTAAGTTCTTCTAAAGTTGGTCATAAAAAATCTTATACTAACACAAAGAATTCACATACTGCAGGATGTGGAAATGACAGGAAATGCAAACAAACCAAACCCCCTTCCCCCAGTACCACAGAAGGAAGTAAAGCCTCTAGTGCCTCAAGAAGGTCTTCCAAAAGGCTTCAAAATAAAAAAGCTTCCTCTGCCACAACAAATCAGCAACCTATCCAGTCATATAAAAGAGTTGAAGACAGAAAATATGACGTACAAAGCAAAGGTAGACACATTGTGGGATTAGGTCCAAGAACTCAGGAACCAGATTCAGGCCCAGGCCCCTCCTCAGTTGCCTCCCAATCAGCCTCAGTTTCAGGCTCAACCTTCACAGCCACCCAGCTCAACCATCCAAAATCCAAATACTATGGAAGTAGAGCAATGGAAATGGGATTATCTAATGAGTCACTACCAACAGAATGTGCAACACCCTCCTCATCATCAGCCTGGCCCATCCAGAACACCCAATTTCCATCCACCTCCTCATCCCTACCAACAAGGCAGGAGAAAGAAGGCCCAAGCACAATCCCAAACCCAGTCCCAGGGGAAGTTTCCTCCTCTGCCATGGTAAGTAATTTGGTTGATAGTCACTTGGGTATGTTTTCTAATAAATCTTCTTCTGCAGGTAATATTATTGAAAATGTTGAAAGAACAGTTAAACCTGTTAAAAGACAGCTTCCTGTAACTAGTAGCCCTATTGATGTAATTAGCAAATTGTCATTTGATGAACCTTTACATTTAACTTCTACATCTTTAATTAATCCTTCTCTTGCAATTAAAAATGATTCTGTTCCCCCTGAAATCTATACCTTAATTGAAAAAACTTCTGAGGAAATATTGAAAGATACCCTTGATTTTAATATTGTGAAAGACAAACATGTGAGAGATGTGTTAATCCATGAAAATGATAGATTAAATAATTTACACTTGCAATGTAAAGTGAGTTCTTCTGTACAAGATACAGCTTATTTAAAAATCAAAGAAACCTTGAATATTGTTCTTAGTCAACAAAAACAAATAAGAAGTGACCATAGAGCTATCTCAGATAGAAATATCAGTCTACATAAGACCTTGAGTGAATTGAAACCCCTTATTGAGGAAAATTATTCATTCAAGAATGAAATAAAATCTCTGCAAAATGAGTTTAAGAAGCTAAAAAATGATTTCCATTCACTAAGTACCAAACACTCAGTTTCTGAGGACAGAAATGTTCTATCTCTTGCAAAAGTAAATGACCAGATGTCTGAAATTCCAAGAATAAGAAACTATGTGTCTGACCTACAGGAAAAGTTCTCAACCTTAACCATCAATAATGAATTAAATGAGATTTCTGTAAATAAGCTGCATAAAAATAAAGGGAAAAAACCTGAGCAAAGTTCATCCTTTCTTCCTCATATTTCAACCATTAAACAAACTGACAATGAGTCTGTAAAATCTTTTGCTACTAGCAAAAAATCTTGTGATGGTCATGCACCAGCTGTTTCTGTAAATAATGAAATTTCTGAACACCTGGTTAAACTTCAGGAATTATTAATAATAAATAATTCAAACCAAAAAGTGGACCATCCCAGTAGTCAGAAAAATTGGCCTAAGTTAGACCAATATCCTACCTTTGATGGTGATTCTTCCTCTGATTGGAAACACTTTATCCAAAGAATTGATAATTTAAAGAGATCTTATAAACTACCTGATGAGGAAATTGTTTCTAAGCTAATTTCTTTATTTTCCAATGTAGCCTTGATGTGGTATGAATCTGTCCTTTTAGATAACAATCATTATACATGGAATGATTGGAAATCCTTGATTGAGAATCAGTTTGGTGGTTTAAAATTCAGGTTAGCTCAGCAGAGACTGTATGAGAATACTAGATATGTATCCTCCTCTGTTGAAAATCCCATTGTTTTTCTGATGAAAATAACTAAAATCCTTAGAGAAATTGATCCAAAGATGGATTATGATATTTGGAGAGATAAAATCTTGTATAAATTACCAAATTCTCTTAGGGATTTGATTGTTGCTAGAACTGAGCATGTAAGGGAAAATTCTTCTTTCATTAATATCTGTAATGAATTACTACTCAACCATAGATATGAACCAAAGAATTACCTTGGTAAATCTTATAATGATCAGAATAAACCTTCTATAAAGCTCCCAGAAAAATCTGGTAAACCCTCTGCCCCAGTTGCACCTAAAAAATATGCAACAAATACTTGTTATAAATGTAACAAACCGTGGCAGAAGGGTCATGTTTGTGACAAGAAAATTCATCTTGTTGAACAAAATGAAGACACTGATGAAGTTGAACTTGATGTCAATAATTCTTCCAGTGACTGTGAAAGTAATATCTCCTATGACAATGAATCTGTTAAAGATGTTTTAATGTTGGAACATGATGTCCATTATTTAAATAATATATCTGAAGATTGTGTATTGAATTTATCTTCAGTAGAAAATGCTGAGATAATTAAAGATATTACTAACAATTCTATTCCTATATCCCCTTTGAAGGCACCTGTTATCATTAATGGTAAAAATGTTGATGTAGTTCTTGATTCTGGTGCTGGAGGAAGTGTAGTATCTGAAAAAGCTTTGGCTTCAGTGGATAAGGAATATTTGAGTAAATTATTACCTATAACTTCTGAAAAATGGAGAGGGTATGGTTCTACCTTATTTCCTATTGGCAAATACAAAACCTCTGTATTCTTCAAATATAATGGTGGTTTTGTCAGAGCTATTTGTGAGTTTTTTGTCATGAAAAATGATAATTTGAGCAATTGGTTTATTATGGGAAATGATATTTTAACCATGTTTGGTGTGAAACTGGACCCAGCAAATAATTGCTTTACCTTAGGAATGAATGGGAAAAGAGAATTCAAAATTTCTTCTCCTAGAACTTCTGGGCATTTGTTGAAATCTTGTAACTCACTGATCCAATGTAAAGGTAGAACAACAACTGATATGGATGATTTATTACATGAAATAAATACCACTTCTTTTGGTGATCAGTTGACTAGTGAACAAAAGGATTCTATTGTTGCCTCTATTACCTCTTTCCCTATGGATTTTGCTCATGGTTCTCATGTCTTGGGAATTGTTCAGGAAGAGATGAAAATTACCTTATCCTGTAATTTGAGTGATATTCCTCCTTCCCTTAAGAAAAAACCATATCCTGCTTCTCCATCAAAAAGAAAAGATATTGAAGATAATATTGAAAATTATTGAAAATGAATATCATTGAGAAAGTGGATGTCACCCCCAAATATTGTGTCATCTCCCCAGTCTTGATTTCTTATGAAAAAGATAAAGCTAGATTATGTGGAGATTACAGAGCTTTAAATACTTATACTGTTGATGATATTTATCCTTTACCCAGAATTAATTCCATACATGCTACCTTGCAAGGTGCAAAATTTATTAGTTGTCTGGATGGTAATAAAGGTTATCATCAAGTTCCAGTTGAGAAAAATTCTCAAACTTTTTTGCTTATTGCTACTCATATGGGAATATATAAGTATGTTAGGATGCCATTTGGCCCTAAAAATGCTCCTTCAGTTTTCCAGAAAGTCATGGATAACACTTTCCATCAAGAAATTATTGAAGGTTGGCTCATGGTTTATATTGATGATATTATTGTTTTTTCTAAAACTTTTGATGAACATATGATTCACTTGAATAGAGTTTTCCAAAAAATGGATGAAATCAATATGACCTTATCTTTAAAAAAGTGTAAATTTGGTTTTCAATCTTTGAAAGTCCTTGGCCATGTTGTGTCAGGCATACAAATTTGTGTAGACCATAATAAAGTTGCTGCCATTCAAAATGTGAAAGCACCAACTTCTGTAAGAGAAATCCAAAGTTTTTTGGGTATGTGTGGCTATTATAGACAATATCTTAAAAATTATCAGGTCATAGCCTTGCCTCTTACAAAACTGACCAGAAAAGATGTTGCTTTTCTCTGGAATAATGACTGTCAGAAAGCTTTTGATACATTAAAAAGTTGCTTAATGACAGCCCCTATAATGGCTCTTCCAGATTTTAACAAGCCATTTGTCCTTTATACAGATGCTAGCTTTATTGGTCTGGGTGCTGCCCTTCACCAAAAGCAAATTATTAATGATAAATCCTCAGAGGTTGTAATTTGTTATATTTCAAGAACCTTAAGAAATAGTGAATTGAAATATGGTGCCACTCAATTGGAGTGCTTAGCAGTTGTTTGGGCTCTTGAGAAACTTCATTACTATTTGGATGACCAAAAATTTGAGTTGGTAACTGACTGTAGTGCTGTGAAGTCTCTCTTAAACCTCAAGACACCTAACAGACATATGTTCAGGTGGCAACTTGCTGTTCAAGAATACAGAGGAAGGATGACAATTATCCATAGAGCTGGAAATGTTCACTCTAATGTTGATATGCTCTCCAGATTGCCTCTGCCAAATAATGACTCCAATCCTGCTTATGTACCTGAAGATGATACTGTTCATATCCATGGTATATTTATAGTTGATATGGAAGAGGAGTTATTACAGTTAATACTGGATTCATATGATAAAGATTCTGATTTAAATAAATTGGTTACTATTTTGAATGATCCTAAGAATGCTTCAATTCAAGCATTAATAAAAACTCTTCCTGCAAAGTACCAAAATGCTTTAAATAATGGAAAGTTCTCTATTGAAGATGGTTATATATATTATAGAAGGAAGCTTACCAATGTAATTGTTATTCCTCCTTCAATGAAAGAAACTATCCTCAAACTTTGTCATGATGACATATTAGCTGGTCATTTTGATCTTGAAAAAACATTGATTAGAATCAAAAACACTGCATGGTGGGCTAATATGTCTGAAGACACAAAATTATATGTTGAATCTTGTGATTCCTGCCAAAAATCTAAAAGGTTAACAGGTAAGAGAGCAGGGTTATTACAACATATTGAAGCACCTAGTGCTCCCTGGCAAATCATATATATGAATTTTGTCACTGGTCTTCCTGTTGCAGGTAAAGACAGCTTTAACTCTTGTTGGGTAATAGTTGATAGATTCACAAAAATGTGCAAATTTATTCCAACCCACAAAGATGTATCCACCAAAGAGTTAGCTTTCTTATGGTGTTCTTACATGTTTAATATTATTGGTTTTCCAAAAGCCATTATCTCTGATAGGGATCCAAAATTCACTTCTGAGTTTTGGACCTCTTTGATGGATATTTGTGGCTGTGAGTTAAAATTGTCTACAGCTCACCATCCTCAGACTGATGGTCTAGCTGAAAGAATGAATCAAACTCTGGAAGATATGATTAGAAGGTATTGTGCCTTTGGTTTAGAATATAAAGACAATGACAGATTTACTCATGATTGGGTCACTCTTTTGCCTGGTCTTGAATTTGCATATAATAGCACTGTTCATTCTGTCACTGAGAAAAAGCCTTTTGAGCTTTGGTTAGGTTATGTCCCAAACACTCCTGCTCAGATTCTCAATAATAAATTACCTAAGTTGGAACTACACCCTGGTGTAAAATCTTTTATGCAAATGCAACAGCTATGCAGAAAACATGCTCAGAGTTGTATTGATAAAGCATTTGAATATGAAAAGAAAAGATGGGATAAATCCCATAAAGAATACACATTTAACAAGGGTGATGAAGTGTTTATCTCTACTGTCCATTTCAATTTACAAGGTAACCACAAATTAAAAGATCCTTTTGTAGGACCATTTGTTGTTAAAAGAATGGTTGGTGATAATGCAGTAGAAGTTGTATTGTATTCTCCATATGATAGGAAACATCCTGTTTTTCCCATTTTTTTGCTTAAGCCTTATACTTCCAACAGTGACTTATTTCCAAAAAGAAGAGGAAGACCTAAAAAGAACCCTCAGGAAGTCACAGAAACAGCAGAAATTGATAAAATTCTCAATGATAGAATTATCACTTCTGAAAGAGGTACTAAATATTTATTGAGATATAAGAACAAATCATCTGAACATGATGCATGGATACCTGGCAAAGAAATTTCAAATCTGCCTACTCTGTTGAAAAAATACAAAAAGAAAAAATCTTAGCATTTTTTTTATTGTTTTTTTTAGAGTGAGGGAGTGTCAGCCAGGCTATTCCAGGAGTCCAGTAAATAATATGTAACTTATAAAACCTGAAAGAGTGGGTAAGAATTGTATTTAATGAATATAACTTAATATTTTATTGCATAATAAAATTATATAAGTATTTTATTATATACAAGTGTTAAATTAAATTTATTGGTTATATAAATTTTTATATACAGTTAACTTGAACATAATATAATATATTCTACAAATAATGGTGCATTTTTATGTATTTAATAATTATAAATTTATATTTAATTAATTGAAAAACATATATTATAATTATAAGTGTAAAATTGACTTATAATATATTTAAATTAATTATTTAAATTTATATATTAAATAACACCTTTCATATAATACTAAACAATAATTAATGATGCTTCTTTTGACCCTTAATTGTGACACGAAAAACCAATTAATTAATTTATACTAAATTGAGATTAATTACATGTTTTGTTGCGTCAAAGTATTTTTTTGTTTCACTTAAAAATATCCTTAAATCAGACTGTACCATCTGTTTGGAATTATTTTTCTCATAGTTCCTATGTTCCAATCTTGTTTAGTTATTCACTATTTTTACTTACTGGTTTGGGAATTAATGGCGGGGAAATTGGATACTTAATTGGGGTTTTAATTATTTGTTTCATATTTTTCTCTACATTGTTATGTTTCATTTACTCTTTGATATATTTGTTTTATTCTATTCTAATCATTGTATTTACAAATATAGTGGCGCTTCAGAGGACCCATTGCCTATAAAAGAGCCTTGGATAATCCCCTGTAGCCTCATCACTTATTATACACTCAACAAATTAAATACTATTTTACTATGTTTATATTTTTTTATTAGTAATACAATTCTAATTAAAAGTCTATATAACAAATTAAAGGTTGCTTTAAGTCTGATAGTAATTAAAAGTGTTTGCCGCGCAGAACCCTTACATTGAATAATATTATTATTAATAAATTCTAAGTTTTTGTCACCTCTCAAAGTTGCTCGCCGTTGTTTCCCTTTTAAATAAATTAAATATATTATTATAAATTATTTCTTTTATTTTCCCTTGTCTTCCTCCTTCTCTCCTCCTTTTTCTCCTATTTTTCTTACCTTCTTCTAGACGACTGACCGACAAAGCTCCTACTACAGTTAGAGAGCTCCAAATATTTTTGGGAATCTGGGGATACTTTAGAAAATATTTTAAGTATTATCAAGTCATAGAATTACCCCTCATACAATTAACTAGGAAAGATGTTGCTTTTGTCTGGAAAAGCAAAAGATAAAGAGCTTTTGACACTATGAAACATTGTTTGATGTCAGCCCCCATTCTTAACTTGAATGACTTTACTCAACCATTTGTTTTCTACACTGATTCCAGTTTTATTGGCCTTGGTGCTGCTCTCCACAAAAACAAGTTATGAATGACAAAGTATCATAAGTAGTAATTTTTTATATTTCAAGAACCTTGAGAAATAGTGAATTGAAATATGGTGCCACTCAACTTGAGTGTTTGGAAGTTGTGTGGGCTCTGGAGAAACTACATTATTTTCTTGGTGACAAGATATTTGAACTTTTTACTGACTGCAGTGAAGTAAAATCCCTCTTAAACTTAAACACACCTAACAGACACATGTTCAGGTGGTAGTTGGCTGTTCAAGAGTACAGAGGAAGAATGAAAATAATTCATAGGGCTGGTATTTTTCACTCAAATGTGGATATGTTAACAAGGTTACCTTTTGCAAATGATGAATCTAATCCTGCATATGATCCTGAAGATGAAATATTTTACATTCATGGGATGTATGTGGTTAATATAGAGGAAGAGCTATTACAGCTTATTTTGGTTTTATATGATAAAGACACTGACTTGAAAAATCTGTGAACTATATTTAATGATCCACAGAATACTTCAATACAGGCATTAATTAAAACCCTTCCACCAAAGTACCAGAAGGCTTTGGAAAAAGGTAAATTTTCAATTGATGAAGGATATCTGTATTATAGGAGAAAGTTGAGTAATGTTATTGTTATTCCTCCTTCTATGAGAGAAATCATCTTGAAAATTTTTCATGATGACATATAAGCTGGACATTTTGATCTTGAAAAAACAATGATCAGAATTAAGAACACTGCTTGGTGGGTTAATATTTCTGAAGACACAAAATTATATGTTGAGTCTTGTGATTCTTGCCAAAAATCAAAAAGATTAACTGGTAA
The DNA here is from genome assembly GCA_030280995.1 of Hemileia vastatrix. Lineage (NCBI taxonomy): Eukaryota > Fungi > Basidiomycota > Pucciniomycetes > Pucciniales > Zaghouaniaceae > Hemileia > Hemileia vastatrix. Next base: position 13,484,104 of record JASXTE010000016.1, read on the forward strand.
AAGAGCAGGATTAATGCAACATATTGAACCTCCTGATGCACCATGGCAGATAATAAACATGGATTTTGTAACAGGATTACCTATTGCTGGTAAAGACAGTTATAACTCTTGTTGGGTTATTGTGGACAGATTCACAAAAATGTGTAAATTTATCCCTACCCACAAGGATGTTTCCACTAAAGAATTAGCTTTCTTATGGTGGTCTCATATTTTTAATACTGCTGGTTTTCTTAAAGCCATAATCTCTGACAGAGACCCTAAATTTACTTCTGAACTTTGGATGTCTCTGATGGATTTTTGTGGTTGTGATATGAAACTTTCTACTGCCCATCATCCACAGACTGATGGCTTAGCTGAAAGAATGATTCAGAATTTAGAGGACATGATAAGAAGGTATTGTGCCTTTGGCCTTGAGTATAAAGATAATGACAGATTCACTCATGATTGGGTTACCTTACTTCCTGGTTTGGAATTTGCTTATAATAGCACTGTTTATTCTGTTACTCAGAAAAAGCCTTTTGAGTTCTGGCTTGGATATGTTCCAAATACTCCTACCCTAAATCTTAACAATAAAATACCTAAATTTGATTTACACCCTGGCATAAAATCTTTTCTTCAAATGCAACAACTTTGCAGAAGTCATGCTCAAAAATGCATTTTAAAATCCTTTGATTATGAGAAGAAAAGATGTGACAAATCCCATAAAGAATACACTTTTAAAAAGGGTGATGAAGTACTGATATCTACAGTCCACTTCAATTTAAAAGGTAATAACAAATTAAAAGACCCATTTGTAGGTCCATTTGTTGTCAGAAGAATGGTTTCTGATAATGCAGTTGAAGTTATTTTGTATTCTCCATATGACAGAAAACATTCTGTTTTTACAATATCTCTTTTAAGACCTTACACATCCAATATTGATTTATTTCCAAAATGGAGGGGAAGACCAAAGAAGACCCCTAATGAGATCACTGAGACAGCAGAAATTGATATGATTCTAAATGATAGAATAGTCACTTCTGAAAAAGGTACAGAATACTTATTGAGATTCAAGAATAAATCTTCTGAATATGATTCTTGGGTACCTGGAAAGGAGATATCTAATCTTCCTACTCTACTGAAGAAAGATATAAAGACAAAATCATAGCATTTTATTATTATTATCTTTTTTAGAGTGAGGGAGTGCAGCCAGGCTGCTAGACTCACCCAGTAAAATAATTAATTATTTCCTGGGTTGAAGACATGCCTTTTTATTTTCTATTTATTATTAATTTTATTTTATTTACTTTAAATTTACTTGTAATAAATTAACAAATCACAAAAAAATAAAATTAGTAAATAATTAAAATTAATTTTATTTGTCCCTTATATTTTATTTCCTAACACCATGCTTAATGACAGGTTGAGAGAAATAAAATATTAATATTAAAATAAAATTTAATATTAAAATTTAAATAATTATATGCAAGAGATTCAAATTACCTATTTAAAAGTGACACTTACAGTAATTTTTAAATAAGCCAGTTTATTTCTGATGTATACAGTAAATACATAATTTTAACACTTTCTTTCTAGAACAACCTTAGTATTTGAAAATATTTTTCTGGAATATTCTTCTTCTTCTCTCATACTCCTGTATATAGGATAATTTTCCTCCATGCTTTGTCTCTCTTTTGCCTATATAAGGCCTCCCTTTTCTGGATGTGTTGATCATTCAATTACTTACTTACTTTATTAAAACATTACTATAATTAAAATAAATATTAATATTACTTATTGCTTTTAGTATTTACAACCACTTAATTCTAAATCATTAATTATAATACTATTTGTAATTTCATAGCTCTTCCAATTGAGTAAAACAAATAAAAGATAAAAAATAGGTACCCTTGACTTTGAAATCCTAAAAAACCACCTATCACCACCATTGGACCTCAGATAAATCTTCTAGACCATCAGGCCCCATTGACATATGCAGAAAAACTAAATAAATCAAATAATTATAATTAAATTTTACATATACAGATAAATACTGTATATGAGAACATTCTTTATATAACAAACTTTAATATTTGAAATTACATTATGTGAAATTGACCTCTCTGAGATACTCTTGTATGTAGACTTGTGGTTCCGTATTTTCACTCTTTTTTCCCTATATAAGGCCTCTCAAACTCTCCATTTGAATTCATCTCATTCTTACTTTACAAATATATATTTTTACACAAACCAAAGCACCCCTTGACAGTAACCAGGGGGGGCTGAGTGGGGTTTTCCTGGGTGCCAAAAAAATGCTACAGAGGGGAAACAGAAAGACTTTTAACAGGTTTTCACATGTTATTTCTTTTCCAATATTTGAAAGGCTACATTACATGATGTAATTATTTAAAAAAAAATCCACCCCATATATTTTATTTAACTGAATTCCCTTGTACTTTTTAGAATATGTCAGGTTTTAGAATATTTAATCATTAATCATGTAAATTAAATCAATTACAAAATCATCCAATTGTATTTTAACTCTGGTTTCTGCATAGTGTCAAAAGTTCTGTGTCCTTCTAAAGGAAGATCATCCTTAATGAGGGTGTGGCACTGTGGATTAGCAAGTGCTATAGAGGAAACAAAGATTGGCCTATCAGCAGAGTCAACCAAGGCATTAGAACACAACATTTCAAGATTGTTGTGAGTTAGATAGAGGACAAAAATATATTACACAAAATACATCATACACCTGAGACACATTGTTCAGAGCATTGTATATATAGTCATCACATTATTATCAAATATATGACATTTTTAAAATGGAGACAGAACCCAACCAGCCAACAAGCCCTTGAAAGCATGACCTAAAGCCTTTATCAACATTGAAAATTATGCAATAAGTCAGCCATCATGATATATAATCAAGTATTTTATTTGAGTGATAATGATCTTGATATAACTGCACCCAACATGTACTCATAATACAAGTTTAAAATTTTAGTTACTTAATTGATACTTGACTAGCATTAATGCAAGTCAAGTATAAAATTATCTCAACAGTTTTAAAATAGAGCCAACTTCAAAAGCAACCAAATTGAAATGTTAATATTGAAAATCATTCATTAATATTAAGGAGTATTGACAATACTGAGAAAAGACCATGGCACAGCTAGATCAAATACTAACCAAGCAAAAGTCATTTTCAATATTAAAAATACTTCTTTAATATTAAAGAACCTTATTAAATTATGGACACCAACCATAATTCTGCACTTCTGATTTCCACTGCCCAAAAATGAATGCACACAGTATTTTTTTACTGCTTGACCTTATCTTTTATTCCCCACACTACTAGTCAAGTGTAAAAATTCATGAAGGCAATTGTAATTTTGGTTTGTCAGTCATATTCATGACTAAATAAGAATTCATATTGAATACATGTATATTATGCATATTTTAACCACATTGCCTAAAATATTTTTTGCATATTGCATATGCATATGCATATTTTTGCATTTTGTATATGCATAATTTCGCATTTTGCATATGCATTTTTTTCATTTTGCATATGCATGATTTTGAGTTTTGAATATGCAAATTTATGCATATTACAAATGAAAGTTTATGCAGATGACATATGCAAATTTATGCATATTGCATATGCAAATTTTTTAAAAACTTTTTACATATTTTATTCATATTGAATATGCATTCTGCATCTGTATTTAATATGCAATATGAATGATTATTAAATATGCATTATTCATGCATATTGAATATTAAATAAAATATATGTCATATTTCCTTTAATCATGCTTTTGGCAGGGGGTGATAGCAAAGAAATCTACAAGTGTTTCCAAAATATCTTTACTTGATGGGTTTCTACTCATATACCCCTCAAAAAGGTTACTCAAGGATTACTTCATGGGTTACTCTAAGATCACTAAAAAATGACTTAGCTACAAGTTGTCTTAAGTTTCACCCAGTGGCTCACCCTTTTTTTAGTAGGCAAATCTTTTTTTTCTCTTCTTTGAAATTTGTTTTTCTTACTTTTTTTTTTGTCCTTCAGCTCTACCTTTTTTTAGTAGATTATAATTTGTTTTTCTTACTATTTCCTTTTTCTTTGGCTCTCCCTTCCTTTTTAATAGGTAAATATTTTTTTTCTCTTATTTTAAAATTGTTTTTTTTTACTAATTTTTTTTTCCTTTGGCTTACCCATGATTTTTAGTTTCTAAAATATTATTCTCTGTGTTTTCTTGAAAATACCCAGGGCTGTTTTGGTCAAGGTAAGGGTAAGTAATTTTTTTTCTCAGGAAAGATGAAAAACTGCCCCAATCTACCAGGAGTGAGGCATATTTGTGTCAGGTGGCCCCTCTAAACACAAGTGGACAGTGGAAAATCCACTTGCCATAGAGGGTCCCCTTGCAATATATAAGGAGGGTTGTTCTTCCAAACATTCCCTCATCATACCATGTAATTATAGCTTTAAATTATAGCAACAACCTGATTTCAAATTCCTTACATTAATATGCATGTCAATGTCTCATTTCTACCTATGAATTATCAAATTATTATTTGCCACAGTGATTATTAGCTTTATATTATAAGAATGATCTGATTGCAATTTCCTTACATTATTATATGTGCCAATGTCCAATTTCTACTTATGAATTATCAATTTATCAATTGCCACTTCTCTGTTGCTAAAGTTTTATCTTTTACGGGCTCCTTTTTACTGATCATAATAATTTTAATATTTGAGCTCAACTAAACTTAAATAATATTTATATATTTTATGTTTTACTTATATATATATAATAAATTGCACAATATTGGACTCTTAACAAAATATTTAAAGTTAAGCAGTAATCTTTTTTCTTGTTTTTTAATTGGAAAGCATTTTAAGCTAATTTTTTATACATCCTGTTGTATTTAAATAGTAAAAGAATTTTTTGGGGGGCTTTATCAAATTTTAAATAAGTATGTAATAATATTTGTTCATGTTTTTTAAGTGGAAGAAAACATGGGACTAATAAAAAATAAGGGTAGGATTTTTATGCAACATTACATATATTCTGTAGATTTTTTATTTAAATAAAATTATATTTTGTCTTACAAACCTAATATATTATGACCTACCACAACACCACCTTTTTTTTAAATATTCTTTCATTTTATATAAAATCTCCATATCATCAGCATTGCATAAAATATCTTCTTTCAGCATTAAAAGCTGTTTATATCTCACTGCTCCTCATCTCACAGTCTGACTTTTCCAATTTTATTATCATATTTTGCTGATTAATTTTCATATGTGATTCATTAAGTTCAAAAAAAAAATTTTTTTGTTGAGAATAAGTCTTTCCTTTTGAATGAAGATTTTCTCTTTTGTGAGTTCAAGTTGGTCTTGAGCTATGACAAGTTGTTTTTCTGATATACCTAATTTTTTTTTTCCAGCTAACGTATTACTGTCAAACATAGCTTCAATTCTTTTTTTATGCCATGTCATTGTAATGTGAAAAAACCTTCTTTCTTTTCTGCTTCAAAAGATTCTGCATGTCAGCGCTTTTTTACTGCTTTCAGACCAAGAGGCTGTTCATTATATGATGGAGAAGGTGAGGCAGGACAGCTGCTTGATTCCATTTAGGTGCTTGTTTGACTAGAAAAACTATGTACGTGTGATCTTTTTGTACTCAAACTGGTTTCTAAAGAGGCCATTCTTTGTGCACTCAAATAACTGTCTAAAGGTGAGTTTCTGTTAGGTTCTAAATACCATTTTGGAGCAAATTTGAGTTTCTCCCATGCTAATGAACTCTTGAATGTAGTTTTACATTGATCTTGATAGATTGAAAGTGCACTTTGGATCCAATCACTTGGACTTGTCCCACTGAGTGGATTTCTCTTGATACCAAGATATATAGCACTAAATTTAAGAGTTGATGTGTTCAAGGCTTTCCATCAAGTGTTAGATAGAGGTGCTATTAGCCATTATTCAGTTGTTAGGTATTGTAGTAGTAATAATCAAAACTTTTCAGACCTGATTTTAATCTGTTCAAAATCTCTGTAGTGCAGTTTACTATGAGTGTTAAAGTGTGCTTCTATTTTCTTGTAAAATGTTTCACCTGACTGTGAAGTAGAAAACTTGGGTTGTTTTCTAACTGATAGCCAAGATATTGCTAGTTGTTCTTCTTCCTGGGGGTTCCAGTTTTGGAGATTGGTTTTTCCTAGGATTGTTTGACATTTTTGGTTCTTTTTGGTTGAGAATTTGTTGCAAGTAGTTTATAGTAGTCAAAATAGAGGAAATTGGGTGATGGGTAGTGAGTAAAGTGACTTGAAAAGATAATGTGTGAAATGGTGGTGGAATCAAGGGTGCAATTAAGTATCTTGATGAGCAATGCAAAATGAAAAAAAAAAAATTGGCAGGGAGAGGTGCAATTTAATGACATGAATTAAGTATCTGTAAGGGCATCTACCATTGTGTCTTTAACACCCCACTTCATGCATACTTAACTATTACTTTGATGCATATTCTGGCACTGTGTCATTTACACCTCACATTAGCTATTCATTTTGGTAAATGTTGGGTACAAGTAAGTATATATACTTACAGATACTTACTTTGTGTCATTAATTTGCATTTTGCATTGCTCATCAAGATACTTAATCCCATTCTTGATTCCACCACCATTTCACAAATTATCTTTTCAATTCACTATACTTACTACTTATCACCAAATTTTACCAATTTCCACTCTTTTACACATTACTGGCTGCACACTCCAAGCCTCAATTACTAAAATATACCAAGCAACCACTAGAAAACATGCTCTTTAAACACACATAGGAAATAAGATACTCTTTTTTTTTTTTTTTTTTGTACCAAGTTATTCATTGAGAACATGGAATGAAATGCATAAAAAACTAACAGTGTAGGTTTATCTAATGACCGCCAAAGTCCCAGGGTTGAATATTAACTAAAAGGGGTGATTAATAAAAGATATTGCATAGGGCAGTTGAATATTGGAATTCATTATGAAATGACCAAGTAAAATGCAATTATATACTTATTTTTTACCAACATGGAGACATATACCCTAAGTATATATACTTACTTGTACCCAACATTTACCAAAATGAATAGCTAATGTGAGGTGTAAATGATACGGTGCCGGAATATGCATCAAAGTAATAGTTAAGTATGCATGGAGTGGGGTGTTACCGACACGATGGTAGATGCCCCCAAACAATTATTCCATAATTTACATTCTTCTTTTCTTGTCTCTACTAATAGAAAGAATGAATCTAATGATAACATAAATAAAATCCACTTGCATTTCAGAAAATCTTGACAGTTTGCCTCAATATTGGGTTATTATGATAATTATAAGCTCAATTTCTTTTCAACCAATGAGTTTCATCAAATAGTAAGGGCCAGCCCTCAAATGGCTCAAGTTCCCAAATTTACTCTAATCTCAAAATCAGGAACTTTACACAGTTTGAAATATTGTAACTTAGATACTTCCAAGTGTTTTTTTGATTGTTTTTTTTTTTTACCTTTTAGGTATAAAAGGAATAAAATGATAACGAGCCAAAGAAGAAAAAGAAAAAAAATTGAAAAAAACTATTTCACAAATGGAATGACGAACACTACCACATTTAAATAACAAAAATAGATTAGAAACATACTATGAAAACGAACCACATGCAGAAGGAATAGATAAAGTGTTAATTGGATAGAAACGATATCAAATCTTTAGGACTTAAGTCATGAAGTTCAGGGTTAAGCCTAAACAGTCTCTGCAATAGTCTTGTTAGTGACTATCAAAGGAATTGATACTGCGAGGAGGAACGTGAAAAAAACAAAGAATAGGAAATGATAAAGATATACATGTTTAAAGCTAGCCATGATTACGTATTGAAAGCATGATGTACAATAGAAATATTTTGAGGAAATTGGTGCAGAATAATATTAGTGGGGAAATATTGTTCTTGAATGTTGCAAGGTCAGAGATGACCTCCATGGGATACTTGAAATCGACCAAAAGCCACTTCACCAATAAATGTACCGACCATGATGGCAAGAAAGTAATACACATTATAGGTCATCACAGCCAACTGAATACAAATTTAAATTGTCAAAGAAGTATCAATCAAGAAAGTGTCGAGAGCGAACACATACCATAAGAAAGTAGCTCAGGGCTGCTTGCATCACAGTTAGTAAACCCCTTGACAGCTCTCGTTCAGCCACCCATCGAGTGCCCGTCTGATCTCGGGGTAGGGAGAATGAATGAAGGGGCCCATCATCCGATCTGTCGACCAACGTGTTTTTCTGGTCGACAATGGGTACGAAGCTTGATTCTGATGAGCGTTCTTGGAATGAATTCACTGGCCGACGAAGCATCTGTGCCGAGATTGCGCCAAGCAAACGGGAAAGAATGGCGAGACCGATTAAACCGATGCAGGCACCCAAAGTGGTTCCCGGTGTAGTGGGCTGCCAACCGTCGAACCAAAGAGGGGTTTGTGGTATTTTACCGGTAAAAGATGTTGACATCCTATCGATAGTGGAGAGGAGAGAGAGATCAGCAGCTGAAGAGGAGAAGAGAAAGAACAGAGCAAGTAAACCAACATTCCAGCCTTTGCGGAAGACACCGAGGTCATGTCCATGCCGGGCATACTTTCCATGATGTGCAGGAGAGAGCAGAGAAAAGGAAACGAGGGCAAAGAAAAGTTTGAGGGTGGACGACACAAATTTAAGTTGACCTAGTGTTCAAGTATCGACAAAGACAAGAAAATCCCTGAGTAGACGAGGGCTCCTGACCCGTGGCAACAAAACCGAATCACTATCAATCCCTAATCTTGATGATAAGACTAAGGCCAATAACTGCAGATGCCAAGAAAACCGCGGTTACAAGGGTCTAGAATGTCAGCTTTGATTTTGAATGCAAATTTGCGTGGCTGAGAAGTGATAACCAAGTTTTTGAGGGTGCAAGAAGAATGAAGATGGAAGTTCACCAAAAATGAGCAAGGTTGGAAAGAATCGTCAAGAATCCAACTTTCTTGCAAGAAGATAAACCCGATTACCGAGACAAATATGATGATGACGTTGTAGCTCCAACAGAGAAGATGATTGAATGAACGTGCTTGTGAGGAGTTGCAGGAGTCCAACACACACCTCCTCCCCTCCGGTTGTGAGCCGCTGAACACAGCGACAATGATTCAAGAACTGAATCGAAATGAAAAGACACCTAGTAACGACAACAAAACTCTTTTTTCGCGATGGTTAGCTATTTTAAAGTTGAAGACAACATGACTGAACTTTATATTGACACTTAGGCGAGCCATAGTTTCAAGGTTCAACCTAAAATATCCATTCCGATGAATGTCAAACTATCTTCCATCTGCCCTGTCAGTAAAGCCGCTCGAAATGCATAACTTGACCAGGTAATATTCATTTCTCGAGTCATTAAAACCCTCCTATGACCACGGATACCGGTGGTCCTTGGGTCCCGTGCAGTAACTTTACAACTCCTTGCAGAACACCCATCACTAAGTCAACCCTACACGCACCATCGGTTTCATTAATCACACACCTTACTAATCTTTGCTGCTTCCCTTTAAGTCTTCATTTCTACTACACATCACCCATTCTCATCCAAAATCAAGATGTTGTATTATTTGCTACGCCTTCTAGCTATTCATTACTCCATTGGAACCAGCCAGTAAATGGCCTTCAAAATCATTCTACTAGTTAGACTATCTGTTATCTCTTTTAAAGTGACTTGATGGCTTGCTGACACACTTCTGGATATTTTTGACAGGTCCCTTCAAGTTGCATTTCTTGGACCACTCAATTCAGGCAGTTTTTCTAACTTATCCTCTTCAAAGTAGTTGAAGATTTTTTTTTTTTTTTTTCATCTCAATCTTATATAACCATCACTACCAAATATACCCCTCTCAATTATTTCTCTTCAGTTTTTCACCTCTTGAGTTTTCATAGGGTAAGTATCTCAATTTTCTCACAAGTGATTTTCATTACATTTTTTTCTCTTAAACTTTTTCATTATTTTTGGCCCATCTAGATCCTTATCATGACTTGTCACACTTTCAAGAAGCAACTGACTCCTGTTGAGAGCTGTGTCATTATTGGAATGGCACTCTTGAGTACCATTGTCAGCCAGGCTGTACCAGGAGTCCAGTAAATGTTATGTTAATTTATTGGACCTGAAAGAGGGCGTAAAATTGTGCATATTACGTATACAAATTAATATTATATTGAGTAATAAAATTATATATCAAACATATGATCATATCATTAAAATAAAGGTTATATGAATTTCATTACTATATAAATCGTATATACAATTAACTAAGCATATAATACATTATATTCTATAAAACATGGGCGCTTTTTTATGTATTTAACAATTATAAAATAATGATTAATTAATTATTTATATATATTAAACAATACCATTCATATCTTATAATACATAAATATTGGGCGCTTTTTTGACTCATAATTGTGTCATCAAAGTATTTGTCAGGCTGTGGTCAAGTACAAAGATGTGAACTAGCTTTAATGGTCAGTTGTCTAGAAGATTTTAATGGTCCTATATGAATACTGTAGTACAAATCCAATAAGTATTAAAATATAACTCAATATAAGGGTCTCAGTAATTTAAATCTCACTAATTATATATGGCTTGCAATCTTATAGTTGGTAGAAAAATAGATTTAATAAATTCAGATACTATTCAAAGACTTTATGAGTACTATTGATATGTATTGTAATTTTATTGGTTATATTTTTAATTGTAACGATAAAGAATGTAGAAAACAAGACCCAAAACCTCCTCCTTTTATACACACACCACGTGCAAACAGCCGACGTATCCACTGCTACATCAGCGCGACGTAGCGGAAAGGTATTTCAAAAGCTGGCCTGCTATGTCAGCTGGTTTTTTCTCACAGTAACCAGGCATTCCTCCCCCCCAAAAAGTGAGATCCCAGTTACCCGACCCAGTACATCTGATCATCGGATATGCAATATCTCTTGTTTGTGGCTGCCCTCCACTGTGGAAGTGTCAGATTACCCTTGCACTCTCCTGCTGTAAAGGCTAGTTTTAGATTGCTATCACTATTTCATTGCTTAGAGTGTAGCATTAGGCTAATAATTATTTTTCATCATGCCTTAAGTTGGTGTTATTGCTCTGTTACCTGGTTAAGGTGAAATCGGCCCAATGAAGCAAAAAATAGATAGGTGATATCGGAACAAAAAATAGATATCAAGTTTTAGTAAAATTTTACAAATAAAATTTATTTCAAAAAAAATTTCATAGGCTTTACATTCAAACACAGGTTTGGGTGCTATTTGCTAAATAAGATGACTAGGCAGCTAAAATAACAAAAAAAAAATCATAATTATAAAATGAAAAATAATATTCTATGTTAGAAGCAAAGAGGTGTGAGCTAGATAAAAAAAAAGTGCAACAGTCAGTTTTGAAGTAAACAAGATTGAGGAAAAATTTGAGGGTGAAAAAAATGAAAACTTACAGAATAAACCACAAGTGGGTAGCTAGATAAAAAAAAAAGAAAAGAAAGGAAAACAAGAAACACAACAGTCAGTTTTAAGGAAAGCAACAGTGGGGCAAGAGGGCAAGAGGAGGCTGGTTGGGGCACTGATTGCATGTCCCATGTTTGGATGTACTGGGTCAGGTAACCGGAATCTCACTTTTTTGGGGGAAGGGATGTCTGGTTACTGTGAGAAAAAACCAGCCGACGTAGTGGGCCAGCTTTTGAAATACCTTTCCGCTACGTTGCGCTGACGTAGTGGTGGATACGTCGGCTGTTTGCACGTGGTGACATTGGGTTCCCCAATGAATCCCTTGATTTACCAGTCCAATACACAGTTAATGAAACCTTCATCCAACTAATATAAATGTCCATCAATGTCAGCCAGGCTATTCCAGGAGTCCAGTAAATGATATGTAACTTATAAAACCTGAAAGAGTGGGTAAGAATTGTATTTAATGAATATAAATTAATATTTTATTGCATAATAAAATTATATAAGTATTTTATTATATACAAGTGTTATATTAATTTTATTGGTTATATAAATTTTTATATACATTTAAATTGAACATAATATAATATATTCTACAAATAATGGCAGGAAAATTGGATTCTTAATTGGGGTTTTAATTATTTGTTTCATATTTTTCTCTACATTGTTATGTTTCATTTACTCTTTGATATACTTGTTTTATTCTATTCTAATTATTGTATTTACAAATATAGTGGCGCTTCAGAGGACCCATTGCCTATAAAAGGGCCTTGAATAATCCCCTGTAGCCTCATCACTTATTATACACTCAACAAATTAAATACAATTTTTATATTATGTTTATATTCTTTTTATTAGTAATAAAATTCTAATTAAAATTCTATATAACAATTTAAAGGTTGCTTTAAGTCTGATAGTGATCATAGTGTCTGCTGCGCATAGTCCTTACATCATAATAATATTATTGATTAATAATAACCTCACTTTTGTCACCTCTCAAGAAAACCGTCGTTGATTCCTCTCAATAAATTAAATAATCTTTTTATATTTTATTTCTTTTATTTTCCTTCTTGTCCTCCTCCATTTTTCCACATTTTCTTACCTACTTCTAGACGACTGACCGACAATCAACATCCCTAGTGACCCATAACTTAATTAGAAGAGTAACTACCGCCAAAATCCTGGAATAATAGGGAAAATCCATCAAAATTAAAGAATAAGTAAAAAAGAGTGTATATGCGTATTATACATCAATATAAAAGACTAAAGAGGTAAAATTAAGGTTAATAAGAGCTTAATAATAAGGGGGATTCACTGTAGAAATGATGGGGCTAATCCTGACATTATACTACGTTAAATTCACATTCAAAAATGACCAAAATTGACTGAGAAACCACCTAGAAACCCAAAAAAGGGCATGAGATGTGGGGTAACTACATGCAGTCCTTGGCAGGCACTTGCACGGGTAAATCCTTGACTACTTTTAGGCAAATTTAAGCCTGGTAGTGAAATAAGGCGCCAAGAGTGAGGTTATTAATGAAATTAGTGCATATAAAGAGGGTCAATGCATTATTAATTAAGCTAGGACACTAAATAAGTGCCTGTTGCCTATTTTAGTGTGTTTCCCCACAGTGGGCTTAGAATGTGGGGTAATTATAGTGTGAAAAAGCTAACTTTGCTAAAAATGAAGCTATTCACACGGGAAAAATGCAGGCAGTATGTGGCCAGTACACAGAAGCCATTTCTGGCATAAAAAACACCAAATTTTAAAAGTGTTATTTTTATGCATTTAAATAGCCAAATAAATAGTTCTAAATGAGCCCAATTGATCTGTCAAAGCGCAATTTTGATATTCTCAATTTTCTAGCGCATATAGTCAACTTTTAAGTGAAATAAAGCACATTTCTTGTTTTTTGCATAAAACAATGAATATAACAGCTTTAAGTATACTTAAAAATTATGTAGCCTTATAATTAAGGTTCTTAAGGTTACCCTAACATATTCAAACTTAATATTAAGTACATAAGACTTATAAAAGGTGGATATATGTATGTATATAAGGTGTTATAATGGCATTTTTTGTGTATTATCATAATTTTACTTATGTATACTGTTTGTGTAATCTTATTTATTGTTCCAATGTATAGTTCATGTGTTTAACATAACTTATAAGTAATTTTTACTCAGTCCTGGGGATATACAGGCTGACACTTGCCCACCCAAAAAAAACAATAAAAAAAATGATAAGTTATACATTTTCTTTATTTATTTGTAATTTTTCAGTTATTCAGATTAATTCTGTAGCATTAAAGATTATTCTTTAAAGAAATAAAACATAATAAAATATTATGAGTACTGGTTTTTTAAACCCTCAGCTTTTTGAACAGAAATTTTTTTTCTGTTTAAATTTTTTTTAAGAAGAGAGGATAAATTTGAAATTTCTTTTTCAGTTATCCATTTATCAAATTCATTTGATTTCCCCTTAAATCTTAATAAATACTCTGTTCTTTTTTCCTTAGTAAGGATTCTTTTCTTGAGTATTTTTTCAATATCTGCTTTTTCCACAATTTCTTCAGGTTCCTTTTTAGGCCTTTCCCTTCATTTTGGAAATAAGTCAGGATCATTTGCATGATAAGGTTTCAATAATGAGATGGGGAAAACTGGATGTTTCCTATCATATGGGCCATATAATATGACTTCCACTGCATTATTACAAACCATTTTGCTTACTACAGAAGGTCCTACAAAGGGATCCTTTAATTTAACATTACCTTGTAAGTTAAAATGTAGTGTTGAAATTAGGACTTCATCTCCTTTTTTGAATTCAAATTCTTTATGAGACTTATCCCACCTTTTCTTCTCATATTCAAATGCTTTTTGAATGCAATCTTCTGCATGTTTTCTACACATTTGTTGCATATGAATAAAGGATTTAGTACCAGGGTGTATATCTAGCCTTGGTAATTTATTTAAATGATTTACTGGGGTATTTGGTACGTATCCCAGCCAGAGTTCAAATGGTTTCTTCTCTGTTACAGAATGAGTTGTGCTGTTATAAGCAAATTCAAGGCCAGGAATTAATGTTACCCAGTTGTGTGTGAATTTCTCATTTTCTTTGTATTCTATTCCAAAGTCACAATATCTTCTGATCATGTCTTCAAGAGTTTGTATCATTCTTTCAGCTAAGCCATCAGTTTGTGGATGGTGTGCTGTAGACAATTTCAATTGACAACCTGATACTTCCATCAAAGATGTCCAGAACTCTGAAGTTAATTTAGGGTCTCTGTAAGATATTATGGCTTTAAGGAACCCAGCAGTATTCATCATTTGAGTCCACCATAGTAATGCCAAGTCTTTTGCAGATACCTCTTTATGGGTAGGAATAAATTTACACATTTTGGTTAATCTATCCACAATTACCCAGCAAGAATTGAAACTTTCTTCTCCTGCTAATGGCAAGCCAGTGACAAAATCCATGTTTATAATTTCCCATGGAGCTTTTGGCTGCTCTGTTTTTTGTAACAACCCAGCTCTCTTCCCAGTTAATCTTTAAGATTTCTGACAAGAATCACATTTTTCAATGTATTTTTGTACATCCTCTTTCATGTTTATCCACCAGGCTGTATTTTTAACTCTGGTTAATGTTTTGTTAAAATCAAAATGACCAGCTAAGATTTCATCATGACAAGTACTCAACATTAACTCTTTCATAGAAGGTGGTATTACTATTACATTGCTTAACTTTTTCCTGTAATATATATATCCATCTTCAATTGATAGTTTACCTTTTTCCAACGCATTTTTATACTTTGGAGGCAAGGTTTTAATTAATGCACTCATGGAGGCATTTGTTGGATCATTAAGAATGGTAGATAGCTTAGACAAATCTTTATCAGATGAATAATTTTCCAATATATTTTGCATAAACTCTTCTTCTAAATCCACTATATAAATCCCAAATATATGTATAACCTCATTTTCAGGCACATAAGCTGGGTTGTCAGCATCATTTGGCAAAGGACTTCTGGATAATAAATCCACATTTGAATGAAATGTTCCTGCTCTGTGAGTGATTTTCATTCTTCCTCTGTACTCTTGTACAGCTAGTTGCCATCTAAACATGTGCCTATTAGGTGTTTTCATGTTTAGTAATGATTTTACTGCACTGCAATCTGTTATAAGTTCAAACTTCTGGTCTTCCAGATAGTAATGAAGTTTCTCCAAAGCCCACAACACGGCTAAACATTCTAGCTGTGTGTCACCATACCTTAATTCTGTTTTTCTTAAGGTTCTGGATATATAACAGATAACTACTTCAGATAATTTTCCATTTATTATCTGTTTTTGCTGTAAAGCAGCACCCAAACCTATGAAACTTGCATCAGTGTACAAGATAAAAGGTAGGGTGAAATCTGGCAGTCCCAATATTGGAGCTGACATTAAACATTCCTTTAATTTATTAAAGGCGTGTTGTCTTTCATTATTCCAAATGAAAGCTTCATTCTTCCTGATTAATGTTGTTAAAGGGGCTGCAATGGATTGGTAATTTTTAATATATTGTCTATAATATCCACACATACCCAAAAAACTTTGAACCTCTTTTACATTCTTAGGTATCCCAATGTTTTTAATTGCTGCCACTTTATTCTGGTCAACACAAATTTGTAATCCAGATACAACATGTCCAAGTACTTTCAAGGATTGAAATCCAAACTTACATTTCTTTAATGCAATAGTCATATTAATTTCATCCATTTTTTGAAAGACTCTTTTCAGGTGATTTAAATGTTCATCATATGTTTTTGAAAACACTATGATGTCATCAATATAGACCAATAGCCATCCTTCAACCATTTCCTGATGAAAAACACTATCCATCAATTTTTGGAAGACTGAAGGGGCATTCTTTGGGCCAAATGGCATTCTCACATACTTAAATATACCCATATGTGTGGTTATTAATAAGTAATTTTGAGAATTTCTTTCCACAGGAATCTGGTGGTAACCCTTGTTCCCATCCAGACAGGAAATATATTTTGCTTCTTGTAAGGTAGCATGGATAGAAGCTATCCTTGGTAGAGGGTAAATATCATCTACTGTATATGTATTCAGAGCTCTATAATCACCGCATAATCTTGCCTTATCTTTTTCATAAGAGATTAATACTGGTGAAATGACACAATACTTAGGTGTTGTGTCCACTTTTTCAACAATACCCATTTTCAACAACAATTTTATATTTTCTTCAATATCTTTCCTTTTTTCAGGAGATGCTGGGTAAGGTTTCTTTTTTAAGCTGCCAGGAATATTATCCAGATTACAGCTTAGAGAGATTTTCATCTCATGGTCTTTGACCAATCCTAGTTCATTTGATCCATGAGCAAATGCCATAGGATATGATTTAATCAATCTCAAAATGTCTTCTTGTTCAATTTTTGAGAGTTGAGGACTGAAAGAGGCCTTTTGGATTTCATTTTCCAATTCACCCACTTCATTGGTGGCTCTTCCATCTTGCAGTTGTTCTTCTCTAGGAGAAATGGCATATACTGAATTTTCAGAACATATTTTGAATTTCCTTTTAACATTCACTCCTATGGTGAAACAACTGTTTGCAGGATCTAGTTTAATGCCAAATTTTGTCAATAAATCATTGCCAATAATAAACCAATCACTACAATTATTATTATCCATTACTACAAATTCACAAACTGCTCTAACATATCCATTATTATATTTAAAGAATACAGCAGTTTTGTATTTGCCAATTGGATTTAATACTGAACCAAAACCCCTCCAGTTCTTTGTCTGAACAGGTTCTAGTTTTTCCTGGTACTTACTATCAAGTTTCATTAATGCATTAAGTGAAACTACACTACCTGCAGCCCCAGTGTCAAGAATGGCATTCATTTCTTTTCCACATATGATAATAGGTGCTCTGATAGGTGTTATTTTGTAATTGTCATGAGATACATCTTTAATTATTTCAGCTTCCTCTATGGAAGTTAAAGATGTGTCTGTATGAGGTATAGCATCATTCAGGAACATTATATCCTGTTCTAATACAAATATCTCATTTTCATCATCACTGTAAGATATGTTACTCTTGCAATCCTCACTGGATTCCACATTCTCATCTTCATGATTACTAGGTTCAGAATTCTGTGAGGTTTCAATAACATTTATTCTTTTCTTACACGTGTGACCTTTAACCCATGGTTCATTACATTTGTAACAAGTATTATTTTCTTGTCTCTTAGGGACAAGGGGAGCTGAAGGTTTTTTCTTTTCCACTGGTAACTTACTTGTAGTAGGTTTTACCACGTCAACACTTTGTCTGTAATTACTATACTTGGTTTCATACTTGTGGTTTAATAATATCTCATTGCATATATTAATGAATCCAGAGGTGTCTCTGACAGTTTCAGTTCTAGCTACAATAATGTCTCTAACTGATATAGGCAACTTGTATATTATTTTTTCTTTCCGCTCTTCATAATCCATTTTTGGATCCATAGCTTTCATGATTTTTATTAAATTCATTAAGAAGACCATGGGTTTATCTCCAGCATTTGGATTATATCTGGCCCTTTCATACAGTCTTTGTTGAGTGATTCTAAATTTTGGGCCACCAAATTGCCTTTCAATTAGTGCCTTCCATTCATTCCAGGAGTAATTAATTCCCTCACTCAATACAGATTCAAACCATAATAAGGCCACATCTGTAAATAAAGATATTAACTTTGAAGTAATTTCTTCATCAGGTAATTTGTATGAAAATTTTAAGTTATCAATTCTTTGTATGAATTGTTGCCAATCAGATTTTGAATCCCCGTCAAAAGAAGGGTACTGATCTAACTTAGGCCAGTTCTTTTGGCTAGTTTTTGCTTCCCTAACCTGAGGAATATTGAGTGATTCACTTACTTTAGAAAGATGATCATTTATTTCATCTTTTACTGATTTTATATTCTCAGAGCCCATAACACTATGTTCATGTTCAATCATTGGTTTATCATCAGAGTGTTTCATAAAAACTGGTACTCTTTCTACATAAGAGGTATTATCCTTTATTGTTTCAGTATTTTTCAAAATGTTGGCTACCTCAATTTCTACTCTTTGTAACCTATCTTTTATTACAGGTACATGAGTTAAAGTATCATTTACATTTGAAAAAGACAATTTTACACGTCCCTCTATGGTGGCCATAATATTCTGATAATGTTCTAATTTAATTTCTAAATTTTTAATCTCAGAATTTAATCTTTTGTTTTCATTGATCAATTCATTATTTGAATTCTCAATAATTTTTAACTTATTGGCTGTTGTACTCAATGATTGTGTGATGTTTAATAATACACTTTCTGTATTATTGTTGGATTCTCTAGAGAATTCTTCCAATTTTTCAATTCTCAATAATAATTTACTAATTATTTTTGATTTCATTGGATTTTCTTTCAGAAAATATTCAATTTTTTCTGTTTCCAATTCAGAAGATTCATCATCAGGGTCAATTTTTAATTCATTTGATTCCATTTTTATATTAATAGTATTTTCCTGGTGATCAATAAAACTATGTACATTATCCTCATGTAATGACAAGTCTAACATGTTATTTTCAAATGAATAATTTTTTAAATCCTTATCAATTATATCCAATAACTCTCTATCAATTTCATTACCTATAAGTAATTCATTGTTAGGATTATATAATTGATCTTGAGAAGATGGATGACTTACCACGGTCTTATTCCATTTCCCCTGCCTCTCCTTGGCTTTCCCCTGTAAGGGTGACTGCTGGATCCCTGTTGAGGAGGACTGTTGTAGTTTTGGGCATACCAATCCCACTTCCATTTGCTTACAGTTATCTTTTGGTCCTCTTCTGGGACTGGAGGTGTTGCTGTGGTATTTGGTGCCACTGGTTGTTGATGAGACCTTATATCCACTAGAGCCTGGTTGACTTCTATAAAGCCCTGTGCCGCCCTTTTCTCCAGATTGTTGATCTGGTCTAACATATTGTTTACTCTTATTGTTAGTGTATTCAGTAGGGTTGAGAGGGAGTGAATTTGCTCTTGTAAGGTGTTTTTGGACTTCTTTATTGACATTTGTTTTAAGAGCTTTTCCTTTTCCTCCATGGACATTGGTGGGGTGTTGTTTATTGTTACTGGTGATTCTTGACCCTCCATTTGGATGTCCTGTAACAGGTCTTTCAGCTCTAGTTCTTAAGTTATAAGGTTTTGCCTTATTACTTACAATGTCATTGTTGTCACACATTTTTACGTGGAATTCTAAAGAATTGAAAGTTTGAGATATGAAAAACTTCAAAAAGGAGTTTAATCAGTATTTATTAATACCACTGAAGACAATTTAATTGCTTACTTTTTGGTATGAAGTGAATCTTTAAGTGCCAAAAGTCAAATATGCTTTTTATGTGGTCACTTAATTTAACTGGTCTACAATAACTAGCCTTGTTTTTATATTAAAAAAGAAAAACAACTGTCAGCAAGATTCTTTTTTAAATATAAATGAATTTTACAAACCAATAAAAAAGGGATTAAGAGTCCTGTAAAAAGAAAACAATTAATCAGTTTAATTGGTTATCATCTGCAAAGATCACAAATTTAATTGGTCTATTGACAGACTCCCACTAAGAACAATTTTATGTTAAATTAGTGGTAAAAATTTTATCTGCAAAGATCACAAATTTAATTGGTCTATTGACAGACCCACTAATAACAATTATATGTTAAATTAGTGGTAAAATTGTTGATTCAATATCACAATTTTATTATATAACAGGGCTTGTTTTTCTGAAATCACTATATAAGTGACCCCAACCTGTTGTAATTATCCAAATATTTCTATAGGGATATTATTTACGCGCACCTTCTTTTGAAAATTTCACTTACAGGATTATAACAGAATTCTTGAGGAAAGGCCCCCAATTGTCAGGCTAAGGTCAAGTACAAAGACGTGAAATAGCTTGAATGGTCAGTTGTCTAGAAGATTTAAATGGTCCTGTATGAATACTGTAGTACTAATCCACTAAGTTGTAAAATATAATCAAATATAAAGGTCTCAGTAATATAATTCTCACTAATTTTATATATGGCTTACAATCTTTGTAGTTGGTAGAAAAATAGATTTTATAATTCAGATACTATTCAAAAGTCTTATAAAAGTACTAATTGATATGTATTGTAATTTATTTGGTTATATTGGTTAAATTGTAATGATAAGGAATGAAGAAATACAACCCAAAAACCTCCTCCTTTTATACACACTGAGTTCCCCAATGATTCCCTTGATGTATCACCCAATACACAGTTAATAACGCCTCTAAACAACTAATAGACATTCCCAGTAACCCATGACATAATTAGAAGAGTAACAACCGCCAAAATCCTGAAATAATAAGGGAAATCCATCAAAATTAAAGAAAAAGACAAAAAGAGAGTATATGCGTATAAAACAATAATATTAAAGACTAAAGGAGACTTTTTAAGGTTAATAATAGCTTAATAATAAGGGGGATTGACTGTAGAAATAATGGGGCTAATCCTGACATTATACTACGTGAAATTCCCATTCAAAAATAACCAAAATTGACTGAGAAACCACCCAAAAACTTAAAAAAGAGCGTGAGATGTGGGGTAACTACATGCAGTTCTTGGAAGGCTCTTGCACAGGTAAATCCTTGACTAAAATTAGGCAAATTTAAGCGTGGTGATGAAATAAAGTGCCAAGAGTGAGGTTATTAATGAAATTAGTGCATATAAACAAGGTCAATGCATTATTAATTAAGCTAGGACACTAAATAAGCGCCTGTCGCCTATTTTAGTGTGTTTCCCCACAGTGGGCGTAGAATGTGGGGTAATTATAGTGTGAAAAAGCTAACTTTGCTAAAAATGAAGCTATTCACACGGGAAAAAAGCAGGCAGTATGTGGCCAGTACACAGAAGCCATTTCTGGCATAAAAAACACCAAATTTGAAAAGTGTTATTTTTATGCATTTAAATAGCCAAATCAATAGTTCTAAATGAGCCCATTTGATCTGTCAAAGCACAATTTTGATATTCTCAATTTTATAGCACATATAGTCAACTTTTAAGTGAAATAAAGCGCATTTCTTGTTTTTTGCATAAAACAATGAATATAACAGCTTTAAGTGTACTTAAAAATTATGTAGCCTTATACTTAAGGTTCTTAAGATTACCCTAACATATTCCAACTTAATATTAAGTACATAAGACCTATAAAAGGTGGATATATGCGTGTATATAAGGTGTTATAATGGCATTTTTTGTGTATTATCATAATTTTACTTATGTATACTATTTGTGTACTCTTATTTATTATTCCCATGTATAGTTCATGTGTTTAACATAACTTATAATTACTTTTTACTCAGTCCTGGAGATATACAGGCTGACAAATATCCATCAAAGAGGTCCAAAACTCAGAAGTGAATTTTGGATCCCTATCAGAGATAATGACTTTTGGAAAACCAATAATATTAAACATGTAAGAACACCATAAGAAAGCTAATTCTTTGGTGGATACATCTTTGTGAGTTGGAATAAATTTGCACATTTTTGTGAATCTATCAACTATTACCCAACAAGAGTTAAAGCTGTCTTTACCTGCAACAGGAAGACCAGTGACAAAATCCATATATATGATTTGCCAGGGAGCACTAGGTGCTTCAATATGTTGTAATAACCCTGATCTCTTACCTGTTAACCTTTTAGATTTTTGGCAGGAATCACAAGATTCAACATATAATTTTGTGTCTTCAGACATATTAGCCCACCATGCAGTGTTTTTGATTCTAATCAATGTTTTTTCAAGATAAAAATGACCAGCTAATATGTCATCATGACAAAGTTTGAGGATAGTTTCTTTCATTGAAGGAGGAATAACAATTACATTGGTAAGCTTCCTTCTATAATATATATAACCATCTTCAATAGAGAACTTTCCTTTATTTAAAGCATTTTGGTACTTTTCAGGAAGAGTTTTTATTAATGCTTGAATTGAAGCATTCTTAGGATCATTCAAAATAGTAACCAATTTATTTAAATCAGAATCTTTATCATATGAATCCAGTATTAACTGTAATAACTCCTCTTCCATATCAACTATAAATATACCATGGATATGAACAGTATCATCTTCACGTACATAAGCAGGATTGGAGTCATTATTTGGCAGAGGCAATCTGGAGAGCATATCAACATTAGAGTGAACATTTCTAGTTCTATGGATAATAGTCATCCTTCCTCTGTATTCTTGAACAGCAAGTTGCCACCTGAACATATGTCTGTTAGGTGTCTTGAGGTTTAAGAGAGACTTCACAGCACTACAGTCAGTTACCAACTCAAATTTTTGGTCATCCAAATAGTAATGAAGTTTCTCAAGAGCCCAAACAACTGCTAAGCACTCCAATTGAGTGGCACCATATTTCAATTCACTATTTCTTAAGGTTCTTGAAATATAACAAATTAAAACCTCTGAGGATTTATCATTAATAATTTGCTTTTGGTGAAGGGCAGCACCCAGACCAATAAAGCTAGCATCTGTATAAAGGACAAATGGCTTGTTAAAATCTGGAAGAGCCAATATAGGGGCTGTCATTAAGCAACTTTTAAATGTATCAAAAGCTTTCTGACAGTCATTATTCCAGAGAAAAGCAACATCTTTTCTGGTCAGTTTTGTAACACTACGCAATATAGGGGGTGGACTTGCTAGCAAGTCATCAACCTGAACTCAGATGGAACTAAGACTGAACTCATACTGAACTCTACTTGAACACCCACCTATAACTGTTCTGCTGAGTGGTGTTCATCCCTGATTGTATGGTTCCTTTATCAATAGCTCAATGTGTGTTCAATCTGTGGTGAGTTTGGGTCCAAGGTTGCGGACTCGCTAGCAAGTCCGCCCCCCATATTGTGTGGTGTAAGAGGCAAGGCTATGACCTGATAATTTTTAATATATTGTCTATAATAGCCACACATACCCAAAAAACTTTGGATTTCTCTTACAGAAGTTGGTGCTTTCACATTTTGAATGGCAGCAACTTTATTATGGTCTACACAAATTTGTAAGCCTGACACAACATGGCCAAGGACTTTCAAAGATTGAAAACCAAATTTACACTTTTTTAAAGATAAGGTCATATTGATTTCATCCATTTTTTGGAAAACTCTATTCAAGTGAATCATATGTTCATCAAAAGTTTTAGAAAAAACAATAATATCATCAATATAAATCATGAGCCAACCTTCGATAATTTCTTGATGGAAAGTGTTATCCATGACTTTCTGGAAAACTGAAGGAGCATTTTTAGGGCCAAATGGCATCCTAACATACTTATATATTCCCATATGAGTAGCAATAAGCAAATAATTTTTAGAATTTTTCTCAACTGGAACTTGATGATAACTTTTATTACCATCCAGACAACTAATAAATTTTGCACCTTGCAAGGTAGCATGTATTGAATTAATTCTGGGTAAAGGATAAATATCATCAACAGTATAAGTATTTAAAGCTCTGTAATCTCCACATAATCTAGCTTTATCTTTTTCATAAGAAATCGAGACTGGGGAGATGACACAATATTTGGGGGTGACATCCACTTTCTCAATGATATTCATTTTCAATAATTTTCAATATTATCTTCAATATCTTTTCTTTTTGATGGAGAAGCAGGATATGGTTTTTTCTTAAGGGAAGGAGGAATATCACTCAAATTACAGGATAAGGTAATTTTCATCTCTTCCTGAACAATTCCCAAGACATGAGAACCATGAGCAAAAGCCATAGGGAAAGAGGTAATAGAGGCAACAATAGAATCCTTTTGTTCACTAGTCAACTGATAACCAAAAGAAGCGGTATTTATTTCATGTAATAAATCATCCATATCAGTTGTTTTTCTACCTTTACATTGGATCAGTGAGTTACAAGATTTCAACAAATGCCCAGAAGTTCTAGGAGAAGAAATTTTGAATTTTCTTTTCCCATTCATTCCTAAGGTAAAGCAATTATTTTCTGGGTCCAGTTTCACACCAAACATGGTTAAAATATCATTTCCCATAATAAACCAATTGCTCAAATTATCATTTTTCATGACAACAAACTCACAAATAGCTCTGACAAAACCACCATTATATTTGAAGAATACAGAGGTTTTGTATTTGCCAATAGGAAATAAGGTAGAACCATACCCTCTCCATTTTTCAGAAGTTATAGGTAATAATTTACTCAAATATTCCTTATCCACTGAAGCCAAAGCTTTTTCAGATACTACACTTCCTCCAGCACCAGAATCAAGAACTACATCAACATTTTTACCATTAATGATAACAGGTGCCTTTAAAGGGGATATAGGAATAGAATTGTTATTAATATCTTTAATTATCTCAGCATTTTCTACTGAAGATAAATTCAATACACAATCTTCAGATATATTATTTAAATAATGGACATCATGTTCCAACATTAAAACATCTTTAACAGATTCATTGTCATAGGAGATATTACTTTCACAGTCACTGGAAGAATTATTGACATCAAGTTCAACTTCATCAGTGTCTTCATTTTGTTTAACAAGATTAATTTTCTTGTCACAAACATAACCCTTCTTCCACGGTTTGTTACATTTATAACAAGTATTTGTTGCATATTTTTTAGGTGCAACTGGGGCAGAGGGTTTACCAGATTTTTCTGGGAGCTTTATAGAAGGTTTATTCTGATCATTATAAGATTTACCAAGGTAATTCTTTGGTTCATATCTATGGTTGAGTAGTACTTCATTACAGATATTAATGAAAGAAGAATTTTCCCTTACATGCTCAGTTCTAGCAACAATTAAATCCCTAAGAGAATTTGGTAATTTATACAAGATTTTATCTCTCCAAATATCATAATCCATCTTTGGATCAATTGCTCTAAGGATTTTAGTTATTTTCATCAGAAAAACAATGGGCTTTTCAACAGAGGAGGATACATATCTAGTATTCTCATACAGTCTCTTCTGAGCTAACCTGAATTTTGAACCACCAAACTGATTCTCAATCAAGGATTTCCAATCATTCCATGTATAATGATTGTTATCTAAAAGGACAGATTCATACCACATCTAGGCTACATTGGAAAATAAAGAAATTAGCTTAGAAACAATTTCCTCATCAGGTAGTTTATAAGATCTCTTTAAATTATCAATTCTTTGGATAAAGTGTTGCCAATCAGAGGAAGAATCACCATCAAAGGTAGGATATTGGTCTAACTTAGGCCAATTTTTCTGACTACTGGGATGGTCCATTTTTTGGTTTGAATTATTCATTATTAATAATTCCTGAAGTTTAGCCAGGTGTTCAGAAATTTCATTATTTACAGAAACAGCTGGTGCATGACCATCACAAGATTTTTTGCTAGTAGCAAAAGATTTTACAGACTCATTGTCAGTTTGTTTAATGGTTGAAATATGAGGAAGAAAGGATGAACTTTGCTCAGGTTTTTTCCCTTTATTTTTATGCAGTTTATTTACAGAAATCTCATTTAATTCATTATTGATGGTTAAGGTTGAGAACTTTTCCTGCAGGTCAGACATATAGTTTCTTATTCTTGGAATTTCAGACATCTGGTCATTTACTTTTGCAAGAGATAGAACATTTCTGTCCTCAGAAACTGAGTGTTTGGTACTTAGTGCATGGAAATCATTTTTTAGCTTCTTAAACTCATTTTGCAGAGATTTTATTTCATTCTTGAATGAATAATTTTCCTCAATAAGGGGTTTCAATTCACTCAAGGTCTTATGTAGACTGATATTTCTATCTGAGATAGCTCTATGGTCACTTCTTATTTGTTTTTGTTGACTAAGAACAATATTCAAGGTTTCTTTGATTTTTAAATAAGCTGTATCTTGTACAGAAGAACTCACTTTACATTGCAAGTGTAAATTATTTAATCTATCATTTTCATGGATTAACACATCTCTCACATGTTTGTCTTTCACAATATTAAAATCAAGGGTATCTTTCAATATTTCCTTAGAAGTTTTTTCAATTAAGGTATAGATTTCAGGGGGAACAGAATCATTTTTAATTGCAAGAGAAGGATTAATTAAAGAAGTAGAAGTTAAATGTAAAGGTTCATCAAATGACAATTTTCTAATTACATCAATAGGGCTACTAGTTACAGGAAGCTGTCTTTTAACAGGTTTAACTGTTCTTTCACCATGTTCAATAATATTACCTGCAGAAGAAGATTTATTAGAAAACATACCCAAGTGACTATCAACCAAATTACTTACCATGGCAGAGGAGGAAACTTCCCCTGGGACTGGGTTTGGGATTGTGCTTGGGCCTTCTTTCTCCTGCCTTGTTGGTAGGGATGAGGAGGTGGATGGAAATTGGGTGTTCTGGATGGGCCAGGCTGATGATGAGGAGGGTGTTGCACATTCTGTTGGTAGTGACTCATTAGATAATCCCATTTCCATTGCTCTACTTCCATAGTATTTGGATTTTGG
This sequence comes from Hemileia vastatrix, assembly GCA_030280995.1. Taxonomy (NCBI): domain Eukaryota; kingdom Fungi; phylum Basidiomycota; class Pucciniomycetes; order Pucciniales; family Zaghouaniaceae; genus Hemileia; species Hemileia vastatrix. Next base: position 13,511,178 of record JASXTE010000016.1, read on the forward strand.
ATGGTTGAGCTGGGTGGCTGTGAAGGTTGAGCCTGAAACTGAGGCTGATTGGGAGGCAACTGAGGAGGGGCCTGGGCCTGAATCTGGTTCCTGAGTTCTTGGACCTTATCCCACAATGTGTCTACCTTTGCTTTGTACGTCATACTTTCTGTCTTCAACTCTTTTATATGACTGGATAGGTTGCTGATTTGTTGTGGCAGAGGAAGCTTTTTTATTTTGAAGCCTTTTGGAAGACCTTCTTGAGGCACTAGAGGCTTCACTTCCTTCTGTGGTACTGGGGGAAGGGGGTTTGGTTTGTTTGCATTTCCTGTCATTTCCACATCCTGCAGTATGTGAATTCTTTGTGTTAGTATAAGATTTTTTATGACCAACTTTAGAAGAACTTACAGTGTCAGCATCATAGTCAATTTCTATTTCATCCAATTGCATGTTATCCATTTTTTCTGCCAAATTGTTGGACATACTAGTGGGAAGATTTTAATTTACTTATTATTTATTAAAAAAAATAATAAAAGTTAGTCAATAATTGCTCCAAATAAAAAAAAATTTTTATTAATTAAATTATAGAAAAAAAAATTTTCAATATAAAGTAATAATTATAAAAAATTAATTTTTTTTAAAAAAATAGATTGCAAGGTTAAATTGGGAATAAAAATCAAGTTAATTCAACCAATTAATTACCAATATTAAATATGGCAATATATATGGGACTAAGCACAAAGTACTTTTAAGTCAACCAAAATTAACAATAATTAATAATAAAAAAAAATTAAATTAATAATTCAATTTATATTAATAAAAATGTCAATTCTTCTAGGACTAAGAGGATTTAACACTCTATAATGGTCAACTAGGAAAAAAAAATATTAAATAATTGAACACTTACACTCAGTGAATCAGCAATTAAGCCACAATCACTGTTATTGCAATAAAAATATAGTAATATGAGTGAGAGGTGCAAAGGTGAACTTACTATAGTGATCGAAAAATCACTTCAAAATAATATAAAAATTAATATAATATAAACCTAAGATATCGAACCCAAGTTCGAAACACAGTCGCGGCAAAAGTTTTGTTTTTGCTAGGTGGTCCATGCGTTTTGTCGTTTGTTGCCAGGCTTGATCGTCATCGTCGTTTGGAAAGGTCCCCAGTTGTCGGTCAGTCGTCTAGAAGAAGGTAAGAAAAATAGGAGAAAAGGAGGAGAGAAGGAGGAGGACAAGGAAAAATAAAAGAAATAATTTATAATAATATATTTAATTTATTTAAGAGGGAAACAACGGCAAGCAACTTTGAGAGATGACAAAAACTTAGAATTTATTAATAATAATACTATTTAATGTAAGGGTTCTGCGCGGCAAACACTTTTAATTACTATCAGACTTAAAGCAACCTTTAATTTGTTATATAGACTTTTGATTAGAATTGTATTACTAATAAAAAAATATAAACGTAGTAAAATAGTATTTTAATTTGTTGAGTGTATAATAAGTGATGAGGCTACAGGGGATTATCCAAGGCCCTTTTATAGGCAATGGGTCCTCTGAAGTGCTACTATATTTGTAAATACAATGATTAGAATAGAATAAAACAAATATATCAAAGAGTAAATGAAACATAACAATGTAGAGAAAAACATGAAACAAATAATTAAAACCCCAATTAAGAATCCAATTTTCCCGCCATTAATTCCCAAATCAGTAAGTGAAAATAGTGAATAACTAAACAAGATTGGAACATAGGAACTATGAGAAAAATAATTCCAAACAGATGGTACAGTCTGATTAAAGGATATTTTAAGTGAAACAAAAAATACTTTGACGCAACAAAACATGTAATTAATCTCAATTTAGTATTAATTAATTAATTGGTTTTTTCTAACACAATTAAGGGTCAAAAGAAGCGTCATTAATTATTGTTTAGTATTATATGAGAGGTGTTATTTAATATATAAATTTAAATAATTAATTTAAATATATTATAAGTCAATTTTACACTTATAATTATAATATATGTTTTTCAATTAATTAAATATAAATTTATAATTATTAAATACATAAAAATGCGCCCTTATTTGTAGAATATATTATATTATGTTCAATTCAACTGTATATAAAAATTTATATAACCAATAAATTTAATAAAACACTTGTATATAATAAAATACTTATATAATTTTATTATGCAATAAAATATTAAGTTATATTCATTAAATACAATTCTTACCCACTCTTTCAGGTTTTATAAGTTACATATCATTTACTGGACTCCTGGAATAGCCTGGCTGACAATTTTATACGTCCCTCTATGGTAGCCATAATATTCTGAGAGTGTTCTAATTTACTTTCTAAATTTCTAATCTTAGAGTTCAATCTTTTATTTTCATTGGTTAATTCATTATTTGAATTTTCAATAATTTTTAACCTATTGGCTGTTGTACTCAATGATTGTGTGAGTGTTAATAATACACTTTCTGTATTATTGTTTGACTCTTTAGAGAACTCTACCATTTTTTCAATTCATAATAAATATTTACTTATTATATTTGATTCCATTGGATTTTCTTTTAAAAAATATTCAATTTTTTCCATGTCTAACTCAGAAGACTCATCATCAGGTTCAAGATTTAATTCATTTGGTTACAATTTTATATTAATAGCTTTATCCTGGTGATCAATAAAACTATTTACATTGTCCTCATTTAAAGACAAGTTTAACATATTATTATCAAATGAATAATTCTTTAGATCCTCATCAATTATATCTAACAATTCCTGATCAATCTCATTACATATAAGTAATTCATTTTTAGGATGATATAATTTATCATGAGAAGATGGATGACTTACCAAGGTCTTATCCCACTTCCCCTGCCTCTCCTTGCCTTTCCTCTGTAAGGGTGACTGCTGGAGCCCTGCTGTTGAGGAGGGTTGTTGTAATTTTGGGCATACCAATCCCACTTCCATTTTCTCACTGTAATTTTTTGGTCCTCCTCTTGGACTGGAGGTGTTGCTATGGAATTTTTTGTGCCACTGTTTGTGGTTGAGCCTTTATATCCACTAGAGCCTGGCTGACTTCTACAAAACCCTGTGCTGCTCTTTTCTCTAGATTGTTTATCTGGTCTACAATGTTGTTGACTCTTATGGTGAGGGTATTCAGTAGGGTAGAGAGGGAGTGAGTTTGCTCTTGTAATGTGTTTTTGGTTTTCTTTATAGATACTTGTTTTAAGAGTCTTTCCCTTTCCTCCAAAGGCATTTGTGGGGTGTTGTTTATGATGGGAGATTCCTGTCCCTCCATTTGAATGTCCTGAAACAGGTATTTAAGCTCTAGGTCTTAATTTATAAGGTTTTGCCTTATTACTTACAATGTCATTCTTGTCACACATATTGTATGTGGAATTTATTTTATTTTTTTAAAAAAAATTTGAATTTAGATATGAAACTTTAATGAAGGAGCTTTATCAGTATTTATCAATACCTGAAGACAATTATATTGCTTACTTGTAGGTATGAAGTGAATTTCTAAGTGCCAAAAGTCAAGTATGCTTTTATGTGGTCACTTGATTTAACTGGTCTACAATATGTAGCTGTGTTTTTATATTTAAGAAAGAAAATTTGTCAGTAAGATTCTTTCTAAATATTAAATGAATTTTACAAACCAATAAAAGGGGATTAAGAATCCTGTTAAAAGAAAACAATAAATCAGTTTAATTGGTTATCATCTGCAAAGATCACAAATTTAATTGGTCTATTGGCAGACTCCCACTAAGAAAAAGTTTATGTTAAATTAGTGGTAAAAAATTTTATCTGAAAAGATCACAAATGTAATTGGTCTATTTACAGACCCACTAATAACAATTATATGTTAAATTAGTGGTAAAATTGTTGATTCAATATCACAATTTTATTATATAACAGGGCTTCTTTTTCTGAAATCACTATATAAGTGACCCCAACCTGTTGTAATTATCCAAATATTTGTATAGGGATTTTATTTACTTGTAGCCTCTATTTTTGAATTTTTTACATACTGGAAGATAACCAACAGAATTCTTGAGGAAAGGTCCCCAATTGTCAGGCTGAGGTCAAGTACAGAGAAGTGAACTAGCTTGAATGGTCAGTTGTCTAGAAGATTTTAATGGTCCTATATGAATACTGTTGTACAAATCCAATAAGTATTAAAATATAGCTCAATAGGGGGTATCAATGTTCAGGGATCTGCAATTAAATTAATTGCAGAAAATAATCTGCATACCCCAATTATCTTCCACAATTATTTTTGCTAATAATTGGATTATTAGACACTTTACGTGTCAATTTTCACCTCTTATCCAACATTATTTTACTCAATTTTTCATAACCACATCTTGGACAACTTTCTGTCATAACCACATCTTGACCTACATTCTGCCATAACCACATCTTGGACTACTCTCTGGATATGCCTTCTACCTTGCTGCGCACTCCCATTCTCATCCCATCCTGTTCATTCTATCCGCTCAGAACCCCTCACCATCTCATCTGCTTGTTTCTTCTCTTTTCATCTCACTATCTCATATGCTTGTTTCTGCTCCTTTTCATCTCTCTATCTCATCTGCTTGTTTCTGCTCCTTTTCATCTTCATTTATATTTTAACATTCCTCGTTGTCCTAGATCTTCTCAAAGGCAGCCATCACCCAGTTGTTCTTCAAATCCCACTACTCCCTCTTTCCCCCGCTCAGCCAAGAAATCTAAGACTGTTCAATTAAAAAAAGATGATCATCTCATTCTTATCAACTGGCTGAAAACCAAATCTAACTATGATTCTTGTTTTGGTACTGAGTATGCAACTAAAGTAGGATGGCCCCCAGCATCAAAAGTTAATGGCTATCTTCTAATGGCAAATGAATTACAGAATAAGACCAAGGGAAGGATCAATCTTTTGCCTAAAAAGATGTCTGAAAGCTTAAAGCATTACCGAGCCAAATACAAGAAGGTAAAGGCTCTTTCATCTTCCACTGGTTTTGGGGTTACCAAAATCGATATAACTAAGGGTATCAAATCCATAGACAATAAACTTGAATCTTTATGTCCTTACTTTAAAGAGATGGATGCAATTTTTGGAGAGAAAGCCAATGTTAATCCTGTAAACATGTTGGATGGAGAAGATCCTATCTCCGAACATGATGTTGAAGAAAATCTTTTCCCATCCTCTTCCTCTACTCAAGCCTCCCCTCATTTGAATGAGACAAATCTATATAGCTTTTCTGTACATCCTATCAGTGATTTAACCCAACCAAATCTAACTCAGGTCTGTTTCTTTTTTTTATTTACTTATCTTTTTCTTATTTCTTAAAAGGCTGATGAACAAACCCAGGATCTTCAATCAACTGAGTCTGAAGGTAGTGACAATAATGAGGAGAAAAATATGACCTTTAAAAAGAAGCATAGGGCTTCAAGTAGTCTAAATTTCCACTAACAAAGAAGACGAAAAAGTGATACTTCATCAAAAACCCCTTTTTTGTCTATGGAACAATTTTTAGAGAAACGTGATGCTGGTAAGTGATACCATACCTCTTATTGCTTTACTCTGCTTTTCTTCTACTTTATATTAATTTTTATTATCACTCTAGAACAAGTGGAAATTGCTAAAGAGACTCTAAGATTTGAAAAGAAGAAATACAAGCTCTCTTTAAGGAGGGATGATAGGCTACAAGATTTGGAAGAGAGGAAGTAGGAGCTCTCTTTATGGAAGGATGATTGGGCCCAAGATTTAGAGGGAAGGAAGTATGAGCTCTCTTTACGGAAGGATGATAGGGCCCAAGATTTGGAGGAGAAGAAGTTTGGGTTAACTCTAAGTATTGAAAAATCAAAAAAGAGGAGAACAAACTCAAACACCAAAACCTATTAGAGCAGATGAAATATTAGTTTGATAATGAAGAAAATTCCAAAAAGAAAGATTTCTTGATAGAATGTTTTAAAGCTAATAAATCTGTTGAGGAAATGGAACGTTTAAAGAAATTGTTGGATGACTAGTTTTTTTTATTTCTCTCACACTTCAACTGTTCATATTTATTTTTACATAAAATTTACAATTATTTCCTGTATTTCATTACTCTATTAATCATTAATTGAATTTTTATATTTTATTGTTAAATATTCTTTTTTTAAATAAAATTTTCATGTCTCCTTTGAAAATTTGGCAATCCCCCACCCCTGGATTTTTTTGAAGTAAGGGGTGGATATCACCGAAATTCTTTCATTTCATGAATCTTGAAAGTCTTATATGAAACTTTGGCTTTACTACCCCCTGCATTTTACCGGTATCCCCAAAATTCTTACATGTCAAGAATTTCACAAGTCTTATAAGAAATTTTGGAAATACCCCCCCTGGATTTTATTGAAGTAAGGGACAGGTATCACCAAAAAATTTTCACCAAAATATTTACAAGTCAAAAATTTTACATGTTACACTTGAAAATTTGGCAATACCCCCCCTACACCTTATTGAAGCAAGGGGTGGGTATCACCTAAATTTTTACAAGTCTTCAATTTTGAATGTCAGATTTGAAAATTTGGCAATACCCCCCCTGCATTTTATTGAAGTAAGTGGTGGAAGTCATCTAAATTTAATATAATTACATAAATTATTAAATAAATATCTAATATATATCAATTTCCTTAGTTTAAAGTAATGACAATTCCTCAAGCCAAAATGCAGATCAAATCTAGAAACAAAATTTTGGGACTTTCCACAGGTATAGGCTAGAGGAACCCCATGAAACAAATAAATGTTATCATGATTACCTGTTATACAACCAAAGGTCGTTGGCTCATCACTTTACTTGAGCAAATTGATATATAAAAAATATTTATTAAAAATTTATGAAAAAATATAAAATTTTCAATGACAACTCTAATCCCCATACTTTTTGGATCTAGATAAAGTTTTTTTAAACCAATTAACTTTACCTTCTTTCTTTACCTTGTTGATTCTTTGAATCAACTAATGACTGATTTGAAATGAGCAACCAAAATGTGTGAAATATTTACAGGATTACAAACCAGGAGGAGCTTTGGTCGTTTGATGATTATCCTTTGAAGAATTCCAAATAGTTTCAATGATACCATTTCCCAAACCAAAATAAATGATGCACCAGTGGTCTGGAAAATATAAACCATGTCCTTTGATTTTAGCTGGAGATGGTATTGGCTGGCCAGTTATCGGATTGATACATGAGAATATACCAAAAGTAAGAGAATTGGTGTCATTCCTATCAATATGAATCCTATTGTGGAATCCAGAATGAGTGATAATAAAATTAGAAAATAAAAGATATTTGTGGGTGATATCTTCCCATTCAGAGTCACACCAATTTGATATTCCAACTTTTTTTTCAAGTTCAAGATTTTTTTCAAATGCTTTTTACAGAGCATTTTGAGTCAAAGAGCAAGAAAAGAGTTAAAGGAAGGTAGAATGTCCCATAAGCAAAAATCTTCATCTTTTTGAGCTTTAGTGATATTTTTGAGCAATGAATATATGCCTATATAAATGAAATAAGTGAAATGATATTAAGAATAGAAAAAAAATTATTAGACATACCAAGACAATATCCTTTAACAAAACCAGGTCTCCAACCAAATCCAATCATGATACCACCCAACAAATTCGTATTCCTTATAGGTAACCAAACCAAAGCCATTTGATAAATAGTTATGATAAGATCCAATAGTTGATTAAAAGTTTCATCTTTTACACCATCAAATGAATGAACTTCCAAAATGAATTGAGCCTTATAAGTATTACTGATATCTGCAACAACTCAATCATCTCCGAATTCAGTTAGATATTTGATATCTTCTGGTAATTTTTTCGGATATTGATTTTTTTATCTACTTTAGTTTTATGAAAAAAAATGTTTGGGATATGATGAAAAAAACTTTCACAGAGAATTTTTTTTTCAGATAACTTTTCTTCTGATGAGACTGATTATCTTTAATTTTTTTTTTTGATGATTTAGATAATGAATTTTTTTTCAGATATCTTTTCTTCTGATGAGACTGATTATCTTTAATTTTTTTTGATGATTTAGAAGAAGTATTTTTTTTCCAGATATCTTTTATTCTGATGAGACTGATTATCATTATTTTTTTTGATGATTTAGAAGATGATTGTATTGAAGTTGATTTTGAAGAAGATGATAGAGATGATAAAGATGAAGATGATAAAGAGGATGAAGATGAAGATGATAGAGAAGTAAGGGGTGAATCTGAAGAAGAAGACATTTTTTTGATCTGAAACAAATTTATATGTCAAAAAAAAATTCAACACATATTTTTTAAAAAAAAAACTCATGTAATAATATCTTTTAGAATAAAATTTAAAGCAAAATCATTTTTAAAAAAATTCAAAAAAAATTTTAAAACAAAAAAAATATAATAATTTTCAGTAAAAATTATTTCAAAAAAAAATACAAAAGAAAACCTGAAGTTTGGTTATAAAAAACCTTCACAGAAAATCCTGACAAAATAATATAAAAAAAATTAAAAAAAAATCAGTAAAAGAAAAATCAAAACAAATAAATTAAAAAAAAAAATTAAATTCAGTAAAATTATTTGGAAGAAAAATTAAAAATTAAAATCTAAACCTTTTTTGTTTTGTAATTTACAGGGAAAGACCTTAACAGAAAGTAAAAGATTTTTTTTTTCTAAAATTTGGCCAAAAAAAAAAATTACAAAAAACAAATTTTTAGTATGCTATTTAGAAAGTAGGTAACCCCTCTTTAACTCCCATAAAATTCCCCTTTCCTCCCCTTTATTTCTCTGAAATCCCCTATAAAATCCCTCCCTCCTCGCCTCAAAACCACCCTCAAATACCCTCCTTGCCTGTCTCAAAATCCCTGTCAGACAGGCTACTAGACTTACCCAGTAAAATAATTAATTATCTTAATGAGATGAAGCCACACATTTTAATCTTTATTAATAATTAATTACTTACAAACTACTTGTGTATTACTTACAACTAACTAACTAAGTACAATAAGTAATGTAAATAATTAATAAGAAATAAGTAACTGTCACATAAATTTTTACTCCCAAACACCGTGCTCAATAATACAGATGAGAGGGAATAAAATTAGTATTAAAAAATATAAAATTATAAAAAGAAGAAAACTTTTCAAATTCCTTTATTTAGATTTTGTTGAATCAATATTTTAAATAAAATATTCTTGCACTAAATGTGACAGACCAAGGGATTCAGTTTTTTATTTCAAATAAAATGATACTTTTTATTTACACACTATTAAGTATAACTCTTATTATTTCACATACACTCCTTAATTAGCTTATTTTTTCTCACACCCTTGTATTAGGTGGTGTTAACTCCGTATTTTTATTCCTCACATCTTTGCCTATAAAGGCCCTCTCTTTTTGTACTGTTCAGGACATTCCTTTTTACTTACATTTTTTACAAACCAATACTACTATTAAAATTTATTACTATTTATTACTGACTTAGTACTTAAATCTCGTCATTCTAAATCAATAATTATAATAATAATTAAAAATCTTACCTCTAATCATTGAGTAATAAATCTTAAAACTTATAAGAGAAATACGTACATTATTTTGAGTCCTTTAAATCCATTGTTGCCATCCTTGGAATACCTTGAAATTCTTCCAGACATTAAAGTCCACCTTGACTGTCAGTATAGTCTAGTATATAAGTATGATATAATAGTGTTTATTTATGGTCCTACTACTTATTGATAAATGATTTAGTGATTAAACCTCAGGGGAAGATTAATAAAATAGTTATACTCAAATAAAACTCACAATAATTGGATTTAAATACGTGCTAGTGGTGGACAATAGATGTATAAAATATAGTTATAGCTTATATAAAGATAATATCAATTTATAATGGCTTTTATAATATATTTCTTAATTCTAATAATTGTATAGTAGTGTTTGTTTGAATTTTAGTAATTGAATGATGATAAATAACCGTCAAAATCCCTTCTTACTTATACCCAAATCCACTGGAGTGCACAGACCTTCAATCCAGATAATGTCACTGCTATCCCTGGCAATTACAGCACTGTGAGGGCCAATCACCTCCCCATGGCGTCCACTTCAAGCAGATTCAACACCCAGACCTCCAGTAAGGACCCTTCATCACTATTAATGATAACACAGATCTATACCATAAATAGAAAATCCAGATAAAAGCGGATACCATAAAGAAACAGGTAAAATAAACAATCAAAAAGAGATTTAATGAAACCAAAAGAATATAAAGGAAACAAATAAAATTTCCAATCCCCCAATAACATCCCCAAGCATCCACATCAACCCAGAAATGACCTTCCAACCCATAAATCCATGAATAACCATCCAAGGAAGTAAATTTAGTTGTCCAAACTGAGTGTATGCGCCTGATCTAGATGTCTATGCTTCTGTAGGCATTGTGAGTCCACTGATTTCGTCCATATGACCTAAAATAAGCAGAAAAACAAAGTTTATAGGCTATTAAGGGGCTAAAACCCACTTATATACCTAAATATACATAATATACTGCATATTTCACTGAATATGAGATTTATGTATACATATAAGCTTATGTATGTCAATAATTACTTAATATCACTTAAGATAAGTATATTAAGACTCCATTAACACCTTAATAAGTATTATTAGGCTATGGATAAGCTATTTAAACTACTATAAGTTGTATAATAGAATAATAATTATATATATATATAATATAATAATATATATTATTATTTTAACATTATTTTTAATATATAAGCTTAATTTACTTAAGGTTATCTTATTTTAAGCATAAGAAATACTCATTCATAAGGATATTTAGGCTGACACTCCCTCACCCCAAAAAAAAACAATAAAAAAAATGTTAAGACATTTTAATTAAAACTAAGAAGTGAAATAGAAGAATAAAAGTATTTTTTTATAATACATATACTGAATTAACAGTATTATTTTGATTTACATTTTTTCAAGAGATTTTTAAGATCAGAGATTTCATTTTCTGGAATCCACTGGTCATATTCACTTGATTTATTTTTAAATCTTAATAGATACTCAACTCCCTTTGCTTTAGTAAGGTGTCTCTTTTTAAGTATCTTCTCAATTTCTGCCTTTTCAACTATTTCTTCAGGTTGCTGTTTATGCCTTCCTGATCTTCTTGGAAATAGAGCAGTATCATTAGAATGGTATGGTTTTATAAGAGAAATAGGAAATACTGGATTTTTTCTATCATATGGTGCATATAAAATATCCTCAACAGCATTATTACCAACCATCTTTTTAACTACAAATGGTCCAATAAATGGATCCTTCAATTTAATATTACCATTTAAATTGAAATGTAGTGTTGAAATAAGGACTTCATCACCCTCTATGAACATTTGTTCTTTATGGGCTTTATCCCATCTTTTCTTTTCATACTCAAACGCCTTATTTATACATTCTTGAGCATGTTTTCTGCATAATTCCTGCATCTGAAGAAAATATTTAGTTCCTGGATGGATATTTAATCTAGGTAAATTATTAAGAGTTTTATTAGAGGTATTAGGTACATAACCCAACCATAACTCAAATGGCTTCTTGCCAGTGACAGAATGTACTGTACTATTGTATGCAAATTCTAAACCTGGGATAAGGGTTACCCAATCATGCGTGAATTTGTCATTGTCTTTAAAATTAAGACCAAAAGCACAGTATCTTCTTATCATATCTTCTAAAGTTTGTATCATTCTTTCTGCTAGCCCATCAGTTTGTGGATGGTGTGCTGTAGAAAGTTTTAATTGACACCCTGAAACATCCATAAGTGATGTCCAGAACTCAGAAGTAAATTTAGGATCTCTGTCAGAAACTATTACTTTGGGAAAACCTGCTATATTTAACATTTGTGTCCACCATAAAAAAGCTAAGTCTATTGCAGAAACCTCTTTGTGGGTAGGAATAAATTTACACATCTTTGTAAATCTATCTACAATTACCCAGCAGGAGTTATAACTCTTATGCCCTGCTATTGGCAAACCTGTTACAAAGTCCATGTTAATAATTTCCCATGGAGCTTTTGGTTGCTCAATTTGTTGTAATAAACCAGCTCTTTTGCTGTTAATCTTTCAGATTTTTGACAAGAATCACATGTTTCAACATATTTCTGAACATCCTCAGACATGTTAATCCACCAAGCTGTGTTTTTTACTCTGGTTAATGTTTTATGGTAGTCAAAAAGACCTGCTAAAATATCATCATGACATATACTTAACATTAACTCCTTCATTGAGGGGGGAATCACAATTACATTACTTAATTTTTTCCTGTAATATATAAAACCATCCTCAATGGAAAATTTTTATTTTTCTAATGCCTCTTTATACTTATTTGGTAATGTTTTTATTAAAACATTCATTGAAGCATTAGATGGATCATTTAATATTGTAGTGAGTTTACTTAAGTCAGGATCTGAATTATAATTATCAAGAATTGATTGCATAAATTCATCCTCAAGATCTACAATATAAATGCCATAAATGTTAATAATCTCTGACTCAGGAACATAAGCAGGATTATCATCATTATTAGGCAGAGGTACTCTAGATAACAGATCTACATTAGAGTGCAAGGTTCCTGATCTATGTGTAATAGTCATCCGTCCTCTGTATTCTTGTACAGCTAATTGCCATCTAAACATGTTTTTATTAGGATTTTTCATGTTTAAGAGTGACTTAACTGCACTACAGTCAGTTATTAACTCAAATTTTTGGTCTTCAAGGTAATAATGTAGCTTCTCAAGAGCCCATACTACTGCCAAACATTCAAGTTGAGTAGCACCATATTTCAATTCACTACTTCTCAGAGTACGTGAAATATAGCAGATTACTACTTCTGACATTTTTCCTTCAATAAGTTGTTTTTGATGCAAAGCAGCACCCAGACCAATAAAACTTGCATCTGTATATAATACAAAAGGTAATTGGAAATCTGGTAATCCCAAGATAGGAGCTGTCATTAAACATTTTTTCAACTTATCAAAAGCCTGTTGTCTTTCATTATTCCAAATGAAAGCTTCTGATTTCTTTATCAGTGTGGTCAATGGTGCAGCAATTGATTGGTAGTTTTTTATATATTGTCTATAATAACCACACATTCCAAGAAAAGATTTTACATCCTTTACATTTTGAGCAATGCCAATATTCTTTATTGCAGCCACTTTATTTTGGTCTACACATATTTTTAAGCCAGATACAATATGACCAAGCACTTTTAAAGATTCAAACCCAAATTTACATTTTTTCAATGCAAGGGTCATTTTTATTTCATCCATTTCTGAAATACCTTCTTTAAATAGACTAAGTGTTCATCATAATATTTATAGAACACTATGATGTCATCATTGTATACCATTAACCATCCTTCAATCATTTCATTATGGAATGTTATATCCATTAACTTCTGAAATACTGATGGAGCATTTTTTGGTCCAAATGGCATTCTGACATATTTATAAATTCCCATGTGTGTTGTTATCAACAAAAAGTTCTATGAATTCTTTTCAACAGGAATTTGGTGGTACCCTTTATTTCCATCTAGGCAGCTTATATATTTTGCACCTTTAAGGGTAGCATGTATAGAGGCAATCCTTGGCAAGGGATAAATATCATCTACTGTAAATGTATTTAATGCTCTATAATCACCACACAGTCTTGCTTTATCTTGCTCATAAGAAATTAGCACTGGTGATATTACACAATATTTTGGTGTAGTTTCAACCCTCTCAAGAATGTTCATATTCAATAACATCTTAATATTATCCTCTATGTCTTTCCTCTTCATTGGTGAAGCAGGATATGGTCTATTTTTAAGACTAGCAGGAATATTATCCATATCACAGGTTAAACTAATTTTCATTTCATGATCTTTTACAAGGCCAAGTTCATTGTTACCATGTGCAAAAGCCATTGGAAATGCTTTAATTAATTCAAAAATATTATTTTTCTCAGCTTTACTTATCTGAGTGCCAAATGATGCTTTTGAAATTTCTGTTTCCAGAAGTTCCATCTCATTGGATTCTCTTCCTTTACACGGGGAATTTGTTACTGACTCAATGTGTAAGACTGTGTTAAAAGAATTTATTTTAAATTTCCTTTTACCATTCATGCCAATTGTAAAATTGTTATTAGCAGGGTCTAATTTTACACCAAATTTAGTCAGAATATCATTTCCAATGATAAAACAGTTACTACAGTTAGTATTATCCATTACTACAAAGTCACAAGTTACCCTTACATAACCATGTTGATGTTTAAAGAAAACAGCAGCTTTGTATTTACCAATGGGGTGTAGCACTGATCCAAAACCTCTCCAATTTTTACTTTGAAGTGGTTCAAGCTTAGACTTATATTCACTATCAATTTTCTGTAATGTATTAGTGGAAACAACAGAGCCAGCAGCTCCTGTGTCCAGTACTATATTAACATTTTCACCAGAAATGATAGCTGGAACCGTGATAGGTGTCATTCTAAAGTTATCAGCTTGTATATCCTTAATGATTTCAGCATCCTCAAAATTCATTAAAGATTCATTTGAGTCCATATTTAATATTGGATTTTCAAAGATGGAAAAATCATCTTCCAACATACAGACTTCATTTTCATCACTATATGTGATATTTCTGTCATAATCACTTGATTCTTTACTTTTTTCAGTTTCAGTTTCAGATTCACGTTGATTTTCAACAATATTTATGTTTTTCTCACATTTGTGACCTTTTACCCAAGGTTTGTTACACTTATAACAAGTATTTGTTCATACTTTTTAGGTACTACAGGTGCAGTAGGTTTTTTCTGCTTCTCCTGAAGTTTTTTTGAATTCTGAATTTTTACAGGTTCAATATTTTGTTTATAAGTGAAATACCTTGATTCATACTTCTGGTTTAATAATATTTCATTGAAAATATTAATAAAATCAGAATATTCAGTAACATTTAATGTTCTAGCTACAACAATGTCTCTGACAGATATAGGTAATTTATATATTATCTTATCTTTCCATAAGTTAAAATCCATATGAGGCTCAATGGCTTTTAATATTTTATTTAAATTCATTAAAAATACCATAGGTTTGTCACCATTCAACAGATTATACATAGTCTTCTCATAAAATCTCTGCTGAGTAAGCCTGAATTTAGAACCTCCAAATTGTTTTTCAATAAGTTGTTTCCATTCAGCCCATGAGTAATCTTTACCCTCACTCAAGACAGCTTCAAACCATAATAAAGCAACATCCTTAAATAAAGAAATTAATTTTGATGTTATTTCTTCATATGGTAACTTATATGAGAATTTCAAGTTGTCAATTCTTTGAATAAAATGTTGCCAATCAGAGCTGGCATCCCCATCATAAGTTGGGTACTGATCTATCTTAGGCCAGTTTTTCTGATTGGATTTTATCTCACTAATCTTAGGTAAATTCAACAACTCATTCACTTTTGATAAATGGTCTTATATATCCTCCTGTACGGATTTGTGACTTACATTTTCAGATTTGACACTACCACCAGATGGTTTTAATTGTGGTGGTATAGGGAAGAAATGAGATTCACTTTTTCCAATGAAAGGATTATTATTATATTGATTATACTTATAATTATCCTGGTTCATTAGTAGATTGGCAGTTTCAATCTCAACTTTAGTTAATCTTTGTAGCAGCTCAGAGACACTTTGGTTTTTCTGGGCAAAAGATAACTTAGTTCTTGATTCACTTTTTAATAAGTGTGTTTCATAAAACTTTTTTAACTCACAGAATTTGTTTGAAAGTTCATTATATTTATTACTCAATGAATCATATTTAAGAGTTAGAGACGAATGTTCTTTCTCTAATTCTTTGTTACGTGTTGCTAATTGAGAAATGTTTAATGTCAAGGATGAAATTGTATCACTAGTGAGCTTAACTATTTGTTCCTCACAATCAGTCATTCTATTCCACAATGCTGAAACAATTCTATGGACAGTTGGATGATTGTTAAAATATTCCATGTCTTCCTTTTCAATTCTCTCACTCTCCTGTGAACTTCTCATCTCACTAGTAGGTGGTGGCAACTGAGGGTTAACTGTATTATCATTATAAATAGTACTGTTATTGTAGAAAAAAGACAAGTCAGGTGTATCTACTCTAAAACCTAAATTTCTTAAATCCTCCTCTATTTTTTGCACAGATTTAACATCAATAGAATTACCTATATTGTAATTATCAGTATTATGTTCAATCTGTGAGGGTAATCTACTTACCATGGGATAGATGCCAGTACAGATTTTTGGCGCTTTTTTCCTTTGTAAGGGTGAGCTGAGGAAGTCAGATGAGGTGGTGGATCCCTTTTGCAAATGTGGCTGGTCCATTGTTGATGGAACCAGTTACATTTCCATTTGTCTACCAGGATTTTCTCCTGGGAGTGAGTTGACCCGCCTGGGGTAGGGTGTTGCTGACTTGGCTGACTGGGCTGGCCTCCCTTTAACTCTGCCAATGCCTGATTCATCTGCTGAAACCCTACCTTGCAATTGTTTTGCAATTTCTCTACCTCTTTAAAAATGAGTGATTTGGATTCTTCCAACTTCAGAACCTGTTTGTCCAGGTGAGACAGTTGATCCTGAAGAGGAGGAGACGTCTTTTTTATAGTTATCATTTTTAAGAGGGTGTCCTTTTCCTCTATACTCATGCTTTCTGCTTGGGGGTATTGTTGACCCTCCATGGTGATGTCCTGGAAAGTTTTTGTTAGCTTTAGACCTGGTATTATAAGCAGGCTTTTCACTTACACTGTCCTGAGGAGCACTCATATTGTTAAGAATGACAATATTTTACGTCTACAGAAAGGAAAACTCTATGGAATTAGTAGACAAAAGATATTAGCAATGTTATTACTAATAAAAAAGCAATGGAGCTTACCCTGAATTTATATCTTTATTTATTTAAATAAATTATAAGAAAAGTTCGAAAAAATCTTTTAAAAATATAATAATAATTTCAACTAGACCCTTATAAGGGTGAATAAGTAGCTTACCAAGCTTTAACAAAATACCAATTTAATTGGGTGTTATATTGGTGTCCAAATACCAAGTGAAATTGGGTTTATATTGGGTACAGTTACTACTGTAAATATCTAATTTTTATGATAAAAAATTAGTACAATTATTATAAGGTTTCTTTTCCGCAATCACTGAGCTATGATGACTCACTAATATGTAGAAGACCCAAATATTTGGTTATTTTGAGCTGTACTAAGGTAAAAATCACGTCCCAAGGCTTATACTAAATAATAAGTAAAATATAAGGAAAGACCCCCAATTGTCAGTATAGTCTAGTATATAAGTATGATATAATAGTGTTTATTTATGGTCCTACAACTTATTGATAAATGATTTAGTGATTAAACCTCAGGGGAAGATTAATAAAATAGTTATACTCAAATAAAACTCACAATACTTGGATTTAAATGCGTGCTAGTGGTGGAAAATAGATGTATAAAATATAGTTATAGCTTATATAAAGATAATATCAATTTATAATGGCTTTTATAATATATTTCTGAATTCTAATAATTGTATAGTAGTGTTTGTTTGAATTTTAGTAATTGAATGATGATAAATAACCGTCAAAATCCCTTCTTACTTATACCCAAATCCACTGGAGTGCACAGACCTTCAATCCAGATGATGTCACTGCTATCCCCGGCAATTACAGCACTGTGAGGGCCAATCACCTCCCCATGGCGTCCACTTCAAGAAGATTAAACATCCAGACCTCCAGTAAGGACCCTCCATCACTATTAATGATAACACAGATCTATACCATAAATAGAAAATCCAGATAAAAGCGGATACCATAAAGAAACAGGTAAAATAAACAATCAAAAAGAGATTTAATGAAACCAAAAGAATATAAAGGAAACAAATAAAATTTCCAAGCCCCCAATAGCATCCCCAAGCATCCACATCAACCCAGAAATGACCTTCCAGCCCATAAATCCATGAATAACCATCCAAGGAAGTAAATTTAGTTGTCCAAACTGAGTGTATGCGCCTGATCTAGATGTCTATGCTTCTGTAGGCGTTGTGAGTCCACTGATTTTGTCCATATGACCTAAAATAAGCAGAAAAACAAAGTTTATAGGCTATTAAGGGGCTAAAACCCACTTATATACCTAAATATACATATTATACTGCATATTTCACTGAATATGAGATTTATGTATACATATAAGCTTATGTATGTCAATAATTACTTAATATCACTTAAGATAAGTATAATATGACTTCATTAACACCTTAATAAGTATTATTAGGCTATGGATAAGCTATTTAAACTACTATAAGTTGTATAATAGAATAATAATTATATATATATATAATATAATAATATATATTATTATTTTAACCTTATTTTTAAGGTATAAGCTTAATTTACTTAAGGTTATCTTATTTTAAGTATAAGAAATACTCAGTTCTAGGGATATCTAGGCTGACATTGACAATCCCCCTGAAACCCCCCAAAATCCCCCCCTTCACCCCTCTTTAGATGTCCCAAACCCCCCCCTTTCCCCCCTCTTTAGCCGCTTCAAACACCCCCCTTCCACTCCCCTTAAGCCTCCTCTAGCCCCTCCTCCTTCTTAAAAAACGATCATTAGTGATCGTTCATTAAGAAGGAGGGGGGGTAGAGGTGGCTAAAGGGGAGTGGAAGGGGGGAAGGGGGGTTTTGAGGCGGTTAAAGAGAGGAGAAGGGGGGAGTGTTGAGGCACCTAAAGAGAGGGGAAGGAGGGGGTCATGAGGCGCCTAAAGAGAGTGGAAGGGGGGTTCATGAGGCACCTAAAGAGGGGGGAAATAGGGGATTTGGGACAGGTAAAGAGGGTGAAATAAGGGGGACTTGAGGAAGGTAAAGTGAGGGGAGAAGGAGTGACTTGAGGCAGGTAAAGAGAGAAGAAAAGGGGTGAAATGAGGCAGCTAAAGAGGGTGAAGGAGAGAAAAAAAAAAGAAAAAAAAAAGAGAAAAAAGAGAAAAAAAAAATTAGTCTAACCTTGAAAATAAAAAAAAGGACTTACAAAAAAAAAAAAAAAAAAAACAAAAAAAAAAAACAAAAAAAAACAAAAAAAAACAAAAAAACAACAAAAAAAAACAAAAAAAAGCAAAATAAAAAAAATTCATGATTAGCAATTAAAAAATAAGAAAAAAGAAAAAAAAGACTTACCTTGTGAGATGAGTTGAGAAAATAAAATTAAAAACAATATTTGAGTGATATTTGAGGAGAGGATGAAAAGGATATGAGTGATGAATGAAAAAAAAAATCACTGACAAAATATGCAATTTCAGAAAATATGTGATTTCATGTTGAGCTGGTGAAAGAAAACCAATTAGCCATCTAAAAAAAAGATATTCACTGTAAAATCCAAAAAAAAAAATGAATATGCAACAAACCAAAATACCAAACCAAGTGAATAAAGTACACAAAGAGGACATTTGGAGAGTAAAAAAAAATAATTTAAAAGGGTGGTGAACAGAAATTTTGGAGAGTAATAGGCATAATGACAGAGCGTATGCCAGTTGAATGAATGTTTTGTGATTCAAGGGAGGGGAGAGCCAGTGCTGGCTCAGGATCCTCTTCTTCATAAAAATCATTCAACTCATCCTTTAAATCAGCTAGGATACTGTGGAGTATAATGAAAGTTATGATCCAATGATTTGCAGTTTTGATCTCCAATTTTTTTTGAAATTGGATTCAGAGCTCCCAAAGACTAGAAAATTGTCCCTTTAAAATACCTATAGCATGTTCAATTTGTACTCTTGATTGGGCAAGGTGATAATTAAATTTAATTTTGGGGTCATTTTCTAAGGTTGCACCACGGAAAGCAGGTATAATGTCAGCCAGGCTATACCAGGAGCCCAGTAAATAATATGTTGATTTATTGGACCTGAAAGAGGGCGTAAGAATCGCATTTGATGTATATAAATTAATATTTTATTTCATAAGAAAATTATATAAGTATCTTATTAAATATAAGTGTTATATTAATTTTATTGTTATATAAATCATTTATACATTTAAATTAAGCATAATATATTTTATATTCTACAAATAATGGCGCATTTTTATGTATTTAATAATGATAAATTAATAATTAATTAATTACAAACATATATTATAATTATATGTGTAAAATTGACTTATAATGTAATTAAATTAATTAATTAAATTTATATATTAAATAAAACTTTTGATATATTATTAAACAATAATATTGGGCGCTTTTTTGACCCTTAATTGTGTCAGAAAAATTATTAAATATATTATAACACTTATTTAATAACATAGTATTAAAATCCCCACTTTAATTTAGAAATATAATTATATGTTTCATTTAAACTAATTATTGAATTAATTACATAGTTAAAACAATTGATTAAAATTGATTTAAACTGGATTAAATTGATTACATGAATTTTGGCGTAAAAATAATTCTATTTGTTTTACTTAAACCCTTTACATGTCACTATAATGTCTGTTTTGGATTATTTTACTCACTGTTCTCATGTTTCAAACTTAATAGGTTACTAATTATTTTAATTAAGTGTTTTTGGGAAATTATGGTTGGAAAATTAGTTACTTACTCACGGGTTTAGTTGAATGTCTCATGTTTTTCCCTCAGTCTCCATGTTTTAGTTCTATTCTTTTTAATGTCTAGTTTCATGTTATTCCTTCGTGTAATTACTACATTGTGACGCTTCAGAGGGTCCTTTGCCTATAAAAGGCTTTGGATTATCCCCTGTAGCTGCATCACTTATTACACTAAACTTTTTTGACATATTTTTAAAATATAATACGTTTACCTTATTTTTTTTAGTATTATAATTCTAATTTAAAGGTAAATAATTATTCTAAAGTTGCAATAAGTTTATTAATAATGGTAATTGTTTGTCACACATTGAAGATAGTACTTACTTAAATAAATATATTTTAAATAAATAAAACCTTACTGTTGTGTCAATCTTAAGAAATCGTCGTTACAACCCTTTTAATTAACTCAATTATTTTATTAATTTCATTTTCCCTAAAACTTTTCCCATTTTTCTCTTCCTCCTCTCTATTTTCTCCACCTTCTTCTCCTTCTTCTAGATGACTGGCTTACACTTGGAGGCCTTTCCAAATGACAACAACAATACGCCACCTTGCAACGAACAACATTGCGCATGGACCACCCAAGCCAAAAAGGAAATTTTTCGCCACGACCATGTTTCAAACTTGGGTTCAACCTTTTAGGTTTATATTAGATTAAATAATATATAATTTTGAAGTGATTTCTCGATCACTATAGTAAGTTAACCTTTGCACCTCTCACTTATATTATTAAATTTTTATTGCAATAACAGTGATTGTGGCTTAATTGCTGATTCACTGAGTGTAAGTGTTCAATTTTTTTTAATTTTTTATTATTATTCCTAGTTGACCATAATAGAGTAATAATATTAGTCCTAGAGGATCATTAATTTTTAATAAATTATTGAATTAATTTTATTAAAATATTTCTGATTTATTGGTTGACCATAATAGTACTCAGTACTTAGTCCCAATTTGCCAATTTATTATTTTTGGTATTATTATTTTGGTTGACTTATAAAACCTTTGTTGGTTGGTCCCATTATAATTATTGTTATTTCTTAATAAACAATTGTATTTACATTTATTTGTATTAAATTTTTTGTTAAATAATTAATTTTGAAATAAAATTTAAAATTTTTGTTTTGTTAAAAATTCAATTATTTATCTTTTATTTTGAAAATAACAATTTGAATCATTAAATTAATTTTGGTTCTTTGTTCACAGTTTCAATGTCCAGTGGTTTGACTAACAGCATGGATAACTTACATGTGGATGAGATTGAACTGGATGGTGACACTGAATCTGTAGGTTCTTCTAAATTAACTTACAAAAATTATTCAGCTGACAAAAAACCTTCAGGACGTGGAAATGGCAGGAGAAGTGGAAAACCCCCCTTACCAAACACCTCTGAAAGAAGTAAAACCTCTAATAAATCAGGAAAATCAACTCAAAGGTATAAAAATAAAAAAGATACCACTGACTCAACAAGTAAACAACCTGTCCAGTCACATCAAAGAACTGAGAGCAGAAAGTATGAAGTAAAAGGAAAGAGTAGATACACTCTGACAGAAGATGCAGGAATTATAAAATCCCAAACAGGCTCAAACTCCTCATTTCCCAGCCTCCCAGCCTCAGCCTCAACCTCAGCCCAATCAGGTACCTAGCTCCTTCACGCAAAATCAAAGCACTCTGCAGGTAGAGCAGTGGAAATGGGATTACTTGATGAGCTATTACCAATAGAATGTTCAGCAACCAACAGATCAACACCCTGGCCCATCCAGGACACCAACCTACCATCCATCTCCTCAGCCCCATCCTTATCAGGGAGGCAGAAGAAAGAAGGCATAGAGGAATTTTCCTCCCTTTCCATGGTAAGTAATTTGTTTGATAAACTTGTTGGTATGTATAATAACAAATCTTCTTCAGGTAATATTGTGGATCCTGGTGAAAGAACAGTTAAACCCCTAAAAAGACAACTTCCTTTAATGAGTAGCCCCAATGATGTAATTAGAAAATTATCATTTGATGAAACTTTACATTTGACTTCTACTTCTTTAATTAATCCTTCTCTTGCAATTAAGAATGATTCTGTTTCCCCTGAAGTCTATACTTTAATTGAGAAAACTTCTGAAGAAATATTGAAAGATAACCTTGATTTTAACGTTGTAAAAGACAAACATTTGAGAAGTGTGTTAATACATGAGAGTGATAGATTAAATAATTTGAACTTGCATTGTAAAGTAAGTTCTTCTGTACAAGATACAGCTTATTTTAAAATTTAAGAAACCTTGAATATTGTTCTTAGCCAACAAAAACAAAGAAGGAGTGACCATAGATCTATCTCAGATAGGAATATCAATCTACATAAAACCATGAGTGAATTGAAACCCCTTATTGAGGAAAATTATTCATTAAAAAGTGAAATTAAATCTTTACAAAATGAGTTTAAAAAGCTAAAAAATGATTTCCATGCACTGAGTGCCAAACACACAGTTTCTGAGGATAGAAATGTTTTATCCCTTGCAAAAGTAAATGACCAGATGTCTGAAATTCTAAGGATAAAAAACTATGTGGCTGACCTGCAGGAAAAATTTTCAACCTTAACCATCAATAATTATGGTATAAATGAGAATGCTGCCCATAAGCTGCATAAAAATAAAGGAAAAGAACCTGAACAGAGTTCCTCTTTTCTTCCTCATATTTCAGCCATTAAAAAAACTGACAATGAGTCTGTAAAATCTTTTGCTACTAGCAAAAAATCTTGTGATGGTCATGTACCAGCTGTTTCTGTAAATAATGATATTTCTGAACACCTGGCTAAACTTCAGGAGTTATTAATGATAAATAATTCAACCCAAAGGATGGAACATCCCAGTAGTCAGAAAGGTTGGCCTAAATTTGACCAATATCCTACCTTTGATGGTGATTCTTCATCTGATTGGCAACACTTTATCCAAAGAATTGATAATTTAAAGAGATATTATAAACTACCTGATGAGGAAATTGTTTCTAAGCTAATTTCTTTATTTTACAATGTAGCCTTGATGTGGTATGAATCTGTTCTATTAGATAAAAACCATTATACATTGAATGATTGGAAATCCTTGATTGAGAATCAGTTTGGTGGTTCAAAATTCAGGTTGGCTCAGCAAAGACTGTATGAGAATACTAGATATGTATCCTCCTCTGTTAAAAAACCCATTGTTTTTCTTATAAAAGTAACAAAAATCTTGAGAACAATTGATCCAAAGATGGATTATGATGTTTGGAGAGATAAAATCTTGTATAAATTACCAAAGTCTCTTAGAGATTTAATTGTAGCTAGAACTGAGTATGTGAGGGAAGATTCTTCTTTCATTAATATCTGTAATGAAGTACTGTTCAACCATAGATATGAACCAAAGAATTACCTTGGAAAATCTTATCATGATCAAAATAAACCCTCTACAAAGCCCCCAGAAAAATGTAGTAAACCCTCTCCCCCAGTTGCACCTAAAAAATATGCAACAATTACTTGTTATAAATGTAACAATCCATGGCAAAAGGGTCATGTTTGTGACAAGAAAATTAATCTTGTTGAACAAAATGAAGACACTGATGAGGCTGAAATTGATGTCAATAATTCTTCTAGTGACTGTGAAAGTAATATCTCCTATGACAAAGACTCTGTTAAAGATGTTTTAATGTTGGAACAGGATGTCAATTATTTAAATAATATATCTGAAGAATGTGTATTGAATTTATCTTCAGTGGAAAATGCTGAAATAATTAAAGATATTACTAACAATTCTATAGCCATATCCCCTTTGAAAGCACCTGTTATCATTAATGGCAAAAATGTTGATGTAGTTCTTGATTCTGGTGCTGGAGGAAGTGTAGTGTCTGAAAGAGCTTTAGCTTCAGTAGATAGGGATAATTTGTGTAAATTATTACCTATAACTTCTGAAAAATGGAGAGGGTATGGTTATACCTTAATTCCTATTGGCAAATACAAAACCTCTGTATTCTTCAAATATAATGGTGGTTTTGTCAGAGCTATTTGTGAGTTTGTTGTCATGAAAAATGATAGTTTAAGCAATTGGTTTATTATGGGAAATGATATTTTAACCATGTTTGGTGTGAAATTGGACCCAGAAAATAATTGCTTCACCTTGGGATTGAATGGCAAAAGAAAATTCAAAATTTCCTCCCCTAGAAAACCTTCTGGGCATCTGTTAAAGTCTTGTAACTCACTAATCCAGTGTAAAGGCAGACCAAAAATTGAGATGAATGATTTAATAAATGAAATAAATACTGCTTCTTTTGGTGATCAGTTAACTAGTGAAGAAAAAGATTATATAATTGCCTCTATTACCTCTTTCCCTATGGCTTTTGCTCATGGTTCTCATGTCTTAGAAAGTGTTCAGGAAGAAATGAAAATTACCTTATCCTGTAACTTGAGTGATATTCCTCCAAGTCTTAAGAAAAAACCATATCCTGCTTCTCCAACAAAAAGTAAGGATATTGAAGATAATATTGCCACATTATTAAAAATGAATATCATTGAGAAAGTGAATGTCATCTCCCCAGTCTTGATATCTTATGAAAGGGATAAGGCTAGATAATGTGGAGATTACAGAGCATTAAACACTTATACTCTTGATGATATTTATCCTTTACCCATAATTAATTCAATACATGCTACCTTGCAAGGTGCAAAATTTATTAGTTGTCTGGATGGTAATAAAGGGTATCATCAAGTTCCAGTTGAGAGAAATTCTCAGAATTTTTTGCTTATTGCTATCCATATGGGAATATATAAGTATGTTAGAATGCCATTTGGCCCTAAAAATGCACCCCAGTTTTCCAAAAAGTCATGGATAACACTTTCCATCAGGAAATAATTGAAGGATGGCTTATGGTGTATATTGATGATATCATAGTTTTTTCTAAAACTTTTGATGAACATATGATTCACTTAAATAGAGTTTTTCAAAAAAATGGATGAAATCAATATGAAATTGTCCTTAAAAAGTGTAAATTTGGCTTTCAATCTTTAAAAGTCCTTTGCCATGTTGTGTCAGGCCTACAAATTTGTGTAGACCACAACAAAGTTGCTGCAATTCAAAATGTAAAGGCATCAACTTCTGTAAGAGAAATCCAAAGTTTTTTGGGTGTGTGTGGCTATTATAGACAGTATACTAAAAATTATCAGGTCATAGCTTTGCCTCTTACCAAACTAACTAGGAAAGATGTTGCATTCATCTGGAATATTGACTCTCAAAAAGATTTTGATGCATTAAAATGTTGTTTAATGACAGCTCCTATCTTAGCTCTTCAAGATTTCAACAAACCTTTTGTCCTGTATACAGATGCTAGATTTGTTGGTCTGGGTGCTGCCCTTCACCAGAATCAAATTATTAATGATAAATCCTATGAGGTTTTAATTTTTTATATTTCAAGATCCTTGAGAAATAGTGAATTGAAATATGGTTCCACTAAATTAGAGTGCTTAGCAGTTGTTTGGGCCCTTGAGAAGCTTCATTACTACCTAGATGACCAAAAGTTTGAATTGGTAACTGACTGTAGTGCTGTGAAGTCCCTCTTAAACCTGAAAACACCTAATAGACATATGTTCAGGTGGCAAATTTCTGTTCAAGAATACAGAGGAAGAATGACAATTATCCATAGGGCTGGAAATTTTCACTTAAATGTTGATATTCTGTCAAGATTGCCTCTGCCAAATAATGACTTCAATCCTGCTTATGTACTTGAAGATGATACTGTTCATATCCATGGTATATTTATAGTTGATATAGAAGAAGATTTATTACAATTAATTCTGGATTCATATGATAAAGATTCTGATTTAAATAAATTAGTTACTATCTTAAATTATCCTAAGAATTCTTCAATTCAAGCATTGATTAAAACTCTTCCTGCAAAGTATCAAAATGCTTTGATTAAAGGAAAGTTTTCTATTGAAGATGGTTATATATATTATAAAAGAAAGCTTACTAATATAATTGTAATTCCTCCTTCTATGAAAGAAACTATCCTCAAACTTTGTCATGATGACATATTAGCTGGTCACTTTGATCTTGAAAAGACATTAATTAGACTCAAAAACACTGCTTGGTGGGCTAATAGGTCTGAAGATACAAAATTATATGTTGAATCTTGTGATTCCTGCCAGAAATCTAAAAGGTTGACAGGTAAAAGAGCAGGGTTATTACAACATATTTAAGCACCTGATTCTCTGTGGCAAATCATTAACATGGATTTTGTGACTGGTCTTCCTGTAGCAGGTAAAGACAGTTATAACTCTTGTTGGGTAATAGTGGATAGATTCACAAAAATGTGAAAATTTATTCCCACCCACAAAGATGTATCCACAAAGGAATTAGCTTTCTTATGGTGGACTTAAATGTTCAATATTATTGGATTTCCAAAAGCCATTATCTCTGATAGAGATCCAAAATTTACTTCTGAGTTTTGGACCTCTTTGATGGATATTTGTGGCTGTGAGTTAAATTTGTCTACAGCTCACCATCCTCAGACTGATGGTCTAGCTGAAAGAATGATTCAAACTCTGGAATATATGATTAGAAGGTATTGTGCCTTTGGATTAGAATATAAAGACAATGACAGATTTACTCATGACTGGGTCACTCTATTACCTGGTCTTGAATTTGCATATAATAGCACTGTTCATTCTGTCACTGAGAAAAAGCCTTTTGAGATTTGGTTAGGTTATGTCCCAAAAACTCCTGCTCAAACTCTCAATAATAAATTACTTAAGTTGGAAATACACCCTGGTGTAAAATCTTTTGTGCAAATGCAACAGCTATGCAGAAAACATGCTCAAAGCTGTATTGATGAAGCATTTTAATATGAAAAAAAGAGATGGGATAAATCCCATAAAGAATACACATTTAAAAAGGGTTATGAAGTGTTGATATCTACTGTCCATTTCAATCTACAAGGTAACAACAAATTAAAAGATCCTTTTGTAGGACCATTTGTTGTTAAAAGAATGGTTGAAGATAATGTAGTAGAAGTTGTATTGTATTCTCCATATGATAGGAAGCATCCTGTTTTTCCCATTTCTTTGCTTAAGCCTTATACTTCCAACAGTGACTTATTTCCCAAAAGAAGGGGAAGACCTAAGAAAAACCATCAGGAAGTCGCAGAAACTGCAGAAATTGATAAAATTCTCAATGATAGAATTATCACTTCTGAAAGAGGTACTGAATATTTATTGAGATATAAGAACAGATCATCTGAACATGATGCATGGATACCTGGCAAGGAAATTTCAAATCTTCCTACTCTGTTAAAGAAGTACAAAAAGAAAAAATCTTAGCATTTTTTTATTGTTTTTTTAGAGTGAGGGAGTGTCAGCCAGGCTATACCAGGGGCCCAGTAAATTTTATGTCAATTTACTGTAACTAAAAGAGGGCGTAAAAATTTGCTTATTATGTATATAAATTAATCTTATATTGCATAATGAAATGATATAATTATTTTATTAAATATATATATATATTATATTAACTTTATTATTATATAAATTATTTATACATTTAAATTAAGTATGATATATATTCTATAAATTATGGCGCATTTTTTTATGTATTTAATATATACAAATTTATAATTAATTAATTATATATTATAACTATAAGTGTAAAATTGACTTATAATGTAATTAAATTAATTAATTAAATCTATATATTAAATAAAACTTTTCATACATTATTAAACAATAATATTGGGCGCTTTTTTGACCCTTAATTGTGTTAGTAAAATTAGTAAATAAATTATAACACTTATTTAATAATATGGTATTGAAATTCTCACTTTAAATTAGAAATATCATTAAATTAATTATATGTTTCATTTAAACTAATTATTGAATTAATTACATAGTTAAAACAATTAATTAAAATTGCTTTATACTGGATTGAATTGATTACATGGATTTTGGTGTGAAAATAATTCTAAGTGTTTTAATTAAACCCTTTACATCCTACTTTAATATCTGTTTTGGATTCTTTTCCTCACAGTTCTTATGTTTCAGGCTTACTTAGTTACTCACTATTTTAATTAACTGGGTTGGGAAATTATGGTGGGAAAACTAGTTACTTATTCATTGGTTTAGTTAATTGTTTCATGTTTTTCTCCTAATATCTATGTTTCATTTCTATTCTTTTATATTCTTGTTTTAGCCTATTACTATTTTGTATATACTGATTTGTGGTGCTTCAGAGGTCCCCTGGTCTATAAAAGGACCTTGGGTAATCCCCTTTAGCCCATCACTTATTATACACTCATCATTTAAAACATATTTTTTTTATATATTACATTTATTATTAATTTTATTAGTTCTATAATTCTAATTAAAATTCTACATAAATTAACTATGGTTGCAACAAGTCTATTAGTAATAACAGTGTTTACCGCGCCGAGATAGTAATACTTACTCTAAATAAATATATTATAATTTAATCAGACTCACCATTGTGTCAAACTCAGGAAATTCTCGTCGCCTTATTTTTTTTCTAAAATCATTATATTAATTTATTTGTTTATTTTCTCAAAACCTTTTCCCCATTTTCTTCTCCTCCTTTCTATTTTCCCATCTTCTTCTCCTTCTTCTAGACGACTGGCTCACAACTATTGTCAATATATGAACCTAAATTTTGGAGTGCGGTTTGATTCTTGGTCGTGGCAAAAAAGTAAGTCATGTGGATGATGATGTTTGTTGTCTTTGTCATCTACTCGTCCTACTGGTACCTTGTTGTTGATGGTCCCTGGGTTGCCAGCTTCAAGATATCAATGCGCAGTTGACTATTTGGAAAGGGCCTCGATTGGAAAGGGGTATTTTAGGTCTAGAAGATTTTTAACAGAGGTCCAACGGTGGTAATAGTGGAATTTTAGGATTTCAAAGTTTATAGTACGTATATCTATCCTTTTATTTTTTTTGCTCAAATTCAAGAGGTAAATTTTTTTAATTATTATTATAATTAATGAGTTAGAGCTATGTAATTGTAATTACTAAAAACAATAATAAATAGTAATAAATAATTCAGTGTAATAAATGTTTTGCTAATATAAGTAAGTAATGAGTGATAAAAAACAACCAGAAAGGGAGGCCTAATATAGGCAAAGGAGAGACAAAGCACAGTGTTAAAATTCTAAATACAGTAGTATGAGAGAAGAAAAAAATATTCCAGAAAGAATATTTTTAAATAATAAGGTTGTTCCAAAAAGAAGGTGTCATAAAAGTGTATTTACTGAATATGACAAGAATAAATTAATTTATTTAAAATTTACTGTAAGTGTCAATTCTAAATAAGAAATTTGAATTTTTTGTTTATATTTATTTTTATTTGAATATTATTTTTTTATTTTAATTTAAAATTTATTTTAATATTTATTTATATTTCTTTTAACCTTTCATTGAGCACAGTGTTAGAAAATAAAAATATAAGCGACATTTTAATATTAATTTTAATTATTCACTAACTTTACCCTTTTGTAATTAGTTAATTTATTATAGGTAAATTTAATGTAAATAAATTATAATTAATAAAAATAAAATAATAAGGTGTGGCTTCATCCCAGTAAATAATCAATTACTTTACTGGGTAAGTCTAGCAGCCTGGCTGACAGTCTGTGCACTCCAGTGGATTTTGGTATAAGTCACCACGGGAAATCTAGGGGTGAATTGCTAGCAATCCCCTCTCTTGAAATTTAGAGTGTCCCTTAATTATGCCAGGTTTATGAATACTTTATAAACATAAGTAAATTAGAGTTAGATTTACATTTATTCTCAGATTGATTATAGACAGAATATCAACTGATTCCAAATTATGCACAAGTTGATCCTCCAGAACTTGATTTTGGTCCTCTGTTGAGCACAAATTGAGCACAAATTAATCTAACCTAAGCTTATGCATATATAATAATTCAGGATACTTGCTCTATTAAATTTGATAATAAAATAAAATATTGATGAATTTATATAAAAAATAATTATTATGTAAGATATTAAATTATAAATTTAGGCATCATAGGAAGGCACTTAATAGAACTTAATTATACTATGTGACACCTTAATACTGTATCACGCAGTTTGAAACATTTAAAACAAAATGTGTCATGATGGGCAATGAAATTGCTTGGACAGACACTTTCAAAATTAATACTGACCATAATTGTCAGCCTAAATATCCTTAGGACTGAGTATTTCTTATGCTTAAAATAAGATAACCTTAATTAGATTAAGCTTATATCTTAAAAATAAGGTTAAAATAATAATATATATTATTTTATTATATATATATATAATTATTATTCTATTATATAATTTATAATAGTTTAAATAGCTTATCCATGGCCTAATAATACTTATTAAGGTTGTAATGGAGTCATAATATACTTATCTTAAGTGATATGAAGTAATTATTGACATAAATAAGCTTATATGTATACATAAATCTCATATTCAGTGAAATATGCAGTATATTATGTATATTTAGGTATATAAGTGGGTTTTAGCCCCTTAATAGCCTATAACCTTTGTTTTTCTGCTTATTTTAGGTCATATGGACGAAATCAGTGGATTCACAACGCCTACAGAAGCATAGACACCTATATCAGGCGCATACACCCAGTTTGGACAACTAAAATTACTTCCTTGGATGGTTATTCACGGATTTATGGGTTGGAAAGATGTTTTTGGGTTAATGTGGATGCTTGGGGATGTTATTGGGGGCTTGGACATTTTATTTGTTTCCTTTATATGCTTTTAGTTTCATTAAATCTCTTTTTGATCATTTATTTTACCTGTTTCTTTATGGTATCCGCTTTTATCTGGGATTTCTATTTATGGTATGACTCTGTGTTATTATTAATAGTGATGGAGGGTCCTTACTGGAGGTCTGGGTGTTGAAACTTCTTGAAGTGGACGCCATGGGGAGGTGATGGGCCCTCACAGTGCTGTAATTGCCGGGGATAGCAGTGACATCATCTGGATTGAAGGTCTGTGCACTCCAGTGGATTTGGGTATAAGTAAGAAGGGATTTTGACGGTTTATTATCATCATTCAATTACTACACTTCAAACAAACATTACACTACAATTATTAACATTCAGAAATATATTATAAAGCCCTTATAAATTGATATTATCTTTATAAAAGCTATAACTATATTTTATTCTTCTATTTTCCACCACTAGCACGCATTTAAATCCAAATATTGAGAGTTTTATTTGAGTATAACTATTCTATTAATCTTCCCCTGAGGTTTAATCACTAAATCATTTATTAATAAGTAGTAGGACCATAAAATAATACTATTATATCATACTTATATACTAGACTGTACTGACAATTGGGGGTCTTTCCTTAATTAGTACTTATTATTTAGTATAAGCCTTGGGACGTGATTTTTACCTTAGTACAACTCAAAATTAACCAAATATTTGGGTCTGCTGCATATTAGTGGGTCATCATAACTCATTGATTGCGGAAAAGAACCCTTATAATAATTGTACTAATTTTTTATCATAAAAATTAGATATTTACAGTAGTAACTGTACCCAATATAAACCCAATTTCACTTGGTATTTGGACACCAATATAACACCCAATTAAATTGGTATTTGGCTAAAGCTTGGTAAGCTAATTATTCACCCTTATAGAGGTCTAGTTAAACTTATTATTATATTTTTAACAGATTTTTTCGAATTTTTCTTACATTTTATTTAAATAAATAAAGATATAAATTCAGGGTAAGCTCCATTGCTTTTTTATTAGTAATATAATTACTAATATCTTTTGTCTACTAATTCCACAGAGTTTTTCCTTTTGTAGACGTAAAATATTGTTATTCTGAACAATATGAGTGCTCCCCAGGATAGTGTAAGTGAACAGCCTGCTTATAATACCAGGTCTAAAGCTAATAAAAACTTTCCAGGACATCACCATGGAGGGACAACAGTACCCCCAGCCAGAAAGCATGAGTATAGAGGAAAAGGACGCCCTCTTAAAAAAGATAACTATCAAAAAGACGTCTCCTCCTCTTCAGGATCAACTGTCCCACCTGGCCAAACAGGTTCTGAAGCTAGAGGAATCAAAATCTCTCATGTTCAAAGAGGTAGAGCAGTTGCAAAACAATTGCAAGGTAGGATTTCAGCAGATGAATCAGGCAATGGCAGAATTAAAGGGAGGCCAGCCCAATCAATCAAATCAGCAACCCCCTACCCAAGGAGGGTCCACTCACTCCCAGGAGAAAATCCTGGTAGACAAATGGAAATGGGACTGGTTTCACCAACAGTGGACAAGCCACAGTTGCAACAGGGATCCGCCCCCTCATCTGACTTCCTCAGCTCACCCTTACAAGGGAAAAAAGCGCCAAAAATCAGGACTGGCAACCATCCCTTGGTAAGTAACTTACCCTCTCAGATTAGACATAATGCTGATAATTACAATATAGCTAATTCTATTGATGTTAAATCTGTACAACAAATAGAGGAGGATTTAAGAAATTTAGGTTTTAGAGTAGATACACCTGACTTGTCTTTTGTCCATAATAACAGTACTATATACAATGATAATACAGTTAATCCTCAGTTGCAACCACCTACTAGTGAGATGAGAAGTTCACAGGAGAGTGAGAGAATTGAAAAGGAGGACATGGAATATTTAAACAATAATCCAACTGTCCATAGAATTGTTTCAGCATTGTGGAATAGAATGACTGATTGTGAGGAACAGACAGTTAAGCTCACTAGTGATACAATTTCATCCTTAACATTGAACATTTCTCAATTAGCAACACGTAATAAAGAATTAGAGAAAGAACATTTGTCTCTAACTCTTAAATATGATTCATTGAGTAATAAATATAATGACCTTTCAAACAAATTTTGTGAGTTAGAAAAATTATATGAAACACACTTATTAAAAACTGAATCAAGAACAAAGTTATCTTTTGCCCAGACAAATCAAAGTGTCTCTGAGTTGCTACAAAGATTAACTAAAGTTGAGATTGAAACTGCCAATCTACTAATGAACCAGGATAATCATAAGTATAATCAATATAATAATAATCCTTTCATTGGCAAAAGTGAATCTCATTCCTTCCCTGTACCACCACAATTAAAACCATCTGGTGGTAGTGTCAAATCTGAAAATGTAAGTCACAAATCCGTGCAGGAAGAAATACAAGACCATTTATCAAAAGTGAATGAGTTGTTGAATTTACCTAAGATTAGTGAGATAAAATCCAATCAGAAGAACTGGCCTAAGATAGATCAGTACCCAACTTATGATGGGGAAGCCAGCTCTGATTGGCAACATTTTATTCAAAGAATTGACAACTTGAAATTCTCATATAAGTTACCAGATGAAGAGATAACATCAAAATTAATTTCTTTATTTAAGGATGTTGCTTTATTATGGTTTGAAGCTGTCTTAAGTGAGGGTAGAGACTACTCTTGGGCTGAATGGAAACAACTTATTGAAAAACAATTTGGAGGTTCTAAATTCAGGCTTACTCAGCAGAGACTGTATGAGAAGACTAGGTATAATCCGTTGAATGGTGACAAACCTATGGTATTTTTAATGAATTTAAACAAAATATTAAAAGCCATTGAGCCTCATATGGATTTTAACTTATGGAAAGATAAGATAATATACAAATTACCTATATCTGTCAGAGACATTGTTGTAGCTAGAACATTAAATGTTACTGAATATTCTGACTTTATTAATATTTGCAATGAAATATTATTAAACCATAAGTATGAATCAAGGTATTCCACTTATAAGCAAAATGTTGAACCTGTAAAAACTCAGAATTCAAAAACACTTCAGGAGAAGCAGAAAAAACCTACTGCACCTGTAGTACCTAAAAAGTATGAAACAAATACTTGTTATAAGTGTAACAAACCTTGGGTTAAAGGTCACAAATGTGAGGAAAACATAAATATTGTTGAAAATCAACATGAATCTGAAAATGAAGTAGAAAAGAGTAATGATTCAAGTGATTATGACAGTAATATCTCATATAGTGATGAAAATGAAGTCTGTATGTTGGAAGATGATTTGTCCATCTTTTACAATCCAATATTAAATATAGACTCAAATGAATCTTTAATGAATTTTGAGGATGTTAAAATCATTAAGGATATATAAGAAGATACTGTGCCTTTGGTCTTAATTCTAAAGACAATGACAAATTCACGCATGATTGGGTAACCCTTATCCCAGGTTTAGAATTTGCATATAATAGTACAGTACATTCTGTCACTGGCAAAAAGCCATTTGAGTTATGGTTGGGTTATGTACCTAATACCCCTGCTAAAACTCTTAATAAGTTACCTAGATT
The DNA here is from genome assembly GCA_030280995.1 of Hemileia vastatrix. Taxonomy (NCBI): domain Eukaryota; kingdom Fungi; phylum Basidiomycota; class Pucciniomycetes; order Pucciniales; family Zaghouaniaceae; genus Hemileia; species Hemileia vastatrix. The sequence continues at coordinate 13,546,210 of JASXTE010000016.1, forward strand.
GGATATTCATCCAGGTACTAAATCTTTTCTTCAGATGCAGGAACTATGCAGAAAACATGCTCAAGAATGTATAAATAAGGCTTTTGAGTATGAAAAGAAAAGATGGGATAAAGCCCATAAAGAACAAATGTTCAAAGAGGGTGATGAAGTCCTTATTTCAACGCTACATTTCAATTTAAATGGTAATGTTAAATTGAAGGATCCATTCATTGGACCATTTGTAGTTAAAAAGATGGTTGGTAATAATGCTGTTGAGGTTATTCTATATGCACCTTATGATAGAAAACATCCAGTATTTCCTATTTCTCTTATAAAACCATACCATTCTAATGATACTGCTCTCTTTCCAAGAAGATCAGGAAGGCATAAACAGCAACCTGAAGAAATAGTGGAAAAAGCAGAAATTGAAAAGATACTTAAAAAGAGACACCTTACTAAAGAAAAGGGAGTTGAGTATCTATTAAGATTTAAAAATAAATCAAGTGAATATGACCAGTGGATTCCAGAAAATGAAATCTCTGATCTTAAAAATCTCTTGAAAAAATTTAAATCTAAATAATACTGTTCATTCAGTATATGTATTATAAAAATTAATTTTTTTTTATTATTTCATTCCTTCAGATTAATTAAAATGTCTTAACATTTTTTTTATTGTTTTTTTGGGGTGAGGGAGTGTCAGCCTAAATATCCTTAGGACTGAGTATTTCTTATGCTTAAAATAAGATAACCTTAATTAGATTAAGCTTATATCTTAAAAATAAGGTTAAAATAATAATATATATTATTTTATTATATATATATATAATTATTATTCTATTATATAATTTATAATAGTTTAAATAGCTTATCCATGGCCTAATAATACTTATTAAGGTGTTAATGGAGTCATAATATACTTATCTTAAGTGATATGAAGTAATTATTGACATACATAAGCTTATATGTATACATAAATCTCATATTCAGTGAAATATGCAGTATATTATGTATATTTAGGTATATAAGTGGGTTTTAGCCCCTTAATAGCCTATAACCTTTGTTTTTCTGCTTATTTTAGGTCATATGGACGAAATCAGTGGATTCACAACGCCTACAGAAGCATAGACACCTATATCAGGCGCATACACCCAGTTTGGACAACTAAAATTACTTCCCTGGATGGTTATTCACGGATTTATGGGTTGGAAAGATGTTTTTGGGTTAATGTGGATGCTTGGGGATGTTATTGGGGGCTTGGACATTTTATTTGTTTCCTTTATATGCTTTTAGTTTCATTAAATCTCTTTTTGATCATTTATTTTACCTGTTTCTTTATGGTATCCGCTTTTATCTGGGATTTCTATTTATGGTATGACTCTGTGTTATTATTAATAGTGATGGAGGTTCCTTACTGGAGGTCTGGGTGTTGAAACTGCTTGAATTGGACGCCATGGGGAGGTGATGGGCCCTCACAGTGCTGTAATTGCCAGGGATAGCAGTGACATCATCTGGATTGAAGGTCTGTGCACTCCAGTGGATTTGGGTATAAGTAAGAAGGGATTTTGACGGTTTATTATCATCATTCAATTACTACACTTCAAACAAACATTACACTACAATTATTAACATTCAGAAATATATTATAAAGCCCTTATAAATTGATATTATCTTTATAAAAGCTATAACTATATTTTATTCTTCTATTTTCCACCACTAGCACGCATTTAAATCCAAATATTGTGAGTTTTATTTGAGTATAACTATTCTATTAATCTTCCCCTGAGGTTTAATAACTAAATCATTTATTAATAAGTAGTAGGACCATAAAATAATACTATTATATCATACTTATATACTAGACTGTACTGACAATAATACACAAGTATGAAACCTTGGCATCTATCCAATAAAAGATTTTCCTTCTGATAAATGGATTTTTCTCAGTTACTCCCTGCTAAAAAGTGTCCTTGTGAGGTTTGTCTGACCTTCAGGGGGGTAATTTGGCCACATCAAACTACTTCTATTTCCATGATTGACCAAAACATCATCCTCATTTCCATCTAAAGAGTTGATCTCATCTGACTGTGGCTGATCAAAGGGGTCCACCACAAGTTTAGCCAAAATTTTGGTGAACACTTTTTTGATGGATAGTGACTAACTGGTGCTTTCCAAAATTGTCCACCTGAAGTTATGCTAAACTTCAGGAGGATAAATTTATTATGAATACCAAATTAACTGAAGAATATTTTTGCCCTAGCTACTCTGCATCATAAAAGTGTCCAACTGAGGTTTAGCCATAATGCAGGTAGACACTTTTGGAAAGGCACAGTCTGATGGGTTTAATATCTATATATGGCAATAAGTATCAGTTGTTTTTCAACATGGAACTAGAATTAATTTAATATGGCCAAAGTGTCCACCTGAAGGGTGGAAATTTTTATGAGGATTACTTGATGAAATGAAGAAGACTTGCAATTACTTTCCATCATAAAATTTTCAAACTTAAGTTTATCAAAAATTGTGGTGACACTTTTGCCAGATCCAGTCATATGGGATCAACTCTCTATATGGCAATGAGAATCAATTTTTAGTCAATCATGGCATTAGAAGTAATTTGATATGGACAAACTTTCCACCTGATTTTTGGCCAAAAATAAGTTGGAAATGTTTATGAGGAATACTAGATTAACTAAAGAAGACTTGCACCCTACTACTGTCCATCATCAAAGTGTCCACCAGAAGAATTCTCAAACTTGTGGTTGACACCTTTGGCCTGGTCCAGCCATATGGGATCAATTCTGCATATGGAAATGAGGATTTAATTTGGTCAATCATGGTACTAGAAGTAATTTGATATAGACAAAGTGTCCAACTAAATATTGGAAAAAAATCAGTTGAAAACTTCATTTAGTTTTTCAAAAAATCAAATTAAGTACAATTTTATTCCTGATGATACCCATTTTATCCAACACCTCTTCTGAGCCTTGAAAGTAGGCATTTAGCTTGAATTTTTAATTTCATATGAAATCCCTTTTATTCAACCTATTTCTTTTTATCCCTTTTTTTTCTTTTAGATATAAATTAATTTTATGTAAAACAAATCATTTTCATAATTTTTTACCTGTATTTAATAAAATTATTAAAGGTTTAACATCACCCTGTAAGCATTTGGCACATGGTTTTTTGCTATACTAATAAAAATAATAATATACTGGTGACAAAAAATTGATCAAATGACAAAATATTAATAAAAAAGAAAGATCAAATACCAGTGGATATGTTTTAAAAAAAACCAGTTGAACTGAAGAAGAGCTGCACCCTAGATACTCACCATCAAAAAAGTGTCCAGCACAAGTTCGGCCAAACTTGTGCTGGACACTTTTGGTCAGGTGCAGTCATATGAGATCAATTCTGGCTATGGCAATGAAAAAAATTATTTGATAAAAAACTTCACTAGAAGTAGTTTTACATAGCCAAATTTTCTACCTAGAGTTCATCCAAACTACAGGTGAACAATTTTTTATCTTTAAAAAAAATTCAATTTAGTACAATTTATCCCTGATGGCTCTCATTTGCTTCAACACCTCTACTGGCCTATGATAATAGGAATATTACTTGGATTTCTTTTTTCATATTTGATCCCTTTAACTTAATTTTTTATTCCTAATATTGCTTTTGGATATCAATTAATAATTTTTAAAATAAACTATTTTTATACATTTATTTAATAATATTATAAATGTCATAAAATCACCTGGTATGAATTTGGCACATGAGTTTTTTCTATACTTATAAAATTAATAATATAATGGCAACCAAAAATTAATCAAATGATATTTATGAGTGAGGAGCAAAGATAAAATACCAGTAGACATGTTTGTAAGAAATACTAGATGAACTGAAGAAAATTTCTACCCTAGCTACTCTCCATCATAAAAGTGTCCAGCACAAGTTCTGCCAAACTTGTGCTGGACACTTATGGTCAGGTGCAGTCAGATGGGAGCAATTCTCTCTATGGAAATGAAGATAAATTTTTGATAAAAAATTACACTAGAAGTAGTTTGATATGGCAAAATTTTCATGCTGAAGTTTTGGTAAAGCTCAAGTGGTTTTTTTTTTATTTTTACAAAAAAGAAAATTTAGTGCATGTTTAGCCCTGATTGTGCTAATTTGATTCAACATCTCTTTTTTCTGTTTATGGCAGAAATTTAACTTGGATTTTAATTTTCATCTTTGATTTCTTTTATTTTACTTTATTCCCCTCATATTGCTTTTGGATAGAAGTTTATTTTTTGTAAAATAAATCATTTTCATATTTTTTTACCTTTATTTAATAATATTATAAAAGGTGTAACATTACCCAGTATTCATTTGGCACATAAGTTTTTTCTATACTGATAATATTAATAATATAATGGTGACAAAAAATTTATCAATTGATATATATGAGTGAGGAACAAAGATTTAATAACAGTGGACATGTTTATAAGAAATTCCAGATTATTTAAAATGACTTGCACCCTGTCTACTGTCCATGATAAAAGGGTCCAGCACAAGTTTGGCCAAACTTGTGCTGGACACTTTTGGTTGCATTCCGTCAGATGCAATCAATTCTTTTTATGGAAATGAGACTGAATGATCACTCCATCATTGCACTGAAAGTAGTTTTATATGGAGAAATTGTCCCCCAGAAGTTTGTCCAAATCTAAGGTAGACAATGTTTTACTTTGGTAAAAAGTAAATTTGATCCATGTTAATCTATGATGTTGCCCATTTTTTCTGAAGCCTCTACTGGCTCATGATAGCAGAAATCATACTTAATATGTTTATTTCATGTTTGATCTCTTTAATTTTAATTTTACCCTTTTATTTATCCTTTAGCTTTTAAATATCAATTTTATTTTGGTAAAACTGATAACTTTCACATTTTTTTACATTTATTATATAATATTATTAAATTTGTAAAATCACACAGTGTACATTCAGTACACATGTTTTTTCTATACTAAAAACATTAATAATATAATGGTGACTAAAAAATAATCAAATAATAAATATGGATGACACAGAAGGATCAAATACCCATAGACATTTTTAAAATGAATATAAGATTAACTGAAGAAGACTTGCACCCTAGCTACTCTCCATCATAAAAGTGTCCAGCACAAGTTCAGCTGAGCTTGTGCTGGACACTTTTGGTTGCATGCAGTCAGATGGGATAAATTTACTCAATGGAAGTTAAAATGAATTTTTGCTCAATCATTGCACAAGAAGTAGTTTTATACTGCTATACTATCCTCCTTATTTTTTTGAAAACCTCAGGTGGACACTTTTATTAATTTAAAAAAATGAAAATATATTCCAAATCTAGAACCAGTGGTGCAATTTTGGTCTGAAAACTCAAATTTTCTTTGATGGCAGAAATTTTATTTGAATGTTTAATTTCATATTTAATCACTTTTATTTTACTTTTTTATTCCTCTTTTTGCTTTCAAATATCAATTTATTTATTGTAAAACTAATACTTTTCATTTTTTTTTACTTTTATTTAATAAGATTATTAAAGATGTAGCATCTCCCAGTATGCATTTGGCTTATAATTTTTTTCAATACTAATAACATTAATAGTATAATGGTGAGAAACAATGAATCAAATGATAAATATGAATGACACAGAAAGATCATATACAAGTGGATTTTTTTATAAGGAATGCCTGATGAACTGAAGAAGACCTGCACCCTAGATACTCACCATCATAAAAGTGTCCAGCATAAGTTTGGCCGAACTTGTGCTGGACACTTTTGGCTGCATGCAGTTAGATGGGATAAATTTACTCTATTGAAATGAAAATGACATTTTGCTCAATCATTGCACAATAAGTAGTTTGATATTGCCAAAATGTCCTCCTGATGATTTTTCAAAACTCATCAGGACACTTTCTTTGGTTTAACAAAAAAGAAAATATAGTCCAAGTTTAGCCCTTGTGGTGCACATTTGATCTAACACCTCTACTTGTTATTGATAGTGGGAATTTTCCTTATATTTTTTTTTCTTATTTTATCCCTTTTATTTTACTTTTTTATTGCTCATATTGCTTTGGATATCAATTTTTAATTTTTAAAATAAATAATTCTCATACTCTAATACCTTTATTTAATAATATATGATTAAAGGTGGAACACGACCTGGTATGCATTTTCAACACAAGTTATTACTATAGTAATAACGTTAATAATATAATTATGACAAAAAATTAATCAAATGGTAAATTTAAATGACACAGAAAGATCAAATACCAGTGGAAATGTTTATAAGAAATCCCTTTTGAGTTTAAGAAGATTTGCTGTATGCCTACTCTCAAATATAAAAGTGTCCAGCACAAGTTCGGCCCAACTTGTGCTGGACACTTTTGGTTGCATGAAGTCATATGAGATAAATTCTCTCTATGGCAATGAAAATGATATTTCACTCAATTATTGAAGTAAAGAATGTTTAATATTGTAAAATTGTCCCCTGGAAGTCTGTCCAAACCTCAGCTCAAAATTTGTTAGCTATACATAAAAGTAAGTTTAGACCAAGTCTTGACCTAGGGGTCCCCAACTGTCCCAACACCACTTCTGGCTCTTGATAGTAAAATTTTACTTGTATTTTTATTTTGTATTTGATCCCATTTATTTTCATTTTACTTTTCTATTACTCTTTTTAATTTTAAATATCAATTTATTTTTTTAAAAACTAAACATATTCATATTTTTTTAACTTTATATAATAATATTATTAAAGGTGTAACATCACCAATTTTGCGTTTGGCATGCAGGTTTTTGCTATACTAGAAACATTAATAATATATATGGTGACAAAAAATTAATTATAAGATAAATATGAATGATAAAAAAGTTAAAAAACCAATAGAAATGTGAAAAACAAAAAACTGATGTACTGAAAAACACTTCCACCCAAGCTACTCTCCATCATAAAAGTGTCCAGCACAAGTTCGGCCGAACTTGTGCTGGACACTTTTGGGCATGTGCAGTCAGATGGGATCAATTCTCTCTATGGAAACAAAAAAACATTTTTTTATTAAACTTCACTACAAGTAGTTTTGTTTGGCTGAATCATCCACCTGTTGTTCTTCCCAACCTCAGGTGTATAATTTTTTATCTTTATAAAAAAATGTCACTTATTAAAATTTAGCCCTGATGGCTCCCATTTGTTTCAACACTTCTACTGGCTCTTGAGAGCAAGAATTTTACTAGTATTTTGTTTTTCATAATTGATCTCTTTGAGATTAATTTTACTTTTTTATTTCTCTTTTTTTTAATATCTATTTAAATTATTGTAAAGCTAATCATTTTCATATTTTTTTACTTTTATTTCATAATATTATAAGAGGTGTAACATCACCTGGTATGCATTTGGCACATGAGTTTTTTCTATACTTATAATATTAATAATAAAATGGTGACAATAAATTAATCAAATGATATATATGAGTGAGGCACAAAGATCAAGTACCAATGGACATGTTTATGAGAAATACTAGATTAACTGAAGAAAAATTCTACCCTAGCTACTCTCCATCATAAATGTGTCCAGCACAAGTTTGGCCAAACTTGTGCTGGACACTTTTGGTCACATGCAGTCTGGTGTGATTGTTTCTCTCTCAATCATTGCACTAGTATTTGTTTGATATGGCTAAATGGTTCTGCTGAAGTTTTGTTAAACCTCAGATTGGCATTTTTTTGTTTTTCAAAAAAGCAATTATAGTCCAAGTTTAGTGCCACTGGTGGGTGTTCACCCCATCATGTCTACTTGCTCTTGACGGCAGGAATTTTACTTGAATTTTTTATTTCATATTTGATCCCTTTAATTTTACCTTTTTATCCCTCATATTGCTTTTGGATATCAATTTATTTTTTGTAAAACAAATCATTTTCATATTTTTTTACCTTTATTTAATAATATTATAAAAGGTGTAACATCACCCGGTATGCGTTGGGCACACGAGTTTTTGCTATACTTATAATATTAATAACATAATGGTGACAAAAAATCAATCAAATGATAAATATGAGTGAGACACAAAGGTCAAATACCAATTAATCAATAGTTCTTTTTAATATTATAAATTTTTTGATTAAATAAAATGGTAATAATGAATTATATTTTTCATCCACAATTCCACTCTAATGATTCCCACTGCACAAAAAGGGTTCACTCAGTCCTTTCTTTACTGCTTGTGCATATATTTTATTGCCCACAGTACTACAATTTTTTGTAGTGATTATCCCACATTTGATTCAGGAATATTTTTGAACAATATAAGTTTTTTTTACAAAAGACCTTATCATATCCAATATCCCACAAAAAATACAACCTGTTTTTGTATTAAAGCCCGTTAATTATTAAGAAATTGTTAAAATAATTAGATTAGACCCTGGCACAGCTAGATCCATACCAACCGACCTAAAGTCTTTTCAATATTGAAAACAATTAAATAAAATTATGATATCATACTAAATTATGGGCACCAACCATAATTCAGCACTTCTCATTTGCTCTGCTACAAAATGAGTGCATGTAGCATTTTTCTAACGTCAGACTGTTTTTCTTCCTTCCCTCACACCTTTAGTCCAAAATGAAAATTTAGTATGAGTTTTGGTCAAGTTGGTTTGCCAGTGTTATCTGTATGCAATATGAATTCATATTGCATATTTCTATTAATGCATAAAATATACTCGTTAAGCATCATTTTTTTTGCATTTTTCAATCATTATGCATATTTATGGATATGCATATGCATATTCATTATACAGATTTATATGCATATTAATATATTTTATTAATATACATATATGCACCTTTTTTTGCATATTCGATATGCATATTTTTTATGCATATTCAATATGCATATTTTTTATGCATAACCACTATGCATATTTTTTATGCATATTTATTCTTCATAGTCATTATGCATACACTTTGGATAGGCATTTCACATCAATTTTTAACATGCAATAAGTATCCACCATGCAAATTCAAATGCATATGCATCTATATCATACACGCAACATATATTCAAGTTTAATATTTGAATATTAAGGTATGCTAAGTGATGTTGTTCAACCTTTTGCCAAACCTGAGATTAACCGATGTTCAATGTGGTTCCTAAGCTCTGCTCAAGGAGGGATTGTTCTGGATTCAATCTGTGACAGTTTATTTTTTCAATGTTTTTTCATCAGATTTAAAAACATATTTCTGACAGTTTCAGGATGGTTTCCCAACAGTTTCCTGACAAATTCCTGATAGTTTCAAATAGAGGGAACTGCTAGCAGTTCACCCCCAGATTTCCCGTGGTGAGTAAAGGAGGATTTGGCAGGTTATTGGACATCACTTACTTACTACAAATCAGATAAACATTATTAAACAATTATTAGGATATATAAATATATTTTAAAGCCCTTATAAATTGATATTATCTTTATATTAGCTTTAACTATATTTTATTAGCCTATTTTCCACCACTAGTCCACTCCAATCCAAATATTGTGAGTTAACAATTGAGCGTAACAGTTTTATTAGTCTTTCCCTGAGGTTTAATCTATAAATCATTTATAAATAAGTAGTAGCACTTTTAATATTTACTATTAAATCATACTTAAGTACTAGCATACACTGACTCATCCCAAGAAGAAACCACTTTCATTTAAATTTTTTTTGCTCTCCAATATACATTTTTTATCCTTACTCCTGACATATGAAATAGTGTAAACAAAAATTTATTAATAGTTTAATAAATATGTTTGGAGATACCTAGAAATACCAAAGTTGTTGTTAATCATCTAAAGACTTTTACATATTTATTAAAATATATAATGGATTCTGGAAGTTTTATCTAGGAATCAATAATTGCAAATGGAGACTGGCTAGTCTCAGCTTTTAGCAGCTTAATTTAGTAAGGGTACACCAAAGAAGAAAGTATAATACATATGTATGGTAGATATAAATATTAGGTAGATCATGTTATATGCTATAATGGTAAAAGGATTAAGAGACAAAAAACCTCCGGCGTTGAATCAAATACACAAAAGCCTATAAGTAATCTAACTATTTTATCACGCAGGTATCTTCTATAATATGGCGTATATTTGGTAATTATGTATTGAAATCTGAACCTAACCTATTTTTTATTATTTTTTATAATAACATTTTCTGTGTAGCTTTTGTATGTATAATTTTTATGTATTCTGATTTTTGAACAATGGGGTCGACTATATAGTAATGATAAAAACACTCGATATCTCTAGCTGAACACAGCTAAACATCTTCATCTTCAATGATACCAAAATGTTCAAGTCGCATTAGAGATGAAAACGTTAATAACAATTCAGTTAACACTTTGGTTCCCGAAACACTTTCACAATCACTACAAAATTATCCTACTTACCAGTTAGACCCATGTTCTGGCTGTGTGGGGATGTCTTCATCAGGGGTAGAGTCTTTCAAGGTTACTTTCCTCATATCTTTTTCAACATTCACTATATCTTTGAGCAACTGTTCGTCCACCATCTGTTCATTTTGTGAGGACACGAATTTGAGTTTTCTTGCCTTGTATTTCCGTATCTTTCTATTTGTATTCTTGAAAAAATGATTATTTCCATGCTCCTTCCTAGAAGTAGATCTTGATGACGTTCCAGCTGATTCTTCTTGGTTTAGACTACTGGCATAAATATCAAGATATCGTCTTGGTGGTAAGCTCGACCGATGTACGGGCTGCGTGGCAATGTTTTTCTCAGGGTTAGAGTCGGTGAAGCTCACCTTCGTCATAGCGTCCATAAGCTTCAATACAATGTTGTCGAAATGTTGTTGCTTTGATAGCTTTCTTGAAATAGAGGTTCCTAATTTTCTATATTCATCCCAGTTAAATTGGTGATTTGGAAGTTTTGAATTAGCTAAAGGGCTTGGTGGGATTGGTGTTGACGTTTCCGGGTTTGTTATTTTGTTAAGAATTTCACGCAATTCCTTTGCTGGCAAGATCCTACCACGCACTGGCTGCAAGGCAATGTTCACGCCAGACTTGAAGTCGGGGATAATCACCTGTTCTCCTGGAGGAACATTCAATGTTTCTTGTTGCGACTGTTGGAACACCGATAATGGAACCTCGACATGGTTTTTAATATAAGCAGTTTCACCCTTGTGTATAATTCTCGCTGGACCATTTTCCGCATCCACCAGCTCCTTAGGATCGTATATCTTTAATACTCCTCCCTCAATCTTAATCTCACGGTATGCCCCCAACGCCTTCAATAAAGTAAATAATAATAACAGTCTCATAGGTTTTGACATGGTAAATAAGTTAATTCGTTTCGAAAGTTTTCTTACGAGTAATGATAGTACAGAAATCAGCCTTAGAATTATGTGAATTGTTATTGATACGTGGGTTCGGAATTATAGGTGCCAATCAATAAGACTATGTCCGAACCTTTTTGAGCTGTAATAATACTGTTTTGGGGATAATAAATGGAAGCGTGTGCCAAGTATTGATAGTAATAAAAAAATTAATATATCAATGAGCATAAGAAAGGATAAAGTGTTGAGTCGGAACAATTCTACATATATAGCCAATAAAAAACTCACAGGTGGTTAATATTCAAGTAGAGAAGATATATTATTGACCAGATGATGATGAGAGGCAATAACGCATCCAGAAATGAGCAATCATGGTTTAATATGTGGTCTAACCGATACACAGGGCGCAAAGAGGTCAAGAAGATGTTCACTTCCACTATTAATCCCACAGACTAATCTTGTCTTCTCGCTCCACCAAGGTTAGTAATTTGTTTCAGTAGTGGTTGTTTCATGTCCAAAGGGCGAGTTATTTTATATGATAAAAAATAATTATAGTAATAAAATTTTTAGTACTATTTTAGGCCCGTAAGATTAATATTATCATTTCATACCGCCTATGTTGGCCACTTGTTTCTTTCTTCATTGATTACCTACTGGTGGTAGTTTCATGACCTAAGGGCGTTACATCCGCAGAAAGTGATTAATCATAATTCTAAAATTATAGTCCTATTTCAGGTCGGTCAGGCTAATCTTATCTCCTCTTACCGACTATGTTAGTCCCACCTATTTTGAAAGACCTGGCCTTTTTTCCCTCTTCATTTCCCGCCAAAAACACAAGTTTAGGTTGATACTGGCGGAGGATAAGAGGCAAGAAGCTCGCAATGTTTTGTAAAAATAGTTGTGCTTGTTTCTGCCAATTTCAATATTTAACTAGTAGTGCTTAGTGAAAGGTTTGACAATTGCGGCGTGCAGTTGCTGTCCCATAATTTTTTCAAAAAGTTTACCAAATATATATTCCTCCAGATCAGAAAATTGGCCTCTTGTTCATGATTCTCAACTTTGCAGCAGATTTCATCCATGAGAATAGATAAAGGGTGTATAGTTCCACTTGGGAATTAAGGTTTTCACACGTATTAAAGACTTGGTTGTTGAACATCATCATGAACTTGTAAACGTTACAAAAGGCACATTTAAACACGGTTCATTAGCCTTTTATGCAATATCTCATTGGTATAAAATAACCAATTTTTCCGATTTTGACATTATGCAGGGCTATTCAACGCCAAATTTTCTTTGTGCATCAAGTAACCCTTATCAATTTGTGAAGGAGTTGCTTTGTATTTTATAGACATTTGAGGAGTTTATTAAATCAATTTGTACAACTAATGGGTTCATCCTGCTCACCAACCTCTCTTGAAAACCTGGACACCATTTGTGAAGACTCTGAGCCCGAAAGAGAACAGTATTTTCTTTCTTCCAATCTACCACCCACCTTGCATCAACTTGAAGTTAGCTCTCCACTAGTCGCTGCCAGCTCTCCTCATCTATATAGAAAAATACTCTCTACTCCGAGTTCAAAGCTATACTCAAATCATAAACCCACACCGCCATCTCAATGTCTAGTGCGCGGTGGTGGTCCTTCAGCAAATCTTGATATTGCCACTTCTCCAACAGATGAAGATGTATCGCTGGTCTTGCCACCTAGACTTGAGATGAATCTTTCACCGGTCACTCCTTATCAAGCGGATGGTGGTGGCTTTTCAACAAGGATTGATATTTCCACATCTCCAACTAATGAAGATGTATCGCTGGTCTTGCCTCCTAAAGTTGAGATGAATTCTTCATCGGTCTTTCAATATTCAGCAGATGGTGGTGGCTTTTCAACGAGGATTGATATTTCTACATCTCCAACTAATGAAGATGTATCACTGGTCTTGCCTCCAAGACTTGAGATGAATCTTTCACCGGTCACTCAATATCAAGTACATGCTGGCGATCTTTCAACACGGATTAATATTTCCGCATCTCCAACTGATGATGATGTTTCGCCGGTCTTGCCACCTAGACTTCAGATAAATTTTTCGCCGGTGGCCCATTCATTCAACAGCGACTTTGAAACTGGCAGTCCATTCCTATCCAAATCAGCTGATGGACAGGATCAAGGCCCCAGCTTGAGAAATTTACTTGAAAATACTATCGAGCAAACGGTTTCTGAAGAAGAGCAGAAGACACTTGACCAAGGAAATCAACCAACTACCCTTCCCAAAGCATCTGGAAAGAAGTTTGGATCGATTGATTTATCACGGTTTAAATGTGCTCAGGTTTCTCGTTCTTTGAGTGACTTTATAGACAATTCTTCAAAGGCTTCTGACTCAGATACTTCTGTGTCTTACAAACAGCTTGTTTCCAATGCTGCATCACCATCATTAAGACAAGAAAAGAAGAAGAGAAAATCATACTCTTCTAAAATCTCGTCCAACAGTGGATCTGGATCTGCTAGTTCCTCAGCAGCATTAGGTATTCCCTATGGAACCTTGACAAAACTTACTAGATGTCCCGTCTGCCTACGCGATTGGACCGTTTATCAAGCACCTAGTAATAAGCTCACTCATATCACCAAATGTGCCAGGTCTCACCATGTCAGCCACAGTCATGTTCTTGAACGGATTAAAACCTTTTTAGAGGATCAAGTACGTCAAGCTGAGAAAGAACTTTCATTTTTTGATCGAAAAATTCAATCCAAGAGAGCTCAAGTTACAGTCACGGGCCTTGAAGTCTCATCACATCTTTCCCATCCGCTTGATGATGGCTCAGAGTTGGAGTTAGCTTCTTCCACAATATCTCAGGTCCAGAAAGAAATCGACGAAAAACGCCAGAAAAAAAATCAGTTATATCCTTCATCCAGGCGATCAACCAGTTCCTTGGCAAACAGCTATCATTACCCCCCAAAGCGACCCCCAACTCCTAGTCATTCCTCAAGCAAAGAAGAAATCATGGCATCCAAGAATCCCTTAAATGCTAAGACTCAAAAATTACCATCTATCTCTAACGAGCCCGTGCAACCTGTCACTGCTTTACAAAAAGCTAGAGCGTGGACAAAGCAGCGGACCATCATCAACGATAACAGTGGCTCAAGTTCCGACAAGGATACCCCAGAAATTCCCTGCCATTCTAAAACCTATTCTCTTTGGGAATTATCTTGCGGGGAAGCTGATGAGCCACCTAATTGGTCAGTGGTAGGTCTGATTTGTTTTAAGTGTCACTGTTTCTTTTTTTTTTTTTTATCGTTTTGATGGGACTGCGAGGAAAAAGTTGATTTTTAAAACATTATGAATTTTTTAGCTCAAGCGCACCTTTGAAGCATGCACCTAATTCAAATGCTTCCAAAAAACTAGACTACTCTCTATGGACTCTTGAAGAACTCAAAAATGCGTCCGAAATTTTGGGATTTTCTGATGGTGATGATATGCCTAAGGAAAAACTGATTGAAAGAGTCCAGCTTTTTTGGCAGGGACCTTCTCGGAATTCCATCTCAATTGAAGAAGGATTCTCAATGGTTGATACAGCTGCAGTGAATACAAATACTCAAAGTGGTCTACATGGAGTTCAAAAAGTGAAAAATTTGGGTGTCTCTAAAAAAGGTTCCCAACATTCTAACAGTCACTACCGTGATCCAAAAGTGGCAAAATATTCCAATCTCACTTCTTTGAATTCTAAGAAAGGATATGTTAACCAGCACTCTATTCTAGATTCTAATTTACCGTTTCAATCTAACAAGCAGCAAGGAAAGATACCCACCACTTCAGTCTCATTTTCGCAAAATAATTGGCAGCATGATTTACCAAAGTCAGGTGTTGAAGTGTCTTGCCATCCTTTTGTAGACTCTTTGAATGCATCAGATGATCACCCCTCTAATCGTGGCCAATCTAGATTAGAAATTCCATCTTCAAGTTCTTCAGATACTACCAATAATTCTCTATGTAGCCCTATACCACGAAGTCAAAACAGTCGCACCATGTTGTCCCCGAAAAGCAAAAATTTGGTCAATTCAGGAAGACTCGGCAAAAAAGGAAAAAATAGAGAAAATTTGGACACTGAGGTAGAATCCCTTGATAATGGGTCGATTCATTCCCTGTCTAGTTATGATTCCGAAAAGAATGAAAGTGATGAGTCGAATTATATAGATGGATTGTCAGACTATGGGGCAATTTTAGTTGGTGGTGCCGATCAGGAGGGAGGGGAGCCTTGGTATGCTGCGTATGCCATTACTAGTGAAGATGATGAGCCTAGGACTTTACTTTCTAAAGCTCTTCATTCCAAGCCTCCAAGGCGAAGTCGGATGGTTTCCGAAGTATTAGATCGTCAAACTTTAGCCTACTTAAAGAATGATGAAGAGACAGAGGAAGATGAGGAGATATATCAGGAAATTGATGATCTCAACAATGTTGAATATGATCATCAAGATTCATCTTCACCACCCCAATACTCTACTTGGTCACGAGATCAACTGGAACTAGAATATTTTCGTCTTTACGCTCTTGCTCATCCCACTTCCAAAAAGAAACGTCACAATTTACCCTCAACTCACGCTGGTTTAGTCAATCGTGTATTGAAGTATTGGTTTGAGGTACATGACCCAGAGGGTAAATCAGACCAAAACTTGATAACCCAAGAAAAAATTATTGATCAACTTCGAGTGGTTTGTTCACGAAAAGAGTGCCGGCAAAAGATATTAGTGTATGAGGTCCGCATTTTTCTGATTTCCTATTTTGATGAATAATGTGTTTCTATCTTAGCATACTGAGCCCGTCACAATATATATATATATATTTATTTAATTTTGAAAATACGATATACCCAACATGAATGGTATCAAATCGTAGCCCATTCGATTTAAATTTTTTGAAGAACAAGTGGCCCAACATTTTAATAAAACAAGGCTTTCACCGAATTGGAACTCGGTTATTATTAATTGGTTAGACCAACGGGGTATTACACATTACGCTGAGCAGGAAGATCCTAAAACAGGCGCGAAAAAGAAACGGTATTGAAGTACGGAAGATTTTTTTAATGTTTTTAATTTCATACAATCTCACCCAACACGGAGCATGAAGAAGTAATATGGAATCAAAGTGGGATATGTACAACATGTGGGAATAACAAAGTAGGAAGGAAAAGCGGGCAATGAAAAAGAGCTGATGAGTTATTACTGAAAGAGAGGCAGGTTGTTAGAAAATATTTGTGAGTCGATTAAGAGGAGGGCAACTTGTGAGATAATGGCTGAAGGGGAAAGCAGAGCGGACGTCGTAAAGAGAATTTTGTGCTCCTTAGCAACTGTAAAGAGGACACTACGCGATATAGCATGTGCTAAGTAGAAAAGTAAGACATGCTCGGATTTGTTTGTAATAAAGTTTTAATTGAATGTGCTATTTGTTTTTTTAATTTTTTAATTCGGTATAAGATGAAGTATGGTTCCTCCATATACTCGTCCATTTAGTAAAAAAAGAATGGAGGGTTAAGTTTTAAATAGGTGTATATTTTGTGAATGTATTTTTATCCTTTTTTTGTTTCATGTGAAACGTTTATTTTATATTTCTCCAGTGAATCATAGATATTCAATCAAGTGGAAGATTATTGTTACAGCTGTTTGGGAAAACCTTGTTCTTTTTTTGCCCCTCGTCCCCCGCCAAAAGCGGCTTAAACTCATGTTTTTGGCAGGGAGTGGAAGGTAAAAACACAGCAAGCTTTTCCCAAATAGCTGTACGTATATACACATCAAATATCAAAAATTATCATAATAGTTCTTTTTCATAAGATCAATTGTGGGGGCTGTGTGGAGTGAAAGGATTTTACTACTGGCATACGGCGTGATAATGGGATGGACAGGCGAGAGAGACTGAGTTGGATTGAGTGGCGCTCGATCGTTGCTCCTGTTGCCCTTGCACGTGACTTGTTTGCTCCTTTCCTCCCTTTAACAACCACTTCATCTTTCCATCTTTCTTCCATCATGGGTTCTCAAACATCCAAACCTGCTCAAAGGGAAGAGTTCAATGAGAAGCGTCCTGCTGCTCTCCACGACTTCATGTCCTCTTCTCATTCAAGATCTAAACCTGAAGCTGCTCATCTTACTCGTCTCAATATCACCGCTCAGGCTGATTCTCGCTTTCTTTCTCGTCCTCATCTCGTCAGAGCTTCTTTACCCTCTACATCAAATGATCATGCACTCGATGTCATTACTCTGGATGCTTTTGCAAAGTGGCAGAATACGTTTGAGCGTGATTCAAAAGCTATTTTGGCTTCCACTTTGTTATCCAAACAATATATTCCTACTGCACTTGTCAGTAGGAAAGCTGTGTCTGCCGATAAGCAAGTCTTCTCTGAAACATTGAGTGTCCAACCGTCAGTCGATCTAGTCTATCTTTTTCCTTTTTTTTTCGGTCGTTTTGATGTGACGGTCATTCTCAACTATTCATACCCATCTTTCATGTTTATTAGTACCCCAGTCACTAATCAAAAATCATCCGGAAGATGCTGGTTGTTTGCTACCTGTAACGTCGTCCGAATGGGATTGGTTAAGAAATTCAATCTGGGTAAGAATTTCTCTCTCCTAATCTAATTTTTTGTCTTGATAAAGTCACTCATTTAAACTGTTTTTCTGTTTTATTAGGCGATTTTGAGCTTAGTCAAAGCTATTTGTTTTTTTACGATTCACTCGAGAAGGCTAACTTTTACCTGGAAAGCATGATTGATGTCAGTTCTTGCATGTTATTTTTTTTTTCTTTTGTCATTGGCATTAATTAAGCATTTGAGGCATATTTAGTTGGCTGAAGAGCCTCTGGATTCTCGCATTGTTTCCCACCTTTCTTCAGCGCCCAAAGGAGATGGAGGTGTGTTTCATTATCTTTATTATCTGCGTGACGTTATTTATGTCTCGTTTTGTATAGGTCAATGGGATATGGTTGTCGGATTGATCGAGAAGTATGGTTTGGTTCCTAAGACTATCTATGATGAATCCTTCAACTCATCCAACACTGGTGCATTGGGTATGTTGTCTTTGTTTTCTTCCTTAATATCATGTATTTGTTTGATTTCTAACGGCCGTCTTTTGTGAGCAGATGCTTTTCTTACATCCAAATTGAGAGATCAGGCATTGGAGCTTAGATCCACATATGAGTCAGCTTTAGAGGAAGCAATGATTCACTCTAATCTGACCCATTGTGAGGCTCAATTGGTTGCTAACAAGGCCGCTCGCGATGCCAAAGGTCAAATGGTAAGGCTTCGTTGTTATTATTGCACCCGAGTAACTTTATTTTGATCTTCAATTTTGTATTTTTTCTCTTCACAAGATGGCTGCAATTTATCGTGTTTTGGCGATTGCCTTAGGTCCTCCTCCCTCAGCAACCACTACTTTTACTTGGGAGTACAACGATAAAAATGGAAAAGCCCACTCACTTACCACTACTCCCCTCGACTTTTATCATTTGCATTGTTCAGGATTCAAGGTGAAATTTAGTTCAATTGCGTTCTACTCACTCTTGCTTAACATGTATTATGCTTGTAGGCATCTGATTATTTTAGTTTGATAAATGATCCTCGTAATGAATATTCCAAGCTTTATTCGGTCGACCGTCTTGGTAGTGTCTGGGGTGGACGACCTGTGAAGTATGTCAACACCACTAGGTAAGCTCTCTAGGTGTCATTCTTTTTTCATTCTTTTTTTAACACCTTAACTTTAGCCAAATTATGAAAGAAACTGTGGTCAAAATGATCAAGAGCGACCGCCCAGTCTGGTTTGGATGTGATGTGGGCAAAATGTCAAACTCCTCATTAGGTATCATGGACACCAAACTGATGGGTAAGGTTTTTATATTACTCAATTCTATGTAAAAGTTAAATGTGTTTAATTTCTAGATTATGAGAGTGCATTTGGTGTTTCCCCTCAAATGTCTAAAGCCGAACGTCTTCGCATAGGTGATTCTGCGATGACCCACGCCATGGTAAGTCGGATTATTTGCATGACTTAACTTCTGAAGTTGGGTATTCAACGTTTAAACATGGTTCCAGGTCATTACAGCCGTTCACTTGAATTCTCAAGGCCACCCTGTTCGATACAAGGTTGAAAATAGCTGGAGTGACACCGCTGGTGATCATGGTTACTTTGTCATGACGGACAGTTGGTTTGATGAATACGTATATCAAATCGTTATCCCTAGCTCAGTTGCACCTTGCGACTTAAGGAGGGTATTTGAAGAGGGTGACGCTATCAGCCTACCTCCTTGGGGTGAGTAACGTTCTAATCATGTTGATGAAACTTTTGAAGCTAACATTGAATTTATTAAAATGGCCTAACTATTAGATCCCATGGGCAGCTTGGCCTAATCAATGGAAACTTTTGTAGTTGGCTTCGAAGCCGAAATAAACTTTTATCATCAGATTTTACATCTCATAGATAGGCAGTCTCTAGTTCAAATTATCATTTTTTACTTGTGATCGATTTCAACAGGTCATCATGGGTCTTTTTTTTTATCATTTGTTTTCAAGCCTCATGTACTGTGTGTACTATCATCATCATTGAAAGCAATGTTATATTTGAAGCCAAGTGCTTAGTGAATTACCTTTTTCCTGTTGTGCAGTCATTCAGTAACACTTAGCGGTTTTATAAAATATTAAACATCTTAACTATGGCCAGTAAAGCATTACACATAATGAAAATACAAAAAATGTCTTTTTTTTTTCTCTCGTGATTGTTAAATGTAAGTCGGGTGTGTATGTATGTGTATGTATAATTTCAGGATGATAAAATGGAAGGAGATGAATTTTTATTATGATGTGTATGTATGTCTTGTGAGATTTATTTTTCTTTTTTGAAGAGAGGAAGAGTGATGAACGATTATTTTAATCATTGAGGATTATTTTATACAGCTTATATATAGATATATAAATAGATATAGATGTTATATCAATTGAAAGCAGAAGAAAAAAGTTTATGAAGGAGATGATGATTGGTTTTTTTTTTTTGAATCAAATGATTTCATCGTGTGTGAAAGGGAAATGAGGAGGGATGGATTCGATTTTGATGATATGGTTACCTGGGATCATGATTAATCCTAGGTGTCGTTTTTTTGGTGGTGGGATATTGTTATTGTTAAACTGAGGTTGAGAATGAGGGTAATGAGAAGGATGAGGAGGGGGATGGTGGTAGTGGTTTTGGTGCTGGTGAGAGTGAGAGTGAGAGTGAGGAGGGTAATGAGAATGGGGAGTAGTTGTAGAAGCTAATGATGACGTAGTAATTGGAAAAGAAAGGCAGGGTAAAGAAGGTGGTGGTGGTCTTAGTGGTCTTAGTGGCGTGGGAGGGGAAAAGAATGGGGGTGATGCGTGATGGTGAGAGGGAATCGGGTTAGGTGTTTTTGAAGTTGGTGAAGTTGTGAGAATGTTTTTGGAGGTTTGGCTGTGTGGTGATGGGTAGGGTGAGTATGATGCGTTTTGTTGTTGTTGTTGTTGTGATGGTGGGGAGGATGAGGATGGTTTGAGTAGTGGAAGTTGTAGTGGTGGTGGTGATGATGATGGTGGGGAGATTTGTGATGAAGATTGTAAAGCTTGTGGTTTTGCAAGTGGCAGTGTTGTTGTTGTTGTTTTTTGGTAGTTGTAATGATATGCAGTTCTGTTAATGTTAAAAAAAAATAAACCAAATTAGTTAGATTGTTATTGTTTTTCTTTTTTGTAACATATAAAGTAATATAATATATATATATATATATATATATATATGTGTGTGTGTGTGTGTGTAATCATGAAAGAAGAGAAAAGTAAGGGTTTTTTTTTTGTCTGTTTGTTTGTTTATTTGTTTCTTACAGTAGTAGGTTATAAGCAGAGTTAGAGTTGAGTTGAGTTGGGTAGAGTGGGAGTGCAATTTTTTTTTTTTTTTTTTTTTGAGTGAGGTAGGAGGATTGAAAGGAGTTTATGATGGGTGATGGGTGTATGATAAACGGTCGAATAAATGTTTTTTTTTGTTTTTTTGTTTTTTGTTTGGAAAAGGTGAAGATGGTGATAGCGGTGGAGATAGAGATGAAAATGAAAATGAAAATAAAGAAAATGGTTAGTGGTTAGTTGATGGGTAAGAGGTTTTTCTTTATATATATATACATATATAAAGAGAGAGTGAGGAGACAATTCAATTGGGGCAGTATATTATTATTACTATTGTTATTTGGTGTTATTGTTATATATATATATTATATGAAAATAAAAAATGAATAGAGTCAGGTCAAAAAAGCAGAAAGACATAAAGCTAAAATAATAATAATAAGGCAAAATAAAAAAACGGATGAAGTAAGATGAAAAAAGAAGGCTTATTTATTATTATTATTTTTGTTTTAGATACTGACTTTTATTTAGATTTGAAAAATTGAGGGGAGGTCTTTGTTGTGGAGGTTCTTGATTTTGACTGGGTGGAAAGTTAGGTTGTAGGTGATGATGATAAGGTAAGTTTGAGTCGGTTGAAGTTTTTTCGTATTGATGATGATGATGATGATGATGATGATGATGATGATGATGATGATGATGATGGTGAGGTTGGTAAGACTGTGGTGGTAATTGTTCGGAAATAGTTAATTGGTTCGTAAAATTCATTCGATCTATTCCGCTTGGAAAAATGTTACTAGAATGAGAAGATGCAGAATTGATGATTAACTTATGGTTACTTTTATCATCATCATTTTCATTTTCATCTCCATCTCCATCGGCATCGGCATCTTCATGATGACTACTCTTTCCAGTCTTATTCCTATCTCTATTATTATTATAATAGTGAATGATGGGGTTCGGATGGATTATCATTTGTTTCTCTTCAATGGTGTCATCCATAACGATATTGTTGAATTGATCTAAAGCAATGAAGATTCCTTTAAAAGTACGAGTGGGATCGGATATTGTTATTTTAAGTGATCGACCTAAGAGAGAATATAACTGATTGAGTTTAAAGATATTCGTGTTCATGTTGGAATTGAAATTAGAACTGGTGGTGGTGGTGGTGAAATGTGGAGGAGATGGTTGATAAGAGTTTGCCATGTTTTTCTTGGTTTTTTTTCTTTGTAGATACAATGTGGAATGAAGATGACTAGTGAATGTAGATGAATGATAAGTGATATTGAGTGCAAATGTTTAATATAATATTTTATGTCCAATTATTATTATTTTCCCATTCCCTGCAAAGTCACATGCAATTTATTTTTATTTAGTATCCCTTTTAAATCCCAGTGACAATTAAAGCATCCTACTTTTGTTTCGGTAATGCCGTTCGGTAACACTACGCACCAAGTAAGATATCCCTGGTGAGGATATCCAGCGCGAGTTGGGGATATTTTAGGGAGGGACATAAGTTCAGAAAAGTAAATGTAAGAAAAGTAAGTGCAAGAAAAATAAGTGCGAGAAAAGTAAGTGTAAGAAAAATCATTTGCGACCATGTGAAATTTTTTTTTTTTCGAATAAATTGTAAAAAAAGAGAAAAAAATAAAAAAATAAAAAATGAAATAAAAATCTTTTTTTTAAGTAAAAAAAAAAAATTAAAAAACAAATTTTCTCATAGTTGCAAGATTTTTTTTTTTACACTTATTATCCTCACATATTTTTTTTGCACATATTTTCCTGACACATATTCATCTTGGACATATTTTTCTATCCTTTTATCCCTCCCTACAATAGGGGGTATCAATATTCAGGGATCCACAATTAGGGATCAGAAATTTTTTTTCTCGGGATCAGACATTATTAATTGCAGAAGATTCTTATCCACTAGCCCCAGGGCTAGTGCATAAGGAATCCATGATAATGCATTATCCTGCCTCTTATACCCCAATTTCCATTCCTAATTCCTGATCCCAAACTCATCTCATCCATGATGGATTTGCAAGAAAGTCACATGACTCATAATTGCTGATGCCATCCTTAAGTCTTTCCTCACTCTATGCTACTTAATTTTGGTGGCAAACACTTAAGTTTTTTTTCTATCTACACACCCCAACTGCACATTTGGCAGTGAATTCCCACTTCCCACTCATCACCTAAACCTTCTACCAACACCTATACTACTGACAAGAATGAAGCACCTCTCTACTAGACAGCTACTTCACTCCACTATTAATGCTATCACTTTACTTTTAGTTCTCTACTATAAATCTGACTCTGATTTGGAAGATGCCTTAGCCTATTTGTGTTTTCTTTCCAAAAAGTGTTACCTCATTTCCAGGGGGCCAAATCTTTAACATGATCCCCGATATGATCTCCACTCCATTCTCAACATTTCCCTACTAAACTTCACTCAGCTATTTAGAACTTCACCCAATTTGTTCTTCAAACTTTATCAACTCATCTCTGAACATCCTATCTTTCATAACAATTCCCATAACAAACAGCATAATCCTGCCATTCAACTTGCTGTTGCATTATGTTGCTTTGGCTCAAATGGAAATGGTGCTGCTGTAAGACGTTTGGATAATCTATTTAACATAGGATATGGTACAGTGATATTATACACCAAGCGCTGTATGATTGCTATCCTTTCCCTCAAGTCTCAAACACTTGCTTTGCCAACTCCAGAACAACGACTTGAATCCTCTCAAGTAATGCAAGCCAAAGGTTTCCCTGGCTGTGTAGGTTTTGTTGATGGAACAACTATACCTTTGAGTCAAATGCCTGCTCATGATGGGAACAATTATTTTGATTGCAAAAAAAGGTTTCTTCAAAATCATCTCCGATTTCTCATCATTCATGAACTAACTTTTTATCTTCCTTCTAGATACTCTATTGCCGTTCAACTTATATGTGATGTCAATAAAAAATTTATTGCTCTTCAAAGTGGCTGCCCTGGATCATGTCATGACTCTTCTGTCTTCCAAAGAATGAGGATTTCTCAAACCCCAGACTCATACTTTGACAAATCTCAGTACCTCCTTGCAGACTCAGCATATGCAAGTGGGAAGTACATTATACCTGCTTTCTGTGGTGCAACCTTAGAAAATGACCCCAAAACTAAATTTAATTATCACCTTGCCCAATCAAGAGTACGGATTGAACATGCTATAGGTATTTTAAAGGGACAAATTTCTAGTCTTTGGGAGCTCTGAATCCAATTTCAAAAAAAAATGGAGATCAAAACTGCAAATCATTGGATCATGACTTGTGTTATACTCCACAATATCCTAGCTGATTTAAAGGATGAGTGGAATGATCTTTATGAAGAAGAGGATCCTGAACCAGCACCAGATCTCCCCTCCCTTGAATCTCAAAACATTCAATCAACCAGCATACAATCCATTATAATGCCAATCACTCTCCAACATTTCACTTCACAACACTTTTAAAATTTTTTTTGGTGCTTCCCACATGTCCACTTTGTGTACTTTTTTCACTTGGTTTGGTATTTTTGTTTGATGAAATTCATTTTTTTTTGAATTTATGGTGTGGTTTTCCAACATTGGCAGACACCTTTTTTGCTCTGTTTGGCATTGTTTTGGTATGTCTTAATTGGCATTGGTTGAATAATTGAGTGTTTTCTGGTTTTATTCAATGAATATTGCGACTACAGGTATGTGGGTACTACCATTGGATAGCCCTGGTTTTTCTCTATATTTGATGTTGTGTTGATATTTTTCATATTCCAAGTTTTAAGGGGTCCTTTACTCATTTTTCATTTCTAAAAGATAGCTGTTTCATTTTCTTTTTTGTGTTTTATGGGCTAACCTTAAGTCTTAGGGTTAAGTACTTAGTACCATTAAGTAGAGCTAATTTGGCTCTATATTGTATGTCTCAATGTTGTCATAGCTTAATTATGTGTTTTAAGGGTTTTAGTAGTTGTGGTGGATTTTTCTAAGTATTTTGGGCTTTATTGGAGGTTTTTGGTGGTTTTATGGCTTCAGGGTGTTCCAGCTGCCTCTAGGCAGGCCTCCTGACATTGGGCAGACCCCCCGCCTTGGTGCTAAGAGGCTGGGAAGCACTTCTCTTTTTTTTTTTTTTTTTTAGATGGCTCATTGGTTTTCTTTCACCAGCTCAACATGAAATCACATATTTTGTCAGTGTTTTTTTTTATTCATTCATCACTCATATCCCTTTCAACCTCTCCTCAAACATCCTTCAAATATTTTCAATTCCTCTATTTCATTTCTCTATTTCTCATCTAATCTCTCCAGGTAAGTCATTCTTTTTCTTATTTTTGATTTTTTTTTACTTGCTAATAATTTATTTTTTCTCTGTTTTTTTTGTCCTTTTTTTTTTTTTTTTTTTTTTCTTTTTTTTTTGTCCTGTAAGTGTTTTTTTTATTTTGGTTTTCAAGGTTAGACTAATTTTGTTTTTTTTGTTCTATCTTTTTTTTCACCCTCCATCATCCCCCTTTCCCCCCTCCTTGTCTGCCTCCATACCCTCCTTTCTCCCCTTCTTGGCCACCTCAAGTCCCCCCCTTTCCCCCCTCCTTGTCTTTCAGCATACCACCCTTTCTCCCCTTCTTGGACACCTCAACTCCCCTCTTTAATCCCTCCTTGCCCACCTCAACCCCCCCTTTACCCCCTCCTTGCCTGCCTCAAACTCCCCCCCTTTACCCCCTCTTTGGCCCCCTCAAATCACCCCTCATACTGCTCCACACCCCCCCCACCACCTACTTATCAAATCGGTAAAAATTGTTAGTAATTTTTCATTAACTTGTCGAATTGCTAACAATTTGATAAGATAGTTAACAATTATCAGCTATTGCTCACTATCTTATCAAATCGTTACCGATTCAATAAGTTAGGTGTAGGGGGGGGTGGTCTGAGGTGCGTCTGAGGGGGTAAAGGGGGGGCTTTAGGGGGCCAAGGAGGGGATGAAGGGGGGGTAAAGGGGGGTGTAAAGGGAGGGTAAAGAAGGGGTAAAGGGGGGGTAAAGGGAGGGTAAAGAAGGGGTAAAGGGGGGTAAAGGGAGGGTAAAGGGGGGGTAAAGGGAGGGTAAAGAAGGGGTAAAGGGGGGTAAAGGGAGGGTAAAGAGGGGGTTTGAGGAAGCTAAGGAGAGGTTAAAGGGGGGGTAAAGAAGGGTTAAAGAAGGGGTAAAGTGGGGGTAAAGGGGGGTTTGAGGCGGCTAAGGAGAGGTTAAAGGGAGTTAAAGGGGGGGTAAAGAAGGGGTAAAGGGAGGGTAAAGGGGGACTAAAGGGGGGGTTTGAAGCAGGTAAGGGGGGGTCTGAGGTGGGTCTGAGGGGGTAAAGGGGGGGCTTTAGGGGGCCAAGGAGGGGATGAAGGGGGGGTAAAGGGGGTGTAAAGGGAGGGTAAAGAAGGGGTAAAGGGGGGGTAAAGGGAGGGCAAAGAAGGGGTAAAGGGGGGGTAAAGGGAGGGTAAAGAGGGGGTTTGAGGAAGCTAAGGAGAGGTTAAAGGGGGGTAAAGGGGGGGTAAAGAAGGGGTAAAGAAGGGGTAAAGAAGGGGTAAAGGGGGGTTTGAGGCGGCTAAGGAGAGGTTAAAGGGAGGTAAAGGGGGGGTAAAGAAGGGGTAAAGGGAGGGTAAAGGGGGACTAAAGGGGGGGTTTGAGGCAGGTAAGGGGGGGTTGAGGTGGGCAAGGAGGGCATTTTGAAGAAAAAAAAGACTAATCTCTGCTTTTTGATTTTTTTTACAGAATTTATTTTCTTTCCCTTAGTTTCTGGACATTTCTCCGTGTTTTCAAAATAAATCAGGTAATTTAATTTTTTATATTTGTGTTTGTTTTTTCAAATAATTAATTATTCTGAAATTTACTGAAATCAATTTTTTTATTTATATTTTAATAAATTGGATTGAATGATATCGACAAGTATTTCCAATATCAGGTAAGTAATTTTTATTTATTTATTTTTTTAATTTAAATTTACTGATTTATTTTAATTTTTTTGATTTACTCTTTTTTTTGGGTGATTTTGTTTTACCTTGTATTTTAATTATAATTCAGGTTTTTATTTTTAAATTTTATTTTTTTTCAAAATTGTTTACTGATTTTTTTGCAACTAATTTTATTTGTTTTTTTCTTCCCAAAATTTTTTTTTCTTTTCAATTATTTTACATATAATTTTTTATTATTGGGATTTTTTTTAATATATTTATGTCTTCAAATTTTGAAAGCTCCAAGAATAATCATCAAATATATTCAAATTCTTCTTCTCTTTACTTTCTTCTATCTATTCAATGTCCTTCAACTCTATTCCTGTAATATTTTCAAATTTTTCTTCTTTATCTTTACTTTTTAAACTTCCCTTTTTATATTCCTCTTTTTCAATTTTATTTATCCTTTTTATTTTTTTCATTTAATTTTGGATTTGTCTCTTCCAATTATTTTTTAAAGATACATCAAGAAAGATTACTTTTTTATATAATGGTGCATCTGCCTATTATATAAAAAAGGAAAACTTGATTGGGACTGGTGAAGTTAATTGGTTGTAAAAATTTTCAATATTAATTTTTTTCTTTTAATTTTGGATTTGTCTCTTCCAATTATTCTTTAAAGTTACATCAAGATTGATCACTTTCTTATATAATGGTGCATCTTCCTATTCTATAAAATAGGAAAACTTGATTGGGACTGGTGAAATTAATTGATTGTAGAAATTTTCAATTTTAATTTTGGATTTTTCTCTTCCAATTATTTTTTGAAGTTGCATCAAGATAGATTACTTTTTTATATAATGATGCATCTGGCCTTAGGCTGTTCTAATGTTTATTATATAAAATAGGAAAACTTGATTGGGACTGGTGAAAATAATTGGTTGTTGAAATTTTCAATTTTAATTTTTTTTTTTAATTTTGGATTTGTCTCTTCCAATTATTTTTTAAAGTTACATCAAGATAAATTACTTTTTTATATAATGGTGCATCTTCCTATTATATGAAATAGGAAAACTTGATTGGGACTGGTGAAATTAATTGGTTGTAGAAATTTTCAATTTTAATTTTTTTCTTTTAATTTTGGATTTGTCTCTTCCAATTATTTTTTAAAGTTACATCAAGATAGATTAATTTTTTATATAATGGTGTATCTGGCCTTAGGTCGTTCTAATGGCTATTATATAAAATAGGAAAACTTGATTGGGACTGGTGAAAATAATTGGTTGTAGAAATTTTCAATTTTAATTTTTTTTCCATTTTATTTTTTTGATTCAATAAATTGCAGGGGGGGGGGTATTGCCAAATTTTCATATCAGACTTTAAAAAAAATTTGACTTGAAAATTTGATGATACTCTTTCCTTAATTCAATAAAATACAGGGGGGGGGGTATTGCCAAATTTTCATATCAGACTTAAAAAAAATTTGACTTGAAAATTTGATGATACCCTTTCTTTAATTCAGTAAAATACAGGGGGGGGGGGTATTGCCAAAGTTTCATATAAGACTTGCAAAATTATTTACTTGAAAGAAATTTGGTGATACCCAACCCTTAGTTCAATCAAATGCAGGGGTGGGATTGGGAAATTTTCAAATGTGACTTGAAAATTTAAACTAAAAAAGAATTTTGAACATTAAAAATTCTTGAAAATTTTATTTAAAAGAGAATTTATAACATTAAAATATGAAAATTCAACTAAAGATGGATAGAGTAAAAAAATACAGGAAATAAAGATAAAAATTTATGTACAATTAATTATGAACAGTTGAAGTGTATGATAAATAAAAAAAACTAGTCATCAAAATTTTCTTCAAACGTTCAATTTCCTCAACAGATTTATTAGCTTTAACACATTCTATCAAGAATTCTTTACTTTTGGAATTTTCTTCACGATCAAGCTTATATTTCATCTGTTCCATGAGGTTTTGATGCTCAAGTGTTTTCTCATCTTTCTTCTAATTTTTCAATACTTAGAGATAACTCAAATTTTTTCTCCTCCAAGTCTTGTGCCCTATCATTCTTCCATGAAGAGGGTTCAAACTTCTTCTCTTCCAAATCATATAACCTGTCATCCCTCCTTAAAGAGAGCTTGTATTTTTGCTTTTCAAACTTTAGAGTCTCTTTAGCAACTTCCACTTGTTCTAGAGTGATAAGAAATATTAACAAAAAGTAGAAAAAAAGCAGAGTAAAGTATTAAGAGGTTTGGTATCACTTACCAGCATCACATTTCTCCAAAAATTCTTCAATAGAAGAAAAAGGGGTTTGAGATGAAGTATCACTTTTTCTTCTTCTTTGAGAGTGGAAATTCAGACTACTTGAAGCCCTTCAATTTTTGTTCAAGGTTACATTTTCCTCCTCTTCATTTTTGCTGGCTTCTGACTCAGTTGATTGTGGCTACTGCATTAGTTCTTCAGCTAATTTATAAATAAGAAAATGTAAATAAAAAAGAATTGTTAAGATAAAAGAAAAAAAACATACTTGAGTTAGATCAGGCTGGTTTATATTGCCATAAGGATCTATTGAAAAGATATCTTGATTTGTGGAAGTTAAATGAGGGGAGGCTTGAGTAGAAGAAGAAGGAAAAAGATTTCTTTTGACATCTAGTTCAGAGATAGCATCTTCACCATCCAACATGTTTGTAGGATTAACATCAGCTTTCCCTCCAAAAATAGAATCTATCTCTTTAAATTAAGGACATAAGGAATCAAGTTTATCATCTATGGATTTTATTCCCTTACTGATATCAAGGTCAGTAATACCAAAACCAGTAGAATATGATAGAGTATTTTCCTTCTTTTACTTGGCTCAATAATGCTTGGAGCATTCAGACATCTGTTTTGGTAAAAGATCTATCCTTACCTTAGTCTTATTCCGTAATTCGTTGGCCATTAGAAGATAACCATTAACTTTTGATGCAGGGGCCGTCCTACTTTAGTCGCATACTCAGTACCAAAACAAGGATCATAGTTAGATTTAGTTTTTAGCCAGGTAATAAGAATGAGATTATCATCTTCTTTTAGTGGAAAAATTTTGGATTTCTCAGAAGAGCCGGGGAAAGAGGGAGTAGTGGGATTTGAAGAACAACTGGGTGATGGCTGCCTTTGAGAAGATCTATGATGATGAGGCATGTTAAGATAATTAAAGATGAAAAGGAGCAGAAACAAGCAGATGAGATAGCGAGATGAAAAGGAGCAGAAACAAGCAAATGAGAGAGAGAGATGAAAAAGAGCAGAATCAAATAGATGAAATGGGGAGAAATTCTGAGTGGATAGAATGAACAGGATGGGATGAGAATGGGAGTGCACAGCAAGGTAGAAGGCATATCCAGAGATTAGTCCAAGATGTGGTTATGGCAGAAAGTTGTGCAACATGTGGTTATGACAGAAAGTTGTCCAAGATGTGGTTATGAAAAATTGAGTAAAAAAATGTCAGATAAGAGGTGAACATTGACACGTAAAGTGTCTAATAACCAAATTATTAGCAAAAATAATTGCCAAAGATAATTGGGGTATAAGAATTTTTATCCACAATTAATTTAATTGCGGATTGGTAAACATTGATACCCCCTAATCTCCCCAACTTGCGCCAGATATCCCCATCAGGAATAATATAAGGATAGAAGAATATGTGTAAGAAAAATGTGTGTGAGGAAAATATGTATAAGGAAAATATGTGCAAAAAAATATTTGAGAAAAACTAGTGTAAGAAAAATAGGGGGTATCAATGTTGACCAATCCCCAATTAAATGAATTGCAGATAAAAATCCTTATACCCCAATTATCTACCGCAATTATTTTTTGCTAATAATTGGGTTATTAGACACTTTACGTGTCAATGTTCACCTCTTATCCAACATTTTTCTACTCAATTTTTCATAACCACATCTTGGACAACTTTCTGTCATAACAACATGTTGCAAAACTTTCTGCCATAACCACATCTTGGACTAATCTCTGGATATGCCTCATGGATGTGATGAGTTTGGGATCAAGAATTAGAAATGGAAATTGGGGTATAAGAGGCAGGATAATGCATTATCATGGATTCCTTATCCACTAGCCCCGGGGCTAGTGGATAAGAATCTTCCGCAATTAATAATTTCTGATCCCGAAAATTTTTTTCCTGATCCCTAATTGCAGATCCCTGAACATTTATACCCCCTAATATCTTGCATCCTTGAGAAATTTTGTTTTTTAATTTTATTTTCTCAAAAAATTGATTTTTATTTTTTTCTTTTTTTTACAATTTTTTTTTTGAAAAAAATATTCTATTGGTTGCAAGTGATTTTTCTTACAGTTACTTTTCTTGTACTTATCTTTCTTGCACTTGCTTTTTTTAAATTTATTTTTCTGACCTTATGTCCCTCCATAAAATATCCCCAAATTGCACTGGAAATATCTATCAGGGATATCTTACTTGGTGCATAGTGTATGTCAAGGGAACCTTTTGGTCTAGAAGATTTTATCATGGTCCAAATGGCAGTGAAGGGGGATAACTCAAGAATTTAAATCAAGGCATGTAGATTTTTATCTTTTATGTTGTATTACTCAATTTAAAAGGTATGAAAGGGATTATTATTATTACATTGTGATATTAGAATTATAATATTAAGGGGATATCAAAGTTAGAAATTTGTAGTTATTTAAAAGGTATTTCACAACACAAAAAGAAAGCCACAAAGTGGACATTATTTCTCATGAAAAAGGTGTCTTGAGGGCACAATATAGCATATTTTAAAAAATAATCATGGTTGATTTGGTGGAATAAAGAGGTATTTTAAAACAGAAGATTTCTGTCAACCAGGCTGATAGAATTACCCAGTAAAATAATTAATTATTTACTGGGATGAAGCCATGACTTTTTTATTTTTTCTTATTTTATTATTAATTATAGTATTTTACTTTGAATTACTTGTAATAAATTAACTAATTACAATAAGTAAATTTAATAAATATTTAAAATTAATATTAATGTCCCTTATATTTTTATTCCATAACACTGTGCTCAATGACAGGTTAAATGAAATAAAAATTAATACTAAAATAAAATAAATGAAAAATTCAAATTATTTATTTAAAAGTGACATTTAAAGAAACTTTAAAATAAATCAAATAATTTGACATATACAGTAAATACATTATATTAAAACATTTTTTATAGAACAACCTTAATATTTACAATATTTTATTCTGAAATTTTCTTTTTCTCTCATACTCCAGTATATAGGATTTTTTAGCACTGTGCTTTCTCTCTGTTTTGCCTATATAAGGCCTCTCATTTTTGTTGTTTTAAAGGATCTTTTATTTACACAACAATTTATTTAATTACCAACAATAATATCTTTATTACTAATACTTATTGCTTTAGTACTTACATCTCCGCAATTCTAATACATATAATTATAATAATAATTATAATCTTACCTGTTAATTGAGTAATTAAACATAAAGATAATCCTCTATGTACCTTTACTTTGAAATCCTTGAATATCCACCTATCACCACTGTTGGACCTCTTTTAAAATCTTCTAGACCAAAAGGACCCCTTGACAGTAGGGAGACTTTCCAAATCGTCGTCAATGCACCAATAACTTGAGGCCAGCAAATGTGGGACAATCGACTACAAGCACCAATATGGACTGGTGGAGCACTAAAAACGACAAACATCATCAGGAACGCGACTTACTTTTTTTCGGCAACTAGGAATAGAACCTCGCTCAAAATCTAAGTTTTATATATTGACAACTGTCATATATATTTGTGGTGACTATACTTGTTACTATCTGTGGGTCTCACTTTGCATATTTCATAGTTTACGTTTATCCTTTTTACTCAGCACTCTGCAGTGGCATTAATTTGCTCACATTACAGGGGGAGGTGCCTGGTAAATAATAATTTTTTTTCCTAGTTGACCAAGATAGAACTATTTTGTTCTTAGTCCTAAAAGTAACATAGATTAAATTAATTATACTATATATATATATTTTAATTAATTCATTTGAACTTCTGTCCTGATAATTAAAATATTATATTATTGTTTCAGTTGACAAATTGTCCTGGAAGTAAAATAATAAATATATAAAATTAATTGAATTAATTATATTAAATTATTTCAGTTGACATTAAGTCCTGGTAATTAAATTTTTCAGTTGACTCTTAGTCCTGATAATTATAACATATATATTAGTAATTAATTGAGAATTGTGTTAATTATTTCAGTTGATTCATTTTGAATCCAGGTAATAAAATATAAATATCTTAAGTGGTTTAAATAAAAATTGTTATAATTATTTCAGTTGATTTTTTTCCTGATAAATAATAAATTTTCATTATTCCAGCTGATTAAATAATCCTGATGATTGATTATATACCTGAAATATTTTTATTTTTCCCTTTATTTTACTTTCAACAAAGTTAAATAATAACTGATTATATTTTAAAATTTCTTTCTCTCAGTTCAGTTATACTCAAGAATGACTGATCAAAGGGCTTCTGCTGGCTGTGATGACAAACTAGACTTGATTGATAATGATGAGACTTCTGTAAGTTCTCCTTTGACTATAAAACTTGCTCAAATTAATCAATTACTGGACCAATCAGGATGTGGAAATGCAAGAAATAGAGATAAAAGTGGAAAAGACTGCTCTGGATCAAAAGCCCCCAGTAGAGCTTCCTAGAGGATTCAAGATAAAAAAGATTCCCTTTCAACAGCAAGACAGCAACATCTCCACTCACATCAAGGAGTTGAGGACAGAGAGCCTCAAACTAAAATCAAAAATAGAAATTCTAGAAGAAAAGGTAAGAAATATAGAATACCTTCTTCAAGAGAAGAGGAAACCTCCTCCAGAAGTAAAAGCCCTTCTAAAATTGGCTCCTCAACAACAGAAAAATATGGAAGTTTCAAAATGGCAATGGGACTGGCTAAAAACACAGTGGGACTACCTCCAGGCCCAAAAAAAACAGAAAGCACCCCTGGAAGGTCCTTCCAGGCCCCATCAGTTCAACCCAACACCTCCTCATGCCTACCAAGGAGGAAGAAAGAGGAAGAACAATAAAATTCAGTTTTTTCTAAAACCATGGCAAGCCCCTCTGTTAAGTCCCAAGTACACTTTCTTGTTACTTATTCAGTTCCTTCAGGTAATTCTGGAAGAAGAGATGATACCTTGATACCAGTAGAGGCTAGCTATAGTAGGCATATTTCTCAATATTCTAATGTGACTAATCCTTTGGTATTGATTGCTAATTCAATGATAAATTCTGATATGGCTATTATTGATGAAGCATATGATCCTGAATTTTATAATAATCTGGAAAATTATTTTTTTTCCTTATTAAGAAATACTCCAGATGTAGCTGCCATTAATGATGAATATTTGAGGGATATTATTGCTAAACAAAATCATATAATGAAAAACATGCAATTGACTCAGAAATTAAAAATAGTTTGTTAACTGAACACAGTTATCAAGCATTAAGGAGTGAGTTACAGAGAGTTTCTGATGATTTGTTTCACTAAAAGGTAACTCATGAAAAGAAATTTGCTTTGTGGCAAAATATCAAGAATGATTTGTCTAAATTAAAAGATACTGTGTATACCTATTTCCAGGAGCTAGAGGAACATAAGTTGAACTTAAAGAGATTAGGTGACCATTATTCATCTTTACAAAATAAGAACCAGTTATCTTTTGCAACCATCAATCAGAATTTATCTAGTATTCCAAGAATGAAAACTAGGTTAACAACCATTGAAGAGAAATTGAATTCATTGATACATGATCAAAAGTTTTCTGAAATTTCTTTGAAAGAACATGTTGTGCAGGATACCCCAAGTATACCTGTTCCTAGTTCATCTAAAGTAAAATTAGTGCCAGAAATTCCTGAAGATATCACTGAGTTTCCATCAAAACTTGATGATGTACCTAAATTGTCAGCCAGGCTACTAGACTTACCCAGTAAAATAATTAATTATCTTACTGAGATGAAGCCACACCTTTTAATCCTTATTAATCATTAATTATTTACAAACTACTTATGTATTACTTACAACTAACTAGCTAAGTACAATAAGTAATGAAAAAAATTAATAAAAAGAAGTAACTGTCACATACATTTTTTCCCTAACACTGTGCTCAGTAATACAGATGAGAGGGAATAAAAATAGTATTAAAAATATAAAAATATAAAAAGAAAAAACTTTTGAAATTCTTTTATTTAAATTTTGTTAAATCAACATTTTAAATAAAATGTTTTTGTACTAAATGTGACAGATCAAGGGATTAAAAGTTTTATTTCAAATAAAGTAATATCTTTTATTGACGCACTATTTAGTATATTTTTTATTATTTCATATACACTCTTTATTTAGTTTCTTTTCCCATACCCTTGTATCATGTTAACTCTGTGTTTTTATTTCTCACATCTTTGCCTATAACAGGCCCTCTCTTTTTGTGCTTTTGAAAGATCATTCCATTACTTACTTATTTTATTAAATCAATTACTACCATTAAATATTTATTACTATTTTTTTTTGTATTAGTACTTACAACTACGTAATTCTAATTCATTAATTATAATAATAATCAAAAATTTTACCTCTTATCATTTGGGAAATTAATCTTTAAGATAGAAAATACATACCTGAGTTTGAAAACCCTAAAAATCATTTTTATCACCATTGGAACTCTCCATAAAATTTTCTAGACTTGAAAGAGACCTTGACATAAATCATCTAAAGAAGGATTGAACAATGAGATTACTGCCCAACTGGAGAAGTTACAGCTCCTTCTCACTCAGAAACAAGCTTGTAATAAGGAGACCACTTCAAATCAAAAGAATTGGCCAAAACTTGACCAGTATCCAACATTTGATGGTGATTCTTCCTCTGATTGGCAGAAGCTCATTTTGAGGATTGATAATTTAAAGAATTCTTATAAACTCCCAGATGAGGAAATTGTGTCAAAAATAATTTCTTTATTTACCAATTTAGCCTCAATGTGGTATGAATATTTTCTCTTGGATAAAAATGACTACTCATGGGAAGATTGGAAAAAATTAATTAAAGCATAATTTGGTGGTTCCTAGTTTAGGATAGCTCAACAAAAGGCAGTATGAAGAAGCTAGATAAAACTCTTCTTGTCGGTGTATCTAGTATATAAGTATGATTTAATAGTATTTATTAATGGTCCTACTACTAATTTATAAATGATTTAGTGATTAAACCTCAGGGGAAGACTAATAAAATAGTTATAATCAAATAAAACTCTCAATACTTGGATTAAATGTGTGCTAGTGGTGGAAAATAGATAAATAGAATATAGTTATAGCTTATATAATGATAATATAAATTTATAAAGGCTTTATAATATATTTCTGAATGATAATAATTGTGTTTAAATGTTTATTTGAATTTTAGTAAGTAAGTGATGATCAATAACCCGTCAAATCCCTCCTTACTCATACCAAAATCCACTGGAGTGCACAGACCTCCAATCCAGATGATGTCACTGCTATCCCCCGCAATTACAGAGCTGTAAGGGCCCATCACCTCCCCATGGCATCCACATCAAGCAGATTCAACACCCAGACCTCCAGTAAGGACCCTTCATCACAATTAATGATAACACAGACCCATACCATAAATAGAAAATCCAGATAAAAGAGGATACCATAAAGAAACAGGTAAAATAACTAATCAAAAATGAATAAAAGGAAGCCGAAAGCATATAAAGGAAAAAAATTAAATGTCCAAGCCCCCAATAACATCCCCAAGCATCTATATTAACCCAGAAATGACCTCCCAACCCATAAATCCATGAATATCCATCAAAGGAAACAGATTAAGTTGTCCAAACTGAGTACATGTGCCTGAAATAGATGTATATGCTTCTGTAGGTGTTGTGAATCCACTGAATACGTCCATATGACCTAAAATAAGCAGAAAAACAAAGGTTATAGGCTATTAAGAGGCTAAAGCCCACTTACAGACCTAAATATACATAATATACTGCATATTTCACTGAATATGAGATTTATGTATACATATAAGCTTATGTATGTCAATAATTACTTAATATCACTTAAGATAAGTATATTATGACTCCATTAACACCTTAATAAGTATTATTAGGCTATGGATAGGCTATTTAAACTACTATAAGTTATATAATAGTGTAGTGATTATATATATATGTATTATAAACATATAAATAAGTATTTTAACCTTATTTTTAAGATATAAGCTTAATGTATTTAAGGTTATTATATTTTAAAAATAAGAATTAATCAGTCCTGGAGATACCTAGGCTGACACTCCCTCACCCAAAAAAAACAATAAAAAATGTTAAGACATTTTAATTAAAAGTAAGGAGTGAATAGAAACTTTTTTTAATTTTCAATAATACATATACTGAATAAACAGTATTATTTTGATTTACATTTTTTTAAAAGAGATTTTTAAGATCAGAGATTTCATTTTCTGGAATCCACTGGTCATATTCATTTGATTTATCTTTAAATCTTAATAGATACTCAACTCCCTTTTCTTTAGTAAGGTGTCTCTTTTTAAGTATCTTTTCAATTTCTGCCTTTTCAACTATTTCTTCAGGTTGCTGTTTGTGCCTTCCTGATCTTCTTTGAAATAGATAAGTATCATTAGAATGTTATGATTTTATAAGAGAAATAGGAAATACTGGATGTTTTCTATCATATGGTGCATATAGAATAACCTCATCAGCATTGTTACCAACCATCTTTATAGCTACAAATGGTCCAATGAATGGATCCTTCAATTTAACATTAACATTTAAATTAAAATGTAGTGTAGAAATAAGGACTTCATCACCCTCTTTGAACATTTGCTCTTTATGGGCTTTATCCCATCTTTTCTTCTCATACTCAAAAGACTTATTTATACATTCTTGAGCATGTTTTATGCATAATTCTTGCATCTGAAGAAAAGACTTAGTACCTGTATGGATATCCAATCTAGGTAATTTATTAAGAGTTTTAGCAGGGGTATCAGGTACATAACCCAACCATACCTCAAATGGCTTTTTGCCAGTGACAGAATGTACTGTACTTTTGTATGCATATTCTAAACCTGGGATAAGGGTTACCCAATCATATGTGAATTTGTCATTGTCTTTAAAGTTAAGACCAAAAGCACAATATCTTTTTATCATATCTTCTAAAGTTTGTATCTTTCTTTCTGCTAGCCCATTAGTTTGTGGATGGTGTGCTGTAGAAAGTTTTAATTGACACCCTGAAACATCCATAAGTGATGTCCATAACTCAGAAGTAAATTTAGGATCTCTGTCTGAGACTATTGCTTTGTGAAAACCTGCTATATTTAACATTTGTGTCCACCATAAAAAAGCTAAGTCCTTTGCAGAAACCTCTTTGTGGGTAGGAATAAATTTACACATTTTTGTAAATCAATCTACAATTACCCAGCAGGAGTTATAACTCTTATGCCCTGCTATTGGCAAGCCTGTTACAAAGTCAATATTAATTATTTCTCATGAAGCTTTTGGTTGCTCAATTAGTTGTAATAAACCAGCTCTTTTGCCTGTTAATCTTTTAGATTTTTGACAAGAATCACACGTCTCAACATATTTTTGAACATCCTCAGACATGTTAATCCACCAAGCTGTGTTTTTTACTCTGGTAAATGTTTTATGGTAGTCAAAATGACATGCTAAGATATCATCATGACATATACTTAACATTAACTCCTTCATTGAAGGGGAAATTACAATTACATTACTTAATTTTTTCCTGTAATATATAAAACCATCCTCAATGGAAAATTTCCCTTTTTCTAATGCCTCTTTATACTTATTTGGTAATGTTTTTATTAAAACATTCATTGAAGCATTAGACAGATCATGTCGGCCGGTCGTCTAGAAGAAGGAAAGAGAGGAGGAGAAGGAGGAAAGGAGTATGGGTAATAAAACAAAAAAATTTAATAAAATTATTTAATTTATCGAGAGAAGGCAACGATGAGTGAGCTGAGAAGAGACAACAATTTGGTTTTATAAATATTAATATTATTTAAGTAAGAATTCTGCGCGGCAACCAATATAATTACTATCAGACTTAAAGCAACCTTTAAATTGTTATATAAAATTTTAATTAGAATTTTATTACTAATAAAAAGAATATAAACGTAATATAAAAATTGTATTTAATTTGTTGAGTGTATAATAAGTGATAAGGCTACAGGGGATTATCCAAGGCCCTTTTATAGGCAATGGGTCCTCTGAAGCGCTACTATATCAGTAAATACAATGATTAGAAAGGAATAAAACAAACATATCAAAAGAGTAAATGAAACATAACAATATAGAGAAAAACATGAAACAAATAATTAAAAGCCCAATTAAGAATCCAATTTCCCCGCCATTAATCCCCAAATCAGTAAGTGACAATAGTAAATAACTAAACAAGATTGGAAACATAGGAACTATGAGAAATATAATTCCCAACAGATGGTACATTCTGATTAGAGGACATTTTAAGTGAAACAAAAAAATAATTTGACGCAACAAAACAAGCAATTAATCTCAATTTAGTCCAAATTAATTTATTTGTTTTTTCTAACACAATTAAGGGTCAAAAGAAGCGTCCTTAATAATTGTTTAGTATCATATGAGAGGTATTAGTTAATATATAAATTTAAGTAATTAATTTAAATATATTATAAATCAAATTTACACTTGTAATTATAATATATGTTTTTTAATTAATTAAATATAAATTTATAATTATTAAATACATAAAAATGCGCCATTATTTGTAGAATATATTATATTATGCTCAATTTAATTGTATATAAAAATATATATAACCAATAAATTTAATGTAACATTTGTATATAATAAAATTCTTTTATAATTTCATTATGTAATAAAATATTAAGTTATATTCATTAAATACAAGTCTTACTCACTCTTTAAGGTTTTATAATTTATATATCATTTACTGGACTCCTGGAATAGCCTGGCTGACAGATCATTTAATATTTTAGTGAGTTTACTCAAGTCAGGATCTGAAGCATACATGTCAAGAATTGATTGCATAAATTCATCCTCAAGATCTACAATATAAATGCCACAAATGTTAATAATATCTGACTCAGGAACATAAGCAGGATTATCATCATCATTAGGCAGAGGTACTCTAGATAAAAAATCATCATTAGAGTGTAAGGTTCCTGCTCTATGTGTAATAGTCATCCATCCTATGTATTTTTGTACAGCTAATTGCCATCTAAACATGTGTCTATTAGGAGTAAAATGTTTAAGAGTGACTTAACTGCACTACTGTCAGCCGGTCATCTAGAAGAAGGAGAAGGAGAAGAAGGAAAATAGAAAGGTGGAAGACAAGGTAATATAAAGGTGTAAAGAAATTAAATAGTATAAGTATTTTAAAAGGGAAGTCAAAGAGGTTGCTTGGGGATTTGACACTATGGTATGGGTTTTTAAATTATAATATACTTATTTAACTAGCAATTTTTTTCAATGTGTGACAGACAGCTATTATTATTATGAGACTTAAGACAATCTTTAATTACTTATATACTTTTTAAATTAGATTAAGAATACTAATATAAAAGATAATAAACATAATGAAATTTGTTTGAGTGTAAATAATGATGCAGCTACAGGGGATAATCCAAAGCCTTTTATAGGCAAAGGACCCTCTGAAGCATCACCATATAGTAATTACAAAAAGGAATAAAATGAAACTAGACATTAAAAAGAATAGAACTAAAACACAAGACATTCAACTAAACCCATGAGTAAGTAACTAATTTTCCCACCATAATTTCCCAAAAACACTTAATTAAAATAATTAGTAACCAAGAAAGCTTGAAACATGAGAACAGTGAGTAAAATAATCCAAAACAGACATTATAGTGACATGTAAAGGGTTTAATTAAAACAAATAGAATTATTTTCACGCCAAAAATTCATGTAACCAATTCGATCCAGTTTAAAGCAATTTTAATTAATTGTTTTAACTATGTAATTAATTCAATAATTAGCTTAAATGAGACATATAAGTAATTTAATGATATTTGTAATTTAAAGTGGGGATTTTAATACCATGTTATTAAATAAGTGTTATAATTTATTTAATAATTTTTCTGACACAATTAAGGGTCAACAAAAGAGCCCAATATTATTGTTTAATAATATATGAACAGTTTTATTTAATATATAAATTTAATTAATTAATTTAATTACATTATAAGTCAATTTTACACATATAATTACAATATATGTTTGTAATTAATTAATTATTAATTTATAATTATTAAATACATAAAAATGCGCCATTATTTGTAGAATATAAAATATATTATGCTTAATTTAAATGTATAAATAATTTATATAACAATAAAATTAATATAACACTTATATTTAATAAGATACTTTTAAAATTTTTCTTATGCAATAAAATATTAATTTATATACATAAAATGCAATTCTTACGCCCTCTTTCAGGCCCAATAAATCAACATATCATTTATTGGGCTCCTGGTATAGCCTGTCTGACAACTACAGTCAGTTATTAACTCAAATTTTTGGTCTTCAAGGTAATAATGTAGCTTCTCAAGAGCCCATACTACTGCCAAACATTCAATTTGAGTAACACCATATCTCAATTCACTACTTCTTAGAGTACCTGAAATATAGCAAATAACTACTTCTGACATTTTTCCTTCAATAAGTTGTTTTTGATGCAAAGCAGCACCCAGACCAATAAAAATTGCATCTGTATACAATACAAAAGGCAATTGGAAATCTGGTAATCCCAAGATAGGAGCTGTCATCAAACATTCTTTCAACTTATCAAAAGCCTGTTATCTTTCATTATTCCAAATGAAAGCTTCTGATTTCTTTTTCAGTGTGGTCAATGGTGCAGCAATTAATTGGTAGTTTTCTATATATTGTCTATAATAACCACACATACCAAGAAAAGATTGTTCATCCTTTACATTTTGAGGAATGCCAATATTCTTTATTGAAGCCATCTTATTTTGGTCTACACATATTTTTAAACCAGATACAATATGAACAAGCACTTTTAAAGACTCAAACCCAAATTTACACTTTTTCAATGCAAGGGTCACTTTTACTTCATCCATTTTTTGAAATACCTTCTTTAAATGGATTAAGTGTTGATCATATGTCTTAGAGAAAGCTATGATATCATCAGTGTATACTATTAACTATCCCTCAATCATTTCATTATGGAATGTTATATCCATTAATATCTGAAATACTGATGGAGCATTTTTTGGTCCAAATGGCATCCTGACATATTTATAAATTCCCATGTGTGTTTTTATCAACAAAAAGTTCTGTGAATACTTTTCAACAAGAATTTGATGGTACCCTTTATTTCCATCTAGGCAACTTATATACTTAGCACCTTTAAGGGTAGCATGTATAGAGGCAATCCTTGGCAAGGGATAAATATCATCTACTGTAAATGTATTTAATGCTCTATAATCACCACACAGTCTTGCTTTATATTGTTCATAAGAAATTAGCACTGGTGATATTACACAATATTTTGGTGTAGTTTCAACCTTCCCAAAAATGTTCATTTAAAATAAAATCTTAATATTATCCTCTATGTCTTTCTTCTTCATTGGTGAAGCAGGGTATGGTTTTTTTAAGACTATCAG
This sequence comes from Hemileia vastatrix, assembly GCA_030280995.1. Taxonomy (NCBI): domain Eukaryota; kingdom Fungi; phylum Basidiomycota; class Pucciniomycetes; order Pucciniales; family Zaghouaniaceae; genus Hemileia; species Hemileia vastatrix. The sequence goes on from JASXTE010000016.1 coordinate 13,589,100, forward strand.
GAATATTATCTATATCACAGGTTAAACTAATTTTCATCTCATGATCTTCTACAAGGCCAAGTTCATTTGTACCATGTGCAAATTCCATTGTAAATGCTTTAATTAAGTCCAAAATATTATTTTTCTCAGCTTCACATATGTGAGTGCCAAATGATGCTTTTGAAATTTCTGTTTCTAGAAGTTCCATCTCATTGGATTATCTTCCTTTGCACAGAATATTTGTTGCTGACTCAATGTGTAAGACTATGTTAAAAGAATTTATTTTAAATTTCCTTTTACCATTCATGCCAATTGTAAAATTATTATTAGCAGGGTCTAATTTCACACCAAACTTAGTCAGAATATCATTTCCAATGATAAAACAGTCACTACAGTTAGTATTATCCATTACTACAAAGTCACAAGTTACTCTTACATAACCATGTTGATGTTTAAAGAAAATAGCAGCTTTGTATCTACCAATGATGTGTAGTACTGATCCAAAACCTCTCCAATTTTTACTTTGAAGGGGTTCAAGCTTAGACTTATATTCACTATCAATTTTTTGTAATGTATTAGCAGAAACAACAGAACCAGAAGCTCCTGTGTCCAATACTATATTAACATTTTCACCAGAAATGATAGCTGGAACTGTGATAGGTGTCATTCTTAAGTTATCAGCTTGTATATCTTAAATGATTTCAGCATCCTCAAAATTCAATAAAGATTCATTTGAGTCCATATTTAATATTGGATTGTCAATGATGGACAAATCATCTTCCAACATACAGACTTCATTTTCATCACTATATGAGATATTACTGTCATAATCACTTGAATCTTTAATTTTCTCTGTTTCGATTTCAGATTCATGTTGATTTTCAACAATATTTATATTCTTCTCACATTTGTGACTTTCACCCAAGGTTTGTTACACTTATAACAAGTATTAGTTTCATAATTTTTAGGTACTACAGATGCAGCAGGTTTTTTCTGCTTCTCCTGAAGTGTTTTTGAATTCTAATTTTTAACAGGTTAATTATTTTGTTTATAAGTGGAATACCTTGCTTCATACTTATGGTTTAACAATGTTTCTTTACAAATATTAATAAAGTCAGAATATTCAGTAACATTATTTGTTCTAGCTACAACAATGTCTCTGACAGATATAGGTAGTATATCTATTATCTTATCTTTCCATAAGTTAAAATCCTTGTTATGCTCAATGGCTTTTAATAATTTATTTATTAAAAATACCATAGGTTTGTCACCAATCAACAGATTATACCTAGTTTTCTCATATAATCTCTGCTAAGTGAGTCTGAATTTAGAACATCCAAATTGTTTTTCAATTAGTTGTTTCCATTCAGCCCAAGAGTAATCTTTACCCTCATTCAAAACAGCTTCAAACCATAATAAAGCAACATCCTTAAACAAAGAAATTAATTTTGATGTTATTTCTTCATCTGGTAACTTATATGAGAATTTCAAGTTGTCAATTCTTTGGATAAAATGTTGCCAATCAGAGCTGGCTTCCCCATCATAAGTTGGGTACTGATCTATCTCAGGCCAGATCTTCTGATTGGATTTTATTTCACTAATATTAGGTAAATTAAATAACTCATTTACTCTTGATAAATGGTCTTTTTTTTCCTCCACTATGGATTTGTGACTTACATTTTCAGATTTGACACTAACACCAGGTGGTTTTAGTTGTGGTGGTATAGGGAAGGAATGAGATTCACTTTTGCCAATGAAACAATTATTATTATACTGAGTATACTTATGATTATCCTGGTTCATTAGTAGATTGGAAGTTTCAATCTCCATTTTAGTCAATCTTTGTAGCAGCTCAGAGACACTTTGGTTTTTCTGGGCAAAAGATAACTTAGTTCTTGATTCACTTTTTAATAAGTGTGTTTCATACAACTTTTCTAACTCACAGAATTTGTTTGAAAGTTCACTATATTTATTACTCAATAAATCATACTTAAGAGTTAGAGACAGATGTTCATTCTCTAATTCTTTATTTTGTTTTGCCAGTTGAGAAATGTTCAATGTTAAGGATGAAATTGTATCACTTGTGAGCTTAACTGTCTGCTCCTCACAATCAGTCATTCTATTCCACAATGCTGAAACAATTATATGGACAGTTGGATTATTGTTAAAATATTCCATGTCTTCCATTTCAATTCTCTCACTTTCTTGTGAACTTCTCATCTCACTAGTAAGTGGTGGCAACAGAGGATTAACTGTATTATTATTATAAATAGTACTTTTGTTAATTACAAAAGAAAAGTCAGGTGTATCTACATCAAAACCTAATTTTCTTAAGTCCTCCTTAATTCTATGTACAGATTTGACATCAATAATATTACCTATATTGTAATCATCAGTATTGTGTTCAATCTGAGAGGGTAATCTCCTTACCAGGGGACTTGTGCCAGTCCTGATTTTTGGCGATTTTGTTTTCTTTTGTAGGAGTGAACTGAGAAAGTCTGATGAGGAGGAGGATCCCTGTTGCAGCTGTGACTGGACCATTGTTGATGGAACCAATACCAATTCCATTTATCTACCAGGATTTTCTCCTGGGAGTGATGTGACCCTCCTGGGGTAGGGGGTTGCTGACTTGGCTGGCCTCCCTTTAGCTCTGCCAAGGTTTGGTTCATTTGTTGGAATCCTACCTTGCAATTGTTCTGAAATTTCTCTACTTACTTCAGCATGAGAGACTTTGACTCCTCCAACTTCAGGACCTGTTTTGCAAGATTGGATTGTTGATCCTGCAGAGGAGGAGACGTCTTTTTTATTGTAATCTTTTTTAAGAGGGCATCTTTTTCCTCTATACTCATTTTCTCTGGCTGGGGGTATGATTGACCCTCCATGCTTATGTCCTGGAGCAATGTTTTTATTAGCTTTAGACCTGGTATTATAAGCAGAATTTTCACTTACATTGTCCTGGGGAGCACTCATATTGATAAGAATAACAATATTTTACGTCTAAAAAAGAGAAGACCTATATGGTAATTAGTAGACAAGAATTATTAGCAATACAATTACTAATAAAAGCTCTGGAGCTTACCCTGAATTTATATCTTTATTTATTTAAATAAGATATAAGAAAAATTCAAAAAAATCTGTTAAAAATAAAATAATAAGTTTAACTAGACCTTTATAAGGGTGAATAAATATCTTACCAAGATTTAACCAAATACCAATTTAATTGGGTGTTATATTGGCAACCAAATACCAAGTGAAATTGGGTTTATATTGGGTACAGTTACTACTGTAAATACCTAATTTTTATTATAAATTTTTTTGTAAAATTACTATAAGAGTTCTTTTCTGAAATCACTGAGCTATTGTGACCCACTAATGTGCAGAAGACCCAAATATTTAGTTTGTTTGAGTTATACTAAAGTAAAATCACGTCCCAAGGCTTATACTTAATAATCTATAATAATCAAGGACAGACCCCCAATTGTCAGTGTATCTAGTATATAAGTATAATTTAATAATATTTATTAATGTTCCTACTACTTATTTAAAAATGATTTAGTGATTAAACCTCAGGGGAAGACTAATAAAATAGTTATACTCAAATAAAACTCACAATACTTGGATTAAATGTGTGCTAGTGGTGGAAAATAGATAAATAGAATATAGTTATAGCTTATATAATGATAATATCAATTTATAAAGACTTTATAAAATATATCTGAATGAAAATAATTGTGTTTAAATGTTTATTTGAATTTTATTAAGTAATTGATGATCAATAACCCGTCAAATCCCTCCTTACTTATACCAAAATCCACTGGAATGCACAGACCTTCAATCCAGATGATGTCACTGCTATCCCCGGCAATCAAAGCACTGTGAGGGCCCATCACCTCCCCATGGCTTCCACTTCAAGCATATTCAACAACCAGACCTCCAGTAAGGACCCTCCATCACAATTAATGATAACACAGACCCATACCATAAATAGAAAATCCAGATAAAAGCGGATACCATAAAGAAACAGGTAAAATAACTAATCCAAAAGGAATAAAATGTAACCCAAAGCATATAAAGGAAAAAAATTAAATTTATAAGCCCCAAATATCATCCCTAAGCATCTATATTAACCCAGCAATGACCTCTCAACCCATAAATCCGTGAATATCCATCCAATGAAACAGATTAAGTTGTCCAAACTGAGTACATGCACCTGAAATAGATTTATATGCTTCTGTAGGTGTTGTAAATCCACTGAATACGTCCATATGACCTAAAATAAGCAGAAAAACAAAGGTTATAGGCTATTAAGAGGCTAAAACCCACTTACAGACCTAAATATACATAATATACTACATATTTCACTGAATATGAGATTTATGTATACATATAAGCTTATGTATGTCAATAATTACTTAATATCACTTAAGATAAATATATTATGACTCCATTAACACCTTAATAAGTATTATTAGGCTATGGATAAGGTATTTAAACTACTATAAGTTATATAATAGTGTAATAATTATATATATGTGTATTATTGTCAGCCTGTATATCTCCAGGACTGAGTAAAAAGTAATGTTAAACACATGAACTATACATGGGAATAATAAATAAGAGTACACAAATAGTATACATAAGTAAAATTATGATAATACACAAAAAATGCCATTATAACACCTTATATACACGCATATATCCACCTTTTATAGGTCTTATGTACTTAATATTAAGTTGGAATATGTTAGGGTAATCTTAAGAACCTTAAGTATAAGGCTACATAATTTTTAAGTACACTTAAAGCTGTTATATTCATTGTTTTATGCAAAAAACAAGAAATGCGCTTTATTTCACTTAAAAGTTGACTATATGCGCTATAAAATTGAGAATATCAAAATTGCGCTTTGACAGATCAATTGGGCTCATTTAGAACTATTGATTTGGCTATTTAAATGCATAAAAATAACACTTTTCAAATTTGGTGTTTTTTATGCCAGAAATGGCTTCTGTGTACTGGCCACATACTGCCTGCTTTTTTCCCGTGTGAATAGCTTCATTTTTAGCAAAGTTAGCTTTTTCACACTATAATTACCCCACATTCTACGCCCACTGTGGGGAAACACACTAAAATAGGCGACAGGTGCTTATTTAGTGTCCTAGCTTAATTAATAATGCATTGACCTTGTTTATATGCACTAATTTCATTAATAACCTCACTCTTGGCACTTTATTTCATCACCACGCTTAAATTCACCTAATTTTAGTCAAGGATTTACCCGTACAAGAGCCTGCCAAGAACTGCATGTAGTTACCCCACATCTCACGCTCTTTTTTAAGTTTTTGGGTGGTTTCTCAGTCAATTTTGGTTATTTTTGAATGGGAATTTCACGTAGTATAATGTCAGGATTAGCCCCATTATTTCTACAGTCAATCCCCCTTATTATTAAGCTATTATTAACCTTAAAAAGTCTCCTTTAGTCTTTAATATTATTGTTTTATACGCATATACTCTCTTTTTGTCTTTTTCTTTAATTTTGATGGATTTCCCTTATTATTTCAGGATTTTGGCGGTTGTTACTCTTCTAATTATGTCATGGGTTACTGGGAATGTTGATGGGAATGTCTATTAGTTGTTTAGAGGCGTTATTAACTGTGTATTGGGTGGTACATCAAGGGAATCATTGGGGAACTCAGTGTGTATAAAAGGAGGAGGTTTTTGGGTTGTATTTCTTCATTCTTTATCATTACAATTTAACCAATATAACCAAACCAATTACAATACATATCAATTAGTACTTTTATAAGACTTTTGAATAGTATATGAATTTATATAATCTATTTTTCTACCAACTATAAAGATTGTAAGCCATATATAAGAATAGTGAGAATTATATTACTGAGACCTCTATATTTGATTATATTTTACAACTTAGTGGATTAAAACTACAGTATTCATATAGGACCATTAAAATCTTCTAGACAACTGACTATTCAAGCTAGTTCACGTCCTTGTACTTGACCTTAGCCTGACAATTGGGGACCTTTCCTCAAGAATTCTGTTATAATCCTGTAAGTGAAATTTTCAAAAGAAGGTGCACGTAAATAATATCCCTATAGAAATATTTGGATAATTACAACAGGTTGGGGTCACTTATTTAGGGATTTCAGAAAAAGAAGCCCTGTTATATAATAAAATTGTGATATTGAACCAACAATTTTACCACTAATTTAACATAAAATTGTTATTAGTGGGAGTCTGTCAATAGACCAATTAAATTTGTGATCTTTGCAGATAATAACCAATTAAACTGATTAATTGTTTTCTTTTTACAGGACTCTTAATCCCTTTTTATTGGTTTGTAAAATTCATTTAATATTTAGAAAGAATCTTACTAACAAATTTTCTTTTTTAAATATAAATACATGGCTACATATTGTAGACAAGTTAAATCAAGTGACCACATAAAAGCATATTTGACTTTTGGCACTTAAAAATTCACTTAATACCAATAAGTAAGCAATAAAATTGTCTTCAGTGGTAATAAAAAATACTGATTAAACTACTTTTTGAAGTTTTTCAAATCTAAACTTTCAATTCTCTAAAATTCCACGTAAAAATGTGTGACAACAATGACATTGTAAGTAATAAGGCAAAACCTTATAACTTAAGAACTAGAGCTGAAATACCTGTTACAGGACATCCAAATGGAGGGTCAAGAATCACCAGTAACAATAAACAACACCCCACCAATGTTCATGGAGGAAAAGGAAAAGCTCTTAAAACAAATGTCAATAAAGAAGTCCAAAAACACCTTACAAGAGAAAATTCACTCCCTCTCAACCCTACTGAATACACTAACAATAAGAGTAAACAATATGTTAGACCAGATCAACAATCTGGAGAAAAGGGCGGCACAGGGCTTTATAGAAGTCAACCAGGCTCTAGTGGATATAAGGTCTCATCAACAACCAGTGGCACCAAATACCACAGCAACACCTCCAGTCCCAGAAGAGGACCAAAAGATAACTGTAAGCAAATGGAAGTGGGATTGGTATGCCCAAAACTACAACAGTCCTCCTCAACAGGGATCCAGCAGTCACCCTTACAGGGGAAAGCCAAGGAGAGGCAGGGGAAATGGAATAAGACCGTGGTAAGTCATCCATCTTCTCAAGATCAATTATATAATCCGAACAATGAATTACTTATAGGTAATGAAATTGATAGAGAGTTATTGGATATAATTGATAAGGATTTAAAAAATTATTCATTTGAAAATAACATGTTAGACTTGTCATTACATGAGGACAATGTACATAGTTTTATTGATCACCAGGAAAATAATATTAATATAAAAATGGAATCAAATGAAGAAAAAATTGACCCTGATGATGAATCTTCTGAATTGGAAACAGACAAAATTGAATATTTTCTGAAAGAAAATCCAATGGAATCAAAAATAATTAGTAAATTATTATTGAGAATTGAAAAATTGGAAGAATTCTCTAGAGAGTCCAACAATAATACAGAAAGTGTATTATTAAACATCACACAATCATTGAGTACAACAGCCAATAAGTTAAAAATTATTGAGAATTCAAATAATGAATTGATCAATGAAAACAAAAGATTAAATTCTGAGATTAAAAATTTAGAAATTAAATTAGAACATTCTCAGAATATTATGGCCACCATAGAGGGACGTGTAAAATTGTCTTTTTCAAATGTAAATGATACTTTAACTCATGTACCTGTAATAAAAGATAGGTTACAAAGAGTAGAAATTGAGGTAGCCAACATTTTGGAAAATACTGAAACAATAAAGGATAATACCTCTTATGTAGAAAGAGTACCAGTTTTTATAAGACACTCTAATGATAAACCAATGATGGAACATGAACATAGTGTCATGGGCTCTGAGAATATAAAATCAGTAAAAGATGAAATTAATGATCATCTTTCTAAAGTGAGTGAATTACTCAATATTCCTCAGGTTAGGGAAGCTAAAACTAGCCAAAAGAACTGGCCTAAGTTAGATCAGTACCCTTCTTTTGACGGGGATTCAAAATCTGATTGGCAACAATTCATACAAAGAATTGATAACTTAAAATTTTCATATAAATTACCTGATGAAGAAATTACTTCAAAGTTAATATCTTTATTTAAAGATGTGGCCTTATTATGGTTTGAATCTGTATTGAGTGAGGGAATTAATTACTCCTGGAATGAATGGAAGGCACTAATTGAAAGGCAATTTGGTGGCCCAAAATTTAGAATCAATCAACAAAGACTGTATGAAAGGGCCAGATATAATCCAAATGCTGGAGATAAACCCATGGTCTTCTTAATGAATTTAATAAAAATCATGAAAGCTATGGATCCAAAAATGGATTATGAAGAGTGGAAAGAAAAAATAATATACAAGTTGCCTATATCAGTTAGAGACATTATTGTAGCTAGAACTGAAACTGTCAGAGACACCTCTGGATTCATTAATATATGCAATGAGATATTATTAAACCACAAGTATGAAACCAAGTATAGTAATTACAGACAAAGTGTTGACATGGTAAAACCTACTACAAGTAAGTTACCAGTGGAAAAGAAAAAACCTTCAGCTCCCCTTGTCCCTAAGAGACAAGAAAATAATACTTGTTACAAATGTAATGAACCTTGGGTTAAAGGTCACACGTGTAAGAAAAGAATAAATGTTATTGAAACCTCACAGAATTCTGAACCTAGTAATCATGAAGATGAGAATGTGGAATCCAGTGAGGATTGCAAGAGTAACATATCTTACAGTGATGATGAAAATGAGATATTTGTATTAGAACAGGATATAATGTTCCTGAATGATGCTATACCTCATACAGACACATCTTTAACTTCCATAGAGGAAGCTGAAATAATTAAAGATGTATCTCATGACACTTACAAAATAAAACCTATCAGAGCACCTATTATCATATGTGGAAAAGAAATGAATGCCATTCTTGACACTGGGGCTGCAGGTAGTGTAGTTTCACTTAATGCATTAATGAAACTTGATAGTAAGTACCAGGAAAAACTAGAACCTGTTCAGACAAAGAAGTGGAGGGGTTTTGGTTCAGTATTAAATCCAATTGGCAAATACAAAACTGCTGTATTCTTTAAATGTAATAATGGATATGTTAGAGCAGTTTGTGAATTTGTAGTAATGGATAATAATAATTGTAGTGATTGGTTTATTATTGGCAATGATTTATTGACAAAATTTGGCATTAAACTAGATCCTGCAAACAGTTGTTTCACCATAGGGGTGAATGGTAAAAGGAAATTCAAAATATGTTCTGAAAATTCTGTATATGCCATTTCTCCTAGAGAAGAACAACTGCAAGGTGGAAGAGCCACCAATGAAGTGGGTGAATTGGAAAATGAAATCCAAAAGGCCTCTTTCAGTCCTCAACTCTCAAAAATTGAACAAGAAGACATTTTGAGGTTGATTAAATCATATCCTATGGCATTTGCTCATGGATCAAATGAACTAGGATTGGTCAAAGACCATGAGATGAAAATCTCTCTAAGCTGTGATCTGGATAATATTCCTGGCAGCTTAAAAAAGAAACCTTACCCAGCATCTCCTGCAAAAAGGAAAGATATTGAAGACAATATAAAATTGTTGTTGGAAATGGGTATTGTTGAAAAAGTGGACACAACACCTAAGTATTGTGTCATTTCACCAGTATTAATCTCTTATGAAAAAGATAAGGCAAGATTATGCGGTGATTATAGAGCTCTGAATACATATACAGTAGATGATATTTACCCTCTACCAAGGATAGCTTCTATCCATGCTACCTTACAAGGAGAAAAATATATTTCCTGTCTGAATGGGAACAAGGGTTACCACCAGATTCCTGTGGAAGGAAATTCTCAAAATTACTTATTAATAACCACACATATGGGTATATATAAGTATGTGAGAATGCCATTTGGCCCAAAGAATGCCCCTTCAGTCTTCCAAAAATTGATGGATAGTGTTTTTCATCAGGAAATGGTTGAAGGATGGCTATTGGTCTATATTGATGACATCATAGTGTTTTCAAAAACATATGATGAACATTTAAATCACCTGAAAAGAGTCTTTCAAAAAATGGATGAAATTAATATGACTATTGCATTAAAGAAATGTAAGTTTGGATTTCAATCCTTGAAAGTACTTGGACATGTTGTATCTGGATTACAAATTTGTGTTGACCAGAATAAAGTGGCAGCAATTAAAAACATTGGGATACCTAAAAATGTAAAAGAGGTTCAAAGTTTTTTGGGTATGTGTGGATATTATAGACAAAATATTAAAAATTACCAATCCATTGCAGCCCCTTTAACAACATTAATCAGGAAGAATGAAGCTTTCATTTGGAATAATGAAAGACAACACGCCTTTAATAAATTAAAGGAATGTTTAATGTCAGCTCCAATATTGGGACTGCCAGATTTCACCCTACCTTTTATCTTGTACACTGATGCAAGTTTCATAGGTTTGGGTGCTGCTTTACAGCAAAAACAGATAATAAATGGAAAATTATCTGAAGTAGTTATCTGTTATATATACAGAACCTTAAGAAAAACAGAATTAAGGTATGGTGCCACACAGCTAGAATGTTTAGCCGTGGTGTGGGCTTTGGAGAAACTTCATTACTATCTGGAAGACCAGAAGTTTGAACTTATAACAGATTGCAGTGCAGTAAAATCATTACTAAACATGAAAACACCTAATAGGCACATGTTTAGATGGAAACTAGCTGTACAAGAGTAAAGAGGAAGAATGAAAATCACTCACAGAGCAGGAACATTGCATTCAAATGTGGATTTGTTATCCAGAAGTCCTTTGCCAAATGATGCTGACAACCCAGCTTATGTGCCTGAAAATGAGGTTATACATATATTTGGGATTTATATAGTGGATTTAGAAGAAGAGTTTATGCAAACTATATTGGAAAATTATTCATCTGATAAAGATTTGTCTAAACTATCTACCATTCTTAATGATCCAACAAATGCCTCCATGAGTGCATTAATTAAAACCTTGCCTCCAAAGTATAAAAATGCGTTGGAAAAAGGTAAACTATCAATTGAAGATGGATATATATATTACAGGAAAAAGTTAAGCAATGTAATAGTAATACCACCTTCTATGAAAGAGTTAATGTTGAGTACTTGTCATGATGACATCTTAGCTGGTCATTTTGACTTTAACAAAACATTAACCAGAGTTAAAAATACAGCCTGGTGGATAAACATGAAAGAGGATGTACAAAAATACATTGAAACATGTGACTCTTGTCAGAAATCTAAAAGATTAACTGGGAAGAGAGCTGGGTTGTTACAACAAATAGAGCAGCCAAAAGTTCCATGGGAAATTATAAACATGGATTTTGTAACTGGCTTGCCATTAGCAGGAAAAGAAAGTTTCAATTCTTGCTGGGTAATAGTGGATAGATTAACAAAAATGTGTAAGTTTATCCCTACCCATAAAGAGGTATCTGCAAAAGACTTGGCATTACTATGGTGGACTCAGATGATGAATACTGCTGGGTTCCCCAAAGCCATAATCTCTGACAGAGACCCTAAATTTACTTCAGAGTTCTGGACATCTTTGATGGAAGTATCAGGTTGTCAATTAAAATTGTCTACAGCACACCATCCACAAACTGATGGGCTGACTGAGAGGATGATACAAACTCTAGAAGACATGATCAGAAGATATTGTGCCTTTGGTTTAGAATACAAAGACAATGAGAAATTCACACATGACTGGGTAACATTAATTCCTGGCCTTGAATTTTCTTATAACAGCACAACTCATTCTGTAACAGAGAAGAAACCATTTGAACTCTGGCTGGGATATGTACCAAATACCCCAGTAAATCATTTAAATAAACTACCAAGGTTGGATATACACCCTGGCACTAAATCCTTTATTCATATGCAACAAATGTGTAGAAAGCATGCAGAAGAATGCATCCAAAAAGCATTTGAATATGAAAAGAAAAGGTGGGACAAATCTCATAAAGAATTTGAATTTAAAAAGGGAGATGAAGTCCTCATATCAACACTACATTTTAACTTACAAGGTAATGTTAAATTAAAGGATCCCTTTGTAGGACCTTTTGTAGTAAATAAAATGGTTGGGAATAATGCAGTGGAAGTCATATTATATGCTCCATATGACAGGAAACATCCAGTTTTCCCTATCTCATTATTGAAACCTTACCATGCAAATGATCCTGACTTATTTCCAAAAAGAAGGGGAAGGCCTAAAAAGCAACCTGAAGAAATTGTGGAAAAAGCAGAGATTGAAAAAATACTCAAGAAAAGAATCCTTACTAAAGAAAAAGGAACTGAGTATTTACTAAGATTTAAAGGGAAATCAAATGAATTTGATAAATGGATACCTGAAAAAGAAATTTCTAATTTATCCACCCTTCATAAAAAATTTAAACAGAAATAAATTTCTGTTCAAACAGCTGAGGGGTTAAAAAACCAGTACTCATAATATTTTATTATGTTTTATTTCTTTAAAGTTGAATCTTTAATGCTACAGATTTATTCTGAATACCTGAAAATTACAAATTAATAAAATAAAATGTATAACTTATCATTTTTTTTATTGTTTTTTTTGGGTGGGCGAGTGTCAGCCTGTATATCTCCAGGACTGAGTAAAAAGTAATGTTAAACACATGAACTATACATGGGAATAATAAATAAGAGTACACAAATAGTATACATAAGTAAAATTATGATAATACACAAAAAATGCCATTATAACACCTTATATACACGCATATATCCACCTTTTATAGGTCTTATGTACTTAATATTAAGTTGGAATATGTTAGGGTAATCTTAAGAACCTTAAGTATAAGGCTACATAATTTTTAAGTACACTTAAAGCTGTTATATTCATTGTTTTATGCAAAAAACAAGAAATGCGCTTTATTTCACTTAAAAGTTGACTATATGCGCTATAAAATTGAGAATATCAAAATTGCGCTTTGACAGATCAATTGGGCTCATTTAGAACTATTGATTTGGCTATTTAAATGCATAAAAATAACACTTTTCAAATTTGGTGTTTTTTATGCCAGAAATGGCTTCTGTGTACTGGCCACATACTGCCTGCTTTTTTCCCGTGTGAATAGCTTCATTTTTAGAAAAGTTAGCTTTTTCACACTATAATTACCCCACATTCTACGCCCACTGTGGGGAAACACACTAAAATAGGCGACAGGTGCTTATTTAGTGTCCTAGCTTAATTAATAATGCATTGACCTTGTTTATATGCACTAATTTCATTAATAACCTCACTCTTGGCACTTTATTTCATCACCACGCTTAAATTCGCCTAATTTTAGTCAAGGATTTACCCGTTGTGGTAGCCTAAAGTTTAGTACGGCACCTAAATATGTAAATGGAGTTATTACGGCGTGCAAGATTGGCGTTATTATTTTTTATAAAAGGGTTTTATTTAATTTATTGGAGTTTAAAATATGAAGAAAATTGGTCACGAGCGAATGCCTACACAAATACAATTTATTTTACGGAGAAAACTTATTTTTACGGTCTGAAAAATTTATAAGTATCAAGTCAAGTCACTCAAGAACATTGGGAAATTTTCCCAGAATTTTTACTATTTTTCCTATATTTTTAAATGAATTTTAAAGTTTTATAGAAATATTTACGTTTTCAAAAATTACTTAACTTTGATGAATTTTCACGGGGTAATTAGAGCTGCGCAGACTACGAAAATTAGTTTGGTATGTAAAGGGGAAGTAGCTCTATTATGTGTAATTTTTCTAGATTTTTTTATTATAGTTTTAAGGTTCTAATTGAGTCCGGAAGTCCGGACGGACTCCGTACGGGCTCCGGATTGACTCTGGAAGAGCTCTGGAGGGGAAAACTTAGGCACGTGACTAGGAATACTTAAGCGCCTCTCAAACTCGAAATTGAGAGGGGGGATACATCATACAGCTTAATCATTAACCACCACGGTCTCATTTTTTATTACTCAACAAATTAAATAAATTTGTAATACCCTTATAACTTTATATTTTATATATAACATTTTAGAAATACTACTCAACAATTTAAAACACACTTCATATAGGGTATCTTTAGAAAGGTCTTCATCACTGGGACTTGATTATTGCTGTCTCATAAAAATTCAAATTATTATAAAAACATAAAAGTCAATCTTTTCAGATCTTTCACTGGTACACCTTAATTGTTTTTATCAGTATTTCTTTTATCAACAGCCACTTTTATTCAAATCTCATTAAGCGTTAATTATTTTAGAGTTTCATTATTTTTATCAATCAGATTCAAGTAGATTGGTTAGCTTAGTGATTTAGAATTCCCATTTTGTTATTTTTATTGGAAGGACGGGGTTTTCAGCTAAATCCACACATCTCCTCCGGATTCTGCTTACAGCAAGGCGACTGTAAGAGTTTACCTTACCATAGTTGGCGCCCAACGTGGGGTTCGAATTCTCTAGCTTTCTTTAAAGACTTACTTGGATCAAGAACGTTATTAGCCTGCAAGAGGCTTATTTTCTGGAACTCTAATTGGATTTTGTTATTGGCCTGCAAGAGGCTTGTTATTTTAACGGTTGTTAACACTTTTCTTATGTTTTGGGATGTCTTCTACTAGTGGAACTGCTGTGTTGGCTGCTGGTGTACCTGTTAGGGCATCAGTAAGGATTGTATCTTGGGTTGGGCTCAAGTTTTCTGGAGATGATTTAGAAGGATTTTTACATAGGTATGAAACTGCAGCTGTGATTGATGGTGCTTTACCTTTGGATATGGTGAAGCAGATTAGGTTCTTTATTTTGGACAGAGAGGTGGAAAAGGAGGTTATTTCTATGGATGGTTATAAAGATCAAGATTGGAGAAAGCTCAAGATGGAAATGGGAAAAAGGTGGCCAAAAGTTTATTCATTGGAGGATCTAAAGGATATAGCTAGGAAATGGGAATCAAAAGGTGGTGTAACATCTCTGCATCAGTATCATCAGTTTATGGTTGAATTTCAGGTGGTTCTGGATTATTTGTTGGAGTATGAAATTTTATTTCATGATAATGCATCAAAGTATGTTTTTTGGGATGCTATGGGGGAAAAGGTTAAGAAAGATGTTTTGATGGTGCTTATTAAAGCAAATTTAATGAAGGATCTTCCAGATGGAGAAACTAGGATTCCTGGTATGGAGGTGCTAAAGAAGGTTATTTTGGAACATCTGGATACTCATAACTCTGTTGATTTGGACTCTGGAGAAGACACTGAGGTCGCTCAAGAGATAGAAGAGGATGGTGTAAAAGAACTAGTTACTGATGAAATTTCAGATTCAGCCATTTCTGAAGATTTTGTCCAGCCTGAAGATATTATTTTTGTTGACTCTTCTGTTAGGAAAGAAGAGGTTTCTGAAGATGAAGATATTATTGTCACTGATGAAGAAAATTTGGATGTTGGGGATAATTTTGTTTTGGATAATTTGGAATTTGATTTAGAGGAATATTTACCTCAGGTTTTGTCTTCAAAAGTGGAGACTGTCTGCAATTCAGATGTGGATATGGTTTATGAATCTGGTATATGTATGGTGGATTTGTTTCAATCTCAGAAAGAGATTTTTATGGAGGATATGGTTTTTCCTGCACTAATAGAGAGTGTAGTGCCATTGGACAATAGGGTGCATAAAGTGGATGCACTCATATTTTGGAAAAAGGTAGTTTATTTTTTATGTCCTTTTATAGGACAAATTCTGGGAATTTATTTTTGGGTTTTATGGAATCGGTGGATAAGCCCTTGGGGCAAAATTATGGATTATCTCCAGGGGATATCAAGAATTTAATTCCTCCAAAATGAGGATAAACTACCTAAACTCAGCTGAAATTTTTTTTTATTGTTATGTCTTCAATTTATTCAGGATTCAAATTATTATGGTTGCCCTCATTTTTTGGGGTAGCAGGGGCTGATCACTCTAATGTTGTAATCTCTCCTCAGGATGAGATCCTGGATTGCAATAGGTCAGCTCACTTGGAGATAATTCAAGTGGATTCTCAATTATTTTCTGTTAATATTACTTTGGAGTGCAAATACGTTATGGACTTTTCAAAATGTTTATTGAATTTACCCGGTTTTTCTATTAAATTTAAAAATGGTGAAAAAGGCAAAATGGGCCAAATTAGGTTGGATAAAAATTGGAAGGGTATGTTTTGTGGCCTCCAGCAAGAGGTTAAACTGCAATTATCTCCTTCTATTTTGGGCCTCCAGCAAGAGGTTAAACTGCAATTATCTCCTTCTATTTTGGACCTCCAGCAAGAGGGTAAACTGCGAAAATCTTATCAAAATCCGATTAAAAATCTCAGTATAAGTAAAACACAAAAAAATAATTTTTGTGAAAATTCTATTTTGGACCTCCAGCAAGAGGGTAAACTGCAAATATCACATCAAAATCCGATAAAAAATCTCAGTATAATTAAAACACAAAAAAATAATTTTTGTGAAAATTCAATTCCGGTCCTCCAGCAAGAGGTTAAACTGCCAACTTTCTTTACGGGTGATTTACTGTTGGATAAGGGAAGCAAAGGTGTTGGAAAATCTGTTTATAGATTAGACGAGGGAAAGGAGAAAAGGGTAAAATTTAAAAATGTAATAAAATATTTTTCTAATTTTTCTTATTCTGATTCTGGCGATGAAGAAGATTCATTTGATGAAAGTTTTAATGGCGATACAAAAGTAAATGATTTACCTCAAGCTTATTTAGATGTGGACGCAGCCAAATATAAGAAAGTAGCAAATAAAGTTCGACCTATTAATGAACCTCTACCTGCTGAATTAAATCCACCTTTGAGAAGACCAAGGTTATCAAGAGATCCTTATGAAATTCCCTTGGTAAAGAATCCGCCTGAATTTTCTGAGACGTCAAGAATCACTTTTGAGAGACTGGGTGTTGTTAATTTTGGACCTGATGGTTGGTTGTCTGGAGAGGAGAAGAAGTTGTTGTTGGATGTGATGGTCAAGCGAGAGAAGGCCATTGCTTTTGTAGAAGAGGAGAGGGGTGTGTTGAAGCATTCCTATGGGGAGCCTTACAAGATTCCTGTGGTATGTCATGAACCGTGGCAGCAGAAACCGATTCCTATTCCGGCTGCATTAAAAGAAGCCTATATTGAAGTTGTCAGAGAACGGATATGCACTGGACTGTATGAGCAATCAACATCAAGTTATTCTAGTCCGGTATTTTGTATCAAGAAACCGAATGGCAAGCTTAGAGTTGTTCATGATCTTAGGGAATTAAATAGGGTTACAATAAAGGATGCAGGGATACCTCCTAGTGCTGAGGAGTTTGTAGAAGCATTTGCAGGGAGAGTGTGTTATGGTTTGGGAGATATTATGGGTGGATATGATGAGAGAGAGTTACATCCAGACTCAAGGCCTCTCACTACATTTGATATGCCACTTGGACGTTTACAGTTAACAAGATTACCTCAAGGAGCAACAAATTCGGTTGCAGTTTATCAAGCTTAGATGGCTTGGATCCTTCAAGATGAAATTCCACAATATGCTGGAATCTTTATAGATGATGGAGGAATTAAGGGACCAACAACCGACTATGATAACCAGGTGTTGGAAGAGAATCCCGGAATACGCAAATTCATTTGGGAGTTTGCAATTACATTAGAAAGAATCTTGTTTCGAATTGAAGAGGCTGGTTTAACTATTTCAGGTTCAAAATTTTCATGTTGTGTGCCAGCCTTAGAAATATTAGGCCATGTGGTATGTAAAGAGGGTAGGATTATGTCCAAGAAGAAAGTTAACAAAATTCAGTCCTGGCCAAGACCCAAGAATACGACCGAAGTTAGAGGGTTTTTAGGCGTTTGCGTATATGTTAGAATGTTTATTAAGGACTTTTCTTCATTGGCAGCTCCATTGAGACGGTTAACGAGAAAGGATGCAGACTGGGAGTGGGATGAAGAGTGTGAGAAGGCGTTTGTGAAGTTGAAGGAGGTTGTAGGGAAGGATTTAGTCCTGCACAAGTTGGATTATGGAAAAGATTCTGGCAGAATTTATTTAGCAGTTGATTCAAGTCAGGTTGCAGCTGGGGCGGTTTTGTCTCAGATGGATAAAGCTGGTTACATCAGGCCAGTTAGGTATGAATCTGTAGTATTTACTGAGGTCGAATCAAGATATTCTCAACCAAAATTGGAATTATGTGGTGTGGCGAAAATACTGAAGAAACTTCAGCATATTTTGTGGGGGCAACATTTTGAGTTGCAAGTGGATGCGAAATCGTTAATCCAGATGATTAATTCCCCAAGTTTACCGAACGCACCCATGACGAGATGGGTAGCTTTTATTCAACATTTTTCGTTTGATTTAGTTCATAAGCCTGGCAAAACTTTTACTATGCCAGATGGTTTATCAAGGAGACCACCCACTGAAGAAGATTCAGACTCAGAAGAGTTCGATGAAGATATACCTATTATCAAAGCCAGCACTAAAGGAGCTGAAGACTTTCCATACCTCCCCCATGAGGTTAAACTGGCAGGACTATTGTGTTTAGATTATGGTAATGATGACCTCCACCAAGAGGATAAACTGGAAAATAGTTTTTATGTTAATAAAGGTGTTGGAAAAGGTGTAGATAAATTCGGCAGAGAGGAGGTAGAAGAAGATGTGGTGTATGTAGAGGAAGATGGATTGGTAGTGTGGGATAGTAGTAAATTAAGGAATGGTGTATATGTTGGAGAATTAGAGAATTTAAATAAAAGTATGGATAAAGAGAAAGAGGTATTTTCAAATACGGTTTTCGAAGGATCCAAAGGTTCAGAAGAAAAACGTCGACATAGCTCGATTAAAGATTTATTTAGGGGTCAACAATTATTGGCTCATTCATGTGCAGGTGATATTGGTGATAGAGAAGTTCCTATTGATGTTATATTAATCGATTTTCAAGATGAAGTCTGGGGTCAGACTGGTTTTTATTTTTTGTTAGTCAAATATTTGTTGACTTTAGAAAGGCCAGAAGATTGTGAAGACGATGAATGGGTGGCTATCAAGAGGAAGTCATCTACGTTTTACCTATCTGGTCGACGTTTAATGAGGAGGAGGTATCCAAATCCTCAAGTAGTTATAACTCAACAGAAGGGGCAAGAATTAGTTTTGAAATCACTGCATGAAGATCTTGGGCATAGAGGCGTTGGAGAAACATTTAGAAGAATTTCTGATCGATTTTGGTGGCCTGGCATGAAGATGGCTGTTAAACAGTGGGTTCAGTCATGCGAAGAATGTCAAAGACGAAGTTATTTAAGGCCAAAAGAACCTGGACACGCAACCGGTGAATATACACTCTTTGGGAGAGTTAGTTTAGATGCCGTTCATATAAAAGAGGGACGGTATAAATATTTAATTGTGGCCAGAGATGATTTATCTGTTTGGGTAGAGGCAGCGCCTCTTATTAATTTAACTGCCAAAAATGTGGCAGAATTTTTTTTGAATAATTGGGTGTATCGATATGGAGTGATGAAATTGGTGACAGTAGATGGAGGTCCTGAATTTGGGACAGAGTTTAAAGAGGCTGTATTGAAAGTTGGATCAAAGGTTAGGGTAGCAAACCCATATTATCCTGAAGCTGAAGGCATGGTTGAAAGAGGGCATCAAGTTATTAAGGATGCTTTAGTTAAAATGTGTGGGACAAGTGCCAAAAAGTGGAGGCACTATTTACCTTTAGTTTTATTTGCTGATCGAATCACTGCCAAAAGGACGACCAGATTTTCACCTTATGAACTTGTTTTTGGACAGAAAGCAGTTTTACCGGTTGATTTAGAAGCTGAATCATATCTTGGAGTTGACTGGGACACGGTCAAAACTACTGAAGAATTATTGTGTGCAAGAATGATGCAGTTAGAAAAGAAAGAAGAATATTTAGAAAAGGCATATTCGCGGATGATGAAGATCCAAAATCAATCAGTCAGATATTGGGATGAGCGGTTGGCACATCGATTAAGGAAACCTTTGAACCCAGGAGATATGGTCCTGGTGTATAATAGGAGTTTGGAAAGTCAGTGGGGAAAGATGTTTGCAGATAGGTGGAATGGACCATATAAAATCAAGGAGCAAGTTTCCGGCGGTTCATATGTGCTAGAAGAGTTGGATGGAGTAGTATTAAAGAAGAGGGTAGCAGCCGATCAAGTGAAACGGTTCTATCCTAGAGGCACCAGGAGTGCCGAAGTATTCCTCCGCAATGAGGATAAACTATGATATCAATGAAACTTTATGGATTCCTCCGCAATGAGGATAAACTATGACATTTATGAAATTATATGGAAGAGCTCCGAAATGAGGATAAACTACAATTTTAATGACTTTTATTAAATTTATGGATTCCTCCGCAATGAGGATAAACTATGACATTTATGAAATTTTATGGATAACTCCAAAATGAGGATAAACTACAATTTTAATGACATTTATCAAATTTTATTAACCTCCAAAATGAGGATAAACTATGATATCAATGAAACTTTATGGAAGAACTCCGAAATGAGGATAAACTACAATTTTAATGACATTTATCAAATTTTATACCTCCGCAATGAGGATAAACTATGATATCTACAAAATTTTATGGATTCCTCCTCAACGAGGATAAACTATCTTCTTTTTATCAAAATACTTTACTGTTGTTACACTGCATATGGGCGATGAAACTTAACGAAATTCAAAAAGACCTTCTTTGAAATTTTCAAAATTTAAAATTCTTAAAATATGGGAGAAGATAGTGTTGGAAAATTTTAAAAATTTATTGGAAGAAGTGTTCACAGGGGAACCTTCTTAATTTAATATTGGCAAGTGTGGGGGTAATTGATGGGCTGGCTGCTCTATACACAATTACCCCATAATGTTCGTTTCAAAAATTTTCCCTGTTTCTAGTTGAATCCTGGCTTTGTCTTTTAATTTTAGGAAGTCCACTAAGACTATAAACTGGAACAAATCAAGAGACACCGCTCTCAACGCCGGATTCAAGATTCTTTTATTTTATTTTGTTTTTGATTTTTTATATGTTAGATTGTGATTTCTTTTCTTTAATATATATTATGAATTATTGTAAAGGTGATGCTCACTGGTGGTCTCAAATCATTTTTATAAATTGGAGGGAGCCCACCCAGTGATCATCATTATAAAAATTATCTTCTAAAAACTTTCATTTATTTTCTTTTCTTTTCAATTTCTCAAAATTGTGTAACCACATCAAGTTGCACTTGGATGTGGGTATGATGTCAAGGGTACGGCTCATCAAATGGCCGGGGGGCATCTTTTAAAATTTTAATTTTGATAATTCTTTTTACCTTTTTTATCTTTCTTTTCACAATTCATTTATCTTTCTTTAAAATTAAATTTTAACTTTTATTTCAAAACTATCTTTTCTAAAATCTTTTATTTTAAATTTAAAAAAAAAAATAAAAAAAAATAAAAAAAAATAAATAATAATAATAAAAATAAAAATAAAAATAAAATAAAAATAAAATAAATAATAAAAAAAAATAATAATAAAAAAAAAAAAAAATTAATTAAAATTAAAATTAATTAATTAAATCAAAATTATTATTATATTTCTAAGTTTTATTTTTTTAGTTTTTATTCTTTTTAGCTTTATTCATTTAGTTTAGACAGGAAACAGGGTCTAGGAGAACTCAATACCAATGGGATTTTACTTCAAGATATCTGTTAGTCCTCCAAGACTTTAAACTGGCTACTGTTCAAGACGTTCTTTAAGGTTTTTTATACGAATTTTGGAGCTGTTAGTCCTTCAAGACTTTAAACTGAATTTCAAAGATAATCAAGATTTTATGGATATTTTCGGAGACAGACTTCTTTTCATATAAATCAAATGTTAGGTCCACCAAGACCTTAAACTGGACTATTATCAAGTGTTGGGTCCACCATGACCTTAAACTGGATTTCTTGTCGATCAAATGTTTGGTCCACTATGACATTAAACTGGATTATCAAATTTATTCAATCTTTGGTCAAGCCTAGGCCTTACTTAGGAATATATCAAGATATTTATGCACTTAAATGATCTTTGGTCCACCAAGACCATAAACTGGCAATCGATTATATGTTTGGTCCACCAAGACTTTAAACTGGAATGTCAATCTTGTTTGGATAACTCAATTCAATCATTTAATTTATCACTGTCCACTAAGACTCTAAACTGGTTATTCAATTATTTCTGGAATTGGGTGCTGATAGCTTTAGGAGGTTAAAATTTTAGGTGGTGATGATGCTAAAGAAAGCATAATGGTTAATTAGGTAAAATTTGTGGCGCTTTAACATGGTCTAAAGTTAATATTATTATTGGAAGCCTGGAAAAAGTATTTTATGGGTTTGCTGTATAGCAAAGTTTGAAAATTGTGATGAAGGAATCAGAAGTTAGGATGGTAGTTGGATTTTAGGGAATGATTTTTTTTAGTGCCTCATAGTTAGGCCATTTTTTTTGGTGTGAAGCTTGGAGGACCTTATGGCGAGATTGGAATAATAGAATTCCGCTCAGTGGGGGGCCCTATGAGGTTGGAATCAGGAGTATTCGGCTCATAGGAAGATCCACTCTCTCAATGCTGTGACAAGAAGGAAGACTGGTATATGGGAGTCTGAAGGGATTCAAACCTTGCTCTCAGTAGTGGAATCATCACAAGATTTATATTATTTTATGTTATATCAAGCCAGAGAAGAAGAAAGAACGTTTTTATTATAAAGATTTAAAAGAAGACCAGCTAAAACAAATTTATCAAATTATTTTATTAGAAAAGATAATTCTTTTGGAATTGCTCAACCACTTATGCAAAGTTATAAGAATGGGGACATTCTCAATTGGAGGGAGGATGTGGTAGCCTAAAGTTTAGTACGGCACCTAAATATGTAAATGGAGTTATTATGGCGTGCAAGATTGGCGTTATTATTTTTTATAAAAGGGTTTTATTTAATTTATTGGAGTTTAAAATATGAAGAAAATTGGTCACGAGCAAATGCCTACACAAATACAATTTATTTTACGGAGAAAACTTATTTTTACGGTCTGAAAAATTTATAAGTATCAAGTCAAGTTACTCAAGAACCTTGGGAAATTTTCCCAGAATTTTTACTATTTTTCTTATATTTTTAAATGAATTTTAAAGTTTTATAGAAATATTTACGTTTTCAAAAATTACTTAACTTTGATGAATTTTCACGGGGTAATTAGAGCTGCGCAGACTACGAAAATTTGTTTGGTATGTAAAGGGGAAGTAGCTCTATTATGTGTAATTTTTCTAGATTTTTTTATTATAGTTTTAAGGTTCTAATTGAGTCCGGAAGTCCGGACGGACTCCGGATTGACTCTGGAAGAGCTCTGGAGGGGAAAACTTAGGCACGTGACTAGGAATACTTAAGCGCCTCTCAAACTCGAAATTGAGAGGGGGGATACATCATACAGCTTAATCATTAACCACCATGGTCTCATTTTTTATTACTCAACAAATTAAATAAATTTGTAATACCCTTATAACTTTATATTTTATATATAACATTTTAGAAATACTACTCAACAATTTAAAACACACTTCATATAGGGTATCTTTAGAAAGGTCTTCATCACTGGGACTTGATTATTGCTGTCTCATAAAAATTCAAATTATTATAAAAACATAAAAGTCAATCTTTTCAGATCTTTCACTGGTACACCTTAATTGTTTTTATCAGTATTTCTTTTATCAACAGCCACTTTTATTCAAATCTCATTAAGCGTTAATTATTTTAGAGTTTCATTATTTTTATCAATCAGATTCAAGTAGATTGGTTAGCTTAGTGATTTAGAATTCCCATTTTGTTATTTTTATTGGAAGGACGGGGTTTTCAGCTAAATTTACACATCTCCTCCGGATTCTGCTTACAGCAAGGCGACTGTAAGAGTTTACCTTACCATACCGTGCAAGAGCCTTCCAAGAACTGCATGTAGTTACC
Organism: Hemileia vastatrix; assembly: GCA_030280995.1. NCBI lineage: Eukaryota > Fungi > Basidiomycota > Pucciniomycetes > Pucciniales > Zaghouaniaceae > Hemileia > Hemileia vastatrix. Next base: position 13,613,110 of record JASXTE010000016.1, read on the forward strand.
CCACATCTCACGCTCTTTTTTAAGTTTTTGGGTGGTTTCTCAGTCAATTTTGGTTATTTTTGAATGGGAATTTCACGTAGTATAATGTCAGGATTAGCCCCATTATTTCTACAGTCAATACCCCTTATTATTAAGCTATTATTAACCTTAAAAAGTCTCCTTTAGTCTTTAATATTATTGTTTTATACGCATATACTCTCTTTTTGTCTTTTTCTTTAATTTTGATGGATTTCCCTTATTATTTCAGGATTTTGGCGGTTGTTACTCTTCTAATTATGTCATGGGTTACTGGGAATGTTGATGGAAATGTCTATTAGTTGTTTAGAGGCGTTATTAACTGTGTATTGGGTGGTACATCAAGGGAATCATTGGGGAACTCAGTGTGTATAAAAGGAGGAGGTTTTTGGGTTGTATTTCTTCATTCTTTATCATTACAATTTAACCAATATAACCAAACCAATTACAATACATATCAATTAGTACTTTTATAAGACTTTTGAATAGTATCTGAATTTATATAATCTATTTTTCTACCAACTATAAAGATTGTAAGCCATATATAAGAATAGTGAGAATTATATTACTGAGACCTCTATATTTGATTATATTTTACAACTTAGTGGATTAAAACTACAGTATTCATATAGGACCATTAAAATCTTCTAGACAACTGACTATTCAAGCTAGTTCACGTCCTTGTACTTGACCTTAGCCTGACAATTATAAACATATAAATAAGTATTTTAACCTTATTTTTAAGACATAAGCTTAATGTATTTAAGGTTATTATATTTTAAAAATAAGAATTACTCAGTCCTGGAGATACCTAGGCTGACACTTCTACTGAAAAACCTATTGAGTTCCTGATGAAACTTGCAAAAATCTTGATGGAAATGGACTCAAATATGGAGTTTGAGTTATGGAAGGGCAGGATCCTTTATAAATTAACTATGTATCAGAGAGAATTAATAGTTGCTAGGACTGAGTTCTCAAGAGAACCTTCTTCTTTCATTTATACTTGTAATGAGATCCTTCTAATCAAAAAGTATGATGCTAGAAGATTCATTCCTAGAACTTCATTGGAGAAAACCTCCAATTAGCAACAAAAATCTCTGGAAAAGGTTGGTAAACCTTCTTCCCCTGTTGCATCCAAAAATTATGCAACAAACACTTGCTTCAAATGCAGCAAGATTTGGAAGAAAGGCCATGTTTGTTACAAGAAGATAAAGCTTTTTTAACAGACAGAGGAATATCCTGATGGCACAATAGCACTGGATGATACTTCAAGTGATTGTGCCAGCAATATTTCATATGAATCTCACCAGGAAAATTTAATACTGGAAGAGGATATTAATTATTTAAATAATATTAATATTGAGAATAATGATTTATCTACAGTACAGGATGCTTAGATCATAGAAAATCTTGAGGAAAGCTCAATTATTATTGCCCCTCTCAAGGCACAAGTCTTAATCAATGGAAGTAACATTGAGGTTGTCTTAGATCCTGGAGCTGGAGGAAGTTTAGTATCTGAAAAAGCACTTGCTTCAGTGGACCAAGATTATAAATTAAAACTTATGCCTATCATTTCCGAGAATTGGAGAGGTTGTGGCTCTGTTTTGTCCCCCATTGGTAAACAAAAAGCCACAGTATTTTTCAAATATAACCATAGTTTTGTAAGAGCTATGTGTGATTTTGTTTTTATGAAAAATGATAACTTAAGCAGTTGGTTCATTGTGGGAAATGATATTTTAACCAAATATGGAATAAAATTGGATCCTTCAAACCAATGCTTCACAATGGGGATGAATGGGAAGAGAAAATTTAAAATTTCCTCCCTCAAAAAATTATTAACACCAGGATTGAACACATGTCATTCTGTAGTTCAATATAAAGGAATATCTATAAACAAAATGCCTTCCCTTCTGTCTGAAATTGACACTTCTTCTTTTGGAGAAGAACTTTCTGGTGAGGATAAAGATTTCATCATTCAATTGATAATATCTTTTCCTATGGCCTTTGCTCATGGGTCACATGAATTAGGATTGGTAAAAGAAGAAATGAAGCTCTAATTATCTTGCCCATTAACTGATATATCATCTAGTTTAAAGAAGAAGCCTTATCCTGCTTCTCACACATAAAGAAAAGATATTGAAGAGAATATCTCTACACTTTTAAAAATGAATATTATTAAAAAGTTAGTTGAAACACCTAAATATTGTGTTATCTCACCTGTCCTAATTTCTTATGAGAAAGATAAAGCCAGGTTATGTGGTGATTATAGAGCATTAAACACTTAAACTTAAGATGATATCTATCCTTTACCCAGAATTAGCTCTATACATGCTACCTTACAAGGTTGTAAATATATCAGCTTTTTAGATGGTAATTAAGGATATCACCAGGTACCTGTTGAGAAGAAGTCTCAGAATTTTCCGACGATTGCTACTCATGGGTATTTATGATTATTTTAGGATGCCATTTGGCCCCAAAAATACCCCTTCAGTTTTTCAAAAGGTTATGGATAACACATTTCATCTAGAAATAATTGAAGGATGGATGATGGTTTACATTAATGATTTCATAATATTCTCTAAAACATTTGAGGACCATCTTAACCATCTGTGTAAAGTTCTCCAAAAGATGGATGAGATAAATATGACACTTGCTTTGAAAAAAATGCAAATTTGGTTTACATTCTTTAAAAGTGCTTGGTCATATTGTCTCAGGTTTAGAGGTATGTGTTGACCAGAACAATGTGACAGCCATACAACAGGTGAAAGATCCTACTACAGTTAAGGAGCACCAGAGGTTTTTGGGAATGTGTGTATATTATATTCAGTACATAATAATTACCAGGTCATAGCATTACCCCTAACCCAATTAACTAGGAAAGATGTTGCTTTTTTCTGGAACAGTGAAATACAAAGAGCATACACTATGAAACATTGTTTGATGTCAGAACCATTTCTTGCTTTGCCTGAATTTAATCAACCATTTGTTTTATACACTGATGCTAGATTTATTGGTCTTGGGCTTCTCTCCATCAGTTACAAGTTCTGAATGATAAAGTATCAGTGGTAGTAATTTGTTATATCTCAAGAAACTTTAGAAATAGTGAATTGAAATATGGTTCCACCCAACTTGAGTGTTTAGCAGTAGTGTGAGCCCTAGAGAAACTAAATTATTATCTGGATGACCAGAAATTTGAACTTGGCACTGACTGCAGTGCAGTTAAAATACTCTTAAACTTGAAAACACCTAACAGACATATGTTCAGATGGAAGCTAACTGTTCAAGAATACAAAGAAAGGATGACAATAATTCATAGGGCTGTTATTGCTCACATAAATGTGGATATGTGATCAAGGTTATCTTTTCCAAAGGATAAGTCTAATCCTGCATATGATCCTGAGAATATAATAATTCACATTTATGGGATATATGCGGTTGATATAGAGGAAGAGCTATTGCAGCTTATTCTGGATTCATATGATAAGGAAACTGACTTAAAAAAGTTATGTACTATACTTAATGATCCCAAGAATGCTTCAATACAAGCATTAATTTAAACCCTTCCACCAAAATCCAGAAGGCTTTGGAAAAAGTTAAATTTTCAATTGATGAAGGCTACCTGTGTTATAGAAGAACGTTGAGTAATGTTATTGTAATTCCTCCTTCCATGAAAGAGATCATTTTGAAAATTTGTCAAGATGACATATTGGCTGGACATTTTTATCTTGAAAAAACAATGATCTGAATTAAGAAAACTGCTTGGTGGTTTAATCACCACAGAAAATTTAGGGGGGGTTTGCTAGCAATACCCCTCATTTAAAAATTTTGGGAAGTGGTTGGAAATCTGTTGGAAAGCTGTTGGGAATTCATTGTGAAACCAGATTTAAATTAAGTGGACAAAGATTTGGTAATCAGTTAGACCTAGATTCAACCCAACTCAATCACAGATCTCTTGGAGCTTGATGATTACTTTGATCTTCAGCTGAGCACAGATTGAGAAAATCTTGAACATATCACTTAAAATATCATAATATTCACTTTCCCATCTTGTGGAAAGCAAAATTTGATATTTGGTCTAAAAAAATCTACAGATATTTTCTTGCCAAGTTGGTAACAGATGGTTAAACTGTAGTATCTCAATTATTACATTAGACCACATAGATATTTGATAAAACATAAAATTAAAATCAATTTTAATATTATTGAGATCACCATAAGTGTCTGTCCAAAGACTTACAAAAAGTATGTTAGTATCAAGACATCGTTCTAGGTAGTAGTTTCAATTTGGATTTTGAACTGCCATCTAAAGCATTTCACTATTAGACAGAAACATAAATAAGTGTAATAAGAGTGAAATTATTCTATTTTGTGATTATAATGCAACAATAAAGCACATTTTTATTAAGAAAATTTTTCTTCTTCCACAAACCCAATTTTACTCTATAGGCTCAAGATATATTTTTAAGCCATATTATTTATTTCAGTTATCATTCATTTACTTCCAACATTTTTTAAAAAGATAATATAAATACATGTGAAAGAATTATGATCTTAGCGTAGCATATGCTAAAAAGTTATTTTCTTGTTTTATTCAAAACTGATTATTCATTTTTGGTTCAATTCATCTTTTAACAACCACTATCTTCAGATACTATTCTTACTTAATATGTCAAGTCTCAGATGTGTTGGACAGTTCTCAATAACGATTGATCAAATTTATATGAATATAACTTCAAGATTTCAAAACTCACCAACCCCCACAATTTTACAGCAAGGTCATTTGAATGTTTATATTTTTGGACTATTTAAAGAAAGAAAACCAAACCTTGTCAGTAATCTTTCTCAAGTGCAGAGTCAGCACATTGGATCACTATTGGGTGACCTTGGGTCTGGATCTCACCATTTAAACCCAAGAAGTGCCTTTAATCCTATGACGCCATTCTATTTTCATGCTTACTTGGTTCCAGTTTTTGGTAATCAGTATCAAATTTGGGGATGCCTCTTTTCTTCAAGTACACTAATCAGTCTTTCTAAAGAAGCATTTTCTTCTGCTCAAATCAATTTATGTCCGATCTTGAACTAAGACTCCACTATCTTTTTTAATATCCCGCATGTAATTTTTGAAGGCTCTTTCCAAACATCTCAGAGTACTCAAGATTGGAAAGCTTATCAGATTATCCAAGGAATCAAAACAGTTATAAAAACACATAAACTTCAAGCAATAAATTTTATGATTGAAAATGAAAAAATGTTAAAGGAAAAGTTGGATATCATGTGGAGGCACCAGGACAACCATTGGCTTAGAACTGGATTTTATGACTATAAAGATCAGTTTCCTAACAATCAATTAACCCCTGAAGGAAACAGGTCAATACTCGCTGATGATATGGGTTTGGGAAAGACGCTGTCAACTCTTTTTCTTATAAGTGCAACTCAAAGTGAAGCAAGAAAATTCCAGGTATTGGAAAATGAAGAAGTTATTAATCAGAGTTCAGCCACACTGATTATATGCCCACTGGCAACACTATCAAATTGAATCAATGAAATAAGTGTGCACTTTAAAGATAATGCTCTTCCTTTCAAGGTTCTTTATGGGAAGGATTGTCAAAATACTAACTTCAATGAGCTACAGGACACCGCTATTGTTTTAAAAACCTATGAAACAGCTATCACAACAATGTCAAAAAATCAAAGCCAAAAAAAGATACCGGTGACTCAAAAGCTCTTTTGGTATAGAGTTGTTTTAGATGAAGCTCAGTTAGTGCCCATTTCTATATCTAAAACTTAAAACTTAATTTTTATAATCAATTTTTATAAATATTCTTTTAGTTACATTAAAAATCCTTACTTGAAGAGGGCTCAAACAATATTTGACTTGGAATCCCAACACCGACTATGCTTGACTGGAACTCCACTTCAGAACAGGCCCCCTGACCTTCAAAGTCTCATATTTTTTCTTAGAATTGAAAAGTGGCTAGAAGACTGGTTATGGAAGAATTTCCTTTTTCCAGGTTTGCAAAAAGGAAAGGCTAATTCTATTAAATCAATCAATCACTTAATGAAAGTCATAAGCCTATGTAGAAAAAAAGATGCAATTTTGTCTCTTCCAAAAAAGATTCAAAGTGGGATATTGGTTCAATTAGCAGATCCATGGAGGTCTAAACTTGATGTGCTTCAAGAAGGATTCACTGAGCAATATGGGCCCTCCAGAAGCACTGACCTCCCTTGGGACTCATCTGAGTTTCTTAGAGAGCTGATGATTTTAAGAAAATTCTGCAACCATCCAATCTATGAAAATCTGGATGAAACTCCAACTTTTAATTTCACTTGGCAGCATTCAGCAAAGATTTGTCATCTTATAGGCCACTTGAAAAACTTTTTGTCTGGTGAAAGGGGCATAAATTTTCCAAAAGCTGTTATATTCTCCAACTTTGCAGACTATTTGCAGATGTTAGTGATTCTATAATGAATTGTTTTACAAAACTGTGTTGGCATATTAAAAACAATTTTCTAATATTTCAAAATAGAATAAAAATGGCTCTAGATGACCAAAATATTAGGTATACCCAGCTTATGGGTGAACTCAGCAGGACAAAGTGAGACAAAAATATGCATGAATTCCATTTTAAGAAAAATTGCCAAGTTTTGGTTGGAACAATTTAGGCTGCAGGAATGGGTATAGATCTCAAGTGTGCTCAAAATGTATATATAATGGTGAGATTAATGTCTTATATTTCATATTAAGAACAAAAATATTAAATTTTTTATATGTTCAATGTTGAAATAGGAGCCAAAATGGAATCCAGCAGTTGAGCAGCAGGCTGTTGATTGGCTGTATAGAATGGGGCAGCTAAATGAAGTAAATTTTTTGAACTATTTTGTACATGGAAGTATAGAATTCAGCATGTATGAGATTCAAAGGAAAAAAATGGAGCTAAAATTGTAAGCCAAATTAAAATTCTATTAATTTTAATGATAATAGTAACCATTAAAATTATGTTTTTTTTCAAGGCTAAGTGTCCCAAACAGTGGAAATGAGGAGTATGAGTGTGCAAACCTATTATTAAGGGAATTTTTCAATAACTCACATTAGAGGAAGCAAGAATTTCAAGGAGAGCAGGTAAATTTATGGGATTTTGAGGATTTAAAAGTCTGAGTTGTTGAGGATTTAGAGATGCAAGATATAAGGGAGAATAACAGTCATTTGGAAAACCCTGGGGGACATGAGAAGGATTAAGGTTAGGTGATAATGTTGAAAACAAACTGATTCTTTTGTACAAGGCCAAGTCCTTTAGCACACTTCCAGAGTAGGTCAAAGTATCTTGAATATCAAAGTGTTGTTGGTCAAGATATTGTGCAACTTTAGAAAAATCTTCAGACCTTCAATGCATTAAGATACGTCTTAAAGATCCATCATTATAAATTTCGGTTTCTGAAAAACAGTTGATGTTTGTGAAAAGGTTGTGATAAGCTTTACAATGTGGAAGTTGTTTAAGAAGTTTAGTTCAGTTAACTGAATTCTAAGAATCATTGTTATTTGAAATAAAGGTCATAAATAAAAATGGTTGAAAAAAAGGGGATTTTCATACTTTATTTTTATTCTATATTTATACTTTCTCACTTTGATTATTTCTTGAGAGCTATCAGAATCCTTCCCAAGTCTTAATTTATCAGAATGACCTAAAAACCAATGGTGAAGAACTCCCATTTGATTTGAGAAGCTAATTTGAGTTGAGTCAATTGAATATGCAATCAAATTATTGGTTTTTAAGGCATTGTCCCATTGTATAATGAGAATATTTTCCAAGACCTGGTTTCATTTTTCAAACCAATCTAGGTTCCAAGAGAAAGTTGACCCTGGGAAACTGCACATTCCAAGGTGGTCAATAAAAGATTCATGGAAAATTAGTGGAAACTGTTCCAAAACAGCTGAATTTGATTCTGGATGAGGTAGTTCAAAGGCAATGTTGCAAGAATTCATGTCAAATGATGAAAATCTGTCTAATTGCTCTTCTGTAGGGTTTTGTTTCCATCCATTTGATTCTGGTGACATATCCAAAAGTGAACAACAAAAATTGTGTATATATCTACAAAAGTGAGAATTGAATGGAGGCAAAATCTCATTAAAAATTTTATTAAGTGTTTGTTTGTTTTTTGCAGGTTTCCATGAGGAAAGTAAGATCTACTAGGGTTCATAAACAATAAGATTAAGAAAGTGTTCAAAAAACTTAAACAAAGAGGAAGGATAAATTGTGGAGCTTCAAAACTTTATGATCAAAGATGATTTAAGGAGAAGTATCACAAAAATTAAAAATAAAAAATATTTCAACTTTATGGCATTATAATATACGTAAATTATATTTTTATATGCAATTTGAACTCAAAAGGAATGGTACAAAAGGAAGAGAATGATTATGTGATAAAAGCAGACTAATTTGAGAAAAGGATTTTTTTTCTTTTCAAAAAATTTTTCCACAAAAATTATTTGATAAATGTGAGGCTATGTTCATTTTTTGATTACCAAAAAATTATTTTTGGTCCAATATGATAGTAATACATATTCCATTGAGTAATTTTTTCAACCTGAATAAATAGACTAGAGTGTCACTTCATCACATTTATGTATGAAAATTTATACAAGGTTTCAGATTTTTTGTAATTCTTTAAGGTTTACACTTTTGTAGCATCTATTATTTGAGTATTTTAGATTATTTCTTTATGGAAAATTCTACCTAGTACAGACCAATTTTCAAAGTGAAGGAAATATGTTTGTGAATTTTTTTTACAAAATATTAACCTTATTTTTGAGGTAATTTTTTAAATAATTATGTTAAAAATATGGATTACTTTTCTTATAGTCCATAACTAAATTTTTTTACTAAAATCAAATAATTATAGGGTAGTTATATATAACTCAGAAGGCATTTGATAGAAAAATAATTAAGATGCTTGTGTGTACAATAAAATTTTTTCTATTATATAAAACATTCTGATAAACATGCATGCATTGTTGTACAAATGTAGAGAGTATACAGAATACAAATAAAGTAGACTGCATAGCTTTTAATTAAAATATAATTTATCTGATAAAAAGTAAACATTTAAACTTAAATAATTTCAACACATATTCCATCATATTCTTTTGATAAAAAATATAGCTTATATTAGCTAGTGCCTTGCAAAAAAAGGAATACCTTCAATCGGTAACTTCCAACAGCTAACTTATTCCTACATTTATCACAATTACAATGCCTCCATTTTTTCATGTATGTCAATTTCAAGAGCTTGGATGTGTCAATAGAAAGTATCAAACTTCTTATGGGTCCTTTGAAGTTGGTATGGCTTTTAAAAGTTCTAATTCTTATGCAAAACATCAAGAGGAAAGAAATAGGTAGGCCCAGATGGTTATTTCTTCCAACAATCCTCTTAACATTGTAAGTTCCAGCTCCACAGAAACAGTAAGCTGTATATCTATATTTCAAAGTGAGAATAAAAGTCTTTATGATGTTTTGATGATTTATTATATAGGGGCAGTTGCTATTGGGGGCAGAAGTATCTTCAACAGTCTCTAGAAACTCAAATCTTGGGGAATGGTATAGCCAAATAATTATGTGGCAGGCAGCAAAGCTTTCTCTGATTCATCATTTAAGCAAAGTAGGTTTTACTCAATTTTTGGATGAAGAAATTAAGAAGCTCAAACTTCTAGGTGATAGTAGAAAACTGGATTCTGATAGCATTTTTCACCTAATCCCACACTCAATAGATACAGTTTTTAGTCGATTAAAGCTCAATCAATCATTCGTCACTAAAACATGCTGTCCTAAATGCTTTGCTCTTTATGAGTATAACTCTGAATCTTAACCATCTATATTATGTTGCAATCAGCTGTTTTTGTCATCATCAAAGCGCTATTTAAAAATGTTTGGACTAGGAAAAATTGTAGTTAAATGTGATGAAAGGCTGTATTTGATGAAGGAACATCAAGAACATGTAAAATACTTATCTCTTAAAACATTTCATCACCATTCTTTTATTGACTGGCTTAAGGAAAAGATTAAACTGTTCAAATTTGAGCTTCTGATTGAGAAGAAAACCACTGTGGCAGACAATGTAGAGTGTGATTTGATCAAGGATGTTTGTGATGGTTCAATTTGGAAAACTTTCCCATTACCACTCCAGCTCTGGGTGGAAATGATGATGAATATATGATAACTTCAGGAAACTTAATGTTTACTTTATATGTCTACTGGTTTAGGCCTGTTGGTAATAGGATTGGAGGTCATCAGAAGTCTCTAGGCAATATTATGATGGTGTACATGAACCTACCTCAAGAAGATAGATACGAAATGGAAAATCTTTTTTGTATGCTATTATACCTGGACCAACAGAACCCACAAGTGAACAGCTTAATCACCTTCTAAAACCCCTGGTTAATGATCTACAAACTCTATGGGATGGTATATTTATTGAAAAGACGCATCTTTATCCACGAGGCCGAAAATTAAGAGTTGCATTGTTCTCTTTGATAGGTGACATTCCTGCAATACAAAAATTGGCTGGCTTTTTGAGTCACTCTGCAAAAATGTTCTGCTCTTTATTTAATATCTCTAAAGATGAAATTAGTGAAAAAATCTGGGAAATTTTTCATTACAGAATCATGAGGATCATATGTGCTGGGCAACCAATTGGAAAAATTCTAAGTCACATTGGGAGCATGTATCAATTTTTCAGAATCATGGGGTACAATGGAGTGAGCTGAATAACCTTGAATATTGGCATCCAACTGAATATTTCTCAATTGATGTTATGCATTCACATATGCTTGGAAACATAAAAGATCACAGTCTTAGCTATTTTCAAATCAAAAATGTAGCAAAAGATCTAGAAAGAAAGCTGGAAAAGGATAAAAATTGGCATGTAAGAGAAGAAGATGACAATTTCTTTTCTGATACTTCACTGCACAAACATTCTAGAAAACGTAGAAGTAGCTTAAGCACCACAAATAATGATGATGATGATACAGGGCACACAAGACAGAATAAGCGGCAAAGACTTACAAGTTCAAGACAGTCATCAAGTCATCATGGACTAGATAGTGAAGGATTGGGAACAAATCAATCAAGAAACCAGAGTAGGTCATCCAGCACCAAATTTATTCCTCCATATAGCGATTTGGCCTCATTACAGTCTCACAGCAGTGGCAGTAGGAATTAATTGTAAAACTTGAGGCAACGGAGCATTAGCATATCACAGAGTGAAGGATCTCACTCATCAAATGAGACAGCTAGAGATGAAGAAAATAAAAGGAACGGTAAGGAGAAAGAAAATGAAGGTAGTATTAATCCACAAATCACAGCAGCAGAGCTACAGGTTGTATGGAAGATGATTGATAAAGTAAGAAGGCCTTCCTGGCTAACACAAGTTCCAAAATTAGTAGGATCTAAAAAGGCAGGATCCCTCAAGGCAGCAGAATGGCACATGCTGTATACTCTCTACTTCCCTTTGTTGCTTATACCCCTTTGGTTTGAAAAATTTAAAGAATCTGAATCTTCAGCTTCCTCAGCTGAAAAACAGAGAGAATTTTATCTTCTCAAGTCACTTGTAACATGCTCAACCACCAACTTTTTGACATTAAAAAATATACAGACTAATGAGCTTAAAGATCTAGAACAATTTCTGTTAGAGTATCGTGAGTGCCTGGAAGAGGGTTGGAAGAATATTAAGGCAAAGCCAAATCTGCATATCACTCAACATTATCCTGAAATGATAAAGCGTCTTGATCCACCATCAGGTACAGCTACTTGGTCTGGAGAGCCGGTGAATCATATATTATCTAAAATTCCAAACAATCACCATCCACGTATGTAATTTGTGTAAGCAATGATTTAAAAACTCAGCTGTGCTAATTTATTAATATTGACCACAGGAGAGATACCGCTAACAATTCTCAAACATTGGTATTGGAAGTCTAGGGTATTATATCTTGGTGAAGCTGAAGATAATGATCAATGTGAGACTAAAAAAATCCATATAGATCTCGATAAACAAAACAAATGGATCCATTTAAGTATGGCATTATTTACTAAATGTGTAAGTGCACAAATGGGAAAAGAAACTTCAAGACGGGCTTTGAAACCATCAGAGAAAAGTGGGGATTGGGTAGTTGAAAACTTAGCAAGCATATTGATACATGGAAAGAGGTTTACTAGTTACCATAGACACATTTCTAATTCAACAATTGAATTCTACTATGGAAAAGATAGCCAGTTTGGGAAAATTGATGATCTTTTCAGGTCAAAGGAAGAGAATGATCAAATATATTTAATAGTAAGTCCTTTCAAAGAGCTCCGTCCAGAAGAAACATCAAAGGATCCCTATGAGCTTTTCCCACAAGTGCATTGTCAGTTAGTAAGAGTAGCCAAAGCAACTCAAATTGTGATTAAGAAAGATGCAATAATTGGACATGCAGCTACTTTCGAGCACAAAAAAAGGAATGTTTGGAATCAAAGACAAGGTTTACACTGCCATTGGACTGCAGACAGTAGTGAGTGAAAAAAATAATCAAATTTATTTTCTGTTGACTAACATCTTTGTGTTAATTTGGGATTGGGGAAATTTGTAGGATTGGTGATGTTTGTAAATGGTAAAATAAATATTTCAATGCTCGATTAAAAATGCAATGCATCCAACTTACCTTATCTTAAATCAGTGAACAATTATATTGGTTGCTTTTAATGCAAGAGAACCCATGCTTTCAATGAGTCATTTTTATCTTAAATGTAAGAATGAAAGAAAGAAAATCATGATAATGAGAAATATGATAAAATTGTTACTTAATGAATAATCTTCTTGCTCATTTGTCTACTATAAATAGTTTGACCTTCCCAATTTAGCTGATAGCTATATATTATTCACTTTATTTTTCCCCAAGAGAACATACACGTTAACAAGACTATAAACATAATATCTTTTTTACTTTTACTTTGATAGGTATAAATTTTAAAGACTGATTATTTTTATTTTATTTTCTTTTACTACAGTTTATTATGGATGATAACTTTGAAGGGATGTCTGTTGACCCAACTGATTCCAATTTTTTTTCACCTCAACATACTAATACTGGAAATAATCCACCTCCAGATGCATCTCAATCTGTACCACCTAATCCTAATCCAGGCCAAGAGTCTCATGCAGAACCAAGAAATTTTAATCCCAATCATCCTTCTGCTCCTGAAAGTGCTGATCAGCTAGGAAGAGATTGGGCTAGTGAAGTATTGAGGAAATTTTTTGAAGACCAATCATCATCTGCTCAGCCTAACCAAGGAGCAAGCACATGTGGAGCTGGTAAGTCAAATTTTTAGTGTATACTTTTATATAAAAATAATTAATTTAATTAACTTATTTGAATTGTTAGTGAATCCCTCAATCATTATGGGTATCAGTGATTAACACAGACTCAATTCAGCAGAGTCTCATGAGCGAGAACAGGGGTTAAGGGCTGTAAGAGGCTTAGTTAGAAGGAATGATGTTCCCAGGAGCTTGGAAAGTCTAAATAGAAATATTTACCACTTTCTGAAGTATTGTCTTGGGGGATTAACACAAATAGCAAAATATCCTGCAAGCCCAACACCTTTGGAGACTGAAAATTGAAAATCTTGGAACCAATTCAAACTGTCCTAAGCCAAGTCCAATCTTCTAACCATTCCAATTCTGCAGCTGATCAACAATTTCTGATAACCAATTCTATAGCCTTCTTGCAATCCAAAATTTGACTACCCAATTTTTTTCCAGCACCTGAGCCTCAAGGACTAAAAGGAGGAGCACCTATCCCACTTTCTGTAAAAAGAAACTTAGAGCGTGAATTTCAAGAAAAAGGTTTTTGGAAATTCGCCTTTGATTGGACTTGCTGTGATTTTCTGGAATCAACTTGGAATCAAGTCATGGGAAGCATAGTATGCAACCACTGTACCAGGTGGCTCATCACCTTGAATACAATCAATCAGTCAAAGCTTCAGTTCACTCAATGTGTTATTGAGAAATGGGTAGTTAATAAGGGGAAGGAGATGATAAGGTTGTTTGGGCAAGAAGAGGAAAGGGTGGAAAGAGAAAAGATGGAAAAGAGGGCAAGGGCACAAGTAAAACGTTATTGGACCAAGGTAAGTTTTTTATTTCACTTTGCTTTTTGCTATTATGAAGCTGATTTAGTTGGAATTAAGATTTCTAGTGCACACTACAAGTTAGCAAGAGATCTCTGCAGTGATGGGCCAGGTTTTGTTGTGCTTTTTCATGATACTAGGTGCATCTCTGATATTGAGGAAGGCCCACCACCAGCCCCAACTGCACCCATCCGAGATATTACTGGATGGAAAAATCCTGAACTCAATGATTTGTTTAAAAAAATGGATAATATGACAAAGTAATTAGGCCATACACCAGCTCAAAGAAAATCGGAATCAAAAACATATTCACATTCATCAGAAAGGACAGTTGCACAAGATGGTATATTCAATGTTCCCAAATACCTCCCCATGAATTGCAATTCAGAAACATTTTTGGCAGGATTAACTGTGAATGAACGTGAGTCACTTGGGGTTAGAGCTGATATTTATCTGGTAAAGATTTGGGAATCAATTAATACAGCATCAACATCATCATAACTTGGTTATAACGGTGATCTTCTGTGAAATATAGCTATCTTATATTGAATTTTATGTATTCTGTTATTTTTCAAAGCAGCTTGGTAAATTTTTTAAGGTGATATTGAGAGAAAGTAACATTTTATTTAAGAAAAATAAATAATGTATGAGATATAAAAATGTATTTTCAACAAATTGATGGTCCATACCTCTTTATGTCACATTTATGTATCCATATCAATTTTGATTCAAATTAATTTTGAACAATACATAGTGAATACATGCTATGCCACTTACACTTTCCAGGTATAGCTACCATTAAATATGCCAGTATCAAAATTAATTTTGATCAAAATCAATGAGCATGTTAATCATGAATTTCTGGAGTCAACTGCATATTTTTATGCATGGTGCCTTTCCAACATTAATTTTGATCAAAATTAATATTTGATACTGGAATATTGAATGGTGGTTATTCCTGGAAAGTGTAAGTGGCATAGTGTGTATTCATTATGTATTGTTCAACATTAATTTCGATCAAATTTAATATTGACATTTGCATATTGAATCCAAACCAGAAAACAACCCACAAAATTCTTTATAAAACTGCTCATTAATTTTGATCAAAATTAGGGTTGACCATATACATATTGAATGGTAGTTATATCTGTTATGTGTAGGTTTTAAAGCTTGTATTCAATGTGTATTGGTCAACATTAATTTTGATTGAAATTAATAATAATGTGTAAATGATATATACATTCTCAATATGCATTGTAACATGTTTACTTAAGAAAAGAGGGCCCAACTTTTCATCTTACAGAAAAATGCTTGGTGGAATGTCAAATTCAATTTTAATTAAAATTAATGTTGACATGTTACCATGCATAACAGTAAGCAACTGACTGCATAAATTGATGATAATCATGAACCTTAGTTTTGATCAAAATTAATGTTGCCAAATGCCGATTGAATAAAAGCTATGCCATTTACACTAGCCAGGCATATTTACTATTTATTATGTATTGGTCAACATTAATTTTTATAAAAATTATTATGGATATGTAAATATTATATTTAACCTCAACATGTATAGTAAATTTCAATACTTAAAAATACTTGCTGTCCTTTACATGTCATGCAAAAAAGAATTATATCATTTCAACATTAATTTTTATGAAAATTAATGTTGGCATGCCATTATGCATTGAAACAACTAACTGACTGAAAAAGTTAATGATCAAAATGCTCATTAATTTTGATCAAAACTAATGTTGACCAATACATATTGAATATTAGCTATCTCCACTTACTCATACCAGATATAACTACCATTCAATAGGGGGTATCAATGTTCAGGGATCCGCAATTAGGGATCAGGAATTTTTTTTCCCAGGATAAGACATTATTAATTGCGGAAGACTCTTATCCACTAGCCCCGGGGCTAGTGGATAAGGAATCCATGATAATGCATTATCCCACCTTTTATACCCCAATTTCCATTTCTAATTCCTAATCCCAAACTCATCACATCCATGAGGCATATCCAGAGAGTAGTCCAAGATGTGGTTATGGCAGAAAGTTGTGCAACATGTGGTTATGACAAAAAGTTGTCCAAGATGTGGTTATGAAAAATTGAATAGAAAAATGTTGGATAAGAGGTGAACATTGACATGTAAAGTGTTTAATAACCCAATTATTAGCAAAAATAATTGTGGAAGATAATTGGGATATGAGGATTTTTATCCTCAATTAATTTAATTGCGGATTGGTCAACATTTATACCCCCTAATATGTATATGGTCAGCCTTAATTTTGATCAAAATTTATGGGCAGTTTTATGAAGAATCTTTTGGGTCGTTTGCTGGCTTGGGTTCAATACGCAAATGTTAATATTAAATTAAATCAAAATTAATGTTGAACAATACATAATGAATACACATTATGCCACTTACACTTTCCAGGAATAGCTTCATGCAATATGACAGTATCAAAAGTAATTTTGATCAAAATTAATGTTGGAAAGGCACCATGCATAAAAATAAGCAGCTGACTCCAGAAATTCATGATTATCATTCTCATTAACTTCGATTGAAATTAATTTTTGATACTGGCATATTTAATGGTAGCTATGCCTGGCAAGTGTAAGTGGCATTGCATGTATTCACTATGTATTAGTCAACATTAATTTCGATCAAAATTCATATGGACATGGAATATGCATGAAATTCCAATAAGTATAGGTAAGCTAAGCAGTTAGATTAACTGGTTTGATAAAGTAAACCAAATAAAAATTTATGTTTTAATGCCTTGGTTAATTTCGATCAAAATTAATTTTAAGCCATTAATGTTGGATTTTATCTATGTCTGTGTAGTCCATGTGGCATGGCTTGTATTCAATATGCAGGGGTCTAAATTAATTTTGATTGAAATTCTGAGGTTCATTGCCTCATAAATTTTGTGGTTTCTGTCAGGGTTCCATGCATGGTGCCATATGATACTTGTTAATTCCTGTCAAAATTAAATTCAACACCAATATATTGAATACAAACCATGGCACTTACAGTACTTGGTCATAGCTAAAATTAAATATGCCAGTCTCAAAATTAATTTTGATAGAAATTAATCAGGATCCATGAATTCTATCAATAGTGTATGAGTTAAGTTTCAAGTCATATGTTTCATCATTTTCTTGCACCTATTTCTAGGTTATCTCAACAATTTTTTTCAAGCTTTATTATAATAATCAAAACTGTGGTAAGTTGCAAAAATTTAGCTAATCCAAATCTCAAATTAAATATTAATATTTTAATAATCTTGAATGTTGCTTAAAGTATTTCATTGGGTGATTCATAATAATATTTTATCAACTTAGTAGTCCTATGAATTTTGAAAAGAAACAATATTTGTATAGTTAGGGACAAAAATGCAATATCTTGTGCAGACTAGGATATATTGTAAAATAAAACTAATCATTTTTTTTCCCTAAGTTGTATCCAAGTTTATCAATGGTTTGGTCACTGGGCCCACACCCTAGCCCAACACTCCTCCTGTCACTTAAAAACAAATTCTTATCTTAAATTCTAATGTTACCAATTTTATATTTATAATTCATTTCTTGTTTGGTGAGGCATATCAGTATATTCATGAATCTCTCATTGTCATCTGAAAGTAAATTTAACAAATAGTTTTAAAGCATTATCATTTTTTTTCATATAATATACTAATTAAGTGTATCTCCATTGTTTAGGAGTAAATTATAATTTAAAAATTTTGTATTTACCCATGGTAATTTGAATATGGGATATACATTTGTTATTATTTGTTTTTCACACTAAAAGTTGCCAAAGAATTCCTAGTATTTTCTGTCAGCTACATCAAATTTGTCTTCAATATAAACAGATTGTGATATAGTATGTTACTTAGTTTACCCAACTATGAATAATATATGTTAAAAAAAGCTCAAATAATATATAATCCCCCTCTTTATGTTTTCTGCTTCTTTCATCCTAACTTTAATTTTAATCTTATTCAATTTTTTATCCTATTAAATTATCAACTTCAATTTTCTAGAATAGAGTTTCTTATAACTATTCATCATATTACATCATAATTTTTTTATATCAAATACTTTTTTTTCATATTCATTAATCAATATGTCTATTATTCAAAATCCTACACCTCCACTTTGTATGTGTATCATGTTCCTCTCTCTTAATTTATATATTTCACTTATGTTCTATATCTTTTTTTTTCAAAAAATTGATTTTCCAGAGTTCAAATGTTTTCCATCCCACTCTTAGATTGATACTCACTTTGAAGCTTTTGAGCTTGCACCATGTCTGCCACATGGAATGGCACCTAACCCTCCTGTACTTAGCAATGAGAGGCATGAAATAACGAGAGTTCAGTATCACAATTTACTTGAATTGGCTAGAGATACAACAGAAGAACTTGTCAAGATTCTTAACAATAATCCTTCTCCTTCATATTAATCTAACCCTTGTAAAGACTCACTCCAATATGTGAAAAGCCTTGAAAAATGTATGTTCTTCACTTTTTTTGTCTCCTTTTAAATTAGTAGATAAGATTATTAAATATTGTTTTTCTTGATATATATTTGTAGCTCACGAGGAGGGTGTGATTCCTCCTGATGAAGTCATTGTCATTAGGGATGATGATGAGACAGATGAACCATCAGCTTCAACTCATGCTTCAACTTCTAAGGAAAATCTTGAAACACCTGTTATCCGCTCCAAGAAAAAGAAATTATCCCAAGGCTCCTCTTTTGTTTGAGGTATTAAACCGGCTTCTGCTAATGATTTTTCTGATTTATCAAATAATAAATCTCAAAAAAAAGCAAAGGCTTTAGTAATGAGTATATTCTTGTTACCTTTTCTTATTGTTATTCTTTTATCTTTAAAATTCTATCATATATCTCTTTTATTGCTTACATATTGTAATTTATATATCTGTTTTATTGCTTACATATTTTACTTTTTATCTTTCTTTTGATATTTTGTACCAGAACCTCACCTACTGTAGATTGTTTCATCCATAAATGCCCTCTCCCTGATGAAGATGATGAAAAGAGCAATGAAAATAGCGATGATGAACTTTCAGAATATGAAGCTATTCTTGCTCATCAAAACAAGCAAACTTTAAAATCTTCTTCAAGACATGACAAAATGTTTGATAAAGATGATGATTCAAACATCTCATCACCTAATTCCTTCATTTCTAAGAAGCAATACCCATTACCTCCTAAACTACCTACTTTTACCTCTTTGAAACCTTCTCTACCATTGAAATCAACTCCAATCAAGATATCAAATAAACCTCTAACTTATTCACCCTCAGTTCTAAAAGACTCTGATTTGCAGGAGGAATTATGTAAAATTCATTAATTTTATAAAGGTAGAATCAGCACAGCAAAGGTCCTTAGGTTGTGGTTGGAAATTGTTACTCTTCTTGAATTACGCTCTTCTACTTCTTCCAGAGAACCCATGTTAAATATTTCAATGTTTACTTTTCATTGTAAAAAACTTGTGGAGAAGATTGGATTTCAAAACTTACTGAGTTATGTAAGTTACCATAATTTTTAGTCTTAAATTTTTTCTTTTACTTATTTTTTTTCCTTTTTTAGTAAATACTTTTTTAGAGATTGCTAGCTCACAGCTATCACCACAGAAAAATTTGGGGGGTATTGCTAACAATACCCCTTGCTTGAACTCCGTTGAGCCACAAATCTATGCCTGAATTATGCACACATCATCACCATGGAGGAAGTTGTTTGGCCTTAAATTTAGTCAGAGATTTGTCACAAATTGAGCTCAAGATGAACCTACATTGATTACCATTTGATCTTGAAAAATCCTAATTTGATCATGAGTTGAACTCCCTTTGAGCTCACTTTGATCTAACATAAGATTTTGCATATCCAATATGTCAACTATTCAGTTTCAAAAAGATTTGTATTGAATTTCACATGGAATATCAGAACTGAAACCAGTCAGTTTGAGTAAATGGCTCCTCAACATAATTAATCTACAATAAAATACCATTGAAATTCAATCTGATTACTGAAAAATTTTGGTAAAATGACTAATAGATATTTAAATTGAAAATAATATTCAATTTCTCAATTAAAAATTCAAAATATAAATCCTTGTTTCAAATGTGAATTTTGTAGATTCCTTGCCTTACTATATTATGAGTAATATTTGAGGTATTGTACACCTTTGTAAATATGGTGTTGTGCTGCTAGAAATTATCTCTGTTTGGAGTCAACTTTATTTAAGCTTGATTCCAGAATGATAGATATTTTATAACTATTTTGAGAAAAAAGTCACTAGTAATTAATTTAGCCTTTTATCTGTCCTTTATTAAAACTCAGTTAATCCTACTTAAATCCAAATTGACGCACAAAAACCTTATTCAAGATATTTTTTAGCCCAGGATGATTCAAGATTGGAGCAAAATATTATTTTACATATCCAATATTCCTATTGATTAAATTTCTTCAGGCTTACTTAAAATTCACATTAACATTAACTTTAACTGGAATTATTAAACACAAATCTTGAAAACATTGTATGTAAAATCAAAATAAATCTAATATAATATGCTTACAACAAATTTTTTTTTCTGGATTTATTGAAACAAAAAATTGTTCATTTGTGAAAATAGAAAAAATACTATCAATCCTGAATTTATAATTTATTTTTAAAAATTTAATGCTCCCTCACTTTCAAGTTTATCATGTATTTCAAAAATTATATTTTTAATAATTTTTTGAATAGTACACCTGAGCTATAAACCTTGGGGATATCAAAAACTATAACATCAGCAAATTGAAATGTTTTTTATTGATATGAATGGAAATAATTATTGAAAAACACCATTAGAGCAAGTTTGATTTTGAATAATAGGCATACTTTCTCATGTAAATTTCAATAAAAATAATTATTATTCTTACATAAGTTGCAGTGGATACATTTGAGCTCAAAAAGAATTAAAATTGACATAATAAGACTTCTATAATTTATATTCTAAAATGAAATCACCCTTCATTATCTACCTGTAAAATTGTGTAAATTATATAATTTCAAATTCAGTATATACTGATGTTATTTTTTCTTCTAAAAAAATTTATTATATAGATTAATAGTCATAAACAGTTGACATAGATGTTAATTTTATATAATAAATCTTTAATGCATAAAATAATAAAACTATCTTTTATGTAAAAAGTGTTATAGGAAAAAAATATTATTATATTTTTGATGCACTATCAATGAAATTGAAGATAGAGCATATCAAAAGTTTGAACTTAATTTCAATTTTGATATCATCATTTTCTTTAATTTTACTTGAGTAGAAAACAGATTTTAAATCTCAATATAATTTTAAATCCCATTAGTTTGTAGATTTCAACATTTGAAACTGAAATAAATATTTATGAAAGAATTTTACAATATTTTCCCTTCTAAAAACTCATAAATCCAACTTCAAATCTTCTAACCTTCACAAGTAACCGCGATGCATTCTGAAAATACTCTATATTTAAATAATTAAAGATAAATAAAATTATGTTTTTATTTTTTATTTCAATTTTTGATAAATAATATATATATATATATATATATATATATATAATTGCTTAAAAAGTCTAAGAGGGGACTTAATAGTGGTTTTGGAATTAGATATATAGATTCAACTTTAAAAAAATTGGAATGGAATAAATTACAAAGACAAAAAAGATATATATTGATGAAAGAGTACTGATTTAGGTTCTCTTAAAATTTTATTAACCAATTTTATGGAATATCAATCCATGGTTATTATTCTTTATGATATTATCAGAGAATTTTTTCCTTTTTTAATATAATGATTTTCTATTGTGTGGTATGTAGATTAAGGTAAGTTCAAAAGATTTATTGAAGATATATATACCAGACACGGTATAATTTGTAGATTTATAACTATAACTTACTTTTCTGATGTTTTACATCATTGATAAGTAGCTCATGAATTAAACAAGTAAATAATTATAGTCCCTGGAAATAAGTCCTTGTGAGTTTCAAATTTTTTGTTATTTTTAAAATCATTACTCAAATAAACTGAAAATTTTTTCAATCATTGATTGAAAGAAGGAGTTTCAAAATCTTATTTTGTAGTTATAAATTTTTGAGTTACTTTTCATTTATCAAATATAATGAACATTTGTAAATTTTAAATTCAAAACTAGTGATCATAGCAAAGTAATACTGGAACAATCAGATTAAAAGGGTGGAATAAAGTCATAGCACAACAGGAAATGATACAAAATTCAACATATTTTTGACATATTTTTCCACCTTTAGATAATGTTTAGTGGATTTTAACATTATTATAACAAACAAGCTTAACAATTTTTTTGATTTTTTTAACAAAAATAAATACTTTTAGATCAATTATTTTAAAAATATGACTTATTTTTATGTTTTATCTGCAATAGTTAGTTGTTTTTTTTAACAGAAATCACTTGTTTTGATATTTGATTTTTGAATCTTTTAAGAGAGTTCATTTCATTAAAGTTTTGTATCAATTTTTCATTAAAACATCATATTTTGAATCTAAAGATTTGGTTTTGAAAAAATATATATTTTTACATTAATTGAATCATTATTTTTGGATTGATAAATTATGTTAAAATTGAGATCTCTTATTTCTAGTGAGTGTAAATCATAGTTGGTTTTCAAATCAAAATTAATAAATGTTGAAATTTTGTAAAATTCTAAATATCTTTTAAACCTTTTTGATTTAAATAATGTTTAATGTTATGTAATCATTCTATAAGTAGAACACAATTAAAAACAGATAATGGTACATTGCTTTCAAATTATAATACTAAAATTCTATTCTACTTGAAACAATGTGAACTAAAGCTTGGTATATTATATAAGAAACTCACAATTTTCAAAAATCATATTTCCAACTTTTTAAACATGATACACATTAAAATATATTTTTAAAATAATTTCCTAATTAGTTTCAAATACTAGAAAATAATTACCTCAATTTATTTTAATACTTAAACCATTCTGATGAGTGAATTTCACAATCCTCTAAGTAACATATGGTTACCATTTATACACATATGCATGATTGCTCCTTTTCCTTAATTTTAGCTGAATCTAAAAAGGAGAATCTCATGTTGAATATCAGCTATAGATAAACTGCTTATATTAAAAGCTAATATTTCATATGAGGAATTTGTTATTGAGTTTGGGAAATATTAATAAGTGTTGGGAATTATAATTGAGCCATTTATTCAAGTAAATAAAAATTAATGACTTCTTAATATTTCATATATATATATATATATATAATAAAAATTAATTATATAGTAGCATTTAACCATGGCTTTAAACTAATGTCATATAAAAAAAGGGATTTAACTAAAAATTTCAGTAAAGAAAATAAAAACAAGATAATTTAATATTCTTGTTTATATTTTCATATTTTTATAAAGGCTTACTTAAGGGAGAAAATTATTTTATTTTAGAGTACAAGAATTTCTAAATGAAAATCTTCACAATATATTTTGACCCTCTCAAAAAGAAAATTCTAAAAATTTTGCTATCACAATTTATATTTTTGTTAAGTAATAGAAAGTGGAGTAGTGTCTTTGAAAATGAAGCTTTAGAAAATGAAATAAATTATTTAACTTTATAATATGATTTTTTAAACAATAAATCATGTATTCAAAAAAATTATATATCTTACAATCAAGATAGCAGTATTAATTAAGCAACTCTAACAACTTTGGAAAGAAAATAAGAAAAAAATAAGAAGTAACATTCTTAAGTTATTTTTAGAATTTAAGGAAACTTTATAGCTCTTCCTGTAAACTAGCCTTAAAGCAGGTTTAGATTTAACATGTGTAAATTCATACATAGTATCCTTGAATCATGAGAACAGAATAAAATATATGTAGTTTTATTTTATTAATTTATAGTAGTATTTTTATTTTTGGCTTTTTCATTAGTATAACTATATATTTTATAACTTTATTGTTTTTCAGAACATAAGTTCAAAGCTGCCCATCACTACTTCAAGTTGAAGCTCCATATGATATAATAAATGAATGTTATATTATAATGATTTTTTTCTAGAGACTTTTCAAAAATGGTGATTAAGAATACTTATTATAATTTTTTTAAATTTTTATTATTATTTTATCTCTTGAAAGGAGATGGCCATATCTCAATTTAAATAGCTTTTCCTCAGAAATATTTATTCTTGATCTAAATAAAATTTCATCAATATTAACTAGATGTTATTATAGAATTTTCCCAATTATTTTATCTGAACATGGTTAAAAGTATGTATAAATTAAAGTGTTTCCACATAGTCTTACTATTATCCCACCATTAATTTCACATTTAGATTTAATTATAATTGTAAAATACGTTTTTCAATAATTTTAATAATACATTAATATTTAATAATTTAGTTACATAGTAGATTTTTTATACTTTTTTTTATATGAGTCTTATTATATAAACACCACTTTTAGATTCTATCCACTTTGAAGTCTGATAAAATAAATTTTCATTTAAATACCCAAATTATATCAGAAAAAAATTTAAAATTATATATTTTAATGTACTCTTTGTGATAAACATATCATTTCTTATAGGTTATTTTTCAACTATTTATTGTAAATAATTACCCACTCATTTATGGTCTTTTATTGTTATTAATTACATCCAGACAGAATAAGGATACTCTCATATTATATTGGAGTTTTAAATTAAAAACTAAAAAATAGGGGCTGGTATTAAATATGAAGTTGTTATAACTAAGTTGACCAATAATTAATGATTAAATGGCATTGTATATTACAAATTTTATTGAGTGTATATAAAAATAACACTCAAGAAATATATATAAGATATACATATAACCATTGAATATCAAAAATGAAGTACTTATCAACATGGTCTTTTTTAAGGATTTTCAAATTTACTTAAAGAGACATTAATATTACCAATTCAAATTTTATATCAAATATAACCACCACACAATATGGGGGGCGGACTTGCTAGCAAGTCCGCAACCTTGGACCCAAACTCACCATAGATTGAACACACATTGAGCTATTGATAAAGGAACCATACAATCAGGGATGAACGCCACTCAGCAGAACAGTTTTAGGTGGGTGTTCAAGTAGAGTTCAGTATGGGTTCAGTATGAGTTCAGTCTGAGTTCCATCTGAGTTCCATCTGAGTTCAGGTTGAGGACTTGCTAGCAAGTCCACCCCCTATATTGCGTAGTGAACAATATTATTATTTCATTTTTAATTATTTTACAAAAAATTCGAGTTACAAAGTAATTTAATTCAGTATTTAATGAATGTTTTTGAAAAATATTTACAAAAATAGTAATAACCCCTCATAAAAAAATATAATTTATTTTACTTACAATTTGCACAGTATTTCTAGCCTTAAAATATTGGTATCCCTCCAACAAAAATATTTTTTAAATAAATTTATAATTTTTTTCATTATTTAATTACAAAATGTCAAATTTATAATTTATTTTAACTTACTAAAAAATTTAATTGAAAATTTAATTTTGGATTTCCGAAAAATTAACTTAAAAGTAAAAATTTAAAAAACCAAATTATAAATATAATTTTGAGAAAGGGGTAAATAAAATTTATAATATTCATATAAAAAAATTTCTTATATTTTATGGTGTTTGAATTTTAAATATAATGTATTAAAAAATTATTATTAAATAGCTAAGCTAAGTGAAATTGTCTTGGGTTTTTGGTATCACTAGCACTTATTTTTTTTCTTATACTCACGTTTTAATTTTTTTTTGTTTCGTTTTCTACCTTTCTCATTTTTTTTATGATTTTAATGTTTTTAAGACCAAAGTTGCTTTCAAACAACTTCGGTCTAACTTGTCTCTCACTTCCCCAACAGATTGCACCTGGTGGGGAAAATCACTTTCATTTTAGAAATTAAAGTCCCTTGCAGGGACTTTGGTTTCTCTGTGTGCATTGCACAGTTAGAAAAAAAATGGCTGTGCAATGCACTGCATGCAGCACATGCATCGTGCATTGCTGCTGCAAGCAATGTCTGTTGCATGCAACGTGCATTGCATGTGCTGCCCATATCACATGCAGCTGATTTCAACTCAGCTGCATGAAATATGGAAGCGAATGTGCAACGCACGTTGTGGTGATCCAAACCTGGGTAGGCCTTTGGAGTGCATATTTGGAGGTATTTGGTATGTAGGGTGTTATTGGGGTTATGGTTTTATTAGTGGTTTTTTTCATCTTTAGGTGATATTTAGTAGTGTTTATGGAGGCTTAATCTAGGGTCACTTATTATGTCTTAGCTTAATGTCCTTTCTTTTCTCTTCATTTTGGTATCCCTTATGGGTGGTTACCTTGCTTTATAGGGTAGTTATGGTGTTGTTATTGGTATTTATCGGATGTTTATTGCTTAGTGGTGCTTATGTAGGCTTAAGATAGGGTCACTTATTATGTCTCAGCTTATTGTCCTTCATTTTATTTTCATTTTGGTATGTCTTATGTGTGTTTATCTTGTTTATTAGTGAAGTTATGTGTTTTTAGGGTTTTTTAGGGTTTTTATGGGTTGTATGGGTGTTTTAGGGCCTAGAAGCGGCCATCCCACCCCCAAGCGGCCTTCCTGCCCCTAAGCCAAGCTGCCTCCAAGCGGCCTGGCCGCCTGGGCACTGGGGAGGCGCTAAAATGCACTTTTATGCATGAAAAAGGCTGGGAAAGCTGGATTTTGGCTGGGGAATCGGTCAGGGTGGTCTGTGCACTGGCTGTATGATGCGTGTGTGGGAAGATTTTTAGGGAATCATCTTATCTCTTTACTCATCGCCTCTCTGTTCCTCACTTTCTCATTGGATGGTTTTTTGTTGGAATATATTACTGTTCATTTCAACTCTTTCTGGCAGTCTGTCTGGGACTATTATCTTCACACTTAAAGAGGTCAAGAGTGTTTAATTAGAGGTTCTAGAAAACAGATCTCCAATTTGCTGCAACAGGTAAATCTCACTTGTTTTTCTAAAGGGAAAGGAGATTCTCTCTCTGGTTTTTCTCCAACTCCCTTGGTCAAGGCCTATAGCTAGTACTATAGGATTGTCTACAACGTTGCATACAGATGTGGCCACCTCCCAGCCTAGTAAATTGGCTGGGAGGGTGGCAAATGTAAAAGCAAGCAACCAAAGTTGCTTTTAGCAGCTTTGGTTGCCTGAAAGCGACACTTCCAGCCAGGTTTCCCCTGGCTGGAAGTACTAAATTGAAATGTAAGGGACCCAAGCCAATTTCAAAGGCTTGGATCATAAATTAAGGCTTCCAAAAAGCAGCCAGTAGAAATCTGGCTGAAATAAAAGTAATTTTTTTAATTAAAATACATAAATAAATAAACATGTGTACAAATAGGATATACAACGCTCCACAGATGGTTAGAAACAGCCTTCAATTGTTACACATAGAGACAAAATCAAATGTTGCTGAAAGCAACATTGGTCATGTTTTGATATTTTGAGCTAATATCAGGAAAAAGGTCAAGGAAAAAAAATTGCACAATTAAAAATATATCAATTTAATATGGTGGGGAGGTTCATATTTTAGAAATAGGTGGTGCACATTATAGTTCCCTTTAAAAAAATTCAAACATGAAATAATTTTGATGCAATGTAAATTTAAATGTGATGAGTGTATTTTCTTTAGCTACATGAAACATGGTAGCTAGAATTATGTGGTGTCGATTTTTTTTAGATGTGAATTTCAGTGTTCCATAAATCTTCATCTGTACAACATGCAGCCAAGTAAATTTTAGCTGGAATTAGTATATGCATAGGAAAAAATGATCATGCTGCATACAGTGCCTTGGCAACATTATTCTTGGAATTTAGATTAAGTTTATCATATGACTGGGAGAGCTTAATTTTTTTGAAAAAGAGATAAGTGAATATTCATGATATCCAAATCTGTTTTGCACCAAGCTTATTGTTCCTTTCTCTGTCTCACTTACCTTTTTCAAAAATTATCAATCATATTTTTGCTTTATCATTTTGATTTATTGGTACTATTTTCTTGACCTTATCTGATTACCAGTAAGAAAATTTTTCTTGCTAATAAATTTCATATCATTTTGGTTTGTTACTCTTTATTACACTTTTGACAAGTTAATCTAATGATTCTAATTTGGAATTTATTTTTAAGGTATCTTTTACTGTACCCTTTCAAATCATTATCAAACAATTCTTTTTCAGTTAACTTAAAGTTTTTTTATTTGTTTGTCAATTTACTTTTCTTTATTTCTTATCAAGAATGCTCAATTTATTTATCTAACTATTTATTTTTTAAAAAAGTGATTATAAAATAAACTTTATAATTAATTTTGATCAATCAGCTACAAATGGAAGAAGATTTTATAGACATGTAAGTTCATGTTTGGCTTATCATTTTTCTAAATTTCTTAAATACTATCTCAACCATTATATTATTAATATGAAAAGTAAAACATCATCTTGTACTTGCTGAAAGCATACAGGATAATGTTTTGCTTTTCTTAATAATAATTAGAATGATTGTACTTTACCTTTAATTTATTGATTTTTAAGTTGTTTCAAAGTCTTGTACTTGCTGAAAGCATACAGGACAATGCTACAATTTAAAAATTAATAATTTATTGAGGTATAACTTTCTAAGTCATAAATATTGGTCAGAGCAAGATTTTTCATTTTATATATGTGGATATGATAATTCTGTAATATTTTTAATATTACTAGTGTATTGGAGTTATACTTTTGTTATACTATTAATATTAAGTGTAGATCCAAATCTCGTACTTGCTGAATGCATACAGGATAAATCTATACTCTTTATATGTATAATTTAATAAAGTATACCTTTGAAACACATTCTTAATATTTGAAATAAAGAAAAAGTATATGAATTTACAAATATGTAGATATACTAATTTTAAGTTTCTAATATTGAAGATATGATAAAGTTAAAGGTATCATTGACTGATAATTGAAATTCTGTAACTATTTTCTAATTTTAAATTTTTTTCTATTTTAAATCAAAATTGAATTCTCTTGAGATTGAACCATCAATGAGTAACAATTTGAAAAAAAAACGGCCAGGGAAGAACTCTAACAATAGGTGGGCAAAAGACATTGCTACCGGAATGAAACTTGTAAACACTCTTGGAGTGGATACAAATGGGAAGAAGCAACATTTCTATGCAAGATATTATGCAAATAAGATGACAGATTGCAATAATTATTACAATTTTTTTCCTGGTTGTAGTATTTATAAACCAAAAGGCATCTTAATACCTAATGTTCTTGTGCAGACTTTTGAAATTCATGAGCTCAAAGAACTAGATATGTTAGAAGCTACGGTGAAATGCATTAAGGATATTTCTTACTGCAAACATGAAATTACAAATAATGGTTATCATCAAAGAGCTGGTGGATTGGGAAAAATGTTTTGTGGTGGCTTTATTTTAGATAGGAAGAGATCTTTATATATTCGTAAGTATCACTTTTTTTAATAAAAATACTGAATTTTTGAATGCTTTTACTTGCAGATGAATACACTGATAATATTGTACGCACGGATGAATATAAAAAACAAATGAAGAGGATTGAAATTTACTTTGAATATTTTTCCAAAAAAATATCATATGTAAAGTACCATGAGGCAACTAATCTTTCTGAAAAACTTGGTATTCTTGGATTTTCAAAATTTTATAGTGAAGAAGAGGGTGTACCGTTTGCTAGTAATTTAACTTGGACATCTGGAGCAAATGGTAATGGGTTCTCCAATGATGTTCATTGTAATAAGGATGCAAGTGAGTATACTTTAGAAATATTTTTTCCTAAAGATACAGAAAACAATACCATTCATATGAAGTACAATAAGACCCAACCACGACAAACAGGTGTAGAGCTTATGTTTCCCAAAATTTGAAGTAAAATCAACTTTGAAGCAACTAATAAAATAACAGTGACTTTATGGTCTGCCAATCAACTGAGGCATTTTACCTCAAGATGTCACAAAATTCATGGCTTCACAAGGATAGGTTCTTCTATTCAAATCAGCACTAGAATTTTTCATGCTATAGAAAAGCTTAATGTTTTTGATATTTATATTTCAGAGTACTAAGAAATAAAAGAAGAAAAAGATAGGTATAAATATTTGATTAGTGCTTTGAGAGTTTTTTTGAAAAGAGATGACTTAATAGATGAAGAAATAAAATCAGCAAAGTATTATATATCTAATGTTAAAACAAATCTAAAAAATTTTGATAATTAAATATTAAAAATCTATATCATATATACACAACTTCATGCAAAATTAAAAATGATAAATACTTGGAGTAGCTCTAAAATTTTCAGTTGTGACGATTATAGTATTATATATTTTTTTATTTGTGAAATAGAATAATTTTTTTTCATAATATTATAAGAAAATTTTATTTACTTTTTAGGAAATATATAAGTTGTGAAATTTTTAAAAGTCAATTTTATTAAATTGGTAGCAAAGGTTCTAAAATAAAAAAACTATAATAAAGAATTTGAAATATATTAGCCATAAAAATGTGCTTTTAATGCTACCAAATTAACAGTATAGTATTTTAGGTCAAACAGGCTTATTAATAAAAAAGTTAATAATAAAGAGTCAATGAAAGAATTTTGAATCAAAAATAGATTAAATTGTATTTCTTTGAGAATACACACATTTAATTTTTTAAGTTTTTCTACTTCTGATTAAAAATGTTACAATCAATGAAAAAATTTGTAAAAATTAATAGATTATTCAATATTAAAGGTATAGTAACAAGACTAGAGCAGTTATCATATTTTTATATAAACAATAAAATATTTAAGAATTTAATAAAAGTTTTGAAATCATATAAGTATATTTAAAATTCTTTGTTATTGCTGGACTAAAAATAATTTTTTTTAAAAATTAATTTAGAAAATTATGTCAAAGGTTTCTTAATAAATTTCAAAAATGGTCACATGTTTGACGTATTTGAAGAAAAACAACTTGAATTATACAAGATAAATCATATACACAGAATTTTATCTATTTACATGTTGGAATATTAATTTATTGAAAGGCTATGTTTAGTAAAAAAAAGGTGATACTGGCTGAATGGAGCTCCAGTGATTAATAAAATCTGCAGAAATAGCCCTAGAAATTCCTGGAGGACTTGGGGTATCAAATTTTAATTGAAATGGATCACACTTGCCTATAAAAGGTTTTATTAATGTTAAAATATAGTTATTTAAATTTTTCCAAATTATTTCTTCCATCATATGATTTTTTTTTTCATGTGAATTAAGAAACTTAATTTCTGATATCACCTCCAAGCAATCAGCTGCTGAAGCCAATCTATGATCTTGAGAGCTCAGAAATAAACCACAGACACCATCGATTATATAGAATGTGAAAGATTGATATCAGTGGTGGGAGTATACAGAATTTATCTTGTTTAGCACAGCCTTTTGTTTCTGTTCCATTATAGTAAGTTGAGTATTTTCCTTTTTCTGACTCAATTGTTGAGCTTTGCTAGTCTTGTCACTTGATATTTTTGCAGCACAATATTTTGATTTAAGAATGATAATTGACATAATTATATCAATGATAATGTTGCCGATTTGAAGAAGAGTTGACATTTATATATCAAGTGTTTGAAGTGCAGTGGGACCAACTTCAAAGCCATCAGGAATTGGCCTCTTCAGATTTGAAAGGTGAGCTAGAAGCTGAAGACCACATTTAATTGGACAATCTGAGTTAATGTTTTAATGTGATGGAAACTGGCTGAATTCATCTGCAGTGAGATAAAAAGAAGATGATATAAGAGATACCCATGAAGAAAATCAGTGATCACTTGAGATCATTAATCTCATGAGCATTCAGATAAGATTGGATTCAGGGAGATCCGTTTTCTTTGTTGAGGAAAGAATTTCAGTATTTAAACCATCAGGATCACATAAATCTTCCATTTTTTTGAAATCAATATTATCGAGTACCCATAGCTGTGAGCTATCAATCTCTAAAAAATATTTGCTACAAAAGGAAAAAAAATAAGTAAAAGAAAAAATTTAAGACTAAAAATTATGGTAACTTACATAACTCAGTAAGTTTTGAAAGCCAATCTTCTCCACAATATTTTTCCCAATGAAAAGTAAACATTGGAATATTTAACATGGGTTCTTGGGAAGAAGTAGAAGAGCGTAATTTGAGAAGAGGAACAATTTCCAACCACAACCTAAGGACCTTTGCTATGCTGATTCTACCTTTATAAAATTAATGAATTTTACGCAATTCCTCCTGCAAATCAGAGTCTTTTAGAACTGAGGGTAAATAAGTTAGAGGTTTGTTTGATATCTTGATTGGAGTTGATTTCATTGGTAGAGAAGCTTTCAAAGAGGTAAAAGTAGGTAATTAAGGAAGTGATGGGTATTGCTTCTAAGAAATGAAGGAATTTGGTGATGAGCTGTTTGAGTCATCATCTTTATCAAACATATTTTAATGTCTTGAAGAAGATTTTAAAGTTTGCTTGTTTTGATGAGCAAGCATAGCTTCATATTCTGATAGTTCATCATTGCTATTTTCATTGCTCTTTTCATCATCTTCATCAGGGAGAGGCCATTTATTGATGGAAAAATCTACAGTAGGTGAGTTTCTGATACAAAATATCAAAAGAAAGATAAAAAGTACAATATGCAAGCAATAAAAGAGATATATGATAGAATTTTATAGATAAAGGAATAAAAATAAAAAAAAGGAAGCAAGAATATACGCATTACTAAATCCTTTGCTTTTTTTATGAGATTTATTATTTGATACATTAGAAAAATCATTAGCAGAAGCCGGTTTAATACGTTGAGCAAAAGAGAAGCCTTGGGATAATTTCTTTTTCTTGGAGCGGATAACAGGTGTTTCAAGATTTTCCTTAGAAGTTGAAGCATGAGTTGAAGCTGATGGTTCATCTGTCTCACCATCATCCCTAATGACAATGACTTCATCAGGAGGAATCACACCCTCCTCGCAAGCTACAAATATATATGAAAAAAAAAATATTAATAATCTTATCTACTAATTTAAAAGGAGAAAAAAAAAGTGAAGAACATACATTATTAAGGCTTTTCACATATTGGAGTAAGTTGTTACAAATATTAGATAAATATGAAAGAGAAGGATTATTGTTAAGAATCTTGACAAGTTCTTCCGTTTTATCTCTAGCCAATTCAAGTAAATTGTGATACTGAACTCTCGTTATTTCCTGCCTCTCATTGCTAAGTACAGGATGGTTAAGTTCCATGGTATGTGGCAGACATGGTGCAAGCTCAAAATCTTCAAAGCAAGTATCAATCTGAGAATGGGATGGAAAACATTCAGGGGCTGGAAATTCAATTTTTTGAAAAAAAAAGATATAGAACATAAGTGAAATATATAAATTAAGAGAGAGAAAAGTGATACACATAAAAAGTGGAGGTGTAGGATTTTGAATACTAGACATATTGATAAATGAATATTAAAAAAAAGTATTTGACATCAAAAAATTATGATTTAATATGATGAATACTTATAAGAAACTCTATTCTAGAAAATTGAAGTTGATAATTTAATAGGATAAAAAAATGAATAAGATTAAAATTAAAGTGAGGATGAAAGAAACAGAAAACATAAAGAGGGGGATTATATATTATTTGAGCTTTTTTAAAAATGTATTATTCATAGTGGGGTAAACTAAGTAACATTATATATCATGATCTGTTTATATTTGAGCAAAACTTGATGTAGCTAACAGAAAATACTAGGAATTCTTTGGGGACTTTTAGTGCGAAAAACAAATAATAACAAATGTATATCCCATATGCAAATTGCCACTGGTAAATATAAATTTTTTAAATCAGAATTTACTCCTAAACAATGAAGATACACTTAATTAGCATATTATATGAAAAAAAGGATAATGCTTTAAAACTATTTGTTAAATTTACTTTCAGATGACAATGAGAGATTCATGAATATACTGATATGCTTCACCAAACAAGAAATGAATTATAAATATAAAATTGGTAACACTAGAACTTAAGATAAGAATTTGTTTTTTAAGTGACAGGAGGAGTGTTGGGCTAGGGTGTGGGCCCAGTGACCAAATCATTGATAAACTTGAATACATCTAAGGGGGGAAAAATTGTATAGTTTTATTTTACAATATATCTTAGTCTGCACAAGATATTGCATTGTTGTCTCTAACTATACAAATAATGTTACTTATCAAAAGTTATAGGACTACTAATTTGATAAAATATTATTATGAATCACCCAATGAAATACCTTAAACAACATTCAAAGTAATTAAAAAATTAATATTCAATTTGAGATTTGGATTAGCTAGTTTTTCACAACTTACCACAGTTTTGATCAATATAATAAAACTTGAAAAAAATTGTTGAGATAACTTAGAAATGGGTGCAAGAAAATGATGAAACATATGACTTGAAACTTAACTCATACACTATTGATATACTTCATGGATCCTGATTAATTTCTATAGAAATTAATTTAGAGACTTGAATATTGAATTTTAGCTATGACCAAGTACTGTAAGTGCCATGGTTTGTATTCAATATATTGGTGTTGAATTTAATTTTGATAGGAATCAACAAGTATCATATGGCACCATGCATGGAACCCTGACAGAAAACAAAAAATTTATGAGGAAATGAACCTTATAACTTTGATTGAAATTAATGTAGACCCCTGCATATTGAATGCAAGCCATGTCACATGGACTACACAGACATAGATAAAATTCAACATGAATGGCTTAAAATTAATTTTGATCAAAATTAACCAAGGCATTAAAATATAAATTTTTATATGGTGTACTTCATCAAACCAGTTAATCCAACTACTTAGCTTACCTATACTTATTGGATTATTATGCATAGTCCATGTCCATATTTATTTTGATCGAAATTAATGTTGACCAATACATAGTTAATACATGCTATGCCACTTACACTTGCCAGGCATAGCTACCATTAAATATGCCAGTATCAAAAATTAATTTCGATCGAAATTAATGAGCATGAAAATCATGAATTTCTGGAGTCAACTGCTTATTTTTATGCATGGTGCCTTTCCAACATTAATTTTGATTGAAATTATTTTTATACTTTCATATTGCATGTAGCTATGCATGGAAAGTGTAAGTGGCATAGTGTGTATTCATTTTGTATTGGTCAACATTAATTTCAATCAAAATTAATATTGACATTTGCATATTGAATCCAAACCAGCAAACGACCCAAAAGATTCTTCATAAAACTGCCAATTAATTTTGATCAAAATTAAGGCTGACCATATACATATTGAATGGTAGTTATATCTGGTCTGAGTAAGTGGAGATAGCTTATATTCAATATGTATTGGTCAACATTAATTTTGATCAATATTAATGAGAATTTTGATCATGAACTTTTTCAGTCAGTTAGTTGTTTCAATGCATAATGGCATGCCGACATTAATTTTGATAAAAAGTAATGTTGAAATGATATAATGCTTTTTTGCATGACATGTAAAGGACAGCAAGTATTCTTAAGTATTGAAATTTACTATACATGTTGAGGGTAAATATAATATTTATATATCCATATTAATTTCTATAAAAATTAATGTTGACCAATACATAAAAAATAGTAAATATGGCTGGCTAGTGTAAGTGGCATAGCTTTTATTCAATCTGAATTTTGCAACATTAATTTTGATCAAAATTAAGGTTCATGATTATAATCAATTTATGAAGTCAGTTGCTTACTTTTATGCATGCTAACATGTCAAAATTAATTTTCATTAAAGTTGATTTTGACATGCCACCAAGCATTTTTCTGTAAGATGAAAAGTAGGGCCCTCTATTCTTAAGTAAAAATGTTACAACGCATATTGAGCATGTATATATCATTTACACATTAATATTAATTTCAATCAAAATTAATGTTGACCAATACACATTGAACACAAGCTTTAAAACTTACACACACCAGATATAACTACCATTAAATATGTATATGGTAAACCATAATTTTGATCAAAATTAATGAGCAGTTTTATGAAGAATTTTTTTGGTTGTTTGCTGGTTTGAATTCAATATGCAAATGTCAATAGTAAATTTGATCAAGATTAATGTTGACCAATACATAATGAATACACACTATGCCACTTACACTTTCCAGGAATTGCCACCATTCAATATTCCAGTATCAAAATTAATTTTGGAAAGGCACCATGAATAAAAATATGCAGTTTACTCAAGAAATTCATGATTAACATACTCATTGATTTTGATCAAAATTAATATTGATACTGTCATATTTAATGGTAGCTATGCCTGGCAAGTGTAAGTAGCATAGCATGTATTCACTATGTATTGGTCAACATTAATTTCGATAAAAATTGATATGGATACATAAATGTGACATAAAGGGGTATGGACCATCAATTTGATGAAAAGACATTTTTATATCTCATACATTATTTTTTTTTCTTAAATAAAATGTTACTCTCTCTCAACACCTTATAAAATTTACCAAGCTGCTTTGAAAAATAACAGAATACATAAAATTCAATATAAGATAGCTATATTACACAGAAGATCACCGTTCTACCCAAGTTATGATGATGTTTATGCTGTATTAATTGATTCCCGAATCTTTACCAGATCAATATCAGTTCCAACCCCAAGTGACTCACGTTCATTCACAGATAATCCTGCCAAAAATGTTTCTGAATAGCAATTATTGGGGAGGTATTTGGGAACATTGAATATACCATCTTGTGCAACTGTCCTTTCTGATGACCGTGAATATGTTTTTGATGCCAATTTTTTTTGAGCTGGTGTATGGGCTAAATCATTTTTCATCTTATCCATTTTTTTAAACAAATCATTGAGTTCAATTTTTCCCAATCCAGGAATAGCTTGGATGGGTGCAGTTGGGGCTGGTGGTGGGCCTTCCTTGATATCAGAGATGCACCTAGTATCATGAAAAAGCACAACAAAACCTGGCCCATCACTGCAGAGATCTCTTGCTAACTTGTAGCATGCACTAGCAATCTGAATTCCAACTAAATCAGCTTCAAAATAAAGAAAATCAAAGTAAAATAAAAAACTTACCTTGGTCCAATAACGTTTTACTTGTGCCCTTGCCCTCTTTTCCATCTTTTCTCTTTCCACCCTTTCCTCTTCTTGCCCAAACAACCTTATCATCTCCTTCCCCTTATTTACTACCCATTTCTCAATAACACATTAAGTGAACTGAAGCTTTGACTGATCGATTGTATTCAAGGTGGTGAGCCACCTGGTACAGTGGTTTCATACCATGCTTCCCATGACTTGATTCCAAGTTGATTCCAGAAAATCACGGCAAGTCCAATCAAAGGCAAATTTCCAAAAACCTTTTTCTTTCAATTCACGCTCAAAGTTTCTTTTTACAGAAAGTGTTATAGGTGCGCCTCCTTTTAGTCCTTGAGGCTCAGGTGCTGGAAAAAATTTGGGTAGTCAAATTTTGGATTGCAAGAAGGCTATAGAATTGGTTACCAGAGATTGTCGATCAGCTGCAGAATTAGCACGGTTAGAAGATTGGACTTGTGTTAGGACAGTTTGAATTGGCTCCAAGATTTCCAATTTTCAATCTCCAAAGGTGTTGGGCTTTCAGGATATTTTGCTATTTGTGTTGGTCCCCCAAGACAATACTTCAGAAAGTGGTAAATATTTCTATTTAGACTGTCCGAGCTCCTGGGAACATCATTCCTTCTAACTAAGCCTCTTACAGCCCTTAACCCCCGTTCTTGTGCATGAGACTCTGCTGAATTGAGTCTGTGGTAATCACTGATACCCATAATGATTGAGGGATTCACTAACAATTCAAATAAGTTAATTAAATTGGTTATTTTTAAATAAAAGAATACACTACAAATTTGACTTACCAGCTGCACTTGTGCTTGCTCCTTATTTAGGCTGAGCAGATGATGATTGGTCTTCAAAAAATTCCCTCAATACTTCACTAGCCCAATCTCTTCCTAGCTGATCCGCATGCTGATCAGCACTTTCAGGAGCAGAAGGATGATTGGGATTAAAATTTCTCGGTTCTGCATGAGACTCTAGGCCTGGATTGGGATTAGGTGGTACAGATTGAGATAAATCTGGAGGTGGATCAGCAGTGGGTGGTGGTGGAGTATTTCTAGTATTATTATGTTGAGGTGGAAAAAATATGAAATCAGTTGGGTCAACAGACATCCCTTCAAAATTATCATCCATAATGAACTTTAATAAAAGAAAAGAAAAGAAAAATAATCAGTTGTTAAAATTTATACTTATCAAAGCTAAAGTAAAAAAAGATACTATGTATATAGTCTTGTTAACGTGTATGTTCTCTTGTCGAAAAATAAAGTGAATAATATATAGCTATCAGCTAAAGTTGGAAGGTCAAACTATTTATAGTAGATGAATGAGCAAGAAGATCATTCATTAAGTAAAAATTTTATCATATTTCTCATTATCATGATTTTCTTTTTTTCATTCTTACATTTAAGATAAAAATGACTCATTGAAAGCATGGGTTCTCTTGCATTAAAAGCAAGCAATATAATTGTTCACTGATTTAAGATAAGGTAAGTTGGATGCATTGCATTTTTAATCGAGCATTGAAATATTTATTTTACCATTTACAAACATCACCAATCCTACAAATTTCCCCAATCCCAAATTAACACAAAGATTTTAGTCAACAGAAAATAGATTTGATTATTTTTTCACTCGCTACTGTCTGCAGTCCAATGGCAGTGACAACCTCGTCTTTCGATTCCAAACATTCCTTTTTTTGTGCTCGACAGTAGCTGCATGTCAAATTGTTGCATCTTTCTTAATCAAAATTTGAGTTGCTTTGGCTACTCTTACTAACTGACAATGCACTTGTGGGAAAAGCTCATAGGGATCCTTTGATGTTTCTTCTGGACGGAGCTCTTTGAAAGGACTTACTATTAAATATATTTGATCATTCTCTTCCTTTGACCTGAAAAGATCATCAATTTTCCCAAACTGGCTATCTTTTCCATAGTAGAATTCAATTGTTGAATTAGCAATGTGTCTATGGTAACTAGTAAACCTCTTTCCATGTATCAATATGCTTGCTAAGTTTTCAACTACCCAATCCCCACTTTTCTCTGATGGTGTCAAAGCCCATCTTGAAGTTTCTTTTCCCATTTGTGCACTTACACATTTAGTAAATAATGCCATACTTAGATGGATCCATTTGTTTTG
This sequence comes from Hemileia vastatrix, assembly GCA_030280995.1. NCBI lineage: Eukaryota > Fungi > Basidiomycota > Pucciniomycetes > Pucciniales > Zaghouaniaceae > Hemileia > Hemileia vastatrix. The sequence goes on from JASXTE010000016.1 coordinate 13,652,654, forward strand.
TTTATCAAGATCTATATGGATTTTTTTAGTCTCACATTTATCATTATCTTCAGCTTCATCAAGATCTAATACACTAGACTTCCAATACCAATGTTTGAGAATTGTTAGCGGTATCTCTCCTGTGGTCAATATTAATAAATTAGCACAGCTGAGTTTTTAAATCATTGCTTACAAAAATTACATACGTGGATGGTGATTGTTTGGAATTTTAGATAATATATGATTCACCGGCTCTCCAGACCAAGTAGCTGTACCTGATGGTGGACCAAGACGCTTTATCATTTCAGGATAATGTTGAGTGATATGCAGATTTAGCTTTGCCTTAATATTCTTCCAACCCTCTTCCAGGCACTCACGATACTCTAACAGAAATTGTTCTAGATCTTTAAGCTCATTAGTCTGTATATTTTTTAATGTCAAAAAATTGGTGATTGAGAATGTTACAAGTGACTTGAGAAGATAAAATTCTCTTGGATTTTCAGCTGAGGAAGCTGAAGATTCAGATTCTTTAAATTTTTCAAACCAAAGGGTTATAAGCAACAAAGGGAAGTAGAGAGTATACAGCATGTGCCATTCTGCTGCCTTGAGGGATCCTACTAAATTTGGAACTTTTGTTAGCCAGGAAGGCCTTCTTACTTTATAAATCATCTTCCATACAACCTGTAGCTCTGCTGCTGTGATTTGTGGATTACTACTACCTTAATTTTCTTTCTCCTTACCTTTACTTTTATTTTCTTCATCTCTAGCTGTCTCATTTGATGAATGAGATCCTTCACTCTGTGATATGCTAATGATCCGTTGCCTTAAGTTATACAATTAATTCCTACTGCCACTGCTGTGAGACTGTAATGAGGCCAAATCGCTATATGGAGGAATAAATTTGGTGCTGGATGACCTACTCTGGTTTCTTGATTGATTTGTTCCCAATCCTTCACTATCTAGTCCATGATGACTTGATGACTGTCTTGAACTTGTAAGTCTTTGACGCTTATTCTGACTTGTGTGCCCTGTATCATCATCATTATTATTTGTCGTGATTAAGCTACTTCAACGTTTTCTAGAATGTTTGTGCAGTGAAATATCAGAAAAGAAATTGTCATCTTCTTCTCTTACATTCCAATTTTTATCCTTTTCCAGATTTCTTTCTAGATCTTTTGCTGCATTTTTGATTTGAAAATAGCTTAGACTGTGATCTTTTAGGTTTCCAAGCATATGTGAATGCATAACATCAATTGAGAAATATTCAGTTTGACGCCAATATTCAAGGTTATTCAGCTCACTCCATTGTACCCCATGATTCTGAACAATTGATACATGCTCCCAATGTGACTTAGAATTTTTCCAATTGGTTGCCCAGCACATATGATCCTCATGATTCTGTAATGAAAAATTTCCCAGATTTTTTTCACTAATTTCATCTTTAGAGATATTAAATAAAGAGCAGAACATTTTTGCAGAGTGACTCGAAAAGCCAGCCAATTTTTGTATTGCAGGAATGTCACCTATCAAAGAGAACAATGCAACTCTTAATTTCCGGCCTCGTGGATAAAGATGTGTCTTTTCAATCAATATAACATCCCATAGAGTTTGTAGATCATTAACCAGGGGTTTTAGAAGGTGATTAAGCTGTTCACTTGTGGGTTCTGTTGGTCCAGGTATAATAGCATACAAAAAAGATTTTCCATTTTGTATCTATCTTCTTGAGGTAGGTTCATGTACACCATCATAATATTGCCTAGAGACTTCTGATGACCTCCAATCCTATTACCAACAGGCCTAAACCAGTAGACATATAAAGTAAACATTAAGTTTCCTGAAGGTATCGTATATTCATCATCATTTCCACCCAGAGCTGAAGTGGTAATGGGAAAGTTTTTCCAAATTGAACCATCACAAACATCCTTCATCAAATCACACTATAAATTGTCTGCCATAGGGGTTTTCTTCTCAATCAGAAGCTCAAATTTGAAAAGTTTGATCTTTACCTTAAGCCAGTCGATAAAAGAATGGTGATTAAATGTTTTAAGAGATAAGTATTTTACATGTTCTTGATGTTCCTTCATCAAATACAGCCTTTCATCACATTTAACTACAATTTTTCCTAGTCCAAACATTTTTAAATAGCACTTTGATGACAGAAAAAATGGTTGATTGCAACATAGTATAGATGGTTGAGATTTAGAGTTATACTCATAAGGAGCAAAGCATTTAGGACAGCATGTTTTAGTGAAAAATGATTGATTGAGCTTTAATCAACTAAAAGCTATATCTATCGAGCATGGAATAAAGCGGACAATGCTATCAGAATCCAGTCTTCCACTATCACCTAGAAGTTTTAGCTTCTTAATTTCTTCATCCAAAAATTGAGTACAACCTTCTTTCCTCAAATGATGAATCAGAGAAAGCTTTTCTGCCTGCCACATAATTATTTGGCCATACCATTCCCCATGATTTGAGTTTCTAGAGACTGTTGAAGATACTTCTGCCCCCAATAGCCACTTCCCCTGTATAATAAATCATTGAAACATCATAAAGACTTTTATTCACACTTTGAGCTATAGATATACAGCTTACTGTTTCTGTGGAGCTGGAACTTTCAATGTTAAGTGGATTGTTTGAAGAAATAACCATCTTGGCCTTCTTATTTCTCTTCTCTTGATGTTTTGCATAAGAATTAGAGCTTTTGAAAGCCATACCAACTTCAAAGGACCCAGAAAAAGTTTGATTTTTTTTATTGAGACATCCAAGCTCTTGGCATTGTCATACATGAAAAAATGGAGGCATAGTAATTGTGAAAAATGTAGGAATAAGTTAGCTGTTGGAAGTTACCAATTGAAGGTATTCCTTTTTTTGCAAGGCACTAGCTAATATAAGCTTTATTTTTTTATCAAAATAATATGATGGAATATGCGTTGAAATTATTTAAGTTTAAATGTTCACTTTTTAATCAGATAAATTATATATTAATTAAAAGCTATGCAGTCTAATTTATTTGTATTCTGTATACTCTCTGCATTTGTACAACAATCCTTGTATGTTTATCAGAATATTTTCTATCATAGAAAAAGTTCTATTGTACACACAAGTATCTTAATTATTTTTCTATCAAATTCCTTCTGAGTTATATCTAACTACCTTATAATTATTTGATTTTAGTAAAAATTCTTAGTTATGGACTATAAGAAAGTAATCCATATTTTTAACATAATTATTTAAAAAATTACCCCAAAAATCAAAGTTAAACCCAAAAATAAGGTTAATATTTTGTAAAAAACAATCACAAACATATTTCCTTCACTTTGAAAATTGGTCTGTACTAGGTAGAATTTTCCATAAAGAAATAATCTAAAATACTCAAATAATAGATGCTACAAAATTGTAAACCTTAAAGCATTACAAAAAATCTTAAACCTTGTATAAATTTTCATACATAAATGTGAAGAAGTGACACTCTAGTCTATTTATTCAGATTGAAAAAAGTTACTCAATTGAATATGTATTACTATCATATTGGACCAAAAATAATTTTTTGGTAATCAAAAAATGAACATAGCCTCACATTTATCAAATTATTTTTGTGGAAACATTTTTTGAAAAGAAAAAAAATCCTTTTCTTAAATGAGTCTGCTTTTATCACATAATCATTCTCTTCCTTTTGTACCATTCCTTTTGAGTTCAAATTGCATATAAAAATATAATTTATGCATATTATTATGCCATAAAGTTGAAATATTTCTTATTCTTAATTTTTGTGATACTTCTCCTTAAATCAACTTTGCTCATAAAGTTTTGAAGCTCCACAATTTATCCTTCCTCTTTGTTTAATTTTATTGAAAACTTTCTAAATCTAATTGTTTATGAACCCTAGTAGCTCTTACTTTCCTCATGGAAACCTGCCCAAAAACACACGAACACTTAATAGAATTTTTAATAAGACTTTGCCTCCATTCAATTCTCACTTTTGTAGATCTATACACAATTTTTGTTGTTCACTTTTGGATATTTCACCAGAATCAAATGGATGGAAACAAAACCCTACTGAAGAGCAATTAAACAGATTTTCATCATTCAACATGAATTCTTGCAACATTGCCTTTGAACTACCTCATCCAGAATCAAATTCAGCTGTTTCGGAAAAGTTTCCACCAATTTTCCTTGTAACTTTTATTGAGCACCTTCGCATGTGCGGTTTCCCAGGGTCAACTTTTGCTTGGAACCTAGATTGGTTTGACAAATGGAACCAGGTCTTGGAAAATATTCTCAGTAAACACTGGTACAATGCCTTAAAAACCAATAATTTGATTGCATATCCAATTGACTCAACTCAAATTAGCTTCTCAAATCAAATGGGAGTTCTTCGCCATTGGGCTTTAGGTCATTCTGATAAATTAAGACTTGGGAAGGATTCTGATAGCTCTCAAGAAATAATCAAAGTGAGAAAGTATAAATATAGAATAAAAATAAAGTATGAAAATCCCCTTTTTTTCAACCATCTTTATTTATGACTTTTATTTCAAATAACAATGATTCTTAGAATTCAGTTAACCGAACTAAACTTCTCAAACAACTTCCACATTGTGAAACTTATCACAACCTTTTCACAAACATCAAGTGTTTTTCAGACACCGAAATTGATAATGATGGATCTTTAAGAGGTATCTTAATGCAATGGAGGTCTGAAGATTTTTCTAAAGTTGCACAATATCTTGACCAACAATACTTTGATATTCAAGATACTTTGACCTACACTGGAAGCGTGCTAAAGGACTTGGCCTTGTACAAAAGAATCAGTTTGGTTTCAACATTATCACCTAACCTTAATCCTTCTCATGTCCCCCGGCGTTTGCCAAATGACTGTTATTCTCCCTTATATCTTGCATCTCTAAATCCTCAACAGCTCAGACTTTTAAATCCTCGAAATCCCATAAATTTACCTGCTCTCCTTGAAATTCTTGCTTCCTCTAATGTGAGTGATTGTCAAACTCCCTTAATAATAGGTTTGCACACTCATACTCCTCATTTTTACTGTTTGGGAAACTTAGCCTTGAAAACAAAAACATAATTTTAACATTTACTATTATCATTAAAATTTATAGAATTTTAATTTGGCTCACATTTTTAGCTCCATTTTTTTCCTTTTAATCTTATACATGCTGAATTCTATACTTCCATGCACAAAATAATTCAAAACATTTACTTCATTTAGCTGCCCCATTCTATACAGCCAATCAACAGCCTTCTGCTCAACTGCTGGATAATAATTTGGCTCCTATATCAACATTGAACATACAAAAAATTTAATATTTTTGTTCTTAATATGAAATATAAGACATTTAGCTCACCATTATATATACATTTTGAGCACACTTTAGATCTATACCAACTCCTGCAGCCTGAATTGTTCCAACCAAAACTTGGCAATTTTTCTTAAAATGGAATTCATGCATATTTTTGTCTCACTTTGTCCTGCTTAGCTCACCCATAAGCTGGGTATACCTAATACTGTGGTCATCTAGAGCCATTTTAATTCTATTTTGAAATATTAGAAATTTGTTTTAAATAAGCCAACACAATTTTGTAAAAAAATTCATTATAGAATCACTAACATCTGCAAAAAGTCTGCAAAGTTGGAGAATATAACAGCTTTTGGAAAATTTATACCCCTTTCATCAGAAAAAAAGTTTTTCAAGTGGCATATAAGATGAAAAATCTTTGCAGAATGCTGCCAAGTGAAATCAAAAGTTGGAGTGTCATCCAGATTTTTGTAGATTGGATGGTTGCAGAATTTTCTTAAAATCATCAGCTCTCTAAGAAACTCAGATGAGTCCCAAGGGAGTTCAGTGCTTCTGGAGGGCCCATATCACTCAGTGAATCCTTCTTGAAGCACATCAAGTTTAGACCTCCATGGATCTGCTAATTGAACCAATATCCCCCTTTGAATCTTTTTTGGAAGAGACAAAATTGCATCTTTTGTTCTACGTAGGCTTATGATTTTCATTAAGTGATTGATTGATTTAATAGAATTAGCCTTTCCTTTTTGCAAACCTGGAAAAAGGAAATTCTTCCATAACCAGTCTTCTAGCCACTTTTCAATTCTAAGAAAAAATATGAGACTTTGAAGGTCAGCGGGCCTGTTCTGAAGTGGAGTTCCAGTCAAGCATAGTCGGTGTTGGGATTCCAAGTCAAATATTGTTTGAGCCCTCTGCGAGTAAGGATTTTTAATGTAACTAAAAGAATATTTATAAAAATTGATTATAAAAATTAAGTTTTAAGTTTTAGATATAGAAATGGGAACTAACTGAGCTTCATCTAAAATAACTCTATACCAAAAGAGCTTTTGAGTCACTGGTATCTTTTTTTGGCTTTGATTTTTTGACATTGTTGGGCTAGCTGTTTCATAGGTCGTTAAAACAATAGCAGTGTCCTGTAGCTCATTGACATTCACCACAGAAAAAATGGGGGGGTATTGCTAGCAATACCCCTTGCTTGAACTCCGTTGAGCCACAAATCTATGCCTGAATTATGCACACATCATCACCATGTAGGAAATTTTTTGGCCTTACATTTGGTCAGAGATTTGTCACAAATTGAGCTCAAGATGAACCTACATTGATCACCATTTGATCTTGCAAAATCTAAATTTGATCATGAGTTGAACTCCCTTTGATCTCACTTTGATCTAACATAAGCTTTTGCATATCTAATATATCAACTATTCACTTTCAAAAAGATTCGTAATGAATTTCACATGGAATATTAGAACCACAACCAGTAATTTTGAGTAAATGGCTCATCAAAATGATTAATCTACAACAAAATACCATCAAAATTCAATCTGATTACTGAAAACTTTTGGTAAATTGACTAATAGATATTTAAATTGAAAAATAATATTCCATTTCTCAATATCAAATTCAAAATATAAATCCTTGTTTCAAATGTGAATTTTGTAGATTCCTTGCCTTCCTATATTATGAGTAATATTTGAGGTATTTTACACATTTGTAAATATGGTGATGTGCTGCTAGAAATTATCTCTGTTTCAATTCAACTTTATTGAAGCTTGATTCCAGAATGATACATATTTTATAACTATTTTGAGAAAAATATCACTAGTAATGAATTTAGCCTTTTATCTGTCCTTAATTAAACCTCACTTAGTCCTACTTAAATCCAAATTGACCCACAAAAACCTTATTTGGGATATTTTTTAGCCCAGGATGATTCAAGATTGGAGCAAAATATTATTTTAAATATCCAATATGCCTATTGATTAAATTTCTTCAAGCTTACTTAAAATTCACATTAACATTAACTTTAACTGGAATTATTAAACACAAATCTTGAAAATATAGTATTTAAAATCAAAATAAATATAATATAATATACTTACAACAAAATTTTCTTTCTAGATTAATTGAAACAAAAAATTGTTCATTTGTGAAAATAGAAAAAATACTATCCATCCTGAATTTAGAATTAGTTTTTAAAAATTTAATGCCCCCTCACTTTCAAGTTTATCATGTATTTCAAAAATTATATTTTTAATAATTTTTTGAATAGTACACCTGAGATATAAACTTGGGGATATCAAAAACTAAAACACCAGCAAATTGAAATTTTTTTTATTGTTATGAATGGAAATAATGATTGAAAAACACCATTAGAGCAAGTTTGATTTTGAATAATAGGAATACTTTCTCATGTAAATTTCAATAAAAATAATTTTTATTCTTACATAAGTTGCGGTGGATACATTTGAGCTCAAAAAGAATCAAAATTGACAAAATAAGACTTCTATAATTCATATTCAAATATGAAATCACCCTTCATTATCTACCTGTAAACTATTTTAAATTAAATAATTTCAAAGTCAGTATATACTGATGTTTCTTCTAAAAAATTTATTATATAGATTAATAGTCATAAACGGTTGACATAGATGTTAACTTTATATAAGCAATCTTTAATGCATAAAATGATAAAACAATCTTTTATGTAAAAAGTGATGAAAGAAAAAAATATTATTAAAATTTTGATGCACTATCAATAAAATTGAAGATAGAGCATATAAAAAGTTTAAACATAATTTCAATTTTGATATCATCATTTTATATTATTTTACTTGAGTAGAAAACAGATTTTAAATCTCAATATAATTTTAAATCCCATTAGTTTGTATATTTCAACATTTGAAACTATGAAATAAATATTTATGAAAGAATTTTACAATATTTGCCCTTCTAAAAACTCATAAATCCAACTTCAAATCTTCTAACCTTCACAAGTAACCACAATTCATTCTGAAAATACTCTATATTTAAATAATTAAAGGTAAATAAAATTATTTTTATATTCTTTATTTCAATTTTTGATAAATAATATATATATATATATATAATTTCATAAAAAGTCTAAGAGGGAGCTTAATAGTGGTTTTGGCATTAGATATATAGATTCAACTTTCAAAAAATTTGTTTGGAATAAATTACAAAGACAAAAAGGATATATTTTGATGAAAGAATACTGATTTAGGTTATCTTAAAATTTTATTAACCATTTTTATGGAATATCAATCCATGGTTATCATTCTTTATGATATTATCATAGAATTTTTTTCCTTTTTTAATATAATGATTTTCTATTGTGTGGTATGTAGGTTAAGATAAGTTTAAAATATTTATTGAAGATATATATACCAGAAACAGTATAATCTGTAGATTAATAACTATAACTTACTTTTCTGATGTTTTACATCATTGATAAGTATCTCATGCATTACATAAGTAAATAATTATAGTCTCTGGAAATAATTCCTTGTGAATTTCAAATTTTTTGTTAATCTTAAAATCATTACTCAAATAAACTAAAAATTTCTTCAAATATTGATTGAAAGAAAGAGTTACAAAATCTTATTTTGTAGGTATAAAAGTTTGAGTTATTTTTTATATTATCAAGTATAATGAACATTTGTAAATTTTAACTTGAAAACTAGTGATCATAGCAAAGTAATACTGGAAGAATCAGATAAAAAGGGTGGAATAAAGTCATAGCACAACAGGAAATGATACAAAATTGTTGATTTTTGGCTCACAAAATTCAACATATTTTTAACATATTTTACCACCTTTAGATAATGTTTAGTGGATTTTAACATTATTATAACAAGCAAACTTAACAATGTTTTAATTTTTTTAACAAAAATAAATATTGTTAGATAATTTTTTTAAAAAATATGACTTATTTTTATGCTTTATCTACAATAGTTAGTAGTTTTTTTTGCAGAAATTACTTGTTTTGATATTCTATTTTTGAATTTTTTAAGAGAGTTCATTGCATTAAAGTTTTGTATTAATTTTTCATTAAAGCATCATATTTTAAATCTAGAGATTTGGGTTTGAAATAATATATATTTTTATGTTAATTGACTCATTATTTTTGGATTGATAAATTATGTTAAAATTGGGATTGCTTATTTCTAGTGAGTGTACATCATAGTTGGTTTTCAAATCAAAGATTAATAAATGGTGAAATTTTGTAAAATTCTAAATATCTTTTAAACCTTTTGGATTTAAATAATCTTTAATTTTATGTAATCATTCTATAAGTAGAACACAGTTAAAATCTGATAATGGTACATTGCTTTCAATTTCTAATACTAAAATTCTATTCTACTTGAAACAATGTAAACTAAAGCTTGGTATCTCATAAGAAACTCACAATTTTAAAAAATCATATTTCTAACTTTTTAAACATGATACACATTAAAATATATTTTTAGAATAATTTCCTAATTAGTTTCAAATACTAGAAAATAATGACCTCAATTTTTTTTAATACTTAAACCATTCTGATGAGTGAATTTCACAATCCTCTAAGTAACATATGGTTACAATTTATAAACATATGCATGATTTCTCCTTTTGTTTAATTTTAGCTGAATCTAAAAAGTAAAATCACATGTTGAATATCATCTATAGATAAACTTCTTATATTAGAAGCTAATATTTCATATGAGAAATTTGTTATTGAGTTTGGGAAACATTAATAAGTGTTGGGTATTATAATTGAGCCATTTATTCAAGTAAATAAAAAAGGATGACCTTCTAAATATTTCATATATATATATATATACAATAAAAATTCATAATATAGTAGCATTTAACCATGGTTTTATACTAATGTCATATAAAAAAAGGGATTGAACTAAAAATTTCAGTAAAGAAAATAAAAATAAGATAAGTCAATATTCTTGTTTATATTCTCATATTTTTGAAATGGCTTACTTAAGGGAGAAAATTAATTTGTTTTAGAGTACAAGAATCTAGATAAAAATCTTGACAATATAGTTTGACCCTCTCAAAAAGAAAATTCCTAAAATTTTACTATCTTATTTTATATATTTGTTAAGTAATAGAAAATGGAGTTGCGTCTTTGACAATGAAGCTTTAGAAAATGAAATAAATGATTTAACTTTATAATATAATTTTTGAAACAATAAATCATGTATTCAAAAAAATTATATATCTTACAATTAAGATAACAGTATTAATTAAGCAACTCTAACAACTTTGGAAAGAAAACAAGAAAAAAATAATTAGTAAAATGCATAAGTTATTTTTAGAATTTAAGAAACTTAATAGCTCAACCTGTAAACTAGCCTTAAAACAGGTTTAGATTTAACATGTGGAAATTCATACATAGTACCCTTCCATCAGTAGAGCAGAATAAAATTTATGTAGTTTTATTTTATTAATTTATAATAGTATTTTTATTTTTGGCTTTTTCATTAGTATAAATATATATTTTTTAACTTTTTTGTTTTTCATAACATGAGTTTAAAGCTGCACATCACTACTTCAAGATGAAATTCCATATAATGTAATAAATGAATGATATATTATAATGAATTTTACTAGAGACTTTTCAAAAATGGTGATTAAGAATTATTATTATAATTTTTTAAATTTTTATTATTATTCTATCTCTTGAAAGGAGATGGCCATATCTCAATTTAATTAGTTTTTCCTCAGAAAAAATTATTCTTGATCTAAATAAAATTGCATCGCTATTAACTAGATGTTATTATACAATTTTACCAATTTTTTTATCTGAACATAGTTGAAAGTATGTATAAATTAAAGTGTTTCAACATGGTCTTACTATTATCCCACCATTATTTTCACATTTAGATTTCATTATAACTGTAAAATAAGTTTTTCAATAATTTTAATAATACCTTAATATTTAATAATTTAGTTACATAGTAGATTTTTTATCCTTTTTTTTATCTGAGGCTTATTATATAAACACCGCTTTTAGATTTTTTCCATTTTTATGTCTGATAATTTAAATTTTCATTTAACTACCCAAATTATATCAAAAAAAAATTCAAAATTATATTTTTTTAATGTACTCTTTTTGATAAACTTATCATTTCTTATAGGTTATTCTTCAACTATTTATTGTAATTAATTACCCACTCATTTACGGTCTGTTATTTTTGTTAATTACATACAGACAAAATAAGGATACTCTCATATTATATTGGAGTTTTAAATTAAAAAGTAAACACTAGTGGCTGGTATTAAATATGAAGTTGTTATAACTAAGTTGAACAATAATTAATGATTAAATGGCATTGTATATTACAAATTTTATTGAATGTATATAAAAATAACACTCAAGAAATATATATAAGATATATATATAACCATTGTATATCAAAAATGAAGTACTTATAAACATAATCTTTTTTTATGATTTTCAAATTTACTTAAAGAGACATTAATATTACCAATTCAAATTTTATATCAAATATAACAATATTATTATTTCATTTTTAATTATTTTACAAAAAATTTGAGTTACAAAGTAATTTAATTCAGTATTTAATGAATTTTTTTGAAAAATATTTTTTAAAAATAGAAATAACCCCTCACAAAAAAAAATATAATTTTTTTTACTTACAATTTGCACCATATTTCTACCCTTAAAATATTGGTATTCTTCTAACAAAAATATTTTTTAAATAAATTTAATTTTTTTTTTCATTATTCAATTACAAAATGTCAAATTTATAATTTATTTTACCTTACTAAAAAATTTAGTTGAAAATTCAATTTTGTATTTCCAAAAAATAAACTTAAATGTCAAAAATTAAAAAAACAAAATTATAAATATAATTATGAGAAAGAGGTAGATTAAATTTATAATATTCATATAAAAAAATTTCATATTTTTTATGGTGTTTGAATTTTAAATTTAATGTATTAAAAGATAATTATTAAATAACCAAGCCAAATGAAATCGGCCTGGGTTTTTGGTATCACTAGCACTTATTTTTTTTTCTTATACTCACATTTTTATTTTTTTTTCTAGATTTCTCATTTTTTTTAATGATTTTTAAGGTTTTTAAAACTGAAGTTGCTTTCAAACAACTTCAGTCTAACTTATCTCTCACTTTCCCACCAGATTGCACCTGGTAGGGAAAGTCGCTTCCATTTTAGAGACCAAAGTCCCTTGCAGGGACTTTGGTTTCTCTGTGTGCATTTCACAGCCAGAAAAAAACTGGCTGTGAAATGCACTGCATGCAGCACATGCAACGCGCATCGCTGCTGCAAGTAATGCACATTGCATGCAGCAGAAATGCGCTTTGCATGCAGCCTGCATTGCTGCTGCATGCAACACGCGTTTCTGCTGCATGCAGCGCGCATTGCATGTGCTGCCCATATCTCATGCAGCTGACTTGATATTAGCTGCATGAGATATGGAAACGATTGTGCAACGCGCGTTGCACACAATTTTGGCCACCTCCCAGTCTAGTAAATTAGCTGGGAGGGTGGCAAACGTTACAGCAAGCAATCAAAGTCGCTTTTAGCAACTTTGATTGCTTGAAAGAGACACTTCCAGCCATGTTTCCCCTGGCTGGAAGTACTAAATTGCAATGTAAGGGACCCAAGCCAATTTCAAAGGCTTGGGTCATAAATTAAGGTTTCTAAAAAGCAGCCAGTATAAATCTGGCTGCAATAAAAAGTAAATTTTTTAAATAAAATACATAAAAAAATAAAAATGTGTTCAAATAAAATATACAACATTCTTCAGCCGGTAAGAAACAGCCTTCCATTGTTACACACAGAAACAAAATCAAATGTTTCTTTCAGCAAAATTGGTCATGTTTCAATATTTTGAACCAAGTAAGATCAGGAAAAAGGTCACGGCAAAAAAATTGCATAATTAAAAGTCTCCCAATTTAATATGGTGGGGAGCTTCATATTTTAGAAATAGGTGGTGCACATTATAGCTCCCTTTAAAAAAATTCAAAAATGAATTAATTTTGATGCAATGTAAATTTAAATGTGATGAGTGTATGTTTTTTAGCTACGTGAAACATGGTAGCTAGAATTATGTGGCTTCAATTTTTTTTAGATGTGAATTTCAGCGTTCCACAAATGTTCATCTGTACAACATGCAGCCAAGTAAATTCTAGCTGAAATTAGTATATGCATAGGAAAAAATGATCATGCTGTGTACAGTGCCTTGGCAACATCATTCTTGCAATTTAGATGAAGTTTATCATATGACTTGGAGAGCTGCATTTTTTTGAAAGTGAGATCAGTAAAAATTCATGATATCTACATCTGTTTTCCACCCAATTTCTTTTTCCTTTCTCTTTCTCACTTACCTTTTTCAAAAATTATCGATCATATTTTTGCTTTATCATTTTGAGTTATTGGTACTATTCTCTTGACCTTATCTGATTACCGGTAAGCAAATTTTTCTTGCTATTGCATTTCATATCATTTTGGTTTGTTACTCTTTTTTACACTTTTGACAAGTTAATCTAATGATTCTAATTCTGAATTTATTTTTATTGTATCTTTTACTGTACCCTTTTGATTCATTAAAAAAAAATTCTTTTTCAGTTTACTTCAAGTTTTTTTATTTTTTTGTCAATTTACTTTTCTTTATTCCTTATCAAAAATGTTCAATTTATTTATCTAACCATTTATTTTTTAAAACAGTGATTATAAAATAAACTTTATAATTAATTTTGATCAATCAGCTGAAAATGGAAGAAGATTTTAAAGACATGTAAGTTCATGTTTTGCTTATCATTTTTCTATATTTCTTTAATACTTTCTCAACCATTATATTATTAATATGAAAAGTAAAACATCATCTCGTACTTGCTGAAAGCATACAGGATAATGTTTTGCTTTTCATAATAATAATTAGATTGTTTGTACTTTACCTTTAATTTATTGATTTTTAAGTTGTTTCAAAGTCTTGTACTTGCTGAAAGCATACAGGACAATGCTACAATTTAAAAATTAATAATTTATTGAAGTATAACTTTCTAAGTCAATATATTGGTCAGAGCAAGATTTTTTTCATTTTATATATGTGGATATGATAATTCTGTAATATTTTTAATATTACTAGTGTATTGGAGTTATACTTTCATTATATTATTAAGATTTAGTGTAGAGCCAAATGTCGTACTTGCTGAATGCATACAGGATAAAGCTATACTCTTTATATGTATAATCTAATAAAGTATACCTTTGAAACACTTTCTTAATATTTGAAATAACGAAAAAGTATATAAATTTACTAATATGTAGATATGCTAACTTTTGTATTTCTAATATTGAAAATATGATAAAGTTAAAGGTATCATTGACTGATAATTGAAATTATGTTACTATTTTATCATTTTTGATTTTTTTCTATTTTAAATCAAAATTGAATTCTCTTAGGATTGAACCATCAATGAGTAACAATTTGAAAAAAAAACGGCCAGGGAAGAACTCTAACAATAGGTGGGCAAAAGACATTGCTACTGGAATGAAACTTGTAAACACTCTTGGAATGGATACAAATGGGAAGAAGCCACATTTCTATGCAAGATATTATGCAAATAATATTACAGATTGCAATAATTATTACAATTTTATTCCTGGATGTAGTATTTATAAACCAAAAGGTGTCTTAATACCTAATGTTCTTGTGCAGACTTTTGAAATTCATGAGCTCAAAGAACCAGATATGCTAGAAGCTACGGTGCAATGCATTAAGGATCTTTCTTACTGCGAACATGAAATTAAAAATAATGGTTATCATCGAAGAGCTGGTGGTTTTGGAAAAATGTTTGGTTGTGACTTTATTTTAGATAGGAAGAAATCTTTATATATTCGTAAGTATCACTTTTTTTAATTTAAATACTGAATTTTTGAATGCTTTTCCTTGCAGATGAATACACTGATGATATTGTACGCACGGATGAATATAAAAAACAAATGAAGAGGATTGAAATGTACTTTGAATATTTTTTAAAAAAATATCATATGTCAAGTACAACGAGGCAACTAATCTTTGTGCAAAATTTGGTATTCCTGGATTTTCAAAAGCTTCTAGTGAAGAAGAGAGTGTACCATTTGCTAGTAATTTAACTTGGACATCTGGAGCGATTGGTAATGGGTTCTCCAATGAGGTTCATCTTGATAAGGATGCAAGTGAGTATACTTTAGGATTATTTTTCCCTAAAGATACAGAAAACAATACCATTCATATGAAGTATGATAAGACCCAACCACGACAAACAGGTGGAGAACTTAGGTTTCCCAAAATTCAAAGTAAAATCAACTTTGAAGCAACTAATTGAATAACAGTGACATTATGGCCTGCCAGTCAACTAAGGCATTTTACCTCAAGATGTCACAAAATTACTGGCTTCAATAGGATAGGTTCTTCTATTCAAATCAGCACTAGACTTTTTCATGCTATAGAAAAGCTTAATGTTTTTGATATTGATATTTCAGAGCACTTTTAAATTAAAGAAGAAAAAGATAGGTATAAATATTTGATTAGTGCTTTGAGAGTTTTTTTGAAAAGAGATGACTTAATAGAGGAAGAAATAAATTCAGCAAAGAATTATTTATCTAATTTTAAGACAAATCTAAAAAATCTAGATATTTAAATATTAAAAATTTATATTATATATACACAACTTAATTCAAAATTAAACATGATAAATACTGAGAGTAGCTGTAACATTTTCAGTTTTGATAATTATAGTATTATCTATTTTTTTTATTTGTGAAATAAAATAATTTTTTTTCATAATATTATAAGAAAATTTGATTTACTTTTGAGGAAATATATAAGTTGTGAAATCTTTAAATGTCATTTTTTTTAAATTGGTAGCAAAGGTTCTAAAATAAGAAACTTATAATAAAGAATTTGAAATATATTAGCCATAAAAATGTGCTTTTAATTCTACCAAATTAACTGTATAGTATTTTAGGTCAAACAGGTTTATTAATAAAAAAGTTAGTAATAAAGAGTTAATGAAAGAATTTTGAATCAATAATAGATTAAATTGTATTTTTTTAAGAATGTACTCATTTAATTATTTAAATTGTTCTACTTCTGATTAAAAATGTTACACTCAACGAAAATATTTGTAATAATTAATAGATTATATAATATTAAAGGTAAAGTAACAAAACTAGAGCAGTTATCATATTTTTATATAAACACTAAAATATTTAAGAA
This sequence comes from Hemileia vastatrix, assembly GCA_030280995.1. Classification (NCBI taxonomy): domain Eukaryota; kingdom Fungi; phylum Basidiomycota; class Pucciniomycetes; order Pucciniales; family Zaghouaniaceae; genus Hemileia; species Hemileia vastatrix. Next base: position 13,669,214 of record JASXTE010000016.1, read on the forward strand.
TTTAATACAAGTATTTGAAATAATATAAGTATATTTTAAAATCTTTGTTATTGCTGGACTTACAATAACTTTTTTTAAAAATTAATTTAGAAAATCATGCCAAAGTTTACTTCATAAATTTCAAAGATGGTCACATTTTTGACGTATTTGAAGGAAAATAATTTGAATTATACGAGATAAATCATATAGACAGAAATTTATCAATTTACATGTTGGAATATTAATTTATTGAAAGTCTATGTTTAGCAAAAAAAGGTGATACTGGCTGAATGGAGCTCCAGTGATTAAGAAAATCTGCAGAAATAGCCCTAGCGATTCCCGGAGGACTTGGGGTATCAAATTTTAAAGGAAATGGATCACACTTGCATATAAAAGATTTTTTTAATGTTAAAATATAGTTATTTAAATTTTTCTAAATTATTTCTTCCATAAAATAATTTTTTTTTTCATGTAAATTAAGAAACTTAACTTCTGATATTACCTCCAAGCAATCAGCTGCTGAAGCCAATCTATGATCTTGAGAGCTCAGAAATAAACCAGGGACACCATCAACTATATAGAATGTGAAAGATTGATATAGGTGGTGGGAGTATTCAGAATTTATTTTGTTTAGTGCAGCCTTTTGTTTCTGTCTCATTATAGTCAGTTCAGTATTTTCATTTTTCTCACTTGATTGTTGAGCTTTGCTAGTCTTTCCACTTGATATTTTTGCAGCACAATATTTGGATTTAAGAATGATAATTGACATAATTATATCAATGATAATATTGCTGATTTGAATAAGAGTTGACATTGATATATCACGGGTTTGAAGTGCAGTGGGACCAACTTCTAAGCCATCAGCAATTGGACTCTTCAGATTTGAAAGGTGAGCTAGAAGCTGAAGACCCCATTTAATTGGACAATCTGAGTTAATGTTTTGATGTGATGAAAGCTGGCTGAAATCATGTGCTGTCAGATAAAGTGAATATGATATAAGAGATACCCATGAAGAATGGCAGTTATCACTTGGGATCATTAATCTCATGAGCATTCGGATAAGATTGGATTCAGGGTGATCCGTTTTCTTTGTTAAGGAAAGACTTTCAGTATTTAAACCATCAGGATCACATAAATCTTCCATTTTTTTGAAATCAATATTATCGAGTACCCATAGCTGTGAGCTATCAATCTCTAAAAAAATATTTGCTACAAAAGGAAAAAAAATAAGTAAAAGAACAAAAGTCAAGACTAAAAATTTGGTAACTTACATAACTCAGTAAGTTTTGAAAGCCAATCTTCTCCACAAGATTTTTCCCAATGAAAAGTAAACATTGGAATATTTAACATGGGTTCTTGGGAAGAAGTAGAAGAGCGTAATTTGAGAAGAGGAACAATTTCCAACCACAACCTAAGGACCTTTTCTGTGCTGATTCTACCTTTATAAAATTAATGAATTTTACACAATTCCTGCTGCAAATCAGAGTCTTTTAAAACTGAGGGTAAATAAGTTAGAGGTTTTTTTGATATATTGATTGGAGTTGATTTCATTGGTAGAGAAGCTTTCAAAGTGGTCAAAGTAGGTGATTTAGGAGGTGATGGGTATTGCTTCTTAGAAATGAAAGAATTCGGTGATGAGCTGTTTGAATCATCATCTTTATCAAACATATTGTCATGTCTTGAAGAAGATTTTAAATTTTGCTTTTTTGATGAACAAGCATAGCTTCATATTCTGACAGTTCATCATCGCTATTTTCATCGCTCTTTTCATCATCTTCATCAGGGAGAGGGCATTTATGGATGGAACAATCTACAGCAGGTGAGTTTCTGGTACAAAATATCAAAAGAAAGATAAAAAGTACAATATGTAAGCAATAAAAGAGATATATGATAGAATTTTAAAGATAAAAGAATAAAAATAAAAAAAGGAAACAAAAATTTACTCATTATCAAAGCCTTTGCTTTTTTTTTGAGATTTATTATTTGATACATTGAAAAATTCATTAGCAGAAGCCGGTTTAATACGTCGAACAAAAGAGGAGCCTTGGGATAATCTCTTTTTCTTGGAGCGGATAACAGGTGTTTCAAGATTTTCCTTAGAAGTTGAAGCATGAGTTAAATCTGATGGTTCATCTGTCTCATCATCATTCCTAATGACAATGATTTCATCAGGAGGAATCATACCCTCCTCGTAAGCTACAAATATATATGAAGAAAAAAAATATTAATAATCTTATCTACTAATTTAAAAGGAGACAAAAAAGGTAAAGAACATACATTTTTCAAGGTTTTTCACATATTGGAGTAAGTCATTACAAGGGTTAGATAAATATGAAGGAGAAGGATTATTGTTAAGAATCTTGACAAGTTCTTCTGTTTTATCTCTAGCCAATTCAAGTAAATTGCGATACTGAACTCTCGTTATTTCATGCCTCTCATTGCTAAGTACAGGAGGGTTAGGTGCCATTCCATGTGGCAGACATGGTGCAAGCTCAAAAGCTTCAAAGCGAGTATCAATCAGAGAGTGGGATGAAACACATTTGGGTGCTAGAAAATCATTTTTTTGAAAAAAAAAGATATAGAACATAAGTTAAATATATAAATTAAGAGAGAGGAACATGATATACATACAAAGTGGAGGTGTAGGATTTTGTATACTAGACATTCTGATTAATGAATATTAAAAAAAAGTATTTGATATCAAAAAATTATGATGTAATATGATGAATAATTATAAGAAACACTATTCTAGAAAATTGAAGTTGATAATTTAATAGGATAAAAAATTGAATAAGATTAAAATTAAAGTGAGGATGAAAGAAACAGAAAACATAAAGAGTGGGATTTCATATTATTTGAGCTTTTTTTAACATGTATTATTCATAGTGGGGTAAACTGAGTAACATGCTAAATCACAATCTGTTTATATTGAAGCAAAATTTGATGTAGCTAACAGAAAATACTAGGAATTCATTGGGGACTTTTAGTGTGAAAAACAAATAATAAAAAATTTATATGCCATATGCAAATTGCCATGGGTAAATACAAAATTTTTTAAATTAGAATTTACTCCTTAACAATGGAGATACACTTAATTAGTATATTATATGAAAAAAAAAGGATAATCCTTTATGAATATTTGTTAAATTTAATTTCAGATGACAATGCAAGATTCACATATATACTGATATGCCTCATCAAACAAGAAATGAATTATAAATAAAAAATTGGTGACATTAAAATTTAAGATAAGAATTTGTTTTTTAAGTGACAGGAGTGTCAGGCTAGGGTGTGGGCACTGTGACCAAACCATTGATAAACTTGGATACAACTAAGGGAAAAAAAATTGAATAGTTTTATTTTACAATATATCTTAGTCTGCACAAGATATTGCATTGTTGTCCCTAACTATACCAATATTGTAACTTTTCAAAAGTTATAGGACTACTAAGTTGATAAAATATTATTATGAATCACCCAATGAAATACCTTAAGCAACATTAAAAATTATTAAAATAATAATATTCAATTTGAGATTTGGATTAGCTAATTTTTCACAACTTACCACAGTTTTGATTAATATAATAAAACTTGAAAAAAATTGTTGAGATAACCTAGAAATGGGTGCAAGAAAATGATGAAACATATGACTTGAAACTTAAATCATACACTATTGATAAACTTCATGGATCCTGATTAATTTCTATTGAATTAATTTTGAGACTTGAATATTGAATTTTAGCTATGACCAAGTACTGTAAGTGCCATAGTTTGTATTCAATATATTGGTGTTGAATTTAATTTTGATAGGAATCAACAAGTATCATATGGCACCATGCATGAAACCCTGACAGAAACCACCAAATTTATGAGGCAATGAACCTGATAATCTCGATCAAAATTAATGTAGACCCCTGCATATTGAATACAAGCCATTTCACATGGACTACACAGACATAGATAAAATTCAACATGCATGGCTTAAAATTAATTTCGATCGAAACTAACCAAGGCATTAAAACATCAATTTTTATATGGTGTACTTGATCAAACCAGTTAATCTAACTGCTTAGCTTACCTATACTTATAGGAATTTTATGCATAGTCCATGTCCATATTAATTTTGATCAAAATTAATGTTGACTAATACATAATGAATACATGCTATGCCATTTACACTTGCCAGGCATAGCTACCATTAAATATGCCAGTATCAAAAATTAATTTCAATCAAAATTAATGAGCATGATAATCATGAATTTCTGGAGTCAACTGCTTATTTTTATGCATGGTGCCTTGCCAACATTAATTTTTCAATTGAAATTACTTTTGATAATGGCATATTGCATGTAGCTATGCCTGGAAAATGTAAGTGGCATAGTGTGTATTCATTATGTATTGGTCAACATTAATTTCAATTGAATTTAATATTGACATTTGCATATTGAACCCAAGCCAGCAAACAACCCAAAAGATTCTTCATAAAACTGCCCATTAATTTTGATTGAAATTAAGGCTTACCATATACATATTGAATGGTAGTTATATCTGGTCTGAGTAAGCGGAGATTACTTATATTCAATATGTATTGGTCAACCTTTATTTTGATCAAAATTAATGAGCATTTTGATGATGAAATTTCTCAGTAAGTTAGCTGTTTCAATGCATAATGGCATGCCAACATTAATTTTGATCAAAATTAATGTTGAAGTGATATAATGCTTTTTTGCATGACATGTAAAGGACAGCAAGTATTTTTAAGTATTGAAATTTACAATAGATGTTGAGGGTAAATATAAAATTTACATATCCATATTAATTTCTATAAAAATTAATGTTGACCAATACATAATAAATAGTAAATATGCCTGGCTAGTGTAAGTGGCATAGCTTTTTTTCAATCTGCACTTGGCAACATTAATTTTGATCGAAATTAAGGTTCATGATTATCATCAATTTATGCTTTCAGTTGCTTACTGTTATGCATGGTAACATTTCAACATTAATTTTAATAAAAATTGAATTTGACATGCCACCAAGCATATTTCTGTAAGATGAAAAGTAGGGCCCTCTATTCTTAAGTAAACACATTACAATGCATATTGAGCATGTATATATCATTTAAACATTAATATTAATTTCAATCAAAATTAATGTTGACAAATTAACATTGAACACAAGCTTTACAACTTACACACACCAGATATAACTACCATTCAATATGTATATGGTCAACACTAATTTTGATCAAAATTAATGAGCAGTTTTATGAAGAATTTTTTGGGTCGTTTGCTGGTTTGGGTTCAATATGCTAATGTCAATATTAAATTCAATCGAAATTAATGTTGAGCAATAAATAATGAATACACACTATGCCACTTACACTTTCCAGGAATAGACACCATGCAATATGCAAGTATCAAAAGTAATTTCAATCGAAATTAATGTTGGCAAGGCACCATGCATAAAAATAAGCAGTTGACTCCAGAAATTCATGATTATCATTCTCATTAATTTCGATCGAAATTAATTTTTGATACTGGAATATTTAATGGTAGCTATTCCTGGCAAGTATAAGTGGCATAACGTGTATTCACTATGTATTGGTTAACATTAAATTTGATTGAAATTAATATGGATACATAAATGTTACATAAAGAGGAATGGACCATCAATTTGTTGAAAATACATTTTTATATCTCATAAATTATTTATTTTTCTTAAATAAAATGTTAATCTCTCTCAATATCACTTTATAACATTTACCAAGCTGCTTTGAAAAAAAAACAGAATACATAAAATTCATATAAGATAGCTATATTACACAGAAGATCACCGTTATACCTAAGTTATGATGATGTTGATGCTCTATTAATTGATTCCCGAATCTTTACCAGATCAATATCAGCTCCAACCCCAAGTGACTCATGTTCATTCACAGATAATCCTTGCAAAAATGTTGCTGAATAGCAATTCTTGAGGAGGTATTTGGGAACATTGAATATACCATTTTGTGCAACTGGCCTTTCTGATGACCGTGAATATATTTTTAATGCTGATTTTCTTTGAGCTGGTGTATGGGCTAAGTCCTTTGTCATCTTATCCATTTTTTTAAACAAATCATTGAGTTCAGGATTTCACCATCCAGGAATAGCTCGGATAGGTGCAGTTGGGGCTGGTGCTGGGCCTTCCTCGATATCAGAGATGCACCTAGTATCGTGAAAAAGCACAACAAAACCTGGCACATCACTGCAGAGATCTCTTGCTAACTTGTAGCGTGCACTAGCAATCTGAATTCCAACTAAATCAGCTTCATAATTACAAAAAGCAAAGTAAAATAAAAAACTTACCTTGGTCTGATAACGTTTTACTTGTGCCCTTGCCCTCTTTTCAATCTTTTCTCTTGCTACCCATTCCTCTTCTTGCCCAAACAACCTTATCATCTCCTTCCCCTTATTAACTACCCATTTCTCCATAACACATTGAGTGAACTTAAGTTTTGACTGATCGATTTTATTCAAGGTGGTGAGCCACCTGGTACAGTGGTTGCATACTATGCTTCCCATGACTTGATTCCAAGTTGATTCCGAAAAATCACGGCAAGTCCAATCAAAGGCAAATTTCCGAAAAGCTTTTTCTTGCAATTCACGCTCTAAGTTTCTTTTGACAGAAAGTGGGATCGGTGCTCCTCCTTTTAGTCCTTGAGGCTCAGGTGCTGGAAAAAATTTGGGTAGTCGAATTTTGTATCGCAAGAAGGCTATAGAGTTGGTTATCAGAAATTGTCGATCAACTGCAGAATTGGCACGGTTAGAAGATTGGACTTGGGGTAGGACAGTTTGAATGGTTTTTAGTTTGAATTGGCTCCAAGCTTTCCAATTTTCAATCTCCAAAGGTGTTGGGCTCGCAGGATATTTTGATATTTGTTTTGGTCCCCTAATACAATACTTCAGAAAGTGGTAAATATTTCTATTTAGACTGTCTGAGCTCCTGGGAACATCATTCCTTCTTACTAAGCCTCTTACAGCCCTTAACCCCCGTTCTCGTTCATGAGACTCTGCTGAATTGAGTCTGTGGTAATCACTGATACCCATAATGATTGAGGGATTCACTAACAATTCAAATAAGTTAATTAAATTGATTATTTTTCAATAAAAAAATACACTACAAATTTGACTTACCAGCTCCACTTGTGCTTGCTCCTTGGTTAGGCTGAGCAGATGATTATTGGTCTCCGAAAAATTCCCTCAATAATTCACTAGCCCAATCTCTTCCTAGCTGATCAGTTGCTGATCAGCACTTTCAGGAGCAGAAGGATGATTGGGATTAAAATCTCTCGGTTCTGAATGAGACTCTTGGCCTGGATTGAGATTAGGTGGTGGGTTATGATTAGGTGATACAGATTGAGATGCATCTGGAGGTGGATCAGCAGTGGGTTGTGGTGGAGTATTTCCAGTATTAGTATGTTGAGGTGGAAAAAAATCAGAATCAGTTGGGTCAACAGACATCCCTTCAAAATTATCATCCATAATGAACTGTAATAAAATAAAATAAAATAAAAATAATCAGTTGTTAAAATTTATACCTATCAAAGCTAAAGTAAAAAAAGATACTATGTATATAGTCTTGTTAACGTGTATGTTCTCTTGTCAAAAAATAAAGTGAATAATATATAGCTATCAGCTAAAGTTGGAAGGTCAAACTATTTATAGTAGATGAATGAGCAAGAAGATCATTCATTAAGTAAAAATTTTATCATATTTCTCATTATCATGATTTTCTTTCTTTCATTCTTACATTTAAGATAAAAATGACTCGTTGAAAGCATGGGTTCTCTCTCAATAAAAGCAACCAAAGTAATTGTTCACTGATTTATGATAAGGTAAGTTGGATGCATTGCATTTTTTAATTGAGAATTGAATTATTTCTTTCACCATTTACAAACATCAACAATCCTACAAATTTCCCGAATCCCAAATTAACACAAAGATGTTAGTCAACAGAAAATAAATTTGATTAATTTTTTCACTCACTACTGTCTGCAGTCCAATGGCAGTGACAACCTCGTCTTTGATTCCAAATATTCCTTTTTTGTGCTTGACAGTAGCTGCATGTCCAATTATTGCATCTTTCTTAATCACAATTTGAGTTGCTTTGGCTACTCTTACTAACTGACAATGCACTTGTGGGAAAAGCTCATAGGGATCCTTTGATGTTTCTTCTGGATGGAGCTCTTTGAAAGGACTTACTATTAAATATATTTGATCATTCTCTTCCTTTGACCTGAAAAGATCATCAATTTTCCCAAACTGGCTATCTTTTCCATAGTAGAATTCAATTGTTGAATTAGCAATGTGTCTATGGTAACTAGTAAACTTCTTTCCATGTATCAATATGCTTGCTACCTTTTCAACTACCCAATCCCCACTTTTTCAGTTTAGAGTCTTGATGGACTGACTTGATAACATAGATTTTTCAGTTTAGAGTCTTGATGGACTGACGGAATTTTGCATAAAATGGACGCAGCCAATTTCATGCAGCACACCTCTACAACAAACCTGCTGAGCTTTCACCTTCACTTCATCATCTACCCATCACTGAAAAAAATCTCTTTCAATCCCTTTTCATCATCTCTTCTCACCACAGATCATGGCTGGATCTCCTGATGTTAACCCTTCTTCTCTCCCTTGCTTCACTTCTCCCAAGGACTATTCCTGCAAACAGTGCATCCACATGTGCAGACCTTGCACATTCACTCTTCCAAATCCTGAATCCAAATTCTACAACAGGGCTTGTGACTCTTGCTATTCCAAAAAGAAAAGATGTGAAAAAGACGCCAACTACCCTATTCCTCCGCCTTCTCCTTCTCACAAATACATCTCCAGATCCCCTACCAGATCCCCAGAGCTTGGTCGTTACTCTTCCTCTCTATCTTCTGCTCCTTCCAGAAGATCCAGAAGCTCAGCTTCCCGCACTCTTCCCAAAAGACCAGCCTTATCTTCCTAAGAGACTGCTTTTATCTCCGCCAAATTAGCTCCAAAAGCTTCAAGATCAACTCCCAGGCTTTTAGACCCCCTCCAGGCGGCCCGGCCGCCTCACCAAACAGTGAAAATCAGGGCCAAAACCTCCAAAAACGGCCAGAAAATAGCCAAATTCATCCAGACAACAACAACAACTCAACACAACTACCTCCTACTGCTCCCAGAGCAATGCAATCCACCCTTCCAAAGTCCAAAAGCACCAAAATTTACCAGATTTCTAAGAGAACTGCCAGAGAGCCCCAAGAAGAAACCAGAACACCACACATTGCTCAAAAACAACAACTTTGTCCCCAACTAAGACAAAGAAACTACACCTCTCCTCTGTCAGCCAACTACTCTTCTGACAGTTCCATATCTTCAAATTCTCCATCCAGAAGAGAGCAGTCTGCTTTCAAATCCCCCTCTCCTGCTCCATCCTTTAACAACCCTGGTACTCCATCACCAGCACCTCCTCCAGCTGAATCCAACAGAAATAACAACCACAACAACAACAACAATCTCACTGCTCCAACTAGGCCCCAGGAAACTCAACATCCCAGTTCACCTTCTCAGGATCCTTCAGAGGAAGACCATGAAAATCCATATCTTTCCCTAGTTGATCCACCCACTATGACCATTACAAAATCGTCAGAGATCCAAATCCAAGCTGTTACAGATTTGATGAGCTTCCTATCTGTAAGTACCAAATTAATTATTCCTTTTCTTCAACAAAAATAATTACTGATCCAATTCTTCTTGTCTAGTTAGCACCCCTCCTCCTGAATCTATTATTGGATTTGGCCAAACTCTTGAAACTTCTTTGACCCTGGATTATGGAGAGATAAAGAAACACCTAAGCACAATGTGTTTCAACATGCTAAAAGCCTTTTCTTTCCATGGACCTTTGAATGACTTTGAAAAATCCCTGAGAAAGCGCCTACTGGACAACCACTGGAAAATGTCTAGGATCATTAAAAACATCCTCCAGCACTCCATTCCTGCCTCTTCTTCTTCCTCCTCTGAACTTCCCTCTAATCAAATCCCTGACTATTACAATCCCTATAATCTCTCCAGCAGGATGCACTTCAAAGAACACAGAGCTTCCCACAATCCCAACAAAAAACAAAAACGTCATCACAATCCGGACCAGCCTCCAGAAGCTTCATCATCCAGACAATGAGCTCCTGCAAAAAGATTAGAAACATAATAATAATATAAAACAATTAATAAAAATAATTTCTAAATTTTATTTTATTTATTTATTTTTTTTTTAATTATTTTTTTATACTACTCATACACTAAATAAAAAAATTATAAATAAAATGAAATAAAATAACATAAATGAAATAAAATAAAATAAAAAAAATAATTAAAATGGTATCCCCCAGCCAATTGATGAGCTGATCCCCTGATACCTTACCCACATCCAAGTGCACCTTGATGTGGATACACAATTAATTCTTTTAAATGATTAACAGAAACAAAATTCAAAAAAATTTAGAAATTCAGAAGATAATAAAAATAATGAAACATAGAAGCACATGAAATAAATAATAAATAAAATAAATAAAAGAAAATAGCATTTCACGGCCAATTGATGAGCCTTTCCCCACCAATGCTTGCCCACATCCAGGTGACCCTGATGTGGTAACACCCTATATTTTTGATTTTATAATTTTAAAAAAACCCCATAAAAAAATTAAAAGAAAAAAAGAGAAAAAAGAAAATAATCTAAAACTGCTATCTAGCAAAAACATAACTGCAAAATCAAAGAAAGTCCAGCTTCATAGATGGTCCAATAAGAGAAAGTCCGGTCCATAGAAATGATCACTGGGTGGGCTCCCTCAAATAAGTAAAAATGATGGGAGACCACCAGTGATCCACCACCAATCTGAAAGAACCAAAGATAAAGAAGCCATTCCAAACCAGTTTAAAGTCATAGCCGACTTGAAACCTGAATAATAAACAACAGAACTAGAATTCAACTAGGAAAAACAAAAGACTTGAGACAGACATTCTGGGGTAACTTTTCTACAGAGCAGCCAGCTCATCAGTTACCCCCACACTTACCAAAAAAAAATCTAGAAGCCCCCCCTGGGTACCTTCTAATAAAAACACAACGTCCAACACAAAAAACCAAAAACAATAAGAGTGAAGAGTCCAGCACTTGAAAACCAAAGGAATTTCTAGTTTAAAGTCATACAGGACTAAATCCTGTGAAAAGAAACCAATACTAGGGTTCAACCAAATTAAGAAAAAGGGTTGGAAACAGACAATCTGGGGTAACTGTTGATAGAGCAGCCAGCCCATCAGTCACCCCTACACTTGCCAAGATCAAATCTAGAAGCCCCACCCATGGGTACCTTCTAACAAAAAGTTTCCAACACAAAAGTTGCTCTGCAACACAAAAAAAATTCCAAAACCAAAAAAGAACGTTCCATAGTTTATCCTCATTGCGGAGTCAATCTTCTTCATGACTAGTGCCTCTGTGATAAAACCTCTTCACTTGGTCTGCAGCCACCCTCTTTTTCAAGACTGCACCATCCAACTCTCCCAAAACATAAGAACCTCCAGATGCCTGAGATCTGACACTGTAAGGTCCATTCCATCTGTCAGCAAAAATTTTCCCCCACTGACTCTCCAAACTTCTATTATACACCAAAACCAAACAACCAGGTTTCAAGGGATTCCTGAGTCTATTAGCAAACTTCTTGTCCCAGTACCTGACTGATTGATTCCTAATCTTCATCATTCTAGAGTATGCCTTCTCCTGAAATTCCTCTCTACATTCCAACTGTTTCATCCTGGCACAGAGCAAATCTTCTGTTGAGTGCACGTCATCCCAATCAATTCCAAGATAGGAGACAGCTTCCAAGTCCACTGGTAGAATGGCTTTTTGACCAAACATTAACTCATAAGGAGAATAGCCAGTTGTCCTCTTCACAGTGACCCTATCAGCAAAAAACACCAAGGGTAAATAATGCCTCCACTTTTCAGCACTATCTCCGCACATCTTCACCAAAGCATTCTTGATAACTTGATGGCCTCTTTCAACCATGCCTACAGCTTCAGGATAATAAGGTGTAGCCACTCTAACTTTAGAACCAACACTAGCCACAGCTTCTTTAAATTTGGCACCAAACTCTGGCCCACCATCAACAGTCACCAACTTCATCAACCCATACATATAAATTCACTCCTTCTTCAAAAACTCTTCCACATTCTTGGAAGTCAAATTAACCAGAGGCACTGCCTCAACCCAACCAGACAAATCATCCCTAGCAACAATCAAGTATTTATACCTGCCCTCTTTAATATGGACAGCATCCAGACTGACCCTTCCAAAAACAGTTGATTCACCAGTAGCACGGCCCACCTCTTTAGGTTTCAAGTGACTTCTTCTTTGACATTCTTCACAAGATTGAACCCAACCCTGCACAGCCAACTTCATACCTGGCCACCAAAATCTGTCTGCTACTCTTCTATAAGTCTCCCCAAAGCCTCTATGACCAAAGTCTTCATGCAAAGACTTCAAAACCAATTCTTGACCCTTCTTCTGAGTCACCACCACTTGAGGATTAGGATGTCTCCTCCTCATCAACCGCCTTCCTGTCACATAAAATCCAGGACTTTTCTTCATGATTGCCAACCAAGTATCATCATCACAATTATCTGGCCTCTCCAAGGTCAACAGATATTCCACCAAATTAAAATAAAACCCAGACTGACCCCAGGTCTCATCTTCAAAATCTAACAAAACAACATCCAAGGGTACAACTCTGTCATCAAAATAACCAGTGTGAACATGATCCAATTGAGCAGCCCAACCAGGACACCAATCCTTAAATTTTGGCACATCCTTCTCTCTCCACTGAACCTTGTGAGAATCCAGTTCACTAACAAAAACACCCTTTTCCAATTTTGAGCTGTCCCAAACAACAACTCCATCTTCATCAACAAAAACATCTTGATCACCAGAATCAAGATTAGATCCAGCCAGTTTAACCTCTTGGGGGAGGTCAGAACAATCATCCAGTTTAGCCTCATGGGAGAGGAGAAAAAATCCTCAGCACCCTTTGTGCTGGCCCTAACCACTGGAACATCTTCGTCAAACTCTTCAGAATCAGAATCCTCATCTGTAGGTGGCCTCCTTGATAATCCATCAGGCATAGTAAAAGTTTTACCTGGTTTGTGTACCAGGTCAAAAGAAAAATGTTGAATAAATGCCACCCACCTAGTCATTGGAGCATTTGGAAGACTAGGTGTATTGATCATCTGAACCAAAGATTTTGCATCCACCTGCAGCTCAAAATGCTGCCCCCACAAAACCGTCTGTAGCTTCATTAAAATTTTAGCTACACCACACAATTCCAACTTAGGTTGAGAATACCTAGATTCCACCTCATTAAACACCACAGACTCATACCTTACTGGCCTGGCCCTCCCAGTCTTATCCTCCTGAGACAAAATAGCACCAGCAGCAATATAACTTGAGTCCACTGCCAGATAAATTTTTTCAGCACCAACACCATAATCCAACTTGTGAAGAACAATATCTTCACCAACAACCTTTTTCAACTTCTGAAAAGCCTCTTCACACTCTTTAGTCCATTCCCAATCTGCATCTTTTCTGGTCAACCTCCTTAAAGTTGAAGCCAACAAAGAAAAATCCTTAATAAAAATCCTGACATATACACATACACCCAAACACCCCCTGACTTCAGTAGTATTTTTAGGCCTTGGAAATGACTAAATTTTATTAATCTTCTTCTTCGCCATAATCCTTCCCTCTTTACATACCACATGACCCAGAATTTCCAAAGCAGGAACACAACAACAGAATTTTGACCCTGAAATGGTCAAACCAGCCTCTTCAATCCTAAACAACACTCTCTATAGAGTTATTGCATATTCCCACACAAACCTCCTTATGCCAGGGTTCCCCGCTAATACCTCATTACCATAATCAGTGGATGGTCCTTTAATTCCACCATCATCAATAAAAATACCAGCATGAGTAGGAACCTCATCCTGCAAAATCCAAGCCATCTATAAGGAGTCTCAAAAGTTATGAGAGGCCTTGAATCCGTATGTAGTTCTCTCTAATCATAACCACCCATAATATCACCCAAACCATAACACACCCTTCCAGCAAAAGCTTCAACAAAATCCTCTGCACTTGGTGGCATACCAGCGTCCTTGCTAGTGACTCTATTCAAGGCTCTAAGATCATGAACCACCCTCAACTTTCCATTCTGCTTTTTTACACAGAAAACTGGACTTGAGTAGCTGGAAGTTGATTTTTCGTATAACCCAGTCCTGACTCTTTCCCTAACAATCTCTACAAAACCCTCTCTAATAGCGGCTGGAATCGGAATAGGTTTGATTTGCCAAGAGTCATGACAAACCACAGGAATCAAGTAAGGTTCCCCATAAGAGTGCTTCAACACACCCCTTTCCTCCTCAACAAACGCCACAGCTTTTTCCCTTAGCACAGTAACGTGCAACCACAACTTCTTTTATTCCTTAGACAACCACCCATCAGGACCAAAATTAACAAATTTCAACCTTTCCAAGGTCACCCTAGCCGTCTCTACAAATTCTGGAGGATTCTTCACCAAAGGAGTACAGTACCAATCTCTTGACAATGGAGGTCTCTTCAAGGGTGGATTCAAGCCCACAGGCATAGGCTCATTGGCAGGCCTAATCTTCTGCGCAACCTTCTTATACTTTGCCACTCCACCTTCAACTTGAGGGATCTTCAGGAAATCTTCACCACCAGACCTGGAACAAAAACAAAGGGTTTCCCCATTGCTCACATGTGTGGCCAAGGTAATGTTTTTGAAAGGTGTAGAAGAAACCCTAGCGGTGCACAATTGGGAGGACTTACTTTTACACCCCAATCTCACCACTCCAAAACTTTTCCGCAATTCCACATCTTCATCCTCACTTCCAACTTCCAAATCTTCAAATCTTGATTCATCTTCGGAATCATATCTTCTAAAATTGTGCAGTTTATCCTCATGCTGGAGGTCCAAAAATAGATCTTGATGATCTTCTCTCTTCATAATTTTCTGCCGTTTAACCTCATGCTGGAGGCCCAAAATTAGATCTTGAAGATCTTCACAAAAATATTTTGCGTCTTCTTTATTCATTATCTTAAAATTTTTTTCTTGATTTTCATGAATTATCTTGAAATTTTTATCTTCTTTTCTTGAGTTTTCTTCTGACCTACAAAAATAACCAGGGGTTTCCCCAATGCTCACAGGTGTGGCCCAGGTAATGTTTTTGAAAGGTGTAGAAGAAACCCTAGCGGTGCACAATTGGGAGGACTTACTTTTAGACCCCAATCTCACCGCCCCAAAACTTTTCCGCATATCTTTCAATAAAGATATATAACCAATCTTCTTCTTTAAACTTAAATTAAAAATAATTAAAAATCTTGAGAGAGAACAGAGACTTGATAAAAAACTTGATGAATACTTTCAGAGAAGAGAAACATTAAAAAGAGAAAGTTGAAAATCCACTTGGTATATCTCCAAGGGAGCTGACCTACTACAACCTGGGATTTCCTCATCTTGGGGAGAGGTTGTAGCACTAGGGTGATCAGCCCTCATTACTCTAAAAAAGACAGACTCTCAATAGAGCCTGACCCGCACTCCAAAAAACCAGAGGCAGCACCCACTTCCTTCCTTCTCCTGCAGCAGTCCATGCACTGGCACATTGAAGATAAACCAGGCCTAGTCTCCCAACCATCCTCTCCAGGGGATGACAACCTCATGTGAAGTCTCCTTTTGTCTTTACCAGTCAACTCCAAACTGATTCCCAAATCAAATTGATAACCAATTCTTGCCTGAAAATCCATCAAGAATGGCCCACCCAAAACTGCTTTTACATTACCTTTAGCAATGTAAAAATGAACCTTCCCTGAGGCTCCTCCAACATCTAACTTCACAAACTCTGAAGTTCCAACCAATTCAGTGACATGGCCACCGATCCCTCTCAAATTCCCACCAATACCAGTTTTGATGGTGAGGCCCATATGAGTTGCCTCAAACAAAGAAATCAGGTTTATCTGAGAACCTGAATTCACAAATTCCCTTGCCTCCCTGCCATTCAGAGTGACATTGACATATCCCAGAGGAGCGGAAAAATGAGTTTCTAACCCCTCACCAAACTTTTCAGCAGAATCACAAATGTATTCTACCTCACCAGAAGAAACTCTTCTCCTGGTCAACAACTTTTTCTGCCTATCAGCAAACCCTGGACTGATAGCATACAATTCCCCATAAGATAGGGAAACCTGCCCTGGTTCATCCTATAAGGACAGAGTCCATAACATTAACTTGACCAGACACTACTGGCCTCTCAAAGTGAGTTCTTTGCTTCACCACCTTGGTCCTGGAAGCTTCTTGAGGACCAGCACCACCAACAGATTTACCATTAACAGGAACCAAACCAGATCCCTCACCAGAACCTCTGACTCCAACAGGCTTTGGAAATGAAGCCAAAGGGACATCCTCCTCAGAGTCAGAATCCACCTCCATTGGCATTAAATCACCATTCAGATCCAATGCACCAAAACTAGGGGGGCCCATGTCAGCCATACCCTTCTGCATCTTGTACAGCTCCTCTTTGCTGTACCTCTTCCTAGCTGCACTCAGCTTAGGATCCACCTTTGAAGCATTTGGCTTTGGTTGGGCCTGAGAACTGCTCTTAGGCCTTCCCTGCTTCCCTGCTTCCACATCATAAACACCAGCCAAGCATTCACCACTTGACTGTCCACCACAAGAATACAACTCCAAACCACCAAAGAAGTAGAAAAAGAGACCTTATTGACCTCCTTCCCCTTTCCATTGACGTCCTCATCTACCTTAACAGAAGACTTCTCCTGATCAGGAATTTCCTCAAACCTTGGCCACCTTTAATTGAGACCACCCTTCTCCTGACCAAATCCACAGGAGCCTGCCCCTCACTGGGCTTCACAAAAGAACCGTCAGGGAACTTAAAAACCCTGACATCAAACTCCACTTTTCCTTCAGACACATCTCTGTTCAGTGCCCAACAATCATTGGACCTGTGCCCCCTCCTACTGCAATAAGAGCAAACCCAAGGATCACCCAATAACTTTAAATGGGCCTCAACAGCCTCCTTCACCTTATCCAAGGCAGGAAACTTCTGGTCCCCATTAGAAAGAGTCTTCATCAATTCCTTTCTTGACAACTCCTTCAACACATCAATCCTGACATCTCTAGCCAGGGCAGACCAAAAAATATCCTTGGAAGCCTTTCTATGTGCCAGCTCCTCCACTTCCACCAAATATTCCACCACAGGATCAAACTGTAGCAGAAACTTCCTGTAACTATGCAAGTTACCAACACCACCATAAGATTGCCATTCACTGACAACCTTGTTCAGATCTACCATAGTGAACCTGACACCTTATCTATCCACCATCTCCCTACAAAATAACATCCGATCCCTCTTCTTGTAGCCAGACATGGCCACAATCTCCTTCTCCACTTCCCTATCACCAATGAAGAAGATAATCTGCTTCACCATGTCCAGGTAGGAAGCACCATCCACTTCAGCAGCAGTTTCATATTTCTACAGAAACCACTTGAAATCCTCACCATTAAACTTGGTACCATCCCAAGTTTTAATCCTAACACACTCCCTAACCATCACAGCAGGAGGACCATCCCCCCCACTGACAGTCACCACAGGAATAGCAGAACCAGAAGCCATTCTTCCAGTCCAAAACACCAAAAAGAGCCAACCAAAGAAAACAGATATTCCAAGGAACTAGCAAGTTCTACCCCATGTTGGGCACCAGAAATGTAGACAATCCTATAGTACTAGGTATAGGCCTTGACCAAGGGAGTTGGAGAAAAACCAGAGAGAAAATCCCCTGTCCCTTTAGAAAAATAGAGTGAGATTTACTTGCTAAAGTAAGTTGGTTCCTGTTTTGCTAAAGCCCCTTTTCAACACACTTGACTGCTTGATGAGCCAAGAAAGTAGTCACCAGACAGACTACCAGACCAAAGAACTGAAATGTGGACCAATGTCCACACCAGAGAAAGCAAAGATACTTGATGTAGGCTGCAAATCCAGACCAGAGACAGCAACAAGACTTGCTATAGCTTGCAAGACTATAACAGAGAAAATAGTTGCCAAAGTTAAGTTAAATGAAGAACTCACTTGCAACAAACACAGCCAAATTGTGGCCAAAAACAGTGAAAACTGAGTGAGGAACAATGATATCACCTCCGGATGGTTGTATGATAATTAAGGTTGCCCCAAACTGTCTTCCACACTATGTACACACAGACCACTATCTAAGAGCCCATGCACACCCACAAATCTGGCGCCTGTACCTGCCAAATTGAATAAAAACCCTCCAGAAGCGCTCCCCAACCTTCTAAAACAGAGGCAGGCAGGCCGCCTGATGTGGGAGGTGCCGCCTGAAGCGGCCCGGCCTCCCTGAAGCCAGAAAACCAATAAAAACACCTAATCTACTTAGAAAAACTAGCTACAACTACTAAAACCTTTAAAACACGGAATTTCACTATAACAACATTGAGACATGAAATATAGAGCTAAATTAGCCCTATCCAATGGTACTAAGTACTTAACCCTAAGACTGAAGGTTAGCCCTTAAAACAAAAAAAACAAAATTAAACAGCTATCTTTTATAACTGAAGAATGAGTAATTGACCCCTTAAAACTTAGAATATGAAAAATATTATCAAGACATGAAATATATAGAAAAACCTGGGCTATCCAATGATTGTACCCAAATACCTGCAGTCCTGATATTCACTGAATAAAACCAGAAAAACACCCAATTCTTCAACAGATGCCAATTAAGACATGCACAAACAGCGCCAAACATCACAACAAAGGCCCCTGCCAATTTTAGAAGACCACAACGTTTATTTTATTTTTTATTAGCATTATAAGTCTATATTTAAAATTAAATAAATTATCTAAGTTTGCTATAAGTCTATTAATAATTATAATTGAGAACCACGCACTGCTATATAACTTACAAGATTTAAATATTATAAATTGAACCTCACTGTTTTTTCACTGATCAAATATTGTTGTAGCATTTCTTTAATTTTCTCTCTTACTTTCTTAAGCTACCAATTTTTTTAAAAGTATTTTTTATTATTTTTCTATTCCTTCTCTCCTGTTTCCTCCTTCTTCTAGACAACTGGCCAATATTTTCTCTTCAAAAATTTCTTATGATATTAAGTAATTTCTCTATATATTGATAGCTCCACAAACTTATGTGAAGATTTAAAAAAGCTTTTGATTTGATTTACATGAGAAATTTACTATTACATATGAACTCATAAAGCAGAAGCACATTTTTTTAAAATATTATGCATTTTACAGTCTATTAATGTTATGAACTTCACTCATAATAATATTACTTTTATAATTAGAGTAAGTGAGATTACAAGACTTTTTGCAATAATGATCAACTGTTCTTCAATAAGTACTCAACTTGTCTTTGAGTTTATTTCAGAGAGGTTCCAAGCTTGATTCTTGGTTGTTTCATCACTGCCTCATGAGGTGCTCAATTAAATATGAATTTGGGTTCAAGGTTGCAGACTTGCTAGCAAGTCTGCCCCCCATATTTCATAGTGCCAGTTGATTACAAAATCCTGATAATTACTTATATACTAACAAAAAAAAATTCTTATTTTTCTTTAAATAAAGTAAAAATAATAATTGATCAAATTTGAATATTTCTTTCTCTCAGTTCAGGTTAATTACAACTATGACTGATAAAGGTGCTTCTTCTTGCCATGATGAGGAACTGGATTTAATTTATTATGATAAATCTTCTTCTGTAAGTTCTTTTTGACTACAAAAATGGCTCAAATTAATCAATTACTGGACCAATCAGGATGTGGAAATGCAAGAGATGTAGATATTAGTAGAGACAACTGTTCAAGATCAAAAGCCTTCTATCAAACCCCCAGAAGAGCTTCCAAAAGGCTTCAAATTAATAAGATGCCCTTGAATCAACAAGTCAAATATCTCTTCACACACATCAAGGAGTTGAGGTCAGAAAACCTCAAGCAGAGGTCAAAAACAGACTTTCTAGAAGAAAAAGTAAGAAAAACAGAGTGCTTCCTTCAAGAGAAGAGGAAACCTCCTCCTCCAAAAGCCCTTCCACAATTGGCCCCCTAGCAGCAAGAAAAGGTGGAAGTCTCAAAGTGGCAGTGGGATTATCTGTCCCAACAACTACAACAAGTACCTCAGGCAGGTTCTTCAAGAACTAATCAGTTAAATCCCGCATCTCCTCACCCCTATAAAGGAGGAAGAAAGAGAAAAAACAACAACATCCAATTCTTTCCCAAGCCATGGTAACCCCCTTCATTAAGTCTCAAGTACCATTTCTTGTTGCTGATTCAGTTTTTTCAGGAATTCTGGAAGAGGAGATAAGACTGTGATACCAGTAGAGGCTTAGAGTAGTAGAAAAATTGCTCAATACTCTACTGTATCTAATTCTTTGTTTTTGATTGCTACTTCAATGATAAATCCTGATAAAGCTATTATTGATGAGACACTTGATCCTGAGTTTTATGAGAATCTGGAAAGTTATTGTGTTTTCCTATTGAGAAAAGCATTTAGGAGTGAGTTACAGAGAGTTTCTGATGATTTGCTTCATTTCAAAGTAACTCATGAAATGAAAGTTGCTTTATGGAAAAATATCAAGAATGATTTGTCTAAATTAAAAGATACTGTGTCCATATGTTTCCAGGAGCTAGAGGGACATAAGATGAACCTAGAAAGATTGAGTGATCGTTATTTATCTTTTCAAAATAAAAACCAGCTATCTTTTTCAACAATCAATGAGAGTTTATCTAGTCTTCCAAGAGTAAAAACCAGACTAACAACCATTGAAGAGATATTGAATTCATTTTTTAATGATCAAAAATATTCTGAAATTTCTTTGAAGGAACATATGGTACAGGATGCTCCAAGTTTACCTGTTCCTAGTTCATCAAAAGAAAAATTAGTGCCAAAAATGCCTGTTGATACCACTGAGTTTCCATCAAAACTTGATGATGTAACCTGATCATCCACATAAGTATTAAACAATGAGATTACTGCCCAATTGGAGAAGTTACAGCTCCTTATCACTCAGAAACAAGCTTGTAATAAGGAGACTACTTCAAATCAAAATAATTGGCCAAAACCGGACCAGTATCCAAAGTGTGATGGTGACTCTTCCTCTGATTTGCAGCAGTTCATTTGCAGGATTGATAATCTAAAAAATTCTTACAAACTCCCAGATGAGAAAATTGTGTCAAAATTAATTTATTTATTTACCAATGTAGCCCTAATGTGGTATGAATCTGTTCTCTTGGATAAAAATGACTACTCATGGGAAGATTGGAAAAAATAAATTAAAGCACAATTCGGCGGTTCCAACTTTAGATTAGCTCAACAAAGGCAATATGAAGATACCAGATATAGCTCTTCTACTGAAAAAACTATTGAGTTCCTAATAAAACTTGTGAAAATATTGAGGTCAATTGACCCAGATATGGAGTTTGAGTTATGGAAGGACAGGATCCTCTATAAATTACCTATGTCTCTGAGAGACTTAATAGTCTCTAGGACTGAGTTCTCAAGAGAACCTTCTTCTTTCATTAATACTTGTAATGAGATCCTTATTAACAACAAGTATGATGCTAGAAGATTTATTCCTAGAACTTCATTGGAGAAAACCTCCAATTACCAACAGAAACCTCTGGAAAGGGTTGGTAAACCTTTTGCCCCTGTTACACCCAAAAAGTATGCAAAAACACTTTCTTAAAATTCAGCAAGCCTTGGAAGAAAGGTCATGTTTGTGACAAGAAGATAAATCTTTTTGAACAGACAGAGGAACATGCTGATGACACAATAGCACTTGATGATACTTCAAGTGATTGTGCCAGCAATATTTCATATGAATCTCACCAAGAAATTTTAATGCTGGAAGACGATATTCATTATTTAAATAATATTGATATTGAAAATAATAATTTATCTACAGTAGAGGACTCTGAGATCATAAAAAACCTTGAGGAGGGCTCAATTATTATTGCCCCTCTTAAGGCACCAGTCTTGATCAATGGAAACAACATTGAGGTTGTCTTAGATCATGGAGCTGGAGGAAGGGGAGTATCTGAAAAAGCACTTGCTTCAGTGGACCAAAATTATAAATCAAATCTTATTACTATCATTTCTGACAATTGGAGAGGTGATGGCTCTGTTTTGTCCCCCATTGGTAAATACAAAGCCACAGTATTTTTCAAATATAACCATGGTTTCATAAGAGCTATATGTGATTTTGTTGTCATGAAAAATGATAACTTGTTTAGTTGGTTCATTGTGGGAAATGACATTTTAAACAAATATGGCATAATATTGGATCCTTTAAACCAATGCTTCACAATGGAGATGAATGGGAAGAGAAAATTTAAAATTTCCTCCCCCAAGCAATTATTAATACCCAGATTGAAAGCATGTCATTCTGTAGTTCAATATAAAGGAAGATCTACAATAGAAATACCTGCCCTTGTGTCTGAAATTGAAAATGCTTCTGTTAGAAAACAACTTTCTGGTGAGGATAAAGATTCCATTGTTAAATTGATATAATCTTTTCTTATTTCCTTTGCTCATGGGTCACATGAATTAGGATTGGTAAAAGAAGAAATGAAACTTTCATTATCTTTCCCATTAACTGAAATACTACCTAGTTTAAAGAAGAATCCTTATCCTGCTTCTCCCACATAGAGAAAAGATATTGAAGATAATATCTCTAACCTATTAAAAATGAATATTATTGAAAAGGTAGTTGAAACACCTAAACATTGTGTTATCTCACCTGTCCTAATTTATTATTAGAAAGATAAAGCCAGGTTATGTGGTGATAATAGAGCATTAAACACTTATAAAGTTGATGATATCTATCCTTCACCAAGAATTAGCTCTATACATGCTACCCTACAAGGTGCTAATTATATCAGCTGTTTGCATTAACACAAGGGATATCATCAGGTACCTGTTGAGAAGAATACTCAGAATTTTCTGATGATTGCTACTCATATGGGTATTTATAATTATATTAGGATGCCATTTGACCCCTAAAATTCCCCTTCAGTTTTTCAAAAATTTATGGATAATACATTCCATCAAGAAATAATTGAAGGATGGCAGATGGTTTATATTGATGATATCATCATATTCTCTAAAACATTTGAGGACCATCTTAACCACCTGTTTAAAGTGTTCCGTAGGATACATGTGATAGATATGACATGTTTCTTGAAGAAATTCAAATTTGGTTTTCATTCCTTAAAAGTGCTTGGTCATGTTGTTTCAGGCTTACAGATATGTGTTGACCAAAACAAAGTGGCAGCCATACAACAGGTGAAGGCTCCTAACACATAAAGAGCTCCAGAGTTTTTTGGGAATGTGTGGATACTATAGACAGTATATTAATAATTACCAAGTCATAGCATTACTTCCTACCCAATTTAGTAAGAAATATTTTGCTTTGATCTGGAATAGTGAAAGACAAAGAGCTTTTGACACTAGGAAACATTTTTTGATGTCAGCACCAATTCTTGCTTTACCTGATTTTAATCAACCATTAGTTTTATATGCTGATGCCAGTTTTATTTGTCTGGTGCTGCCCTCCATCAGAAACAAGTGATGAATGATAAAGTATGAAAAATAGTAATTTGTTATATTTAAAGAACCTTGAGAAATAGTGAATTGAAATATGGTGCCACTAAACTGGAGTGTTTAGCAGTAGTGTGGGCTCTAGAGAAGCTATATTATTACATGGATGACCAGAAATTTGAGCTTGTCTCTGACTGAAGTGCAGTTAAATCCCTCTTAAACTTGAAAGAATCTAACAGACATATGTTCAGATGGCAGCTAGCTGTTCAAGAATACAGAGGTAGAATGACAATAATTCATAGGGCTGGTATTATTCACTCAAATGTGGATATGTTATCAAGGTTAACTTTTGCAAATGATGACTCAACTCCTGCGTAGGATCCTGAATATAAAATTATTCATATTTATGGGATATATGTGGTCAATATGGAGGAAGAGCTATTACAGCTTATTCTGGATTCATATGATAAGGAAACTGACTTAAAAAGGTTATGTACCATATTAAATGATCCAAGAATGCTTCAATACAAGCATTAATTAAAACCCTTTCACCAAAGTACCAGAAGGCTTTGGAGAAAGGTAAGTTTTCAATTGATGAAGGATACCTCTATTATAGAAGAAAGTTTAGTAATTTTATTGTTATTCTTCCTTCTATGAAAGAGTTCATCTTGAAGATTCGTCATGATGACATATTGGCTGGACATTTCAATCTTGAGAAAACAATTATTAGAATTAAGAGCACTGCTTGGTGGGTTAATGTGTCTGAAACACCAAACTATATGTTGAATCCTATGATTCTTGCCAAAAAACAAAAATATTAACTGTTAAAAGAGCTTGATTAATGCAACATATTGGAACTCCTGATACACCATGGCAAATGATAAATATGGACTTTGTAACAGGATTACCCATTTCTTGGAAAGACAGTTATAACTATTGTTGGGATTTTGTGGACAGATTCACAAAAATGTGTAAATTCATCCCCACCCACAAGGATGTTTCCACTAAAGAATCAGCTTTCTTGTGGTGCTCTCATATGTTTAATACTACTGGTTTTCCTAAAGCAATAATCTCTGAAATAGACCCTAAATTTACTTCTGAATTTTGGATGTCTCTGATGGATGTTTGTGGCTGTGATCTGAAACTTTCTACTGCCCATCATCCCCAAACTGATGGATTAGCTGAAAGAATGATTCAGACTTTGGAGGACATGATAAGAAGGTATTGTGCATTTGGCCTTGAGTACAAAGAAAATGACAGATTTACTCATGATTGGGTTACCTTACTTCCTGGGTTGGAATTAGCTTATAATAGCACTGTTCATTCTGTTACTCAAAGAAAGCCTTTTGAGCTCTGGCTTGGATATGTTTCAAATACTCCTGCCCAAATTCTCATTAATAAAATACCTAAATTGGATTTAAATCCTGGTGTAAAATCTTTTCTTCAAATGCAACAACTTTTCAGAAGTCATGCTCAAAAATGTATTGAAAAATCCTTTGAATATGAGAAGAAGAGATGGGACAAATTCCATAAAGAATACACTTTTTAAAAGGGTGATGAAGTACTGATTTCTACAATCCACTTCAATTTACAAGGTAATAACAAATTGAAAGACCCATTTGTAGGTCCATATGTAGTCAGAAGAATGGTTGGTGACAATAAAGTTGAAGGTATCTTGTATTCTGCATATGAAAGGAAACATCCGGTTTTTAAAATATCTCTTTTGAAACCTTACACATCCAATAGTGATTAATTTCCCAAAAGGAGGGAAAGACCAAAAAAGACCCTTAATTATATCACTGAGACAGTAGAAATTGATAATATTCTAAATGATAGAATAGTTACTGCTGAAAAAGGTACTGAATAATTATTGTGATTCAAGAATAAATCTTCAGAATATAATTCCTGGATACCTGGGATAGAGATATCAAATCTTCCTACTCTGCTAAAAAGATATAAAAAGAAAAATCATAGCATTTATTTTATTTGTTTTTTTCAGAGTGAGGGAGTGTCAGCCAGGCTACTAGACTTACCCAGTAAAATAATTAATTATTTACTGGGATGAAGCCACACCTTTTTATTTCTTATATATAATTTTATTAATTACAATATATTTACTTTCAATTTAATTTTAATAAATAAACTAGTATCAAAACACTAAAGTTAGTAAATATTTAAAATTAATAATAAACTTTCCCATAAAATTTTTTTTATTTCCTAACACCATGCTCAATGACAGGTTAAGAGAAAAAAATATTAATATTAAAATAAAATTTAATATTTAAATAAAATTTAACATTATAATAAAAATAAATATATACAAAATATTCAAATTACCTATTTAAAAATAACACTTACAATAATTTTTAAATAAACCAATTTATTTCTGACATATACAGTAAATACACATTTTTAACACTTTCTTTTTAGAACAACCTTATTATTTGAAAATATTTTTCTGGAATATTCCTTTTCTTCTCTAATATTCCTTTATATAGGAATTTAACTCTGTGCTTTGTCTCTCTTTTTCCTATGTAAGGCCTCCCCTTTCAGTTTGTTTTGATCATCAATTACTTACTTATTATTTTATTAAAACACTACTACAAACAAATATTTATTACTATAATTATTTTTCTTTGTTATTTACTGCTATGTAATTCTAAATCATTAATTATTATAATATTTATAAAATATTATACCTCTTTTCTTTGAGTAATTTAACTAAAAGATAACTTATAAGTTCCTTTGACTTTGAAACCCCAAAATTCCACCTATCAGCACTTTTGGACCTCCATTAAAAATCTTCTAGACCATCAGGACCCTTTGACATAAACTATGAAATATGCAAAGTGAGACCCACAGATAGTAACCAGTATAGTCACCACAAATATATATGAAAATTTCCAATATATAAACCTTAGATTTGGAGCAAGGTTCAATTACCAGTTGTGGCAAAAATAGTAAGTCACGTGCCTGATGATGTTTATCATTTATAGTCTTCCTCCAGTCCTTATTGGTCCTTGTAGTCAATGGTCCCATGGTTGCCAGTGTAGACAATCTTATAGTACTAGCTATAGGCCTTGACCAAGGGAGTTGGAGAAAAACCAGAGAGAAAATCCCCTGTCCCTTTAGAAAAATATAAGTGAGATTTACCTGCTACAGTAAATTGGTTCCTGTTGTTTAAAGCCCCTTTTCAAATACACATGACTGCCTGATCAGCCAAGAAAGTAATCTCCAGACACACTACCAAACCAAAGAACTGAAATGTAGACCAATGTCCACACCAGGAAAAGCAATGATACCTGATGTAGGTTGCAAATCTACATCAGAGACAGCAATAATACTTGATATAGCTTGCAAGACTAAACCAGATAAAACAGTTGCCAAAGTTGAGTTAAATGAAGAACTAACCTTGCAACAAACACAGCCAATTGTGGCCAGAAAACAGTGAAAACTGAGTGAGGAATAAGGATATCACCTCCGGATGGTTGTATGATGATTAAGGTTACCCAAACTGTCTTATTCACTATATACACACAGACCACCATCTAAGAGCCCATGCACACCAACAAATTTGGTGTTTCTGAGTGACAAATTGCATAAAACACCTCTAGAAACGCTTCCCAGCCCTCTAGCACTGAGGCAGGTGGTCTTCCCAACGTCAGGAGGCCCTCCTGAGGTGGCAGGACTGCCCTGAAGCCAGAAAACCACCAAAAACCTCTAAAAACACCCAAAATACTTAGAAAAATAAACTAAAACTACTAAAACCTTTAAAACACATAATTAAGCTACAACAACATTGAGACATGAAACGTAGAGAAAAATAAGCCCATTCCAATGGTACTAAGCACTTAACTGTAAGATTTAAGGTTAGCCCATAAAAAATGAAAAACAAAATTAAACAGATATCTTTTAAAATGAAAAATGAGAAATAATCACTCAAATTCTTAGAATATAAAAAATGTCAACAAGACATAAAATATAGAGAAACACCAGGGCTATCAAATGGTAATACCCACATCCCTGGAGTCCCAATATTTGTCAAATAATTCCAGAAAAAAACACCCAATTATTGAACAATGCCATTTAAGACATATCAAAACAACGCCAAACAGACCAACAAAGGGCTCCGCCAATGTTTGAAGACCACATCTTCCCTCCAATAAAGAATGTCCACATTCTCCTTCATCACAAACACCATGTTCAGCTTCCTCTCCAAATCTGCTACTGACATGTGTCCTTGCCAATACTACATTGACAACAATCTCATCTGTACCATAACACCTCCAGCTCATCCCTACAGAACCTCCTGTGATGCCTGTCACTCTAGGAAGAAGACTTGTTACAGACCATATCCATTATCCTCTTCAACATCTTCCTCTCCTCCAAAACCTGATCCACCTTCTACCAGCACCAAAAGATCCAGACTGGTCAACAAATTACACCCTTCAAAAAAGAGTGCCAACCCCTCTACAAACACTAGCTCTTCCATCCCTGGTCCTTCTGATGTTAAGCTCAATACTTTTTCATACTGAAATTCAATCTGACAAATTTCCAGTTCATTTCCATCCAGACAGTGATGATGACAATGTGGGAATCATTGAAGAACCCCCACCTAATCCATTGCCCACCATCAAAGACAACTTCCAACAACATTCTTCTCAAAAGAAGCATCTCATCCTAGATTACTTCCAATCCACTCCTTCCAGGAACCCACAGGACCTTGAGAAAAGGAAAAACCTCATCAACCAGTTCAAAGCTAATGCTGAACATTTTGTTACATCTCTTGATTCTTTTCTGTAATTACTTCTTGCCCAAAAAATCTTGATTTAGAAATAAACAATAAAAAAAAATCTTCGTTTTAAAGTCTTGGGGGACTAATCCTCAGTTTTAAGTCTTGAGGGACTAACAGCCCTCATTTTATAGTCTTGGGGGACTGAAAAACACTCAGTTTATAGTCTTGGGGGACTCAAAACCTGAATCAAAAAGAATGAACCAGAGATCAAAACATTAAAGCCCAAAGAAACAAACTAACATTCTGGGGTAACTTTTCTACAGAGCAGAAAGCTCATCAGTTACCCCCACACTTGCCTTAACAAAATTCAGAGACTCCCCCTTGGATGCCCTCTGCCAGAATCACACCAACTCCACATAATCATTTTATAGTCCTGAGGGACTCAACCAACAACCATCCTCAGTTTATAGTCTTGGGGGACTATACCATTTCTCAGTTTAAAGTCTTTATGGACTGCAGATCCACATTAGTAATAAAAGATAAAAATCTTGAAGAAATCTTTAAATAACCAGCTAGTTTTAAGTCTTGGAGGACTTCCAGTGTTCAGTTTAAAGTCTTGATGAACTACAGAGACCATAGAGGATTTAAATTCTTGAAATAAAATTGTAATCAGCCAGTTTAAAGTCTTGGAGGACTAAATAGGGGGTGTCAGTTCTGGCAAATCCGCACTTACAAATCTGCACTTAAATTTGACCAAATCCGCACTTAAATAAGTGCAGATTTCCAAAACACACTAGCCCCAATACTGGTGGATTTCAAAATGAAATAAGTCACTTATTTCACTCAAATCCGCACTTTCTCAACCAAAAGTGCTGATTTCACCATCAAGTCCCATTTCACTGATTTGTCAGCATCATCCCATTCATACGCAGCACTCCGCAGCATAACACTTCATAACTCAAAACATCGTACATCACTTACATCTTAATATCATATCATATAAGAGTCATGCCTTCCTCACTTTCAAATCATGATAAATTACATAAAGCAATGACTTTCATGGCGCTTGAACTGCTCTTGGACTCTGATTCCGATTCTGATCTAGAAGAAGATTTTGTCGTTTTATCAAAAATGGCCAGGAAACGTTACCTTCTTCCCAGAAAGCCTCACGTACTTCATACCCCCAAGTACACCATCCAAACACTTCTTAACCTATCTACACCCAGTTTTAGACAGCTGTTCAGGACTTCTCAGGAATGTTTCCTTAAATTGCTTGAGCTTATTCAGGATCATCCCATATTTCACAATAATTCTCAAAAAGAACAACGACATCCTTCAATTCAATTGGCCATCACACTATGTTGTTTGGGTTCAAATGGTAATGGAGCCGCTTTGAAACGTTTAGAAAATGTCTTTGATTTAGGGTATGGTTCAGTTAACACTTATACCAAACAATGTATCACTGCCATCAACTCCTTGGAATCTCAACTTCTCACCTGGCCAACAAAAGAAGAGCGACTTGAATCATCTCAGGTTATGCAAGCAGAGGGCTTTCCAGGATGTATTGGTTTTGTTGATGGTACTACTATTCCTTTGAGCCAGAAACCTGCTCAAGGTGGAAACAATTACTTTGACCGTAAAAAGAGGTAGATTATTTTTAACTCCTTTCATCCTCCTTGAAACTAACACAAACAAATATATCTTCTTTGTAGATATTCAATTAACGTTCAGCTTATATGTGACATAAACAAAAAATTTATATCATTCTTCGCTGGCTATCCTGGCTCATGTCATGACTCCTACGTCTTCCAAAGAATGCATATTTCAAATGAACCTGAAAAATTCTTTGATGAAAATCAGTATCTTCTTGCAGATTCTGCTTATGTGAATGGAAAGTATGTACTTCCTGCTTTTCGGGGAGCAGCTTCAGAAGACAGTCAAAATGCCAAATTCAACAATCATTTGGCAAAGTCAAGAGTCCGTATTGAACATTCTATTGGAATCTTGAAAGGCCGTTTTTCTAGTTTAAGGGAATTAAGAAGTCCTCTTAGAAATAAATCTGAAATGGAGGCGGTGATCAACTGGATTCTGTGTTGCACTATACTTCATAACCTACTTGCTTACCTCAAAGATCAATGGTTAGAGCTGTATGAAGATGAACAAGTTGATTCACCTCCAACTATATCCAACACTTCTATTTCTCAATCAACTAGTATAAGGGCAAAAATCCTTCCAATAACACTCCAACATTTTTCAACGCAATTTTAATTTTTTTCTCTTTCTCTTCAAATTATCAATTTGCATGTATTATTCACTGAGAATGGTAAATTCTTTTGCATATTTTTTTGGTTTTTGAATTCTCTGTTAAAGTCTTATTTTTTTTTTCTCTCTGTGTTTTCTTTCATCAACTCAACATGAAATCGCATATTTTCAGCAAACACCACGCAATATAGGGGGAGGACTTGCTAGCAAGTCTGCAACTTGAAGTCAGATGGAAATCAGATGGAACTCAGACTGAAGTAATACTGAACTTTCACTTGAAGTATCACACAAATAACAATGGATCTATATTGAAAACATAGTGAAAGTGTGAGGATAACTGAATGGAAGCCAGAAAAAATCATTCCATGAGTCTACTCAATGCAAAGTATTTTTTGAAACAGCTTATTAAAATAATACTTTATTAAATTAATTTGATCAATAAAAATTGATTGACAATATTGCAATTCTTAAATACAATAATTTTATTAAAAAATTTCAGATTACATATAAAAAAAATCAGTGACTTTTTCTATTACTTACAACTGTTTTTACAGAATTGAAAACTATGTTTCAGCTAATATTTTATAGAAGTGAACTCTGTTCTTCGCCCGAAGAACAGAGTTCATCCTCCTATTTTCACACTCTGTTTGCACCAATCTCCATCCCTTTCGATTCTATCAACACATGCTTGTCTTCCCTTCCCATGCCTTTCGCTATCCTCCCAGCCCCATTGTATGCCATCCTCTTTTTATCCCCATTTCACCCCTCTCAACCTCGTAGTATCGTGTAGAAACCAAGGGTTTACATCAACTCGGGTGCCAAAAAGATTATCCATTTCCTCATAGAAAGGACACATGACATTGAGCTTTTCGGAAACAGTAGTAATTCCAATCTCCAAATCATCATCGTCAATACCAAAGCCAGTTTCATTTACAGAATGATGAGTCTTTTTATATTTTGAATGGTAACTCTTAAATCTCTCCTTCATTTGTTTAGGATTGATATCGATTCTCCCCCTTGTTTTCTTCCTTACTTCATTGGCCATCAACAAGTAGCCATTAACCTTTGAAGAAGGTGGACGTCCAATACGAGTGGACTTTTCACATCCAAAACATGCTTCAAAATTTGATTTTATTTTAAGGAAGTTGATTATGATGGGATAATCATCCTTTTTAAGCTGACCTGAACCTGCCTTTGATTTTTCAGGTGTAAGGCTTGCTTTACGAGGAGACTTTTGTGATGAAGCAGATTTTTGAGTTACCTTTTGAGATTTGGAATGTCTGGGAGGCATTATGAAACTGGCACATAACAAGAAAAAAGATTAAAAAGTAGAAGAAATAAGTAAAAAAGAATGTAAACATGCCTGGTCAAAATATTGAAAATGTCAGGAAGGGGTGTGTGCCGAGGATTGATGGGTAGGTAGCGAGGAAGGTCAGTGTGTCACATGTGACAGGGATGGGGTAAGAAAGGAAGGGATGTTTTGTGGCCAAAATGTGGTTGTGAAAAAAAACGGGAAAAAAGTGCTGATTTGAGGTCATAACTGACACCCTTTTTTGAAATAAGTGACTTTTTTGCAAAATTTAAGTGCTGATTTGGTTTGAAATCCGCACTTAATTTAAGTGCGGATTTGCCAGAACTGACACCCCCTAATGTTTTCAGGTTAAATTTTTGACGGACTACCAGTGTTCAGTTTAAAGTCTTGACAGACTATACACATTTTGCATATAAAGGCAGAGCCACCTCCATGCACAGCGCTCCACAGCCAACCTGCTGAACTTCCACTCTTTCTTCATTATCTACATATCACTGACAAAATTTTAATTCATCTCTTTTCTATTCATTATTTTTCTTTCACAGATCATGGCTGAATCTCCAGACTTTGACCCATTGGACATTCCCTGTTTCACCGCTCCAAAGAACTTTGCTTGTAAACAGTGCATCCACATGTGCAGGCCTTTTACCTTCACTCTTCCTACTCCTAAAGCCAAAATATATAATAGAGACTGTGATTCTTGCAACTCTAAAAATAAGAGATGTGACAGAGACCCCAACTATCCAATACCTTTGCCTTCACCTTCACACAAATATATTTCCAGATCTCCTACCAGGTCACCAGAACTTGGACCTGCTTCTTTTTCTTTATCTTCAGCTCCTTCCAGAAGATCATGCCATTCTATTCCCAAATCATCCCTAAAAGACCTGCTTTATCTTCTCAAGAATCTGCTTTTATCTCAGAAAATTTGGCCAAATCAGCTTCAAAATCAGCTCACAGGCTGCTATACGGCGTCCAGTCAGCCGGCCCACCTTGCCAGAAAGTAAAAATCAGGCTCAAAACTCCCGAATTCAGCCAGATCACAGCCAAAATACACCATTAAACACCAACAACTCTACCCAACCACCTCCTAGTGCGCCCAGAGCAATGCGTACACACCAAATTTCTTCCCCAGACAACCCCAAAAATTCCAACAACTCTAGAGAACCTGCCAGAGGACCTTCTGAAAACACCAGAGCATGCAATTCTGCTTCCAAACAAAAATCTCCTGTTACTTTAAGAAGAACTAACTACACCTCTCCTCTGGCCGCCAATTAAAACTCTGATGCTTCCCTTTCTTCTAGATCTTCATCTAGAAAATCACAATCAGCTTCCAGGTCACCTTCTCCTGATCCTTCCTTCAAAAACCCTCTTTCTCCACCACTAATGTCCAACCCAACTGGGCCAAGCAATAATAATGTCCACAACAACAACAGCAGCCCTGCTGCTCCAACCAGGCCACAGGAACACCCTTCTTCTTCTTCATCTTCTCAAAACCATTTAGAGAATGATCATGAGAATCCATATCTCTATCTGGTTGATCCTCCTACAACATCCATTCAGCTTTCTTCAACAGCTCAAATCCCGGCCGCTTACAAATTTGATGAGCTTCCAATCTGTAAGAAACAAATTAATAAATCCAATTTCTTTAACAGAGAACAATTACTGATCTAATTCTTCTGTTAAGTTGGGATCCCGCCTCCTGAAACTGCAATTGGGATTGGCCAACCTCAAGAAACTACCTTAATGCTGGATTATGCCAACATGAAACAACACCTAAGCATGATGTGTTCAAAAATGCTTAAGGCCTTTTCCCTTCACGGTCCATTGAATGACTTTGAGAAGAATCTGAGGAAAAAGCTCCTTGATGACCACTGGAAGATGTCTAGAATAATCAAGCACACCTTCAAACACTCAATCCCCACTTCTTCCACATCTTTCCAAAAATTACCTTCCACTCCCGTACCTGACCATTACAATCCATATACTCTTTCCAGCCGCCTACACCACAAAGAACACAGTTCTTCTTCCAATCCTAACAAAAATCAAAAACACAACCATAATCCGGACCAACCTCCAGAGGCTTCTTCTTTCAGACATTAAAATAAACAAGAGAGATATTAATAAGTCACTAAATAGAGAGAACAATAATAATTAACAGAAATATATATATATGAATTTATTTATTTTTAATTTTTATTTATTTATTTATTTATTTTATTTTATTTTTTATTTTTATTTTTATTATTATTAATTTTTTTTAATTTTTATCTTTATTTATTTATTTTTCATTTATTTGTTTTTTTTATTTATTTTATTTTTTTATTTTTATTTATTTTAAACTACTAACATACTAAAAAAAACTTGAAAATAAATAACAAAATTAAGTAAAAATATGAGAGTTGAAAAATTAAAATGAAATGAATA
Source organism: Hemileia vastatrix (assembly GCA_030280995.1). NCBI lineage: Eukaryota > Fungi > Basidiomycota > Pucciniomycetes > Pucciniales > Zaghouaniaceae > Hemileia > Hemileia vastatrix. The sequence continues at coordinate 13,703,643 of JASXTE010000016.1, forward strand.
ATAATAATAACTTGAGACAAATAATAGTTACTAATGGTATCCCCCAGCCAATTGGTGAGCTGATCCCCTGATACATTACCCACATCCAAGTGCACCTGGATGTGGATACACTGTTTGATAATTTTTAAATGAATTGAAATAAAAAAATAAAGATGAAATAATTAGAAATTGAGAGAATAATAAGAGAAAGAAAGAAGTAGCATTGCCTGGCCACTTGATGAGTCTTTCCCAACCAATGCTTGCCCACATCCAGTTGACCCTGATGTGGTAACACCATATAATATATTTATGTGATTTTTCCCTCTTTATATCCTAATAACTACCATAAAAAAATTAAAAGAAAAAAAGAGAAAAAAAGAAAATAATCTAAAGCTACTATCTAACTATAGACACAAAAATTAAAGAAAAGAAAAGTCCAGCTTCATAGAAAGTCCAGTCCAAGGAAATGATCACTGGGTGGGCTCCCTCCAATAAGTAAAAATGATGGGAGACCACTAGTGATCCCCCACCAAACCACATAGAAAAAAGAAGCCTGTCCCAAGCCAGTAAGCCAGTTTAAAGTCATAGTGGACTTGAAACCTGAATAACAAAACCCAGAACTATGATTCAACTAGGATAAACAAAAATACTTGAAACAGAAATTATGGGTTAACTGTTCTACAGAGCAGCCAGCTCATCAGTTACCCCCACACTTTGCAAAATAAAATCTAGAAGCCCCCCTGGGTACCTTCTAACAAAACACAAAATCCAACACATTAAACCAAAACCAATAAGCGTGAAGAGTCTAGAACTTGAAGACCAAAAGAATTTCCAGTTTAAAGTCATAGAGGGCTAAAACCTGTGAAAAAAAACCAATACTAGGGTTCAACCAAATTAAGAGAAGGAGTTGGAAACAGAAAATCTGGGGTAACTGTTGATAGAGCAGCCAGCCCATCAGTCACCCCCACACTTTCCAAAATAAAATATAGAAGCCCCACCCATGGGTACCTTCTAACAAAAAGTTTCCAACAAAACAGATGCACAGCATCACCAAAATCCAAAATTAAAGAATGGTCCATAGTTTATCCTCATTGTGGGGTCAATCTTCTTCACTTTTTGTGCCTCTAGAATAAAATCTCTTCACCTGATATGCAGCCACTCTCTTCTTTAAGAATGCGCCAACTAACTCCACCAAAACATAAGAACCTCCAGACACCTGAGATCTGACTCTGTAAGGTCCATTCCATCTGTCAGAAAACATCTTTCCCCACTGACTCTTCATACTTCTATTATACACCAAAACCTGGGTCCCTCTCCTGCTTGGGAACCTCCACCATATTCTTCTTTTCCTTATTCACCCTACTCTCCTCTTCAGCCAAAGCCTCACTGACTTTGCTGACATACTTGGCACACCCCTCTTGATAGGTGTCCACAGCCAAAAACTTCAAATGGGCCTCCACAGCCTCCTTCACCTTGTACAAGGCAGGAAACTTCTGGTCCCAATTAGAAAGAGTCTTCATCAAGTCCTTTCTTGACAACTCCTTCAACACATCCATCCTGACATCTCTAGCCAGGGCAGACGAAAAAACATCTTTGGCAGAATTTTCATGTGCCAGCTCCTCTACTTCCACCAAATATTCTACCACATGATCAAATTGTAGCAGAAACTTCCTGTAACTGAGTAAGTTACCAACACCACAATACAACTTCCATTCACTGACAACCTTGTTCAGATCCACCATAGTGAAACGTACACCCCATCTATCCACCATCTCCCTGCACAGCAACTTCCGATCCCTCTTCTTGTAGCCAGACATGGCCACAACCTCCTTCTCCACTGCCCTATTACCAATGAAGAAAATGATCTGCTTCACCATGTCCAGGTAAGAAGCACCATCCACACCAGCAGCAGCTTCATATTTCTCCAGAAACCACTTCACATCTTCCCTATTAAACTTGGTACCATCCCAAGTTTTAATCCTAACACACTCCCTAACCATCACAGCAGGAGGACCTTCCCCCCCACTGACAGTCACCACAGGAATAGATGAACCAGAAGCCATTCTTCCAGATCAAAATCACCAAAAAAAACTAACCAAAGACAACAGAGATTCCAAAGAACTAGCAGGTCCTACCCCACGTTGGGCACCAGAAATGTAGACAATTCCATAGTACTAGCTATAGGCCTTGACCAAGGGAGTTGGAGAAAAACCAGAGAGAAAATTCCCTGTCCCTTTAGAAAAATATAAGTGAGATTTACCTGCTACAGTAAATTGGTTCTTGTTTTTTAAAGCCCCTTTTCCAATACACTTGACTTTCTGATCAGCAAAGAAAGTAGTCTCCAGACAGACTACCAAACCAAAGAACTGAAATGTAGACCAATGTCCACACCAGAGAAAGCAATGATACTTGATGTAGGTTACAAATCCACACCAGAGACAGAAATAATAGGGGTTATCAAAGTTATAAATCTTCCATTTCAAAATACCTTTTTTCTGTCCCAAATCAGCCATGATTATTTTTTAAAATATGCCATATTGCACCCCAAAAATACTTTTTTACTGAAAATTAATGTTGATTTTGTGGCTTTCTTATTGTGTTGTGAAATACCTTTTAAATAATTACAAATTTCTAGCTTTGATACCCCCTAATACTTGATATAGCTTGCAAGACTACACCAGAGAAAACAGTTGCCAAATTGGAGTTAAATGAAGAACTAACCTTGCAACAAACACAGCCAATTGTGTCCAGAAAACAGTGAAAACTGAGTGATGAACAAGGATATCACCTCTGGATAGTGGTATGATGATTAAGGTTGCCCCAAGCTTTCTTATTCACTATATACACACAGACCACCATCTAAGAGCCCATGCACACCAACAAATTTGGTGTTTCTGAGTGCCAAATTGCATAAAACCCCTCTAGAAACGCTTCCCAGCCTTCTAGCACTGAGGAAGGTGCTCTGCCCAACGTCAGGAGGCCCTCCTGAGGTGGCAGGACCTCCCTGAAGCCAGAAAACCACCAAAAACCTCTAAAAACACCCAAAATACTTAGAAAAATAAACTACAACTACTAAAACCTTTAAAACACGTAATTAAGCTACACCAACACCACCATCTAAGAGCCCATGCACACCAACAAATTTGGTGTTTCTGAGTGCCAAATTGCATAAAACCCCTCTAGAAACGCTTCCCAGCCTTCTAGCACTGAGGAAGGTGCTCTGCCCAAGGTCAGGAGGCCCTCCTGAGGTGGCAGGACCTCCCTGAAGCCAGAAAACCACCAAAAACCACTAAAAACACCCAAAATACTTAGAAAAATAAACTACAACTATTAAAACCTTTAAAACACGTAATTAAGCTACAACAACATTGAGACATGAAACATAGAGAAAAATTATCCCATTCCAATGGTACTAAGCACTTAACTGTAAGATTTAAGGTTAGCCCATAAAACAGGAAAAAAAAAATTAAACAGCTATCTTTTAGAATGAAAAATGAGAAATAATCACTCAAATAATTAGAATATAAAAAATGTCAACAAGACATAAAATATAGAGAAACACAGGGGCTATCCAATGGTAATACCCACATCCCTGCAGTCCCAATATTTGTTGAATAATTCCAGAAAAAAACACCCAATTATTGAACAATGCCATTTAAGACATATCAAAACTAGACAAACAGACCAACAAAGGGCTCCGCCAATGTTGGAAGACCACACCAGTGTCAAGTTATTTGTGTGTCAACAACAATTTGGAAAGTCTCCTAACTTTCAAGGGGTCCTTTTAGTCTAGAAGATTTTAACAGAGGTCCAATGATGGTGATAGGTGGATATTCAAGTATTTCAAAGTAAAAGTACATAGAAAATTATCTTTATTTTTAATTGCTCAATTAAAATGTAAAATTATAATGATTATTATACTTAGATGGATTATAATTACACAGATTTAAGTACTAAAGCAATAATTAGTAGTAATAAAGTTATTATTGTTGGTAATTAAATAAATTGTTTGTGTGAATAAAAGATGCTTTAAAACAAAAAAATGGGAGGCCTTATATAGGCAAAAGGGAGAGAAAGAATGGAGCTAAAAAATCCTATATACAGGATTATGAGAGAAAAGAAAATTCAAGAATAAAATACTTAAAATACTAAGTTTGTTCTTTAAATAGTGCATTAATATAATGTATTTACTATATATGTCAAATTATTTCATTTATTTCAAGGTTTCTGTAAATGTCACTTTTAAATAAATAATTTGAATTTTTTTTATTTTTTTATTTTAGTATTAATTTATATTTCATTTAGCCTGTCATTGAGCATGGTGTTAGGGCATAAAAATATAAGGGACATTAATATTAATTTTAAATGTTTAATAGATTCACTTAATTTAATTAGTTAATTTATTACAAGTAATTTTAAAGTAAATACACTATAATTAATAATAGAATAAGAAATAAAAAAGGTGTGGCTTTATCCCAGTAAATAATTAATTATTTTACTGGGTAAGTCTAGCAGGCTGGCTGACAGTTACAATCTTGAATGATCCAATGAATGCTTCTATTCAAGCATTAATAAAAACTATTCCTCCAAAATACCAAATTGCTTTGAATAAAGGAAAGTTTTCCATTGAAGATGGTTATATTTACTACAGGATAAAACTTTCTAATTTCATTGTTATTCCTTCTTCCATGAAAGTAACTATCTTAAAGCTTTGTCATGATGACATATTGGCAGGTCATTTTGATCTTGAGAAAACCATAATCAGAATGAAAAACACTTCTTGGTGGGCTAATATGTCTAAGGAAACAAGATTATATGTTGAATCTTGTGATTCTTGCCAGAAATCTAAGAGATTAACTGGGAAAAGAGCTGGATTGATGCAGCATATTGAAGCTCCTGATGCACCATGGCAAATAATTAACATGGATTTTGTCACAGGATTACCCATTTCTGGAAAATACAGGTATAAATCTTGCTGGTTTATTGTAAATAGATTTAAAAAAATGTGTAACTTTGTTCCCACTCACAAAGATGTCTCTACTAAGGATTTATCCTTCTTGTGGTGGTCTCATATGTTTAATATTGTTTGATTCCCAAAAGCCATCATCTCTAACAGAGACCCTATATTCACCTCTGAATTTCGGATGTTATTGATGGATATATGTGGCTGTGAGTTAAAATTATCTAATTCTTACCATCCTCAAACTGATGGTTTAGCTGAGGGGATGATTCAAACTCTAGATTATATGATTAAAAGGTATTGTGCCTTTGGTTTGGAGTATATAGATAATGACAGGTTCATTCATGACTGGGTTGCTCTATTGCCAGGTCTTAAATCTGCTTATAATAGCACTGTTCACTCTGTCACTGAAATAGATAGCCTTTTGATCTTTGGCTAGGCTATTTCCCAAATACTCTTGCTAATATTCTCAATAATAAATTACCTTTTTTGGAATTACACCCTGGTGTTAAATCTTTTGTGCAAATGCAGGAAACATTCTCAGAGCTGTATTGATAAATCATTTGAATATGAGAAGAAAAGATGGGATAAATCCCATAAATAATACACATTTAACAAGGGTGATGAAGTGTTTATATCTACTGTCCATTTCAATTTACAAAGCAATAAAAAATTAAAAGATCCATTTGTTGTTAATGGAATGATTGGTGATAACGCAGTAGAAGTAGAACTTTTTTCTCCATAAGATAGATGAAATCCTGTGTTCCCCATTTTTTTGCTTAAACCTTATACTTCCAACAGTGACTTATTTCCCAAGAGAAGAGGTAGACCTAAGAAAAATCCTCAGGAAGTCACAGAAACTGCAGAAATCAATAAAATTCTAAATAATAGAATTATCACTGCTGAAAAGGGTAGTGAATATTTTTTGAGATATAAAAATAATTCATCTAAACATGATACATGAATACCCAGAAAAGAAATTTCTAACCTTCCTACTCTGTTAAAAAAGTATAAAAAGAAAAAATCTTAACATTTTTTTATTTTTTTAGAGTGAGGGAGTGTCAGCCAGGCTGTCTCAGGAGCCCAGTAAAATGTATAACACTTTATTGGAGGAAATAAAGTGATTTATTTTATGTAGTTGAAATATTTTTTCTTACATGATAAATTTATATAATCATTTTATTAAAAATAAGTGAAGTGTATATTATATTAATTTTATTATTAAATAAATTATTTATACACTTACATCAAACATAATATATATTCTATAAGTCATTGTGCATTTTTATGTATTTGGCATTAATAATTTAATGATTAATTAATTACAAAAATATATTATAATTACAATTGTAAAATTAAATTATTATTATAATTTAATTAGTTAAATTTATATATTAAATAAACTTTCTCATATGTTATAATCCATAAATATTGGGCGCTTTTTTGACCCTTAATTGTGTCAGAAAATGTATTAAATAAGTTAAAACACTTACTTTATAAAATAAATAAAAATTCTTATTTTGAATTAGTGATTCATTTAAATAATTAATTTTTCTCTCTTAAATTAGTTATTACTTAAATGAAATAGTTAAAAAAATTTATTAATATCTGTTTTGGATTGAATTGATCACATAAATTTTGCGTCAAAATGACATAATTATATTGGTTCAATTAAAACCATTTTAAGGCTCATTGTCGGTCAGTCGTCTAGAAGAGATAAGAAAAAAAAGGGAAGAAATGAGAGGAGGAGAAGGAGAAGAGGATTATAGGCAATAAAATAAATAAAATTTAATAAAATTATTTAATTTATTGAAAGGAATCAACGACGGGTTTCTTGAGAGGTGACAAAAATGAGGTTATTATTAATCAATAATATTATTAGGATGTAAGGACTATGCGCAGCAGACACTATGATCACTATCAGACTTAAAGCAACCTTTAAATTGTTATATAGAATTTTAATTAGAATTTTATTACTAATAAAAAGAATATAAACGTAATATAAAAATTGTATTTAATTTGTTGAGTGTATAATAAGTGATAAGGCTACAGGGGATTATCCAAGGCCCTTTTATAGGCAATGGGTCCTCTGAAGCGCTACTATATTTGTAAATACAATGATTAGAATGGAATAAAACAAACATATCAAAAGAGTAAATGAAACATAACAATATAGAGAAAAACATGAAACAAATAATTAAAAGCCCAATTAAGAATCCAATTTCCCCGCCATTAATTCCCAAATCAGTAAGTGACAATAGTGAATAACTAAACAAGATTGGAAACATAGGAACTATGAGAAATATAATTCCCAACAGATGGTACATTCTGATTAAAGGATATTTTAAGTGAAACAAAAAATAATTTGATGCAACAAAACAAGCAATTAATCTCAATTTAGTCCAAATTAATTTATTTGTTTTTTCTAACACAATTAAGGGTCAAAAGAAGCGTCCTTAATTATTGTTTAGTATCATATGAGAGGTATTATTTAATATATAAATTTAAGTAATTAATTTAAATATATTATAAATCAAATTTACACTTGTAATTATAATATATGTTTTTTAATTAATTAAATATAAATTTATAATTATTAAATACATAAAAATGTGCCATTATTTGTAGAATATATTATATTATGCTCAATTTAATTGTATATATAAAAATATATATAACCAATAAATTTAATGTAACACTTGTATATAATAAAATTCTTATATAATTTCATTATGCAATAAAATATTAAGTTATATTCATTAAATACAAGTCTTACCCACTCTTTAAAGTTTTATAATTTATATATCATTTACTGGACTCCTGGAATAGCCTGGCTGACACTCATTGTAATGAATATTTTGGATAAATTACTCACAGTTTCCATTGTTACAGATTTATGTAGTCACTTAATATTCTAATTAACTGGGATTGGGAATCAAGTATGGGAAAATTACTCCTTATTTTAGGATTTAATTATTTGTTTCATATTTTTCTCTCAATATCCAGGTTTCATTATTATTCTTTTATATTCTTGTTTCATTCTATTATCATTTTGTACTTACAAACTTTTGGTGCTTCAGAGGACCCCTTATGTCAGCAGGTTGTCTAGAAGAAGGAAAAGAGATAATAAGGAAGAGAAGAAAGAAATGAAAAAATGAATAACAAAATATAAAAGGAATGAAAAGAATTTAGGTAATAAAATAATTATCAAAAGAGAGTTGCAACAGTAAAATTGATGAGGAATGACACAAAATTAATAACTGGTTTTATTGATAAATATTTATTCAGGTAAGTAAAGATTTCTCTGTATGGCTAACAATTATTATTATCAATAAACTTAAAGCAACCTTAGATTATTCATTGATTATTTATACTAGATTTTTAATACTAATATAAAATAATAATAATGTATTGTATGATTTAAAATGTTTGTAATGTAAGTGATGACTACCAATGGGTAATCACAAGGCCCTTTTATAGGCAAGGAAACTTTCAATGGGTCTTTCAAGTGTAGAAAGTTTTTCAAGGAGGTCCAATGTCAGTAACAACGGAGTTTACGGGCTCAAAAATAATGTATGTATTTTCTTAATCTTTTGATTTATTTACTCAAATAATAAGAGGTGGATTCAGATACTAGTATAATTTATATTATAGAATTACGTGGATGTAAATACTAATGCTATAAAATATAGTATTAAGAGTTCTAATTTATATATTGTGAATTGGTAAAATAAGTAAGTAATGAATGAAATAGTACAAAAAGAGAGGGCCTTTTATTGGCAAAGATGTGAGAAATAAAGACATGGAGTTAACACCACCTGATACAAGGGTGTGAGAAAAAAGAAACTAAATAAATAGTGTATGTGAAATAAAAAAAGATATACTAAATAGTGCGTAAATAAAAGGTATCATTTTATTTGAAATAAAACATAGAATCCCTTGGTCTGTTGTGGTCTTCCAACATTGGCAGGGGCCTTTGTTGTGTGATTTGGCGCTGTTTGTGCATGTCTTAATTGACATCTGTTAAGGAATAGGGTATTTTTCTGTTTTATTCTGTGGATATTGGGTCTGCGGGTATGTGGGTACTTTCATTGGATAGAGCTAATTTTTCTCTATATTTCATGTCACAATGTTGTTATAGTGAAATTACGTGTTTTAAAGGTTTTAGTAGTTGTAGCTAATTTTTCTAAGTAGATTAGTGGTTTTTGTTGGTTTTCTGGCTTCAGGGAGGCCGGGCCGCTTCAGGAGTCATCTCTGACGTCGGGCGGCCCGCCCGCCTCTGTTTTAGGAGGTTGGGGAGCGCTTCAGGAGGGTTTTTATGCAATTTGGCAGGTACAGGCTCCAGATTGGTGGGTGCGCATGGGCTCTTAGTTAGTGGTCTGTGTGTACATAGTGAATAAGACAGTTTGGGGCAACCTTAATCATCATACAACCATCCGGAGGTGATATCTTTGTTCCTCACTCAGTTTTCACTGTTTTCTGGCCACAATTGGCTGTGTTTGTTGCAAGTAAGTTCTTCATTTAACTTAACTTTGGCAACTGTTTTCTCTGTTATAGTCTTGCAAGCTATAGCAAGTATTATTGCTGTCTCTGGTGTGGATTTGCAGCCTACATCAAGTATCTTTGCTGTCTCTGGTGTGGACTTTGTTCTACATTTCAGTTCTTTGGTCTGGTATTCTATCTGGTGAATACTTTCTTGGCTCATCAAGCAGTCAAGTGTGTTAAAAAGGAGCTTTAGCAAAACAGGAACCAACTTACTTTAGCAAGTAAATCTCACTCTATTTTTCTAAAGGGACAGGGGATTTTCTCTCTGGTTTTTCTCCAACTTCCTTGGTCAAGGCCTATACCTAGTACTATAGGATTGTCTACATTTCTGGCGCCCAACATGGGGTAGAACTTGCTAGTTCTTTAGAATCTCTGTTTTCTTTGGTTGGCTCTTTTTGGTGTTTTGCACTGGAGGAATGGCTTCTGGTTCCTCTATTCCTATGGTGTATGTCAGTGGGGGGGATGGTCCTCCTTCTGTGATGGTTAGGGAGTGTGTGAGGATTAAAACTTGGGATGGTACCAAGTTTAATGGGGAGGATGTCAAGTGGTTTCTAGAGAAGTATGAAACTGCTGCTGGAGTGGATGGTGCTTCTTACCTGGACATAGTGAAGCAGATTATCTTCTTCATTGGTGATAGGTCAGTGGAGAAGGAGATTGTGGCCATGTCTGGCTACAAGAAGAGGGATTGAAAATTGTTGTGTAGGGAAATGGTGGATAGATGGGGTGTCAGGTTCACTATGGTGGATCTGAACAAGGTTGTCAGTGAATGGAAATCTTATGGTGGTGTTGGTAACTTACATAGTTACAGGAAGTTTCTGCTACAGTTTGATCCTGTGGTGGAATATTTGGTGGAAGTGGAGGAGCTGGCACATGAAAATGCTGCCAAAGATGTTTTTTGGTCCGCCCTGGCTAGAGATGTCAGGATGGATGTGTGGAAGGAGCTGTCAAGAAAGGAATTTATGAAGACTCTTTCTAATGGGGACCAGACGTTGCCTGCCTTAGATAAGGTGAAGGAGGCTGTTGAGGCCCATTTGAAGTTATTGGCTGTGGACACCTATCAGGAGGGGTGTGCCAAGTATGTCAGCAAAGTCAGTGAGGCTTTGGCTGAAGAGGAAGTTAGGGAGAAGAAGGAGGAGAAAAATTTGGTGCACGTTCCCAAACAGGAGAGGGACCCAATGGTGGAGCAGTTGGCTGATCTTACAAAGAAGCTGCACATTTTTGTCCAGGAGGCCAAGAAGGTTAATAAGGCACCTTCTCAGCCTAGAGATTTTGAAAGGAGGGCTGGTAGGAGTGATCCATGGGTCTGCTCTTATTGCAGTAGGAGGGGGAACAGGTCCAATGATTGTTGGGCACTGAACAGAGATTTGTCTGAAGGAAAAGTGGAGTTTGATGGCAGGGTTTTTAAGTTCCCTGACGGTTCTTTTGTGAATCCCAGTGAGGGGCAGGCTCCTGTAGATTTGGTCAGGAGAAGGGGTGGTCTAAATCAAAGGAGGCCAAGGTTTGAGGAGATTCCTGATCAGGGGAAGTCTTCTGTTAAAGTAGATGAGGACTTCAAGGGAAAGGCAAAGGAGGTCAATAAGGTCTCTTTTTCTACTTCCTTTGGTGGTTTGGAGTTGTATTCTTGTGGTGGACAGTCAAGTGGTGAATGCTTGGCTGGTGTTTATGATGTGGAAGCAGGAAAGGTGGGAAGGCCTAAGAGCAGTTCTCAGGCCCAACCAAAGCCAAATGCTTCAAAGGTGGATCCTAAGCTTAGTGCAGCGAGGAAGAGGTACAGCAAAGAGGAGCTGTACAAGATGCAGAAGGGTTTGGCTGATATGGGCCCCCCTAGTTTTGGTGCATTGGAACTGAATGGTGAGCCAATGCCAATGGAGGTGGATTCTGACTCTGAGGAGGATGTCCCTTTGGCTTCATTTCCAAAGCCTGCTGGAGTCAGGGGTTCTGGTGAGGGATCTGGTTTGGTTCCTGTTAATGGTAAATCTGTTGGTGGTGCTGGTCCTCAAGAAGCTTCTAGGACCAAGGTGGTGAAGCGAAGAGCTCACTTTGAGAGGCCAGTAGTGTCTGGTCAAGTTAATGTTATGGACTCTGTCCTGGAAAGGATGAACCAGGGTCAGGTTTCCCTATCTTATGGGGAATTGTATGCTATCAGTACAGGTTTGGCTGATAGGCAGAAAAAGTTGTTGACCAGGAGAAGAGTTTCTTCTGGTGAGGTAGAATACATTTGTGATTCTGCTGAAAAGTTTGGTGAGGGGTTGGGAACTCATTTTTCTGCTCCTCTGGGATATGTCAATGTCACTCTGAATGGCAGGGAGGTAAGGGCATTGGTGGATTCAGGTTCTCAGATAAACCTGATTTCTTTGTTTGAGGCAACTCATATGGGCCTCCCCATCAAAACTGGTCTTGGTGGGAATTTGAGAGGGATCGGTGTCCATGTCACTGAATTGGTTGGAAATTCAGAGTTTGTGAAGTTAGATGTTGGAGGAGCCTCAGGGAAGGTTCATTTTTACATTGCTAAAGGTAATGTAAAAGCAGTTTTGGGTGGGCCATTCTTGATGGATTTTCAGGAAAGAATTGGTTATCAATTTGATTTGGGAATCAGTTTGGAGTTGACTGGTGAAGACAAAAGGAGGCTTCACATGAGGTTATCATCCCCTGGAGAGGATTGTTGGGATACCAGGCCTGGTTTATCTTCAATGTGACAGTGCATGGACTGCTGCAGGAGAAGGAAGGAAGTGGATGCTGCCTCTGGTTTTTTGGAGTGCGGCTCAGGCTCTATTGAGAGTCTGTCTTTTTTAGAGTAATAAGGGCTGATCACCCTAGTGCTGCAACCTCTCCCCATGATGCGGAAATCCCAGGTTGTAGTAGGTCAGCTCCCTTGGAGATATACCAAGTGGATTTTCAACTTTCTCTTTTTAATGTTTCTCTTCTCTGAAAATATTAATCAAGTTTTTTATCAAGTCTCTGTTCTCTCTCAAGATTCTTAATGTATTTTAATTCAAGTTCAAAGAAGAAGTTTGGTTATATATCTTTATTGAAAGATATGGGGAAAAATTTTGGGGCTGTGAGATTGGGGTCTTAAAGTAAGTCCTCCCAATTGTGCACCACTAGGGTTTCTTCTACACCTTTCAAAAACATTACCTGGGCCACACCTGTGAGCATTGGGGAAACCCCTGGTTATTTTTGTAGGTGAGAAGAAAACTCAAGAAAAGAAGATAAAAATTTCAAGATAATTCATGAAAATCAAGAAAAGAATCTGAAGATAATGAAGAAAGAAGATGCAAAATATTTTTGTGAAGATCGTCAAGATCTATTTTTGGGCCTCCAGCATGAGGTTAAACTGCAGAAAACTATGAAGAGAGAAGATCATCAAGATCTATTTTTGGGCCTCCAGCATGAGGATAAACTGCACAATTTTAGAAGATGTGATTCAGAAGATGAATCAAGATTTGAAGATTTGGAAGTTGGAAGTGAGGATGAAGACGTGGAATTGGGGAAAAGTTTTGGAGTGGTGAGATTGGGGTGTAAAAGTATGTCCTCCCAATTGTGCACCGCTAGGGTTTCTTCTACACCTTTCAAAAACATTACCTTGGCCACACATGTGAGCAATGGGGAAACCCTTGGTTTTTGTTCCAGGTCTGGTGGTGAAGAATTCCTGAAGATCCCTCAAGTTGACGGTGGAGCGGCAAAGTATAAGAAGGCAGCGCAGAAGATTAGGCCTGTCAATGAGCCTATGCCTGTGGGTTTGAATCCGCCTTTGATGAGACCTCCTTTGTCGAGAGATCCGTACTGTACTCCTTTGGTGAAGAATCCTCCAGAATTTGTAGAGACGGCTAGGGTGACTGTGGAAAGGTTGAAAGTTGTTAATTTTGGTTCTGATGGGTGGTTGTCTGAAAAAGAAAAGAAGTTTTTTGTTGCATGTTATTGTGCTAAGGGAAAAAGCTGTGGCATTTTTGAAGAGGAAGGGGGTGTATTGAAGCACTCTTATGGGGAACCTTACTTGATTCCTGTGGTTTGTCATGAACCTTGGCAAATCAAACCTATTCCGATTCCAGCTGCTATTAAAGAGGATTTTGTAGAGATTTTTAGAGAAAGAATCAGGACTGGGTTATAGAAACAATCGACTTCCAGCAACTCAAGTCTGGTTTTCTGCGTAAAGAAGAAGAATGGAAAGTTGCCGGTGGTTCATGATCTTAGAGTCTTGAATAGAGTCACTATCAAGGACGCTGGTATGCCACCAAGTGCGGAGGATTTTGTTGAAGCTTTTTCTGGAAGGGTATGTTATGGTTTGGATGATATTATGGGTGGTTATGATTAGAGGGAACTCCATACAGATTCAAGGCCTCTCACAACTTTTGAGACTCCTTTGGGAAGATTTCAGCTCACTAGGTTGCCTCAAGGAGCAACTAATTCAGTGGCAGTTTATCAAGCACAGATGGCTTGGATTTTTCAGGATGAGGTTCAAACTCATGCTGGTATTTTTATTGATGATGGTGGAATTAAAAGACCATCCACTGATTATGGTAATGAGGTGTTAGTGGAGAACCCTGGCATAAGGAGGTTTGTGTGGGAATATGCAATAACTCTAGAGAGAGTGTTGTTCAGGATTGAAGACGCTGGTATGACCATTTCAGGGTCAAAATTCTGTTTTTGTGTTCCTGCTTTGGAAATTCTGGGTCATGTGGTATGTAAAGAAGGAAGGATTATGGCGAAGAAGAAGATTAATAAAATCCAGTCATGGCCAAGGCCTAAAAATACTACTGAAGTCAGGGGATTTTTGGGTGTATGTGTATATGTCAGGAGTTTTATTAAGGATTTTTCTTTGTTGGCTTCACCTTTAAGGAGGTTGACCAGAAAAGATGCAGATTGGGAATGGACTGAAGAGTGTGAAGAAGCTTTTCAGAAACTGAAAAAGGTTGTTGGTGAAGATATTGTTCTTCACAAGTTGGATTATGGTGTTGGTGCTGGAAAAATTTATCTGGCAGTGGAATCAAGTTATATTGCTGCTGGTGCTGTTTTGTCTCAGGAGGATAAGACTGGGAGGGTCAGGCCAGTAAGAATGAGTCTGTGGTGTTTAATGAGGTGGAATCTAGGTATTCTCAACCTAAGTTGGAATTGTGTGGCGTAGCAAAATTTTAAAGAAGCTACAGACGTTTTTGTGGGGGCAGCATTTTGAGCGGCTGGTGGATGAAAAATCTTTGGTTCAGATGATCAATACACCTAGCCTTCCAAATGCTCCAATGACTAGGTGGGTGGTATTTATTCAACATTTTTCTTTTGACCTGGTACACAAACCAGGTAAAACTTTTACTATGCCTGATGGATTATCAAGGAGGCCACCTACAGATAAATATTCTGATGCTGAAGAGTTTTATGAGGATGTTCCAGTGGTTAGGGCCAGCACAAAGGGTGATGAAGATTTTTCTGACCTCCCCCAAGAGGCTAAACTGGCTGGATCTGATCTTGATTCTGGTGACCAGGATGTTTTTGTTGATGAAGATGGAGTTGTTGTTTGGGACAGCTCAAAATTGGAAAAGGGTGTTTTTGTTAGTGAACTCGATTCTCACAAGGTTCAGTGGAAAGAGACAGATGTGCCAAAATTTAAAGATTGGTATCCTGGTTGGGCTGCTCAATTGGCTCATGTTCACACTGGTGGTTTTGGTGACAGAATTGTACCCTTGGATGTTGTTTTGTTGGATTTTAAAGATGAGACCTGGGGTCAGTCTGGGTTTTATTTTTTTTGGTGGAATTTCTGTTGACCTTGGAGAGGCCAGATAGTTGTGATGATGATACTTGGTTAGAAATCAAGAAGAAGAGTCCTGGATTTTATGTGTCAGGAAAGCGGTTGATGAGGAGGAGGCATCCAAATCCTCAAGTGGCGGTGACTCAGAAGAAGGGTCAAGAACTGGTTTTGAAGTCTTTGCATGAAGGAGACTTTGGGGAGACTTATAGAAGAGTAGCAGATAGATATTGGTGGCCAGGTATGAAGTTGGCTGTGCAGGGTTGAGTTCAATCTTGTGAAGAATGTCAAAGAAGAATTCACTTGAATCCTAAAGAGGTGGGCCATGCTACTGGTGAATCATCTGTTTTTGGGAGGGTCAGTCTGGATGCTGTCCATATTATAGAGGGCAGGTATAAATACTTGATTGTTGCTAGGGATGATTTGTCTGGTTGGGTTGAGGCAGTGCCTCTGGTTAATTTGACTGCCAAGAATGTGGAAGAGTTTTTGAAGAAGGAGTGAATTTATAGGTATGGGTTGATGAATTTGGTGACTGTTGATGGTGGGCCAGAGTTTGGTGCCGAATTTAAAGAAGCTGTGGCTAGTGTTGGTTCTAGGGTTAGAGTGGCTACACTGTATTATCCTGAAGCTGAAGGCATGGTTGAAAGAGGTCATCAAGTTATCAAGAATGCTTTGGTGAAGATGTGTGGAGATAGTGCCGAAAAGTGGAGGCATTATTTACCCTTGGTGTTATTTGCTGATAGGGTCAATGTGAAGAAGACAACTGGCTATTCTCCCTATGAGTTAATGTTTGGTAAAAAAGCCATTCTACCAGTGGACTTGGAAGCTGTCTCCTATCTTGGAATTGATTGGGATGACGTGCACTCAACAGAAGATTTGCTCTGTGCCAGGATGCAACAGTTGGAATGTAGAGAGGAATTTCAGGAGAAGGCATACTCTAGAATGATGAAGATTAGGAATAAATCAGTCACATACTGGGACAAGAAGTTGGCTCATAGACTCAGGAATCCCTTGAAACCTGGTTGTTTGGTTTTGGTGTATAATAGAAGTTTGGAGAGTCAGTGGGGGAAAATGTTTGCTGACAGATGGAATGGACCTTACAGTGTCAGATCTCAGGCATCTGGAGGTTCTTATGTTTTGGAAGAGTTGGATGGTGCAGTCTTGAAAAAGAGGGTGGCTGCAGACCAAGTGAAGAGGTTTTATCCCATAGGCACTAGGCATGAAGAAGATTGACTCTGCAATGAGGATAAACTATGGAACGTTCTTTTTTGTTTTGGAATTTTGTGGTGTTGCAGAGCAAATTTTGTGTTGGAAACTTTTTGTTAGAAGGTACCCATGGGTGGGGCTTCTAGATTTGATCTTGGCAAGTGTAGGGGTGACTGATGGGCTGTCTGCTCTATCAACAGTTACCCCAGATTGTCTGTTTCCAACCCTTTCTCTTAATTTGGTTGAACCCTAGTATTGGTTTCTTTTCACAGGTTTTAGTCCTCTATGACTTTAAACTGGAATTTCCTCTGGTTTTCAAGTGCTGGACTCTTCACTGTTTATTGGTTTTGGTTTTTTTGTGTTGGACGTTGTGTTTTCGTTAGCAGGTACCCAGGGGGGGCTTCTAGATTTTAATTTGGCAAGTGTGGGGGTAACTGATGAGCTGGCTGCTCTGTAGAACAGTTACCCCAGAATGTCTGTCTCAAGTCTTTTGTTTTTCCCAGTTGAATTCTAGTTCTGTTGTTTTTTATTCAGGTTTCAAGTCCACTATGACTTTAAACTGGTTTGGGACTGGATTCTTTATCTTTGGTTCTTTCAGATTGGGGGTGGATCACTGGTGGTCTCCCATCATTTTTACTTATTGGAGGGAGCCCACCCAGTGATCATTTCTATGGATCGGACTTTCCCTTATTGGACCATCTATGGAGCTGGACTGTCTTTGAATTTGCAGTTATGTTTTTTCTAGATAGCAGTTTTAGATTATTTTCTTTTTTTTCTCTTTTTTTCTTTTAATTTTTTTATGGGGGTTGTTTAAAATTATAAAATCAAAAATATAGGTTGTTACCACATCAGGGTCACCTGGATGTGGGCAAGCATTGGTGGGGAAAGGCTCATCAATTGGCCGGGTAATGCTATTTTACTTTTATTTATTATTTATTTCATGTGTTTCTGTGTTTCATTATTTTTATTATCTTCTGAATTTCTAAATTTTTTGAATTTTGTTTTCTGTTAACCATTTAAAATAATTAATGGTGTATCCACATCAAGGTGCACTTGGATGTGGGTAAGGTATCAGGGGATCAGCTCATCAATTGGCTGGGGGACACCATTTATATTATCTTTTATATTTTATTTTATTTCATTTATGTTATTTCATTTCATTTTATTTATTAATTTTTTATTTTAGTATATTAGTTTTTTAAAAAAAAAAAAATTCTGAAATTATTTTTATTATTTGTTTTATATTATTATTATGTTTCTAATCTTTTGTAGGAGCTCATTTTCTGGATGATGAAGCTTCTGGAGGCTGGTCTGGATTGTGATGACGTTTTTGTTTTTTGTTGGGATTGTGGGAAGCACTGTGTTCTTTGAAGTGCATCCTGCTGGAGAGATGATAGGGATTGTAATGGTCAGGAATTGGATTAGAGGGAAGTTCAGAGGAGGAAGAAGAAGAGGCAGGAATGGAGTGCTGGAGGATGTGTTTAATGATCCTAGACATTTTCCAGTGGTCGTCCAGTAGGCGCTTTCTCAGGGATTTTTCAAAGTCATTCAAAGGTCCATGGAGTGCAAAGGCTTTTAGCATGTTGGAACACATGGTGCTTAGGTGTTTCTTCATGTCTCCATAATCCAGGGTCAAAGAAGTTTCAAGAGGTTGGCCAACTCCAATAATAGATTCAGGAAGAAGGGTGCTAACTAGACAAGAAGAATTGGATCAGTAATTATTTTTGTTGAAGAAATGGAATAATTAATTTGGTACTTACAGATTGGAAGCTCATCAAATCTGTAAGCAGCTGGAATTTGGATCTCTGACAATTTTGTAATGGTCATAGTGGGTGGATCAACTAGGGAAAGATATGGATTCTCATGGTCTTCCTCTGAAGGATCCTGAGGAGGTGAACTGGGATGCTTATGTTCCTGGGGCCAGTTGGAGCAGTGAGATTGTTGTTGTTTTTGTGGTTGTTCTTTCTGTTGGATTCAGCTGGAGGAGGTGCTGGTGATGGAGTGCCAGTGTTGTTAAAGGATGGAGCAGGAGAGGGGGATTTGGAAGCAGATTTATCTCTTCTGGATGGAGATTTTGAAGAGATGGAACTGTCAGAAGAGTAGTTGGCTGACAGAGGAGAGGTGTAATTTCTTTGTCTTAGTTGGGGACAAAGTTGTTGTTGTGGAGCAGTGTGTGGTGTTCTGGTTTCTTCTTGGGGTTCTCTGGTAGGTCTCTTAGAAATCTGGGAAATTTTGGTGCTTTTGGACTTTGAAAGGGTGGATTGCATTGCTCTGGGAGAAGTAGGAGGTAGTTGGGTTGAGTTGTTGTTGTTGTCTGGATGAATTTGGCTGTTTTCTGGCCGTTTTTGGAGGTTTTGGCCCTGATTTTCATTGTTTGGTGAGGCGGGCGGGCTGCCTGACGTCGGCCGGGCTGCCTGGACGCGGTCTAGAAGTCTGGGAGTTGATTTTGAAGCTTTTGGAGCTAATTTGGCGGAGATAAAAGCAGTTTCATGGGAAGCTAAGGCTGGTCTTTTGGGGAGAGTGTGGGAAGCTGAGCTTCTGGATCTTCTGGAAGGAGCAGAAGATAGAGAGGAAGAGGAGGGACCAAGCTCTGGGGATCTGGTAGGGGATCTGGAGATGTATTTGTGAGAAGGAGAAGGCGGAGGAATAGGGTAGTTGGCGTCTCTGTCACATCTTTTCTTTTTGGAATAGCAAGAATCAAAAGCCCTGTTGTAGAATTTGGATTCAGGATTTGGAAGAGTGAATGTGGAAGGTCTGCACATGTGGATGCACTGTTTGCAGGCATAGTCCTTGGGAGCAGTGAAGCAAGGGAGAGTAGAAGGGTTAACATCAGGACATCCAGCCATGATCTGTGGTGAGAAAAGATGATGAAAAGGGATAGGAGGAGATTTTTGTCAGTGATGGGTAGATGATGAAGTGAAGGTGGAAGTTCAGCAGGTTGGCTGTAGAGGTGTTCTGCATGAAATTGGCTGCGTCTATTTTATGCAAAATTCTGTCAGTCCATCAAGACTCTAAACTGAAAAAGCTATGTTATCAAGTCAGTCCATCAAGACTCTAAACTGAAAAAGCTATGGTATCAATTGATTCCATCAAGACTTTAAACTGAAATCTGGTTTCTGTTAGTCCTCCAAGACTTTAAACTGGCTGCTTTCAATATTTTTTCAAGATAGTCCGTCAAGACTTTAAACTGAACACTGTGTTAGTCCCCCAAGACTTTAAACTGAGGGTTGTGAGTCCCCCAAGACTATAAACTGAGGAATGAGTTTTGTTGTTGGAGTTGGTTTTGAAAGATTTGTGGAGGGTATCCACTGGGGGAGCCTCCGAATTTAGCAAAGGCAAGTTTGGGGGTAGTTGATGGGCTGGCAGCTCTATTTACAATTACCCCAGAATGTTAGTTTTTTCTCTGTGTCTTAATGTAGTTGATCTCTGGTTCTGGGTTTATGATTTAGGTTTTTGAGTCCCCCAAGACTTTAAACTGAGGGTTTTTGAGTCCCCCAAGACTATAAAATGAGGATGGTCCCCCAAGACTTAAAACTGAGGGCTGTTTGTGGTTACATCCTATAGAGGGTGTGGTCAATTTTTCTTTTCTGAATCAAACTCAAGTACTAGTGGAATTACAGAGGGAATCAAGAGATGAAATGAAGTGTTCAGAATTAGCCTTGAACTGGTGAATGAGGTGTCTTCTGTTCTCAATGTCCTGTGGATCTCTAGCAGGAATGGATTGGAAGTAGTGAAGCAGAAGTTGTTTCTGTTGAGATGTGTGTTGTTGGAACTTGGCCTTGATAGTGAGCAAGTGCATTGGTGTTGGTGGTGCAATGGATCCTACATTGTTATCATCACTATCAGAAGAGGGAGGAACTGAGAAGTTATCAGTTTTAAAGTTGTAGGAAGAAATGAATGTTCTTTACCATCAGATGGACCAGGGATGGTTAAACTAGTTCTTTTATGGGTTGTGGCACTCTTCTGGGAAGGGTGGAGCTTTTTGATTAATCTGGGTATCAGGATGGATGGCCTAGATCTTTTGGTGCTGGCAGAAGAAGGACCAGGTTGAGGTGGAGGTGAATCTGTTGCAGAAGAAAGTGGACCAGGTCTGTGGCAGGTCTTCTTTCTGGATTGGCAGACATCGCAGGACGTTCTGTATAGATGGACAGGTGGTGTCATGGTGCAGATTAAATTATTGTCGATGCAGTATTGGCAGGGACCCATTTCAGAGGCAGATTTGGGAAGAAGGTTAAACATGGTGGTTGGATGAAGAAAGAATGCGGACATTCTCAATTGGATGGAGGATGTGGTCTTCCAACATTGGCAGGGGCCTTTGTTGTGTGATTTGGCGCTGTTTTTGCATGTCTTAATTGACATCTGTTAAGGAATAGGGTATTTTTCTGCTTTTATTCCGTGGATATTGGGTCTGCGGGTATGTGGGTACTATCATTGGATAGAGCTAATTTTTCTCTATATTTCATGTCACAATGTTTTTATAGTGAAATTTCGTGTTTTAAAGGTTTTAGTAGTTGTAGCTAATTTTTCTAAGTAGATTAGTGGTTTTTGTTGGTTTTCTGGCTTCAGGGAGGCCGGGCCGCTTCAGGCGGCATCTCCGACGTCGGGTGGCCCACCCGCCTCTGTTTTAGGAGGTTGGGGAGCGCTTCAGGAGGGATTTTATGCAATTTGGCAGGTGCAGGCGCCAGATTGGTGGGTGCGCATGGGCTCTTAGTTAGTGGTCTGTGTGTACATAGTGGATAAGACAGTTTGGGGTAACCTTAATCATCATACAACCATCTGGAGATGATATCTTTGTTCCTCACTCAGTTTTCACTGTTTTCTGGCCACAATTGGCTGTGTTTGTTGCAAGTAAGTTCTTCATTTAACTTAACTTTGGCAACTGTTTTCTCTGTTATAGTCTTGCAAGCTATAGCAAGTATTATTGCTGTCTCTGGTGTGGATTTGCAGCCTACATCAAGTATCTTTGCTGTCTCTGGTGTGGACTTTGTTCTACATTTCAGTTCTTTGGTCTGGTATTCTATCTGGTGACTACTTTCTTGGCTCGTCAAGCAGTCAAGTGTGTTAAAAAGGAGCTTTAGCAAAACAGGAACCAACTTACTTTAGCAAGTAAATCTCACTCTTTTTTTCTAAAGGGACAGGGGATTTTCTCTCTGGTTTTTCTCCAACTCCCTTGGTCAAGGCCTATAGCTAGTACTATATGATTGTCTACACCGTCACATTTAGTACAATATATTTGATTTAAAATGGTGATTCAAAAAAATCTAAATAAAGGAATTTGAAAAGTTTCTTCTTTTTCTATTTTTTATAATTTTTAACACTATTTTTCTTCCCTCTCATCAGTATTATTGAGCACGGTGTTAGGGAGTATAAATGTGTGTGACAATTACTTATTTTACTTAGCTAGTTAGTTGTAAGTAATACATAAGTTGTTAGTAAATAATTAATTATTAATAAGGATTAAAAGGCTTGGCTTCATCTCAGTAAGATAATTAATTATTTTACTGGGTAAGTCTAGTAGCCTGGCTTACAGAAACCTTCTGAGGCGCCTCAATTGTATGTACAAAGAATACAGTAATTTAAAACAAACTATTAAAGTAATTTAATTGAAACATCCAAAATAAGGAAAAAAATGAAACAGTAAATTAAACCTGTGAATAAGTAACCAAATTTCCCACCATAAAATCCTAAAACAAACAATAAATATAATGAATAACTACGTGTGTTTTAAACCTGAGAACTGTGAGAAATAAAATCCAAAATAGGTATTACAAATAGATGTAAAGGGTTTAATTAAAACAAAAATAATTATTTTCACCCCTAAATGTATATAATAAATTTTAATTCAGTATAAAGAGAAATTATTAATTATTTTAACTACCTTAGTAATTTAATAACTAATTTAATCGGAACAAATAATTAATTTAATCATATTACTTATTTAAAGTGAGAATTTAAATATTATTATGTTAAATAAGTGTCTTATTCTACTTAATAATTTTAATGACACAATTAAGGGTCAAAAAAGCGTGAAATATTTATCAATAATAATATATTATAATTTACATTTAATATATAAATATTATTAATTAAATTGTAATTACATTATAAGTTAAATTTATTATTATACTTATAATATATTTTTATGAATAATTAATTCATTAATTTATAGATATTAAATACATAAAGGTGTACCATGAGTTTATAAAATATAATATTTTTTAAGTAATAAAAAATTTACTTAAAAATAAAATAAATATAATTATTATTTTACTTATTCATAAAATATTTATATAATTTTATTATTCAATAAATTATTTTATTGTAACTACATAAAATACATAATTTTATTCCCTTAAATGATTTCAATAACTTATTATAACAATTTACTGGGCTACTAAGTTAGCCTGGCTGACACTCCCTCATTCTAAAAAAACAAATAAAAAAATGCTAAGATTTTTTCTTTTGATACTTTTTAACAGGGTAGGAAGATTAGAAATTTCTTTTCCAGGTATCCATTCATCATGTTCAGATGATTTGTTTTTATATCTTAATAAATATTCAATACCTCTTTCAGAAGTGATAATTCTATCATTGAGAATTTTATCAATTTCTGCAGTTTCTGCGACTTCCTGAGGGTTTTTCTTGGGTCTTCCCCTTCTTTTGGGAAACAAGTCACTGTTGGAAGTATAAGGTTTAAGTAAGGAAGTGGAGAAAACAGGATGTTTTCTATCATATGGAGAATACAATACAACTTCTACTGCATTATCTCCAACCATTCTTTTAACAACAAATTGTCCCAAAAAAGAATCTTTTAATTTGTTATTGCCTAGTAAATTGAAATTGACACTAAAAATCAACACTTCTTCACCCTTGTTAAATGTGTCTTCTTTATGGGATTTATCCCATCTTTTCTTTTCATAGTCAAATGCCTTATCAATACAGCTTTGAGCATGTTTTCTGCATAGCTGTTGTATTTGCATAAAAGACTTTACACCAGGGTGTAGTTCAAACTTAGGTAATTTATTATTGAGAATTTTAGCAGGAGGATTTGGGACATAACCTAACCAAAGCTCAAAAGGCTTTTTCTCAGTGGCAGAATGAACAGTGCTATTATAAGCAAATTCAAGACCTGGAAATAGAGTAACCCAGTCATGAGTAAATCTGTCATTTTCTTTATATTCTAATCCAAAGGTACAATACCTTCTAATCCTATCTTCCAGAGTTTGAATCACTCTTTCAGCTAGACCATCAGTCTGAGGATGGTGAGCTCTAGACAATTTTAACTCACAGCCCCAAATATCCATCAAAGATGTCCAAAATTCAGATGTGAATTTTGGGTCTCTATCAGAGATAATGGCTTTAGGAAATCCAAAAATATTAAACGTGTAAGACCACCATAAGAAAGCTAATGCTTTTGTGGATACATCTTTTTGGGTGGGAATAAATTTGCACATTTTGTTGAATCTATCCACTATTACCCAACAAGAGTTATAACTGTCTTTACCTGCTAAAGGAAGTCCAGTGACAAAATCCATGTTAATTGTTTGCCAAGGAGCGTCAGGTGCCTCAATATGTTGTAAAAATCCTGCTCTTTTACCTGTCAGTCTTTTGGATTTTTGACAAGAATCACAAGATTCAACATATAATTTAGTGTCTTCAGACATATTAGCCCACCAAGAAGTGTTTTTTATTCTGATTAAGGTTTTCTCAAGCTCAAAATTTCCTGCTAATATGTCATCATGAAAAATTTTTAAGATGGCTTCTTTCATGGAAGGAGGAATAACAATGACATAGGTCAGTTTTCTCCTGTAATAAATATAACCATTTCCAATGGAAAACTTCCCCTTACTCAAAGCATTTTGGTACTTTGGAGGAAGAGTTTTTATTAATTCATGAATAGAAGCATTCTAAGATCATTCAAGATTGTAACTAACTTATTTATATCAGAATATTTATCATATGAATACAGAATTAATTGTAATAGTTCCTCTTCCATATCAACAATGTATATACCATGTATATGTACTGTATCATCTTCAGGTACATTTGCTGGATGGGATACATCATTTGGAAGAGGTAATCTAGACAACATATCTACATTTGAATAACCATTTCCAGCCCTGTGAATAATATTCATTCTACCTCTGTATTCTTGAACAGCAAGTTGCCACCTGAACATATGTCTATTTGGTGTTTTCAAGTTCAAGAAAGATTTCACAGCACTGAAATCAGTAACTAATTAAAACTTTTGGTCATCTAGATAATAATGGAGCTTTTCTAAAGCCCATACAACTGCTAAGCACTCTAACTAAGTGGCACCATACTTCAATTCATTCTTTCTCAAGGTTCTTGAAATATAACAAATTACTACTTCTGAAACTTTTTCATTAATAATTTGTTTCTGGTGTAGAGCAGAACCAAGTTCAATAGAAATTGCATCTGTATAAAGAACAAAAGGCTTATTAAAATCAGGAAGGGTAAGAATTGGAGCTGACATTAAACATTTCTTTAATGTATCAAAGGCTCTTTGAGTATCCTCATTCCATATATAAGCCACATCTTTTCTTGTTAGTTTTGTAAGTGGTAAGGCTATGACTTGATAATTTTTAATATATTGTCTATAGTAGCCACACATTCCCAATAAACTTTGTATTTCTCTTACAGAAGTTGGTGCTGTCACATTTTGAATATTGGCAACTTTTCCTTGGTCTACACATATTTGTAAGCCAGAAACCACATGTCCTAGAATTTTTAGAGATTGAAAACCAAGTTTACACTTTTTTAAGGAGAGAGTCATGTTAATTTCATTTGTTTTCTTGAAGACTCTATTTAAGTGTAGGATATGTTCATCAAAATTTTTAGAAAAACTATAATGTCGTCAATATAAACCATTAACCATTCTTCAATCATTTCCTGATGAAATGTGTAATCCATTACTTTTTGGAATAATGAAGGGGAATTTTTAGGGCCAAAAGGAATCCTAAAATATTTGTAAATTCCCATATTTGTTGCAATTAGAAAAAAATTCTGGGCAGATTTTTCAACAGGTATTTGATGATATCCTTTATTACCATCTAGACAGCTTATGAATTTTGCACCTTTCAAGGTAGCATGTATAGAGCTTATTCTAGGTAAAGGATAAATATCATCCACAGTATAAGTATTCAAAGCTCTATAATCTCCACAAAGCCTATCTTTATCCTTTTCATAGGAGATCAGAACTAGAGAGATGACACAATATTTGGGTGTCACATCAACTTTTTTAATAATATTCATACTTAATAAAGTTGAGATATTATCTTCAATATCTTTTCTCTTTGTGGGGGAAGCAGGATATGGTTTTTTCTTAAGGCTAGGAGGTATTTCATCCAATTTTCATGATAAATAAATTTTCATTTCTTCTTTAACCAATCCTAACACATGGGAACCATGAGCAAAAGCCATTGGTAAAAATGTAATTAATGCCACTATTGAAACTTTTTGATCATCAGTCAATTGATCACCAAATGAAGCTGTATCAATTTCAGACAATAAGACATCCATTTCCTCTGTTTGTCTGCCATTACATTGGATCAAAGAGTGACAAGATTTCAATAAGGGTGCAGAATGCTTTTTAGAAGAAGAAATTTTAAATTTTCTTTTCCCATTCATGCCCAAGGTAAAACAATTGTTAGCAGGATCCAATTTAATTCCAAACTTAGTTAAAATTCCATTTCCCATGAAAAACCAATTGCTTAAATTATCATTTTTCATGGCAACAAATTCACAAATAGCTCTGACAAAACCACTATTATATTTAAAAAACACAGTGGTCTTGTATTTGCTAATTGGACATAAAACAGAACCATATCCTTTCCATTTTTCAGATGTTATAGGTAATAATTTGCATTGATAATCCCTATCCACAAAATCCTGTGCTTTCTCAGAAACCACACTTCCTGCAGCACCACAGTCAAGAATAACTTCAACATTCTTACCATTTATGGTAACTGGTGCTCTCAAAGGTAATATTAAAATAGAACTTTAAGTGATATCTCTAATTACTTCAGCATTTTCTACAGAAGATAAGTCAATATCACAGTTTTCAGACCAATTATCTAAATATTGGATATCTTTTTCTAAAACTAGAACTTCTTGAGAAGAATCATGGTCATAAGAGATATTGCTATTACAGTCACTTGAGGAATCATCAAGATCAGCTTGAGTATTTTCAGATTCCTCCTTTTTTTCAACAAGATGAATTTTCTTGTCACAAATATGTCCTTTCAGCCAAGTTTTGTTATATTTAAAACAAGTGTTAGTTGCATATTTCTTTGGTGCAAAAGGGGCAGAAGGTCTACCAGCTTTGTGTGGAAGTTTTGTGGAAAGCTTTTGCTGGTCATGATAAGATTTTGAAAGATAATTCCTTGGTTCATATCTATGATTTAGTAGAACTTCATTACAGATATTAATATAGGAATAATTTTCTCTCACATGCTCAATCCTTGCCACAATCAAATATCTCAGATAATTTGTCAATTTATAGAGAATTTTATCTCTCCAAACATCGTAATCCATTTTAGGATCCATGGATCTAAGAATTTTTGTAATTCTCATAAGGAAAACAATAGGTTTTTCAGAAGAGGAGGACACATATTTAGCAGTCTCATATAATCTCTTCTGGGAAAGTCTGAACTTGGAGCCACCAAATTGATTTTCAATTAATGTTTTCCACTCTTTACAATTATAATGCTGATTGTCCAATAAGAAAGATTCATACCACATTAAAGCTTCATTGGAAAATAAAGAAATTAATTTAGAGACAATTTCTTCATCAGGCAATTTGTAAGAGTTTTTCAGATTATCAATTCTCTGAACAAAGTATTGCCAGTCAGATGAAGAGTCACCATCAAAATTGGGATATTGATCCAGTTTGGGCCAATTTTTCTGGCTACTGGGATGGTCCATATTTTGATTAGAATTATTTAAAATTAATAATTCTTGAAGTTTAGCCAGGTGTTCAGAAATTTCATTATTTACAGAAACAGCTGGTTCATGACCATTATAAGATTTTTTGCTAGTAGCAAAAGATTTTACAGACTCATTTTCAGTTTGATTAATTGCTGAAGTATGGGGAAGAAAGGAGCTGCTTTGTTCAGGCCCCTTTCCTTTAGTTTTATGCAACTTGTGGGCAGCATTTTCATGTACACCATAATGATTGACAGCTAAGGCTGAGATTGTTTCCTGTAGTTCAGACAAAGAATTTCTTATTCTTGGAATTTCAGACATCTGGTTATTTATTTTTGCAAGAAATAAAACATTTCTGTCCTCAAAAACTATGTATTTGGAACCCAGAGCTTGGAAATCATTTTTCAGCTTTTTCAACTCATTGTTTAGAGACTTAATTTCACTTTTCAATTAATAATTCTCTTTGATAAGGGGTTTTAAATCACTCAAAGTTCTATGCAGATTAATATTTTTATCTGATATAGCTCTGTGATCACTTCTTATTTGTTTTTGTTGGCTAAGAACAATATTCAAGGTTTCTTTGATTTTAAAATAGGCTGTATCTTGCACAGAAGAGCTCACTTTACAATGTAAGTGCAAATTATTCAATCTATCACTCTCATGTACTAATACATCTCTCAAATTTTTTCTTTTACAACATTAAAATCAAGTGTATCTTTCAATATATCCTCAGAAGTTTTCTCAAGCAAGGTATAGACTTCAGGGTAAATAGAATCATTTTTAATTGCAAGAGAAGGATTAATTAAAGAAGTAGAAGTTAAATGTAAAGGTTCATCAAATGATAGTTTACTAATTACATCATTAGGGCTACTCATTAAAGGAATTAGTCTCTTAATGGGTTTAACAGTTATTTCGCCATTATCAACAAGATTACCAGTGGAGGAAGATTTATTATTATACATGCCAACATGTTTATAAAAAAAATTACTTACCATGGCAAGGGAGGAAATTTCCCCTGTTCCTTCTTTCTTCTGCCTCCCTGATAAGGATGGGCCTGAGGAGATTGATGGTAGGTTTGTATCCTGGATGGGCCAGGGTGTTGAGCTGCTGGCTGCTGAACATTCTGTTTGTAATGGTTCATCAGGTAATCCCATTTCCACTGTTCCACTTGAAGAGTGCTTTGATTTTGAGTGAAGGAGCTGGGTTCCTGATGGGGCTGAGGTTGAGGCTGAGACTCATACTGAGAGGCTGGTGAAGGAGGAGGTTTAACCTGCTTGTGATTTAAAAGCTCCTGCATCTGTTGCCAGAGTGTGTCTAATCTTGCTTTTTACTTCATGCTTTCTGCCTTCAGTTCCTTTATATGTCTGGAAAGATTGTTTATTTGTTGTTTCAGAGGGATATTTTTTATTTTTATACCCTTTAGATGATTTTCTTGATTGATCTGAGGCTTTACATCTTTCAGAGTAGTTTGGTGGGGGAGGTTTGCCACTTCTCCTGAAATTTCTATGTCCTGAGGAGTATGAAAGTTTTTTTTTAGCTGAATAATTCTTCTAAGTTAATTTTGAAGAACCTACAGATTCATTATCAAAATCCACATCAATTTTATCTACATGAAGATTATCCATGCTGTTTGCCAAACTACTGGACATGAAACTGTGAACAAAAAATCAAATTGATCTAATGATTTAAATTTATATTTTCAATCAAAAAATAATCAAATTATTTCTCAAAAGAAAAAATTAAATTTTATTCAAAAAATTAATTAACAATAAAAATGTAATACAAAAAATACGTAATTACAAATGATATTATTAAGAAATAACAATAATTATTAAGAGACCAACCAAAAAGGTTTAATAAGTCAACCAAAAATAATTAATACCAAAAAATATATATATTGGTAATATTGGGACTAAGTACTGAGTACTATTATGGTCAACCAGTAATTCAAAAAAAAATTTCAATAAAATTAATTTAATAATTTATTTAAAAAATTTGAATGATCCTCTGGGACTAAATTATAAATCTATTATGTTCAACTAGGGAAAAAAATTTTTTTTTTTAAATTATGATCACTTACACTCAGTGATTCAGCAATTAAGCCAAAAACAGTGTTATTGCAATAAAAATTTCATAATAGGGGGTGTCAGTTCTGGCAAATCCGCACTTAAATTAAGTGCGGATTTCAAACCAAATCAGCACTTACAAATCAGCACTTAAATTTTGCAAAAAAGTCACTTATTTCAAAAAAGGGTGTCAGTTATGACCTCAAATCAGCACTTTTTTCCCGTTTTTTTTCACAACCACATTTTGGCCACAAAACATCCCTTCCTTTCTTACCCCATCCCTGTCACATGTGACACACTGACCTTCCTCGCTACCTACCCATCAATCCTCGGCACACACCCCTTCCTGACATTTTCAATATTTTGACCAGGCATGTTTACATTCTTTTTTACTTATTTCTTCTACTTTTTAATATTTTTTCTTGTTATGTGCCAGTTTCATAATGCCTCCCAGACATTCCAAATCTCAAAAGGTAACTCAAAAATCTGCTTCGTCACAAAAGTCTCCTCGTAAAGCAAGCCCTACACCTGAAAAATCAAAGGCAAGTTCAGGTCAGCTTAAAAAGGATGATTATCTCATCATAATCAACTTCCTTAAAATAAAATCAAATTTTGAAGCATGTTTTGGATGTGAAAAGTCCACTCGTATTGGACGTCCACCTTCTTCAAAGGTTAATGGCTACTTGTTGATGGCCAATGAAGTAAGGAAGAAAACAAGGGGGAGAATCGATATCAATCCTAAACAAATGAAGGAGAGATTTAAGAGTTACCATTCAAAATATAAAAAGACTCATCATGCTGTAAATGAAACTGGCTTTGGTATTGACAATGATGATTTGGAGATTGGAATTACTACTGTTTCCAAAAAGCTCAATGTCATGTGTCCTTTCTATGAGGAAATGGATAATCTTTTTGGCACCCGAGTTGATGTAAACCCTTGGTTTCTACACGATACTACTAAGCATATACCCTCTGGATCCAAACCTTCCTATAATCCTCCCAACACACCTTTACTTGAAGAAGATCAATCCCCTCCACCTTCTAACCATAGTTCAGCTGAAGATGATCCCAACTATCAAGCAGAACAATTATATCGCAGAAGATCTGAATCCTCAGAGGCCCAAAATTTAAATGTATGTTTACTTTTTGTTTTTTCTTCAATTCTTCTCTGAATTTCTCTTTCTTTCTAGTCTCCTCCTACTCAAACTCAATCTCCATTAAATAATCTCAATTCTGGAAATGCGAATACCTCTTTAGAAGCTGCTTTAGAAGAACTTCCTGAAGCCTCTTGTTCAAACTCCAAACTAAAGCATCGAGCCTCAACTTCAATGAACTTGAACCATCTATTAAAACCTGGTAATACTTCAACAAGCTCATTTGGCTCCCTTGAGGATTATTTTGAAAAAAAAGATATAAGTAAGTTTTGTTTACTATATATCTTAATCATTAACTCATTTATTTATTTATTTCAATTTAATTTTCTCAGCGAAATCAACTATTGCAAATAATGCCCTTGACTTTGAGAAGATGAAGTTTGATCATATGCTAAGGAAAGATCAGCAAGCCTTAGATTTGGAAGAAAAAAAATTTGAGGTAGAGCAGATGGAAAGAGTAAATGACCGTCAATTTCAAAGAGAAATGGCTACTTGTGAATTGGAAAAACAAGAGAGTTTTAAAAAAAAAGATTTCATTATGGAATGTGTTAAAAATGGCCAATCTTATGAGGACATTAAAAAATTACTTGACCTTTTCAATTGATAAATTGTTTTTCTAGTTAATTTAATTTTGGTAATATTTTCTTATATGCTGACTTATAAAAGGAAAAGAATATAGTACGTTATTTTTGACAAAAATTTGAATGTATAATAAAAATTTTCTATCTTTACTTTCTAGTCAATAAGTTTGCTTATCTAAATTTTTCTAAGTCATCAATTTCACATGTCAGATTTAAAAAATTGGCAATGCCCTCCCCTGCATTTTATTGAAACAAGGGGTGGGTACCACCAAATTTTTCTAAGTCATCAATTTCACATGTCAGATTTAAAAAATTGGCAATACCCTCCCCTGCATTTTATTGAAACAAGGGGTGGGTACCACCAAATTTTTCTAAGTCATCAATTTCACATGTCAGATTTAAAAAATTGGCAATACCCTCCCCTGCATTTTATTGAAGTAAAGGGTGAAAGTCATCAAAATTTAATATAATTACATAAATTAATTAATATATAAATAAGATATGTCAAGTATACTACTTTTAAAGTAATGACAATTCCTTAAGCCAAAATGCAGATCAAGTCTAGAAACTAGGTTTGGGACTTTCCACAGGTATAGGCTAGAGGAACCCCATGAAACAAATTAATGTTATCATGATTACCATTTATACAACACAAGGTCGTGGGCCCATTACTTTAATTTCATAAATTGAAATATCATATTTATTTATTAAAAATTTATGGAAGAATATTAAATATTTGGTTATTTTTTTGTATATATTACTTGATTGAGTTACTAAGAGGGGCAATAATGCTCTAACAACATGCTCGCTGCATTAGAACTCAATCATGTAATAATACAAAAAATTTTAAAGAATTTTCTTTGATGGAAAAACAATAATTTTACATTTTCAGCTAATATTTTATGGAAGTGAACTCTGTTCTTCGCCCGAAGAACAGAGTTCATCCTCCTATTTTCACACTCTGTTTAAAAAGAATAAAATGACTTACCTGGAGAGATGAGTTGAGAAAAAAGAAATATAAGTGAATGGAAGTGAACTCTGTTCTTCGCCCGAAGAACAGAGTTCATCCTCCTATTTTCACACTCTGTTTAAAAAGAATAAAATGACTTACCTGGAGAGATGAGTTGAGAAAAAAGAAATATAAGTGAAATTGATTGAGTGATGTAGGAAGAGAGGAGAAAACGGATATGAGTGAAGAAAAAAAAGAGAGTGACTGAAAAAATATGCGTTTGCTGAAAATATGCGATTTCATTTTTGTTGGCCAGGTGAGAAGTTGAGATTCCAAGGAGTTGATGGCAGTGATACATCGTTTGGTATAAGTGTTAACTGAACCATACCCTAAATCAAAGACATTTTCT
Organism: Hemileia vastatrix; assembly: GCA_030280995.1. Classification (NCBI taxonomy): domain Eukaryota; kingdom Fungi; phylum Basidiomycota; class Pucciniomycetes; order Pucciniales; family Zaghouaniaceae; genus Hemileia; species Hemileia vastatrix. Next base: position 13,736,173 of record JASXTE010000016.1, read on the forward strand.
AAACGTTTCAAAGCGGCTCCATTACCATTTGAACCCAAACGACATAGTGTGATGGCCAATTGAATTGAAGGATGTCGTTGTTCTTTTTGAGAATTATTGTGAAATATGGGATGATCCTGAATAAGCTCAAGCAATTTAAGGAAACATTCCTGAGAAGTCCTGAACAGCTGTCTAAAACTGGGTGTAGATAGGTTAAGAAGTGTTTGGATGGTGTACTTGGGGGTATGAAGTACTTGAGGCTTTCTGGGAAGAAGGTAACGTTTCGTGGCCATTTTTGATAAAAAGACAAAATCTTCTTCTAGATCAGAATCAGAATCGCAATCAGAGTCCAAGAGCAGTTCAAGAGCCATGAAAGTCATTGCTTTATGTAATTTATCACGATTTGAAAGTGAGGAAGGCATAACTCTTATATGATATGATATGAAGATGTAAGTGATGTACAATGTTTTGAGTTATGAAGTGTTATTCTGCGGAGTGCTGCGTATGAATGGGATGATGCTGACAAATCAGTGAAATGGGACTTGATGGTGAAATCAGCACTTTTGGTTGAGAAAGTGCGGATTTGAGTGAAATAAGTGACTTATTTCATTTTGAAATCCACCAGTATTGGGGCTAGTGTGTTTTGGAAATCCGCACTTATTTAAGTGCGGATTTGGTCAAATTTAAGTGCGGATTTGTAAGTGCGGATTTGCCAGAACTGACACCCCCTAATATATTTGAGAGGTAAAAATTTTTACCTACTATAGTGATCAAGAAATCATTTTAAAATATATATAACTTAATATATTATAAATCAAAAAGATCAAATCCAAGTTTTAAACACAGTTGCGGAAAAAATTTTCTGTTTTGCACTAGGTGGTCCATGCATTATGAGGTTCATCCAAAAATGTTGTTGTCGTTTTGAAAGGTCCCCAATTGTTGGCGGGTCGTCTAGAAGAAGGGGAAGAAGGAGAAGAGATAAGACTGAAGAGAAGGAAGAAATGAAAAAAATGGATAACAAAATATAGAAGGAATGAAAAGAATCTAGGTAATATAATAATTATCAAAAGAGAGTTGCAACAACAAAATTTATGAGGAATGACACAGCAGTAAGGACTGGTTTTATTGATAAATATTTAATCAAGTAATTAAATACTTCTCTGCGTGGCTAACAATTATTATTATTAAGAAACTTAAAGCAACCTTAGATTTTTTGTTGATTATTTATACTAAATTTGTAATACTAATGAATAATAATAATAATTTATTGTAAGATATAAAATGTTTGTGATGTAAGTGATGACTGCCAATGGGGAATCCCAAGGCCCTTTTATAGGCAAGGAAACCTTCTGAGGCGCCTCAATTGTATGTACAAAGAATACAGTAATGTGAAAAAAAATATTAAAGTAATTTAATTGAAACATCCAAAATAAGGAAAAAAATGAAACAGTAAATTAAACCCGTGAATAAGTAACCAAATTTCCCACCATAAAATCCCAAAACAAACAATTAATATAATGAATGACTACATGAGTGTGAAACCTGAGAACTGTGAGAAAGAAAATCCAAAATAGGTATTACAAATAGATGTAAAGGGTTTAATTAAAACACAAAGAATTATTTTCACACCTAAATGTATATAATAAATTTTAATTCAGTATAAAGAGAAATTAATTAATTGTTTTAACTACCTTAGAAATTTAATAACTAATTTAATTTGAAAAAATAATTAATTAAATCATATTTCTAATTTAAAGTGAAAATTAAAATATTATTATATTAAATAAGTATCTTAATTTATTTAATAATTTTAATGACACAATTAAGGGTCAAAAAAGCGCCAAATATTTATGGATAATAATATATGATAAGTTATATTTAATATATAAATATTATTAATTATATTTTAATTACATTATAAGTTAAATTTATTATTTTACTTATAATATATTTTTATAAATAATTAATTTATTAATTTATAAATATTAAATACATAAAAGTGTGCCATGATTTTATAGAATATAATATTTTTTATGTAATAAAAAATTTACTTAATAATAAAATAAATATAATTATTATTTTACTTATTCATAAAATATTTATATAATTTTATTATTCAATAAAATATTTTATTGTAACTACATAAAATACATAATGTTATTCCCTTAAATAATTTTAATAAATTATTATAACAAAATACTGGTCTCCTGAGATAGCCTGGATGACACCTTGCCAATAAAAAGGGCCTTGGGTAATCCTCTTCAGCGCTATCACTTACATTACATATTTTTGGTGAGTCTCTTAGTCTAGAAGATAAATCTGGAGGTCCTATGAGGGTTTAAGTGGATTTATTGGGCTCAAAAAAACAATGTACATATTTTGTCAGGCTAAGGGTCAAGTACAAGGACGTGAACTAGCTTGAATAGTCAGTTGTCTAGAAGATTTTAATGGTCCTATATGAATACTGTAGTTTTAATCCACTAAAGTGTATAATAAAATCAAATATAAAGGTCTCAGTAATATAATTCTCACTATTCTTATATATGGCTTACAATCTTTATAGTTGGTAGAAAAATAGATTATATAAATTCAGATACTATTCAAAAGTCTTATAAAAGTACTAATTGATATGTATTGTAATTTATTTGGTTATATTGGTTAAATTGTAATGATAAAGAATGAAGAAATACAACCCAAAAACCTCCTCCTTTTATACACACTGAGTTCCCCAATGATTCCCTTGATATACCACCCAATACACAGTTAATGACGCCTCTAAACAACTAATAGACATGCCCATCAACATTCCCAGTAACCCATGACATAATTAGAAGAGTAACAACCGCCAAAATCCTGTAATAATAAGGGAAATCCATCAAAATTAAAGAAAAAGACAAAAAGAGGGTATATGCGTATAAAACAATAATATTAAAGACTAAAGGAGACTTTTTAAGGTTAATAATAGCTTAATAATAAGGGGGACTGACTGTAGAAATAATGGGGCTAGTCCTGACATTATACTACGTGAAATTCCCATTCAAAAATAACCAAAATTGACTGAGAAACCACCCAAAAACTTAAAAAAGAGCGTGAGATGTGGGGTAACTACATGCAGTTCTTGGCAGGCGCTTGCATGGGTAAATCCTTGACTAAAATTAGGAGAATTCAAGCGTGGTGATGAAATAAAGTGCCAAGAGTGAGGTTATTAATGAAATTAGTGCATATAAACAAGGTCAATGCATTATTAATTAAGCTAGGACACTAAATAAGCGCCTGTCGCCTATTTTAGTGTGTTTCCCCACAGTGGGCGTAGAATGTGGGGTAATTATAGTGTGAAAAAGCTAACTTTGCTAAAAATGAAGCTATTCACATGGGAAAAAAGCAGGCAGTATGTGGCCAGTACACAGAAGCCATTTCTGGCATAAAAAACACCAAATTTGAAAAGTGTTATTTTTATGCATTTAAATAGCCAAATAAATAGTTCTAAATGAGCCCAATTGATCTGTCAAAGCGCAATTTTGATATTCTCAATTTTATAGCGCATATAGTCAACTTTTAAGTGAAATAAAGCGCATTTCTTGTTTTTTGCATAAAGCAATGAATATAACAGCTTTAAGTGTACTTAAAAATTATGTAGCCTTATACTTTAAGGCTCTTAAGATTACCCTAACATATTCCAACTTAATATTAAGTACATAAGACCTATAAAAGGTGGATATATGCGTGTATATAAGGTGTTATAATGGCATTTTTTTGTGTATTATCATAATTTTACTTATGTATACTATTTGTGTACTCTTATTTATTATTCCCATGTATAGTTCATGTGTTTAACATAACTTATAATTACTTTTTACTCAGTCCTGGAGATATACAGGCTGACACTCGCCCACCCAAAAAAAAACAATAAAAAAAATTGATAAGTTATACATTTTATTTTATTAATTTGTAATTTTCAGGTATTCAGAATAAATCTATAGCATTAAAGATTCAACTTTAAAGAAATAAAACATAATAAAATATAATGAGTACTGGTTTTTTAACCCCTCAGCTGGTTGAACAGAAATTTATTTCTGTTTAAATTTTTTAAGAAGGGTGGATAAATTAGAAATTTCTTTTTCAGGTATCCATTTATCAAATTCATTTGATTTCCCTTTAAATCTTAGTAAATACTCAGTTCCCTTTTCTTTAGTAAGGATTCTTTTCTTGAGTATTTTTTCAATCTCTGCTTTTTCCACAATTTCTTCAGGTTGCTTTTTAGGCCTTCCCCTTCTTTTTGGAAATAAGTCAGGATCATTTGCATGGTAAGGTTTCAATCATGAGATAGGGAAAACTGGATGTTTCCTATCATATGGAGCATATAATATGACTTCCACTGCATTATTCCCAACCATTTTATTTACTACAAAAGGTCCTACAAAGGGATCCTTTAATTTAACATTACCTTGTAAGTTAAAATGTAGTGTTGATATGAGGACTTCATCTCCCTTTTTAAATTCAAATTCTTTATGAGATTTGTCCCACCTTTTCTTTTCGTATTCAAATGCTTTTTGGATGCATTCTTCTGCATGCTTTCTACACATTTGTTGCATATGAATAAAGGATTTAGTGCCAGGGTGTATATCCAACCTTGGTAGTTTATTTAAATGATTTACTGGGGTATTTGGTACATATCCCAGCCAGAGTTCAAATGGTTTCTTCTCTGTTACAGAATGAGTTGTGCTGTTATAAGCAAATTCAAGGCCAGGAATTAATGTTACCCAGTCATGTGTGAATTTCTCATTGTCTTTGTATTCTAATCCAAAGGCACAATATCTTCTGATCATGTCTTCTAGAGTTTGTATCATCCTCTCAGCCAGCCCATCAGTTTGTGGATGGTGTGCTGTAGACAATTTTAATTGACAACCTGATACTTCCATCAAAGATGTCCAGAACTCTGAAGTAAATTTAGGATCTCTGTCAGAGATTATGGCTTTGGGGAACCCAGCAGTATTCATCATCTGAGTCCACTAAGTAACGCCAAGTCTTTAGCAGATACCTCTTTATGGGTAGGGATAAACTTACACATTTTTGTTAATCTATCCACTATTACCCAGCAAGAATTGAAACTTTCTTTTCCTGCTAATGGCAAGCCAGTTACAAAATCCATGTTTATAATTTCCCATGGAGCTTTTGGCTGCTCTATTTGTTGTAACAACCCAGCTCTCTTCCCAGTTAATCTTTTAGATTTCTGACAAGAGTCACATGTTTCAATGTATTTTTGTACATCCTCTTTCATGTTTATCCACCAGGCTGTATTTTTAACTCTGGTTAATGTTTTGTTAAAGTCAAAATGACCAGCTAAGATGTCATCATGACAAGTACTCAACATTATCTCTTTCATAGAAGGTGGTATTACTATTACATTGCTCAACTTTTTCCTGTAATATATATATCCATCTTCAATTGATAGTTTACCTTTTTCCAACGCATTTTTATACTTTGGAGGCAAAGTTTTAATTAATGCACTCATGGAGGCATTTGTTGGATCATTAAGAATGGTAGATAGTTTAGACAAATCTTTATCAGATGAATAATTTTCCAATATAGTTTGCATAAACTCTTCTTCTAAATCCACTATATAAATCCCAAATATATGTATAACCTCATTTTCAGGTACATAAGCTGGGTTGTCAGCATCATTTGGCAAAGGACTTCTGGATAATAAATCCACATTTGAATGCAATGTTCCTGCTCTGTGAGTGATTGTCATTCTTCCTCTGTACTCTTGTACAGCTAGTTGCCATCTAAACATGTGCCTATTAGGTGTTTTCATGTTTAGTAATGATTTTACTGCACTGCAATCTGTTATAAGTTCAAACTTCTGGTCTTCCAGATAGTAATGAAGTTTCTTTAAAGCCCACGCCACGGCTAAACATTCTAGCTGTGTGGCACCATACCTTAATTCTGTTTTTCTTAAGGTTCTGGATATATAACAGATAACTACTTCAGATAATTTCCATTTATTATCTGTTTCTGCTGTAAAGCAGCACCCAAACCTATGAAACTTGCATCAGTGTACAAGATAAAAGGTAGGGTGAAATCTGGAAGTCCCAATATTGGAGCTGACATTAAACATTCCTTTAATTTATTAAAGGCGTGTTGTCTTTCATTATTCCAAATGAAAGCTTCATTCTTCCTGATTAATGTTGTTAAAGGGGCTGCAATGGATTGGTAATTTTTAATATATTGTCTATAATATCCACACATACCCAAAAAACTTTGAACCTCTTTTACATTTTTAGGTATCCCAATGTTTTTAATTGCTGCAACTTTATTCTGGTCAACACAAATTTGTAATCCAGATACAACATGTCCAAGTACTTTCAAGGATTGAAATCCAAACTTACATTTCTTTAATGCAATAGTCATATTAATTTCATCCATTTTTTGAAAGACTCTTTTCAGGTGATTTAAATTTTCATCATATGTTTTTGAAAACACTATGATGTCATCAATATAGACCAATAGCCATCCTTCAACCATTTCCTGATGAAAAACACTATCCATCAATTTTTGGAAGACTGAAGGGGCATTCTTTGGGCCAAATGGCATTCTCACATACTTATATATACCCATATGTGTGGTTATTAATAAGTAATTTTGAGAATTTCTTTCCACAGGAATCTGGTGGTAACCCTTGTTCCCATCCAGACAGGAAATATATTTTGCTCCTTGTAAGGTAGCATGGATAGAAGCTATCCTTGGTAGAGGGTAAATATCATCTACTGTATATGTATTCAGAGCTCTATAATCACCGCATAATCTTGCCTTATCTTTTTCATAAGAGATTAATACTGGTGAAATGACACAATACTTAGGTGTTGTGTCCACTTTTTCAACAATACCCATTTCCAACAACAATTTTATATTGTCTTCAATATCTTTCCTTTTTGCAGGAGATGCTGGGTAAGGTTTCTTTTTTAAGCTGCCAGGAATATTATCCAGATCACAGCTTAGAGAGATTTTCATCTCATGGTCTTTGACCAATCCTAGTTCATTTGATCCATGAGCAAATGCCATAGGATATGATTTAATCAATCTCAAAATGTCTTCTTGTTCAATTTTTGAGAGTTGAGGACTGAAAGAGGCCTTTTGGATTTCATTTTCCAATTCACCCACTTCATTGGTGGTTCTTCCACCTTGCAGTTGTTCTTCTCTAGGAGAAATGGCATATACAGAATTTTCAGAACATATTTTGAATTTTCTTTTACCATTCACCCCTTTGGTGAAACAACTGTTTTCAGGATCTAGTTTAATGCCAAATTTTGTCAATAAATCATTGCCAATAATAAACCAATCACTACAATTATTATTATCCATTACTACAAATTCACAAACTGCTCTAACATATCCATTATTATATTTAAAGAATACAGCAGTTTTGTATTTGCCAATTGGATTTAATACTGAACCAAAACCCCTCCAGTTCTTTGTCTGAACAGGTTCTAGTTTTTCCTGGTACTTACTATCAAGTTTCATTAATGCATTAAGTGAAACTACACTACCTGCAGCCCCAGTGTCAAGAATGGCATTCATTTCTTTTCCACATATGATAATAGGTGCTCTGATAGGTGTTATTTTGTAAGTGTCATGAGATACATCTTTAATTATTTCAGCTTCCTCTATGGAAGTTAAAGATGTGTCTGTATGAGGTATAGCATCATTCAGGAACATTATATCCTGTTCTAATACAAATATCTCATTTTCATCATCACTGTAAGATATGTTACTTTTGCAATCCTCACTGGATTCCACATTCTCATCTTCATGATTACTAGGTTCAGAATTCTGTGAGGTTTCAATAACATTTATTCTTTTCTTACACGTGTGACCTTTAACCCAAGGTTCATTACATTTGTAAAAAGTGTTATTTTCTTGTCTCTTAGGGACAAGGGGAGCTGAAGGTTTTTTCTTTTCCACTGGTAACTTACTTGTAGTAGGTTTTACCACGTCAACACTTTGTCTGTAATTACTATACTTGGTTTCATACTTGTGGTTTAATAATATCTCATTGCATATATTAATGAATCCAGAGGTGTCTCTGACAGTTTCAGTTCTAGCTACAATAATTTCTCTAACTGATATAGGCAATTTGTATATTATTTTTTCTTTCCACTCTTCATAATCCATTTTTGGGTCCATAGCTTTCATGATTTTTATTAAATTCATTAAGAAGACCATGGGTTTATCTCCAGCATTTGGATTATATCTGGACCTTTAATACAGTCTTTGTTGAGTGATTCTAAATTTTGGGCCACCAAATTGCCTTTCAATTAGTGCCTTCCATTCATTCCAGGAGTAATTAATTCCCTCACTCAATACAGATTCAAACCATAATAAGGCCACATCTGTAAATAAAGATATTAACTTTGAAGTAACTTCTTCATCAGGTAATTTATATGAAAATTTTAAGTTATCAATTCTTTGTATGAATTGTTGCCAATCAGATTTTAAATCCCCGTCAAAAGAAGGGTACTGATCTAACTTAGGCCAGTTCTTTTGGCTAGTTTTAGCTTCCCTAACCTGAGGAATATTGAGTAATTCACTCACTTTAGAAAGATGATCATTAATTTCATCTTTTACTGATTTTATATTCTCAGAGCCCATGACACTATGTTCATGTTCCATCATTGGTTTATCATCAGAGTGTTTCATAAAAACTGGTACTCTTTCTACATAAGAGGTATTATCCTTTATTGTTTCAGTATTTTTCAAAATGTTAGCTACTTCAATTTCTACTCTTTGTAACCTATCTTTTATTACAGGTACATGAGTTAAAGTATCATTTACATTTGAAAAAGACAATTTTACACGTCCCTCTATGGTGGCCATAATATTTTGAGAATGTTCTAATTTAATTTCTAAATTTTTAATCTCAGAATTTAATCTTTTGTTTTCATTGATCAATTCATTATTTGAATTCTCAATAACTTTTAACTTATTGGCTGTTGTACTCAATGATTGTGTGATGTTTAATAATACACTTTCTGTATTATTGTTGGACTCTCTAGAGAATTCTTCCAATTTTTCAATTCTTAATAATAATTTACTAATTATTTTTGATTCCATTGGATTTTCTTTCAGAAAATATTCAATTTTGTCTGTTTCCAATTCAGAAGATTCATCATCAGGGTCAATTTTTAATTCATTTGATTCCATTTTTATATTAATAGTATTTTCCTGGTGATCAATAAAACTATGTACATTGTCCTCATGTAATGACAAGTCTAACATGTTATTTTCAAATGAATAACTTTTTAAATCCTTATCAATTATATCCAATAACTCTCTATCAATTTCATTACCTATAAGTAATTCATTTTTAGGATTATATAATTGATCTTGAGAAGATGGATGACTTACCACGGTCTTATTCCATTTCCCCTGCCTCTCCTTGGCTTTCCCCTGTAAGGGTGACTGCTGGATCCCTGTTGAGGAGGACTGTTGTAGTTTTGGGAATACCAATCCCACTTCCATTTGCTTACAGTTATCTTTTGGTCCTCTTCTGGGACTTGAGGTGTTGCTGTGGTATTTGGTGCCACTGGTTGTTGATGAGACCTTATATCCACTAGAGCCTGGTTGACTTCTATAAAGCCCTGTGCCGCCCTTTTCTCCAGATTGTTGATCTGGTCTAACATATTGTTTACTCTTATTGTTAGTGTATTCAGTAGGGTTGAGAGGGAGTGAATTTGCTCTTGTAAGGTGTTTTTGGACTTCTTTATTGACATTTGTTTTAAGAGCTTTTCCTTTTCCTCCATGGAAATTGGTGGGGTGTTTTTTATTGCTACTGGTGATTCTTGACCCTCCATTTGGATGTCCTGCAACAGGTATTTCAGCTCTAGTTCTTAAGTTATAAGGTTTTGCCTTATTACTTACAATGTCATTGTTGTCACACATTTTTACGTGGAATTTTAGAGAATTGAAAGTTTAGATTTGAAAAACTTCAAAAAGGAGTTTAATCAGTATTTATTAATACCACTGAAGACAATTTTATTGCTTACTTATTGGTATTAAGTGAATTTTTAAGTGCCAAAAGTCAAATATGCTTTTTATGTGGTCACTTGATTTAACTGGTCTACAATATGTAGCCGTGTATTTATATTTAAAAAAAGAAAATTTGTTAGTAAGATTCTTTCTAAATATTAAATGAATTTTACAAACCAATAAAAAGGGATTAAGAGTCCTGTAAAAAGAAAACAATTAATCAGTTTAATTGGTTATTATCTGCAAAGATCACAAATTTAATTGGTCTATTGACAGACTCCCACTAAGAACAATTATATGTTAAATTAGTGGTAAAATTGATGATTCAATATCACAATTTTATTATATAACAGGGCTTCTTTTTCTGAAATCACTATATAAGTGACCCCAACCTGTTGTAATTATCCAAATATTTCTATAGGGATATTATCTACGTGTACCTTCTTTGAAAATGTCACTCACTGGATTATAACAGAATTCTTGAGGAAAGGTCCCCAATTGTCAGGCTAAGGGTCAAGTACAAGGACGTGAACTAGCTTGAATAGTCAGTTGTCTAGAAGATTTTAATGGTCCTATATGAATACTGTAGTTTTAATCCACTAAAGTGTATAATAAAATCAAATATAAAGGTCTCAGTAATATAATTCTCACTATTCTTATATATGGCTTACAATCTTTATAGTTGGTAGAAAAATAGATTATATAAATTCAGATACTATTCAAAAGTCTTATAAAAGTACTAATTTATATGTATTGTAATTGATTTGGTTATATTGGTTAAATTGTAATGATAAAGAATGAAGAAATACAACCCAAAAACCTCCTCCTTTTATACACACTGAGTTCCCCAATGATTCCCTTGATATACCACCCAATACACAGTTAATGACGCCTCTAAACAACTAATAGACATGCCCATCAACATTCCCAGTAACCCATGACATAATTAGAAGAGTAACAACCGCCAAAATCCTGTAATAATAAGGGAAATCCATCAAAATTAAAGAAAAAGACAAAAAGAGAGTATATGCGTATAAAACAATAATATTAAAGACTAAAGGAGACTTTTTAAGGTTAATAATAGCTTAATAATAAGGGGGATTGACTGTAGAAATAATGGGGCTAATCCTGACATTATACTACGTGAAATTCCCATTCAAAAATAACCAAAATTCACTGAGAAACCACCCAAAAACTTAAAAAAGAGCGTGAGATGTGGGGTAACTACATGCAGTTCTTGGCAGGCGCTTGCACGGGTAAATCCTTGAATAAAATTAGGCGAATTTAAGCGTGGTGATTAAATAAAGTGCCAAGAGTGAGGTTATTAATGAAATTAGTGCATATAAACAAGGTCAATGCATTATTAATTAAGCTAGGACACTAAATAAGCGCCTGTCGCCTATTTTAGTGTGTTTCCCCACAGTGGGCGTAGAATGTGGGGTAATTATAGTGTGAAAAAGCTAACTTTTCTAAAAATGAAGCTATTCACATGGGAAAAAAGCAGGCAGTATGTGGCCAGTACACAGAAGCCATTTCTGGCATAAAAAACACCAAATTTGAAAAGTGTTATTTTTATGCATTTAAATAGCCAAATCAATAGTTCTAAATGAGCCCAATTGATCTGTCAAAGCGCAATTTTGATATTCTCAATTTTATAGCGCATATAGTCAACTTTTAAGTGAAATAAAGCGCATTTCTTGTTTTTTGCATAAAACAATGAATATAACAGCTTTAAGTGTACTTAAAAATTATGTAGCCTTATACTTTAAGGTTCTTAAGATTACCCTAACATATTCCAACTTAATATTAAGTACATAAGACCTATAAAAGGTGGATATATGCGTGTATATAAGGTGTTATAATGGCATTTTTTTGTGTATTATCATAATTTTTCTTATGTATACTATTTGTGTACTCTTATTTATTATTCCCATGTATAGTTCATGTGTTTAACATAACTTATAATTACTTTTTACTCAGTCCTGGAGATATACAGGCTGACATATTTTCTTTAATCTTTTGATTATTTTACTCAAATGATAAGAGGTGATTATAAATATTAGTATAATTTATATCTTATAATTATGTGGATGTAAGTACTATTGTTATAAAATATAGTAATAAAAGATTTAATTTATATATTATAAGTTTGGTAAATAAGTAAAGAATGGTTTGAAAAGTACAAAAAGAGAGGACCTTTTATAGGAAAAATGTGAGAAATAAAGACATGGAGTTAACACCACCTAATACAAGGGTGTGAGAAAAAAAAAACAAAATAAAGAGAGTATGTGAAATAATAAAAGATATACTAAATGGTGCGTAACAAACAGTATCACTTTTATTTGAAATAAAACTTGAGTTCCCTTGGACCGTCACATTAAGTTCAAAACATTTGATTTAAAATGTTGATTCAACAAAAATCTAAATTTCTTAATAAAGGAATTTGAAAAATTCCTTTTTTTATATTTTTTATATTTTAATACTATTTTTATTCCCTCTCATCTGTATTATTGAGCATGGTGTTAGGGAGTAAAAATGTATGGGATAATTACTAACTTTTATTAATTATTTACATTACTTAGTGTACTTAGCTAGTTAGTTGTAAGTAATACATAAGTAGGTAATAAATAATTAATTACTGATAAGGATTTAAAAGGGGTGGCTTCATCTCAGTAAGATTATTAATTATTTTACTGGATAAATCTAGTAGCCTGGCTGACACTCCCTTACTCTAAAAAAAACAATAAAAAAAGTGCTATGATTTTTTCTTTTTATACTTTTTTAGTAGAATAGGAAGATTAGATATCTCCTTCCCAGGAATCCAAGAATCATATTCAGATGATTTATTCTTGAATCTCAATAAGTATTCTGTACCTTTTTCAGCAGTGACTATTCTGTCATTCAGAATCTTATCAATTTCTGCTGTTTCAGTGATTTCATTAGGGGTTTTCTTTGGTCTTCCCCTACTTTTTGGAAATAAATCACTATTGGATGTGTAAGGTTTGAAAAGATATATTGGAAAAACAGGATGTTTTCTGTCATATGGAGAATAAAAAATAACCTCAACTGAGTTATCTCCAATCATTCTTCTGACAACAAATGGACCAACAAATGGATCTTTCAATTTGTTATTACCTTGTAAATTGAAGTGGACTGTAGAAATCAACACTTCATCACCCTTTTTAAAAGTATATTCTTTATGGGATTTTTCCCATCTCTTCTTCTCATATTCAAATGTTTTTTTCAATAAATTTTTGAGCATGACTTCTGCAAAGTTGTTGCATTTGAAGAAAAGATTTTACCCCAGGATTTAAATCCAATTTAGTTATTTTATTATTGAGAATTTGGGCAGGAGTATTTGGAACATATCCAAGCCAGAGCTCAAAAGGCTTTCTTTGAGTAACAGAAACAACAGTGCTATTATAAGCAAATTCCAACCCAGGAAGTAAGGTAACCCAATCATGATTGAATCTGTCATTGTCTTTATACTCCAGGCCAAAGGCACAATACCTTCTTATCATGTCCTCTAACATCTGAATCATTATTCAGATAATCCATCAGTTTGAGGGTGATGGGCAGTAGAATGTTCCAGATCACAACCACAAACATCCCTCAGAGACATACAAAATTCAGAGGTAAATTTGGGGTCTCTGTCAGAGATTATGGCTTTGGGAAAACCAGCGGTATAAAAAATATGAGACCATCATAAGAAATCTAATTCTTAAGTGGAAAAATCCTTGTGATTAGGGATAAATTTACACATTTTAGTGAATCTTTCCACAATACCCCAACAAGAACTCTAACTGTCTTTTCCAGAAATAGGTAATCCTGTTACAAAATCCATGTTTATTATCTGACATGGTGCATCAGGAGGTTCAATATGTTGCATTAATCCAGCTCTCTTACCAGTCAATCTTTTTGATTTTTGGTAAGAATCACAAGATTCAACATATAATTTGGTGTCTTCAGACATATTAACCCACCAAGCAGTGTTTTTAATTCTGATCATTGTTTTTTCAAGATCAAAATGTTCAGCTAATATGTCATCACGACAAATTTTCAAGATGATCTCTTTCTTAGAAGAAGGAATAACAATGACATTACTCAACTTTCTTCTATAATATAGATATCCTTCATCAATTGAAAATTTACCTTTCTCCAAAGCCTTCTGGTACTTTGTTGGAAGGGTTTTAATTAATGCTTGTATTGAAGCATTCTTTGGATCATTTAATATGGTGCATAACTTTTTTAAGTCAGTGTCTTTATCATATAAATCCAGAATAAGCTGTAATAGCTCTTCCTCCATATCAACCACATATATCCCATGAATATGTATATTTTTATCCTCAGGATCATAAGCAGGGTTAGATTCATCATTTGGTAATGGTAACCTTGATAACATATCCACATTTGAGTGAACAATTCCAGCCCTATGAATAAGTGTCATTCTCCCTCTGTATTCCTGAACAGATAACTGCCATCTGAACCTATGTCTGTTAGGTGTTTTCAAGCTTAAAAGGAATTTAACTGCACTGAAGTCCGTGAAAAGTTCAAATTTCTGGTCATCTAGGTAATAATGTAGCTTTTCTAGAGCCCACAATACGGCTAAACATTCAAGCTGAGTGGAACCATATTTCAATTCACTATTTCTTAAGGTTCTTGAAATATAGCAAATTACTACTTCTGATACTTTATCATTCTTCACTTGTTTTTGATGGAGGGCAGCACCAAGACCAATATCTTTGGCATCAGTGTACAAAACAAATGGTTGATTAAAGTCAGGTAAAGCAAGAATAGGTGCTGACATCAAACAGTGTTTCATAGTGTCAAAGGCTCTTTGTCTTTCACTATTCCAGACAAAAGCAACATCCTTTCTAGTCAATTTGGTAAGGTGTAAAGCTATGACCTGGTAGTTTTTAATATACTTTCTATAGTATTCACACACTCCCAAATAACTCTGGAGCTCTCTAACCGTGGTAGGAGCCTTCACCTGTTGTATGGCTGCCACTTTTTTTTGGTCAAAACATATCTGTAACCCTGAAACAAGATGATCAAGCACTTTTAAAGAATGGAAACCAAATGTACATTTCTTCAAAGCAAGTGTCATATTTATTTCATCCATTTTGTGGAACACTTTACACAGGTGGTTAAGATGGTCCTCAAATGTTTTTGAGAATATAATGATATCATCAATATAAACCATCAGCCATCTTTCAATTATCTCCTGATGGAATGTGTTATTCATGACTTTTTGAAAAACTGAAGGGGCATTTTTAGGGCCAAATGGCATCCTAATATACTTAAAAATACCCATATGAGTAGCAATCATCAGAAAATTCTGAGAATTTTTCTCAACAGGTACCTGGTGATATCCCTTGTTACCAACCAGACAGATGATATATTTAGCACCTTGTAAGGTAGCATGTATAGAGCTAATTCTAGGTAAAGGATAGATATCATCAACAGTAAAAGTATTTAATGCTCTATAATCACCACATAACCTGGCTTTATCTTTCTCATATGAAATTAGGACAGGTGAGATAACACAATATTTAGGTGTCTCAACTACCTTTTCAATAATATTCATTTTCAAAAGGGTAGATATATTATCCTCAATATCTTTTCTCTTTGTGGGAGAAGCAGGATAAGGCTTCTTCTTCAAACTAAGTGGTATGTCAGTTAATGGAAAAGATAATGAAAGTTTCATTTCTTCTTCAATTAATCCTAGTTCATGTGACCCATGAGCAAAGTCAATAGGAAAAGATTTTATCAATTTAATCATGGAATCTTTATCCTCACCAGAAAGTTGTTCTCCAAAAGAAGCATTGTCAATTTCAGACATAATGGCATGTATTTCCTTTGTAGATCTTCCTTTATGCTGAACCACAGAATTACATGTGTTCAATTCTGGTTTTAACAATTTTTTAGGGGTGGAAATTTTAAATTTTCTCTTCCCATTCATCCCCATTGTGAAGCATTGGTTTGAAGGATCTAATTTTATGCCATATTTGGTTAAAATGTCATTTCCTATAATAAGCCAACTGCTTAAGTAATTATTTTTCATGACAACAAAATCATAAATAGCTCTTACAAAACCATGGTTATATTTAAAAAACACTATGTCTTTGTATTTACCAATGGGGGACAAAACAGAGCCATAACCTCTCCAATTTTCAGAAATGATAGGCATCAGTTTTTATTTATAGTCTTGATCCACTGAAGCAAGTGCTTTTTCAGATACTATACTTCCTCTAGCTCCAGAATCCAGAACAACTTCAATGCTGATTCCATTGAGCAAGACTGGTGCTTTGAGAGGGGCAATAACAATTGAGCTATCCTCAATGCTCCTTATGATCTCAGCATCCTCAACTGCAGATAAATCATTACTATCAATATCAATATTATTTAAATAATGAATAACTTCTTCCAGCATCAAGATTTCTTGTTGAGATTCATATTAAATATTGCTGGCACAAGCGCTTGAAGTATCATCCAGTGCTATTGTGTCATCAGCATGCTCCTCAGTTTGTTCAACAAGATTTGTCTTCTTGTCACAAACATGGCCTTTATGCCAAGGCTTGTTGCACTTAAAGCCAGTTTTTGTTGCATACTTTATAGGTGCAACAGGGGCAGAAGGTTTACCAACCTTTTTCAGAGGTCTCTGTTGGTAAATGGAGTGTTTCTCCAAAGGGGTTCTAGGAATGAATCTTCTGGCATCATACTTGTTGTTTAGAATGATCTCATTACAAGTATTAATGAATGAAGATGGTTCTCTGGAGAGCTCAGTCATAGCCACTATCAATTCTCTCAAAGACATTGGTAATTTTTAAAGGATCCTGTCCTTCCATAACTCAAACTCCATATTTGGTTCCATTGACCTCAAGATTTTTACAAGTTTCATTAAGAACTCAATAGGTTTATCAGTTGAAGAGCTATATCTAGTTTCCTCTTACTACCTTTTTTGAGCCATCCTAAACTTGGAGCCACCAAATTGTGCTCTAATCAATTTCTTCCAATCTTCCCATGAGTAGTCATTCCTATCCAAGAGAACAGATTCATACCACATTAGGGCTACATTGGTGAAAAAGTAAATTAACTTAGACACAATTTCCTCATTTGGGAGTTTGTAAGAATATTTTAAGTTATCAATTCTGCAACTAAATTGCTGCCAATCAGAAGAAGAATCACCATCAAATGTTGGGTACTGGTCAAGTGTTGGCCAATTTTTTTAAATTGAAGGAGTTTCCTTAGTACCAGCTTTTTTCTGAGTAAGGAGAAGCTGTAACTTCTTTAGTTGTGCAGTAATATCATTGTTTAATCCTTCTGTTGAAGGTCCTGGTGCATCATCAATTTTTGATGGAAACTCAGTGGTATCAACAGGCATTTCTGAATCTAATTTTACTTCATATGAACTAGCAACAGGTAAACTTGGAGAATCCTGTACCATATTTTCCTTTAAAGAAATTTCAGAATATTTTTGATCATTAAACAATGAATTCAATTTTTCTTTAATGGTTGTTAGTCTGGTTTTCACTCTTGGAAGACTAGAAAAACTCTCATTGATTGTTGCAAAAGATAACTGGGTTTTATTTTGAAAAGATTAATAATTATCACTAAATCTTTTCAGGTTCATCTTATCTACCTCTAGCTCCTGGAAACAGGCAGACACAGTATCTTGTAGTTTAGACAAATCATTTTTTATATTTTGCCATAAAGCAACTTTATTTTCATGAGTTGCTTTGTAATGAAGCAAGTCATCAGAAACTCTCTGTAACTCACTCCATAATACTTGATAACCCTGTTCAGTTAACAAACTATTGTATTTCTGGGTTAATTGCATGTTGTTCATGATATGTTTTTGTTTAGAAATAATATCTCTCAAATATTCATCATTGAGTTTTGCTACACCTGGAGTGTTTCTCAATAAAGAAACAGAGTAACTTTCCAGATTCCCATAAAACTCAGGCTCAAGTGTTTCATCAATAATAGCCATATCAGGATTTATCATTGAAGTAGCAATTAAAACTAAAGGATTAGATACATTAGAAAATTGAGTGATTTTTCTACTCTTATCAACCTCTACTGTTCTCATAGTGTCATCTCCTCTGCCAGATTTACCTGAAGGAACTGGATCAGTAACAAGAAATGGTACTTTAGATTCAATAGATGGACTTACCAAGGCTTGGGCAAGAACTGGATATTATTTTTTCTTTTTCTGCCTCCTTGATAAGGGTGAGGATGTGTTGGGTTGAATTGACTGGGTCTTGAAGGACCTGCCTGAGGCATTTGAGGCTGCTGTTGATACAGATAATCCAACTGGGTGTTTAACCAATACCACTTCCACTTTGACACTTCCACCTTTTCTAGTTGCTGGGAGCCAATTTTGGAAGATCCCTGGGGGGAGGTGGTCTCCTCGTCTCTTGAAGAAAGGCATCTATTTTTCTTAACTTTTCTTCTAGTGTGTCTATTCTTACTCTCAGTCTTAAGTTTTCTGTCATCAGCTCCTTTATGTGGGTGGAGAGATTCTTTACTTGCTGAGTTAAAGGCATTTTTTTTGTTTTGAAGCCTTTGGGAAGTCCTTCTAGGGGTTTGATTGAAGGCTTTTGTTCCTGAGCATTTGTTTACACCAGAATCTCCACTTCCTCCATTTCCACATCCTGATTGGTTCAATGATTTATTAATTTGAGCTGATTTTTTAGTTAAAGGAGAACTCACAGAAGTAGCCTCATCATAATCAATCAGATCCAATTTCTCTTCACATGCAGCAGAAACACCTTGATCAGTCATTTTTTTAAATTTAACCTGAAGTGAGGGAAGGAAACAATAATATAAATTAGTTTTATTTTTGCTTTTATTTAAAAGAAAAATAATAGTAAAAAGAATTTAAAATTCTTCAGGACAAAAATCAACTGATAATAATAATCATTATTTATTGATTTAAAATAATCTTATAACCAGGATTAAAAGAAATCAACTGAAGATATAAAATCAAATTTTATTTAACATATTAATTTATGATAATTATCAGGATTTAAATCAAGTGAAAGATATTTAATTACCAGAACTTAATTTCAACTGAAATAATTTAATATAATTTATTTTTTATTAATTATTAAAATTTTATTGTCAGGACAATTTGTCAACTGGAATAATAAAATTTAATTTATCAGGACAAAGTCAACTGAAAAATATAATATATTTAATTTAGAAAAATAAATTTATTACTTCTAGGACTAAGAACACAATTGCTCTATCTTTGTCAACTAGGAAAAAATAAAAAAAATTAATTCCAATTTTTCAGACACCTCCCCCTGTAAAATGAGCAAATTAATGCCACTTACAGAGTGCTGAGTAAAAGGAAATACGTAGAGTATGAAGAGTGCAAAGTTACCCACAAATAGTAATCAATATAATTACCACAAAAATATATGACTATAGTCAATATATAAGCCTAAGTTTTGAAGTGCGGTTTGATTCCGGTTTGCGGCAAAAAATAAGTCATGTTATTGATGATGTTTGTGGTTTTTGTTGTCCACTTGTCCTTATAGGTACCTCAATGGCAATGGTCCCACAGTCTCTGGCCTCAAGATAACAATGCGCTGTCAACAATTTCGAAGGGCCCCCATCTGTCAGTGAGTCTCTTGGTCTAGAAGATAAACCTGGAGGTCCTATGAGGGTTTAAGTGGATTTATTGGGCTCAAAAAAACAATGTACGAATTTTCTTTAATCTTTTGATTATTTTACTCAAATTATAAGTGATTACAAATATTAGTACAATTTATATCTTAGAATTACGTGGATGTAAGTAATAATTTTATAAAATATAGTAATAAATTATTTAATTTATATATTATAAGTTTGGTAAATAAGTAAGGAATGGTTTGAAAATTACAAATAGAGAGGGCCTTTTATAGGCAAAAATGTGAGAAATAAAGACACGGAGTTAACACCACCTAATACAAGGGTGTGTGAAAAAAAATATAATAATGAGAGTATGTGAAATAATAAAAGATATACTAAATGGTGCGTAAATAAAGGTATCGGCCAGTGGTCTAGAAGATGGAGGAGGAGAAGGGGGAAAAGGGACAATAGGAGGAGAAGATAAGATATTATAAAGTTGGATAGTAATAAAATAATAAATGTATCTTGGGAAGAGAGGACGACAAGAGAATTTGGAGACGTGACACAACTGTAAGGTCTTATTTAAATTATAATATATGATTACTTGTAATTATGTTCAAAGCGGGGAAATCAATGATAGTATTATTAAACTTAAAGCAACCTTTAAATATTTATATAATATTTTAATTAGAAATGTAGTAATAATAAAAATAGTAAATAAATGTAGAATATTTAAAATATATTTTAAGTGAGTGTGTAATAAGTAATGAGCTACCAAGGAGGTTTCCAAAGCCCTTTTATAGGCAAGAGGACCTTCTGGAGTGTCCCAATAGTACTTACAAAAAATTAAAATAATGTGAAATAAATAATTAAAAGAATTTAATTAAAAACAAAAAAATAAACCTGTTGTGGTCTTCCAACATTGGCAGGGGACTTTGTTGTGTGATTTGGCGCTGTTTGTGCATGTCTTAAATGACATCTGTTAAGGAATTTGGTATTTTTCTGATTTTATTCCGTGGATATTGGGTATGTGGGTATGTGGGTACTATCATTGGATAGCCCTGGAGTTTCTCTATATTTTATGTCTTGAAGACATTTTTCATATTCTGAGTTTTAAGGGGTCATTTCCTCATTTTTCATTTAAAAAAGATTGCTGTTTAATTTTTTTTTTGTGTTTTACAGGCTAACCTTAAGTCTTGAGGTTAAGTGCTTAGTACCATTGGATAGAGCTAATTTTTCTCTATATTTCATGTCTCAATGTTGTTATAGTGAAATTCCGTGTTTTAAAGGTTTTAGTAGTTGTAGCTAATTTTTCTAAGTAGATTAGTGGTTTTTATTGGTTTTCTGGCTTCAGGGAGGCCGGGCCGCTTCAGGCGGCATCTCCGACGTCGGGCGGCCCGCCCGCCTCTGTTTTAGGAGGTTGGGGAGCGCTCCAGGAGGGTTTTTTATGCAATTTGGCAGGTACAGGCGCCAGATTGGTGGGTGCGCATGGGCTCTTAGTTAGTGGTATGTGTGTACATAGTGAATAAGACAGTTTGGGGCAACCTTAATCATCATACAACCATCCGGAGGTGATCTCATTGTTCCTCACTCAGTTTTCACTGTTTTCTGGCCACAATTGGCTGTGTTTGTTGCAAGTGAGTTCTTCATTTAACTTAACTTTGGAAACTGTTTTCTCTATTATAGTCTTGCAAGCTATAGCAAGTATTATTGCTGTCTCTGGTGTGGATTTGCAGCCTACATCAAGTATCTTTGCTGTCTCTGTTGTGGACTTTGTTCTACATTTCAGTTCTTTGTTCTGGTAGTCTATCTGGGGACTACTTTCTTGGCTCATCAAGCAGTCAAGTGTGTTAAAAAGGGGCTTTAGCAAAACAGGAACCAACTTACTTTAGCAAGTAAATCTCACTCTATTTTTTTAAAGGGACAGGGGATTTTCTCTCTGGTTTTTCTCCAACTCCCTTGGTCAAGGCCTATAGCTAGTACTATAGGATTGTCTACATTTCTGGCGCCCAACGTGGGGTGAGAACTTGCTAGTTCTTTGGAATCTCTGTTTTCTTTGGTTGGCTCTTTTTGGTGTTTTGGTCTGGAGGAATGGCTTCTGGTTCTGCTATTCCTGTGGTGACTGTCAGTGAGGGGGATGGTCCTCCTTCTGTGATGGTTAGGGAGTGTGTGAGGATTAAAACTTGGGATGGTACCAAGTTTAATGGGGAGGATGTCAAGTGGTTTCTAGAGAAGTATGAAACTGCTGCTGGAGTGGATGGTGCTTCTTACCTGGACATAGTGAAGCAGATTATCTTCTTCATTGGTGATAGGTCAGTGGAGAAGGAGATTGTGGCCATGTCTGGCTACAAGAAGAGGGATTCAAAATTGTTGTGTAGGGAAATTGTGGATAGATGGGGTGTCAGGTTCACTATGGTGGATCTGAACAAGTTTGTCAGTGAATGGCAATCTTATGGTGGTGTTGGTAACTTACATAGTTACAGGAAGTTTCTACTACAGTTTGATCCTGTGGTGGAATATTTTGTGGAAGTGGAGGAGCTGGCACATGAAAATGCTGCCAAGGATGTTTTTTGGTCTGCCCTGGCTAGAGATGTCAGGATGGATGTGTTGAAGTAGTTTTCAAGAAAGGAGTTGATTAATACTCTTTCTAATGGGGACCAGAAGTTGCCTGCCTTGGATAAGGTGAAGGAGGCTGTTGAGGCCCATTTGAAGTTATTGGCTGTGGAAACCTATCAGGAGGGGTGTGCCAAGTATGTCAGCAAAGTCAGTGAGGCTTTGGCTGAAGAGGAAGTTAGGGAGAAGAAGGAGGAGAAAAATTTGGTGCAGGTTCCCAAACAGGAGAGGGACCCAATGGTGGAGCAGTTGGCTGATCTGACAAAACAGCTGCACATTTTTGTACAGGAGGCCAAGAAGGTTAATAAGGCACCTTCTCAGCCAAGAGATTTTGAAAGGAGGGCTGGTAGGAGTGATCCTTGGGTTTGCTCTTATTGCAGTAGGAGGGGGCACTGAACAGAGATGTGTCTGAAGGAAAAGTGGAGTTTGATGGCAGGGTTTTTAAGTTACCTGACGGTTCTTTTGTGAAGCCCAGTGAGGGGAAGGCTCCTGTTTATTTGGTCAGGAGAAGGGGTGGTCTAAATCAAAGGAGGCCAAGGTTTGAGGAGATTCCTGATCAGGGGAAGTCTTCTGTTAAGGTAGATGAGGACGTCAAGGGAAAGGGGAAGGAGGTCAATAAGGTCTCTTTTTCTACTTCCTTTGGTGGTTTGGAGTTGTATTCTTGTGGTGGACAGTCAAGTGGTGAATGCTTGGCTGGTGTTTATGATGTGGAAGCAGGGAAGGTGGGTGGGGCTAAGAGCAGTTCTCAGGCCCAACCAAAGCCAAATGCTTCAAAGGGGGATCCTAAGCTGAGTGCAGCTAGGAAGAGGTACAGCAAAGAGGAGCTGTACAAGATGCAGAAGGGTATGGCTGATATGGGCCCCCCTAGTTTTGGCGCATTGGATATGAATGGTGATCCAATGCCAATGGCGGTGGATTCTGACTCTGAGGAGGATGTCCCTTTGGCTTCATTTCCAAAGCCTGCTGGAGTCAGGGGTTCTGGTGAGGGATCTGGTTTGGTTCCTGTTAATGGTAAATCTGTTGGTGGTGCTGGTCCTCAAGAAGCTTCTAGGACCAAGGTGGTGAAGCAAAGAGCTCACTTTGAGAGGCCAGTAGTGTCTGTTCAAGTTACTGCTATGGACTCTGTCCTGGAAAGGATGAACCAGGGTCAGGTTTCCCTATCTTATGGGGAATTGTATGCTATCAGTCCAGGGTTGGCTGATAGGCAGAAGAAGTTGTTGACCAGGAGAAGGGTTTCTTCTGGTGAGGTAGAATACATTTGTGATTCTGCTGAATAGTTTGGTGAGGGGTTGGAAACCCATTTTTCTGCTCCTCTGGGATATGTCAATGTCACTCTGAATGGCAGGGAGGCAAGGGCATTGGTGGATTCAGGTTCTCAGATAAACCTGATTTCTTTGTTTGAGGCAACTCATATGGGCCTCCCCATCAAAACTGGTATTGGTGGGAATTTGAGAGGGATCGGTGGCCATGTCACTGAATTGGTTGGAACTTCAGAGTTTGTGAAGTTGGATGTTGGAGGAGTCTCAGGGAAGGTTCATTTTTACATTGCTAAAGGTAATGTAAAAGCAGTTTTGGGTGGGCCATTCTTGATGGATTTTCAGGCAAAAATAGGTTATCAATTTGATTTGGGAATCAGTTTGGAGTTGACTGGTGAAGAAAAAAGGAGGCTTCACATGAGTTTATCATCCCCTGGAGAGGATGGTCGGGAGACTAGGCCTGGTTTATCTTCAATGTGCCAGTGCATGGATTGCTGCAGGAGAAGGAAAGAAGTGGGTGCTGCCTCTGGTTTTTTGGAGTGCAGCTCAGGCTCTATTGAGAGTCTGTCTTTTTTAGAGTAATGAGGGCTGATCACCCTAGTGCTACAACCTCTCCCCGAGATGAGGAAATCCCAGGTTGTAGTAGGTCAGCTCCCTTGGAGATATACCAAGTGGATTCTCAACTTTCTCTTTTTAATTTTTCTCTTCTCTGCAAGTATTCATCAAGTTTTTTATCAAGTCTCTGTTCTCTCTCAAGATTCTTAATTATTTTTAATTCAAGTTCAAAGAAGAAGATTGGTTATATATCTTTATTTAAAGATATGG
Source organism: Hemileia vastatrix (assembly GCA_030280995.1). Classification (NCBI taxonomy): domain Eukaryota; kingdom Fungi; phylum Basidiomycota; class Pucciniomycetes; order Pucciniales; family Zaghouaniaceae; genus Hemileia; species Hemileia vastatrix. The sequence continues at coordinate 13,760,493 of JASXTE010000016.1, forward strand.
GGAAAAGTTTTGGGGCGGTGAGATTGGGGTCTAAAAGTAAGACCTCCCAATTGTGCACCGCTATGGTTTCTTCTACACCTTTCAAAAACATTACCTGGGCCACACCTGTGAGCATTGGGGAAACCCCTGGTTATTTTTGTAGGACAGAAGAAAACTCAAGAAAAGAAGATAAAAATTTCAAGATAATTCACGAAAATCAAGAAAAAAATCTGAAGATAATGAAGAAAGAAGATGCAAAATATTTTTGTGAAGATCGTCAAGATCTATTTTTGGGCCTCCAGCATGAGGTTAAACTGCAGAAAATTTTGAAGAGAGAAGATCATCAAGATCAATTTTTGGGCCTCCAGCATGAGGATAAACTGCACAATTTTAGAAGATGTGATTCAAAAGATGAATCAAGATTTGAAGATTTGGAAGTTGGAAGTGAGGATGAAGATGTGGAATTGCGGAAAAGTTTTGGAGTGGTGAGATTGGGGTGTAAAAGTAAGTCCTCCCAATTGTGCACCGCTAGGGTTTCTTCTACACCTTTCAAAAACATTACCTTGGCCACACATGTGATCAATGGGGAAACCCTTGGTTTTTGTTCCAGGTCTGGTGGTGAAGATTTCCTGAGGATCCCTCAAGTTGAAGGTGGAGCGGCAAAGTATAAGAAGGTAGCACAGAAGATTAGGCCTTTCAATGAGCCTATGCCTGTGGGTTTGAATCCGCCTTTGAAAAGTCCTCCTTTGTCAAGAGATCAGTACTGTACTCCTTTGGTGAAGAATCCTCCAGAATTTGTAGAGACGGCTAGGGTGACCGTGGAAAGATTGAAAGTTGTTAATTTTGGTCCTTATGGGTGGTTGTCTGAGGAAGAAAAGAAGTTGTTGTTGCACGTTATTGTGCTAAGGGAAAAAGCGGTGGCATTTTTTGAGGAGGAAAGGGGAGTATTTAAGCACTTTTATGGGGAACCTTACTTGATTCCTGTTATTTGTCATGAACCTTGGCAAATCAAACCTATTCCAATTCCAGCCGCTATTCGAGAGGATTTTATAGAGATTGTTAGGGAAAGAGTCAGGACTGGGTTATATGAACAATCAACATCCAGTTACTCAAGTCGGGTGTTCTGTGTAAAGAAGCAGAATGGAAAGTTGAGGGTGGTTCATGATCTTAGAGCCTTGAATAGAGTCACTATCAAGGACGCTGGTATGCCGCCAAGTGCAGAGGATTTTGTTGAAGCTTTTGCTGGAAGGGTGTGTTATGGCTTGGGTGATATTATGGGTGTTTATGATGAGAGGGAACTACATACGGATTCAAGGCCTATCACAACTTTTGAGACTTCTTTGGGAAGATTTCAGCTAACTAGGTTGCCTCAAGGAGCAACCAATTCAGTGGCAGTTTATCAAGCACAGATGGCTTGGATTTTGCAGGATGAGGTTCCTAATCATGCTGGTATTTTTATTGATGATGGTGGAATTAAAGGACCATCCACTGATTATGGTAATGAAGTGTTATTGGAGAACCCTGGCATAAGGAGGTTTGTGTGGGAATATGCAATAACTCTAGAGAGAGTGTTGTTCAGGATTGAAGACGCTGGTATGACCATTTCAGGGTCAAAATTCTGTTTTTGTGTTCCTGCTTTGGAAATTCTGGGTCATGTGGTGTGTAAAGAAGGAAGGATTATGGCGAAGAAGAAGATTAATAAAATTCAGTCATGGCCAAGGCCTAAAAATACTACTGAAGTCAGAGGATTTTTGGGTGTATGTGTATATGTCAGGATTTTTATTAAGGATTTTTCTTTGTTGGCTTCACCTTTAAGGAGGTTGACCAGAAAAGATGAAGATTGGGAATTGACTGACGAGTGTGAAGAGGCTTTTCAGAAGCTGAAAAAGGTTGTTGGTGAAGATATAATTCTTCACAAGTTGGATTATGGTGTTGGTGCTGGAAAGATTTATCTGGCAGTGGACTCAAGTTATATTGCTGCTGGTGCTGTTTTGTCTCAGGAGGATAAGACTGGGAGGGTCAGGCCAGTAAGGTATGAGTCTGTGGTGTTTAATGAGATGGAATATAGGTATTCTCAACCTAAGTTGGAATTGTGTGGCGTAGCTAAAATTTTAAAGAAGCTACAGACGGTTTTGTGGGGGCAGCATTTTGAGCTGCAGGTGGATGCAAAATCTTTGGTTCAGATGATCAATTCACCTAGTCTTCCAAATGCTCCAATTACTAGGTGGGTGGCATTTATTCAACATTTTTCTTTTGACCTGGTACACAAACCAGGTAAAACTTTTACTATGCCTGATGGGTTATCAAGGAGGCCACCTACAGATGAGGATTCTGATTCTGAAGAGTTTGACGAAGATGTTCCAGTCGTTAGGGCCAGCACAAAGGGTTCTGAGGATTTTTCTCTCCTCCCCCATGAGGCTAAACTGGATGATTGTTTTGAACTCCCCCAAGAGGTTAAACTGGCTGGATCTAATCTTGATTCTGGTGATCAGGATGTTTTTGTTGATGAAGATGGAGTTGTTGTTTGGGACAGCTCAAAATTGGAAAAGGGTGTTTTTGTTAGTGAACTGGATTCTCACAAGGTTCAGTGGAAAGAGAAGGACGTGCCAAAATTTAAGGATTGGTGTCCTGGTTGGGCTGCTCAATTGGCTCATGTTCACACTGGTGATTTTGATGACAGAGTTGTACCCTTGGATGTTGTTTTGTTGGATTTTGAAGATGAGACCTGGGGTCAGTCTGGTTTTTATTTTATCCTGGTGGAATATCTGTTGACCTTGGAGAGGCCAGATAGTTGTGATGATGATACTTGGTTGGCAATCAAGAAGAAGAGTCCTGGATTTTATGTGTCAGGAAGGCGGTTGATGAGAAGGAGACATCCTAATCCTCAAGTGGTGGTGACTCAGAAGAAGGGTCAAGAATTGGTTTTGAAGTCTTTGCATGAAGACTTTGGTCATAGAGGCTTTGGGGAGACTTATAGAAGAGTAGCAGACAGATTTTGGTGGCCAGGTATGAAGTTGGCTGTGCAGGGTTGGGTTCAATCTTGTGAAGAATTTCAAAGAAGAAGTCATTTGAAACCTAAAGAGGTGGGCCATGCTATTGGAGAATCAACTGTTTTTGGAAGAGTCAGTCTGGATGCTATCCATATTAAAGAGGGCAGGTATAAATACTTGATTGTTGCTAGGGATGATTTGTCTGGTTGGGTTGAGGCAGTGCCTCTGGTTAATTTGACTGCCAAGAATGTGGAAGAGTTTTTGAAGAAGGAGTGAATTTATAGGTATGGGTTGATGAATTTGGTGACTGTTGATGGTGGGCCAGAGTTTGGTGCCGAATTTAAAGAAGCTGTGGCTAGTGTTGGTTCTAGGGTTAGAGTGGCTACACCGTATTATCCTGAAGCTAAAGGCATGGTTGAAAGAGGCCATCAAGTTATCAAGAATGCTTTGGTGAAGATGTGTGGAGATAGTGCCGAAAAGTGGAGGCATTATTTACCCTTGGTTTTTTTTTCTGATAGGGTCACTTTGAAGAGGACAAGTGGCTATTCTCCTTATGAGCTAATGTTTGGTCAAAAAGCCATTCTACCAGTGGACTTGGAAGCTGTCTCTTATATTGGAATTGATTGGGATGACGTGCACTCAACAGAAGATTTGCTCTGTGCCAGGATGCAACAGTTGGAATGTAGAGAGGAATTTTGTCGGTCAGTCGTCTAGAAGTAGGTAAGAAAAGGTGGAGAAATGGAGGAGGACAAGAAGGAAAATAAAAGAAATAAAATATAAAAAGATTATTTAATTTATTGAGAGGAATCAACAACGGTTTTCTTGAGAGGTGACAAAAGTGAGGTTATTATTAATTAATAATATTATTATGATGTAAGGACTATGTGCAGCAGACACTTTGATCACTATCAGACTTAAAGCAACCTTTAAATTGTGATATAGAATTTTAATTAGAATTTTATTACTAATAAAAAGAATATATACGTAATATAAAAAGTGTATTTAATTTGTTGAGTGTATAATAAGTGATGGGGCTACAGGGGATTAACCAAGGCCTTTTTATAGGCAATGGGCCCTCTGAAGCGCTACTATATTTGTAAATACAAGAGAAATAATAGAATAAAACAAAAATTTAAAAGAATAAGTGAAACATAACAATGTAGAGAAAAATATGAAACAAATAATTAAAAACCCCAATTAAGAATCTAATTTTCCCACCATTAATTCCCAAATCAGTAAGTAAAAATAGTGAATAACTAAACAAGCCTGGAACATAGGAATTATGAGAAAAATCATTCAAAACAGATGGTACAGTCTGATTTAAGGATTTTTAAGTGAAACAAAAAAATATTCTGACGCAATAAATATGTAATTTATTTCAATTCAGTATTAATTAGTTTTTCCTGACACACTTATAGGTCAAAAGAAGCGTCATTATTTATTGTTTAATATTATAAGAAATGATATTTAATATATAAATATAATTAATTAATTTAATTATATTATAAGTAAATTTTACACTTATAATTATAATATATGTTTTTAATTAATTAAATATAAATTTATAATTATTAAATACATAAAAAATGTGCCATTATTTGTAGAATATATTATATTATGTTAAGTTTAAATGTATAAAAATTTATATAACCAATAAAATTAATATAACACTTGTATGTAATAAAATACTTATATAATTTTATTATGCAATAAAATATTAATTTATATACATTAAATACAATTCTTACCCCCTCTTTCAGGTCTTATAAGTTACATATCATTTACTGGACTCTTGGAATAGCCTGGCTGACACTCCCTCACTCTAAAAAAACAATAAAAAAAATGCTAAGATTTTTTCTTTTTGTATTTTTTCAACAGAGTAGGCAGATTTGAAATTTCCTTGCCAGGTATCCATGCATCATGTTCAGATGATTTGTTCTTATATCTCAATAAATATTCAGTAACTCTTTCAGAAGTGATAATTCTATCATTGAGAATTTTATCAATTTCTGCTGTTTCTGTGACTTCCTGAGGGTTCTTCTTAGGTCTTCCTCTTCTTTTTAGAAATAATTCACTGTTGGAAGTATAAGGCTTTAGCGAAGAAATGGGAAAGACAGGATGTTTCCTATCATATGGAGAATACAATACAACTTCTACTGCATTATCACCAACCATTCTTTTAACAACAAATGGTCCTACAAAAGGATCTTTTAATTTGTGGTTACCTTGTAAATTGAAATGGACAGTAGAGATCAACACTTCATCACCCTTGTTAAATGTGTATTCTTTATGGGATTTATCCCATCTTTTCTTTTCATATTCAAATGCTTTATCAATACAACTCTGAGCATGTTTTCTGCATAGCTGTTGCATTTGCATAAAAGACTTTACACCAGGATGTAGTTCCAACTTAGGTAATTTATTATTGAGAATCTGAGCAGGAGTGTTTGGGACATAACCTAACCAAAGCTCAAAAGGCTTTTTCTCAGTGACAGAATGAACAGTGCTATTATATGCAAATTCAAGATCAGGCAAAAGAGTGACCCAATCATGAGTAAATCTGTCATTGTCTTTATATTCTAAACCAAAGGCACAATACCTTCTAATCATATCTTCCAGAGTTTGAATCATACTCTCAGCTAGACCATCAGTCTGAGGATGGTGAGCTGTAGACAATTTTAACTCACAGCCACAAATATCCATCAAAGAGGTCCAAAACTCAGAAGTGAATTTTGGATCCCTATCAGAGATAATGGCTTTTGGAAAACCAATAATATTAAACATGTAAGACCACCATAAGAAAGCTAATTCTTTGGTGGATACATCTTTGTGGGTTGGAATAAATTTGCACATTTTTGTGAATCTATCCACTATTACCCAACAAGAGTTAAAGCTGTCTTTACCTGCAACAGGAAGACCAGTGACAAAATCCATATTAATCATTTGCCAGGGAGCACTAGGTGCTTCAATATGTTGTAATAACCCTTCTCTCTTACATGTTAACCTTTTAGATTTTTGGCAGGAATCACAAGATTCAACATATAATTTTGTGTCTTCAGACATATTAGCCCACCATGCAGTGTTTTTTATTCTAATCAATGTTTTTTCAAGATCAAAATGACCAGCTAATATGTCATCATGACAAAGTTTGAGGATAGTTTCTTTCATTGAAGGAGGAATTACAATTACATTGGTAAGCTTCCTTCTATAATATATATAACCATCTTAAATAGAGAACTTTCCTTTATTTAAAGCATTTTGGTATTTTGCAGGAAGAGTTTTTATTAATGCTTGAATTGAATCATTCTTAGGATCATTTAAGATAGTAACCAATTTATTTAAATCAGAATCTTTATCATATGAATCCAGTATTAACTGTAATAACACTTCTTCCATATCAACTATAAATATACCATGGATATGAACAGTATCATCTTCAGGTACATAAGCAGGATTTGAGTCATTATTTGGCAGAGGCAATCTGGAGAGCATATCAACATTAGAGTGAAAATTTCCAGCTCTATGGATAATTGTCATCCTTCCTCTGTATTCTTGAACAGCAAGTTGCCACCTGAACATATGTCTGTTAGGTGTCTTTAGGTTTAAGAGGGACTTCACAGCACTACAGTCAGTTATTAACTCAAATTTTTGGTCATCCAAATAGTAATGATGTTTTTCAAGAGCCAAAACAACTGCTAAGCACTCCAGTTGAGTGGCACCATATTTCAATTCACTATTTCTTAAGGTTCTTGAAATATAATAAATTACAACCTCTGAGGATTTATCATTAATAATTTGCTTTTGGTGAAGGGCAGCGCCAAGACCAATAAAGCTAGCATCTGTATAAAGGACAAATGGCTTGTTAAAATCTGGAAGAGCCAATATAGGGGCTGTCATTAAGCAAATTTTTAATGTATCAAAAGCTTTTTGACAGTCATTATTCCAGAGAAAAGCAACATCTTTTCTGGTCAGTTTTGTAAGAGGCAAGGCTATGACCTGATAATTTTTAATATATTGTCTATAATAGCCACACATACCCAAAAAACTTTGGATTTCTCTTACAGAAGTTGGTGCTTTCACATTTTGAATGTCAGAAACTTTATTATGGTTTACACAAATTTTTAAGCCTGACACAACATGGCCAAGGACTTTCAAAGATTGAAAACCAAATTTACACTTTTTTAAAGATAAGGTCATATTGATTTCATCCATTTTTTGGAAAACTCTATTCAAGTGAATCATATGTTCATCAAAAGTTTTAGAAAAAACAATAATATCATCAATATAAACCATGAGCCAACCTTCAATAATTTCTTGATGGAAGGTGTTATCCATGACTTTCTGGAAAACTGAAGGAGAATTTTTAGGGCCAAATGGCATCCTAACATACTTATATATTCCCATATGAGTTGCAATAAGCAAAAAATTTGAGAATTTTTCTCAACTGGAACTTGATGATAACCTTTATTAACATCCAGACAACTAATAAATTTTGCACCTTGCAAGGTAGCATGTATTGAATTAATTCTGGGTAAAGGATAAATATCATCAACAGTATAAGTATTTAAAGCTCTGTAATCTCCACATAATCTAGCTTTATCTTTTTCATATGAAATCAAGACTGGGGAGATGACACAATATTTGGGGGTGACATCCACTTTCTCAATGATATTCATTTTCAATAATGTTTCAATATTATCTTCAATATCTTTTCTTTTTGATGGAGAAGCAGGATATGGTTTTTTCTTAAGGGTAGGAGGAATATCACTCAAATTACAGGATAAGGTAATTTTCATCTCTTCCTGAACAATTGCCAAGACATGAGAACCAAGAGCAAAAGCCATAGGGAAAGAGGTAATAGAGGCAACAATAGAATCCTTTTGTTCACTAGTCAACTGATCACCAAAAGAAGCGGTATTTATTTCATGTAATAAATCCTCCATTTCAGTTGTTTTTCTACCTTTACATTGGATCAGTGAGTTACAAGATTTCAACAAATTCCCAGAAGTTCTAGGAGTGGAAATTTTGAATTTCCTTTTCCCATTCATTCCTAAGGTAAAGCAATTATTTGCTGGTTCCAGTTTCACACCAAACATGGTTAAAATATCATTTCCCATAATAAACCAATTGCTCAAATTATCATTTTTCATGACAACAAACTCACAAATAGCTCTGACAAAACCATTATTATATTTGAAGAATACAGAGGTTTTGTATTTGCCAATAGGAAATAAGGTAGAACCATACCCTCTCCATTTTTCAGAAGTTATAGGTAATAATTTACTCAAATATTCCTTATCCACTGAAGCCAAAGCTTTTTCAGATACTACACTTCCTCCAGCACCAGAATCAAGAACTACATCAACATTTTTACCATTAATGATAACAGGTGCCTTTAAAGGGGATATAGGAATAGAATTGTTAGTAATATCTTTAATTATCTCAGCATTTTCTACTGAAGATAAATTCAATACACAATCTTCAGATATATTATTTAAATAATGGACATCATGTTCCAACATTAAAACATCTTTAACAGATTCATTGTCATAGGAGATATTACTTTCACAGTCACTGGAAGAATTATTGACATCAAGTTCAACTTCATCAGTGTCTTCATTTTGTTCAACAAGATGAATTTTCTTGTCACAAACATGACCCTTCTGCCACGGTTTGTTACACTTATAACAAGTATTTGTTGCATATTTTTTAGGTGCAACTGGGGCAGAGGGTTTACCAGATTTTTCTGGGAGCTTTGTAGAAGGTTTATTCTGATCATTATAAGATTTACCAAGGTAATTTTTTGGTTCATATCTATGGTTGAGCAGTACCTCATTACATATATTAATGAAAGAAGAATTTTCCCTTACATGCTCAGTTCTAGCCACAAACAAATCCCTATAAGAATTTGGTAATTTATACAAGATTTTATCTCTCCAAATATCATAATCCATCTTTGGATCAATTGCTCTAAGGATTTTAGTTATTTTCATCAGAAAAACAATGGGCTTTTCAACAGAGGAGGATACATATCTAGTTTTCTCATACAGTCTCTGTTGAGCTAACCTGAATTTTGAACCACCAAACTGATTCTCAATCAAGGATTTCCAATCATTCCATGTATAATGATTGTTATCTAAAAGAACAGATTCATACCACATCAAGGCTACATTAGAAAATAAAGAAATTAGCTTAGAAATAATTTCCTCATCAGGTAGTTTATAAGATTTCTTTAAATTATCAATTCTTTGGATAAAGTGTTGCCAATCAGAGGAAGAATCACCATCAAAGGTAGGATATTGGTCTAACTTAGGCCAATTTTTCTGACTACTGGGATGGTCCACCTTTGGTTTGAATTATTCATTATTAATAATTCCTGAAGTTTAGCCAGGTGTTCAGAAATTTCATTATTTACAGAAACAGCTGGTGCATGACCATCACAAGATTTTTTGCTAGTAGCAAAAGATTTTACAGACTCATTTTCAGTTTGTTTAATGGTTGAAATATGAGGAAGAAAGGATGAACTTTGCTCAGGTTTTTTCCCTTTATTTTTAAGCAGCTTATTGACAGAAATCTCATTTAATTCATTATTGATAGTTAAGGTTGAGAACTTCTCCTGCAGGTCAGACACATAGTTTCTTATTCTTGGAATTTCAGACATCTGGTCATTTACTTTTGCAAGAGATAGAACATTTCTGTCCTCAGAAACTGAGTGTTTGGTACTTAGTGCTTGGAAATCATTTTTTAGCTTTTTAAACTCATTTTGCAGAGATTTTATTTCATTTTTGAATGAATAATTTTCTTCAATAAGGGGTTTCAATTCACTCAAGGTCTTATGTAGACTGATATTTCTATCTGAGATAGCTCTATGGTCACTTCTTATTTGTTTTTGTTGACTAAGAACAATATTCAAGGTTTCTTTGATTTTTAAATAAGCTGTATCTTGTACAGAAGAACTCACTTTACATTGCAAGTGTAAATTATTTAATCTATCATTTTCATGGATTAACACATCTCTCGCATGTTTGTCTTTCACAACATTAAAATCCAGGGTATCTTTCAATATTTCCTCAGAAGTTTTTTCAATTAAGGTATAGATTTCAGGGGGAACAGAATCATTTTTAATCGCAAGAGAAGGATTAATTAAAGAAGTAGAAGTTAAATGTAAAGGTTCATCAAATGACAATTTACTAATTACATCAATAGGGCTACTAGTTACAGGAAGCTGTCTTTTAACAGGTTTAACTGTTCTTTCACCATGTTCAATAATATTACCTGCAGAAGAAGATTTATTTGAAAACATACCCAAGTGACTATCAACCAAATTACTTACCATGGCAGAGGAGGAAACTTCCCCTGAAACTGGGTTTGGGATTGTGCTTGGGCCTTCTTTCTCCTGCCTTGTTGGTAGGGATGAGGAGGTGGATGGAAATTGGGTGTTCTGGATGGGCCAGGCTGATGATGAGGAGGGTGTTGCACATTCTGTTGGTAGTGACTCATTAGATAATCCCATTTCCATTGCTCTACTTCCATAGTATTTGGATTTTGGATGGTTGAGCTGGGTGGCTTTGAAGGTTGAACCTGAAACTGAGGCTGATTGGGAGGCAACTGAGGAGGGGCCTGGGCCTGAATCTGGCTCCTGAGTTCTTTAACCTGATCCCACAAGGTGTCTACTTTTGCTTTGTACGTCATATTTTCTGTCTTCAACTCTTTTATATGACTGGACAGGTTGCTGATTTGTTGTGGCAGAGGAAGCTTTTTTATTTTGAATCCTTTTGGAAGACCTTCTTGAGGTACTAGAGGCTTTACTTCCTTCTGTGGTGCTGGGGGAAGGTGGTTTGGTTTGTTTACATTTCCTGTCATTTCCACATCCTGAAGTATGTGAATTCTTTGTGTTAGAATAAGATTTTTTATGTCCAACTTTAGAAGAACTCACAGTGTCAGCATCATAGTCAATTCAATTTCATCCACTTGCATGTTATCCATTTTTTCAGCCAAATTGTTGGATATAATAGTGGGAAGATTTAATTTACTTCTTATTTTTAAAAAAAATAATAAAAGTTAGTTAATAATTGCTCCAAATAATAAAAAAAATTTTATTAATTAAATTATAAAAAAAAAATTTTCAATATAAAGTAATAATTATAAAAAATTAATTTTTAAAAAATGGATTGCAAAGTTAAATTGGGAATAAACAATCAAGTTAATTCAACCAATTAATTACCAATATTAAATATGGCAATATATTTGGGACTGAGCACAAAGTAATTTTAAGTCAACCAAAATTAACAATAATTAATAATAATAAAAATTAAATTAATAATTCAATTTGTATTAATAAAAAATGTCAATTCTTCTAGGACTAAGAGGATTTAACACTCTATAATGGTCAACTAGGAAAAAAAAAGTTTTAATAATTGAACACTTACACTCAGTGAATCAGCAATTAAGCCACAATCACTGTTATTGCAGTAAAAATATAGTAATATGAGTGAGAGGTGCAAAGGTGAACTTACTATAGTGATCGAAAAATCACTTCAAAATAATATATGAATTAATATAATATAAACCTAAGAAATTGAACCCAAGTTCAAAACACAGTCGCGGCAAAAGTTTTGTTTTTTGCTAGGTGGTCCGTGCGTTTGTCATTCGTCGTCGTCGTTTGGAAAGGCCCTCAGTTGTCGGTCAGTTGTCTAGAAGTAGGTAAGAAAAGGTGGAGAAATGGAGGAGGACAAGAAGGAAAATAAAAGAAATAAAATATAAAAAGATTATTTAATTTATTGAGAGGAATCAACAACGGTTTTCTTGAGTGGTGACAAAAGTGAGGTTATTATTAATTAATAATATTATTATGATGTAAGGACTATGCGCAGCAGACACTATGATCACTATCAGACTTAAAGCAACCTTTAAATTGTTATATAGAATTTTAATTAGAATTTTATTACTAATAAAAAGAATATATACGTAATATAAAAAGTGTATTTAATTTGTTGAGTGTATAATAAGTGATGGGGCTACAGGGGATTAACCAAGGCCTTTTTATAGGCAATGGGCCCTCTGAAGCGCTACTATATTTGTAAATACAAGAAACATAATAGAATAAAACAAGAATTTAAAAAGAATAAGTGAAACATAACAATGTAGAGAAAAATATGAAACAAATAATTAAAAACCCCAATTAAGAATCTAATTTTCCCGCCATTAATTCCCAAATCAGTAAGTAAAAATAGTGAATAACTAAACAAGCCTGGAACATAGGAACTATGAGAAAAATCATTCAAAACAGATGGTACAGTCTGATTTAAGGATTTTTAAGTGAAACAAAAAAATATTCTGACGCAACAAATATGTAATTTATTTCAATTCAGTATTAATTAGTTTTTCCTGAAACAATTATAGGTCAAAAGAAGCGTCATTATTTATTGTTTAATATTATAAGAAATGATATTTAATATATAAATATAATTAATTAATTTAATTATATTATAAGTAAATTTTACACTTATAATTATAATATATGTTTTTAATTAATTAAATATAAATTTATAATTATTAAATACATAAAAAATGTGCCATTATTTGTAGAATATATTATATTATGTTAAGTTTAAATGTATAAAAATTTATATAACCAATAAAATTAATATAACACTTGTATGTAATAAAATACTTATATAATTTTATTATGCAATAAAATATTAATTTATATACATTAAATACAATTCTTACCCCCTCTTTCAGGTCTTATAAGTTACATATCATTTACTGGACTCTTGGAATAGCCTGGCTGACAAATGTCAAGAGAAGGCATACTCTAGAATGATGAAGATTAGGAATCAATCAGTCAGATACTGGGACAAGAAGTTGGCTCATAGACTCAGGAATCCCTTGAAACCTGGTTGTTTGGTTTTGGTGTATAATAGAAATTTGGAGAGTCAGTGGGGCAATCTGTTTGCTGACAGATGGAATGGATCTTACAGAGTCAGGTCTCAGGCGTTTGGAGGTTCTTATGTTTTGGAAGAGTTGGATGGTGCAGTCTTGAAAAAGGGGGTGGCTGCAGACCAAGTGAAGAGGTTTTATCCCAGAGGCACTAGGCATGAAGAAGATTGACTACGCAATGAGGATAAACTACGGACCATTCTGTAATTTTGGTTTTTTTGTGGTGATGCTATGCATCTGTTCTTTGGAAATTTTTGTTAGAAGGTACCCATGGGTTTTAGTCCTCTATGACTTTAAACTGGAATTTCCTTTGGTTTTCAAGTGCTGGACTCTTCAATCTTATTGTTTTTGGTTTATTGTGTTGGATGTTGTGTTTTTGTTAAAAGGTACCCAGGGGGGGCTTCTGGATTTTATTTTGGCAAGTGTGGGGGTAACTGATGAGCTGGCTGCTCTGTAGAACAGTTACCCCAGAATGTCTGTCTCAAGTCTTTTGTTTTTCCTAGTTGAATTCTAGTTCTGTTGTTTATTATTCAGGTTTCAAGTCCGCTATGACTTTAAACTGGTTTGGGACTGGCTTCTTTATCTTTGGTTCTTTCAGATTGGTGGTGGATCACTGGTGGTCTCCCGTCATTTTTACTTATTGGAGGGAGCCCACCCAGTGATCATTTCTATGGACCAGACTTTCCCTTATTGGGTAATTTATGGAGCTGGTTTTTCTTTGATTTTTGCAGTTATGTTTTTGCTAGATAGCAGTTTTAGATTATTTTCTTTTTTCTCTTTTTTTCTTTTAATTTTTTATGGGGGTTGTTTAAAATTATAAAATCAAAAATATAGGGTGTTACCACATCAGGGTCACCTGGATGTGGGCAAGCATTGGTGGGGAAAGGCTCATCAATTGGCCGGGAAATGCTATTTTATTTTTGTTTATTATTTATATCATGTGTTTCTGTGTTTCATTATTTTTATTATCTTCTGAATTTCTAAATTTTTTGAATTTTGTTTTCTGTTAATCATTTAAACAATTTAATTGTGTATCCACATCAAGGTGCACTTGGATGTGGGTAAGGTATCAGGGTATCAGCTCATCAATTGGCTGGGGGATACCATTTGTATTATTTTTTATATTTTATTTTATTTCATTTATTTTATTTCATTTCATTTTAGTTATTAATTTTTAATTTAGTATATTAGTAGATACAAAGCATATTCTAAAAAAAAAAAAAAAATCAAAAAAAAAAAGAAAAAAAAAAAAGAAAAAAAAAGAAAAAAAAAAATTCTGAAATTATTTTTATTATTTGTTTTATATTATTATTATGTTTCTAATCTGTGTGAAGGAGCTCATTGTCTGGATGATGAAGCTTCTGGAGGCTGGTCCGGATTGTGATGACGTTTTTGTTTTTTGTTGGGATTGTGGGAAGCACTGTGTTCTTTGAAGTGCATCCTGCTGGAGAGATTATAGGGATTGTAATGGTCAGGGATTGGATTAGAGGGAAGTTCAGAGGAGGAAGAAGAAGAGGCAGAAATGGAGTGCTGGAGGGTGTGTTTAATGATCCTAGACATTTTCTAGTGGTTGTCCAGTAGGCACTTTCTCAGGGATTTTTCAAAGTCATTCAAAGGTCCATGGAGGGAAAAGGCTTTTAGAATGTTGGAACACATGGTGCTTAGGTGTTTCTTCATGTCTCCATAATCCAGGGTCAAAGAAGTTTCAAGAGGTTGGCCAACTCCAATAATAGATTCAGGAGGAGGGGTGCCAACTAGACAAGAAGAATTGGATCAGTAATTATTTTTGTTGAAGAAATGGAATAATTAATTTGGTACTTACAGATTGGAAGCTCATAAAATCTGTAAGCAGCTGGGATTTAGATCTCTGACAATTTTGTAATGGTCATAGTGGGTGGATTAACTAGGGAAAGATATGGATTCTCATGGTCTTCCTCTGAAGGATCCTGAGAAGGTGAACTGGGATGCTGATGTTCCTGGGTCCTAGTTGGAGCAGTGAGATTGTTGTTGTTGTTGTGGTTGTTATTTCTGTTGGATTCAGCTGGAGGAGGTGCTGGTGATGGAGTACCAGGGTTGTTAAAGGATGGAGCAGGAGAGGGGGATTTGGAAGCAGACTGCTCTCTTCTGGATGGAGAATTTGAAGTGATGGAACTGTCAGAAGAGTAGTTGGCTGACAGAGGAGAGGTGTAGTTTCTTTGTCTTAGTTGGGGGCGAAGTTGTTGTTGTGGAGCAGTGTGTGGTGTTCTGGTTTCTTCTTGGGGTTCTCTGGCAATTCTCTTAGAAATCTGGGAAATTTCGGTGCTTTTGGACTTTGGAAGGGTGGATTGCATTGCTCTGGGAGCAGGAGGAGGTAGTTGGGTTGAGTTGTTGTTGTTGTCTGGATGAATTTGGATATTTTCTGGCCGTTTTTGGAGGTTTTGGCCCTGATTTTCACTGTTTGGTGAGGCGGGCGGGCCGCCTGGACGCGGTCTAGAAGCCTGGGAGTTGATTTTGAAACTTTTGGAGCCAATTTGGCGGAGATAAAAGCAGTTTCTTGTGAGGCTAAGGCTGGTCTTTTGGGAAGAGTGCGGGAAGCTGAGCTTCTGGATCTTCTGGAAGGAGCAGAAGATAGAGAGGAAGAGGAAGGACCAAGCTCTGGGGATCTGGTAGGGGATCTGGAGATGTATTTGTGAGAAGGAGAAGGCGGAGCAATAGGGTAGTTGGCGTCTCTGTCACATCTTTTCTTTTTGGAATAACAAGAGTCACAAGCCCTGTTGTAGAATTTGGATTCAGGATTTGGAAGAGTGAATGTGCAAGGTCTTCACATGTGGATGCACTGTTTTCAGGCATAGTCCTTGGGAGCAGTGAAGCAAGGGAGAGTAGAAGGGTTAACATCAGGAGATCCAGCCATGATCTGTGGTGAGAAAAGATGATAAAAAGGGATAGAAGGAGATTTTTGTCAGTGATGGGTAGATGATGAAGTGAAGGTGGAAGTTCAGAAGGTTGGCTGTAGAGGTGTGCTGCATGAAATTGGCTGCGTCCATTTTATGCAAAATTCCGTCAGTCCATCAAGACTCTAAACTGAAAAAGCTATGGTATCAAGTCAGTCCGTCAAGGTTTTAAACTGAAATCTGGTTTCTGTTAGTCCTCTAAGACTTTAAACTGGCTGGTTTCAAGATTTTATCAAGGCTAGTCTGTCAAGACTTTAAACTGAACACTGTTGTTAGTCCCCCAAGACTTTAAACTGAGGGTTGTAAGTCCCCCAAGACTATAAACTGAGGAAAAAGTTTTTGTTGTTGGAGTTGGTTTTGAAAGATTGGTGGAGGGTATCCACAGGGGGAGCCTCCGAATTTAGCAAAGGCAAGTTTGGGGGTAATTGATGGGCTGGCTGCTCTATTCACAATTACCCCAGAATGTTAGTTTTTTCTCTGTGTCTTAATGTGGTTGATCTCTGGTTCTGGGTTTATGATTTAGGTTTTTGAGTCCCCCAAGACTTTAAACTGAGGGTTTTTGAGTCCCCCAAGACTATAAAATGAGGATGGTCCCCCAAGACTTAAAACTGAGGGTTGTTTGTGGTTACATCCTATAGAGGGTGTGGTCAATTTTTCTTTTCTGAATCAAACTCAAGTACTAGTGGAATTACAGAGGGAATCAAGAGATGAAATGAAGTGTTCAGAATTAGCCTTGAACTGGTGAATGAGGTGTCTTCTGTTCTCAATGTCCTGTGGATCTCTAGCAGGAGTGGATTGGAAGTGGTGAAGCAGAAGTTGTTTCTGTTGAGATGTGTGTTGTTGGAACTTGGCCTTGATAGTGGGCAAGTGCTTTGGTGTTGGTGGTGCAATGGATCCTACATTGTTATCATCACTATCAGAAGAGGAAGGAACTGAGAAGTTATCAGTTTTAAAGTTGAAGGAACGAATGAATGTTCTTTACCATCAGATGGACCAGGGATGGGGAACTAGTTGTTTTATGGGTTGTGGCACTCTTCTGGGAAGGGTGGAGCTTTTTGATTAATCTGGGTATCAGGATGAATGGCCTAGATCTTTTGGTGCTGGCAGAAGAAGGACCAGGTTGAGGTGGAGGTGAATCTGTTGTGGAAGAAAGTGGACCAGGTCTGTGGCAGGTCTTCTTTCTGGAGTGGCAGACATTGCAGGACGTTCTGTATGGATGGACAGGTGGTGTCATGGCACAGATTAAATTATTGTCGATGCAGTATTGGCAGGGGCCCATTTCAGAGGCAGATTTGGGAAGGAGGTTAAACATGGTGGTTGGATGAAGAAAGAATGCGGACATTCTCAATTGGAGGGAGGATGTGGTCTTCCAACATTGGCAGGGGCCTTTGTTGTGTGATTTGGCGCTGTTTGTGCATGTCTTAATTGACATCTGTTAAGGAATTTGGTATTTTTCTGATTTTATTCCATGGATATTGGGTCTGCCGGTATGTGGGTACTATCATTGGATAGCCCTGGATTTTCTCTATATTTTATGTCTTGAAGACATTTTTCATATTCTGAGTTTTAAGGGGTCATTTCCTCATTTTTCATTTATAAAAGATTGCTGTTTAATTTTGTTTTTCGTGTTTTACAGGCTAAACTTAAGTCTTAGGGTTAAGTGCTTAGTACCATTGGATAGAGCTAATTTTTCTCTATATTTCATGTCCCAATGTTGTTATAGTGAAATTCCGTGTTTTAAAGGTTTTAGTAGTTGTAGCTAATTTTTCTAAGTAGATTAGTGGTTTTTATTGGTTTTCTGGCTTCAGGGAGGCCGGGCCGCTTCAGGCGGCATCTCCAACGCTGGGCAGCCCGCCCGCCTCTGTTTTAGGAGGTTGGGGAGCGCTCCAGGAGGGTTTTTTATGCAATTTGGCAGGTACAGGCGCCAGATTGGTGGGTGCACATGGGCTCTTAGTTAGTGGTCTGTGTGTAAATAGTGAATAAGACAGTTTGGGGCAACCTTAATCATCATACAACCATCCGGAGGTGATCTCATTGTTCCTCACTCAGTTTTCACTGTTTTCTGGCCACAATTGGCTGTGTTTGTTGCAAGTGAGTTCTTCATTTAACTTAACTTTGGCAACTGTTTTCTCTGTTATAGTCTTGCAAGCTATAGAAAGTATTATTTCTGTCTCTGGTGTAGATTTGCAGCCTACATCAAGTATCTTTGCTGTCTCTGGTGTGGACTTTGTTCTACATTTCAGTTCTTTGGTCTGGTAGTCTATCTGGGGACTACTTTCTTGGCTCATCAAGCAGTCAAGTGTGTTAAAAAGGGGCTTTAGCAAAACAGGAACCAACTTACTTTAGCAAGTACATCTCACTCTATTTTTCTAAAGGGACAGGGGATTTTCTCTCTGGTTTTTCTCCAACTCCCTTGGTCAAGGCCTATAGCTAGTACTATAGGATTGTCTACACCGTGATTAAGCAACTATTTTTCCCATCAGAAATTTCTAAAAAAGAATAGAATTAATATAACAAATAACTACGTGAGTATGGAAAATGAGAACTATGAGAAAGAAGTCTAAAGAAGGAATACAAATATCTAAAAATGTTTAATTAAAATGAAAGGAATTATTTTTACGCTTTTAAATAATCTTAATTCAGTATAAGTAAAGGTAATTTAATTATTTTAACTATTTCAAGTAATTTAATTATTAAATTAATTTAATAAAGTAACTTATTTAAAATGTGAAATTAAATTTAATCATATTAAATAAAAATTTTTAATTAATTTAGTAATTTTAGTGACACAATTAAGGGTCAAGGAAGCGCCCAATATTTATGGATACTATTATATGATAAGTTGTATTTGGTTTATATAAATGTTATTATTGAAATTGTAATTACAGTGTAAGTTAAATTTACACTTATAATATAATTTTAAATAATTTATTTATACATACAAAATGCGCCATGATATTATAGAATATAATATTTGTTTATGTAATAAAACTTATTTAATAATAAAATTAAGTATAGTAATTATTTTATTTATTCATAAAATATTTATAATTTTATTTTAATAATTTTTTTAATTACATAATGTTATTCCTTTATATGATTGCAGTAATTTATTATATAAATTACTGGGCTCCTGAGATATCCTGGCTGACACTCCCTCACTCTAAAAAAAAACAATAAAAAAATGCTAAGATTTTTTCTTTTTATACTTTTTTAAAAGAGTAGAGAGATTTGAAATTTCTTTTCCAGGTATCCATGCATCATGTTCTGATGACTTGTTCTTATATCTTAATAAATATTCAATACCTCTTTCAGAAGTGATAATTCTATCATTGAGAATTTTATCAATTTCTGCAGTTTCTGTGACTTCCTGAAGATTTTTCTTAGGTCTTCCCCTTCTTTTGGGAAATAAGTCACTGTTGGAAGTATAAGGTTTAAGAAAATAAATGGGAAAAACAGGATGTTTTCTATCATATGCAGAATACAAAACAAGTTCTACTGCATTATCACCAACCATTCTTTTAACAACAAATGGTCCTACAAAAGGATCTTTTAATTTGTTGTTACCTTGTAAACTGAAATGGACAGTAGATATCAACACTTCATCACCCTTGTTAAATGTGTATTCTTTATGGGATTTATCCCATCTCTTCTTTTCATATTCAAACTCTTTATCAATACAACTTTGAGCATGTTTTCTGCATAGCTGTTGCATTTGCATAAAAGACTTTACACCAGGATGTAGTTCCAACTTAGGTAATTTATTATTGAGAATCTGAGCAGGAGTGTTTGGGACATAACCTAACCAAAGCTCAAAAGGCTTTTTCTCAGTGACAGAATGAACAGTGCTATTATATGCAAATTTAAGACCAGGAAATAGAGTGACCCAGTCATGAGTAAATCTGTCATTGTCTTTATATTTTAAACCAAAGGAACAATACCTTCTAATCATATCTTCCAAAGTTTGAATCATTCTTTCAGCTAGACCATCAGTCTGAGGATGATGAGCTGTAGATAACTTTAACTCACAGCCACAAATATCCATCAAAGAGGTCCAAAACTCAGAAGTAAATTTTGGATCCCTATCAGAGATAATGGCTTTTGGAAAACCAATAATATTAAACATGTAAGACCACCATAAGAAAGCTAATTCTTTTGTGGATACATCTTTGTGGGTAAGAATAAATTTGCACATTTTTGTGAATCTATCTAGTATTACCCAACAAGAGTTATAACTGTCTTTACCTGTTACAGGAATACCAGTGACAAAATCCATGTTATTTATTTGCCAAGGAGCATTAGGTTCTTCAATATGTTTTAGTAAACCTGCTCTTTTACCTGTCAACCTTTTAGATTTCTGGCAGGAATCACAAGATTCAACATATAATTTTGTATCTTCAGACATATTTGCCCACCAAGAAGTGTTTTTGATTCTAATCAATGTTTTTTCTAGATCAAAATGACCAGCTAATATGTTATCATGACAAAGTTTGAGGATAGTTTCTTTCATAGAAGGAGGGATTTCAATTACATTGATAAGCTTTCTTCTATAATAAATATAACCATCTTCAATAGAAAACTTTCCTTTCATCAAAGCACTTTGATATTTTGCAGGAAGAGTTTTAATCAATGCTTGAATTGAAGCATTCTCAGGATCATTTAAGATAGTAACTAATTTATTTTAAGCAGAGTCCTTATCATATGAATCCAGTATTAATTGTAATAACTCCTCTTCCATATCAACTATAAATATACCATGGATATGAAAAGTATAATCTTCAGGTACATAAGCAGGATTGGAGTCATTATTTGGCAGAGGCAATCTGGACAGCATAAAAACATTGGATTGAACATTTCCAGCCCTATGGATAATTGTCATCCATCCTCTGTACTCTTGAACAGCAATTTGCCACCTGAACATATGTCTATTAGGTGTTTTCAGGTTTAAGAGGGACTTTACAGCACTACAGTTAGTTACCAATTCAAACTTTTGGTCATCTAGATAGTAATGAAGTTTCTTAAGAGCCAAAACAACTTCTAAGCACTCTAATTGAGTGGCACCATATTTCAATTCACTATTTCTCAAGTTTCTTGAAATATAACAAATTAAAACCTCTGAGGATTTATCATTAATAATTTTTTTCTGGTGGAGGGCAGCACCCAGACCAACAAAGCTAGCATCTGTATACAGGACAAATGGTTTGTTAAAATCTGGAAGAGCTAAGATAGGGGCTGTCATTAAGCAACTTTTTAAAGTATCAAAAGCTTTTTGACAGTCACTATTCCAGATGAATGCAACATCCTTCCTAGTTAGTTTGGTAAGAGGTAAGGCTATGACCTGATAATTTTTAATATATTTCCTGTAATAGCCACACATACCCAAAAAACTTTGGATTTCTCTTACAGAAGTTGGTGCTTTCACATTTTGAATTGCAGAAACTTTGTTTTGGTCTACACAAATTTGTAGGCCTGACACAACATGGCCAAGGACTTTCAAAGATTGAAAACCAAATTTACACTTTTTCAAGGGCAAGGTCATATTGATTACTTCCATTTTTTGAAAAACTCTATTCAAGTGAACCATATGTTCATCAAAAGTTTTAGAAAAAATTATGATATCATCAATATACACCATGAGCCATCCTTCAATTATTTCCTGATGGAAAGTGTTATCCATGACTTTCTGGAAAACTGAAGGGGAATTTTTAGAGCCAAATGGCATTCTAACATACTTATATATTCCCATATTAGTAGCAATAAGCAAAAAATTCTGAGAATTTTTCTCAACTGGAACTTGATGATACCCTTTGTTACCATCCAGACAACTAATAAATTTTGCACCTTGCAAGGTAGCATGAATTGAATTAATTCTGGGTAAAGGATAAATATCATCAACAGTATAAGTGTTTAATGCTCTGTAATCTCCACATAATCTAGCCTTATCTTTTTCATAAGAAATCAAGACTGGGGAGATGACACAATATTGGGGGGTGACATCCACTTTCTCAATGATGTTCATTTTTAATAATGTGGCAATATTATCTTCAATATCCTTTCTTTTTGTTGGAGAAGCAGGATATGGTTTTTTCCTAAGAGTAGGAGGAATATCACTCAAGTTACAGGATAAGGTAATTTTCATTTTCTTCCTGAACACTTCCCAAGACATGAGAACCATGAGCAAAAGCCATAGGGAAAGAAGTAATTGAGGCAACAATAGAATTCTTTAGTTCACTAGTAAAATGATCACCAAAAGAAGCAGTATTTATTTCATTTAATAAATCATCCATTTCAATTGTTGGTCTGCCTTTACACTGGATCAGTGAGTTACAAGACTTTAACAGATTCCCAGAAGGTTTTTTAGGGGAGGGAATTTTGATTTTCTTTTGCCATTCAATCCCAAGGTGAAGCAATTATTTTCTGTGTCCAATTTCACACCAAACATAGTCAAAATATAATTACCCATAATAAACCAATTGCTTAAATTATCATTCTTCATGACAACAAATTCACAAATAGCTCTGACAAAACCACCATTATATTTGAAGAATACAGAGGTTTTATATTTGCCAATATGAATTAAGGTAGAACCATGCCCTCTCCATTTTGCAGAAGTTATAGGTAATAATTTACTCAAATAATCCTTATCTAATGAAGCTAAAGCTTTTTCAGACACTACCCTTCCTCCAGCACCAGAATCAAGAACTACATCAACATTTTTACCATTAATGATAACAGGGGCTTTCAAAGGGGATATGGCTATAGAATTGTTATTAATATCTTTAATTATCTCAGTATTTTCTACTGAAGATAAATCCAATACACATTCTTCAGATATATTATCTAAATAATGGACATCCTGTTCCAACATTTAAACATCTTTACCAGATTCATTGTCATAGGAGATATTACTTTCACAGTCACTAGAAGATTTATTGAAATCCATTTCAGCCATATCAGTGTCCTCATTGTGTTTTCAACAAGATTAATTTTCTTGTCACAAACATGACCCTTTTGCCATGGTTTTTTACATTTATAACAAGTATTTGTTGCATATTTTTTAGGTGCAACTGGGGCAGAGGGTCTACCAGATTTTCCTGGGGGCTTTGTAGAGGGTTTATTCTGATCATTATTAGGTTTACCAAGGTAATTCTTAGGTTCATATTTATGGTTGAGTAGTACCTCATTACAAATATTAATGAAAGAAGAATGTCCCCTCACATGCTCAGTTCTAGCTACAATTAAATCTCTAAGAGAATTTGGCAATTTATACAATATTTTATCTCTCCAAATATCATAATCCATCTTTGGATCAACTGCTCTTAGGATTTTTGTTACTTTCATAAGAAAAACAATGGGTTTTTCAACAGAGGAGGATACATATCTAGTATTCTCATACAGTCTTTGCTGAGCCAACCTGAATTTTGAACCACCAAATTGATTCTCAATCAAGGATTTCCACTCATTCCATGTATAATGGTTATTATCTAATAGAAAAGATTCATACCACATCAAGGCTACATTAGAAAATAAAGAAATTAGCTTAGAAACAATTTCCTCATCAGGTAGTTTATAAGATCTCTTTAAATTATCAATCCTTTGTATAAAGTGTTTCCAATCAGATGAAGAATCACCATCAAAGGTAGGATATTGATCAAACTTAGGCCAATTTTTCTGGCTACTGGAACGTTCCATCCTATGGTTTGAATTATTCAAGGTTATCAGTTCTTGAAGCCTTGAAAGGTGTTCAGATATTTCATTATTCACAGAGGCAGCTGGCTCATTGTGAGCATTAAATTTATTTTTGTTTGATGCAATAGATTTTTCAGAATGAATTTCAGATTGTAAAGTTGGTACATTACAAGAGAGAGAAGAACTACTATGTTCAGGCTTTTTATCATTATGATTAACAGCAGTTTGAGAAATATTTTTTAATTCATGATAATGAGTAGCCTGGACAGCTTGTAATGCAGAAAATAATTTCTCAAGGTCAGATAATTTATTTCTCAAATCAGGAATATAAGACAGCTAATCATTAATCCTAGAAATAGATAGAACATTTCTGTCCTCATCTACAGAGCATTTATTACTCAAATTCTGAGAATCAATTTTCAATTTTCTTAATTCACTGTGCAAAAGCATATTGTCATTTTTAAAGCAGTATTTTCATCTTTTAGGTCATCAACAATTTTGCGTAGGTGACTATATTTATCTGAAAGTGATCTGTGGTCAGCTTTAATAGACTTTTGTTGAGCCAGGACATTAGTTAATGTGTCTTTTAATTTGAAATAAGCAGTGTCTTGAACAGAAGAACTCACTTTGCAATGTAAATGCAAATTATTTAATCTATCACTCTCATGTATTAACAAATCTCTCAAATGTTTATCTTTCACAACATTAAAATCAAGGGTATCTTTCAATATTTCTTCAGAAGTTTTCTTAATTAAGGTGTAGACTTCAGGGGAAACAGTCATTCTTAATTGCAAGAGAAGGGTTAATTAAAGAATTATAAGTCAAATGTAAAGGTTCATCAAATGATAATTTGCTAATTACATCAATGGGTCTACTTATTAAAGGAAGTTGTCTCTTCAATGGTTTAACTGTTCTTTCAGGGTCCACATTATTACCTGAAGAAGATTTGTTATTATATATACCAACGTGCTTATCAAAAAAATTACTTACCATGGAAAGGGAGGAAACTTCCCCTGTGCTTTCTTTCTTCTGCCCCCCTGATAAGGATGGTGCTGAAGAGATGGATTGTAGTTTGGTCTCCTGGATGGGCCAGGGTGTTGAGCTGGTTGCTTAAAATTCTGTTGGTAGTGGGTCATAAAGTAATCCCATTTCCATTTCTCCACTTGCAGAGTGCCTTGATTGTCGGTGAGGGAGCTGTGTGCTTGATTGGGCTGAGGTTGAGGCTGAGGCTGGGAAGCTGGGAAATGAGGAGGTTGACCCTGTTTGGGATTTAATAACACCTGCATATTCTTCCAGAGTGTGTCTACCCTTTCCTTGTACTTCATGCTTTCTGCTCTCAGTTCCTTTATATGGCTTGACAGATTTTTTACCTGCTGTGTTAGAGGAATCTTTTTTATTTTTATACCTCTGAGTGGATTGTCCTGATGTATTTGAGGTTTTACTTCTTTCAGAGTTGTTTCGTGAGGAGGGTTTGCCACTTCTCCTGACATTTCCATGTCCTGAAGGTTTTTTGTCAGCTGAAGAATTTTTGTAAGTTACTTTAGAAGAACCTACAGATTCAGTGTCAACATCCACTTCAATCTCATCCACATGTAAGTTATCCATGCTTTTAGCCAAAATACTGGACATTTAAACTGTGAAAAGAGAATCCAAATTAAACAATGATTCAATTTGTTATTTCAAAATAAAATATAATCAATTGTATTTAAAAAAAACTTTAAATTTTTTATTAAAAAAATAAATTAATTAAAAAAAATGTAATACAAATAAATGTAATTACAATGTTTATTAAGAATTAACAATAATTAAAATGGGACCAACCATTAAAGGTTTAAGAAGTCAACCAAAATAATTAATACCAAAATTAATATAATAGGGGGTATCAATGTTCAGGGATCAGCAATTAAATTAATTGTGGAAAAAAATCCTTATACCCCAATTATCTTCCGCAATTATTTTTTCTAATAATTGGGTTATTAGACACTTTACGTGTCAATGTTCACCTCTTATCTGACATTTTTCTACTCAATTTTTCATAACCACAACTTGGCCATCTATTCTTCCTTACGTTGTCAAGTCTGTTTGCTCATCTACACTCACCCCCAACTCTCAACAACATTTTTTTTGCTTTAATTTCTGCTGGAGTTCATACACCTATCTCTCATTGGCCTTTCATCTCCTTGGTTTTCTCAGTGGAAACTTCCTCCAAGAAAAATTTAAAAAATATGGGCTAAGCCAATTTTTCAAGTGGTAAAAGTGACTTATGCAAATTTTTAAGTGTTTCAATCAACTTAGACAAATTTCCAAGTGGTGAGAGTGAATCACACAAATTTTTGAGTGTTAAAAGTGACTTAGACACATTTCCAAGTGGTGAGAGTGAATCACACAGATTTTTGAGTGTTGCAAGTGACTTGGACACATTTCTGAGTGGTGCAAGTGACTTGGACAAATGTTTGAGTTTTGTGAGTGACTTGGACAAATTTACGAATGGTGAGGGTGACTCAGACATATGTTTGAGTTTTATGAGTGACTTAGACAAATTTACAAGTGGTGAGGGTGACTTGGACAAATCTTTGAGTGAGGTGTGCAGATAAAA
Source organism: Hemileia vastatrix (assembly GCA_030280995.1). Taxonomy (NCBI): domain Eukaryota; kingdom Fungi; phylum Basidiomycota; class Pucciniomycetes; order Pucciniales; family Zaghouaniaceae; genus Hemileia; species Hemileia vastatrix. The sequence continues at coordinate 13,786,619 of JASXTE010000016.1, forward strand.
ATTTTATTTTAGGGCTTAAGAACAGAAATGTATGTGTTTTATGCTCCAGAAAGACATAAGGTTAGGATACATGATTTGAAACCATGTGAATTGCTCATGGATGTGATGAGTTTGGGATCGGTAATTAGGAATGGAAATTGGGGTATAAGAAGCGGGATAAGGTATTATCGTGCATTCCTTATCCATTAGCCCAAGAATCTTCCTCAATTAATAATGTCGGATCTGGGCAAAAAAAATTCCTGATCCCTAATTGCGGATCCCTAAACATTGAAACCCCCTAATGGTAAAATTGGGACTAAGTACTGAGTACTATTATGGTCAACCAATATACAAAAAATAATAAGAAAATTAATTTAATAATTTATTAAATATTAATTGTCTTCTAGGACTAAGAGTTTTACTCTATTATGGTCAACTAGGAAAAAAAAATTTAATATAATGAAAACTTACACTCAGTGAATCAGCAATTAAGCCACAAACACTGTTATTGCAGTAAAAATATAATACTATGAGTGAGAGGTGCAAAGGTGAACTTACTATATTGATCGTAAAATCACTTCAAAATAATATATAATTTAATGTAATATAAACCTAAACTATCAAAGCCAGGTTCAAAACACTGTCGCAGCAAAAAGTTTACTTTTTGGTTTGGGTGGTCTGTGCGCTTTGTCGTTCTTTGAAAGTCTTTATTGTCATCGTTTGGAAAGGTCCTCAATTATCAGCCGGTGGTCTAGAAGATGGAGGAGGAGAAGGGGAAAAAGGGACAATAGGAGGAGAAGATAAGATATTATAAAGTTGGATAGTAATAAAATAATAAATGTATCTTGGGAAGAGAGGAAGACAAGAGAATTTGGAGACGTGACACAACTGTAAGGTCTTATTTAAATTATAATATATGATTACTAGTAATTATGTTCAAAGCGCGGAAATCAATGATAGTATTATTAAACTTAATGCAACCTTTAAATATTTATATAATATTTTAATTAGAAATGTAGTACTAATAAAAATAGTAAATAAATATAGACTATTTAAAATATATTTTAAGTGAGTGTGTCATAAGTAATGAGCTACCAAAGAGGTTTCCAAAGCCCTTTTACAGGCAAGAGGACCTTCTGGAGCGTCCCAATAGTACTTACAAAAAAGTAAAATAATGTGAAATAAATAATTAAAAGAATTTAATTAAAAACAAAAAAATAAACCTGTGATTAAGCAACTATTTTTCCCATCAGAAATTTCTAAAAAAGAATAGAATTAATATAACAAATAACTACGTGAGTATGGAAAATGAGAACTATGAGAAAGAAGTCTAAAGAAGGAATACAAATATCTAAAAATGTTTAATTAAAATGAAAGGAATTATTTTTACGCTTTTAAATAATCTTAATTCAGTATAAGTAAAGGTAATTTAATTATTTTAACTATTTCAAGTAATTTAATTATTAAATTAATTTAATAAAGTAACTTATTTAAAATGTGAAATTAAATTTAATCATATTAAATAAAAAAATTTAATTAATTTAGTAATTTTAGTGACACAATTAAGGGTCAAGGAAGCACCCAATATTTATGGATACTATTATATGATAAGTTGTATTTAGTTTATATAAATGTTATTATTGAAATTGTAATTACAGTGTAAGTTAAATTTACACTTATAATATAATTTTAAATAATTTATTTATACATACAAAATGCGCCATGATATTATAGAATATAATATTTGTTTATGTAATAAAACTTATTAAATAATAAAATTAAGTATAGTAATTATTTTATTTATTCATAAAATATTTATAATTTTATTTTAATAATTTTTTGTAATTACATGATGTTATTCCTTTATATGATTGCAGTAATTTATTATATAAATTACTGGGCTCCTGAGATAGCCTGGCTGACAAAAGGTATCACTTTTATTTGAAATAAAACTTGAGTTCCCTTGGACCATCACATTTAGTTCAAAACATTTGATTTAAAATGTTGATTCAACAAAAATCTAAATTTCTTAATAAAGGAATTTGAAAAAAAATATTTTTTTATTTTTTATATTTTAATACTACTTTTTTTCCCTCTCATCTGTATTATTGAGCACGGTGTTAGGGAGTAAAAATGTATGGGACAATTACTTACTTTTATTAATTATTTACATTACTTAGTGTACTTAGCTAGTTAGTTGTAAGTAATACATAAGTAGGTAATAAATAATTAGTTAATAATAAGGATTTAAAAGGTGTGGCTTCATCTCAGTAAGATAATTAATTATTTTACTGTATAAGTCTAGTAGCCTGGCTGACACATATCATATTTTAAGTACTATATTACAATTTATTATTTGTTGCAGCGCTTCTGTCCCCTTAAAACACTAAATAAATTAATAGAGGTTTCTGCAAGATTTTTTAATTATTAGTTGTTGAAATTGAAGCAGAGAGAATACAAACTACTTGCTATTGTAATTCAGTTCACCACTGTCATTATTTTGATTAAGTCCAATATCCCATTTTTGCCTAATTTTTTAGTCCTTTTCTCTCCATTCTCTGCATTTCTCTCTAAATTTGCTCCTTTCCCCTTTCCTTTCTCCTCTTCTTCCTCCTATTCTCCTTCTTCTAGTATAACCAGCCAATAGTGGGGAAACAGGCTTAAATAGGTGACATGTGCTTATTTAGTGTCCTAATTTAATTATAGGTGCATTGACCTTATTATATGCACTAATTTCATTAATAACCTCAAGCTTGGAGCCTTTAATTCACTGCCATGCTTAAATTCACCTAAATTAGTCAAGAATTTACCTGTGAAAGAACTTTCCAGGGACTGCATGTAGTTACCCCACATCTCACACCCTTTTTGGGGTTTTTCAGTGGTTTCTCAGTCAATATTGGTTATTTTTGAGTGGGGATTTCATGTATTTTATTGTCATAATTAGCCCCATAATTTCTAATTTTAATCCACCTTAATATTTGGTAATATTTAGTGTTATTATTTCAAATTTTAGTCTTTTATTTTAAGGTATTACATGCATATACTCTCTTTTTTGCATATTTTTTATTTCTGATGGATTATCCCTATTACTACAGGATTTTGGCGGGTGATATCATTATAATTATGTTATTGGTCACTCTTTATGCTGTTGGACAGCTGTATTAGCTGGAATGAGGTGTCATTAGCCGTAAATAGAGCTGGTAAATCAAGGGTTTTATTGGAGGAATTATTGGGTATAATAGGAGGGGGTTTTGGGTCTTGCTTTCTGCATTCTTTATCATTACAATCAAATATATGACCAATAAAACTACAACACATATCAATAGTACTTATAAAGTCTTTGAATAGTGTCTGAATTATTACATCTATTTTTCTACCAACTGCAAGATTGTAACCCATTTATAATTAGTGAGATTAAAATTTAATGAGACCCTTATATGGAGTTATATTTTAATACTTATTTTATTTGTACTAAAGTATTCATATAGGACCATTAAAATCTTCTAGACAACTGACCATTAAAGATATTTCACGTCTTTGCACTTGAACTCAGCCTGACAGGATTGATGTCCTTGAGTTTCAGGTGTATTGGGAGGATTGTTGGCTTGTTGAGATCCAGAGGGTATATTCTTAGTGGTATTGTGTAAAAACCAAGGGTTTACATCAACTTGGGAACCAAAAAAATTATTCATTTTATCATAGAAGGGACACGTGTCATTGAGGTTTTTGGAAACAGTTGTAATTCCAATCTCCAAATCATCATCATCAATACTGAAGCCAGTAGAAGTGGAAGAAAAATGAGCTATTTTATATTTGGATTGATAACTTTGGAGCCTCTTCTTCATTTTCTTAGGATTGATTTCAATTATTTCTTTCATTTTCTTCTTTACTTCATTTGCCATCAACAAGAAGCCATTGACCTTTGATGAAGGTGGACATCCAATTCAGGTGGACTTCTCAGATCCAAAACATGCATCATAATTTGATTTGTTTTTGAAGAAGTTAATAATGATGAGATAATCTTACTTTTTTAGCTGTCCAGACTTTGATTTCTCAGATGAGGGGCTTGCATTACAGGAAGACCTTTGTGATGTAGCATTTTTTTGAGTTGCCTTTTGAGTGTTGGATTTTCTGGGAGGCATTATGAAACTGTTATGTTACAAGAAAAGAGAGTAAGAGGTTGAAAATATAAAAAAGAAAGGAAAAAACATGCCTTGTTAAAATTTTGCTGTCACACTCCATATGACACTCAAAGCAAAAGTCAATCTTTTAACCCATAAATCAGTACACAAATCCATAATCTAAGTGCAAAAAGCCACATCTACCTAGTAACTGCTGTTTCCCTTTGTTGTCTCAATTCAAATGCACTAGCAACTGCACTATCTAAACCATAAATCCAAATTAGTCAATCACCTGCTTATACTTTTCAGCTTTAAGCAAATGTGCAATGAATTAGTGCTAGGATCAATAGTATACTTTCAATAATGGGTTATTGTGTGTCTAAGGGTAATTAAAGGTCTGTGAGTAGGGAAAAGTGTCAGGTGGTCCTTCAGGTCTAGAAGAGTTTTCAAGGAGTTCCAAGGGGGGAAACACTGGATCTCAAAAGATTTAAACTTGGTACTTATTTCTTTTAACTTTTTAAAGACTTTTACTCAAATAATAATCATAAGTAAATGGATTATTTCTATTTTATTTAAGAGTTTAGAATTACAGTTTTACTGTAAATACTAAAATAATAATAAATAGTTTTGTATGTAGTTATAATAAAATAAGTAATTCAGTAATGAATGAATTTTAAAAGCACAAAAGTGAGGGCCTTTTATAGGCAAAACATGAGTGAAATAAAGACACAGAATTTACACTATCTACTGTAAGAATGTGAGAAAGAAGGTGACTAAGAAGGAGTATATATATGACATAAGAAAATAAATTAATTGGTACTTCAACAAGGGTATAAATTTTATTAGTAATAAAGTATGAGTTCCCTTGGACTGTCACAATTAATTACAACACATTTAAGTTAATTTATATTGATTTCATGGAATTCCAGATCTCTCAATGAAGTAATATAATAATTTTAAAGTTTTTTTATTATAATTTTATTTTTAATTCTAATTTCCAATCAACTGCACTATTGAGCACAGTTTTAGGGAGTAAAAATGTATGGGACACTTACTTAAATTAATTATTTACACTACTTAATATGATTAGCTTAGTTGGTTGTAAGTAATATATAAGTAAATGTTAAATAATTAATTAATAAGTATTTAAAAAAAGGCGTGGCTTCACCTCAGTAAAATAATTAATTATTTTACCAGGTAAGTCTAGTAGCCCGGCTGACACTCCCTCACTCTAAAAAAACAGTAAAAAAAATGCTATGATTTTTTCTTTTTATACTTTTTTAGTAAAGTAGGAAGGTTAGATATCTCCTTCCCAGGTATCCAAGAATCATATTCAGATGATTTATTCTTGAATCTCAATAAGTATTCTGTACCTTTTTCAGCAGTGACTATTCTGTCATTCAGAATTTTTTCAATTTCTGCTGTTTCAGTGATTCCATTTGTGGTTTTCTTTGGTCTTCCCCTCCTTTTTGGAAATAAATCACTATTGGATGTGTAAGGTTTCAGAAGAGATATTGGAAAAACAGGATGTTTTTTGTCATATGGAGAATACAAAATAACCTCAACTGAATTGTCTCAAATCATTCTTCTGACAACAAATGGACCAACAAATGGGTCTTTTAATTTGTTATTTCATTTTAAATTGAAGTGGACTGTAGAAATCAACACTTCATCACCCTTTTTAAAAGTATATTCTTTATGGGATTTTTCCCATCTCTTCTTCTCATATTCAAATGATTTTTCAATACATTTTTGAGCATGATTTATGCAAAGTTGTTGCATTTGAAGAAAAGATTTTACACCAGGATGTATATCCAATTTAGGTATTTTATTATTGAGAATTCGGGCAGGATTATTTGGAACATATCCAAGCCAGAGCTCAAAAGGCTTTCTTTGAGTAACAGAATGAACAGTGCTATTATAGGCAAATTCTAACCCAGGAAGTAAGGTAACCCAATCATGAGTTAATCTGTCATTATCTTTATACTCAAGGCCAAAGGCACAGTAACTTCTTATCATGTCCTCTAGAGTCTGAATCATTCTTTCAGCTAATCCATCAGTCTGAGGGTGATGGGCAGTAGATATTTTCAGATCACAACCACAAAAATCCATCAGAGACAACCAGAATTCAGAAGTAAATTTAGGGTCTCTTTCAGAGATTATGGCTTTAGGAAAATCAGCAGTATTAAACATATGAGACCACCATAAGAAAGCTAATTCTTTACTGGAAACATCCTTGTGAGTAGGGATAAATTTACACATTTTTGTGAATCTGTCCACAATAACCCAACAAGAGTTATAACTGTCTTTTCCAGCAATAGGTAATTGTTGGTCAGTCGTCTAGAAGAAGGTAAGAAATATAGGAGAAAAAGGAGAAGAGAAGGAGGAGGATAAGGGAAAATAAAGGAAATAATTTATAATAATATATTTAATTTATTTAAGAGGGAAACAACGGCGAGCAACTTTGAGAGGTGAAAAAAACTTAGAATTTATTAATAATAATATTATTCAATGTAAGGGTTCTGCGCGGAAAACACTTTTAATTACTATCAGACTTAAAGCAACCTTTAATTTGTTATATAGACTTTTAATTAGAATTGTATTACTAATAAAAAAAATATAAACGTAGTAAAAATAGTATTTAATTTGTTGAGTGTATAATAAGTGATGAGTCTACAGGGGATTATCCCAGGCCCTTTTATAGGCAATGGGTCCTCTGAAGCGCTACTATATTTGTAAATACAATGATTAGAATAGAATAAAACAAATATATCAAAGAGTAAATGAAACATAACAATGTAGAGAAAAACATGAAACAAATAATTAAAACCCCAATTAAGAATCCAATTTCCCCGCCATTAATTCCTAAATCAGTAAGTAAAAATAGTGAATAACTAAACAAGATTGGAACATAGGAACTATGAGAAAAATAATTCCAAACAGATGGTACAGTCTGATTTAAGGATATTTTTAAGTGAAACAAAAAAATACTTTGACGCAACAAAACATTTAATTAATCTCAATTTAGTATAAATTAATTAATTGGTTTTTCCTGACACAATTAAGGGTCAAAAGAAGCGTCATTAATTATTGTTTAGTATTATATGAAAGGTGTTATTTAATATATAAATTTAAATAATTAATTTAAATATATTATAAGTCAATTTTACACTTATAATTATAATATATGTTTTTCAATTAATTAAATATAAATTTATAATTATTAAATACATAAAAATGCGCCATGATTTGTAGAATATATTATATTATGTTCAATTTAACTGTATATAAAAATTTATATAACCAATAAATTTAATGTAATACTTGTATATAATAAAATACTTATATAATTTTATTATGCAATAAAATATTAAATTATATTCATTAAATACAATTCTTACCCACTCTTTCAGGTTTTATAAGTTACATATCATTTACTGGACTCCTGGAATAGCCTGGCTGACAGTAATCCTGTTACAAAATCCATGTTTATTATCTGCCATGGTGAATCAGGAGGTTCAATATGTTTCATTAATCCAGCTCTTTTACCAGTCAATCTTTTTGATTTTTGGCAAGAATCACAAGATTCAACATATAATTTTGTGTCTTCAGACATATTAACCCACCAAGCAGTATTTTTAATTCTGATCATTGTTTTTTCAAGATCAAAATGTCCAGCTAATATGTCATCATGACAAATTTTCAAGATGATCTCTTTCATAGAAGGAGGAATAACAATGACATTACTCAACTTTCTTCTATAATATAGATATCCTTCATCAATTGAAAATTTACCTTTTTCCAAAGCTTTTTGGTATTTTAGTGGAAGGGTTTTAATTAATGCTTGTATTGAAGCATTCTTTGGATCATTGAATATGGTGCATAACTTTTTTAAGTCAGTGTCCTTATTATATGAATTCAGAATAAGCTGTAATAGCTCTTCCTCCATATCAACCACATATATCCCATGAATATGAATAATTTCATCATCAGGATCATAAGCAGGATTAGAGTCATTATTTGGTAAAGGTAACCTTGAAAACATATCCACATTTGAGTGAACAATAACAGCCCTATGAATAATTGTCATTCTCCCTCTGTATTCTTAAACAGCTAACTGCCATCTGAACATATGTCTGTTAGGTGTTTGCAAGTTTAAAAGGAATTTAACTGAACTGCAGTCAGTGACAAGTTCAAATTTCTGGTCATCTAGGTAATAATGTAGCTTTTCTAGAGCCCACACTACGGCTAAACATTCAAGCTGAGTGGAACCATATTTCAATTCACTACTTCTCAAGGTTCTTGTAATATAAAAAATTATTCCTCTGATACTTTATCATTCATCACTTGTTTTTGATGGAGGGCAGCACCCAGACCAATAAAACTGGCATCAGTATATAAAACAAATGATTGATTAAAGTCAGGTAAAGCAAGAATAGGTGCTGACATCAAACAGTGTTTGATAGTGTCAAAGGCTCTTTGTCTTTCACTACTCCAGACAAAAGCAACATCTGTTCTAGTTAATTGGGTAAGGGGTAAATCTATGACTTGGTAATTTTTAATATACTTTCTATAGTATCCACACATTCCCAAAAAACTCTGTAGCTCTCTAAATGTAGTAGGAGCCTTCACATGTTGTATGGCTGCCACTTTGTTTTGGTAAACACATATCTGTAAGCCTGAAACAACATGACCAAGAACTTTTAAAGAATGGAAACCAAATTTACATTTCTTCAAAGCAGGTGTCATATTTATCTCATCCATTTTTTGGAACACTTTACACAGGTGGTTGAGATGGTCCTCAAATGTTTTTGGGAATTTAATGATATCATCAATATAAACCATCAGCCATCCTTCAATTATCTCCTGATGGAATTTGTTATCCATGACTTTTTGAAAAACTGAAGGGGAATTTTTAGAGCCAAATGGCATCCTAACATACTTATAAATACCCATATGAGTAGCAATCATCATAAACTTCCGAGAATTTTTCTCAACAGGTACCTGGTGATATCCTTTATTACCATCCAAATAGCTGATATATTTAGCACCCTGTAAGGTAGCATGTATAGAGCTAATTCTAGGTAAAGGATAGATATCATCAACAGTATAAGTATATAGTGCTCTACAATCACCACATAACCTGGCTTTATCTTTCTCATAAGAAATTAGGACAGGTGAGATAACACAATATTTAGGTGTTTCAACTACCTTTTCAATAATATTCATTTTTAAAAGGGTAGAGATATTGTCTTCAATATCTTTTCTCTTTGTGGGAGAAGCAGGATAAGGCTTCTTCTTTAAACTAGGTGGTATATCAGTTAATGGACAAGACAATGAGAGTTTCATTTCTTTTTTAACTAATCCCAGTTCATGTGACCTATGAGCAAAGGCCATAGGAAAAGACTTTATCAAGTTAATGATGGAATCTTTTTCCTCACCAGAAAGTTGTTCTCCAAAAAAGGCATTGTCAATTTCAGACATAAGGGCATGAATTTCTTTTGTAGATCTTCCTTTATATTGAACCACAGAATTACATGTGTTCAATTCTGGTTTTAATAATTTTTTGGGGGAGGAAAACTTAAATTTTCTCTTTCCATTTATCCCCATTGTGAAGCATTGGTTTGAAAGATCTAATTTTATGCCATATTTGGTTAAAATGTCATTTCCTATGATAAACCAACTGCTTAAATTATCATTTTTCATGACAACAAAATCACAAATAGCTCTTACAAAACCATGGTTATATTTAAAAAATACTATGGCCTTGTATTTACCAATGGGGGACAAAACAGAGCCATAACCTATCCAATTTTCAGAAGTGATAGGCATCAGTTTTGATTTACAGTCTTGATCCACTGAAGCCAGTGCTTTTTCAGATACTACACTTCCTCCAGCTCCAGAATCTAGAAAAACTTCCATGCTGGTTTCATTGATCAAGACTGGTGCTTTGAGAGGGGCAATTACAATTGAGCTATCCTCAATGTTCCTTATGATCTCAGCATCCTCAACTGTAGATAAATCATTATTATCAAGATGAATAGTATTTAAATAATGAATATCTTCTTGCAGCATCAAGATTTCTTGTTGAGATTCATATGAAATATTTCTGGCACAATCACTTGAAGTATCATCCAGTTCTATTGTGTCATCAGCCTTCTTGTGGGTTGGTCGTCTAGAAAAAGGAAGAAAAAAAAAGAAGAAGAGGAGGAAAAGGGGAATAGGAAAGAAGGGTTTTTAGGAGGTAAAAGAAATAAAGTAATAAAATAATTTATTTAAAGAGAGGCAACGACGAGTTACTTGAGGGATGACACAAAAATGAGGTTTTATTAAATGACAATATTATTTAAAGTAAGGGTTCTGCGCGGAAAACACTATAATTACTATCAGACTTAAAGCAAACTGTAAATATTTATATAGAATTTAAATTAGAAATTTAATACTAATAAAAATAATAATAAAACGTATTATATTGACAATTTGTTCAGATTTTGTTTGTATAGTAAGTGATGATGATAAATGAGATAAAACAAGGCCTTTTATAGCCAAAGGGACCAATGAGGCGCTATCACTGAGTATATACAAAATAATAATAGGATGAACAAAAAGATAAAAGAAAATAATTGAAACATAACAATGGAGAGAAAAAGATGAAACAAGTAATTAAAATCCCAATTAAGAACACAATTTTCACGCAACCATTTCCCAAATCATTTAAGTAATATAGTGAGTAATTAAACAATCTCTGAGACATGAGAACCATGTGAAAAAGTAATCCAATCAAGTATAACAATATTTTTTATAGATTTTTTAAGTGAAGCAAATGGAATGTTTTGACGCAACAAAATATTGTAATCAATTTTTGTATTAGACTGTAGAAAATTAATAAATTGTTTTGACTATTTAATAACTAGTTGAAACAAGTAATTAATTTTTCTACTGAACCAAATTTAGAATTTTAAATTAATCATAATTATTATAATGCATTTAATATTCAACACAAATAAGGGTCAAAAAACACCGTCAATAATTATGGATAATTTTGAATATGAAAAGGGTTAATTTATATATTTAAATTTAAAAATTAATGTAATTACAGTATAAGATAATTTAATAAGATATAATTATATTATCAACATGTAATTAATTAATTATTCATTAAATACACATAACACCTCTTTTATATGGAATATAATAATTATTTTAATGTATACTTAATTTATATGATAATAAAATTAGTATAAAATTTATTTTAATTATAAAATAATATTTTAATATGATTTATTATGTAATATAAATTTAATATATACACATAATCTGCAATTATTATGTCATTTATTAACTCCAATATAATTGTATGTTTATTACTTGGCTCCTGGGACAGCCTGGCTGACACTTCTCCTCAGTTTGTTCAACATGATTTATCCTCTTGTCACAAACATGGCCTTTCTGCCAAGGCTTGTTGCATTTGAAGCAAGTGATTGTTGCATACTTTTTAGGTGCAACAGGGTCAGAAGGTTTACCAACCTTTTCCAAAGGTTTTTGTTTGTAAGTGGAGGATTTCTCCAAAGGGGTCCTAGGAATGAATCTTCTGGCATCATACTTGTTGTTTAGAAGGATCTCATTGCAAGTATTAATGAAAGAAGAGGGGTCTTTGGAGAACTCAGTCCTAGCCACTATCAAGCCTCTCAGAGACATTGGTAATTTATAAAGGATCCTGTCCTTCCATAACTCAAACTCCATATTTGGGTCCATTGCCCTCAAGATTTTTACAAGTTTCATTAAGAACTCAATGGTTTTATCAGTTGAAGAGCTATATCTAGTTTCCTCATACTGCCTTTGTTGAGCCATTCTGAACTTGGAGCCACCAAATTGTGCTTTAATCAATTTTTTCCAATCTTCCCATGAGTAGTCATTTCTGTCCAGGAGAACAGATTCATACCACATTATGGCAACATTAGTAAACAAAGAAATTAAATTAGACACAATTTCCTCATCTGGGAGTTTGTAAGAATTTTTTAAGTTATCAATTCTGCAAATAAATTGCTTCCAATCAGAAGAAGAATCACCATCAAATGTTGGGTACTGGTCAAGTGTTGGCCAATTCTTTTAAATTGAAGGATTTTCCTTAGTACCAGCTTTTTTCTGAGTAAGGAGCAGCTGTAACTTCTCTAATTGTGCAGTAATATCATTGTTTAATCCTTCTGTTGAAGGTCCTGGTGCATCATCAATTTTTGATGGAAACTCAGTGGTATCAACAGGTATTTCTGAATCTAATTTTACTTTAGATAAACTAGCAACAGGTAAACTTGGAGCATCCTGTACCCTATGTTCCTTCAAGGCAGTTTCAGAATATTTTTGATCATTAAACAATGAATTCAATTTTTCTTCAATGGTTGTTAGTCTGGTTTTCACTTTTGGAAGACTAGATAAACTCTCATTGACTTTTGCAAAAGATAACTGGGTTTTATTTTGAAAATATAAATAATGATCACTTAATCTTTTCAGGCTCATCTTATCTACCTCTAGCTCCAGGAAACAGGTAGATACAGTATCTTTCAGTTTAGAAAAATCATTTTTGATATTTTGCCATAAAGCAACTTTTTTTTCATGGGTTGCTTTGTAATGAAACAAATCATCAGAAACTCTCTGTAACTCACTCCTTAATGCTTGATAACCCTGTTCAGTTAACAAACTATTATATTTATGAGTAAATTGCATGTTGTTCATTGTATGATTTTGTTTAGAAATTATATCCTTCAAATATTCATCATTGATGTTAGCTACATCTGGAGTGTTTCTCAGTAAGGAAAAAAATAATAAAAATATAATAATAAAAATAAATTCCAAATTACCAGACACCTCCCCCTGTAAAATGAGCATATTAATGCCACTTACAGAGTGCTGAGTAAATGGAAATACATAGCAAATGAAGATTGAAGGGTAACCCACAAATAGTAATATCAATAATTACCACGATATATACGATGTTTAGTCAGTATATGAACCTAAGTATTGGAGCGTGGTTTGATTCCCATTCGCAGCAAAAACTTTTGTCACGTGACGTATGACGTTCATCGTTTTCTCGCCTCTCTCGTCCTTTACAGGTACTCGTACACCAATGGTCCCTTTGATTACGCCTCAATTAACGTTGTGCCATCGATATTTCGGAAAGGTTCCCAATTGTCAAGGTCCCCTTTTGGTCTAGAAGATTTGGTACGGGGTTTCTACGAGGATTTTACGGATTATAATGGATTCTCAACAAGTGGTACGTATTTCTTTATCAAAGTGATTTAATTACTCAAATAAAGGAAGTAGATTTAAAATATTGATATAATTTATAGATCAGAGTTACATTATTGTAAATACTAATGTTATAAAATATAAGAATAAGCTTTATGTTTGTAATTGTAATAAAATAATGTAGTAAAGGAATGACGGAAAAGCACAAAAAGGAGGGGCCTTTTATAGGCAAAATGTGAGAAAACAAAACACGGGATTAATATCTCCTAATACAAGAGTATGAGAAGGAAAAGTTAAATAAAAGAAAGTATGTGAAACAATAGAATCTATACTAAATGGAGCATCAAGGAAGATATCAGTATTATTTGAAATAAAACTTAAGTTTCTCTTGATTGTCACATTTAATACTAAACATTTGATTTTAAAATGTAGATTCAACGGTATTTACAATTCTTAATAAAAGAATTTATATTTAATAGAATTTTTAATTATTTTTTAATACTAATTTTATTCCTACTCCTCTGTATGATTGATCACCGGTGTTAGGGAATAAAATATGTATGGAACATGTACTTATTATCTTTTATTAATTATCTACCTTTCTTAATGTACTTAACTAGTTATTTTTAAGTTATACATAAGTAGTTTAAATAATTAATTATTTTATTAATAAGTATTAAAAAGGTGTAGCTTCACTTCAGTAAGATAATCAATTATTTTACTGGGTGAGTCTAGTAGCCTGGCTGACACTTCATGTCGGCCGGTCGTCTAGAAGAAGGAGAAAAATAGAAGAAGGAATGAGAGGAGGAGAAGGAGGAAAGGAGTATGGGTAATAAAAGAAATAAAATTTAATAAAATTATTTAATTTATTGAGAGAAAACAACGATGAGTGAGCTGAGAAGAGACAACAAATTGGTTTTATAAATATTATTATTTTTTAAGTAAGAGTTCTGCGCGGCAACCAATATAATTACTATCAGACTTAAAGCAACCTTTAATTTGTTATATAAAATTTTAATTAGAATTTTATTACTAATAAAAAGAATATAAACGTAATATAAAAATTGTATTTAAATTGTTGAGTGTATAATAAGTGATAAGGCTACAGGGGATTATCCAAGGCCCTTTTATAGGCAATGGGTCCTCTGAAGCGCTACTATATCAGTAAATACAATGATTAGAAAGGAATAAAACAAACATATCAAAAGAGTAAATGAAACATAACAATATAGAGAAAAACATGAAACAAATAATTAAAAGCCCAATTAAGAATCCAATTTCCCCGCCATTAATCCCCAAATCAGTAAGTGACAATAGTAAATAACTAAACAAGAGTGGAAACATAGGAACTATGAGAAATATAATTCCCAACAGATGGTACATCCTGATTAGAGGACATTTTAAGTGAAACAAAAAATAATTTGACGCAACAAAGCAATTAATCTCAATTTAGTCCAAATTAATTTATTTGTTTTTTCTAACACGATTAAGGGTCAAAAGAAGCGTCCTTAATAATTGTTTAGTATCATATGAGAGGTATTAGTTAATATATAAATTTAAGTAATTAATTTAAATATATTATAAATCAAATTTACACTTGTAATTATAATATATGTTTTTTAATTAATTAAATATAAATTTATAATTATTAAATATATAAAAATGCGCCATTATTTGTAGAATATATTATATTATGTTCAATTTAATTGTATATAAAAATATATATAACCAATAAATTTAATGTAACATTTGTATATAATAAAATTCTTATATAATTTCATTATGTAATAAAATATTAAGTTATATTCATTAAATACAAGTCTTACCCACTCTTTAAGGTTTTATAATTTATATATCATTTACTGGACTCCTGGAATAGCCTGGCTGACACTCCCTCACTCTAAAAAAAAACAATAAAAAAAATGCTAAGATTTTTTCTTTTTGTATTTTTTCAACAGAGCAGGCAGATTTGAAATTTCTTTTCCAGGTATCCATGCATCATGTTCAGATGATTTGTTCTTATATCTCAATAAATATTCAGTACCTCTTTCAGAAGTGATAATTCTATCATTGAGAATTTTATCAATTTCTGCTGTTTCTGTGACTTCCTGAGGGTTCTTCTTAGGTCTTCCTCTTCTTTTTGGAAATAAGTCACTGTTGGAAGTATAAGGTTTAAGCAAAGAAATGGGAAAGACAGGATGTTTCCTATCATATGGAGAATACAATACAACTTCTACTGCATTATCACCAACCATTCTTTTAACAACAAATGGTCCTACAAAAGGATCTTTTAATTTGTGGTTACCTTGTAAATTGAAATGGACAGTAGAGATCAACACTTCATCACCCTTGTTAAATGTGTATTCTTTATGGGATTTATCCCATCTTTTCTTTTCATATTCAAATGCTTTATCAATACAACTCTGAGCATGTTTTCTGCATAGCTGTTGCATTTGCATAAAAGATTTTACACCAGGGTGTAGTTCCAACTTAGGTAATTTATTATTGAGAATCTGAGCAGGAGTGTGTGGGACATAACCTAACCAAAGCTCAAAAGGCTTTTTCTCAGTGACAGAATGAACAGTGCTATTATATGCAAATTCAAGACCAGGCAAAAGAGTGACCCAATCATGAGTAAATCTGTCATTGTCTTTATATTCTAAACCAAAGGCACAATACCTTCTAATCATATCTTCCAGAGTTTGAATCATTCTTTCAGCTAGACCATCAGTCTGAGGATGGTGAGCTGTAGACAATTTCAACTCACAGCCACAAATATCCATCAAAGAGGTCCAAAACTCAGAAGTGAATTTTGGATCCCTATCAGAGATAATGGCTTTTGGAAAACCAATAATATTAAACATGTAAGACCACCATAAGAAAGCTAATTCCTTGGTGGATACATCTTTGTGGGTTGGAATAAATTTGCACATTTTTGTGAATCTATCAACTATTACCCAACAAGAGTTAAAGCTGTCTTTACCTGCAACAGGAAGACCAGTGACAAAATCCATATTAATGATTTGCCAGGGAGCACTAGGTGCTTCAATATGTTGTAATAACCCTGCTCTTTTACCTGTTAACCTTTTAGATTTTTGGCAGGAATCACAAGATTCAACATATAATTTTGTGTCTTCAGACATATTAGCCCACCATGCAGTGTTTTTGATTCTAATCAATGTTTTTTCAAGATCAAAATGACCAGCTAATATGTCATCATGACAAAGTTTGAGGATAGTTTCTTTCATTGAAGGAGGAATAACAATTACATTGGTAAGCTTCCTTCTATAATAAATATAACCATCTTCAATAGAAAACTTTCCTTTATTTAAAGCATTTTGGTATTTTGCAGGAAGAGTTTTTATTAATGCTTGAATTGAAGCATTCTTAGGATCATTCAAAATAGTAACTAATTTATTTAAGTCAGAATCTTTATCATATGAATCCAGTATTACTTGTAATAACTCTTCTTCCATATCAACTATAAATATACCATGTATATGAACAGTGTCATCCTCAGGTACATAAGCAGGATTGGAGTCATTATTTGGCAGAGGCAATCTGGAGAGCATATCAACATTAGAGTGAACATTTCCAGCTCTGTGGATAATAGTCATCCTTCCTCTGTATTCCTGAACAGCAAGTTGCCACCTGAACATATGTCTGTTAGGTGTTTTGAGGTTTAAGAGAGATTTCACAGCACTACAGTCAGTTACCAACTCAAATTTTTGGTCATCCAAGTAGTAATGAAGTTTTTCAAGAGCCCAAACAACTTCTAAGCACTCCAATTGAGTGGCACCATATTTCAATTCACTATTTCTTAAGGTTCTTGAAATATAACAAATTACAACCTCTGAGGATTTATCATTAATAATTTGCTTTTGGTGAAGGGCAGCACCCAGACCAATAAAGCTAGCATCTGTATAAAGTACAAATGGCTTGTTAAAATCTGGGAGAGCCAATATAGGGGCTGTCATTAAGCAATTTTTCAATTTATTAAAAGCTTTCTGACAGTCATCATTCCAGAGAAAAGCAACATCTTTTCTGGTTAGTTTTGTAAGAGGCAAGGCTATGACCTGATAATTTTTAATATATTGTCTATAATAGCCACACATACCTAAAAAACTTTGGATTTCTCTTACAGAAGTTGGTGCTTTCACATTTTGAATGGCAGCAACTTTATTATGGTCTACACAAATTTGTAAGCCTGACACAACATGGCCAAGGACTTTCAAAGATTGAAAACCAAATTTACACTTTTTTAAAGATAAGGTCATATTGATTTCATCCATTTTTTGGAAAACTCTATTTAAGTGAATCATATGTTCATCAAAAGTTTTAGAAAAAACAATAATATCATCAATATAAACCATGAGCCAACCTTCAATAATTTCTTGATGGAAAGTGTTATCCATGACTTTTTGGAAAACTGAAGGAGCATTTTTAGGGCCAAATGGCATCCTAACATACTTATATATTCCCATATGAGTAGCAATAAGCAAAAAATTTTGAGAATTTTTCTCAACTGGAACTTGATGATAACCTTTATTACCATCCAGACAACTAATAAATTTTGCACCTTGCAAGGTAGCATGTATTGAATTAATTCTGGGTAAAGGATAAATATCATCAACAGTATAAGTATTTAAAGCTCTGTAATCTCCACATAATCTAGCTTTATCTTTTTCATAAGAAATTAAGACTGGGGAGATGACACAATATTTGGGGGTGACATCCACTTTCTCAATGATATTCATTTTCAATAATGTTTCAATATTATCTTCAATATCTTTTCTTTTTGATGGAGAAGCAGGATATGGTTTTTTCTTAAGGGAAGGAGGAATATCACTCAAATTACAGGATAAGGTAATTTTCATCTCTTCCTGAACAATTCCCAAGACATGAGAACCATGAGCAAAAGCCATAGGGAAAGAGGTAATAGAGGCAACAATAGAATCCTTTTGTTCATTAGTCAAATGATCACCAAAAGAAGCGGTATTTATTTCATGTAATAAATCATCCATTTCAGTTGTTGTTCTACCTTTACATTGGGTCAGTGAGTTACAAGATTTCAACAAATGCCCAGAAGGTTTAGGAGAAGAAATTTTGAATTTTCTTTTCCCATTCATTCCTAAGGTAAAGCAATTATTTGCTGGGTCCAGTTTCACACCAAACATGGTTAAAATATCATTTCCCATAATAAACCAATTGCTCAAATTATCATTTTTCATGACAACAAATTCACAAATAGCTCTGACAAAACCACCATTATATTTGAAGAATACAGAGGTTTTGTATTTGCCAATAGGAAATAAGGTAGAACCATACCCTCTCCATTTTTCAGAAGTTATAGGCAATAATTTACTCAAATATTCCTTATCCACTGAAGCCAAAGCTTTTTCAGATACTACACTTCCTCCAGCACCAGAATCAAGAACTACATCAACATTTTTACCATTAATGATAACAGGTGCCTTTAAAGGGGATATAGGAATAGAATTGTTAGTAATATCTTTAATTATTTCAGCATTTTCTACTGAAGATAAATTCAATACACAATCTTCAGATATATTATTTAAATAATGGACATCATGTTCTAACATTAAAACATCTTTAACAGATTCATTGTCATAGGAGATATTACTTTCACAGTCACTGGAAGAATTATTGACATCCAGTTCAACTTCATCAGTGTCTTCATTTTGTTCAACAAGATGAATTTTCTTGTCACAAACATGACCCTTCTGCCACGGTTTGTTACATTTATAACAAGTATTTGTTGCATATTTTTTAGGTGCAACTGGGGCAGAGGGTTTACTAGATTTTTCTGGGAGCTTTATAGAAGGTTTATTCTGATCATTATAAGATTTACTAAGGTAATTCTTTGGTTCATATCTATGGTTGAGTAGTACTTCATTACAGATATTAATGAAAGAAGAATTTTCCCTTACATGCTCAGTTCTAGCAACAATCAAATCCCTAAGAGAATTTGGTAATTTATACAAGATTTTATCTCTCCAAATATCATAATCCATCTTTGGATCAATTGCTCTAAGGATTTTAGTTATTTTCATCAGAAAAACAATGGGCTTTTCAACAGAGGAGGATACATATCTAGTATTCTCATACAGTCTTTTCTGAGCTAACCTGAATTTTGAACCACCAAACTGATTCTCAATCAAGGATTTCCAATCATTCCATGTATAATGATTGTTATCTAAGAGGACAGATTCATACCACATCAAGGCTACATTGTAAAATAAAGAAATTAGCTTAGAAACAATTTCCTCATCAGGTAGTTTATAAGATCTCTTTAAATTATCAATTCTTTGGATAAAGTGTTGCCAATCAGAGGAAGAATCACCATCAAAGGTAGGATATTGGTCTAACTTAGGCCAATTTTTCTGACTACTGGGATGGTCCACTTTTTGGTTTGAATTATTTATTAGTAATAATTCCTGAAGTTTAGCCAGGTGTTCAGAAATTTCATTATTTACAGAAACAGCTGGTGCATGACCATCACAAGATTTTTTGCTAGTAGCAAAAGATTTTACAGACTCATTGTCAGTTTGTTTAATGGTTGAAATATGAGGAAGAAAGGATGAACTTTGTTCAGGTTTTTTCCCTTTATTTTTATGCAGCTTATTTGCAGAAATCTCATTTAATTCATTATTGATGGTTAAGGTTGAGAACTTTTCCTGTAGGTCAGACACATAGTTTCTTATTCTTGGAATTTCAGACATCTGGTCATTTACTTTTGCAAGAGATAGAACATTTCTGTCCTCAGAAACTGAGTGATTGGTACTTAGTGCATGGAAGTCATTTTTTAGTTTCTTAACCTCATTTTGTAGAGATTTTATTTCATTTTTGAATGAATAATTTTCCTCAATAAGGGGTTTCAATTCACTAAATGTCTTATGTAGACTGATATTTCTATCTGAGATAGCTCTATGGTCACTTCTTATTTGTTTTTGTTGACTAAGAACAATATTTAAGGTTTCTTTGATTTTTAAATAAGCTGTATCTTGTACAGAAGAACTCACTTTACATTGCAAGTGTAAATTATTTAATCTATCATTTTCATGGATTAACACATCTCTCACATGTTTGTCTTTCACAATATTAAAATCAAGGGTATCTTTCAATATTTCCTCAGAAGTTTTTTCAATTAAGGTATAGATTTCAGGGGGAACAGAATCATTTTTAATTGCAAGAGAAGGATTAATTAAAGATGTAGAAGTTAAATGTAAAGGTTCATCAAATGACAATTTGCTAATTACATCAATAGGGCTACTAGTTACAGGAAGCTGTCTTTTAACAGGTTTAACTGTTCTTTCACCATGTTCAATAATATTACCTGCAGAAGAAGATTTATTAGAAAACATGCCCAAGTGACTATCAACCAAATTACTTACCATGGCAGAGGAGGAAACTTCCCCTGGGACTGGGTTTGGGATTGTGCTTGGGCCTTCTTTCTCCTGCTTTGTTGGTAGGGATGAGGAGGTGGATGGAAATTGGGTGTTCTGGATGGGCCAGGCTGATGATGAGGAGGGTGTTGCACATTCTGTTGGTAGTGACTCATTAGATAATCCCATTTCCATTGCTCTACTTCCATAGTATTTGGATTTTGGATGGTTGAGCTGGGTGGCTGTGAAGGTTGAGCCTGAAATTGAAGCTGATTGGGAGGCAATTGAGGAGGGGCCTGGGCCTGAATCTGGTTCCTGAGTTCTTGGACCTGATCCCACAATGTGTCTACCTTTGCTTTGTACGTCATATTTTCTGTCTTCAACTCTTTTATATGACTGGATAGGTTGCTGATTTGTTGTGGCAGAGGAAGCTTTTTTATTTTGAAGCCTTTTGGAAGACCTTCTTGAGGCACTAGAGGCTTTACTTCCTTCTGTGGTACTGGGGGAAGGGGGTTTGGTTTGTTTGCATTTCCTGTCATTTCCACATCCTGCAGTATGTGAATTTTTTGTGTTAACATAAGATTTTTTATGACCAACTTTAGAAGAACTTACAGTGTCAGCATCATAGTCAATTTCTATCTCATCCACTTGCATGTTATCCATTTTTTCTGTCAAATTGTTGGACATACTAGTGGGAAGATTAATATTTTACTTTGTACTTTATAAAAAAAATAATCAAAGTTAGTCAATAATTTGCTCCAAATAATATAAAAAAAATTTTTTAATTAATTAAATTATAGAAAAAATAACTTTCAATATAAAGTAATAATTAAAAAATTAATTTTTTTTAAAAAAAATGGATTGCAAGTTTAAATTGGGAATAACAAGTTAGTTAATTCAACCAATTAATTACCAATATTAAATATGGCAATATATTGGGACTAAGCACAATGTACTTTTAAGTCAACCAAAAATTAACAATAATTAATAATAATAAAAAAATTAAATTAATAATTCAATTTGTATTAATAATAATGTCAATTCTTCTAGGACTAAGAGGATTTAACACTCTATAATGGTCAACTAGGAAAAAAAAAATTTTTTAAAATTGAACACTTACACTCAGTGAATCAGCAATTAAGCCACAATCACTGTTATTGCAATAAAAATATAGTAATATGAGTGAGAGGCGCAAAGGTGAACTTACTATAGTGATCGAAAAATCACTTCAAAATAATATAAAAATTAATATTATATAAACCTAATATGTCGAACCCAAGTTCGAAACACAGTCGCGGCAAAAGTTTCGTTTTGCTAGGTGGTCCGTGCGTTTTGTCGTTCGTCGCCAGGCTTCGATCGTCGTCGTCGTTTGGAAAGGCCCTCAGTTGTTAGCCGGTCGTCTAGAAGAAGGAGAAGGATAGAAGAAAGAAAGAGAGGAGGAGAAGGAGGAAAGGAGTATAGATAATAAAACAAATAAAATTTAATAAAATTA
This sequence comes from Hemileia vastatrix, assembly GCA_030280995.1. Lineage (NCBI taxonomy): Eukaryota > Fungi > Basidiomycota > Pucciniomycetes > Pucciniales > Zaghouaniaceae > Hemileia > Hemileia vastatrix. The sequence continues at coordinate 13,808,860 of JASXTE010000016.1, forward strand.
TTTAATTTATTGAGAGAAAGGCAACGACGAGTGAGCTGAGAAGAGATAACAATTTGGTTTTATAAATATTAATATTATTTAAGTAAGAATTCTGCGCGGCAACCAATATAATTACTATCAGACTTAAAGCAACCTTTAAATTGTTATATAAAATTTTAATTAGAATTTTATTACTAATAAAAAGAATATAAACGTAATATAAAAATTGTATTTAATTTGTTGAGTGTATAATAAGTGATGAGGCTACAGGGGATTATCCAAGGCCCTTTTATAGGCAATGGGTCCTCTGAAGCGCTACTCTCTTTGTAAATACAATGATTAGAATGGAATAAAACAACTATATCAAAAGAGTAAATGAAACATAACAATATAGAGAAAAACATGAAACAAATAATTAAAAGCCCAATTAAGAATCCAATTTCCCCGCCATTAATCCCCAAACCAGTAAGTGACAATAGTAAATAACTAAACAAGAGTGGAAACATAGGAACTATGAGAAATATAATTCCCAACAGATGGTACATCCTGATTAGAGGACATTTTAAGTGAAACAAAAAATAATTTGACGCAACAAAACAAGCAATTAATCTCAATTTAGTTCAAATTAATTTATTTGTTTTTTCTAACACAATTAAGGGTCAAAAGAAGCGTCCTTAATAATTGTTTAGTATCATATGAGAGGTATTAGTTAATATATAAATTTAAGTAATTAATTTAAATATATTATAAATCAAATTTACACTTGTAATTTTAATATATGTTTTTTAATTAATTAAATATAAATTTATAATTATTAAATATAAAAAATGCGCCCTTATTTGTAGAATATATTATATTATGCTCAATTTAATTGTATATAAAAATATATATAACCAATAAATTTAATGTAACATTTGTATATAATAAAATTCTTATATAATTTCATTATGTAATAAAATATTAAGTTATATTCATTAAATACAAGTCTTACCCACTCTTTAAGGTTTTATAATTTATATATCATTTACTGGACTCCTGGAATAGCCTGGCTGACAAAAACTGCTAAATCCCTTTTGATTATTAAGTTCCAACCCTTTGTGAGATTAACCTGAATATTTAGTGTTACTATAAATTACATTATTATTCACCTCAAACTTATCTTGAAACAATAATAATTTATCTTTGATTTATCTTTGAATCACTCCCTCAAAGCATTCCTCTGTGCTTCAAAGTAGACTTCAATCCCCTTTTCCAATCTCACTTACCCAGGAACACCCTTGACCTTGTGCATAGGCTGTTTGGTGACAGTTGCAATAAAATGTTTCAAATCTCAGTGAGGTGTGTGTGCTGAGGATTGATGAGGGGATTGAGTTCTGGGTGTCTCATGTGACATGAACAGGATGGGCAAGGAAGGGATGATGTGGCCAACATGTGGTTGTGAGAAAAAAAATTGGGAAAAAAGTGCTGATTTGGTTTGAAATGTGCACTTAAGTTAAGTGTGGACTTGCCAGAACTGACACCCCCTATTAAAGGTGTTTCTTCCACATCCAAATACAGAATATTAATGAAACAAGTTTCAGCCACAGAACTAATTCTGTGATATTCTAAATTGATTGAATTAAGATTTTGGTAATAATTGATTTACAGTAAGTCCTCTATCACTTGACAGTTATATTTTTTTTTCAAAAAAGAACATTTGCTCCAAATGGGAAAACCTATCTATCTCACACTCGTTAAAGAAACTGTGCTGACACGGTTAAACCCTGAGTGACACAATATATTTCCGTTTAGCGATGATTCAAGATATGAGCTTAAAAGTATCTCGGAGATCAATGGACTCATTTTTATGTGTGATTGTATTTTTTTTTTCTCTGTAATCATTCTGTATGTACAGCTAAACCGGAAAAGCTGGTGATTTTCTTGACACTTATTCTCTGCCAACAGCGACCTAAACTCATGTTTTTGGTGGGAGATTGTAGACGAGAAACCCGCTAGCTTTTCAGGTTTTGTTGTATTTTGGTGTTTTTTATATTTCCAGGTTTTTTTTTTTTTTTTTTTTTTTTTTAATATTCAACAATTCAAAATCAAGAATCAACCCCAATTTGACACTCACAAGATGATGTACATCATAAATTACTTTTTAGCTATATTAGAAATGGTTGGTGCAGTTTTTTTAAAAAAACTTGAACCCTTTAGACAGAAACATTGATATCTGGCAGTAACGTTATCCTATATGCCCCAAAATTTGCAAGTTTTATTGTCAAAAGTTAATGTTTCTGTCAAAAGGGGTTAAGTTTTTGCGAAAAACTGCACCAACCATTTCTAATATAGCTATTTTTTCGGGCTAATCGAAGGAATCTAAATCCTCCTAACGAATATCAAGGAAAAAATGACGCTCATGTCTTTGAACGTGGCGCATACATTTCCCACTAATAACCAACATTAGGTATCGTGCTAAATTGAGTAGAAAAATGAAACACGTATTGATATACACCTCAATCGTCACTTTAAACTAAATAGTGGATTGAGGAGGGAAAAAACCTCGGTAAATTTTCCCTCGAAAATCAATATCAGTAGAAAAATTGACAGGCATAATTGAAGAAGCTGAAAAACTTGTAGACTCTTCACAAACTAGTGAAGACCCTGCTTGATTCAGATTGAAACAATTGCTACATGGATACAGGATATGAAGTTTCAGTCTATTTAAAACAAAACTCAAGGCCTGAATTGGTTGACAATGTAACGCTGAAAGTTTGTCTGAGGTATATGTTACATAATTGACGCTAGGGCCAGCAAGCGTTAAGGAAAAGCCAATTGATTCAGCTCGTATGCGTCAAACAATACATACAGACAAATAAACAAGTCTCAGACAGAAAGACAATCAGAAATCTTGTTATCAAACAAGTACTATGTGATATCAATCCTTAGATAACCTGATAGTGAAGTGCTCCTATGATGATTATGAAAGGGCCCAAACATGCAAACACCGTTCCCCTGAACTGTGGAACTCCTGAGCTTGTCAAGGTCTATTTTCCTACCAAGAAAGGGTTACTAAAGCCAACTTTCCAGTGGTCTGGTAAGTATGTATTATCTTTTAGAAGCATAGAGATACTAGCACTATTTGTCCTATAGTTCTAGCAAGGATTTTTCAACTGCTAAAAATTGTTTTTATATTTCAAATTACAACTATAGGTAGGACAAAGCTTAAAATTTACATGAATGAAACAAGAATAAAAATTCAGCCCCTTGATTGGCGAAAAAGAGCTTATTTCAGATTTCTAAATTCAAGCTGGGCAGTAAAATCATAGCAATTGATACAGCTAATCCTAGAAAGCTTGAGGTTGTCTTACATCCCGTCCCCCGCGAAAATTATGAGTCAAGGTCAACTGATCTATGTCAATGGCGGGGGATTAGAGACAAGACAGCCGCAAGCTTTCCAGGATTAGCAGTATTTAGATGAAGATGTATGTATGTACAATAAGATGACATGTTTCCAATTCATAAAAAGGAAGAGCTAGTCGGACACATCATACACATCAGGCATATTCTATTTTTGGAAAACATGGACCTTATTTTCTGGGGGGGGGGGCAGTTATCTGGTAACAACTAGTTATACCACACCTATTAGACAGCGTTTACAACAAAAATAATGAGATTCTAACCCTAACTTTTAAAAATAATAAGAGTGAGCAAGTGATACTGCTAACTTGATTGAGGAAATGACACTGCTAACTTCTTGAGCGAGCGATACTGTTAACTGATTCGAGTGAATGATACTGCTAACTTGCTTGAGTGAACGATACTGCTAGTATAATGTATGTAATTACAATATGTAGAAGAGGTTTTAAGGCAGAAATAAAGAGATAAAAGCATAGTTTGACTGAAAAAGATGAAATAAGCTTCGTCGTTTCCAAAAATAGTATATGACTGATGTGCACGATGTGTCCGACTAGCTTTTCCCTTCATAAAAGTTAAACGGACGGTACAACTATTTGGAAAAACCTTGCTCTTTTTTTCCCCCTCATACCCTGCGAAAAGCAACCTAAACTCATATTTTTGGCGGTAGATGGAAGGCAAAATCAGAGCAAGCTTTTTTTAAATAGCTGTATAATGACACACACCGGTAAACTGAATTGAAAGTGTTCAGTGCATGCCAGTTGCATCAAAAAAAAAAAAAAAAAAAAAAAAAAAATCAGTTCAAGCGTATATGCTCAAGAGTTTGTCAACTTAGAATGTATCTTATAATTATGTGTCATCTAGCAATATTTGAGACCCGAGATGTTTCAGAGTGAACACAAGCCAGACTTTTTCCACAATGCTGCTGTCCGTGCCTTTTTTTGGATTGGGAGCGAACAAGGCTTGCTCCTTGGGTTATAGCAAATGTTCTGGCTGCTTATTCTTCTTCATCTAGATTTTGAGAAGTAATTGAATTTCCAATCATTGGTAGCATTGAAAAGAGAACCAGAGCTGTTTTGCTGCGAAAGACTGAAAGTAAAGATACTGAGCAAACTATTTTATAACTCTCTACACCTAGAGGCAATTTTTATTTATTTAAATCTAAAAGCAGGTTTTGTTTTTTTGCTCAATATTGCTAGATGTCACATAATTACAAGATATATTCTAGGTTGACAGATTCTTGAGTTTTTACGCTTGAACTGAATTGATTGTTTTTTTTTTCGATGCAAATGGCGTGCACTGAACATTTTCAATTCAATTTGCCGGTGTGTCCTTATACCGCTCCAAATTAAATCGAGATTTTCATAGGATTAATACACGTTAGAAACGGTTGGAGATTAGCGATTGGTACAGCTATTTGGAAAAACCTTGCTCTTTTTTTGCCCCTCATCCCCCACCAAAAGTGACCTAAACTCACACCACAAGAAAGTCGACGACGTTTTATGCTATACGTCACCCAATTGTTTTATATGTCGGTTGATATTTTGGTCATTTTTCATCTTTTTTGCTGACAAATGAAGAAAACCGCAACCGACAGATGAAACGCTCGGATGACGTGTAATATAAAACGTCGTCAAATTTCCCGTGGTGTCATATTTTTGACGGGGGATGGAAGGCAAAAACACAGCAAGCTTTTTTTAAATAGCTGTACCAAGTTCTGAAATACCGCGTGATTATTTTGAGTCATCCACTAAATGCTAAAAAAAATAAACAAAGAATGTGATTTTCTTTCACAGGCAGATTAAGCAACAATGAGTCAAGAAAGTCATACGTGAGATGTATAGCGTTCATCATTTGTGCACCTGCATTTACATTTGATAATGAAAAATAAGATATAAGTGATGGCTAGTACAACTAATTCAATAAAGCTTGCGGCTTCCTGAACAATTTCTCCTCTCCTGCTCCCCCACAATGTGAGTTTAGTCTAGCTCACCTGGTGCATCTGGCCCATTGGATTGTTCCAACCCTGATCCCTCAAGGTTACCTCTCCCAGATTTATATTCTAAGAGAATAAGGAGAAAACATGATGTTCAGGATGTCGCAAGATCCTCTGAATTAGATGTATCCACTTTTCTTAAAAATATTTTTTTACTTGGTGTGATTAGAGTATGCATACAAATCAAAAGCAACAGCCTTCTTCCCAGCAATGTCACTCATCACGCTTGAGACACATGTGAGACCGTAGCTTTTTGAATGGTTAGAAAAGATGGTTTTTTCAATAGAGTTTCTCTGTGAAAAAATGCAGAGTTTAGACCAAATAATTCACGCTCGGTTTTGATTATCAAACAACCTCAAGACTTCACATGTAATGTTTAATGACTGATGATTGAATTTTGACTAACACATTAAATCCATTATGAGTTAATAGTGCAAATTTTAGCCAATCACATGAAAATCATTTTTTACTTCAGGGCGTAACAGGAGCGAAAATAGCGAATATCATGAATTGATCGTCATATGCACACCCCTCACGCATGAAAGCCTTTTAGAGGCTAGATTTGAAGGTGTAGGCTGACTAGTTCTTTATATACTCAGTACAGTGTACACCAGAAGAACTAGAAGTTGCGGAGGATGAATCGGAATAAAGCCATACCCACCCACCTATATGCACACATAGCAAAGGCATACATAGAGCCTCACAGATACAAACACCGACTTGCATGCATGATAAATATCTGTGGGCGTGTGCATGTATCGAATGCACGTGCCTTCCAGATAATATGTTACAACTACCATCCTTCAGCCTGATAAGAATTGTGACCACAATGCGAGTGAGATAAGAATTGTATTCTAGAAGTGCAAGATTGTTTTAGTATATAAAGTACAGGTTTGGAAGAGTCCAGAATCAAACAACTTCCCAATACAATTGTTTGAAAAGGTGAAAAATTGTATTTGGCACCGGAAATCGGGCTTTGAAGAAGAATGAGAATAGAGCAAAAGAAGAAAACGGAATGAATGAAAGTATGGATTGTTGCTATGAGGTTATATTCAATCACGTCTAGATCACAGAAGCGGACGCCAGTACATTCAAAGACAATATGGCAGTTTTTTTGTGATTAAATCAAGATAAACAAGGAGTCCCAACATATTAGATGATATCATAAGAAGGAAGTAGCGCAAGACAGCGAAGAAACTACAAATAAAGAGGCCAAATCAACATTGTTCACCTCTGGTTTATGCTCTAAATGTATACACAACCGCTTGGGGCTGACAGTGATATATTAGTTTTCAATCAACCTGAAAAAGAAGATAGATGCAAATGGAAAGAATCAGGGTCTCAGTGAACAGTTTTGTAATGTGATGGGTCCCCAAGGCCTCAATTGATTTGCGTTTTCACGTTTGCGATAGAGAAAAAAACTTCTTGCGAATATATATATGTGCGTTGTCTGAATAATTCTTAACCAAACATGATGCATGCATACAATACATATCAACTCAATTGACATACGTGTATGCACGTATATAGGTCGTGTTCAATAGCGCTTCTAGTCTAGGTAAGATAAAAAAAAGTAAGGGATGTGAGGACTATATTGTACTGATTGATTGAATTAATACTGAGCAAGCAAGTTGGAGTTTGTGATTTACTTAAAAAAAGCCAAAGAAAGTGGCCAAAAATAACTCTAGTGTTCATTGGCGACTGAACTAGACTGTCTCAATGTTTATGCACGTCTGTATGTCAATACAGCCATACAAGAAACATGCTCGAAAACAAGCTCAATCTGATTTGATAGTTTTTTTTTCCTCGTGTAGCGAGGTATGGGCTTCCTCCGTGCCGAAAGGTGGACGCAGACAGGATAGCTGGTGAAAAAAAAAAAGCGAAAAAAGAGATAAAAATAAACAAGAAAAAAAGCGGAAAAATGAGTCTGAGGGGAATACAATTCCATATATATATATATATATATATATATATAGTCTTAGGTGGTGCATACACTCCATCCCCTCTCCCTTACTTTCTTCTATTCGCTTGTCTGCCCGATTAACTCTTTCGGTAATCAACTCAAACTTGCTTCTCTAACCTCATTGGCTTGCTGGTTTGTATTGGTTCCCTTGATTTAGCATTGCACATTAGAAGTGTTTCACTCTGTTATACGTATCTCTTTTTGTTTTTCACACTCCAACTCATTGCTGTCTTATCTCTCTTTGTTTTTTTTTCCCACTATATCTTCGCTTCTGATTTGTTTCACAATCTTGTAGCGACGCATTTAACTAGCAAAGCCTTATCCTGCACATTTTTCTACTTTGATTTTGTTGATCATTTTGATATTTTTTATCTTGTGCTTGTGATTCGCCATTTCCTCCAGCTCTCTCTCCTTGATATATCTCAATTCTTTCCTGCCTTTCCATTATGACTCCTGCCATTACCGCAGTTGCGGCGCCTACATCCGCTGTTCAGATCCTAGATAATTCACTCGCCCCCATGCGCACGTCCTCGGATCCTTCTTTAGTGAATGTCAGCATCCAGGTTACCGCTGCTGGATCGCCTTCATCTTCTCATACACGCGACACAATCAAAGAAGCAAATGTCACCGATGCTGGCAACAACGCCGGTAACAATTTCATTCCCTGCACCACAGGGCCAACAACTCCAGACTTGACCCCCAAGCCTAAAATACGTCGGGCTCAAGTGGATTTCTCATATCGTCCTCCAGTTCATCAGGGTCCCTCTGAGCCCACGCCTGAAGAGCAACTTGCTACATCATTGCGATTTGTCCGTTCCTCAAACAGCATTCAAGGTAGAAAACCCCTTTGTAAGTGCTTTTTTCATTATTATTATATTATTATTATTATTATTATTATTTTTTGCATGTCTCATTTCATACACTGCATCTCGATATATGCTGCGCTGCCAAGCAGTGCCTGGGTGCCTTGAGTGATTTTACCCGTGATAATTTGTATGCTCAGTTTCGGGTAGATGATGCATATTAGACGCATGTCATCAGGGCTTTTCTTGGCCTCAGATGCACATGATTTGACAAGATTTTTCTCTGCAGATCGACCTGCTGTCCTGCGCAGGACTGAAAGTCGCCATCAGCCAGTCTCGCCCATCACATCACCTATCGAACCTGTTTATCCAACTCTCGACAAACCTTATTATCCTCAACCGCCGTTGACAGCTCGCCCATCACATCACTTCTTATGGCCTGCAGCGGACCATGCTCATTCTCGCGGAGCTGTTATCATTAAGGGTCGTATCGTAGGCAAAATGCTACCTAAAGACCAGTGGATGGTATGTTATCTATGTGTGTGATCGTAGAGTTTCAGAGGTCCCCAGATTTGCTTATCGTCTCCCCCTGTTCTTCCTTGAATGTGCTACCAGCCTGATTCGTTTAGGTCAAGCTGCTCTGATGATCGATGTGACAAACAATTTTCCTTTCTTGAGCGTCGACATCATTGTAGATGTTGTGGCGAAGTGTTTTGCAATACACACTCTTCTCATTGGATGCCTCTTTACCCCGGTACCCCTCACTCTCAAGCCAATCACAAGTCTTCCTCCATTGACTATTCACTTAGCACAACCAACACCTCAAATGTAGCTACATTTAACGGGCTGGAGGACGAGTCTCCGCGAACCAGCTCAGACTTCTCCAATTCTTCAGTTGCATGTTCTTCACCGGCAACATCCCCTCCTTCTTCTACTGTTTCCCTTCCGGGTTGCCCTTTTATCTATAGCTTTAGTTCACCTAGTACGGTGTCTCTCCCAGAGCCCCCCCATCACATGCGACCATCAACTCCTATTGATGAAGACTTGCCACTAGTTTCGTCGCGTGTGTGTGATGCCTGTGCTTCTAGTCTCTCGCTGGGACTGGATCCCTTGGGCAATCGTGCCCGAAAACCCTTGCTTGAATCGGCACAACAATCTATATCGTCTTTCACGCATACAACTACCACTGAGATCGGCCCTTTTTCGCCCGTTTCTTCTTCGTCATTACCACTTCATCAACAAGCTCCAGCTGCTAATTTATCCGATTCCACAAGCTCCAGAAGCGGTTTCTCCCGTGTTTATTCACACTCCAGCCTCTCGCCAGTGGTGCACTCACCTGTCAATAGTGTAGGATTACCTCGGGCTTTTAGTTGCAGTACTCTTTCAAATCAACGTTCCGCATCGTCGCTCCCGACACCCCCCAGCTATCCTCATGAAGCTATCCCCACAATCACGAGCAGTCCTACCTCGGTATATATCCGTAACACGATTCATTGTGATTCACATAGGCAATTGCATTTACCAGCGGCTTTTCACTACCACAACACATGTACTTTGGAAATGGACTTGAAGGCCTCTCGTCAACACTCTTCTCTTCCCACAATATCTTCTTCCAATAGTATAAAGATAAGGGGGAAGCTTCCTGATACGTCGAATTTTGTTCAAAGTATCAAATCTTATGTTCAGAGCCAGTAGGCTGAGCAGCTGTCCAGATGCTAAAGACATGATTCTTCATTTTTTAAGATATTTTCCGAACCATGTTCTAATTGATTTATCACCTACATATTTATTACAGTCCTGCTTGCTGGCTAGCTAGTTTAATGTTCAACGCGTTTAATTTTAATTTTACAATTTTATCTCCTACTATTATTGTACACCAGTTTTTATTATATCTTGATAGGTTTTTAATTTACTGAATTGATATGTTAGGTGGCCAAAAGAATTGAGAACATGAATCTCACTTTTCCGGCAATATATTTTATAAACATGCACACACAGGACACAAAGTATAGTCCGATATGCTGGAATACAAAGGCGCCATTTGTTTCTGGTTTGGGAATTCCCAATTTAATAAACTTTTATTCCTTCATGATGAGGAGACTGAGATGATAGGTTGAATACATTATGGAATGGTGAAAACCAACTGAGAAAACGAAATGAAGTGTATTTCATCTACATGATGAAGGATAAGGATAATTGGAAAATACGGTTCTTTTGGTTAGTCCCCGTACACACGAATCTAAAAAGCCTTAAAAGGTAAACTGGCTTTCTTCACTCCGTATCGGTCTGAAGAGAAGGGAGCCCGGGCAAGCTGACTAAATACAAAACCACTGCAGTTGTGGTTCTCACCAATCTAAACCTAGCCCCGCTCCTTGCAACAAGGCTTCTACAACTGATAAGCTGATGATAGTAAGAAAGAGAAGTGAAAAAAAAAAAGGGGGATACTGATGTATAAAATTAAAAAACAAAATTAAGGGCCACATGAGAGATATGACAAGCAACCCTGGATATTGAAGCCACTTAATAATTTGGTCATAAACTTTGCCTTTTGATCTTGACTAGACACCTAAAATTGAGAACTAATTTTTTGTCAAAATCAAAATCCCTTTGGTTGATTGTTGTAATAGAGGAGCAAAGTTTTGATAATTGACAAAATCTTCAAAAAGTGACTTGAACCACAAACAAGTCTTAACTTGTGTCCCCATTGTCATTGTACTCTGTTATTGAAGTTGCAGATTTTACTGTATGATGCTCCTTCTCACTCAAGGTAATAGAAACATTATAAACATGGTGATGCCTTTTCTCCTCCACAAATTTTGCAAGGAAGAATCTTTTATGATAGTATGAAACTATGAAAAACTCACGATGTGATATAGTGATAACAAGATGGGTAAGAATGTGAAAATGTGATAAGGTTGAAGAGTGAGAGTGTGATTACGCAAGCAAAGATAAGTATAAGGGAGGCTGTAAAGGGGCCACCTTTTTCGCCGCTACGGAGACCACCTTTCTATTTTGGGTGTTTTCTGTATCTTTCGCCTGTGACTCACCTCCACTGATGATAATGTGTTACATTATTCTTGCTTTTTCCTACTGTCAAGGTAACTGTTAGATTCCTATCACTATTTAAGCGTTAGATTACCATGACTTTTCCTCATTCTTGAAGTTATCATTATTGTTCTGGTAGCTGGTTAAGGTGAAAATGGTCAAATGAGACTAAAAATAGAAAGGTGGTCTCTGAAGCAGCAAAAAAAGTGCTCTCTCTAGAGCCTCCCAAGTATAACGACTTACTTAGATATGGGGCTTTGGACTGGCATTATGAGGGATTATGAACTTTGCTAAATTCCAGAACTAGACAGACACCAGGGAAAAAAAATGCCGACTCCTGCTAGCAAGGTGCCAGCTTTTTTTTTTTTTTTTTTTTTTTTTTTTTTTTTTTTTTTTTTTTTTCTGGTGAGAGAACCTCGAGAGAAGATAAAGTCTTCCACCATCCTTTCCATTTCTAGATCAAAAATCTGTTGCACAGCTTCTTTCCATTTCCTTCCATTTAATTTTCAGAACACTTTCCCGATCTGTTTCCAACTTTTTTTCAGAGTTTCTTGTGACTCATATACAATAATTTTTATCATTAACATGAAGCCAAATCACTGATGAGCACCCATTACCTTTCAAAACATTGACAGACTTTTTAAACCATGAGAGTTCATAACCTATTATTTCGAGTTTTTCAGCAATTAATTTCTAACAGCACCTTGCTACTTTCTTTGTTCCATAAAGTGTGTTGTGTAGTTTCCACACCAACACGCAGGAGCTATAATTCCTTGCTCTCTCATTTCAGTAGCCTTATTTGCTTTCTCTCCTTTCTAGCAATTCTCTCAATAATGTCGTTGATAATGATAATTTTAGAAAGAAATCCTTGTAATACTGAGTTTGGTTTCCAGAAAGATAGAATGAAAGGTTTTAGTATTTAATTATATATAGAAGGGAGTAGTTAAGTATTCCAATTTACCATTAAGTTAATTGTGGATAAAAAGTGAAATGGTCAGCCAGGCTACTAGACTTACCCAGTAGATAATTAATTATTAACTAGGATAGAGCCATGCCCTTATTTCTTGTTTTATTAATTATACTTACTTTGCAATTTACTTATAATAATTTAACTAATTAAAATAAGTAAGATCAAGTAATTATTTAAATTTAATGTCCCTCATTTTTTATCCCTTGAAAACGTCCTCATGACAGTTGAGAGGTGAAATAAAAATATATCAATACTTAATATTAAATCCAAATTATTTTATTCTTACTTTGACATTTACAGAAAAATAAAATAAAGCAAATAAAATGGACATATACAGTTAAATACAGCATATGGGTACATTTTTTATAGAACAACTTTAATATTTGAATTGTCTAATAATGGAATTGTTATTTCTCCCATACTCATGTATATAGAATGTTGATTCTGTATATTCTCTCCTTTTTGCCTATATGATGCCTCTCATTCTGGCTATTTTCATTCATTCCATTCTTACTTACTTTACAATTATCTTTTAAATACAACAAATCAAACTATTACTACTATTTATTATCTTAGTATTTACATCTGCATATTTCTAAGATTTGAAAATAATAATAATAAATCTTTTTAATTTTTATTTGAGTAATATCTTATAAAGAAATAAATATGTACATATTTTGAGATCTTGAGCCTTCTTACACCTATCACCGCCATTGGACTGTTAAAAATTCTTCTAGACCAAAAGGAACTTCTTGAAAATTGGGAGCCTATCCAAATTGTTGTTGACACATTGATACCTTGATGCTAGCAACCGTGGGACCATTGACTCCAACAACCAATAGTGATTTTTGGACAAACAACAAATGTCAAATGTCAAAAGGCACATGACTTACCTTTTTTTGCCACAACTGGGAATCAAAACTCACCCCAAATTTAAGGTTTAGATAGGCATAATTGTTCTATATATTTGTAGTAACTGTAGTGGTTATTATCTGTAGGTCTCACTCTGCATATTTCATATTTCATGTATATCTTTTTACTCAGCACTCTGTAGTTGGCATTAAATCGCTCAAATTACATGGGGAGGTATCGGGCATATAAAATATTTTTTTTCCTAGTTGACCAAGATAGAGCAATTTTCTTCTTAGTCCTAGAAGTAATATAATTACATTAATATTTTTTTTTGATTATTTCAGTCGACATTCTGTCCTGATAATTGAAATATTATTTTATTACTTCAGTTGACAATTAGTCCTGGTATTAAAATAATAATATATAAATTATTTAATTGATTAAAAATTATACCAAATTATTTCAGTTGACATATAATCCTGGTAATTATATCAATATATAAATTATTATTTGATTAAGTATTGTGTTAATTATTCCAGTTGACTCCTTGTCCTGATAATTAATTATTTTACTACTTCAGTTGATTTCTTTAAATCCTGGTAATAAAATATCAATCTCTTAGTTAACTTGATTGATTAAAAATTGTAATAATTATTTCAGTTTATTTTTTGTCCTGATAATCATTATATTTTCATTATTTCAGTTGATTAAGAATCCTGGTATTTTATCATATACTTAAAATATCTTTATTTTATCTTTTATTCTTTTTTCAACAAATTAAATAATAACTGATCAAATATTAATATATCCTTTTTCTCTCAGATCAAGTTATACAAAAAATGGCTGATTTAAGTGCTGCTACTACCCATAAAGAGGGGTTGGACTTGATTGATTATGTTGAGACCTCTTTAAGTTCTCCTTTGACTGCTAAACTTACTCAAATTAATCAATTTTTGGACCAAACAGGATGTAGAAATGCAGGAGGTAGAGATAAAAATAGGGAAGACTCCTCTGGTCTCAAAGCCCCAAGTGATCCCCCCAGATGAGCTTCCCAAAGGCTTTAAAATAAAAAAGATGCCCTTGAAGCAGCAATTAAACAACCTGTCAACTCACATCAAGGAGTTAAAATCAGAGAACCTCAGGTTAAAAACAAAGGTAGAGTTTCTAGAAGAAAAGCTAAAAAGTGTAGAGACTTTTCTCCAAGAGAGAAGGAAAAATCCACAAGCAGAAAAACCCCCTCCACAGTTTCCTCCTCATTAACAGGAAAAGGTAGAAGTGTCAAAATGGCAGTGGAACTGGCTCAACACTCAGTGGGACTCCATCCAAGCTCAACAAATGCAGCAAACTCCCAAGGCAGGTCCCTCCAGACCCCAACAATTCAACCCAACCCCTCCTCACCCTTACCAAGAAAGAAGAAGAAGGAAAAATAATCACTTCCAAGTCTTTCCAAAACCATGGTAAAGCCCTCCATTGAATCTCAAGTTCTCTTTCTTGTTACTGATTCAGTTCCTTCAGGTAATTCTGGAGTGGGAGATGATACCTTGAGACCAGTAGAGGCTGGCTCTAGTAGGCATATTAAATCATTATTCTGATGTAACTACTCCTTTAGTATCAATTGCTACTAAAATGATAGACCCTGATATGGATATTATAGATGAAAAAATTGATCCTGAAGTTTATGAGACTCTGGAAAATTACTCTGTCTCTTTATTGAGAAATGCTCCTGATGTAGCTACTATTAATGACAAATATTTGAGAGATATTATTACTAAACAATATCAAATAATGAACAACCTACCATTGACTCAAAAAATTAATAGTTTGTTAACTGAACAAGGTTACCAAGCAGTGAGAAGTGAATTGCAGAGAGATTCTCATGATTTGTATAATTACAAAGTAACTCATGAAAAGAAAATTGCTTTGTGGCAAAATATCAAAAATAATTTGAACAAGTTCAAAGAATCTGTGTCTATCTGCTGCCAGGAACTAGAAGGACATAAGTTGAACTTGAAAAGAATAAATGACCATTGTTCATCTCTGAAAAACAAGAATCAATTATCTTTTGCAACTATCAATGAGACATTATCCAGTATTCCAAGAGTGAAAACTAGGCTAACAAACATTTGAGAACAGTTGAACTCATTGTTACTTGACCAAAAATATACTGCCACTTCTTTGAGAGAACCTGTTGCACAAGCTGCTCCAATTTTACCTGAGACAAGTTCATCAGAAGTAAAATTAGTGCAAGAAATTCCTGTAGATATTACTGAGTTTCCATCAAAAATTTATGATGCACCTTTTTTATCTACAGAAGGGTTAAAAATGATATTACTGCTCAATTAGAGAAATTTCAACTTCTTCTTACACAGAAACAAGTATATAACAAGGAAATTGCCTCAAATTAAAAGAATCAGCCCAAACTTGACCAATATCCAACATTTGATGGTGACTCTTCCTCTGATTGGCAGCAATTTATTTGAAGAATTGATAACCTTAAGAATTCTTATAAACTTCCAGATGAATAAATTGTGTCTAAATTGATTTCTTTATTTTCCAATGTTTCCCTGATGTGGTATGAATCTGTCCTTTTAGATAAAAATGACTACTCCTGGGAGGATGGGAAGAAATTGATTAAAGCACAATTTGGTGGTTCAAAGTTTAGGTTAGCCCAACAAAGGTAGTATGAGGAAGCTAGATATAGCTCATCTTCTACAGTAAAACCTATTGAGTTCTTGATGAAATTATTACAGATCCTGAGAGCAATGGATCCAAATATGGACTTTGAATTATGGAAGAACAGGATCCTTTATAAATTGCCTATGTCTCTGAGAGACTTAATAGTTGCTAGGACTTAATTCTCAAGGGAACCTTCTTCTTTTATTAATACTTGTAATGAGGTCCTTTTAAATAAAAAGTATGATTCTAGAAGGATAACTCCTAGACCTTCATTGGAGAAGACCTCCAATTACCAACAAAAACTTCCTGAAAAAGTTAGTAAACCTTCTGCCCCTTTGTGCCTAAAAAGTATGCAACAAACACTTGGTTTAAATGCAGCAAGCCTTGGCAGAAATGCCATGTTTGTGACAAGAGAATAAACCTTGTTGAAAAAAAAGAGGAACCTTCTGATGACACAGTTTCACTATGGATGATACTTCAAGTGATTGTGCCAGCAACATTTCTTATGAATCTCACCAGGAAATTTTGATGCTGGAAGAAGATATTCATTATTTAAACAATATTTAAATTGAGAATAATGACTTATCTACAGTTGAAGATGCTGAAATCATAAGAAATTGTGTAATTAATGCCCCTCTCAAGGCACCAGTCTTGATTAATGGAAAGAAAATTGAGGTTGTTTTGGATTCTGGAGCTGGAGGAAGTGTTGTATCTGAAAAAAGCACTTGCCTCAGTGGATCAGGATTATAAATAAAAACTTATGCCTATCACTTCTGAGAATTGGAGAGGTTATGGCTTTGTTTTGTCCCCCATTGGTAAATAAAAAGCTACAGTATTTTTCAAATATAACCATGGCTTTGTAAGAGCTATGTGTGACTTTGTAGTTATGAAAAATGATAACTTAAGTAATTTTTCATTGTGGGAAATGATATTTTAACCAAATATGGTATTAAATTGGATCCCTCAAACCAATGCTTCACAATGGGGTTGAATGGGAAGAGAAGAAGATGTAAAATTTCCTCCCCCAGAAATATATTAACACCAGGATTGAACACATGTTGTTCCGTATTTCAATATAAAGGAAGATCTAAAAAAGAAATGCCTGCCCTTCTGTCTGAAATTGACACAGCATCTTTTGGAGAACAACTTTCTGGTGAGGAAAAATATTCCATCATACAGTTGATAAAATCATTTCCTACAGCCTTTGCTCATGGGTTACATAAATTAGCATTGGTAAATAAAGAAATGAAGCTTTCATTATCTTTCCCATTAACTGAAAAAACATTTAGTTTAAAGAAGAAGCCTTATCCTTCTTCTCCCACAAAGAGAAAAGATATTGAAGACAATATTTCTACTCTTTTAAAAATGAATATTATTGAAAAAGTAGTTGAAACACCAAAAAATTGTGTTATCTCACCTGTCCTAACTTCTTATGAGAAAGATAAATCCAGGTTATGTGGTGAATGTAGAGCATTAAATACTTATACTGTAGATGATATCTATCCTTTACCCAGAATTAGCTCTATACATGCTACCCTACAAGGTGCTAAATATATCAGCTGTTTAGATGGTAATAAGGGATATCACCAGGTACCTGTTGAGAAGAATTCACAGAATTTTCTAATGATTGCTACTCATATGGGTATATATAAGTATATTAGGATGCCACTTGGCCCCAAAAAATCCCCTTCAGTTTTTCATAAAGTTATGGATAACACCTTCCATCAAGAAATAATTGAAGGATGGAAATGGTTTATCTCGATGATATCATCATATTCTCCAAGACATATGAGGACCACCTTAACCACCTGTGTAAACTGTTCCACAAGATAGATAAGATAAATATGACACTTTCTTTGAAAAAATGCAAATTTGGGTTTCATTCTTTGAAAGTACTTAGTCATGTTTCTCAGGGTTACAGATATGTGTTGACCAGAAAAAAGTGGCAGCCATACAAAAGGTAAAAGCTCCTACAACAGTTAGAGAGATCCAAAGTTTTTGGGAATGTGTGGATACTATAGACAATATATTAAAAATTATCAAGTCATAGCATTACCCCTAACCCAATAAACTAGGAAAGATGTTACTTTTTTCTGGAACAGTGAAGGAAAAAGAGCTTTTGACACTATGAAACATTGTTTGATGTCAGCACCAATTCTTTCTTTGCCTGACTTTAATTAACCATTTGTTTTATACACTTATTCTAGCTATATTGGGCTTGGTTCTGCTCTCCACCAAAAACAAGTTATGAATGACAAAGTATCAGAAGTAGTAATTTGTTATATTTCAAAAACCTTGAGAAAAAGTGAATTGAAATATGGTGCCACTCAACTGGAGTTTTAGCAGTGGTGTGGGCTCTAGAGAAGCTAGATTATTATCTGGATGACCAGAAATTTGAACTTGTCACTGACTACAGTGCAGTGAAATCCCCCTTGAAGTTGAAGACACCTAACAGACACATGTTTAGATGGCAGATAGCTGTTCAAGAATACATAGAAAGGATGACAATAATCCATAGGGCTGGTATTTTTCACTTAAATGTGGATATTTTATCAAGGTTACCTTTTCCAAATGATGACTCTAATCCTGCATAGGATCATGAAAATGAAATAGTTCACATTCATGGGATATATCTGGTTGATATGAAAGAAGAAATATTACAGCTTATTCTGGATTCAAATGATAAAGACACTGACTTAAAATGCTGTGTACTAAATTAAATGATCCAAAGAATGCTTCAATACAAGCATTAATTAAAACACTCACACCAAAGTACCAAATTGCTTTGAAAAAAGATAAATTTTCAATTGATGAAGGCTAACTCTATTGTAGAAGAAAGTTGAGTACTGTTATTGTTATTCCTCCTTCTATGAAATAAATCATCTTTAAAATTTGTCACAATGACATATTGGCAGGACATTTTGATCTTTAAAAAACAATGATCAAAATTAGGAACACTGTTTGGTGGGCTAATATGTCTGAAGACACCAAACTATATTTAGAATCCTGTGATTCTTGCCAGAAATAAAAAAAATTAACTGGAAAAAGAGCTGTATTAATGCAACATATTGAATCTCCTGACGCATCATGGCAGATTATAAACATGGACTTTGTAACATGATTTCCCATTTCTGGGAAGGACAGTTATAACTCTTGCTGGGTTATTGTGGAAAGATTTACAAAAATGTAAAAATTCATCCATACTCACAAGGATGTTTCTGCTAAAGAATTAGCTTTCTTGTGGTGGTCTCATATGCTTAATACTTCTGGTTTCCCAAAGGCCATAATCTCTGACAGAGACCCTAAATTTACTTCTGAATTTTGGATGTCTC
This sequence comes from Hemileia vastatrix, assembly GCA_030280995.1. Lineage (NCBI taxonomy): Eukaryota > Fungi > Basidiomycota > Pucciniomycetes > Pucciniales > Zaghouaniaceae > Hemileia > Hemileia vastatrix. Next base: position 13,827,872 of record JASXTE010000016.1, read on the forward strand.
TGATGGATGTTTGTGGTTGTGGTCTGAAGCTTTCTACTGCCCATCACCCCCAGACAGATGGATTAGCTGAAATAATGATTCAGACTTTAGAGGACATGATAAGAAGGTATTGTGCCTTTGGCCTTCAGTACAAAGACAAAGACAGGTTCACTCATGATTGGGTCACCTTACTTCCTGGTTTTGAATTTGCTTATAATAGCACTGTTTATTCTGTCACTCAGAGAAAGCCTTTTGAGCTCTGGCTTGGATATGTTCCAAATATTCCTTCCCAATTCTCAATAATAAAATACCTAAATTGGATTTACATCCTGGTGTAAAATTGTTTCTTCAAATGCAACAACTTTGCAGAAGTCATACTCAAAAATGTATTGAAAAATTATTTGAATATGAGAAGAAGAGGTGGGACAAATCCCATAAAGAATTTACTTATAAGAAGGGTGATGAGGTACTGATTTCTACAGTCCACTCCAATTTACAAGGTAATAAAAAATTAAAAGATCCATTTGTAGGTCCCTTTTCTGTAAGAAGAATGGTAGGTGGTAATGCAGTTGAAGTTTATCTGTATTCTCCATATGACAGGAAACTTCCTGTTTTTCTAATATCTCTTTTGAAACCTTACACATCCAATAGTGATTTATTTTTAAAAAGGAGGGGAAGACCAAAGAAAACTCCTAAATAATTCACTGAAACAGCAGAAATTGATAAGATTCTAAATGAAAGAATAATCACTGCTGAAAAAGGTACTGAATACTTATTGAGATAGAAGAATAAATCTTCTGAATATGATTCTTGGATACCTGGGAAAGAGATACCTAAACTTCCTGCTCTACTAAAGAAATATAAAAAGAAAAAATCATTGCATTTTTTTTATTGTTTTTTAGAGTGAGAGAGTGCCAGCCAGGCTACTAGACTTACCCAGTAAACAATTAATTATTTACTAGGATAGACATACAAGCCCTTATTTCTTATTTTATGAATTATAATTACTTTACAATTTACTTATAATAATTTAACTAATTAAAAAAAGTAAAATCAAGTAATTATTTAAATTTAATGTCCCTCATTTTTTATCCCTTGACAACGTCCTCATGACAATTGAGACGTGAAATAAAAATATATCAATACTTAATATTAAATCCAAATTATTTTATTCTTACTTTGACATTTACATAAAAATAAAAGAAAGCAAATAAAATGGACATATACAGTTTAATACAGCATATGGGTACATTCTTTATAGAACAACTTTAATATTTGAATTGTCTAATAATGGAATTGTTATTTCTCCCATACTCATGTATATAGAATGTTGATTCCATATTTTCTCTCCTTTTTGCCTATATAATGCCTCTCATTCTGGCTATTTTCATTTGTTCCATTCTTACTTACTTTACAATTATATTTTATATACAACATATCCAGCTATTACTACTATTTATTATCTTAGTATTTACATCTGCATATTTCTAGGGTTTGAAAATAATAATAATAAATCTTTTTACCTTTTATTTGAGTAATGTCTTATAAAGAAATAAATACGTACATATTTTGAGATCTTGAGCCTTCCTACTCCTATCACCGCCGTTGGAGTGTTAAAAATTCTTCTAGACCAAAAGGAACCTCTTGACAGAAATACTCCAATTATTATCCGCCACTTTTCATGAAAATAGAAGATATTTTTATTGTTTGATGGATTAAAGTTCTACTCTGATCCATCATTTTTTTTTGTGAAATCACCTCATCCACATTGATATAACATTCTTTCCTCTCACTAATAGGGGGTATCAAAGTAGGGAATTTGAAATTACTTAAAAGGCATTTTACAACACAAAAAGAAAGCCACAAACTTGACATTAATTTTACGTAAAAAGGTGTTTTTGGTGCACAATATGGCATATTTTAAAAACTAATCATAGTTGATTTGGTGGAAAAAAGAAGTATTTTGAAATGGAAGATTTCTAACTTTGATACCCCCTAATATATCTGCCTTAATGTATTTTATCGTTTGGCTTTTGTCACCCCTTATCTTCCTTCCCCAATAAGCAAGCACAACTATATCAAGTTTTTTAAATTTATTACTCCTATCCTCAACAAGCTTACTCTCTATTCTTTACCAATACCTTTGCTTAATATCCCCCAAGCTTACCAACCAGCCTTGAAATCCATCATCTGAATCATAAATTTTTTCCAACAGGCTCTTTTTATCGTTCAGATAGAACAACCTCAGGCCACTTGGAAGTTTCTTTCTTTCTTAATGCCTTGCCTTCTCAACCTAATCTTATAAATCTAGACCAATCATTTATTTTTGGTCTCGTTAAGTCACTCCCTCCCTTACCTCTAGCTCCCACCCACACTATTCGCAGCTTTTTATTATTCACAAGAAATTATCGAGAATCTTATCATTTCTAGAAAACGACATTAATCCAGTCAATCTCCTGTGAGAAACAACGATTGTCAAGGGGCTCCTGTTTTATTCAAAAGATATTTCAGTATCTCCTCTTTTTGAAACTTGATAATCTTATCAGTTTTCTGCTGAGCTTTATTCTTTTCTTTAATTCAATATCATAATATTTGTTAAACTCATGAGTTTAGGTCAGCTGACTTATGCCTTTGGTGGGGTGATAACTACAAGGTTTTTTGAAATAGCTATATTAGTCCCTCAGTTTTCATCCTCTTCTCGCCCCATTCCTCTGTAAAGTCTAGATTGCGCTGCAGCCTCTAATACAGCCAAGTCACAAAATCTTGCAGATTTTTTGACGAAAAAATCAAAGTTGTTCTCACCAAAAAATGATTTGCCTATTCATAAGTGTCGTGGGTAGGGCGGGGGTACTTCGTTTTGAATAGGCAAATCATTTTTTTGTTGGCGAAACTTTTATTTTTTCATCAAAAATTCCGCAAGCTTTTGTGACTTGGCTGTACATATTATTTAACCTAAAGAATGCTGTGATATTATCTTTAGTGTGCAAAAACCATCATTGGCTCGAATCATTGCCAATATCCTCTCATTCCATTGCCACGAAATGAATGGCAGCTGTCAAAAAATAACCTCAAAAAAGGTTTAATTTTTCTTTGTTTTGTTTTGACATTTTTGAATGCAGCTGTGTATAAAGACGAATAATGAAAATGAAATTCACCTAAAATAGAGTCAAAAAAGCAAAAACAAAACATTTTAAATTGCCCATTAGGAATAAGCCGACAGCGCTCTGCTGTGCAAGGATACAATCCACAGAAATAGATAAAAATGACCAGCAATCTAGTAGCAACACATCCAAATTCATCACTGAACCGACCAAAACTCTTATATTATAAATCAAGATTCCAAAATCTTATAATGTAGATTTAGGTTGTTTTGCTTGACTTGAGTCGATAATTTTATCTCCTCCAAGTTTGCTATTTGCTATTATATTGTGTTTCATTTACAGCCAGACTGAAAACATTGAGACAAAAATGGAAATTTTCAAAAATTTGTTGACAGCCCAAGAGCTGAGCTACAGTATTTTTTTGACATCTTCAATTCATTTTGTGGCAGTTTGTTTGACTTCTCTTTCAAATCGGATGATGAAGAGGGGAAAAACAACAGATAAATCAACCCGATTTCCACAAAATGAATTGAAGATGTCAAAAAAATATTGCAGATCAACTATTAGGCTGTCAATAAATTTTCGAAAATTTTCATTTTTATCTCAATATTTTCGGATCCGACTGCACTTCTCTTCATCTTAATTTTCTGGTTCATCCTGTCAATTTTTTGATGTCTTACTAGTCGCATATCCTAAATAATCTACGGTAGCTTTATCATACATAAACACCTGGAAAAAAATGTTGGCACCTGCTAGCAGGTGCCAGCTTTTTCTTTCTGGTGAAGCCTTCTTAAAAAGAAATTGCACCCTAGTGTCAGAGTATTATTTTACATTATATTCTGGATAGTCTAAGCCTTTGAAATGTAAAAAGAAGAGTCATTAAAAATAAACATTTCGAGAGCAACTTTGAGATATTTGAAATTTTTGAATTAAACTAGAGCTAGACCAAGAAAGCTTTGTTGAAATGCGAAAAATTTTACAGCCAAATTCGAAACGGTTGGTGCAGTTTTGCAAAAAGAATCAAAACATTTAGACTGAATGCTTGACATTTGACAGAGAAACTGTCAAATTTTTGGTGAAGTGAGGCTAAGTTTGCTGTCAAATGTCAATTGAGCTGACCAACAGTTTTGAATTTTTTAGTAAAACTGCACAAACCGTTTCGAATATGGCTGTACGACTTTTTGCCGTTCCATCCAACTTTTTTAGGACACACCGTGAGCACGCAATCATCCAAATTTGACCTGTAAATGACCGTTCCGCGTATGCCATCCTTCGAATGCATCCACTGTCAACCAGGCTGCTAGACTTACCCAGTAAAATAATTAATTATTTACTGGAATGAAGCCACGCCTTATTATTTTATTTTTATTATTAATTATAATATATTTACACTAAATTTACCTATAATAAATTAACTAATTACAAAAGGGTAAAGTTAGTGAATAAATAAAATGAATATTAAAGTGTCCATTATATTTTTATTTTCTAACACCATGCTCAATAACAGATTAAAAGAAATAAAAATTAATATTAAAATAAAATTTAAATTAAAATAAACATTTGATATTCAAATAAAAATAAATATATCCAAAAAATTCAAATTACTTATTTAGAATTGACATTTACAGTAAATTATAAATAAATTTATTTATTTCAGTCATATACAGTAAATATACTTTTCTGACCCTTCTTTTTGGAACAACCTTATTATTTGTAAATGTTTTTCCGGAATATTCTTTTCTTCTCTCATACTACTGTATTTAGGATTTTTAATACTGTGCTTTGTCTCTCCTTTGCCTATATAAGGCCTCCCTTTCTGGTTGCCTTTGGATCATTCATTACTTACTTATATTACCAAAACATTTACTATACTTAAATAATTATTACTATTTATTATTGTTTTAGTATTTACATTCACGTACTTCTAACTCATTAATTATAATAATAATTTTATATTCTTACCTCTTTAATTTGAGTAAAATAAATAAAAAGATCAACATACATACTTTAACTTTGAAATCCTAAAATTCCCCTATCACTGCTGTTGGACCTCCATTAAAAACCTTCTGACCTAAAAGACCCATTGACACTTGAGGCCCTTTCCGAATTGTCTCCAGCTAATTGATATCTTGAAGCCAGCGACTGAGGGACCAATCAATGACGAGGTACCAGTAGGAGGAGTAGACAACAAAGACAACAAACATCATCAACCACATGACTTACTTTTTTGCTGCGACCTGGAATCAAACCATGCTCCAAAATTTAGGCTCATATATTGACAATAGTTATATATATTTGTGGTAATTATTTGATTACTATTTGTGGGTCATTTTGCACATTTCATTGTCCACACACATCTTTTATTACTCAGCACTCTGTGAAGTGGCATTAACTTGCTCATTTTACAGGGGGAGGTGTCTGGCAAATAATTTTTTTTCCTAGTTGACAAAGATTGTCAGCCAGGCTATTCCAGGAGTCCAGTAAATGATATGTAACTTATAAGACCTGAAAGAGGGGGTAAGAATTGTATTTAATGTATATAAATTAATATTTTATTGCATAATAAAATTATATAAGTATTTTATTACATACAAGTGTTATATTAATTTTATTGGTTATATAAATTTTTTATATACATTTAAATTTAACATAATATAATATATTCTACAAATAATGGCGCATTTTTTATGTATTTAATAATTATAAATTTATATTTAATTAATTAAAAACATATATTATAATTATAAGTGTAAAATTTACTTATAATATAATTAAATTAATTAATTATATTTATATATTAAATATCATTTCTTATAATATTAAACAATAAATAATGACACTTCTTTTGACCTATAATTGTGTCAGGAAAAACTAATTAATACTGAATTGAAATAAATTACATATTTGTTGCGTCAGAATATTTTTTGTTTCACTTAAAAATCCTTAAATCAGACTGTACCATCGGTTTTGAATGATTTTTCTCATAGTTCCTATGTTCCAGGCTTCTTTAGTTATTCACTATTTTTACTTACTGATTTGGGAATTAATGGTGGGAAAATTGGAGTCTTAATTGGGGTTTTTAATTATTTGTTTCATATTTTTCTCTACATTGTTATGTTTCACTTATTCTTTTTAAATTCTTGTTTTATTCTATTATGTTTCTTGTATTTACAAATATAGTAGCGCTTCAGAGGGCCCATTGCCTATTAAAAGGCCTTGGTTAATCCCCTGTAGCCCCATCACTTATTATACACTCAACAAATTAAATACACTTTTTATATTACGTTTATATTCTTTTTATTAGTAATAAAATTCTAATTAAAATTCTATATAACAAATTAAAGGTTTCTTTAAGTCTGATAGTGATCATAGTGTCTGCTGCGCATAGTCCTTACATCATAATAATATTATTAATTAATAATAACCTCACTTTTGTCACCTCTCAAGAAAACCGTTGTTGATTCCTCTCAATAAATTAAATAATCTTTTTATATTTTATTTCTTTTATTTTCCTTCTTGTCCTCCTTCATTTCTCTACCTTTTCTTACCTACTTCTAGACGACTGACCGACAAAGATAGAACTATATTGTTCTTAGTCCTAGAAGTAATATAAAAAATTAAGTTAATTATATTATTATTTTTTAATTATTTCAGTTGACTTCTGTCCTGATAATTAAAATTTTATATTATTGTTTCAGTTGACAAATTGTCCTGGAAGTAAACTAATAGTATTAAAAATAAATTAAATTACTTGTATTAAATTATTTCAGTTGAAAATAAGTCCTGGTAATCAAATTATTTCAGTTGACATTAAGTCCTGGTAATTAAAACTATTTCAGTTGACAATAAGTCCTGATAATTAAATTATTTCAGTTGACATTAAGTTCTGGTAATCAAAATTATTTTCAATTGACATTAAGTCCTGGTAATTAAATTCTTCAGTTGACTTCTGGTCCTGATTTTTCACAAAATATCACTAATTATTAAATTATTTTATTATATCTGGTAAACCCTCTGCCCCAGTTGCACCTAAAAAATATGCAACAAATACTTGTTATAAGTGTAACAAACCGTGGCAGAAGGGTCATGTTTGTGACAAGAAAATTCATCTTGTTGAACAAAATGAAGACACTGATGAAGTTGAACTTGATGTCAATAATTCTTCCAGTGACTGTGAAAGTAATATCTCCTATGACAATGAATCTGTTAAAGATGTTTTAATGTTGGAACATGATGTCCATTATTTAAATAATATATCTGAAGATTGTGTATTGAATTTATCTTCAGTAGAAAATGCTGAAATAATTAAAGATATTACTAACAATTCTATTCCTATATCCCCTTTAAAGGCACCTGTTATCATTAATGGTAAAAATGTTGATGTAGTTCTTGGTTCTGGTGCTGGAGGAAGTGTAGTATCTGAAAAAGCTTTGCCTTCAGTGGATAAGGAATATTTGAGTAAATTATTACCTATAACTTCTGAAAAATGGAGAGGGTATGGTTCTACCTTATTTCCTATTGGCAAATACAAAACCTCTGTTTTCTTCAAATATAATAATGGTTTTTTCAGAGCTATTTGTGAGTTTGTTGTCATGAAAAATGATAATTTGAGCAATTGGTTTATTATGGGAAATGATATTTTAACCATGTTTGGTGTGAAACTGGACCCAGCAAATAATTGCTTTACCTTAGGAATGAATGGGAAAAGGAAATTCAAAATTTCCTCTCCTAGAACTTCTGGGCATTTGTTGAAATCTTGTAACTCACTGATCCAGTGTAAAGGTAGAACAACAACTGAATTGGATGATTTATTACATGAAATAAATACCGCTTCTTTTAGTGATCAGTTGACTAGTGAACAAAAGGATTCTATTGTTGCCTCTATTACCTCTTTCCCTATGGCTTTTGCTCATGGTTCTCATGTCTTGGGAATTGTTCAGGAAGAAATGAAAATTACCTTATCCTGTAACTTGAGTGATATTCCTCCTAGTCTTAAGAAAAAACCATATCCTGCTTCTCCATCAAAAAGAAAAGATATTGAAGATAATATTGAAACATTATTGAAAATGAATATCATTGAGAAAGTGGATGTCACCCCCAAATATTGTGTCATCTCCCCAGTCTTGATTTCTTATGAAAAAGATAAAGCTAGATTATGTGGTGATTACAGAGCTTTAAATACTTATACTGTTGATGATATTTATCCTTTACCCAGAATTAATTCAATACATGCTACCTTGCAAGGTGCAAAATTTATTAGTTGTCTGGATGGTAATAAAGGTTATCATCAAGTTCCAGTTGAGAAAAATTCTCAAAATTTTTTGCTAATTGCTACTCATATGGGAATATATAAGTATGTTAGGATGCCATTTGGCCCTAAAAATGCTCCTTCAGTTTTCCAGAAAGTCATGGATAACACTTTCCATCAAGAAATTATTGAAGGTTGGCTCATGGTTTATATTGATGATATTATTGTTTTTTCTAAAACTTTTGATGAACATATGATTCACTTAAATAGAGTTTTCCAAAAAATGGATGAAATCAATATGACCTTATCTTTAAAAAAGTGTAAATTTGGTTTTCAATCTTTGAAAGTCCTTGGCCATGTTGTGTCAGGCCTACAAATTTGTGTAGACCAAAACAAAGTTTCTGCAATTCAAAATGTGAAAGCACCAACTTCTGTAAGAGAAATCCAAAGTTTTTTGGGTATGTGTGGCTATTATAGACAATATATGAAAAATTATCAGGTCATAGCCTTGCCTCTTACAAAACTGACCAGAAAAGATGTTGCTTTTCTCTGGAATAATGACTGTCAAAAAGATTTTGATACATTAAAAAGTTGCTTAATGACAGCCCCTATATTGGCTCTTCCAGATTTTAACAAGCCATTTGTCCTTTATACAGATGCTAGCTTTATTGGTCTGGGTGCTGCCCTTCACCAAAAGCAAATTATTAATGATAAATCCTCAGAGGTTGTAATTTGTTATATTTCAAGAACCTTAAGAAATAGTGAATTGAAATATGGTGCCACTCAATTGGAGTGCTTAGCAGTTGTTTGGGCTCTTGAGAAACTTCATTACTATTTGGATGACCAAAACTTTGAGTTGGTAACTGACTGTAGTGCTGTGAAATCTCTCTTAAACCTAAAGACACCTAACAGACATATGTTCAGGTGGCAACTTGCTGTTCAAGAATACAGAGGAAGGATGACAATTATCCATAGAGCTGGAAATGTTCACTCTAATGTTGATATGCTCTCCAGATTGCCTCTGCCAAATAATGACTCAAATCCTGCTTATGTACCTGAAGATGATACTGCTCATATCCATGGTATATTTATAGTTGATATGGAAGAGGAGTTATTACAGTTAATACTGGATTCATATGATAAAGATCCTGATTTAAATAAATTGGTTACTATCTTAAATGATCCTAAGAATGCTTCAATTCAAGCATTAATAAAAACTCTTCCTGCAAAGTACCAAAATGCTTTAAATAAAGGAAAGTTCTCTATTGAAGATGGTTATATATATTATAGAATGAAGCTTACCAATGTAATTGTAATTCCTCCTTCAATGAAAGAAAATATCCTCAAACTTTGTCATGATGACATATTAGCTGGTCATTTTGATCTTGAAAAAACATTGATTAGAATCAAAAACACTGCATGGTGGGCTAATATGTCTGAAGACACAAAATTATATGTTGAATCTTGTGATTCCTGCCAAAAATCTAAAAGGTTAACAGGTAAGAGAGCAGGGTTATTACAACATATTGAAGCACCTAGTGCTCCCTGGCAAATCATTAATATGGATTTTGTCACTGGTCTTCCTGTTGCAGGTAAAGACAGCTTTAACTCTTGTTGGGTAATAGTAGATAGATTCACAAAAATGTGCAAATTTATTCCAACCCACAAAGATGTATCCACCAAAGAATTAGCTTTCTTATGGTGGTCTTACATGTTTAATATTATTGGTTTTCCAAAAGCCATTATCTCTGATAGGGATCCAAAATTCACTTCTGAGTTTTGGACCTCTTTGATGGATATTTGTGGCTGTGAGTTAAAATTGTCTACAGCTCACCATCCTCAGACTGATGGTCTAGCTGAAAGAATGATTCAAACTCTGGAAGATATGATTAGAAGGTATCACCACACAATATGGGGGTCGGACTTGCTAGCAAGTCCGCAACCTTGGACCCAAACTCACCATAGATTGAACACACATTGAGCTATTGATAAAGGAACCATACAATCAGGGATGAACACCACTCAGCAGAACAGTTTTAGGTGGGTGTTCAAGTAGAGTTCAGTATGGGTTCAGTATGAGTTCAGTCTGAGTTCCATCTGAGTTCCATCTGAGTTCAGGTTGAGGACTTGCTAGCAAGTCCACCCCCTATATTGCGTAGTGTATTGTGCCTTTGGTTTAGAATATAAAGATAATGACAGATTTACTCATGATTGGGTCACTCTTTTGCCTGGTCTTGAATTTGCATATAATAGCACTGTTCATTCTGTCACTGAGAAAAAGCCTTTTGAGCTTTGGTTAGGTTATGTCCCAAACACTCCTGCTCAGATTCTCAATAATAAATTACCTAAGTTGGAACTACACCCTGGTGTAAAATATTTTATGCAAATGCAACAGCTATGCAGAAAACATGCTCAGAGTTGTATTGATAAAGCATTTGAATATGAAAAGAAAAGATGGGATAAATACCATAAAGAATACACATTTAACAAGGGTGATGAAGTGTTGATCTCTACTGTCCATTTCAATTTACAAGGTAACCACAAATTAAAAGATCCTTTTGTAGGACCATTTGTTGTTAAAAGAATGGTTGGTGATAATGCAGTAGAAGTTGTATTGTATTCTCCATATGATAGGAAACATCCTGTCTTTCCCATTTCTTTGCTTAAGCCTTATACTTCCAACAGTGACTTATTTCCAAAAAGAAGAGGAAGACCTAAGAAGAACCCTCAGGAAGTCACAGAAACAGCAGAAATTGATAAAATTCTCAATGATAGAATTATCACTTCTGAAAGAGGTACTGAATATTTATTGAGATATAAGAACAAATCATCTGAACATGATGCATGGATACCTGGCAAGGAAATTTCAAATCTGCCTACTCTGTTGAAAAAATACAAAAAGAAAAAATCTTAGCATTTTTTTTATTGTTTTTTTAGAGTGAGGGAGTGTCAGCCAGGCCATTCCAGGAGTCCAGTAAATGATATGTAACTTATAAGACCTGAAAGAGGGGGTAAGAATTGTATTTAATGTATATAAATTAATATTTTATTGCATAATAAAATTATATAAGTATTTTATTACATACAAGTGTTATATTAATTTTATTGGTTATATAAATTTTTTATATACATTTAAATTTAACATAATATAATATATTCTACAAATAATGGCACATTTTTTATGTATTTAATAATTATAAATTTATATTTAATTAATTAAAAACATATATTATAATTATAAGTGTAAAATTTACTTATAATATAATTAAATTAATTAATTATATTTATATATTAAATATCATTTCTTATAATATTAAACAATAAATAATGAAACTTCTTTTGACCTATAATTGTGTCAGGAAAAACTAATTAATACTGAATTGAAATAAATTACATATTTGTTGCGTCAGAATATTTTTTGTTTCACTTAAAAATCCTTAAATCAGACTGTACCATCTGTTTTGAATGATTTTTCTTATAGTTCCTATTTTCCAGGCTTGTTTAGTTATTCAATATTTTTACTTACTGATTTGGGAATTAATGGTGGGAAAATTGGATTCTTAATTGGGGTTTTTAATTATTTGTTTCATATTTTTCTCTACATTGTTATGTTTCACTTATTCTTTTTAAATTCTTGTTTTATTCTATTATGTTTCTTGTATTTAAAAATATAGTAGCGCTTCAGAGGGCCCATTGCCTATAAAAAGGCCTTGGTTAACCCCCTGTAGCCCCATCACTTATTATACACTCAACAAATTAAATACACTTTTTATATTACGTTTATATTCTTTTTATTAGTAATAAAATTCTAATTAAAATTCTATATAACAAATTAAAGGTTTCTTTAAGTATGATAGTGATCATAGTGTCTGCTGCGCATAGTCCTTACATCATAATAATATTATTAATTAATAATAACCTCACTTTTGTCACCTCTCAAGAAAACCGTTGTTGATTCCTCTCAATAAATTAAATAATCTTTTTATATTTTATTTCTTTTATTTTCCTTCTTGTCCTCCTTCATTTCTCTACCTTTTCTTACCTACTTCTAGACAACTGACCGACAAAGATAGAACTATATTGTTCTTAGTCCTAGAAGTAATATAAAAAATTAAGTTAATTATATTATTATTTTTTAATTATTTCAGTTGACTTCTGTCCTGATAATTAAAATTTTATATTATTGTTTCAGTTGACAAATTGTCCTGGAAGTAAACTAATAGTACTAAAAATAAATTAAATTACTTGTATTAAATTATTTCAGTTGAAAATAAGTCCTGGTAATCAAATTATTTCAGTTGACATTAAGTCCTGGTAATTAAAACTATTTCAGTTGACAATAAGTCCTGATAATTAAATTATTTCAGTTGACATTAAGTCCTGGTAATCAAAATTATTTTCAGTTGACATTAAGTCCTGGTAATTAAATTCTTCAGTTGACTTCTGGTCCTGATTTTTCACAAAATATTACTAATTATTAAATTATTTTATTATTTCAGTTGATTTATTTTAAAATCCTGGTTATAAAATTACCTTATAAATTAATAAAATTGTGATTATTATTTCAGTTGATTTTTTTCCTGATAAAAATTATATTTTAATTATTCCAGTTGATTACAAAGTCCTGATAATTACTTATATATTTTTTTCTTTTTTTTCCTTATTTTTCTTAAAATAAAGTAAAAATAATAACTGATTAAATATTTCTTTCTCTCAGTTCAGGTTAATTACAACTATGACTGGTCAAGGTGCTTCTTTTGGCTGTGATGGGGAACTAGATTTAATTGATTATGATGAAACTTCTTCTGTAAGTTCTCCTTTGACTACAGAACTGGCTCAAATTAATCCATTACTGGACCAATAAGGATGTAAAAATGCAGGAGATGGAAATATTAGTGGAGACAACTGATCAGGATCAAAAGCCTTCTATCAAACCCCCAGAAGAGTTTCCCAAAGGCTTCAAAATAAAAATGATGCTCTTGAATCAGCAAGTCAAAAATCTCTTCAATCACATCAAGGAGTTGAGGTCAGAAAACCTCATGCTGAGGTCAAAAACAGACTCTCTAGAAGACAAGGTAAGAAACTTTCTTCAAGAGAAGAGGAAACCTCCTCCTCCAAAAGACCTTCCACAATTGGACCCCTAGAAACAAGAAATGGTGGAAGTCTCAAAGTGGCAGTGGGATTGGCTGAACACCCAGTGGGATTATCTGTCCCAACAACAACAGCAACAAGTACCTCAGGAAGGTCCTTCAAGAACAAATCAGTTCAGCCCCACACCTCCTCACCCCTACAAAGAAGGAAGAAAGAGAAAAAAAAATCACATTCAAGTCTTGCCAAAGCCATGGTAAGCTCCTCTATTGAATCTCAAGTACAATTTTTTGAAACTGATTAAGTTCCTTCTGGTAATTCTGGAAGAGGAGATGAGACTGTGAGAGCAGTAGAGGCTGAGAAAAGTAGACAAATTGCTCAATATTCTGATGTATCTAATCCTATGATTTGATTACTACTTCAATGATAAATCCTGATATGGCTATTATTGATGAGACACTTGAACCTGAGTTCTATGAGAATCTGGAAAATTATTCTGTTTCACTATTAAGAAATACTCCAGATATCGGCTGGATGTCTAGAAGAGGAAGAGGAAAAGGGAAAGAATGGAAAGGAGGAGAAGAATATAGGGATGTAAATAAAATAATAAAAGTATTTTTTAATTATTCTAAGAGAAAAAGGCAATGAGGACTACTTGGGACTTGACAAAATACTGAGGGTTATGAAATTATAAAATATATATTTTAAATAAGATTATTTCAATGGGCGGTAAACACTGTTATTATTATTAGACTTATGCAACCTTAGATATTTATATGGAATTTAGATTAGAATAATAGTACTAATAAAAATAAAAATAAATGTATTATATTTAAAAAATATGTTTAAATGGTGAGTGTATAATAAGTGATGCGTTAAAGGGGATTACCCAAGGCCCTTTTATAGACCAGGGGACCTCTGAAGTGCCACAAATCAGTATATACAAAATAGTAATAAGCTAAAACAAGAATATAAAAGAGTAGAAATGAAACATAGATATTAAGAGAAAAACATGAAACAATTAAATAAACCCGTGAGTAATTAACCATTTTCCCACCATAGCTTCCCAAAACACTTGATTAAAATAATTAGTAACCAAGTAAGTCTGAAACATGAGAACAGTTAGTAAAATAACCCAAAACAGTTATTACAGTGAGATGTAAAGGATTTAATTAAAACAATTAGAATTATTTTCACGCCAAGATCCATGTAATCAATTCAATCCAGTATAAAGCAATTTTAATTAATTATTTTAACCATGTAATTAATTCACTAATTAGTTTACGTGAAATATATAATTAATAGGGGGTATCAATGTTCAGGGATCAGCAATTAAATTAATTGCGGATAAAAATCCTTATACCCCAATTATCTTCCGCAATTATTTTTGCTAAAAATTGGGTTATTAGACACTTTACGTGTCAGCCAGGCTACTAGACTTACCCAGTAAAATAATTGATTATCTTACTGAGGTGAAGCCACACCTTTTAGATCCTTATTAATAATTAATTATTTATTAACTACCTATGTATTACTTACAATTAACTAGCTAAGTACACTAAGTAATGTAGATAATTAATAAAAATAAGTACTTGTCCCATATATATTTTTACTCCCAAACACCGTGCTCAATAAATACAGATGAGATGGGAATAAAAATTAGTATTAAAAATATAAAATTATAAAAAGAAAAATACTTTTTCAAATTCCTTTATTTAGATTTTATTGATTCAATATTTCAAATCAAATGTTCTTGCACTAAGATGTGACAGAACAAAGGGTTCAGAGTTTTATTTCAAATAAAATAAATACTTTTATTTATGCACTATTTAGTCTTACTCTTATTATTTCACATACTCTCTTTATTTAAGTTTTTTCCTCTTACACTCTTGTACTAGGAGATGTAAATTCCGTGTTCTATTTTCTCACATATTGCCTATAAAAGGCCCCTCCTTTTTGTCCTTTTGATTCATTCCTTATTTACTTTACAAATTTTTACAACACATTAGTTAAACAAATTTATTACTATTATTTATAACCATTAGTATTTACATCACCGTAATTTTAAAAGATATAAATTATAATAATATTAAAATTTACCTCTTATTAATTTGAGTAAAACAGTCAAGTAGATTAAGAAATATGTACCTTGCCTTTGAAAGTCCAATAATCCACTTAAAACCCTCGTATAAACCCCAAATAAATCTTCTAGACCAAAAGACACCTTGACATTACATGTCAATGTTCACCTCTTATCCGACATTTTTTTACTCAATTTTTCATAACCACATCTAGGACAGCCTTCAGTCATAACCACATCTTGACCTACTTTCTGACATAACCACATCTTGAAATACTTTCTGCCATAACCACATCTTGAACTACTCTCTGAATATGCCTTCTACCTTGCTGCGCACTCCCATTTTCATCCCATCCACTCAGAATTTCTCCTCATTTCTTCTCTTTGATTCTGCTCCTTTTCATCTCGCTATCTCATCTGCTTGTTTCTGCTCCTTTTCATCTTCATCCTAGATCTTCTCAAAGGCAGCCATCACCCAGTTGTTCTTCAATTCCCACTACTTCCTCTTTCCCCCATTCAGCCGAGAAATCAAAGACTGTTCAATTAAAAAAAGATGACCATCTCATTCTTATCAACTGGCTGAAAACCAAATCTAACTATGATTCTTGTTTTGGTACTGAGTATTCCACTAAAGTAGGATGGCCCCCCACATCAAAAGTTAATGGCTATCTTCTAATGGCAAATGAATTACGGAATAAGACCAAGGGAAGGATTGATCTTTTGCCTAAACAGATGTCTGAACAATTCAAGCATTACCGAGCAAAATACAAGAAGGTAAAGGCTCTTTCATCTTCTACTGGTTTTGGTATTACTGACCTCGATATCAGTAAGGGCATCAAATCCATAGATGATAAGCTTGATTCTTTATGTCCTTACTTTAAAGAGATAGATTCTATTTTTGGAGAGCGAGCCGATGTTAATCCTGTAAACATGTTGGATGGTGAAGATCCTATCTCCGAACATAATGTCAAAGCAAATCTTTTCCCATCCTCTTCCTCCACTCAAGCCTCCCTTCTTCTAAATTCTACGAATCTAGATAGTTTTGCTATTGATCCTATTGGCAATTTAACCCAACCCAATCTAACTCAGGTCTGTTTTTTTTTCTTTTATCATATCAATACTTTTTTTTATTTACTTATATTTTCTTATTTCTTAAAAGGCTGATGAACAAGCCCAGGACCCACAATCAACTGATTGTGAAGCTAGCGACAATGATGAGGAAGAAAATGCTACATTGAACAAAAAGCGAAGGGCTTCAAGTAGTCTAAATTTCCACTCCCAAAGAAGACAAAAAAGTGATACTTCATCACAAACACCTTTTTCTTTGATGGAACAGTTTTTAGAGAAACGTGATGCTGGTAAGTGATATCATACCTCTTATTACTTTACTCTGCTTTTCTTCTACTTTATGTTAATTTTTATTCTCACTCTAGAACAAGTGGAAATTGCTAAAGAGACTCTAAGCTTTGAAAAGAAGAAATACAAGCTCTCTTTAAGGAGGGATGACAGAGTAAAAGATTTGGAAGAGAGAAAGTATGAGCTCTCCTTACAGAAGGATGATTGGGTCCAAGATTTGGAGGAGAAGAAGTTTGAGTTAACTCTTAGTATTGAAAAATCCAAAAAATAGGAAAAAACACTTGAGCATCAAAACTTAATGGAACAGATGAAGTATAAGCATGATCTCCAAGAAAGTTCTAAAAAGGAAGATTTCTTGATCGAATGTGTTAAAGCAAACAAATCTGTTGAAGAAATAGAACGTTTAATGAAATTTTTTGTTGACTCGTTTCTTTTATTTCTTTCACACTTCATGTGTTCATATTTATTTGTACATAAATTTTACAATTATTTTCTGTATTTCTTGAAATTTCGTATTTTAATGTTAAATATTCTTTTTTTAAATAAAATTTTCAAGTCTCCTTTGAAAATTTGCCAAACCCCCACCCCTGCATTTTTTTGAAGTAAGGGGTGGGTATCACCAAAATTCTTTCATGTCAAGAGTCTTGAAAGTCTTATATGAAACTTAGGCGCCACTTCCCCCTGCATTTTACTGGTATCCCCAAAATTCTTACAAGTCAAGAATTTCACAAGTTTTATAAGAAATTTTGGTAATACTCCCCCCAGCATTTTATTGAATTAAGGGACGGGTATCACCAAAATTTTTTCACCAAAATATTTACAAGTCAAACATTTTACATGTTACATTTGAAAATTTGGCAATACCCCCCCTACATTTTATTGAAGCAAGGGGTGGGTATCACCAAAATTTTTACAAGTCATCAATTTTGAATGTCAGATTTGAAAATTTGACAATACCGCCCCTGCATTTTATTGAAGTAAGGGGCAGAAGTCATCAAAATTTAATATAATTACATAAATTATTAAATAAATATCTAATATATATCAATTTCCCTAGTTTAAAGTAATGACAATTCCTCAAGCAAAAATGCAGATCAAATCTAGAAACAAAAGTTTGGGACTTTCCACAGGTATAGGCTAGAGGAACCCCATGAAACAAATAAATGTTATCATGATTACCTGTTATACAACACAAGGTCGTTGGCCCATTACTTGAGTTGAGGAAATTGATATATAAAAAATATTTATTAAAAATTTATGAAAAAATATAAAATTTTTGATGACAACTCTAATTCCCATACTTTTTGGATCTAGATAAAGTTTTTTTAAATTGATTAAATTTACCTTCTTTCTTTACCTTGTTGATTCTTTGAATCAACTTTTGACTTATTTGAAAAGAACAACCGAAATGAGTGAAATCTTGACAGGATTCCAAACCAGGAGCTTTGGTTGTTTGATGATTATCCTGAGAAGAATTCCAGATAGTTTCGATGATACCATTTCCCAAAGAAAAATCAATGATGCGCTTGTGGTCTAGAAAATATAAACCATGTCCTTTGATTTTAGCTGGAGATGGTATTGGTTGGCCAGTAATCGGATTGATATATGAGAATATACCAAAAGTAAGAAAATTGGCGTCATTGGTATCGGTGTGAATTTTATTGTGAAATCCAGAATGAGTGATAATAACATTAGAAAATAAAAGATATTTGTGGCTGATATCTTCCCATTTGGAGTCACACCAATTCGGTATTCCAACTTTGGTTGCAAGTTCATGATTTTTTTCAAATGCCTTATTACATAGCTTTTTGAGTCAAAGAGCAAGAAAAGAATTAAAGGAAGGTAGAGTGTCCCATAAGCAAAAATCTTCATCTTTTTGTGCTTTAGTGATATTCTTGAGCAATGAATATATGCCTATATAATTGAAATAAGTGAAATGATATTAAGAATGGAACAAAAATTATTAGACATACCAAGAGAATATCCTTTGACAAAACCAGGTCTCCAAGCAAAACCAATCATGATACCACCCAACCAATTCATATTCCTTATAGGTAACCAGACCAAAGCCATTTGATAAAGAGTTATTATAAGATCCAATAGTTGATTAAAAGCTTCATCTTTTACACCATCGAATGAATGAACTTCCAAAATGAATTGAGCCTTAAAAGTATTTCTGATAACTGCAACAACTCGATCTTCTCCAAATTCGGTTGGATATTTGATATCTTCTGGTAATTTTTTCGGATATTGATTTTTTTTATCTACTTTAGTTTTATAAAAAAATGTTTGAGATATGACCAAAAAAACTTTTTCAGAGAATTTTTTTTTTAAATATCTTTTCTTCTGATGAGACTGATTATCATTAATTTTTTTTGATGATTTAGAAGATGATTGTATGGAAGTTGATTTCTAAGAAGATGATAGAGATGATAAAGATGAAGATGATAAAGAAGATAAAGATGAAGATGAGAGAGAAGTAAGGGGTGAATCTGAAGAAGAAGACATTTTTTTGATCTGAAAAAAAATTTAAATGTCAATAAAATTTCATATCAATTTTTTTTAAAAAAAAATTCTCACCTAATAATAAAAAAAAGCTGTTTTTTTATTTGAAAAATAAAATTGGAAAAAAAAAAACAAAAACAAAAAACAATAAAAATTTCTCCAAAAAAATAATTTATCAAAAAAAAAACCTGACGTTTTATTTTTAAAAACAAAATAAAACAAAATCCTTTTTTTTAAAAAAAAAAAAAATTCAGTAAAAATTAAATCAAAAAAAATAATTTAAAAGTGAACCTGAAGATTGGTTATTAAAAACCTTCTCACAAGATCCTGAAAAAAAAAAAAAAACAGTAAAATCAAAATCAAAAACAAAAAAATTTTTTAAATAAAAAAAAAAATCAGAAAAATTATTTACTAGAAAAATTAAAAATAAAATTATAAACCTTTTTTGATTTGTAAATAAGAGGGACAGTCCTTAACAGAAAGAATTTTTTTTTTTTCTATAATACTGCCAAAAAAATTAAAAAATTAATCAAATTTACAAAAAAAATATGTTAGTATATTTATTTGAAAGTAGGTAACCCCTATTTATCTCCCATAAATGTCCCCTTTTCCCCTCTATTTATTTGAAATCCCCTTACAAATCCCTCCCTCCTTGCCTCAAAATTCTCCTCAAATCCTCTCCTTTCCTGCCTCAAAAACCCCCTGAAACCCCCCCAAATTCCCCCCTTTACCCTTCTTTATATGTCCCAACCCCCCCTATCCCCCCCTCTTTAGCCGCCTCAAACCCCCCCATTCCCCTCTCTTTAGCTGCCTCAAACCCCCCCATTCCCCTCTCTTTAGCCGCCTCAAACCCCCCCTTCCCCCCCTTCCACTTGCCTTACCCCCACCCACTCCCTTACCTCCTCCTCTACCCCCCCCTCCTTGTTAACAAACGATTGTTTGTTAAGAAAAAGGGGGGGGGGTAGAGGAGGAGGTAAGGGAGTGGGTGGGGGGTAAAGCGAGTAGAAGAGGGGGAAGGGGGGGTTTGAGGCGGCTAAAGAGAGGGGAAGGGGGGGGGGTTGAGGGACATAAAGAGAGGGGAAGGGGGGAGTCTTGAAGCACCTAAAAAGAGGGGAAGGGGGGGTGATGAGGGAACTAAAGAGGGGGAAAAGGGGGGATTTGAGGCAGCTAAAAAGGGGGTAAAAAGGGGGTATTGAGACAGGTAAAGAGAGGGAAAAAGGGGGGCCTTGAGGATGATAAAGAGAGGTGAAGGAGAGAAAAAAAAACAAAAAAAAAGAGAAAAAAGAGAAAAAAACAAAAAAAAATTAGTTTACCCTAGAAAAAAAATAAATGAAGCACTTACAAAAAAACAAAAAAAACAAAAAAAAGTAAAAAAAAAATCATGATTAGCAAATAAAAAACCAAGAAAAAAGAAAAAAAATGACCTACCTGGTGAGTTGAGTTGAGAAAATAAATGCAACCAAAAAAACAGAGGGATGTTTGAGGAGAGGATGAAAAGGATATGAGTGATGAATGAAAAAAAAAATCACTGACAAAATATGCGATTTCATGTTGAGCTGGTGAAAGAAAACCAATGAGCCATCCAAAAAAAAGATATTCACCGTAAATTCAAAAAAAAATGAATATGCAACAAACCAAAATACACAACCAAGTGAATAAAGTACACAAAGAGGACATTTGGAAAGTATGAAAACAAAAAAATTGAAAATTAAAAGCGTTGCAAAGTGAAATGTTGCAGAGTAATTGGCATTATAATGGAGCGTATGCCGGTTGATTGAATGATTTGTGAATCAAGGGAGGGGAGTGCCAGTGGTAGTTCAGGATCCTCTTCTTCATAAAGCTCATTCCACTCATCCTTTAGATCAGCTAGAATATTGTGGAGTATTACACAAGTCAAGATCCAATGATTTGCAGTTTTGATCTCCAATTTTTTTTGAAATTGGATTCTGAGCTCCCAAAGACTAGAAAATCGTCCTTTTAAAATATCTATAGCATGTTCAATTTGTACTCTTGATTGTGCAAGGTGATAATTAAAGGCAGTTTTGGGGTCATTTTCTGAAGTTGCACCACGGAAAGCAGGTATAATGTACTTTCCACTTGCATATGCTGAGTCTGCAAGGAGGTACTGAGATTTGTCAAAGTATGAGTGAGGGGATCGAGAAATCCTCATTCTTTGGAAGATGGAAGAGTCATGACATGATCCAGGGCAGCCACTGTGAAAAGCAATAAATTTTTTATTGACATTGCATAAAAGTTGAACACTAATAGAGTATCTAGAAAGAAGATAAAAAGTTAGATTGTGAAAGATGAGAACTTGGAGAAGATTTTGAAGAAACCTTTTTTTGCGATCAAAATAATGGTTGCCATCATGAGCAGGCTTTTGACTCAAAGGGATAGTTGTGCCATCAACAAAACCTATACAGCCATAGAAACCTTCAGCTTGCATTACTTGAGAGGATTCAAGTCATTGTTCTTGAGTTGGCCAAGCAAGAGTTTGAGACTTGAGGGAAAGGATAGCAATCATACAGCGCTTGGTGTATAATATCACGGTACCATATCCTATGTTAAAGAGATTATCCAAACGTCTTACGGCAGCAACTTTTCCATTTGAGCCAAAGCGACATAGAGCAACAGCAAGTTGCATTGCAGGATTACGCTGTTTGTTATGAGAATTGTTATGGAAGATAGGATTTTCAGAAATGAGTTGATAAAGTTTGAAGAAAG
Source organism: Hemileia vastatrix (assembly GCA_030280995.1). Taxonomy (NCBI): domain Eukaryota; kingdom Fungi; phylum Basidiomycota; class Pucciniomycetes; order Pucciniales; family Zaghouaniaceae; genus Hemileia; species Hemileia vastatrix. The sequence goes on from JASXTE010000016.1 coordinate 13,849,953, forward strand.
AATTGAGAGAAGTTCTAAAAAGTTGCGTGAAGTTTAAATGAGGAATGTTGAGAATGGAGGCCAGATCATATTGGGGATCATGATAAAGATTTGGCCCCCTGGTGATGATGTAACGCTTTTTGGAAAGAAAACACATATAAGCTAAAGCATCTTCCAAATCAGAGTCAGATTTATAGTAAAGAACTAAAAGAAAAGTGATAGCATTCATTGTTGAGTGAAGTAGCTTCCTAGTAGAGAGGTGTTTCATTGTTGCCGGTGGAAGGGTTATGTGATGAGGGAAGTGGGAATTCACTTCCAAATGTGCAGTTGAGGTGTGTATATAGAAAAAAACTTAAGTGTTCGCCACCAAAATTAAGTGGCATCAAGTGAGGAAAGACTTAAGGATGGAATCAGCAATTATGAGTCATATGACTTTCTTGCAAATCCATCATGGATGTGATGAGTTTGGGATCAGGAATTAGGAATGGAAATTGGGGTATAAGAGGCGGGATAATGCATTATCGTGGATTTCTTATCCACTAGCCCTGGGGCTAGTGGATAAGAATCTTCTGCAATTAATAATGTCTCATCCCAGGAAAAAAAATTCCTGATCCCTAATTGCGGATCCCTGAATGTTGATACCCCCTAATTTAATGATATTCCTTATTTAAATTGAGAATTTTAATACAATGTTCTTAAATAAGTGTTATCATTTATTTAATAAATTTACTGACACAATTAAGGGTCAAAAAAGCGCCCAATATTATTTTTTAATAATATATGAAAATTTTATTTAATACATAAATTTAATCAATTAATTTAATTACTTTATAAGTCAATTTTACACATATAATTATAATATATGTTTGTAATTAATTAAATATTAATTTATAATTATTAAATACATAAAAATGCGCCATTATTTGGAGAATATAAAATATATTATGCTTAATTTAAATGTATAAATAATTTATATAACAATAAAATTAATATAACACTTATATTTAATAAGATACTTATATAATTTTATTATGCAATAAAATATTAATTTATATACATCAAATGCAATTATTACGCCCTCTTTCAGGTCAAATAAATCAACATATAATTTACTGGGCTCCTGGTATAGCCTGGCTGACACCAGATGTAGCTAACATTAATGATGAATATTTGAGGGATATTATTGCTAAACAAAATCATATAATGAACAACATGCAATTGAATCAGAAACATAATAGTTTGTTAACTGAACAGGTTTATCAAGCATTGAGGAGTGAGTAACAGAGAGTTTCTGATGATCTGTTTCATTACAAAGTCACTCATGAAAAGAAAGTTGCTTTATAGAAAAATATAAAGAATGATTTGTCTAAATTAAAAGATAGTGTTTCCATCTGTTTCAAGGAGCTAGAGGGACATAAGATGAACTTAGAAAGATTGAGGAACCATTATTCATCTTTACAAAATAAGAATAAATTATCTTTTGCAACCATCAATGAGAATTTATCTAGTATTCCAAGAGTAAAAACTAGATTAACAACCATTGAAGAGAAATTGAATTCATTGTTATATAATCAAAAGTTTTCTGACATCTCTTTGAAAGAATCTTTTGAGAAGGATACCCCAATTTCACCTGTTCCTAGTTCATCCAAAGTAAATTTAGTTCCAGAAATACATGTTGATATCACTGAGTTTCTATTAAAAATTGATGATGCACCTGGATCATCCACAGAAGGATTAAACAATGAAATTACTTCACAATTGGAGAAATTACAGCTAATTCTCACTCAGAAACAAGCTTGTAATAAGGAGAATAATTTAAATCAAAAGAATTGATCAAAACTTGACCAGTATTTAACATTTGATGGTGACTCTTCCTCTGATTGGCAACAGTTCATTTGCAGGATTGATAATCTAAAAAATTCTTACAAAATCCCAGATGACAAAATTGTGTCAAAATTAATTCCTTTTTTTACCAATATAGCCCTAATGTGGTATGAATCTGTTCTCTTGGATAAAAATGACTACTCATAGGAAGATTGGAAAAAATTAATTAAAGCATAATTTGGTGGTTCCAAGTTTAGATTAGCTCAACAAAGGCAATATGAAGAAGCCAGATATAGCTCTTCTACTGAAAAACATATTGAGTTCTTGATGAAACTTGTGACAATATTGAGGGCAATGGACCCAGATATAGAGTTTGAGTTATGGAAGGACAGGATCCTCTATAAATTACCTATGTCTCTGAGAGACTTAATAGTTTCTAGGACTGAGTTCTCAAAAGAACCTTCTTCTTTCATTAATACTTGTAATTAGATCCTTCTAAAAAACAATTATTATTCTAGAAGATTCATTTCTAGAACTTCATTGAAGAAAACTTCCAATTACCAACAAAAACCTCTGGAAAAGGTTGGTAAACCTTCTGCCCCTGTTGCACCCAAAAAGTATGCAACAGATACTTGCTTCAAATGCAGTAAGCCTTGGAAGAAAGGCCATGTTTGTGACAAGAAGATACATCTTGTAGAGCAAGAAGAGGAACATGCTGATGACACAATAGCACTGGATGAAACTTCAAGTGAATGTGCCAGCAATATCTCATATGAATCTCACCAGGAAATATTAATGCTGGAGGAGGATATTAATTATTTAAATAATATTGATATTGAGAATAATGATTTATTTACAGTGGGGGATGCTGAGATTATAAAAAACCTTGAAGACAGCTTAATTATTATATCCCCTCTCAAGGCACCAGTCTTGATCAATGGAAACAACATTGAGGTTGTCTTAGATTCTGGAGCTGGAGGAAGGGTAGTATCTGAAAAAGCACTTGCTTCAGTGGACCAAGATTATAAATTAAAAATTATGCCTATCATTTCTGAGAATTGGAGAGCTTATGGCTCTGTTTTGTCCCCCATCAGTAAATAAAAAGCCACAGTGTTTTTCAAATAAAACCATGGTTTTGTAAGAGCTGTATGTGATTTTGTTATAATGAAAAATGATAACTCGAGTAGTTGGTTCATTGTGGGAAATGAAATTTTAACCAAATATGGCATAAAAGTGGATCCTTCAAATCAATACTTCACAATGGGGATGAATGGGAAGAGAAAATTTAAAATTTCCTCCCCCAAAAAATTATTAGCACCAGGATTGTACACATGTCATTCTGTAGTTCAATATAAAGGGAGATCTACAAAGGAAATGCCTGCCCTTGTGTCTGAAATTGACAATGCTTCTTTTGGAGAACAACTTTCTGGTGAGGATAAAGATTCCATCATTAAATTGATCAAATTTTTTCCTATGGCCTTTGCTTATGGATCACGTGTATTAGGATTGGTAAAAGAAGAAATGAAGCTTTCATTATCTTTTCCATTGACAGAAATACCACTTAATTTAAAGAAGAAGCCTTATCCAGATTCTCCCACATAGAGAAAGGATATTGAAGACAATATCTCTACCCTTTTAAAAATGAATATTATTGAAAAGGTAGTTGAAACACCAAAACATAGTTTTATCTCACCTGTCCTAATTTCTTATGAGAAAGATAAAGCCAGGTTATGTGGTGATTATAGAGCATTAAGCACTTATACTGTTGATGATATCTATCCTTTATCCAGAATTAGCTCTATACATGCTACCCTACAAGGTGCTAAATATATCAGCTGTTTGGATGGTAATAAGGGATATCACCAGGAACCTCTTGAGAAGAATTCTCAGAGTTTTTTGATGATTTCTACTCATATGGGTATATATAAGTATATTAGGATGCCATTTGGCCCTAAAAATGCCCCTTCTGTTTTTGAAAAAGTTATGGATAACACATTCCATCAAGAAATAATTGAAGAATGGCTGATGGTTTATATTGATGACATCATTATATTCTCTAAAAAATTTGAGGACCATCTTAACCACCTGTGTAAAGTTTTCCATAAGATGGATGAGATAAATATGACACTGGCTTTGAAAAAATGAAAATTTGGTTTTCACTCCTTAAAAGTGCTTGGTCATGTTGTCTCAGGGTTACAGATATGTGTTTACCAAAACAAAGTGGCAGCCATACAACAGGTGCAGGCTCCTACCACAGTTAGAGAGTTACAGAGTTTTTTGGGAATGTGTGGATACTATAGACATTATATTAAAAGTTACCAAGTCATAGCATTACCCCTTACCCATATGACTTGGAAAGATGTTGCTTTTGTCTGTAACAGTGAAAGACAAAGAGCTTTTGATACTATGAAACATTGTTTGATGTCAGCACCAGTTCTTGCTTTACCTGACTTTAATCAACCATTTGTTTTATACACTGATGCCAGTTTTATTGGTCTTGGTGCTGCCCTCTATCAGAAACAAGTGATGAATGATAAGGTATCAGCAGTAGTTATTTTTTATATCTCAAGAACCTTGAGAAGTAGTGAATTGAAATATGGTTCCACTCAACTAGAATATTTAGCAATAGTATGGGCTCTAGAGAAGCTACATTATTACCTGGAATACCAGAAATCTGAACTTGTCACTGACTGCAGTGCATTTAAATACCTACTTAACTTGAAAACACCTAACAGACATATGTTCAGATGGCAACTGGCTGTTCAAGAATATAGAGGGAGAATGAAAATAATTCATAGGTCTGGTATTGTTCACTCAAATGTGGATATTTTATCAAGGTTACCTTTATCCAAATGATAACTCAAACCTGCATATTTTCCTGAAGATGAAATTATTCATATTCATGGGATATATCACCACGGGAAATCTAGGTGTGAATTGCTAGCAATCCCCTCTCTTGAAATTTAGAGTGTCCCTTAAATATGCCAGTTTTATGAATAATTTATAAACATAAGTAAATTAGAGTTAGATTTACATTTATTCTCAGATTGATTATAGACAGAATATCAACTGATTCCAAATTATGCACAAGTTGATCCTCCAGAACTTGATTTTGGTCCTCTGATGAGCACAAATTGAGCACAAATTGATCTAACCTAAGCTTATGCATATATAATAATTCAGGATACTTGCTCTATTAAATTTGATAATAAAATAAAATATTGATGAATTTATATAAAAAAAATTATTATGTAAGATATTAAATTATAAATTTAGGCATCATAGGAGGGCACTTAATAGAACTTAATTATACTATGTGACACCTTAATACTGTATCATGCAGTTTGAAACATTTAAAACAAAATGAGTCATGATGGGCAATGAAATTGCTTGGACAGACACTTTCAAAATTAATACTGACCATAATACACAAGTATGAAACCTTGGCATCTATCCAATAAAAGATTTTCCTTCTGATAAATGGATTTTTCTCAATTACTCCCTGCTAAAAAGTGTCCTTCTGAGGTTTGTCTGACCTTCAGGGGGGTAATTTGGCCACATCACACTACTTCTATTTCCATGATTCACCAAAACATTATCCTCATTCCCATCTAAAGAGTTGATCTCATCTGACTGTGGCTGATCAAAGGGGTCCACCACAAGTTTAGCCAAAATTTTGGTGAACACTTTTTTGATGGATAGTGACTAACTGGTGCTTTCCAAAATTGTCCACCTCAAGTTAGGCTAAACTTCAGGAGGATAAATTTATTATGAATACCAAATTAACTGCAGAATACTTTTGCCCTAGCTACTCTGCATCATAAAAGTGTCCAACTGAGGTTTAGCCATAATTCAGGTAGACATTTTTGGAAAGGCACAGTCTGATGGGTTTAATATCTATATATGGCAATAAGTATCAGTTTTTTATCAACATGGAAATAGAATTAATTTAATATGGCCAAAGTGTCCACCTGAAGTTTGGCCAAAATACAGGTGAAAATTTTTATGAGGATTACTTGATGAAATGAAGAAGACTTGCAATTACTTTCCATCATAAAATTTTCAAACTTAAGTTTATCAAAAATTGTGGTGACACTTTTGCCAGATCCAGTCATATGGGATCAACTCTCTATATGGCAATGAGAATCAATTTTTAGTCAATCATGGCATTAGAAGTAAATTTATATGGAAAAACTTTCCACCTGATTTTTGGCCAAAAATAAGTTGGAAATGTTTATGAGGAATACTAGATTAACTAAAGAAGACTTGCACCCTACTACTGTCCATCATAAAAGTGTCCACCAGAAGAATTCTCAAACTTGTGGTTGACACCTTTGGCCTGGTCCAGCCATATGGGATCAATTCTGCATATGGAAATGAGGATTTAATTTGGTCAATCATGGTACTAGAAGTAATTTGATATAGATAAAGTGTCCAACTAAATATTGGAAAAAAATCAGTTGAAAACTTCATTTAGTTTTTCAGAAAATCAAATTAAGTAAAATTTTATTCCTGATGATGCCCATTTTATCCAACACCTCTTCTGAGCCTTGAAAGTAGGCATTTAGCTTGAATTTTGAAGTTCATATAAAATCCCTATTATTCAACCTATTTCTTTTTATCCCTTTTTTCTTTTAGATATCAATTAATTTTATGTAAAACAAATCATTTTCATAATTTTTTACCTGTATTTAATAAAATTATTGAAGGTTTAGCATCACCCTGTAAGCATTTGGCACATGTTTTTTTGCTATACTAATAAAAATAATAATATACTGGTAACAAAAAATTGATCAAATGATAAATTTTAATAAAAAAGAAAGATCAAATACCAGTGGATATGTTTTAAAAAAATACCAGTTGCACTGAAGAAGAGATGCACCCTAGATATTCACCATCAAAAAAGTGTCCAGCACAAGTTTGGCCAAACTTGTGCTGGACACTTTTGGTCAGTTGCAGTCATATGAGATCAATTCTCACTATGGCAATGAAAAAAATTTTTGGATAAAAAACTTCACTAGAAGTAGTTTTACATAGCCAAATTTTCTACCTAGATTTCATCCAAACCACAGGTGCACAATTTTTTATCTTTGAAAAAAAGTCAATTTAGTACAATTTATCCCTGATGGCTCTCATTCGCTTCAACACCTCTACTGGCCTTTGATAGTAGGAATATTACTTGGATTTCTTTTTTCATATTTGATCCCTTTAACTTAATTTTTTATTCCTAATATTGCTTTTGGATATCAATTAATAATTTTTAAAATAAACTATTTTAATATTTTTATACATTTATTTAATAATATTATAAATGGCATAACATCACCTGGTATGCATTTGGCACATGAGTTTTTTCTATACTTATAAAAATAATAATATAATGGCAACCAAAAATTAATCAAATGATATTAATGAGTGAGGAACAAATATAAAATACCAGTAGACATGTTTGTAAGAAATACTAGATGAACTGAAGAAAAATTCTACCCTAGCTACTCTCCATCATAAAAGTGTCCAGCACAAGTTCGGCCGAACTTGTGCTGGACACTTATGGTCAGGTGCAGTCAGATGGGAGCAATTCTCTCTATGGAAATGAAGATAAATGTTTGATATAAAATTACACTAGAAGTAGTTTGATATGGCAAAATTTTCATGCTGAAGTTTTGGTAAAGCTCAAGTGGATTTTTTTTTATTTTTACAAAAAAGAAAATTTAGTGCAATTTTAGCCCTGATTGTGCTAATTTGATTCAACATCTCTTTTTTCTGTTTATGGCAGGAATTTAACTTGGATTTTAATTTTCATCTTTGATTTCTTTTATTTTACTTTATTCCTCTCATATTGCTTTTGGATAGAAGTTTATTTTTTGTAAAATAAATCATTTTCATATTTTTTTACCTTTATTTAATAATATTATAAAAGGTGTAACATCACCCAGTATTCATTTGGCACACAAGTTTTTGCTATACTGATAATATTAATAATATAATGGTGACAAAAAATTAATCAATTGATAAATATGAGTGAGGCACAAAGATTTAATAACAGTGGAAATGTTTATAAGAAATTTCAGATGATTAAAAATGACTTGCACCCTGGCTACTCTTCATGATAAAAGTGTCCAGAACAAGTTTGGCCAAACTTGTGCTGGACACTTTTGGTTGCATGCCGTTGTGGTCTTCCAACATTGGCAGGGGCCTTTGTTGTGTGATTTGGCTCTGTTTGTGCATGTCTTAATTGACATCTGTTAAGGAATTTGGTATTTTTCTGGTTTTATTCCGTGGATATTGGGTCTGCGGGTATGTGAGTACTATCATTGGATAGCCCTGGTTTTTCTCTATATTTTATGTCTTGAAGACATTTTTCATATTCTGAGTTTTAAGGGGTCATTTCCTCATTTTTCATTTATAAAAGATTGCTGTTTAATTTTGTTTTTTGTGTTTTACGGGCTAACCTTAAGTCTTAGGGTTAAGTGCTTAGTACCATTTGATAGAGCTAATTTTTCTCTATATTTCATGTCTCAATGTTGTTATAGTGAAATTCCGTGGTTTAAAGGTTTTAGTAGTTGTAGCTAATTTTTCTAAGTAGATTAGTGGTTTTTATTGGTTTTCTGGCTTCAGGGAGGCCGGGCAGCTTCAGGCGGCATCTCCGACGTCGGGCGGCCCGCCCGCCTCTGTTTTAAGAGGTTGGGGAGCGCTCCAGGAGGGTTTTTATGCAATTTGGCAGGTACAGGCGCCAGATTGGTGGGTGCGCATGGGCTCTTAGTTAGTGGTCTGTGTGTACATAGTGAATAAGACAGTTTGGGGCAACCTTAATCATCATACAACCATCCAGAGGTGATCTCATTGTTCCTCACTCAGTTTTCACTGTTTTCTGGCCACAATTGGCTGTGTTTGTTGCAAGTGAGTTCTTCATTTAACTTAACTTTAGCAACTGTTTTCTCTGTTATAGTCTTGCAAGCAATAGCAAGTATTATTGCTGTCTCTGGTGTGGATTTGCAGCCTACATCAAGTATCTTTGCTGTCTCTGGTGTGGACTTTGTTCTACATTTCAGTTCTTTGGTCTGGTAGTCTATCTGGGGACTACTTTCTTGGCTCATCAAGCAGTCAAGTGTGTTAAAAAGGGGCTTTAGCAAAACAGGAACCAACTTACTTTAGCAAGTAAATCTCACTCTATTTTTCTAAAGGGACAGGGGATTTTCTCTCTGGTTTTTCTGCAACTCCCTTGGTCAAGGCCTATAGCTAGTACTATAGGATTGTCTACATTTCTGGCGCCCAACGTGGGATAGAACTTGCTAGTTCTTTGGAATCTCTGTTTTCTTTGGTTGGCTCTTTTTGGTGTTTTGGACTGGAGGAATGGCTTCTGGTTCCTCTATTCCTGTGGTGACTGTCAGTGGGGGGGATGGTCCTCCTTCTGTGATGGTTAGGGAGTGTGTGAGAATTAACTTGGGATGGTACCAAGTTTAATGGGGAGGATGTCAAGTGGTTTCTAGAGAAGTATGAAACTGCTGCTGGAGTGGATGGTGCTTCCTACCTGGACATGGTGAAGCAGATTATCTTCTTCATTGGTTATAGGTCAGTGGAGAAGGAGATTGTGGCCATGTCTGGCTACAAGAAGAGGGAGTGGAAATTGTTGTGCAGGGAAATGGTGGATAGATGGGGTGTCAGGTTCACTATGGTGGATCTGAACAAGGTTGTCAGTGAATGGAAATCTTATGGTGGTGTTGGTAACTTACATAGTTACAGGAAGTTTCTGCTACAGTTTGATCCTGTGGTGGAATACTTGGTGGAAGTGGAGGAGCTGGCACATGAAAATGCTGCCAAAGATGTTTTTTGGTCTGCCCTGGCTAGAGATGTCAGGATAGATGTGTTGAAGGAGTTGTCAAGAAAAGAATTGATGAAGACTCTTTCTAATGGGGATCAGAAGTTGCCTGCCTTGGATAAGGTGAAGGAGGCTGTTGAGGCCCATTTGAAGTTATTGGCTGTGGACACCTATCAGGAGGGGTGTGCCAAGTATTTCAGCAAAGTCAGTGAGGCTTTGGCTGAAGAGGAAGTTAGGGAGAAGAAGGAGGAGGAGAAGAATTTGGTGCAGGTTCCCAAACAGGAGAGGGACCCAATGGTGGAGCAGCTGGCTGATCTGACAAAACAGCTGCACATTTTTGTCCAGGAGGCCAAGAAGGTTAATAAGGCACCTTCTCAGCCAAGAGAGTTTGAAAGGAGGGCTGGTAGGAGTGATCCTTGGGTTTGCTCTTATTGCAATAGGAGGGGGCACAGGTCCAAGGATTGTTGGGCATTGAACAGAGATGTGTCTGAAGGAAAAGTGGAGTTTGATGGCAGGGTTTTTAAGTTCCCTGATGGTTCTTTTGTGAAGCCCAGTGAGGGGCAGGCTCCTGTTGATTTGGTCAGGAGAAGAGGTGGTCTCAATCAAAGGAGGCCAAGGTTTGAGAAGATTCCTGAGCAGGGGAAATCTTCTGTTAAGGTAGATGAGGACGTCAAGGGAAAGGGGAAGGAGGTCAATAAGGTCTCTTTTTCTACTTCTTTTGGTGGTTTGGAGTTGTATTCTCGTGATGGACAGTCAAGTGGTGAATGCTTGGCTGGTGTTTATGATGTTGAAGCAGGAAAGGTGGGTAGGCCTAAGAGCAGTTCTCAGGCACAACCAAAGCCAAATGCTTCAAAGGGTGATCCTAAGCTGAGTGCAGCTAGGAAGAGGTATAGCAAAGAGGAGCTGTACAAGATGCAGAAGGGTATGGCTGACATGGGCCCCCCTAGTTTTGGTGCATTGGACCTGAATGGTGAGCCAATGCCAATGGAGGTGGATTCTGACTCCGAGGAGGATGTCCCTTTGGCTTCATTGCCAAAGCCTGTTGGAGTCAGAGGTTCTGGTGAGGGATCTGGTTTGGTTCCTGTTAATAGTAAATCTGTTGGTGGTGCTGGTCCTCAAGAATCTTCTAGGACCAAGGTGGTGAAGCAAAGAGCTCACTTTGAGAGGCCAGTAGTGTCTGGTCAAGTTAATGTTATGGACTCTGTCCTGGAAAGGATGAAACAGGGTCAGGTTTCCCTATCTTATGGGGAATTGTATGCTATCAGTCCAGGGTTGGCTGATAGGCAGAAGAAGTTGTTGACCAGGAGAAGGGTTTCTTCTGGTGAGGTAGAATACATTTGTGATTCTGCTGAAAAGTTTGGTGAGGGGTTGGAAACTCATTTTTCTGCTCCTCTGGGATATGTCAATGTCACTCTGAATGGCAGGGAGGCAAGGGCATTGGTGGATTCAGGTTCTCAGATAAACCTGATTTCTTTGTTTGAGGCAACTCATATGGGCCTCCCCATCAAAACTGGTATTGGTGGGAATTTGAGAGGGATCGGTGGCCATGTCACTGAATTGGTTGGAACTTCAGAGTTTGTGAAGTTAGATGTTGGAGGAGCCTCAGGGAAGGTTCATTTTTACATTGCTAAAGGTAGTGTAAAAGCAGTTTTGGGTGGGCCATTCTTGATGGATTTTCAGGCAAGAACAAGTTATCAATTTGATTTGGGAATCAGTTTGGAGTTGACTGGTGAAGACAAAAGGAGGCTTCACATGAGGTTATCATCCCCTGGAGAGGATGGTTGGGAGACTAGGCCTGGTTTATCTTCAATGTGCTAGTGCATGGATTGCTGCAGGAGAAGGAAAGAAGTGGGTGCTGCCTCTGGTTTTTTGGAGTGCGGCTCAGGCTCTATTGAGAGTCTGTCTTTTTTAGAGTAATGAGGGCTGATCACCCTAGTGCTACAACCTCTCCCCGAGATGAGGAAATCCCAGGTTGTAGTAGGTCAGCTCCCTTGGAGATATACCAAGTGGATTTTAAACTTTCTCTTTTTAATGTTTCTCTTCTCTGCAAGTATTCATCAAGTTTTTTATCAAGTCTCTGTTCTCTCTCAAGATTCTTAATTATTTTTAATTCAAGTTTAAAGAAGAAGATTGGTTATATATCTTTATTGAAAGATATGCGGAAAAGCTTTGGGGCGGTGAGATTGGGGTCTAAAAGTAAGTCCTCCCAATTGTGCACCGCTAGGGTTTCTTCTACACCTTTCAAAAACATTACCTGGGCCACACCTGTGAGCATTGGGGAAACCCCTGGTTATTTTTGTAGGACAGAAGAAAACTCAAGAAAATAAGATAAAAATTTCAAGATAATTCATGAAAATCAAAAAAAATCTGAAGATAATGAAGAAAGAAGATGCAAAATATTTTTGTGAAGATTGTCAAGATCTATTTTTGGGCCTCCAGCATGAGGTTAAACTGCAGAAAATTTTGAAGAAAGAAGATCATCAAGATCAATTTTTGGGCCTCCAGCATGAGGTTAAACTGCAGAAAATTTTGAAGAAAGAAGATCATCAAGATCAATTTTTGGACCTCCAGCATGAGGATAAACTGCACAATTTTAGAAGATGTGATTCAGAAGATGAATCAAGATTTGAAGATTTGGAAGTTGGAAGTGAGGATGAAGATGTGGAATTGCGGAAAAGTTTTGGGGCGGTGAGATTGGGGTGTAAAAGTAAGTCCTCCCAATTGTGCACTGCTAGGGTTTCTTCTACACCTTTCAAAAACATTACCTTGGCCACACATGTGAGCAATGGGGAAACCCTTGGTTTTTGTTCCAGGTCTGGTGGTGAAGATTTCCTGAAGATCCCTCAAGTTGAAGGTGGAGCGGCAAAGTATAAGAAGGTAGCGCAGAAGATTAGGCCTGTCAATGAGCCTATGTCTGTGGGCTTGAATCCACCTTTGAAGAGACCTCCTTTGTCAAGAGATCCGTACTGTACTCCTTTGGTGAAGAATCCTCCAGAATTTGTAGAGACGGCTAGGGTGACCATAGAAAGATTGAAAGTTGTTAATTTTGGTCCTGATGGGTGGTTGTCTGAAGAAAAAAAGAAGTTGTTGTTGCACGTTATTATGCTAAGGGAAAAAGCGGTGGCATTTGTTGAGGAGGAAAGGGGTGTATTGAAGCACTCTTATGGGGAACCTTACTTGATTCCTGTTTTTTGTCATGAACCTTGGCAAATCAAACCTATTCCAATTCCAGCCGCTATCAGAGAGGATTTTGTGGAGATTATTAGGGAAAGAGTCAGGACTGGGTTATATGAACAATCAACATCCAGCTACTCAAGTCAAGTGTTCTGTGTAAAGAAGCAGAATGGAAAGTTGAGGGTGGTTCATGATCTTAGAGCCTTGAATAGAGTCACTATCAAGGACGCTGGTATGCCGCCAAGTGCAGAGGATTTTGTTTAAGCTTTTTCTGGAAGGGTGTGTTATGGTTTGGGTGATATTATGGGTGGTTATGATGAGAGGGAACTACATACGGATTCAAGGCCTCTCACAACTTTTGAGACTCCTTTAAGAAGATTTCAGCCCACTAGGTTGCCTCAAGGAGCAACTAATTCAGTGGCAGTTTATCAAGCACAGATGGCTTGGATTTTGCAGGATGAGGTTCCTACTCATGCTGGTATTTTTATTGATGATGGTGGAATTAAAGGACCATCCACTGATTATGGTAATGAGGTGTTATCAGAGAACCCTGGAATAAGGAGGTTTGTGTGGGAATATGCAATAACTCTAGAGAGAGTGTTGTTCAGGATTGAAGAGGCTGGTTTGACCATTTCAGGGTCAAAATTCTGTTGTTGTGTTCCTGCTTTGGAAATTCTGGGTCATGTGGCATGTAAAGAGGGAAGGATTATGACGAAGAAGAAGATTAATAAAATTCAGGCATGGCCAAGGCCTAAAAATACTACTGAAGTCAGAGGATTTTTGGGTGTATGTGTATATGTCAGGATTTTCATTAAGGATTTTTCTTTGTTGGCTTCACCTTTAAGAAGGTTGAACAGAAAAGATGCAGATTGGGAATGGACTGAAGAGTGTGAAGAGGCTTTTCAGAAGCTGAAAAAGATTGTTGGTGAAGATATAATTCTTCACAAGTTGGATTATGGTGTTGGTGCTGGAAAGATTTATCTGGCAGTGGACTCAAGCTATTGCTGCTGGTGCCGTTTTGTCTCAGGAGGATAAGACTGGGAGGGTCAGGCCAGTAAGGTATGAGTCTGTGGTGTTTAATGAGGTGGAATCTAGGTATTCTCAACCTAAGTTGGAATTGTGTGGCGTAGCTAAAAATTTAAAGAAGCTACAGACGGTTTTGTGGGGGCAGCATTTTGAGCTACAGGTGGATGCAAAATCTTTGGTTCAGATGATCAATACACCTAGTCTTCAAAATGCTCCAATGACTAGGTGGGTGGCATTTATTCAACATTTTTCTTTTGACCTGGTACACAAACCAGGAAAAACTTTTACTATGCCTGATGGGTTATCAAGGAGGCCACCTACAGATGAGGATTCTGATTCTGAAGAGTTTGACGAAGATGTTCCAGTAATTAGGGCCAGCACAAAGGGTGCTGAAGATTTTTCTTTCCTCCCCCATGAGGCTAAACTGGATGATTGTTCTGACCTCCCCCAAGAGGTTAAACTGGCTGGATCTGATCTTGATTCTTGTGATCAGGATGTTTTTGTTGATGAAGATAGAGTTGTTGTTTGGGACATCTCAAAATTAAAAAAGGGTGTTTTTGTTAGTGAACTGGATTCTCACAAGGTTCAGTGGAAAGAGAAGGACGTGCCAAAATTTAAGGATTGATGTCCTGGTTGGGCTGCTCAATTGGCTCATGTTCACACTGGTGATTTTGATGACAGAGTTGTACCCTTGGATGTTGTTTTGTTGGATTTTGAAGATGAGACCTGGGGTCAATCTGGGTTTTATTTTATTTTGGTGGAATATCTGTTGACCTTGGAGAGGCCAGATAGTTGTGATGATGATACTTGGTTGGCAATCAAGAAGAAGAGTCCTGGATTTTATGTGTCAGGAAGGCGGTTGATGAGAAGGAGACATCCTAATCCTCAAGTGGTGGTGACTCAGAAGAAGGGTCAAGAATTGGTTTTGAAGTCTTTGCATGAAGACTTTGGTCATAGAGGCTTTGGGGAGACTTATAGAAGAGTAGCAGACAGATTTTGGTGGCCAGGTATGAAGTTGGCTGTGCAGGGTTTGGTTCAATCTTGTGAAGAATGTCAAAGAAGGAGTCACTTGAAACCTAAAGAGGTCGGCCGTGCTACTGGTGAATCAACTGTTTTTGGAAGGGTCAGTCTGGATGCTGTCCATATTAAAGAGGGCAGGTATAAATACTTGATTGTTGCTAGGGATGATTTGTCTGGTTGGGTTGAGGCAGTGCCTCTGGTTAACTTGACTTCCAAGAATGTGGCAGAGTTTTTGAAGAAGGAGTGGATTTATAGGTATGGGTCGATGAAGTTGGTGACTGTTGATGGTGGGCCAGAGTTTGGTGCCTAATTTAAAGAAGCTGTGGCTAGTGTTGGTTCTAGGGTTAGAGTGGCTACACCGTATTATCCTGAAGCTGAAGGCATGGTTGAAAGAGGCCATCAAGTTATCAAGAATGCTTTGGTGAAGATGTGTGGAGATAGTTCCGAAAAGTGGAGGCATTATTTACCCTTGGTTTTATTTGCTTATAGGGTCACTGTGAAGAGGACAACTGGCTACTCTCCTTATGAGCTAATGTTTGGTCAAAAAGCCGTTCTACAAGTGGACTTGGAAGCTGTCTCTTATCTTGGAATTGATTGGGATGACGTGCACTCAACAGAAGATTTGCTCTGTGCCAGGATGCAACAGTTGGAATGTAGAGAGGAATGTCAAGAGAAGGCATACTCTAGAATGATGAAGATTAGGAATCAATCAGTCAGATACTGGGACAAGAAGTTAGCTCATAGACTCAGAAATCCCTTGAAACCTGGTTGTTTGGTTTTGGTGTATAATAGAAGTTTGGAGAGTCAGTGGGGGAAAATGTTTTCTGACAGATGGAATGGACCTTACAGAGTCAGATCTCAGGCGTCTGGAGGTTCTTATGTTTTGGAAGAGTTGGATGGTGCAGTCTTGAAAAAGAGGGTGGCTGCAGACCAAGTGAAGAGGTTTTATCCCAGAGGCACTAGGCATGAAGAAGATTGATTCCGCAATGAGGATAAACTACGGACCATTCTTTAATTTTGTTTTTTTTTGGTGATGCTATGCATCTGTTTGTTGGAATTTTTGTTAGAGGGTACCCATGGGTGGGGATTCTAGATTTGATCTTGGAAAGTGTAGGGGTGACTGATGGGCTGGCTGCTCTATCAACAGTTACCCCAGATTGTCTGTTTCCAACCCTTTCTCTTAATTTGGTTGAACCCTAGTATTGGTTTATTTTCACAGGTTTTAGTCCTCTATGACTTTAAACTGGAATTTCCTTTGGTTTTCAAGTGCCGGACTCTTCACTCTTATTGGTTTTGGTTTTTTGTGTTGGACGTTGTGTTTTTGTTAGAAGGTACCCAGGGGGGGCTTCTAGATTTTATTTTGGCAAGTGTGGGGGTAACTGATGAGCTGGCTGCTCTGTAGAACAGTTACCCCAGAATGTCTGTCTCAAGTCTTTTGTTTTTCCTAGTTGAATTCTAGTTCTGTTGTTTATTATTCAGGTTTTAAGTCTGCTATGACTTTAAACTGGTTTGGAACTGGCTTCTTTATCTTTGGTTCTTTCAGATTGGTGGTGGATCACTGGTGGTCTCCCGTCATTTTTACTTATTGGAGGGATCCCACCCAGTGATCATTTCTATGGACCGGACTTTCCCTTATTGGACCATCTATGGAGCTGGACTTTCTTTGATTTTGCAGTTATGTTTTTGCTAGATAGAAGTTTTAGATTATTTTATTTTTTCTCTTTTTTTTTCTTTTAATTTTTTTATGGGGGTTGTTAAAATTATAAAATCAAAAATATAGGGTGTTACCACATCAGGGTCACCTGGATGTGGGCAAGCATTGGTGGGGAAAGGCTCATCAATTGGCCGGGCAATGCTATTTTCTTATTTTTATTTATTATTTATTTCATGTGTTTCTGTGTTTCATTATTTTTTTATTATTTTCTGAATTTCTAAATTTTTTGAATTTCGTTTTCTGTTAATCATTTAGAAGATTTAATTGTGTATCCACATCAAGGTGCACTTGGATGTGGGTAAGGTATCAGGGGATCAGCTCATCAATTGGCTGGGGGATACCATTTGTATTATCTTTTATATTTTGTTTTATTTCATTTATGTTATTTCATATCATTTTAGTTTTTTTTTTATATTTTAGTATATCAGTAGATCATCAAAAAAAAAAAAAAAAAATTCTGAAATTATTTTTATTATTTGTTTTATATTATTTTTATGTTTCTAATCTTTTGCAGGAGCTCATTGTATGGATGAGGAAGCTTCTGGAGGCTGGTCCGGATTGTGATGACGTTTTTGTTTTTTGTTGGGATTGTGGGAAGCACTGCGTTCTTTGAAGTGCATCCTGCTGGAGAGATTATAGGGATTGTAATGATCAGGGATTGGATTAGAGGGAAGTTCAGAGGAGGAAGAAGAAGAGGCAGGAATGGAGTGCTGGAGGGTGTGTTTAATGATCCTAGACATTTTCCAGTGGTTGTCCAGTAGGCGCTTTCTCAGGGATTTTTCAAAGTCATTCAAGGGTCCATGGAGGGCAAAGGCTTTTAGCATGTTGGAACACATGGTGCTTAGGTGTTTCTTCATGTCTCCATAATCCAGGGTCAAAGAAGGTTCAAGAGTTTGGCCAACTCCAATAATAGATTCAGGAGGAGGGGTGCCAACTAGACAAGAAGAATTGGATCAGTAATTATTTTTGTTGAAGAAATGGAATAATTAATTTGGTACTTACAGATTGGAAGCTCATCAAATCTGTAAGCAGCTGGGATTTGGATCTCTGACAATTTTGTTATGGTCATAGTGGGTGGATCAACTAGGGAAAGATATGGATTCTCATTTTCTTCCTCTGAAGGATCCTGAGAAGGTGAACTGGGATGCTGATGTTCCTGGGGCCTAGTTGGAGCAGTGAGATTGTTGTTGTTGTTGTGGTTGTTATTCCTGTTGGATTCAGCTGGAGGAGGTGCTGGTGATGGAGTACCAGGGTAGTTAAAGGATGGAGCAGGAGAGGGGGATTTGGAAGCAGACTGCTCTTTTCTGGATGGAGAATTTGAAGAGATGGAACTGTCAGAAGAGTAGTTGGCTGACAGAGGAGAGGTGTAGTTTCTTTGTCTTAGTTGGGGACAAAGTTGTTGTTGTGGAGCAGTGTGTGGTGTTCTGGTTTCTTCTTGGGGTTCTCTGGCAGTTCTCTTAGAAATCTGGGAAATTTTAGTGTTTTTGGATTTTGGAAGGGTGGATTGCATTGCTCTGGGAGCAGTAGGAGGTAGTTGGGTTGAGTTGTTATTGTTATCTGGATGAATTTGGCTATTTTCTGGCCGTTTTTGGAGGTTTTGGCCCTGATTTTCATTGTTTGGTGAGGCGGGCAGGCCGCCCGATGTTGGCCGGGCCGCCTGGACGCAGTCTAGAAGCCTAGGGGTTGATTTTGAAGCTTTTGGAGCTAATTTAGCAGTGATAAAAGCAGTTTCTTGAGAAGCTAAGGCTGGCCTTTTTGGAAGAGTGCGGGAAGCTGAGCTTCTGGATCTTCTGGAAGGAGCTGAAGATAGAGAGGAAGAGGATGGACCAAGTTCTGGAGACCTGGTAGGGGATCTGGAGATGTACTTGTGAGAAGGAGAAGGCGGAGGAATAGGATAGTGGGCATCTCTGTCACATTTCTTTTTTTTGGAATAGCAAGAGTCACAAGCCCTGTTGTAGAATTTGGCTTCTGGATTTGGAAGAGTGAATGTTCAAGGTCTGCACATGTGGATGCACTGTTTGCAGGCATATTCCCTTGGAGCAGTGAAGCAAGGAAGAGTAGAGGAGTCAACAGCAGGGGATCCAGACATGATTTGTGGTGTGAAAGGTGAGGAAAAGGATAAGAGAAGATTTTGTCAGTGATGAGTAGAAGATGAAGTGAAGACGGACGCTCTGTGGGTCTAGCTGTGTGTGTATTGCATGAAATTGGCTGGGTCAGACTCATGCAAGATTCTGACAGTCCTCTATGACTCTAAACTTGAAATTTTATCAGTCCTCTATGACTCTAAACTGGAAAATTTATCAGTCCATCAAGACTCTAAACTGAAAAAGCTATGGTATCAAGTCAGTCCATCAAGACTTTAAACTGAAATCTGGTTTCTGTTAGTCCTCCAAGACTTTAAACTGGCTGGTTTCAAGATTTTATCAAGAAGTAGTCCGTCAAGACTTTAAACTGAACACTGTGTTAGTCCCCCAAGACTTTAAACTGAGGGTTGTAAGTCCCCCAAGACTATAAACTGAGGGAAAAGTTTTTGTTGTTGGAGTTGTTTTGAAAGATTTGTGGAGGGTATCCACAGGGGGAGCCTCCGAATTTAGCAAAGGCAAGTTTGGGGGTAATTGATGGGCTGGCTGCTCTATTCACAATTACCCCAGAATGTTAGTTTTTTCTCTGTGTCTTAATGTGGTTGATCTCTGGTTCTGGGTTTATGATTTAGGTTTTTGAGTCCCCCAAGACTTTAAACTGAGGGTTTTTGAGTCCTTCAAGACTATAAAATGAGGATGGTCCCCCAAGACTTAAAACTGAGGGCTGTTTGTGGTTACATCCTATAGAGGGTGTGGTCAATTTTTCTTTTCTGAATCAAACTCAAGTACTAGTGGAATTACAGAGGGAATCAAGAGATGAAATGAAGTGTTCAGAATTAGCCTTGAACTGGTGAATGAGGTGTCTTCTGTTCTCAATGTCCTGTGGATCTCTAGCAGGAGTGGATTGGAAATAGTGAAGCAGAAGTTGTTTCTGTTGAGATGTGTGTTGTTGGAACTTGGCCTTGATAGTGGGCAAGTGCATTGGTGTTGGTGGTGCAATGGATCCTACATTGTTATCATCACTATCAGAAGAGGAAGGAACTGAGAAGTTATCAGTTTTAAAGTTGAAGGAAAGAATGAATGTTCTTTACCATCAGATGGACCAGGGATGGGGGAACTAGTTGTTTTATGGGTTGTGGCACTCTTCTGGGAAGGGTGGAGCTTTTTGATTAATCTGGGTATCAGGATGGATGGCCTAGATCGTTTGGTGCTGGCAGAAGAAGGACCAGGTTGAGGCGGAGGTGAATCTGTTGTGGAAGAAAGTGGACCAGGTTTGTGGCAGGTCTTCTTTCTGGAGTGGAAGACATTGCAGGACGTTCTGTATGGATGAACAGGTGGTGTTATGGCGCAGATTAAATTATTGTTGATGCAGTATTTGCAGGGGCCCATTTCAGAGGCAGATTTGGAAAGGAGGTTAAACATGGTGGTTGGATGAAGAAAGAATGCGGACATTCTCAATTGGATGGAGGATGTGGTCTTCCAACATTGGAAGGGGCCTTTGTTGTGTGATTTGGCGCTGTTTGTGCATGTCTTATTGACATCTGTTAAGGAATTCGGTATTCTTCTGGTTTTATTCCGCAGATATTGGGTCTGCGGGTATGTGGGTACTATCATTGGATAGCCCTGGGTTTTCTCTATATTTTATGTCCCGAAGACATTTTTCATATTCTGAGTTTTAAGGGGTCATTTCCTCATTTTTCATTTATAAAAGATTGCTGTTTAATTTTGTTTTTTGTGTTTTACGGGCTAACCTTAAGTCTTAGGGTTAAGTGCTTAGTACCATTTGATAGAGCTAATTTTTCTCTATATTTCATGTCTCAATGTTGTTATAGTGAAATTCTGTGTTTTAAAGGTTTTAGTAGTTGTAGCTAATTTTTCTAAGTAGATTAGTGGTTTTTATTGGTTTTCTGGCTTCAGGGAGGCCGGGCTGCTTCAGGTGGCATCTTCGACGTCGGGCGGCCCGCCCGCCTCTGTTTTAAGAGGTTGGGGAGCGCTCCAGGAGGGTTTTTTATGCAATTTGGAAGGTACAGGCGCCAGATTGGTGGGTGCGCATGGGCTCTTAGTTAGTGGTCTGTGTGTACATAGTGAATAAGACAGTTTGGGGCAACCTTAATCATCATACAACCATCCGGAGGTGATCTCATTGTTCCTCACTCAGTTTTCACTGTTTTCTGGCCACAATTGGCTGTGTTTGTTGCAAGTGAGTTTTTCATTTAACTTAACTTTAGCAACTGTTTTCTCTGTTATAGTCTTGCAAGCAATAGCAAGTATTATTGCTGTCTCTGGTGTGGATTTGCAGCCTACATCAAGTATCTTTGCTGTCTCTGGTGTGGACTTTGTTCTACATTTCAGTTCTTTGGTCTGGTAGTCTATCTGGGGACTACTTTCTTGGCTCATCAAGCAGTCAAGTGTGTTAAAAAGGGGCTTTAGCAAAACAGGAACCAACTTACTTTAGCAAGTAAAACTCACTATATTTTTCTAAAGGGACAGGGGATTTTCTCTCTGGTTTTTCTCCAACTCCCTTGGTCAAGGCCTATAGCTAGTACTATAGGATTGTCTACACCGTCAGACGCAATCAATTCTTTTTATGGAAATGAGACTGAATTATCACTCCATCATTGCACTGAAAGTAGTTTTATATAGACAAATTGTCCCCTGGAAGTTTGTCCAAACCTAAGGTAGACAATTTTTTCCTTTGGTAAAAAGTAAATTTGATCCATGTTAATCTATGATGGTGCCCATTTTTTCTGAAGCCTCTACTGGCTCATGATAGCAGAAATTATACTTAATATCTTTATTTCATGTTTGATCTCTTTAATTTTAATCTTACCCTTTTATTTATCCTTTAGATTTTAAATATCAATTTTATTTTGGTAAAACTGATAACTTTCACATTTTTTTACATTTATTATATTATATTATTAAAGTTGTAAAATCATCCAGTGTACATTCATTACACATGTTTTTGCTATACTAAAAACATTAATAATATAATGGTGACTAAAAAATAATCAAATAATAAATATGGATGACACAGAAAGATCAAATACCCATAGACATTTTTAAAATGAATATAAGATTAACTGAAGAAGAATTGCACCCTAGCTACTCTCCATCATAAAAGTGTCCAGCACAATTTCAGCTGAGCTTGTGCTGGACACTTTTGGTTGCATGCAGTCAGATGGGATAAATTTACTCAATGGAAGTTAAAATGAATTTTTGCTCAATCATTGCACAAGAAGTAGCTTTATACTGCTATACTATCCTCCTGATTTTTTGGAAAACCTCAGGTGGACACTTTTATTAATTTTTAAAAAAAGAAAACATATTCCAAATCTAGAACTGGTGGTGCGAATTTGGTCTGAAAACTCAAACTATCTTTGATGGCAGAAATTTTATTTGAATGTTTAATTTCATATTTAATCACTTTAATTTTACTTTTTTATTCCTGTTTTTGAATTCAAATATCAATTTATTTATTGTAAAACTAATACTTTTCATATTTTTTTTACTTTTATTTAATAAGATTATGAAAGATGTAGCATCTCCCAGTATGCATTTGGCTTACATGTTTTTTCAATACTAATAACATTAATATTATAATGGTGAAAAACAATGAATCAAATAATAAATATGAATGACACAGAAAGATCATATACAAGTGGATTTGTTTATAAGGAATACCTGATGAACTGAAGAAGACCTGCACCCTAGATACTCACCATCATAAAAGTGTCCAGCATAAGTTCAGCCAAACTTGTGCTGGACACTTTTGGTTGCATGCAGTCAGATGGGATAAATTTACTCTATGGAAATGAAAATGACCTTTTGCTCAATCATTGCACAATAAGTAGTTTGATATTTCCAAAATGTCCTCCTGATGATTTTTCAAAACTCATCAGGACACTTTCTTTGGTTTAAAAAAAAGAAAATATAGTGCAAGTTTAGCCCTGGTGGTGCACATTTGATCTAACACCTCTACTTGTTATTGATAGTGGGAATTTTCCTTAGATTTTTTTTTCTTGTTTTATCCCTTTTATTTTAATTTTTTATTGCTCATATTGCTTTGGATATCAATTTTTAATTTTTAAAATAAATAATTTTCATACTCTTATACCTTTATTTAATAATATATGATTAAAGGTGGAACACCACCTGGTATGCATTGTTCACACAAGTTATTACTATAGTAATAACGTTAATAATATAATGATGACAAAAAATTAATCAAATGGTAAATTTAAATGACACAGAAAGATCAAATTCCAGTGGAAATGTTTATAAGAAATCCCTTTTGAGTTTAAGAAGATTTGCTGTATGCCTACTCTCAATTATAAAAGTGTCCAGCACAAGTTCGGCCGAACTTGTGCTGGACATTTTTGGTTGCATGAAGTCATATGAGATAAATTCTCTCTATGGCGATAAAAGTGATATTTCACTCAATAATTGAAGTAAAGAATGTTTAATATTTTAAAATTGTCCCCTGTAAGTCTGTCCAAACCTCAGGTCAAAATTTGTTAGCTATACATAAAAGTAAGTTTAGACCAAGTCTTGACCTAGGGGTCCCCAACTGTCCCAACACCACTTCTGGCTCTTGATAGTAAAAATTTTACTTGTATTTTTTATTTCGTATTTGATCCCATTCATTTTCATTTTGCTTTTCTATTACTCTTTTTAATTTTAATATCAATTTATTTTTTTAAAAACTAAACATATTCATATTTTTTTAACTTTATATAATAATATTATTAAAGTTGTAACATCACCAATTTTGCACTTGGCATGCAGGTTTTTGCTATACTAGAAACATTAATAATATATATGGTGACAAATAATTAATTATAAGATAAATATGAATGATAAAAAAAAGTTAAAAACCCAATAGAAATGTGAAAAACAAAAAACTGATGTACTGAGAAACACTTCCACCCTAGCTACTCTCCATCATAAAAGTGTCCAGCACAAGTTTGGCTGAACTTGTGCTGGACACTTTTTTTCAGGTGCAGTCAGATGGGATAAATTCTCTCTGTGGAAATTAAATTAAAAAAATGCTAAATAATTACATTAGAAGTAGTTTGGTATGGCTGAAATATCCACCTTGAGTTTTTCCAAACCTCAGGTGAAAAGATTTTTATCTTTAAAAAAAATTAAATTTTATCAAATTTAGCCCTGATGGCACCCATTTGTTTCAACACCTCTACTGGCTCTTGAAGGCAGGAATTTTTCTTGAATTTTTCTTATTCATATTTGATCTCTTTTACTTTACTTTTTTATCACTCATGTTACATTTGGATATTCATTTATAATTTTGGAAAAGAAATCATTTTCATATTTTTTTAACATTTTTTAATAATATTATAAAAGGTGTAATATAATATGGCATGCATTTGGCGCACAAGTTTTTTCTATACTAATAAAATTAATAATATTCTAATGACAAAAAATTAATCAGATAATAAAATATGAATAACACAGAAAGATCAAATACCATTTGACATGTTTTAAAAAAATAACAGTTGCACTGAAGAAGATCTGCACCCTAGCTACTCTCCATCATAAAAGTGTCCAGCACAAGTTCGGCCAAACTTGTGCTGGACACTTTTGGTCAGGTGCAGTCAGATGGAATCAATTCTCTCTATGGCAATGAAAAAAATTATTTGATAAGAAACTTCACTAGATGTAGTTTGATATAGCTGAATTATCCACATAGAGTTCATCCAAACCACAGGTACACAATTTTTTATCTTTAAAAAACAATCAATTTAGTACAATTTATCCCTGATGGCTCTCATTTGCTTCAACATCTCTACTGGCCTTTGATATTAGCAATAATACTTGGAGTTTGTTTTTCATATTTGATCCCTTTAACTTAATTTTTTATTCCTCATATTGCTTTTGGATATCAATTAATAATTTTTAAAATAAATTATTTTAATATTTTTATACATTTTTTTTAATAATATTATAAAAGGTGTAACATCACTCAGTATGCATTTGGAACACGATTTTTTGCTATACTTATATAATTAATAATATAATTAAGACAAAAAATTAATCAAACAATATGTATGAGTGAGGCACAAAGATAAAATACCAGTAGACATGTTTGTAAGAAATACCAGATGAACTGAAGAAAAATTCTACCCCAGCCGCTCTCCATCATAGAAGTGTCCAGCACAAGTTCGGCCAAACTTGTGCTGGACACTTTTGGTCATGTGCAGTCAGATGGGATCAACTCTCTGTATGGCAACAAAAAAAATTTTTTATCAAATTTCACTAGAAGTAGTTTGGTTTAGCTGAATCATCCACATGCTGTTCTGCCCAATATCAGGTGTATAATTTTTTATCTTTAAAGAAAAGGTCACTTATTACAATTAAGCCCTGATGGCTCCCATTTGCTTTAACACCTCTACTGGCTCTTGATAGCAGGAATTTTGCCAGTATTTTTTTCATATTTGAGCTCTTTGACTTTTATTTTACTCTTTTATTCCTCTTTTTACTTTTAAATTTCTATTTAATTTTTGTAAAACTAATCCTTTCCATATTTATTTATGTCTATTTTAAAAAATTATTGAAGGTATAACTTCACATGGTATGCATTTGGCACACAAGGTTTTGCTATACTAATAACATTAATAATATAATGGTGATAAAATATTAATCGGATGATAAATATGAAAGATACAGACTGATCAAATACCAGTAGACATGTTTATGAGAAATACAAGATAAACAAACTGAAGAAAATTTCCACCCAAGCTACTCTCCATCATAAAAGTGTCCAGCACAAGTTCGGCCAAACTTGTGCTGGACACTTTTAGTCACATGCAGTCAGATGGGATCAATTCTCTATATGGCAACAAAAAACATTTTTTTATTAAACTTCACTACAAGTAGTTTTGTTTAGCTGAATCATCCACCTGTTGTTCTTCCCAACCTCAGGTGTATAATTTTTTATCTTTAAAAAAAAGGTCACTTATTATCATTTAGCCCAGATGGCTCCCATTTGTTTCAACACTTCTACTGGCTCTTGAGAGCAAGAATTTTACTAGTATTTTGTTTTTCATAATTGATCTCCTTGAGATTAATTTTACCTTTTCATCCCTCATATTGCTTTTGTATATCAATTTATTTTTTGTAAAACAAATCATTTTCATATTTTTTTACCTTTATTTAATAATATTATAAAAGGTGTAACATCATCCGGTATGCATTGGGCACACAAGTTTTTGCTATACTTATAATATTAATAATATAATGGTGACAATAAATTAATCAAATGATATATATGAGTGAGGCACAAAGATCAAGTACCAATGGATATGTTTACAAGAAATACCAGATTAACTGAAGAAAAATTCTACCCTAGCTAATCTCCTTCATAAATGTGTCCAGCACAAGTTCAGCCGAACTTGTGCTGGACACTTTTTGTCACATGCAGTCTGGTGTGATCAATTCTCTCTCAATCATTGAACTAGAAGTTGTTTGATATGTCTAAATGGTTCTGCTGAAGTTTTTTTAAACCTCAGATTGGCAATTTTTTGTTTTTCAAAAAAGCAATTATAGTCCAAGTTTAGCATCACTGGTGGACATTTGCCCCAACATGTCTACTTGCTCTTGATGGCAGTAATTTTATTTTAATTTTTTATTTCATATTTGATTCCTTTAATTTTACCTTTTTATCCCTTATATTGCTTTTGTATATCAATTTATTTTTTGTAAAACAAATCATTTTCATATTTTTTTACCTTTATTTAATAATATTATAAAAGGTGTAACATCATCCGGTATGCGTTGGGCACACAAGTTTTTGCTATACTTATAATATTAAAACATAATGGTGACAAAAAATTAATCAAATGATATATATGAGTGAGGCACAAAGATCAAATACCAGTGGACATGTTTATAAGAAATACTAGATGAACTGAAGAAAAATTCCACCCTAGCTAACCTCCATCATAAAAGTGTCAAGCACAAGTTCGGCCGAACTTGTGCTGGACACTTTTGGTCACATGCAGTCTGATGTAATCAATTCTCTCTATTGCAATGAAAATGAATTTTTCTTCAATAATTGCACTAGAAGTTGTTTGATATGGCAAAATTGTCATCCTGAAGTTTTGGTAAAGCTCCAGTGGATTTTTTTTATTTTTACAAAAAAGAAATTATAGTCCAAGTTTAGTGCCACTGGTGGGTGTTCACCCCATCATGTCTACTTGCTCTTGATGGGAGGAATTTCACTTTAATTTTTTATTTCATATTTGATCCCTTTAAGTTTACCTTTTTATCCCTCATATTGCTTTTGGATATCAATTTATTTTTTGTAAAACAAATCATTTTCATGTTTTTTTACCTTTATTTAATAATATTATAAAAGGTGTAACATCACCTGGTATGCATTTGGCACACGAGTTTTTGCTATACTTATAATATTAATAACATAATGGTGACAAAAATCAATCAAATGATAAATATGAGTGAGGCACAAAGGTCAAATACCAATTAATCAATAGTTCTTTTTAATATTATAAATTTTTAGATTAAATAAAATGGTAATAATGAATTATATTTTTCATCCAAAATTCCACTCTAATGATTCCCACTGCACAAAAAGGGTTCACTTGGTCCTTTCTTTACTGCTTGTGCATATATTTTATTGCCCACAGTACTACAATTTTTTGTAGTGATTATCCCACATCTGATTCAGGAATATTTTTAAACAATATAAGTTTTTTTTACAAAAGACCTTATCATATCCAATATCCCACAAAAAATACAACCTATTTTTGTATTAAAGCCCGTTAATTATTAAGAAATTGTTAAAATAATTAGATTAGACCCTGGCACAGCTAGATCCATACCAACCGACCTAAAGTCTTTTCAATATTGAAAACAATTAAATAAAATTATGATATCATACTAAATTATGGGCACCAACCATAATTCAGCACTTCTCATTTGCTCTGCTACAAAATGAGTGCATGTAGCATTTTTCTAACGTCGGACTGTTTTTCTTCCTTCCCTCACACCTTTAGTCCAGAATGAAAATTTAGTATGAGTTTTGGTCAAAATGGTTTGCCAGTGTTATCTGTATGCAATATGAATTCATATTGCATATTTCTATTTATGCATAAAATATAATTGTTAAGCATCATTTTTTTGCATTTTTTAATCATTATGCATATTCATATGCAAATTCATTATACAGATTTTGTCATGCGCCATGTGACACTCGAGGCAAAAGCAACTCATTAAATCAATAATATCGAGTCCTAAATCTATACTCAAAGCGCAGAAAGCAATTCTCCATAGCAACTGCGATTCCCCTTTGTGTACTTACTATTTAACTGCGCTAACCTAAACTCTAAATCTAAATTAGTCAATCTCCCAATAGGGTGCCTTAGTCTCCTTTTCAATAAGTGACGCACAGCGCTAGGTTCAACGTAATAGTACAGTAGTAGTTTTCATTAAAGTTTTGTTAATTAATTAAAAAGGGGTAAATTGAGCATGGACGGATATTTAGCGAAGAGAGTCTAAGTGTATGTTAGTAATGGTCAATGGTATGGGAATGGTGCTATGGAAGGGAGGTCAATGCGAGGAGGAACAAAGGATATAAAAGGGTTGGGTATTTGGTTCGATATTCCTTAGAATTAAATTATAAATTGTATTTACATTAATAGTGGTAAATCTTTAAAGCTAAATCATTGTTATTGTATCTTTCTTTCATTTTCTCAATATCCATTGCTAAATCCTAAATCTTTGATTATTGAGTTTCCAACCCTTCGTGAGATCTTAATAATTCATATTACCTTTGAAACTATTTTATAATTCTTCTCGAACGAATCTCGAACCTGTAGTTCTTACTTCGAGTGACCTTCGAATCACTTCCTTGAATCATTCCTCTGTGCTTCGAAGAAGTTTTTAAATCTCTCATCTCATTTTCAGGAACATCCTCGACCTTGTGCGTAGGTCGTCCGGTGACAGTATAATCTAATTCTCCGTAGCTCTCATTCTTTGCACTACTACGTCCTTTTAGGTATTTTTAAAGTTTTAAAAATGGCACCTGTTCAACGCACTCCTCCTAGGGGCGCTACTACTAGAGCTTGTGCTAGAGGCAGGCCAACAGCCACAAGGTCTGTTTCCCGCACTCACTCTTTGGAACCACTCAACCTTAGGGAACGGCAACATTCAGTTCAATCTGTAGAAGACATCCCACAAGATTTTGAGGATTCTAGTGATGAAGAAGAAGGAGAGGATACAATGCACGAGGCACCATCCACCCCAGCCAATCACCCTTCTGGTCAATCCTCAGAACCTGGACCATCTAACTCTCTGGAAGATTTCATGAGACTTTTCATGAAAACCCTTTCAAATCCAAAGTCTTCAGAGGGATCTTAGTTCAAAACTCCTTCTATGAAATCTCCTGACAAATTCGACAGAGATCACCCCAACAGATTGTGACCCTTCTTGCAAACCTGCAAGCTACTGTTCCATAATGACCCTCAAACCTTTAATAGCGACTGATCAAAAGTTGTTTACGCTTCTTCATTCCTAGCCGGGAAAGCAGCAAGATGGTTTGAACCTTATCTGCTCATGCTTTCTTCGACAGAAACCCACTTACTTATCAATAATTGGGAAAAGTTCAAAGACCAACTTTTTACGTTGTTTGGAGACCCTAATGAAACAGACAACGCAGAAATTGAACTTGATTTTCTTCGCATGAGTGATAATGGTAAAGCCTCTGAATATATCTCAAACTTCAGAGCACTTCAAACTCAAGTAGGTTGGAATGATGCTGCCCTTAAGTATTATTTCAAGAAAGGACTTCCTTCAAGGATTCTGGACCAATTAAATCTTCACGGTCAGAAGATGACTACTTTAACGTATTTAATGGATCAAACCCTTGAACTTGACGGCGTTTATCAAGGAAGACTTCAACATCGTTGATATGCCAACAAATCTCAAGGCCTAAATTTTAAATCAGGACCTTCTTCACACCCACGACCAAATCAATCCTCCTCGACTCATTCCAAACCCAATAAGGAAAAGGATAAACCTTGACCAAAAGGCTCGACCCCAGGCGATATCAGCAAAGTACTGGATCCTAAAGGGGAACTTAAAGAAGCTGAGAGGAAGAGACGAGCAGATAATGGGTTATGTATGTATTGTGGGGGTAAGCACAAGTTGGAAGACTGTGTAAAGTTGAAGGAAAGAGAAGGTACTAGTTCGAAGTCAAAAAACTAGTAGATAGTTTACTTGTGTGCAAAGCAAACTATCTTATCTCTCCCAGTGCACAGAACCTCCATGTCTTAAGGACTGGAGTTGCCTTAAACCGCTTGAGATTCATTCTTTTTAAGGAGGATATCCCCTTCAGTTGTCTTATAGACTCTGGAGCTTCAATTTCTTTTGTTAGTTTATCTTTTGCCGAGAAGCTTCAACTAACATTTACAGATATTGATCGAACTCCAATCTATTTGGTCGAATCAGAGGAACCCAAATATTGGGTAAGTAAGAAAGTTTTATGGGTTTTCAACTTTCCGAACTTTCCCCCCTTCGAGTGGGAATTATCAGTCTTGGACGCCCCAAGGATGGACGATACCATTCTTGGCCATGACTTTTTAACGCATTGGAATCCCGAAATTGATTGGACTAAGGGATTGATCACCCCACGCTCTAAGTATATTTCTGATTCTTCAATGCAGGTCAATAGGGAGTTAAACAACCCGCCTGACAACGTCCTGCTAGAGCACAAGTCTCTGCCAGATGACTTGCAAGCATCTGATCCTTCTCTAAATGAGCAATTGGCTAACCCTTCTAGCTCGATGACTTCACTCGAAGAGGATTTAAATTGCCTCGAAGTAATAGAATTCTGCTCTCTCAATACAGGTATCCCCTCGACAGATTCTCTCGAAGATGAAGAGGACGACCAAATCAACGTTGAAGCCATTAAATCAACTCTACCGGAAATCTACCACGATTTCCTCGATGTTTTCTCAATCCACAAGGCCGATAAGTTACCACCTCATCGACCCTACGACCATCAAATAGAGTTAATAGGCCCAGTACCTCCGGCAGGTCCTGTCTATTATTTATCGAAGGGCAGGTCTCAAGTTCTTCGAGACTACATTGCAGAGAATGTAGCCAAAGGTTTCATCAGAGCCAGTAAATCTCCAACCGGCTCCCCTGTCCTCTTTGTAAAAAAGAAGGACGGTAGTCTTAGGTTGTGTGTTGACTATAGAAAGCTCAACACAGTCACGAAGAAGAATGCATATCCTGTTCCTCCTATGTCATTACTTCTTACCCTTTTCAATGGTGCTAATTTCTTTTCTAAAATTGATCTTAGAGGCGCTTACAATCTGATTCGCATTGCAGAAGGTCATGAACCACTGACTGCAATGCGCACTAGATTTGGTAGTTTTGAATATTTAGTTATGCCTTTTGGATTATGTAATGCACCTTCAACTTTTCAAACTTTTGTTAATGATATCTTTCAAGATGTTGTTGAACAATTTGTAGTCATCTATTTAGATGATATTTTAATATTCTCAAAAACACTAGATGAACATATTAATCATGTTCGATAGGTCCTAAATCGTCTTCAAGATCATGGTCTCTACACCAAGCATAATAAATGCGAATTCCACCTCAAATCAATTGATTTTTTGGGTTTTACGTTGTCCACTGACGGTTTAGTCATGGATGATAAAAAATTCCAGAAAATCCTGGAATGGCCTGAGCCCAAAAACATTAAATTGCTCCAAGGATTTTTGGGTTTCGCAAACTTCTATGGAAGATTTATTAAAGATTACTCTAAAACTATTTCCAATCTTACTTCTCTTCTTAGAAAAGACATTCCTTTTGTTTTAACTTCTACAGCACGAAAGGAATTCGAAGCACTAAAAAGGGCGTTCACCACAGCCCCAATTCTTTGACATTTTGATCCTTCTGCCTCGACAATAGTTGAGACAGATGCGAGCGATTATGCTATTGCAGGGGTCATCTCCCAATTAAATCCTGAAACAAATTTGTTTCATCCTGTTGCTTTTGAGTCACGCAAACTCATAGCCACAGAATTAAATTATGAAATTCATGACAAAGAGCTTTTAGCTATTATCCATTGTCTTAAAAAATGGCGTTCTTTTCTTCTCAGCCTAGATAGTCCTTTTCAAATCTTAACAGATCATAATTCCTTGAAATACTTCATGTCTTCTAAAGTGTTAACCAGGGGTCAAGCCAGGTGGGCTGAATTTTTGTCTGAATTTTCCTTCTCTATTTCCTATCGCCCAGGTAAAAACTGCATTGTCCCAGATATCTTGTCACGTCGGGACGACGTTTACCCACAGCGGGGGGACGCAATTGCTGACAAGAACCCAGAAAATGTGCAATCAATCTTCAACAAATCAATGTTAACGACTCATCAACTTAATTTGATGAAAATTCAATCTTTTTGAAATCCACTATCCAACATCCTCGAAGCTCAGTCGAAGGACGAATATTGTTTAGGGTTAAAAGACAAAATACTCTCGAAGCAAGGGGCCAAAAGATTTAGTATTGAATCAGGTCTATTAGTCTTCGAAGTTAGAGTAGTCATACCCGACAACAATGAGATAAAATTATGGATTTTCAACGGTCGACATGATTCTCCATTAGCTGGTCATTTTGGGGTTGATAAAACCTACCAGTTAATAGCGAGGGATTTCTTCTGGCCAGGTATGACCAGGGAAATCAAGGCCTATATAAAAGCTTGTTACGAATGTAATAGGAATAAGGCCCCCCGTCACCAGAAGCATGGGTTGCTTCAACCACTTCCTATTCCCTCTAAACCTTGGGAATCTTTATCGATGGATTTCATTTCTCAACTTCCTTTTTCTAATGATTTTGATGCTATATTAGTAATAGTAGATAGATTTTAAAAAATGTCTATTTTCATTAAAACCACTACTACTGCTACAGCAGAAGATTTGTCAAAATTGTTTCTAGAATATGTATTTTCTAAACACGGCTTACCAAATGATATTATTTCAGATAGAGGCTCATTGTTTGTATCCACATTCTGGACCCAACTGTGTCGACAACTCAATATCATGAGGAACCTCTCCACGGCCTATCACCTTGAAACCGATGGTCAAACAGAAAGAGTTAAGCAAATCCTCAAACAATATCTTCGAATGTATGTCAGTTACCAACAAGACGATTGGACCACATGGTTACCATTGGCCGAATTTGCTTATAATAACTCGACTCATTCTTCGACACGACAATCTCCCTTCGAAACCATTTATGGACAACATCCTCGATTCAACTCAATCCATGTAGGAACTAATCATCCTGCGGAACATTATCTTTGAACTATATCACGACTTCAAGAAGAACTTAAAACAAATTTGGAATCAGCGATTCGAAGATACAAGGAACAGGCCGACAAACATCGACAATCTGCTCCTTCCTTTAAACCAGGCGACAAAGTATGGCTCGACGCACAAAACATTCGAACAACACGACCATCAAAGAAACTGGCTGAAAAGCGCTTGGGACCATTCAAAATCGACTCTAAACTCTCTAAAACTGCATTTCGACTCAAGTTACCTCCTAAATGGCAGGTGATTCACCCTGTTTTCCATGTATCTCTCCTGGAACTGGCTCGAGAAATATACCCGGGCAAGAACCAACCCCCTCCGGAACCGGTCGAAGTAGAAGATCATCTAGAGTGGGAAGTAAGTTTTATCCTTGATTCAAGAATATGCAAGGGGAAACTTCAATACCTTGTGGAATGGGAAGGCTTCCTCAATGACTCAGACAAAACATCCTGGGAACCAGCCATCAATGTTTCTAATGCCCCTGAACTCCTAAAATATTTTCATTTGAAATATCCTTTAAAACCAAAACCTTAAAATTTCTTTTATTTAAATTTTCTTTTCTTTTTCTTTCTTTCTTTTTCTCGTAAAAATCTAAAAACCTCTTAAATTTCTTAGCCTTGTTTTCTTTTTCTCCTCTTCTTTTTCTTTCTTCTCCTTCTATAAAATTTCCTCCAAAACCAACTAAAATTAAAATTAAAATTAAAATAAAATAAAATAAAATAAAATAAATAGAATAAAACATAAATAATAAAATAAAATAAAAAAAAAACTCTTAAAATCTCTCTAAATATTTTCTTTCTTTTCTTTTTCAATTCTCTAAATACATTCTTTTCTTAAAATTGAAATTCTCTTTAAAAATTTCTTTCCTAAAATTTATTCTCGCTTTTAAAACTTTCATTCCTTCAAATCATCAAACCTTGTACAACACGACCATTTCCTCGAACTTAACTTCAACCTCTAAAATCTCCCTATAAAAATTCTTTGAACAAATGATTCTTCTTTTAAAATTCTCTTTAAATTCTAAATTCTGTTTTTCTGTTTTTTTTTCTTCTTTCTTCTTCCTCTCTTTTCAACTAAAAATTCCTAAAAAAAAAAAAAAAAAAAAAAAACAACTTTTCGCAAATAACAAATTCTTCTTTCATTAAATTCTCAATTTAACAAACTCATCTCAATCACCAACCATTTCTTTTTCTCTCTCTTTTCTTACGTAAAATTTTTCTTTTAAAACCTTAAAACTTCCTTCAAATTAAACAACTTTTTTCTTTCTTTATTTAAATTTCTTCTTTCAAATTCTAAAAGCAAAATTTTATTTAAAACTTCTTTTTTTTCTTTTTCTCTCTCTTCCAAATCTTTTAAAATTAATAATATTCACCTACAATAAAAAAATAATATAAAATAAAATAAAATAAAATAAAACTAAAATACAATTCTACTTTTCTACTTCTTTACATCTCCTTTTCATTTCAAATTTTTCTTTTAATTTTTCTCGAACCAATCTTTTCATTTTCTCCAAAACTACCCTTATCTCCTTCCTGCATTTTTCAAATACCTCCTCCTCTCCTACCAGAACCACCTCTCCAATCTCCAAGAGTTCCTCTGCCACGTCAAAGGAAGCAGCGTCGATAATTGTGTCAACCTCCCCACACAACTCTTCTGCGAACCTTACTCGTCGACCTTGACGAGGTTTCTTCGACCACACCTGGTCCAGTGTGTCTTCAGGTTTTTCGACTACATCTGTGGCCGGAGGGTTTGCCTCAGTTGGTAAAAGCGGCACAGGCTCCCCAATCGGGTCTTCAAGGGTATTCAATGTCTAAACAAAACTCATCAGTAACCTCATCCTTGAAAAATAACAATTGAAAACTTACCTCGAAGATGGGGTCAGGCTCTAAGAATAACCTTGGTGCCACCTCTACCTCTGCTTCTCTTTCCTCCTCGTCGTCTTCAATGACCACCCATCGTTTCTTGGGTGCCCTCCCTGGAACAGGGACTTCATCTTCATCTTCCTCCACCAATTCGTCAACCTCTTCCTTGACACCCCGCTTCGAACTCTTGGCCTGGGTTACCCAGGTTGTGATCTTGTTATTTAGCTCCTTATCATTCTCCCCCACCGATTGTTCATCTTCAACCGAGACATCCCAAATGTCTCCGACCACCTCTTTTGTTTTAAGGATTACCCAAAACTTGGTCTTGGTAAACCGTTGTTCGATCTCTGCGTTCTTTGTCAACGCATCGCACGCCACTCGTCGCCAACAGCAAAACTCGCATTTCTGGTGAGGGCCTCGAGTAGCCGTACTTTCGACATAAAAGTATTCCATGCTTTCACAAGCCGTGCAAGTTTGTGAAAATTGTCGCGTAATCATTCCCCCATCCGCTTTAGGGTGTGGAGGCATAGGTGTGGGAGTAGGGCAGTTCATTATAAAAGGGAAATTAATAAGTGAGGAAAAAATTAAAGAAGAAGGGAAACTAGTGTGAGAAGATGGCTCAAGCTCAACGGAGTTCGCGATTCTTATACCCGGGCATCTGTCACGCGCCACGTGACACTCGAGGCAAAAGCAACTCATTAAATCAATAATATCGAGTCCTAAATCTATACTCAAAGCGCAGAAAGCAATTCTCCATAGCAACTGCGATTCCCCTTTGTGTACTTACTATTTAACTGCGCTAACCTAAACTTTAAATCTAAATTAGTCAATCTCCCAATAGGGTGCCTTAGTCTCCTTTTCAATAAGTGACGCACAGCGCTAGGTTCAACGTAATAGTACAGTAGTAGTTTTCATTAAAGTTTTGTTAATTAATTAAAAAGGGGTAAATTGAGCATAGACAGATATTTAGCGAAGAGAGTCTAAGTGTATGTTAGTAATGGTCAATGGTATGGGAATGGTGAGATGGAAAGGAGGTCAATGCGAGGAGGAACAAAGGATATAAAAGGGTTGGGTATTTGGTTCGAT
Source organism: Hemileia vastatrix (assembly GCA_030280995.1). Lineage (NCBI taxonomy): Eukaryota > Fungi > Basidiomycota > Pucciniomycetes > Pucciniales > Zaghouaniaceae > Hemileia > Hemileia vastatrix. Next base: position 13,885,895 of record JASXTE010000016.1, read on the forward strand.
ATTCCTTAGAATTAAATTATAAATCGTATTTACATTAATAGTGGTAAATCTTTAAAGTTAAATCATTGTTATTGTATCTTTCTTTCATTTTCTCAATATCCATTGCTAAATCCTAAATCTTTGATTATTGAGTTTCCAACCCTTCGTGAGATCTTAATAATTCATATTACCTTTGAAACTATTTTATAATTCTTCTCGAACGAATCTCGAACCTGTTGTTCTTACTTCGAGTGACCTTCGAATCACTTCCTCGAATCATTCCTCTGTGCTTCGAAGAAGTTTTTAAATCACTCATCTCATTTTCAGGAACATCCTCGACCTAGTGCGTAGGTCGTCCGTTGACAGATTTATATGCATATTAATATATTTTATTCATATACATATATTCACCTTTTTTTGCATATTCAATATGCATATTTTTAATGCATATTCAATATGCATATTTTTATGTATATTCAATATGCATATAATCATGCATAATCACTATGCATATTTTTTATGCATATTTTTATGCATATTTTTTATGCATATTTATTCTTCATAGTCATTATGCATACACTTTGGATAGGCATTTCACATCAATTTTTAGCATGCAATAAGTATCCACCATGAAAATTCAAATGCATATGCATCTATATCATACATGCAACATATATTCAAGTTTAATATTTGAATATTAAGGTATGCTAAGTGATGTTGTTCAACCTTTTTCCAAACCTGAGATTAATTGATGTTCAATGTGGTTCCTAAGCTCTGCTCAAGGAGGGATTGTTCTGGATTCAATCTGTGACAGTTTATTTTTTCAATCTTTTTTCATCAGATTTAAAAAAATCTTTCTGACAGTTTCAGGATGGTTTCCCAACAGTTTCCTGACAAATTCCTGATAGTTTCAAATAGAGGGAACTGCTAGCTGTTCACCCCCAGATTTCCCGTGGTGTATGTGGTTGATATGGAGGAAGAGCTATTAAGGCTTATTATGGATTCATATGATAAGAAAACTGACTTAAAAAAGTTATGTTCCATATTAAATGATCCAAAGAATTCTTCAATACAAGCATTAATTAAAACCCTCCCACCAAAGTACCAGAAGGCTTTGGAAAAAGGTAAATTTTCAATTGATGAAGGCTACCTCTATTATAGAAGAAAGTTCAGTAATTTTATTTTTATTCCTCCATCTATGAAAGAGATCATCGTGAAAATTTGTCATGATGACATATTGGTTGAAAATTTTTATCTTGAAAAAACAATTATCAGAATTAAAAACACTGCTTGGTGGGTTAATATGTCTGAGGACACCAAACTATATGTGGAATCCTGTGATTCTTGTCAAAAATCAAAAAGATTGACTGGTAAAAGAGCTGGATTAATGCAACATATTGAATCTCCTGATGCACCATGGCAGATAATAAACATGGACTTTGTAACAAGATTACCCATTGCTGGGAAAGACAGTTATAACTCTTGTTGGGTTATTGTGCATAGATTCACAAAAATGTGTAAATTTATCCCCACCCACAAGGATTTTTCCACTAAACAATTAGCCTTCTTATGGTGGTCACATATGTTTAATACTGCAGGTTTTCCTAAAGCCCAAATTTCTGACAGGGACCCTAAATTTACTTCTGAATTTTGGATGTCTCTGATGGATATTTGTGGTTGTTATCTGAAACTTTCTACTGCCCATCACCCCCAAACTGATGGATTTGCTGAAAGAATGATTCAGACTTTAGAGGACATGATAAGAAGGTATTGTGCCTTTGGCCTTGATTACAAAGAAAATGACAGATTTACTCATGATTGGGTTACCCTACTTCCTGGGTTGGAATTTGCTTATAATAGCACCGTCCATTCTGTTACTCAGAAAAAGCCTTTTGAGCTCTGGCTGGGATATGTTCCAAATTGCCAGTGTATCTAGTATATAAGTATGATTTTAATAGTATGTATTAATGGTCCTACTACTTATTGATAAATGATTTAGTGATTAAACCTCGGGGGAAGACTAAAAAAATAGTTATACTCAAATAAAACTCACAATACTTGGATTTAAATGCATGCTAGTGGTAGAAAATAGATAAATAGAATATAGTTATAGCTTATATAAAGATAATATCAAATTATAAAGGCTTTATAATATATTTCTGAATAATAATAATTGTGTTATAATTTTTATTTGAATTGTAGTAAGTAAGTGATGTCTCATAACGGCCCAAATTCTCCCTTACTTATACCAAAATCCACTGGAGTGCACAGACCTTCAATCCAGATGATGTCACTACTATCTCCGGAAATTACAGCACTGTGAAGGCCCATAACCTCCCCATGGCTTCCACTTGAAGCAGATTCAACACCCAGACCTCCAGTAAGGACCCTCCATCACAATTAATGATAACACAGACCCATACCATAAATAGAAAATCCAGATAAAAGCGGATACCATAAAGAAACAGGTAAAATAACTCATCCACAGAGAATATAATGAAACCCAAAGCATATATAGGAAAAAAATGAAATGTTCAAGCCCCCGATAACATCCCAAAGCATCCATATTAACCCAGAAATGACCTCCCAACCCATAGATCCGTAAATATCCATCCAAGGAAGCAGATTAAGTTGTTCAAACTGAGTGTATGCGCCTGAGATAGATGTATATGCTTCTGTAGGCGTTGTGAGTCCACTGAATACAACCATATGACCTAAAAAAGCAGAAAAACAAAGGTTATAGGCTATTAAGAGGCTAAAACACACTTATAGACCTAAATATACATAATATACTGCATATTTCACTGAATATGAGATTTATGTATACATATAAGCTTATGTATGTCAATAATTACTTAATGTAACTTAAGATAAATATATTATGACTCCATTAACACCTTAATAAGTATTATTAGGCTATGGATATGCTTTTTAAACTACTATAATTTATATAATAGTGTAATAATTATATATATATGTAAAATAATCATATATATTATTATTTTAACCTTATTTTAAAAATATAAGCTTAATGAACTTAAGGTTATTATATTTTAAGTGTAATAAATACTCAGTCCTAGGGATATCTAGGATGACACTCCCTCACCCAAAAAAAACAATAAAAAAAATGTTAAGACATTTTAATTAAAAGTAAGGAGTGAATAGATTTTTTTTTTAAATTTTCTATAATACATATACTGAGTAAACAGTATTATTTTAATTTAAATTTTTTCAAGAGATTTTTAAGATCAGATATTTTATTTTCTGGAATCCACTGGTCATATTCACTTGATTTATTTTTAATTCTTAATAGATACTCAACTCCCTTTTCTTTAGTAAGGTGTCTCTTTTTAAGTATCTTTTCAATTTCTACCTTTTCAACTATTTCTTCAGGTTGCTGTTTATGCCTTCCTGATCTTCTTAGAAATAGAGCAGTATCATTAGAATGGTATGGTTTTATAAGAGAAATAGGAAATACTGAATGTTTTCTAGCATATGGTGCATATAGAAGAACTTCAAAAGCATTGTTAACAACCATCTTTTTAACTACAAATGGTCCTATAAATGGATCCTTCAATTTAACATTACCATTTAAATTGAAATGTAGTGTAGAAATAAGGACTTCACCACCCTCTTTGAACATTTTTTATTTATGGGCTTTATCCCATATTTTCTTCTCATACTCAAATGCCTTATTTATACATTCTTGAGCATGTTTTCTGCATAATTCTTGCATCTGAATAAAAGATTTAGTACCTGGATGGATATCCAATCTAGGTAATTTATTAAGAGTTCTAGCAGGAATATTAGGTACATAACACAACCATAAGTCAAATGGCTTTTTGCAAGTGACAGAATGTATTGTACCATTGTATGCAAATTCTAAACCTGGGATAAGAGTCTCCCAATCATGCGTGAATTTGTCATTGTCTTTAAAGTTAAGACCAAAAGCACAATATCTTCTTATCATATCTTCCAAAGATTGTATCATTCTTTCTGCTAGCACATCAGTTTGTGGATGGTGTGCTGTAGAAAGTTTTAATTGACACCCTGAAACATCCATAAGTGATGTCCAGAACTCAGAAGTAAACTTAGGATCTCTGTCAGAAACTATTGCTTTGGGGAAACTTGCTATATTTAAAATTTGTGTCCACCATAAAAAAGCTAAGTCCTTTTCAGAAACCTCTTTGTGGGTAGGAATAAATTTACACATTTTTGTAAATCTATCTGTAATTACCCAGCAGGAGTTATAACTTTTATGCCCTGATATTGGAAAACTTGTTACAAAGTCCATGTTAATCATTTCCCATGGAGCTTTTGGTTGCTCAATTTGTTGTAATAAAACAGCTCTTTTGCCTGTTAATCTCTTAGATTTTTGACAAGAATCACACGTCTAAACATATTTTTGAACATCCTCAGACATGTTAATCCACCAAGCTGTGTTTTTTACTCTGGTTAATGTTTTATGATAGCCAAAATGACCTGCTAAGATATCATAATGACATATACTTAACATTAACTCCTTCATAGAAGGGGATATTAAAATTACATTACTTTATTTTTTCCTGTAATATATAAAACCATCCTCAATGGAAAATTTTCCTTTTTCTAACGCCTCTTTATACTTATTTGGTAATGTTTTTATTAAAACATTCATTGAAGCATTAGATGGATCATTTAATATTGTAGTGAGTTTACTCAAATCAGGATCTGAAGCATACATGTCAAAAATTGATTGCATAAATTCATCCTCAAGATCTACAATATAAATGCCTTAAATTTTAATAATCTCTGATTCAGGAACATAAGCAGGATTATCATCATTATTAGGCAGAGGTACTCTAGATAACAAATCTACATTAGAGTGTAAGGTTCCTGCTCTATGTGTAATAGTCATATGTGCTCTGTATTCTTGAACAGCTAATTGCCATTTTAAATTGTGTCTATTAGGAGTTTTCATGTTTAAGAGTGACTTAACTGCACTACAGTCAGCTATTATGTCAGTATAGTCTAGTATATTAGTATGATATAACAGTGTTTATTTATGGTCCTACTACTTATTGATAAATGATTTAGTGATTAAACCTCAGGGGAAGACTAATAAAATAGTTATACTCAAGTCAAACTCACAATACTTGGATTTAAGTGCGTGCTAGTGGTGGAAAATAGATGAATAAAATATAGTTATAGCTTTTTATAAAGATAAAATCAATTTATAGTGGCTTTATAATATATTTCTAAAGGTTAATAATTGTATAGTAGTGTTTGTTAGAGTTGTAGTAATTGAATGATGATAAATAACCGTCAAAATCCCTCCTTACTTATACCCAAATCCACTGGAGTGCACAGACCTTCAATCCAGATGATGTCACTGCTATCCCTGGCAATTACAGCACTGTGAGGGCCCATCACCTCCCCATAGCGTCCACTTCAAGCAGTTTCAACACCCAGACCTCCAGTAAGGACCCTCCATCACTATTAATAATAACACAGATCCATACCATAAATAGAAAATCCAGATAAAAGCGGATACCATAAAGAAACAGGTAAAATAAACAATCAAAAAGAGATTTAATGAAACTAAAAGCATATAAAGGAAACAAATAAAATTTCCAAGCCCCAAATAACATCCCCAATCATCCACATTAACCCAGAAACATCCTTCCAACCCATAAATCCGTGAATAACCATCCAAGGAAGTAATTTTAGTTGTCCAAACTGGGTGTATGCGCCTGATATAGGTGTCTATGCTTCTGTAGGCGTTGTGAGTCCACTGATTTCGTATATATGACCTAAAATAAGCGGAAAAACAAAGGTTATAGGCTATTAAGGGGCTAAAACCCACTTATATACCTAAATATAATTAATATACCGCATATTTCACTGAATATGAGATTTATGTATACATATAAGCTTGTGTATGTCAATAATTACTTCATATCACTTAAGATAAGTATATTATGACTCCATTAACACCTTAATAAGTATTATTAAGCCATGGATAAGCTATTTAAACTATTATAAGTTATATAATAGAATAATAATTATATATATATATAATAAAATAATATATATTAATATTTTAACCTTATTTTTAAGATATAAGTTTAATCTATTTAAGGTTATCTTATTTTAAGCATAAGAAATACTCAGTCCTAAGGATATTTAGGCTGACATATTAACTCAAATTTTTGGTTTTCAAGGTAATAATGTAGCTTCACAAGAGCCCATACTACTGCCAAAAATTCAAGTTGAGTAGCACCATATTTCAATTCACTACTTCTTAGAGTACGTGAAATATAGCAAATTACTACTTCTGACATTTTTCCTTCAATAAGTTGTTTTTGATGCAAAGCAGCACCCAGACCAATAAAACTTGCATCTGTATATAATACAAAAGACAATTGGAAATCTGGTAATCCCAAGATAGGAGCTGTCATTAAACATTCTTTCAACTTATCAAAAGCCTGTTGACTTTCATTATTCCAAATGAAAGCTTCTGATTTCTTTATCAGTGTGGTCAATGGTGCAGCAATTAATTTTTAGTTTTTTATATATTGTCTATAATAACCACACATACCAAGAAATAATTATACATCCTTTACATTTTGAGGAATTCCAATATTCTTTATTTCAGCCACCTTATTTTGGTCTACACATATTTTTAAGCCAGATACAATATGACCAAGCACTTTTAAAGATTCAAACCCAAATTTACCTTTTTTCAATGCAAGGGTCATTTTTATTTCATCCATTTTTTGAAATACCTTCTTTAAATGGATTAAGTGTTCATAATATGTCTTAGAGAACACTATGATGTCATCAATGTATACCATTAACCATCCCTAAATCATTTAATTATGGAATGTTATATCCATTAATTTTTTAAATACTGATGGAGCATTTTTTGGTCCAAATGGCATCCTGAAATATTTATGAATTCCCATGTGTCTTGTTATCTACAGAAATTTATGTGAATTCCTTTCAACAGGAATTTGATGGTACCCTTTATTTCCATCTAAGTGACTTATATACTTAGCACCTTTAAGGGTAGCATGTATAGAGGCAATCCTTGGCAAGGGATAAATATCATCTACTGTAAATGTATTTAATGCTCTATAATAACCGCACAGTCTTGCTTTATCTTGTCTATAAGAAATTAGCACTGGTGATATTACACAATATTTTGGTGTAGTTTCAACCTTCTCAAGAATGTTCATTTTTAATAACATTTTAATATTATCCTCTATATCTTTCCTATTCATTAGTGAAGCAGGGAATGGTTTCTTTTTAAGACTAGCAGGAATAATATCCATATCACAGGTTAAACTAGTTTTCATCTCATGATCTCTTACAAGGCCAAGTTCATTTGTAACATGTGGAAAAGCCATTGGAAATGGTTTAATTAAGTCCAAAATATTGTTTTTCTCAGCTTTGCTTATCTGAGCGCCAAAAGATTCTTTAGAAGTTTCTGTTTCCAGAAGTTTCACCTCATTGGATTCTCTTCCTTTGCATGGAATATTTGTTACTGACTCAATGTTTAAGACTGTGTTAAAAGAATTTATTTTAAATTTCCTTTTACCCTTCATGCCAATTGTAAAATTACTATTAGCAGGGTTTAATTTTACACCAAAATTAGTCAGAATATCATTTCCAATGATAAAACAGTTGATACAGTTAGTATTATCCATTACTACAAAGTCACAAGTTACTCTTACATAACCATGTTTGTGTTTAAAGAAAACAGCAGCTTTGTATCTAACAATGGGGTGTAGTACTGATTCAAAACCTCTCCAGTTTTTACTTTGAAGGGGTTCAAGCTTAGACTTATATTCACTATCAATTTTCTGTAATGTATTAGTAGAAACAACAGAACCAGCAGCTCCTGTGTCCAATACTATATTAACATATTCACCAGAAATGATAGCTGGAACCGTGATAGGTGTCATTCTTAAGTTATCAGCTTGTATATCTTTAATGATTTCAGCATTCTCAAAATTCATAAAAGATTCATTTGAGTCAATATTTAATATTGGATTGTCAATGATGGACAAATCATCTTCCAACATACAGACTTCATTTTCATCACCATATGAGATATTGCTGTCATAATTACTTGATTCTTTACTTTTTTAAGTTTCAGTTTCAGATTCACGTTGATTTTCAACAATATTTATACTCTTCTCACATTTGTGACCCTTAACCCAAGGTTTGTTACACTTATAACAAGTATTTGTTTCATGCTTTTTTGGTACTACAGGTGCAGTAGGTTTTTTCTGCTTCTCCTGAAGTGTTTTTGAATTCTGATTTTTAACAGGTTCAATATTTTTTTTATAAGTGGAATACCTTGATTCATACTTATGGTTTAATAATATTTCATTGCAAATATTAATAAAGTCAGAATATTCAGTAACATTAATTGTTCTAGCTACAACAATGTCTCTGACAGATATAGGTAATGTATATATTATCTTATCTTTCCATAAGTTAAAATCCATGTTAGACTCAATGGCTTTTAATATTTTATTTGAATTCATTAAAAATACCATAGGTATGTCACCATTCAACGGATTGTACCTAGTTTTCTCATAAAGTCTCTGCTGAGTGAGTCTGAATTTAGAACCTCCAAATTTTTTTTCAATTAGTTGTTTCCATTCAGCCCAAGAGTAATATTTACCCTCACTCAAGACAGCTTCAAACCATAATAAAGCAAAATCCTTAAATAAAGAGATTAATTTTGATGTTATTTCTTCATCTGGTAACTTATATGAGAATTTCAAATTGTCAATTCTTTGGATAAAATGTTGCCAATCAGAGCTGGCTTCCCCATCATAAGTTGGGTACTGATCTATCTTAGGCCAGTTCTTCTGATTGGATTTTATTTCACTAATTTTAGGTAAATTCAATAACTAATTTAATATTGATAAATGGTCTTGTATTTCCTCCTGTTCGAATTTGTGACTTACATTTTCAGATTTGACACTACAACCAGATGGTTTTAGTTGTGGTGGTATAGGGAAGGAATGAGATTCACTTTTGCCAATGAAAGGATTATTTTTATACTAAGTATACTTATGATTATTCTGGTTCATTAGTAGATTGGAAGTTACAATCTCAACTTTAGTCAATCTTTGTAGCAGCTCAGAGAAACTTTTATTTGTCTGGGCAAAAGATAACTTAGTTCTTGATTCAGTTTTCAACAAGCGTGCTTCATACAATTTTTCAAACTCACAGAATTTGTTTGAAAGTTCACTATATTTATTACTCAATGAATCATACTTAAGAGTTAGAGACAAATGTTCATTATATAATTCTTTATTACGTGTTGCCAGTTGAGAAATGTTTAATGTTAAGGATGATATTGTATCACTTAGAGCTTAACTGTCTGTTCCTCACAATCAGTCATTCTATATCACAATGCTGAAACAATTCTATGGACAGTTGGATTATTGTTAAAATAATCCATGTCTTCCTTCTCTATTCTCTCACTATCTTGTGAACTTCTCATCTCACTAGTAATTGGTGGCAACTGAGGATTAACTGTATTATTATTTTAAATAGTACTTTTGTTATTGATAAAAGACAAGTCAGGTGTATCTACATCAGAACCTAATTTTCTTAAGTTCTCCTCAATTTTCTGCACAGATTTGACATCAATAATATTAACTATATTGTAATCATCAGTGTTGTGTTAAATCTGAGAGGGTAATCTACTTACCACGGGATTTGTGTGAGCCCTTATTTTTGGTGCTTTTATTTTCCCTTGTAGGGGTGAACTGAGGAAGTTTTATGAGAAGGAGGATCCATGTTGCAACTGTGACTGGACCATTGTTGATGGAATCAATCCCACTTCCATTTGTCTACCAGTATTTTCTCCTGGGAGTGATGTGACCCTCCTGGAGTAGGGGGTTGCTGACTTGGCTGGCCTCCCTTTAGCTCTGCCAGTGATTGATTCATTTGTTGGAATCCTACCTTGAAATTGTTCTGCAATTGCTCTACCTCCTTGAGCATGAGAGACTTTGATTCCTTCAACTTCAAGACCTATTTTGCAAGATTGGAAAGTTGATCCTGAAGAGGAGGAGACGTCTTTTTTATGGTAATTATTTTTAAGAGGGCGTCTTTTTCCTCTATACTCATTTTCCCTGCCTGGGGGTATGACTGACCCTCCATGGTTATGTCCTGGAGCAATGTTTTTGTTAGCTTTACACCTGGTATTATAAGCATGCTTTTCACTTACATTGTCCTGAGGAGCACTCATACTGATAAGAATAACGATATATCACGTCTACAGAAAGGAAAACCTATTGGAATCAGTAGATTAAAAGTATTAGCAATGTTATTACTAATAAAAAGCACTGGAGCTTACCTTGAATTTAAATATTTATTTATTTAAATAAAATGTAATAAAAATTTGAAAAAATCTGTTAAAATAAAATAATAAGTTTAACTAGACCTTTATAAGGGTAAATAAATAGCTTACCAAGATTTAACCAAATACCAATTTAATTGGGTGTTATATTGGTGACCAAATAACAAGTGAAATTGGTTTTATATTGGGTATAGTTACTACTGTAAATACCTAATTTTTATTATAAAAAATTAGTACAATTATTATAAGGGTTCTTCTCCGCAATCATTGAGTTATGATGACCAACTAATATGCAGCAGACCCAAATATTTGGTTTGTTTTGAGCTATACTAAAGTAACAATCACGTCCCAAGGCTTATACTAAATAATAATTAAAGAACTAAGGAAAGACTCCCAATTGTCAGTGTATCTAGTATATAAGTATGATTTTAATAGTATTTATTAACAATACTACTACTTATTGATAAATGATTTAGTTATTGAACCTCAAGGGGAGACTAATAAAATAGTTATACTCAAATAAAACTCACAATACTTGGATTTAAATGCATGCTAGTGGTGGAAAATAGATAAATAGAATATAGTTACAGCTTATATAAATATAATATCAATTTATAAAGGCTCTATAATATATTTTTTGACAATAATAATTGTGTTATAATGATTATTTGAATTGTAGTAAGTAAGTGATGTCTCATAACGGCCCAAATTCTCCCTTACTTATACCAAAATCCACCGGAGTGCACAGACCTTCAATCCAGATGATGTTACTGCTATCCCCGGAAATTAGAGCACTTTGAGGGCCCATCACCCCCTCATGGCGTCCACTTCAAGCAGATTCAACACACAGACCTCCAGTAAGGACCCTCCATCACAATTAATGATAATACAGACCCATACCATAAATAGAAAATCCAGATAAAAGCGGATACCATAAAGAAACAGGAAAAATAACTCATCCAAAGAGAATATAATGAAACCCAAAACATATAAATGAAACAAATGAAATGTTCAAGCCCACAATACCATCCCAAAGCATCCATATTAACCCAGAAATGACCTCCCAACCCATAAATCTGTGAATATCCATCCAAGGAAGCAGATTAAGTTGTCCAAACTGAGTGTATGGGCCTGAAATAGATGTATATGCTTCTGTAGGCGTTGTGAGTCCACTGAATAAGTCCATATGACCTAAAATAAGCATAAAACCAAATTTTATAGGCTATTAAGAGGCTAAAACGCACTTATAGACCTAAATATACATAATATACTGCATATTTTACTGAATATGAGATTTATGTATACATATAAGCTTATGTATGTCAATAATTACTTAATATAACTTAAGATAAATATATTATGACTCCATTAACACCTTAATAAGTACTATTAGGCTATGGATATGCTCTTTAAACTACTATAATTTATATAATAGTGTAATAATTATATATATATGTAAAATAATCATATATATTATTATTCTAACATTATTTTTAAGATATAAGCTTAATGTACTTAAGTTTATCTTATTTTAAGTATAATAAATACTCAGTCCTAGGGATATATAGGCTGAAACAAATACTCCTGCCCAAACTCTCAATAATAAAATACCTAAATTGGATATACATCCTGGTGTAAAATCTTTTCTTCAAATGCAACAACTTTGCAGAAGTCATGCTTAAAATGTATTGAAAAATCCTTTGAATATGAGAAGAAGAGATGGGATAAATCCCATAAAGAATAAACTTTTAAAAAGGTTGATGAAGTACTGATTTCTACAGTCCACTTAAATTTACAAGGTAATAACAAATCGAAAGACCCAATTGTAGGTCCATTTTTTGTCAGAAGAATGGTTGGTGATAATGCAGTTAAAGTTATTTTGTATTCTCCGTATGACAGAAAATATCCTGTTTTTTCAATATCTCTTTTGAAACCTTACACATCCAATAGTGATTTATTTCGCAAAAGGAGGGGAAGACCAAAAAAGACCCCTAATGAAATCACTGAGACAGCAGAAATTGATGAGATTATAAATGACAGAATAGTTACTGCTGAAAAAGGTACAGAATACTTATTGAGATTCAAGAATAAATCTTCTGAATATGATTCTTGGATACCTGGGAAGGAGATATCTAATCTTCCTACTCTGCTAAAGAAATATAAAAAAAATCATAGCATTTTTTTTATTGTTTTTTTTAGAGTGAGGGAGTGTCAGCCAGGCTGCTAGACTTACCCAGTAAAATAATTAATTATTTACTGGATGAATCCATGCCTTATTATTTTAATTTCATTAATTATAATTTACTTACATTAAATTTACCTATAAAAATTAACTAATTACAAAATGGTAAAGTTAGTGAATAATTAAAATTCATATTATTATGTCCCTTATATTTCTATTTTCTAACACCGTGCTCAATGAAAGGTTAAAAGAAATAGAAATTAATATTAAAATAAATTACAATAAGAATTTAAATAAAATTAACTACCTACAAAAAATTCAAATTACTTATTTAAAATTGACATTTACAGAAAATTTCAAATAAATTAATTTATTTCTGTCATATACAGTAAATACACTTTTCTGACACCTTCTTTTTGGAACAACCTTATTATTTGTAAATATTTTTCTGGAATATTCTTTTCTTCTCTCATACTACTGTATTCATGATTTTTTAATACTGTGCTTTGCCTCTCCTTTGCCTATATAAGGCCTCCCTTTCTGGTTGTTTTTGGATCATTCATTACTTACTTATATTACCAAAATTTTTACTATACCTAAATATTTATTACAATTTATTATTGTTTTAGTGTTTACATTCACATAATTATAACTCATTAATTATAATAATAATTTTATATTCTTACCTCTTTCATTTGAGTAAAATAAATAAAAAGATCAACATACGTACTTTAACTTTGAAATCCTAAAATTCCCCTATCACCGCCATTGGACCTCCATTAAAAACCTTCTAGACCTAAAAGACCCATTGAAATCCAAAATCTTTATTGGGTGTCATCAATTTTTTGTGCTGACAGGTTGTAGCACAGAGAAAAATCAGACACCACTGCCTCAGCCCACCCACCTTACCAGACCCCAACCACTCACTTTTTTCTTTGCTATTTATTTTTTTCATTTCTTACACCAGAAAAAAAACCAAGGGAACCTAATAGCAGGTTCCAATCCCTATCTTTGACTAAAATCAATTTCAGCTTAGCTGTAATTCTTCTGGAAAGACTGCGCACTGAACAATGAGCACACTAGCTTGTGAAAAATCAAACAAAATTTACCCTTAAATTAAAACTGAATATAGGGATAGGCACCTGCTAGCAGATGCCACTTGATTTTTTGCAGTGTTAACTCTCATTTTCTGATGTTAATATTTGGTAAGAGTTCTACCAATTTTTCTTTTATATTTCATATAAAGCTCATTTTATATCATTTCATTCATTATAATAAATTGCTTCCTTTCAGATTATCCAATTACTCCTCAACCATTGACCTGCGTTTTTATCCTGGTAAAGCTATTTTGTTTTTCTTTCTTAATTTTTTTTGGACTAATGTTGTTGGCCAGTCATCTAGAAGAAAAAGAAGAAGACAAAGAGAGGAAAAGAGAAGGAAGAAAAAGGGGGAAGAGCTTAAAGGAAATAATAAGGGGAAAAAATAAAATAAAAGAATAAGGGAAATGTTAAAGGGAGTTTAAAAGCAAATTATGAACTTTGACAGGACAAATGGAAGTGGTTTAATAGGGATTATGGTTCAGTAAGTACTTTATTCTTCTTTTCTTAAATATCAATTACTAACTATTAAAAATCTTAAAGCAACCAATGTATTTATATAGTATTTTAAAAGGACTGAAGGGTCACACAAAATAATAATAAAATATGTTTAAATTGTAATAAGTAATGTAAGCTATGGGGCTAAAGGGGATTAAAAAAGGTCTTTATATAGGCAAGGGGACCTCTGAAGAGCCACAAAAGAGTATATACAAAATAGTAATAAAGTGAAATAAGAAAATAAAAGAATATAAGTAAAACATAGATATAAAGAGAAAAACATGAAACAAATAATTAAACCCATTTTTAAGAGACTGAATTTCCCACCATAGTTTCCCAAACCAGTTAATTAAAATAACAAGTAAATAAGTAAGTCTGAAATATGAGAACTGCAAGTAAAATAATCCAAAACAGGCATTAAAGTGAGATTTAAGTGTTTTAATTGAAACAAATAAAATTATTTTGATAAAAAAATTTATGTAATCAATTTAAACTAGTATAGAGCAGAAATAATTAGTTGTTCTAACTATTTAAGTCATGCAATAACTAGTTTTAATTAAACAAGTCATTAATTTAATGATATTGCTAATTTAAAGTGAGAGTTTTAATACCCTTTTATTAAATAAGTGTTTTAACTTATTGAATAATTTTTCTGACACAATTGAGGGTAAAAAAAGCCCCTAATATTTATGGATAATAACATATGAAAAGTTTTATTTAATGTAATAATTTTATTAATTAAGTTTTGATTACATTATAAGCTAATTTTACCATAACACTTATAATATATGTTTATAAATAATTAATCATTAATTTATAAATATTAAATCCATAAAAATGCGCTGTGATTTATAGAATATAATATATATTATGTTTTATGTAAGTATATCAATAATTTACTTAATAATAAAATTAATATAATAATTATTTTACTTATTAATAAAATATTTAAATAATTTCATTATACAATAAAATATTTTATTATAAATACATTAAATACATAAATTTATTCCCTCTTATGGTTCCAATAAATTATTAAAACATTTTTCTGGGCTCCTGAGACAGCCTGGCTGAACAATGTTGTTGGGGGGTCCTTAATGTCTAGAAAGTATTTCCATCAGGTTAACAGCAATGAAGGGTAGGGAAATTCGAGATTTCAACTTTGGTGTACATATTTAAATTTCTTATACTATACTCAAATAAAAGGTAAGATTATAATTATTATTAATACATCATATCCTAAAATATTTATTTGTAAATACTAAGAAATAGATAATAGTAGTAATGGGTTTTAATGTGTATATAAAATTTTAATGAGAATAAAGAATGGAATGAAAAAAGAAACAGCATAAATGAGGGGCCTTACATAGGCAAGAAGAGAGAGACAAATACAGTACCACATCCTACATACAAGAATATCACAGGAAGAAGTTCCCACAATAAAAATTTCAAATTAAAATGTTTTTCTAGAAGGAATGTTCCATATACAGTATTTTATGTATATGTCAAGGTAAATTAAAATATTTGATTTTTTTTAATATTCAGTATTGGTATACTTAAATCTAATTTTCAGCTGTCATGAGGACACTGTCAAGGAATAAGAGGTGAGGGAATCTTATAATTATAAATTCAATTTAATTTTACTTATTAACTAGTTAAAACATTATAAGTAATTTATAAAGTAAATCTAACTAATAAAGTGAGAGGTAAAAGTGTAGCCCTACTCTAGTAAATAATTATAATTATTTACTGGGTAGGTCTAGTAGACTGGCTGACAATGTCTATCTGTTGCCAAGAACTAGAAGCTCATAAATCAAACTTGAAAAAAACAAATGATCATTATTCATCTTTACAACATAAGAACCAATTATATTTTTTTACCATCAATGAGACATTACCTAGTATTCCAAGGGTGAAAACTAGAATAACCAACATCAAATAAAAATTTAACTCATTTTTATTTGACCAAAAATACTCTGTCACTCCTCTGAAAGAGACTGTTGCACAGGATACTCCAAATGTACCCAAGCCAAGTTCCCCTAAAGAAGAATTAGGGCAAGAGAAACCTGTAGATACTTCTGAGTTTCCATCAAAAATTGATTATTTGCCCTGTTAATCTACAAATGGGTTAAATAATGAGTTTAATGCTCAATTAGAAAAACTGCTTCTGCTTCTTACACAGAAAAAAGTAAGCCAAGAGGAAATTACTTAAAATCAGAAAAATTGGCCTAAACTTGACCAATATCCAACATTTGATGGTGATTCTTCCTCTGATTGGCAGCAATTCATATGCAGAATTGATAATCTGAAAAATTCATATAAACTACCAGGTGAAGAAATTGTGTCTAAATTAATTTCTTTGTTTTCAAATGTTTCCCTGATGTGGTATGAATCTGTCCTTTTAGATAATAATGATTACTCCTGGGAGGATTGGAAAAATTTAATTAAAGCACAATTCAGTGGTTCAAAGTTTAGGTTATCCCAACAAAGGAAGTATGAGGAACCTAGATATAGCTCATCCTCTACAGAAAAACCTATTGAGTTTCTTATGAAAGTAGTAAGAATCCTAAGAGAAATGGATTCAAACATGGATTATGTATTATGGAAAGGCAGGATCCTTTATAAATTGCCAATGTCTTTGAGAGACTTAATTGTTGCTAGAAATGAATTCTCAAGGGAGCCTTCTTCTTTTTTAAAACTTGTAATGAAGTCCTTTTGAGTAACAGGTATGAATCTAGGAGGTTCCACTCTAGACCTTCATAGGAGAAACCCTTCAATTACCAACCAAAAATTTCCAAAAAAAGTTGGTAAACCTTCTGCCCCTGTTGCACCTAAAAATATGCAACAAACACTTTCTTTAAATGCAGCAAGGCTTGGAAGAAAGGCCATGTTTGTGACAAGAAAATAAACCTTGTTGAAAAAACGGAGGAGCCTGCAGATGAAACAGTTGCGCTGGATGATACTTCAAGTGATTGTTCCAGCAACATTTCTTATGAATCTCACCAGGAAATCTTGATTCTGGAGAAATATATTCTATATATAAATAATATTGACATTGATAACAATGATTTATCCATAGTTGAAGATTCTAAAATCATAAGCAATCTTGAGTAAACTTCTGTAATTATTATACCTCTCAAGGCAAAACTTGATCCTTCAAACCAATGCTTCACAATGGGATTGAGTGGGAAGAGAAAATTTAATATTTCTTCCTTCAAAAAATTATTAACACCAGGATTTAACATATCACATTCTGTAGTTTAATATAAAGGAAGACATAAAAAAGAACTGCCTGCCCTTGTGTCTGAAATTGACAATGCTTCTTTTGGAGAACAACTTTCTGGTGAGGATAAAGATTCCATCATTAAATTGATAAAATGTTTTCCTATGGCCTTTTCTCATGAATCACATGTATTAGGATTGGTAAAGGAAGAAATGAAACTTTCATTATCTTGCCCATTAACTGAAATTATTGGCAGATTGTCTAAAAGGTATAGGAAAAAAGAAGATTAAAAGAGGAGATAGAATAGAAAGATAAATACTAATTTGTAAGTAGTAATTTAAAAGTAGATGTTTGATTGGATTTATGGAGAGTAATACTGTCAGCCAGGCTATTCCAGGAGTCCAGTAAATGATATATAAATTATAAAACCTTAAAGAGTGGGTAAAACTTGTATTTAATGAATATAACTTAATATTTTATTACATAATGAAATTATATAAGAATTTTATTATATACAAATGTTACATTAAATTTATTGGTTATATATATTTTTATATACAATTAAATTGAGCATAATATAATATATTCTACAAATAATGGCGCATTTTTATATATTTAATAATTATAAATTTATATTTGATTAATTAAAAAACATATATTATAATTACAAGTGTAAATTTGATTTATAATATATTTAAATTAATTACTTAAATTTATATATTAACTAATACCTCTCATATGACACTAAACAATTATTAAGGACGCTTCTTTTGACCCTTAATTGTGTTAGAAAAAAAACAAATAAATTAATTTGAACTAAATTGAGATTAATTGATTGTTTTGTTGCGTCAAATTATTTTTTGTTTCACTTAAAATGTTCTCTAATCAGGATGGACCATCTGTTGGGAATTATATTTCTCATAGTTCCTATGTTTCCACTCTTGTTTAGTTATTTACTATTGTCACTTACTGATTTGGGGATTAATGGCGGGGAAATTGGATTCTTAATTGGGCTTTTAATTAATTGTTTCATGTTTTTCTCTATATTGTTATGTTTCATTTACTCTTTTTGATATATTTGTTTTATTTCTTTCTAATCATTGTATTTACTGATATAGTAGCGCTTCAGAGGACCCATTGCCTATAAAAGGGCCTTGGATAATCCCCTGTAGCCTTATCACTTATTATACACTCAACAATTTAAATACAATTTTTATATTACGTTTATATTCTTTTTATTAGTAATAAAAATCTAATTAAAATTTTATATAACAATTTAAAGGTTGCTTTAAGTCTGATAGTAATTATTTTGGTTGCCGCGCAGAACTCTTACTTAAAATAATATTAATATTAATAAAACCAAGTTGTTGTCACCTCCCAGCTCACTTATCGTTGTTTTTTTTTCTCTCAATAAATTAAATAATTTTATTAAATTTTATTTTTTTATTACCTATACTCCTTTCCTCCTGCTCCTCCTCTCATTCCTTCTTCTATTTTCTCCTTCTTCTAGACGACCGGCCGACAACTGAGGGCCTTTCCAAACG
The DNA here is from genome assembly GCA_030280995.1 of Hemileia vastatrix. Taxonomy (NCBI): domain Eukaryota; kingdom Fungi; phylum Basidiomycota; class Pucciniomycetes; order Pucciniales; family Zaghouaniaceae; genus Hemileia; species Hemileia vastatrix. The sequence continues at coordinate 13,904,787 of JASXTE010000016.1, forward strand.
ACGACGACGATCGAAGCCTGGCGACGAACGACAAAACGCACGGACCACCTAGCAAAACGAAACTTTTGCCGCGACTGTGTTTCGAACTTGGGTTCGACATATTAGGTTTATATAATATTAATTTTTATATTATTTTGAAGTGATTTTTCGATCACTATAGTAAGTTCACCTTTGCGCCTCTCACTCATAATACTATATTTTTATTGCAATAACAGTGATTGTGGCTTAATTGCTGATTCACTGAGTGTAAGTGTTCAATTTTTAAAATTTTTTTTTCCTAGTTGACCATTATAGAGTGTTAAATCCTCTTAGTCCTAGAAGAATTAACATTATTATTAATACAAATTGAATTATTAATTTAATTTTTTTTTTATTAATTATTGTTAATTTTTGGTTGACTTAAAAGTACATTGTGCTTAGTCCCAATATATTGCCATATTTAATATTGGTAATTAATTGGTTGAATTAACTAACTTGTTATTCCCAATTTAAACTTGAAATCCATTTTTTTTAAAAAATTAATTTTTAATTATTACTTTATATTGAAAGTTAATTTTTCTATAATTTAATTAATTAAAAAATTTTTTATATTATTTGGAGCAAATTATTGACTAACTTTGATTATTTTTTTATAAAGTACAAAGTAAAATATTAATCTTCCCACTAGTATGTCCAACAATTTGACAGAAAAAATGGATAACATGCAAGTGGATGAGATAGAAATTGACTATGATGCTGACACTGTAAGTTCTTCTAAAGTTGGTCATAAAAAATCTTATGCTAACACAAAGAATTCTCATACTGCAGGATGTGGAAATGACAGGAAATGCAAACAAACCAAACCCCCTTCCCCCAGTACCACAGAAGGAAGTAAAGCCTCTAGTGCCTCAAGAAGGTCTTCCAAAAGGCTTCAAAATAAAAAAGCTTCCTCTGCCACAACAAATCAGCAACCTCTCCAGTCATATAAAAGAGTTGAAGACAGAAAATATGACGTACAAAGCAAAGGTAGACACATTGTGGGATCAGGTCCAAGAACTCAGGAACCAGATTCAGGCCCAGGCCCCTCCTCAATTGCCTCCCAATCAGCTTCAATTTCAGGCTCAACCTTCACAGCCACCCAGCTCAACCATCCAAAATCCAAATACTATGGAAGTAGAGCAATGGAAATGGGATTATCTAATGAGTCACTACCAACAGAATGTGCAACACCCTCCTCATCATCAGCCTGGCCCATCCAGAACACCCAATTTCCATCCACCTCCTCATCCCTACCAACAAAGCAGGAGAAAGAAGGCCCAAGCACAATCCCAAACCCAGTCCCAGGGGAAGTTTCCTCCTCTGCCATGGTAAGTAATTTGGTTGATAGTCACTTGGGTATGTTTTCTAATAAATCTTCTTCTGCAGGTAATATTATTGAACATGGTGAAAGAACAGTTAAACCTGTTAAAAGACAGCTTCCTGTAACTAGTAGCCCTATTGATGTAATTAGCAAATTGTCATTTGATGAACCTTTACATTTAACTTCTACATCTTTAATTAATCCTTCTCTTGCAATTAAAAATGATTCTGTTCCCCCTGAAATCTATAACTTAATTGAAAAAACTTCTGAAGAAATTTTGAAAGATACCCTTGATTTTAATATTGTGAAAGACAAACATGTGAGAGATGTGTTAATCCATGAAAATGATAGATTGAATAATTTACACTTGCAATGTAGAGTGAGTTCTTCTGTACAAGATACAGCTTATTTAAAAATCAAAGAAACCTTGAATATTGTTCTTAGTCAACAAAAACAAATAAGAAGTGACCATAGAGCTATCTCAGATAGAAATATCAGTCTGCATAAAACATTGAGTGAATTGAAACCCCTTATTGAGGAAAATTATTCATTCAAAAATGAAATAAAATCTCTACAAAATGAGTTGAAGAAACTAAAAAATGACTTCCATGCACTAAGTACCAAACACTCAGTTTCTGAGGACAGAAATGTTCTATCTCTTGCAAAAGTGAATGACCAGATGTCTGAAATTCCAAGAATAAGAAACTATGTGTCTGACCTACAGGAAAAGTTCTCAACCTTAACCATCAATAATGAATTAAATGAGATTTCTGCCAGTAAGCTGCATAAAAATAAAGGGAAAAAACCTGAACAAAGTTCATCCTTTCTTCCTCATATTTCAACCATTAAACAAACTGACAATGAGTCTGTAAAATCTTTTGCTACTAGCAAAAAATCTTGTGATGGTCATGCACCAGCTGTTTCTGTAAATAATGAAATTTCTGAACACCTGGCTAAACTTCAGGAATTATTACTAATGAATAATTCAAATCAAAAGGTGGACCATCCCAGTAGTCAGAAAAATTGGCCTAAGTTAGACCAATATCCTACCTTTGATGGTGATTCTTCCTCTGATTGGCAAAACTTTATCCAAAGAATTGATAATTTAAAGAGATCTTATAAACTACCTGATGAGGAAATTGTTTCTAAGCTAATTTCTTTATTTTCCAATGTAGCCTTGATGTGGTATGAATCTGTCCTCTTAGATAACAATCATTATACATGGAATGATTGGAAATCCTTGATTGAGAATCAATTTGGTGGTTCAAAATTCAGGTTAGCTCAGCAAAGACTGTATGAGAATACTAGATATGTATCCTCCTCTGTTGAAAAGCCCATTGTTTTTCTGATGAAAATAACTAAAATCCTTAGAGCCATTGATCCAAAGATGGATTATGATATTTGGAGAGATAAAATCTTGTATAAATTACCAAATTCTCTTAGGGATTTGATTGTTGCTAGAACTGAGCATGTAAGGGAAAATTCTTCTTTCATTAATATCTGTAATGAAGTACTACTCAACCAAAAATATGAACCAAAGAATTACCTTAGTAAATCTTATAATGATCAGAATAAACCTTCTATAAAGCTCCCAGAAAAATCTGGTAAACCCTCTGCCCCAGTTGCACCTAGAAAATATGCAACAAGTACTTGTTATAAATGTAACAAACCATGGCAAAAGGGTCATGTTTGTGACAAGAAAATTCATCTTGTTGAACAAAATGAAGACACTGATGAAGTTGAACTTGATGTCAATAATTCTTCCAGTGACTGTGAAAGTAATATCTCCTATGAAAATGAATCTGTTAAAGATGTTTTAATGTTGGAACATGATGTCCATTATTTAAATAATATATCTGAAGATTGTGTATTGAATTTATCTTCAGTAGAAAATGCTGAGATAATTAAAGATATTACTAACAATTCTATTCCTATATCCCCTTTAAAGGCACCTGTTATCATTAATGGTAAAAATGTTGATGTAGTTCTTGATTCTGGTGCTGGAGGAAGTGTAGTATCTGAAAAAGCTTTGGCTTCAGTGGATATGGATTATTTGAGTAAATTATTGCCTATAACTTCTGAAAAATGGAGAGGGTATGGTTCTACCTTATTTCCTATTGGCAAATACAAAACCTCTGTATTCTTCAAATATAATGGTGGTTTTGTCAGAGCTATTTGTGAGTTTGTTGTCATGAAAAATGATAATTTGAGCAATTGGTTTATTATGGGAAATGATATTTTAACAATGTTTGGTGTGAAACTGGACCCAGCAAATAATTGCTTTACATTAGGTATGAATGGGAAAAGAAAATTCAAAATTTCTTCTCCTAAACCTTCTGGGCATTTGTTGAAATCTTGTAACTCACTCACCCAATGTAAAGGTAGAACAACAACTGAAATGGATGATTTATTACATGAAATAAATACCGCTTCTTTTGGTGATCATTTAACTAATGAACAAAAGGATTCTATTGTTGCCTCTATTACCTCTTTCCCTATGGCTTTTGCTCATGGTTCTCATGTCTTGGGAATTGTTCAGGAAGAGATGAAAATTACCTTATCCTGTAATTTGAGTGATATTCCTCCTTCCCTTAAGAAAAAACCATATCCTGCTTCTCCATCAAAAAGAAAAGATATTGAAGATAATATTGAAACATTATTGAAAATGAATATCATTGAGAAAGTGGATGTCACCCCCAAATATTGTGTCATCTCCCCAGTCTTAATTTCTTATGAAAAAAATAAGGCTAGATTATGTGGAGATTACAGAGCTTTAAATACTTATACTGTTGATGATATTTATCTTTACCCAGAATTAATTCAATACATGCTACCTTGCAAGGTGCAAAATTTATTAGTTGTCTGGATGGTAATAAAGGTTATCATCAAGTTCCAGTTGAGAAAAATTCTCAAAATTTTTTGCTTATTGCTACTCATATGGGAATATATAAGTATGTTAGGATGCCATTTGGCCCTAAAAATGCTCCTTCAGTTTTCCAAAAAGTCATGGATAACACTTTCCATCAAGAAATTATTGAAGGTTGGCTCATGGTTTATATTGATGATATTATTGTTTTTTCTAAAACTTTTGATGAACATATGATTCATTTAAATAGAGTTTTCCAAAAAATGGATGAAATCAATATGACCTTATCTTTAAAAAAGTGTAAATTTGGTTTTCAATCTTTGAAAGTCCTTGGCCATGTTGTGTCAGGCTTACAAATTTGTGTAGACCATAATAAAGTTGCTGCCATTCAAAATGTGAAAGCACCAACTTCTGTAAGAGAAATACAAAGTTTTTTAGGTATGTGTGGCTATTATAGACAATATATTAAAAATTATCAGGTCATAGCCTTGCCTCTTACAAAACTAACCAGAAAAGATGTTGCTTTTCTCTGGAATGATGACTGTCAAAAAGCTTTTAATACATTGAAAAATTGCTTAATGTCAGCCCCTATATTGGCTCTTCCAGATTTTAACAAGCCATTTGTACTTTATACAGATGCTAGCTTTATTGGTCTGGGTGCTGCCCTTCACCAAAAGCAAATTATTAATGATAAATCCTCAGAGGTTGTAATTTGTTATATTTCAAGAACCTTAAGAAATAGTGAATTGAAATATGGTGCCACTCAATTGGAGTGCTTAGCAGTTGTTTGGGCTCTTGAGAAACTTCATTACTACTTGGATGACCAAAAATTTGAGTTGGTAACTGACTGTAGTGCTGTGAAATCTCTCTTAAACCTCAAAACACCTAACAGACATATGTTCAGGTGGCAACTTGCTGTTCAGGAATACAGAGGAAGGATGACTATTATCCACAGAGCTGGAAATGTTCACTCTAATGTTGATATGCTCTCCAGATTGCCTCTGCCAAATAATGACTCCAATCCTGCTTATGTACCTGAGGATGACACTGTTCATATACATGGTATATTTATAGTTGATATGGAAGAAGAGTTATTACAGTTAATACTGGATTCATATGATAAAAATTCTGACTTAAATAAATTAGTTACTATTTTGAATGATCCTAAGAATGCTTCAATTCAAGCATTAATAAAAACTCTTCCTGCAAAATACCAAAATGCTTTAAATAAAGGAAAGTTTTCTATTGAAGATGGTTATATTTATTATAGAAGGAAGCTTACCAATGTAATTGTTATTCCTCCTTCAATGAAAGAAACTATCCTCAAACTTTGTCATGATGACATATTAGCTGGTCATTTTGATCTTGAAAAAACATTGATTAGAATCAAAAACACTGCATGGTGGGCTAATATGTCTGAAGACACAAAATTATATGTTGAATCTTGTGATTCCTGCCAAAAATCTAAAAAGTTAACAGGCAAGAGAGCAGGGTTATTACAACATATTGAAGCACCTAGTGCTCCCTGGCAAATCATTAATATGGATTTTGTCACTGGTCTTCCTGTTGCAGGTAAAGACAACTTTAACTCTTGTTGGGTAATAGTTGATAGATTCACAAAAATGTGCAAATTTATTCCAACCCACAAAGATGTATCCACCAAAGAATTAGCTTTCTTATGGTGGTCTTACATGTTTAATATTATTGGTTTTCCAAAAGCCATTATCTCTGATAGGGATCCAAAATTCACTTCTGAGTTTTGGACCTCTTTGATGGATATTTGTGGCTGTGAGTTAAAATTATCTACAGCTCACCATCCTCAGACTGATGGTCTAGCTGAAAGAATGATTCAAACTCTGGAAGATATGATTAGAAGGTATTGTGCCTTTGGTTTAGAATATAAAGATAATGACAGATTTACTCATGATTGGGTCACTCTTTTGCCTGGTCTTGAATTTGCATATAATAGCACTGTTCATTCTGTCACTGAGAAAAAGCCTTTTGAGCTTTGGTTAGGTTATGTCCCAAACACTCCTGCTCAGATTCTCAATAATAAATTACCTAAGTTGGAACTACATCCTGGTGTAAAATCTTTTATGCAAATGCAACAGCTATGCAGAAAACATGCTCAGAGTTGTATTGATAAAGCATTTGAATATGAAAAGAAAAGATGGGATAAATCCCATAAAGAATACACATTTAACAAGGGTGATGAAGTGTTGATCTCTACTGTCCATTTCAATTTACAAGGTAACCACAAATTAAAAGATCCTTTTGTAGGACCATTTGTTGTTAAAAGAATGGTTGGTGATAATGCAGTAGAAGTTGTATTGTATTCTCCATATGATAGGAAACATCCTGTCTTTCCCATTTCTTTGCTTAAACCTTATACTTCCAACAGTGACTTATTTCCAAAAAGAAGAGGAAGACCTAAGAAGAACCCTCAGGAAGTCACAGAAACAGCAGAAATTGATAAAATTCTCAATGATAGAATTATCACTTCTGAAAGAGGTACTGAATATTTATTGAGATATAAGAACAAATCATCTGAACATGATGCATGGATACCTGGCAAAGAAATTTCAAATCTGCCTGCTCTGTTGAAAAAATACAAAAAGAAAAAATCTTAGCATTTTTTTTATTGTTTTTTTAGAGTGAGGGAGTGTCAGCCAGGCTATTCCAGGAGTCCAGTAAATGATATATAAATTATAAAACCTTAAAGAGTGGGTAAAACTTGTATTTAATGAATATAACTTAATATTTTATTACATAATGAAATTATATAAGAATTTTATTATATACAAATGTTACATTAAATTTATTGGTTATATATATTTTTATATACAATTAAATTGAGCATAATATAATATATTCTACAAATAATGGCGCATTTTTATATATTTAATAATTATAAATTTATATTTGATTAATTAAAAAACATATATTATAATTACAAGTGTAAATTTGATTTATAATATATTTAAATTAATTACTTAAATTTATATATTAACTAATACCTCTCATATGACACTAAACAATTATTAAGGACGCTTCTTTTGACCCTTAATTGTGTTAGAAAAAAAACAAATAAATTAATTTGAACTAAATTGAGATTAATTGATTGTTTTGTTGCGTCAAATTATTTTTTGTTTCACTTAAAATGTTCTCTAATCAGGATGGACCATCTGTTGGGAATTATATTTCTCATAGTTCCTATGTTTCCACTCTTGTTTAGTTATTTACTATTGTCACTTACTGATTTGGGGATTAATGGCGGGGAAATTGGATTCTTAATTGGGCTTTTAATTAATTGTTTCATGTTTTTCTCTATATTGTTATGTTTCATTTACTCTTTTTGATATATTTGTTTTATTTCTTTCTAATCATTGTATTTACTGATATAGTAGCGCTTCAGAGGACCCATTGCCTATAAAAGGGCCTTGGATAATCCCCTGTAGCCTTATCACTTATTATACACTCAACAATTTAAATACAATTTTTATATTACGTTTATATTCTTTTTATTAGTAATAAAAATCTAATTAAAATTTTATATAACAATTTAAAGGTTGCTTTAAGTCTGATAGTAATTATTTTGGTTGCCGCGCAGAACTCTTACTTAAAATAATATTAATATTAATAAAACCAAGTTGTTGTCACCTCTCAGCTCACTTATCGTTGTTTTTTTTTCTCTCAATAAATTAAATAATTTTATTAAATTTTATTTTTTTATTACCTATACTCCTTTCCTCCTGCTCCTCCTCTCATTCCTTCTTCTATTTTCTCCTTCTTCTAGACGACCGGCCGACAAATACAACGATAACTTATGAGTAATGACACTGTAGTGGATTTAAATAATATTTAATAATTTTGTAAGTTAGGTCCCAATGCGCAGCAATCAATTATGGTTATTAATAGACTTATGGCAACCTTGAAATTTATTAAGATTTATATTAGAACTATAAGACTAATAATAATAATAATTTGTATAATATTTAAATATGATATAAAATGTGAGTGTAATAAGTGATGCCGCTACAGGGGATAATCCAAAGCCTTTTATAGGCAAAGGAATCTCTGAAGCGTCACAATGTAGTAATTACAAAAAAGAATAACATGAAACTAGACATTAAAAAGAATAGAACTAAAACATGGAGACTGAGAGAAAAACATGAGACATTCAACTAAACCCGTGAGTAAGTAACTAATTTTCCCAACATAATTTCCCAAAAAAACTTAATTAAAATATTTAGTAACCAAGTAAGTTTGAAACATGAGAACAGTGAGTAACATAATCCAAAACAGACATTATAGTGACATGTAAAGGCTTTAAGTAAAACAAATAGAATTAATTTCACGCCAAAATTCATGCAATCAATTCAATCCAGTTTAAAGCAATTTTAATTAATTGTTTTAACTATTTAATTAATTCAATTATTAGTTTAAATGAAACATATAATTAATTTAATGATATTCGTAATTTAAAGTGGGGATTTTAATACTATGTTATCAAATAAGTGTTATAATTTATTTAATAATTTTTCTGACACAATTAAGGGTCAAAAAAGCGCCCAACATTATTGTTTAATAATATATGAAAAGTTTTATTCAATATATAAATTTAATTAATTAATTTAATTACATTATAAGTCAATTTTACACATATAATTATAATATATGTTTGTAATTAACTAATTATTAATTTATAGTTATTAAATACATAAAAATGCGCCATTATTTGTAGAATATAAAATATATTATGCTTAATTTAAATATATAAATAATTTATATAACAATAAAATTAATATAACACTTATATTTAATAAGACACTTATATAATTTTATTATGCAATAAAATATTAATTTATATACATCAAATGCAGTTCTTATGCCCTCTTTCAGGTCCAATAAATCAACATATCATTTACTGGGCTCCTGGTATAGCCTGACTGACAGAAATACTACCTAGTTTAAAGAAGAAGCCTTATCCTGCTTCTCCAACAAATAGAAAAGATATTGAAGACAATATCTCTACCCTTTTAAAAATGAATATTATTGAAAAGGTAGTTGAAAATATGGTGGAAAAATCAGTGCTTCTTCCAGAGTGAACCAAATATACCATTACTTGCCTATGGTGGCAACATAAATGCTTCTTCTGGAGTGAACTGGAGTTGCACACTTCTGCTGCAACATAGGATATACTATTTACACTTTGCATATAATCACTAGGCTTATGACACACTATCCACAACAGAAACACCTATACATTGTGTTATCTCACCTTCCTTGAATTCCTATGAGAAAGACAAAGCCAGATAATGTGGTAATTATAGAGCATTAATTACTTATACTGTAGATGATATCTATCCTTTACCCAGAATTAGCTCTATCCATGCTACCTTACAAGGTGCTAAATATATCAGCTTTCTAGATGGTTATAAAGGATACACAGGGTGAAAAATCATAAGACTTGTAGGCAAGTCATTTTTTAGTGATCTCATAGTAACCCATGAAGTAATCCTTGAGGAACCTTTTTGAGGGGTATATGAGTAGAAATCCATCAAGTAAAGATATTTTGGAAAACTTGTAGATTTCTTTGCTACCACCCCCTGCCAAAAGCATGATTCAAGGAAATATGACATATCCTTTATTTAATATTCAATATGCATGCAAAATACATATCAAATAATCATTCATTTTGCATATTAAATATAGATGCAGAATGCATATTCAATATGAACAATATATGTAAAAAATTTGCAAAAAATATGAATATGTGAAATTCAAAAATATGCATATGCAAAGTGAAAAATATGCATATGCATATGTAAAATGAAAACTATGTATATGCAATATTCAAAAATATGCATATGCATCTGCAAAATAAAAAATATGCATATGCATAAGCCAAATGAAATAATATGCATATGCAATATGCAAAAAATATTTTATGCAATATGGTTAAAATATGCATAATATACATGTATTAAATTAGAAGTCTTATTTGGTCATGAATATGACTGTGAAACCAAAATCACAATTGCCCTCATGAATTTTTATACTTGACTAGTAGTGTGGGGAATAAAAGATAAGGTCAAGCAGTAAAAAAATACTGTGTGCATTCATATTTGGGCAGTGGAAATCAGAAATGCAGAATTATGGTTGGTGCCCATAATTTAATATGATTCTTCAATATTGAAGAAGTATTTTTAATATTGAAAATGACTTTTGGTCAGTTGGTATTTGATCTAGCTGTGCCATGGTCTTTTCTCAGTATTGTCATTACTCCTTAATATTATTGAATGATTTTCAATTCATTTTGGTTTCTTTTGAAGTTGGCTCTATTTTAAAACTGTTGAGATAATTTTATACTTGACTTGCATTAATGCTAGTCAAGTATAAATTAAGTTATTAAAATTTTAAACTTGTATTATGAGTACATCTTGGGTGCAGTAATGTCAAGATCATCATCACTCAAATAAAATACTTGATTATATATCATGTTGGCTGAGTTATTGAATAATTTTCAATGTTGATAAAGGCTTTAGGTCATATTTTCAAGGGCTTCTTGGCTGGTTGGGTTCTGTCTCCACTTTAAAAACATCATATATTTGATAATAATGAAATGATTATATATACAGTGCTCTGAACACTGTGTCTCAAGTATATGGTGTATTTCATGTAATAAATTTTTGTCCTCCATCTTACTCACAACAATCTTGAAATGTTGTGTTCTAATGCCTTGGTTAACTCTGCAGATAGGCCAATCTTTGTTTCTTCTATAGCACTTTCTCATCCTCAGTGCCACACCCTCATTAAGGATGATATTCCTTTTGAAGGACACAGAACTTTTGACACTATGCAGAAGCCAGAGTTGAAAAACAGTGGGACGATTTTATAATTGATTTGGTTTTCATGATTAATGATTAAATATTCTAAAACCTGACATATGCTACCAAAGTACAAGTGAATTAAGTAAAATAAAGTATGTGGGTTGAATTATTTTTAAATAATTCCATCATGTAATGTAGACCTTCAAAAATTAGAAAGGAAATCATATGTGCAAACCTGTTAAAAGTCTTTCTGTTTCCCCTCTGTAGCCCTTTTCTGGCCCCCAGGGGCACCGCACTCAGCCCCCCAGTTACTCAGAAGGGCCTATAAAGTTAACTATATGTATGTCTTTTGTGTTTCCATTTTCCCTAAATAGTTCCTTGTGGGTTATACTCAGCCATATTTCTCACCCTATATCTCCTGAGCTTAATTGCACTCTCATGACTCCAGCCCAATACCCCATGCTTCTGTAGGATACTCCCAATATTCCTCATTCACCCTTTTGCTTTCAGGGTGTTTGACAGAAAAGACACTATGTCTTTTCAGCACCTGACCTAGTGTAACTCTCCCCTGCACCCTTGGGTTAAATGAATCAAATGTTGCTATAAATTTTGATCCATTTGAACCATAACTTGATGCCTCCAATGTCAGGTCATGTGCTGAAAAGACGCAGCGTCTTTTCAGAATGTGACCCTGAGAATGGGGGTATCAGGAAATGGGTCAAATGAATCACAAGTCAAGCAACTTGTTTTCCATCTGACACAAGGGTTCCTGGGAGCCAGCACCAGGTCATGTGCTGAAAAGACGCAGCATCTTTTCAGCATGTAAATTGAGCGTGAGGCTGTAAGGAACTGAGTCAAGTAGAACACAAGTGAAGCAACTTGTGATTTATCTCACACAAGGGTGCATGTGAGCAAGTACAAGTTCATGTGCTGAAAATATGCTGCGTCTTTTCAGTACATGAGCTGGTACTGGCTCTCATTACATCTTGTTGTTTTTTTACTTCTTATATACATATATATATATCTATATATCCTACTCTCCCCCTCTGCTTTCTTCCCTTGTCTTACTTCATGCACATCAGTTTTTCATTCTCTTTTTCTTCACATATCTTAAGTCATCACCTAATAAAAAAAGGGAATAAATGTAAAAGATAGTTTGAGATTTCCATCAATTATCTTAAAACTAAACTAATAAGAAAAGGCAAATAATGAAAAAAATAATCTTAGATACTTTAAACTCCCAATCGATTATGTTGATACAACTGATCAAAATTGATTAAAGGAAAAAAAAGATAAGGAAGAAAAGTAAAGAAAAAATAAAGAGAATTTTAAACAGAAAGTTAATGATTCTGTAACATCCATAAAACAAAATGATAATAAAAATCTCTACAGTAGTTAAAACTGCCATTTTTTTAAAAAAAAGAATTAAAGAATCAAAAAATTGAAAAATTAAAAATATCTAGGTTAGTCTAAATTTCCAATTAATTGCTTTGAAATTCAAGAAATTATAAAATTAAAAAAAATGAAAATATCTAGATAAGCTATAACTGAGGATTTTTCTTCGGAGCTTGTGTTTGGAAAGGGGAGTCACAGTGCATGAGTGCAGAGTTAAATATAAGAGCATATTTAGTGTCAGGCTGAGGTCAATTATAAAGACGTGAACTAGCTTGAATGGTCAGTTGTCTAGAAAATTTTAATGGTCCTATATGAATACTGTAATATAAATCCAATGAGTAGTAAAATGTAATCAAAATTAAAGGTCTCAGTAAAATAATTCTCACTATTTTTATATATGGCTTACAAATTTTGTAGTTGGTAGAAAAATAGATTTTATAATTCAGATACTATTCAAAAGTCTTATAAAAGTACTAATTGATATGTATTGTAATTTATTTGGTTATATTGATTAAATTGCAAATGATAAAGAATGTAGAAACAAGACCCAAAAACCTCCTCCTTTTATACACACAGAATTCCCCAATGATTCCCTTGATGTACCATCCAATACAGAGTTAATGACGCCTCAAAACAACTAATAGACCTGCCCATCAACATCCCCAGTACCTCATGACATAATTAGACAAGTAACAACTGTCAAAATCCTGTAACAATAAGGGAAATCCATCCAAATTAAAGAAAAAGACAAAAAGAGAGTATATGCGTATAAAACAATAATATAAAAGACTAAAGGAGACTTTTTAAGGTTAATAATAGCTTAATAATAAGGTAGATTTACTGTAGAAATGGAGGGGCTAATCCTGACATTCTACTCTGTGGAATTCCCATCTAAAAATAACCAATATTGACTGAGAAACCAGCCAAAATCTCAAAAAAGAGCGTGAGATGTGGGGTAACTACATGCAGTCCTTGGCAAGTGCTGTGGTAGCCTAAAGTTTAGTACGGCACCTAAATACGTAAATGGAGATATTATGGTGTGCAAGATTGGGGTTATTATTTTTTATAAAAGGGTTTTATTTAATTTATTTGAGTTTTAAATATGAAGAAATTGGTCAAGAGCAAATGCCTACGCAAAAACAATTTATTTTACGGAGAAAACTTATTTTTACGGTCTGAAGAGTTTATAAGTATCGAGTCGAGTCACTCAAGAACCTTGGGAAATTTTCCCAGAATTTTTACTATTTTTCTTATATTTTTAAATGAATTTTAAAGTTTTATAGAAATACTTACATTTTTAGAAATTACTTAACTTTGATGAATTTTCACGGGGTGATTAGAGCTGCGCAGACTACGAAAATAAATTTGGAATGTAAAGGGGAAGTGGCTCTATTATGTGTAATTTTTCTAGATTTTTTATTATAGTTTCGAAGGTTCTAATTGAGTCCGGACGGACTCCGCTTGGACTCCGCTTCGACTCTGTATGGACTCCGTATGGACTCTGCTTTGACTCCGTACGGACTCCGCTTCGACTCCGTACGGGCTCCGGATTGACTCTGGGAGAGCTCTGGAGGGGAAAACTTAGGCACGTGACTAGGAATACTTAAGAGTCTCTCAGACTCGAAATTGAGGAGGGGGGATACAACATACAGCTTAATCATTAACCACCACGGTCTTATTTTTTTATTACTCAACAAATTAAATAAATTTGTAATACCCTTATAACTTTATATTTTTATATATAACATTTAGAAAATACTACTCAACAATTTAAATCGCACTTCATACAGGGTATCTTTAGAAAGGTCTTCATTGCTGGGACTTGATTATTGCTGTCTCATAAAAACTCAAATTATTATAAAAACATAAAAGTCAATCTTTTCAGATCTTTCACTGGTACACCTTAATTGTTGTAATCAGTATTTCTTTCTCAACAGCCACTTTCTTTAAATCTCAAAAAGCGTTAATTATTTTAGAGTTTCATTATTTTTAATCAATCAGATCCAAGTAGACTGGTTAGCTTAGTGATTTAGAACACCTACTTTGTTATTTTTGTTGGAAATACGGGGCTTTCAGCTAAATCCACACATCTCCTCCGGATTCTGCTTACAGCAAGGCGACTGTAAGAGTTTACCTTACCATAGTTGGCGCCCAACATGGGGTTTGATTTCTCTAGCTTTCTTTAAAGACTTACTTGGATCAAGAACGTTCTTAGCCTACAAGAGGCTTATTTTCTGGAACTCTAATTGGATTTTTGTTATTGGCCTGCAAGAGGCTTGATATTTTATTGATTGTTAACGCTTTTCATTACATATTGGGATGTCTTCTTCTGCTGTTGCTTCTAGATCTCCTCAAACTCTTACTCCCTCTGTTAGGATTGTTTCTTGGGATGGCCCAAAGTTTGATGGGGAGGAGGTTAAATGGTTCATTAGCAGGTATGAAGCTGCTGCTGCTGTTGATGGTGCTTCTCATGTGGATATGGTGAAGCAAGTTAGATTTTTTATTGCTGATAGGGAGGTGGAAAAAGAGGTTATTGCTATGCAGGCATTTAAGGACAAGGATTGGGTTAAGCTTTCTAAAGCTATGGTTGATAGATGGGGTGTTAGGTTTACTATGATGGACCTCAATAAAATTGTTGGAGACTGGCAAGCAAAAGGTGGAGTTTCTTCTATGGCTGACTTCAAAAAGCTCTGTGTTCAGTTTGATGAAGTGGTGGAATATCTCATATTGGTGGATGAGTTAGTGCATGAGAATCAAGCAAAAGATTTGTTTTGGACAGCATGCAGCAGGGATATTCGAATGGATGTCTTGAAGGATCTTTCAAGAAAAGATTTGATGAAGGAACTGCCTAATGGTGAGCAGAAATTGCCGGCTTTGGAGGTTATCAAAGAGAACATTCAGGCCCATCTCAAGTTGTTAGCATTGGACAAATATCAAGAGTCCTGCACTCAATATGTTAGCAAGGTTAGCGAAGTTTTGGCCAAAAACAACGATATTATGGTCAAAGCCCAGGAGGTCAAGAAGGCACAAATGGGATTACCTGCTGCTAAAGTTGAGGGCAATGTGGATAATAAGATGGTTGATCACATGGCCGATTTAACTAAACAACTAAAAATATTTGTTCAAGAGACACAGAAGGCTAACAAGGCCCCAATTGCTTCTTCGTCGACGTCGACTTCTTATCAATCCAGAGGTTATGAGCGTCGAAATTATAATGGCAATAATAATGGTAACCGCTTCCCAGGCAATGGGAGAAATGGTGGGAATGGTGGTAGTAGTTATAGAGGTGGCTACAATGAGCCAAAGGTGTGCTCCTATTGTAATAGGAGGGGGCATAGAGCAACAGTTTGTTTTTCTCTTGATAAGGATATGGATGCTGGGCAAGTTTTATTTGATGGTAAAGTTTATAAATTTCCTGATTGTTTGTTCATAAAGCCCAGTGATGGACAGTCTCCTTCTGATTTGGTCAGAAGAAGTTTAACGGCTGAAAGAAGAGCCAGATTTGAAGAGGTGACGGATGAAGATGTTAATGCCAAGGGTGGCAAAAATGGAAATGGTAATGGTGGTAAAGCTGACAAGGTCAAGGAGAAAGAGGTCAGTAAAGCCACATTTTCTACTTCTTTTGGTGGTTTAGAGCTGGCGACGGTTGCCCAGGTGGAGGGTAGCTGTATGGCTGGCGAATACGATGTTAATGCTGCTAGAAGAGCAGCTGCTACTAAGGAGAAGAGTAGCATTCAGAGCCAATTGAGGGCTAATCCTGGCAAGGCCAATAACAAAGTGAACCCTTACTCTAAGTACAAGAATTCTAGTGCTCAAACTGCCTCCAACAAATTGAACCCTTACTCTAAGGACAAATTATATAAAATGCAGAAGGGGATTGCTGATATGGGGCCCCCTAGTTATGGCAAGTTTGATTTAAATGGTGAGCCTATCCCAGAGGATGATTTAGATTCTGAGGAGGACATACCGTTGGCGTCTCTACCCAGACCAAGTTTTAGCGGTCCCATCCCAATGGAGGGAGTAAGAAGGACTAGCGATGGATCAGGATTAGTGCAAGAAGCTGGTGACAGAGTTAGGGTTATAGAAAGTGAAGATAATATAATGGGGGGTGAAGATGGCTCGGTTGGACCTCAAGAGGTACCCAGGGACAAGGTTGTTAAATCAAAGGTCCAGTATGAGCGGCCAGTAGTTTCTGGTCAAGCTAATGCGATGGACGAAGTTTTGAATAGGGTGAATCAACTGAAGATTCCCTTATCTTTGGGGGAGTTATTTACGATTAGTCCGGCACTTGCTGAAAAGCAAAAGAAGTATTTGACGATGCGTCGGGTTTCCACTGGAGAGGTGGAATATATTTGTGAAAATGCTGAAAAGTTTGGGGAAGATGTAGATACACATTTTTCCGCTCCCCTGGGTTACCTGGTGGTAACTCTTAACGGTAAAGAAGTAAAGGCCTTGGTCGATTCAGGGTCTCAAACTAATTTAATTTCATTGGAGCAAGCAACGAGTATAGGCTTGCCAATTAAAAGTGGAACTGGGGGAAACCTCAGAGGCATTGGAGGGCATGCAACTGAGCTAATGGGTACAGCTGAGCATGTCAGGTTAGGCATTGGTGGATCTGTTGGTAAGGTTCACTTTTATGTGGCCAGAGGAGCAGTCAAAACTGTTCTTGGTGGTCCTTTTTTGATGGATTTTGAGGCCAGGATAGGGTATCAAGCTGGTATGGGGATTAGTTTGGAAATCACTGGTGAAGATATGCGGAGGTTACATATGCGATTAGCGCCTCCTGGAGATGAAGGTTGGGAAACATGGCCAGGGATTACTACTCTGTGCCAGTGTTGTGTTTGCACCAAGAAGCGGCATATTAAACGGACGGCTTCTGGTGAATTATGTTTGTTGGAAAGGGATGGATGCCCTCATTTTTTGGGGTAGTAGGG
Source organism: Hemileia vastatrix (assembly GCA_030280995.1). Classification (NCBI taxonomy): domain Eukaryota; kingdom Fungi; phylum Basidiomycota; class Pucciniomycetes; order Pucciniales; family Zaghouaniaceae; genus Hemileia; species Hemileia vastatrix. The sequence goes on from JASXTE010000016.1 coordinate 13,922,154, forward strand.
GCTGATCACTCTAATGTTGTAATCTCTCCTCAGGATGAGATCCCGGATTGCAATAGGTCAGCTCACTTGGAGATAATTCAAGTGGATTCTCAATTTTTTCTGTTAATATTACTTTGGAGTGCAAATACGTTTTGGAATTTTCTATATGTTTATTGGATTTACCCTGTTTTTCTATTAAATTTAAAAATGGTGAAAAAGGCAAAATGGGCCAAATTAGGTTGGATAAAAATTGGAAGGGTATGTTTGATGACCTCCAGCAAGAGGGTAAACTGCAAAAATCTTATCAAAATCCAATAAAAAATCTCAGTATAATTAAAACACAAAAAAATAATTTTCTTGAAAATTCAATTCCGGTCCTCCAGCAAGAGGTTAAACTGCCAACTTTCTTTACGGGTGATTTACTGTTGGATAAGGGAAGCAAATGTGTGGAAAATCTGTTTATAAATTAGACGAGGGAAAGGAGAAAAGGTTAAAATTTAATAATGAAATAAATTTTTTTTCTAATTTTTCTTATTCCAATTCTGGCAATGAAGAAGATTCATTTGATGAAAGTTTTAATGGCGATACAAAAGAAAATGTTTTACCTCAAGTTTATTTAGATGTGGACGCAGCCAAATATAAGAAAGTAGCAAATAAAGTTCGACCTAGTAATGAACCGCTACCTGCTGAATTGAATCCACCCTTGAGAAGACCAAGGTTATCAAGAGATCCTTATGAAAGTCCCTTGGTAAAGAATCCGCCTGAACTTTCTGAGACGTCAAGAATCACTTTTGAGAGACTGGGTGTTGTTAATTTTGGACCTGATGGTTGGTTTTCTGGAGAAGAGATGAAGTTGTTGTTGGATGTGATGGTCAAGCGAGAGAAGGCCATTGCTTTTGTAGAAGAGGAGAGGGGTGTGTTGAAGCATTCCTATGGGGAGCCTTACAAGATTCCTGTGGTATGTCATGAACCGTGGCAGCAGAAACCGATTCCTATTCCGGCTGCATTAAAAGAAGCCTATATTGAAGTTGTCAGAGAACGGATACGCACTGGAATGTATGAGCAATCAACATCAAGTTATTCTAGTCCGGTATTTTGTATCAAGAAACCAAATGGCAAGCTTAGAGTTGTTCATGATCTTAGGGAATTAAATAGGGTTACAAGAAAGGATGCTGGGATACCACCTAGTGCTGAGGAGTTTGTCGAAGCATTTGCAGGGAGAGTGTGTTATGGTTTGGGAGATATTATGGGTGGATATGATGAGAGAGAGTTACATCCGGACTCAAGGCCTCTCACTACATTTGATACGCCACTTGGACGTTTATAGTTAACAAGATTACCTCAAGGAGCAACAAATTCGGTTGCAGTTTATCAAGCTCAGATGGCTTGGATCCTTCAAGACGAAATTCCACAATATGCTAGAATCTTTATAGATGATGGAGGAATTAAGGGACCAACAACCGACTATGATAACCAGGTGTTGGAAGAGAATCCCAGGATACGCAAATTCATTTGGGAGTTTGAAATTACATTAGAAAGAATCTTGTTTCAAATTGAAGAGGCTGGATTAACTATTTCAGGTTCAAAATTTTCATGTTGTGTGCCAGCCTTAGAAATATTAGGCCATGTGGTATGTAGAGAGGGTAGGATTATGTCCAAGAAGAAAGTTAACAAAATTCAGTCTTGGCCAAGACCCAAGAATACGACCGAAATCAGAGGGTTTTTAGGTGTTTGCGTATATGTTAGAATGTTTATCAAAGACTTTTCTTCATTGGCAGCTCCATTGAGACGGTTAACGAGAAAGGATGCAGACTGGGAGTGGGATGAAGAGTGTGAGAAGGCGTTTGTGAAGTTGAAGGAGGTTGTAGGGAAGGATTTAGTCCTGCACAAGTTGGATTATGGAAAAGAAGCTGGCAGATATTATTTAGCAGTTGATTCAAGTCAGGTTGCAGCTGGGGCGGTTTTGTCTCAGATGGATAAAGCTGGTTACATCAGGCCAGTTAGGTATGAATCTGTAGTATTTACTGAGGTCAAATCAAGATATTCTCAACCAAAATTGGAATTATGTGGTGTGGCTAAAATACTGAAGAAACTTCAGCATATTTTGTGGGGGCAACATTTTGAGTTGCAAGTGGATGCGAAATCGTTAATCCAGATGATTAATTCCCCAAGTTTACCAAACGCACCCATGACGAGATGGGTAGCTTTTATTCAACATTTTTCGTTTGATTTAGTTCATAAGCCTGGCAAGACTTTTACTATGCCAGATGGTTTATCAAGGAGACCACCCACTGAAGAAGATTCAGACTCAGAAGAGTTCGATGAAGATATACCTATTATCAAAGCCAGCACTAAAGGAGCTGAAGACTTTCCATACCTCCCCCATGAGGTTAAACTGGCAGGACTATTGTGTTTAGATTATGGTGATGATGACCTCCACCAAGAGGATAAACTGGAAAATAGTTTTTATGTTAATAAAGGTGTTGGAAAAGGTGTAGATAAATTTGGTAGAAAGGAGGTAGAAGAAGATGTGGTGTATGTAGAGGAAGATAGAGTGGTAGTGTGGGATAGTAGTAAATTAAGGAATGGTGTATATGTTGGAGAATTAGAGAATTTAAATAAAAGGGTGGATAAAGAGAAAGAGGTATTTTCAAATATGGTTTACAAAGGATCCAAAGGTTCAGAAGGAAAACGTCGACATAGCTCGATTAAAGATTTATTTAGGGGTCAACAATTATTGGCTCATTCATGTGCAGGTAATATTGGTGATAGAGAAGTCCCTATTGATGTTATATTAATCGATTTTCAAGATGAAGTCTGGGGTCAGACTGGTTTTTATTTTTTGTTAGTCAAATATTTGTTGACTTTAGAGAGGCCAGAAGAGTGTGAAGACAATGAATGGGTGGCTATCAAGAGGAAGTCATCTACGTTTTACCTATCTGGTCAACGTTCAATGAGGAGAAGGTATCCAAATCCTCAAGTAGTTATAACTCAACAGAAGGGGCAAGAATTAGTTTTGAAATCACTGCATGAAGATCTCGGGCATAGAGGCGTTGGAGAAACGTTTAGAAGAATTTCTGATCAATTTTGGTGGCCTGGCATGAAGATGGCTGTTAAACAGTGGGTTCAGTCATGCGAAGAATGTCAAAGACGAAGTTATTTAAGGCCAAAAGAACCTGGATGCGCGACTGGTGAGTATACGCTCTTTGGGAGAGTTAGTTTAGATGCCGTTCATATAAATGAGGGACGGTATAAATATTTAATAGTGGCCAGAGATGATTTATCTGGTTGGGTAGAGGCAGCGCCTCTTATTAATTTAACTGCCAAAAATGTGGCAGAATTTTTTTTAAATAATTGGGTATATAGGTATGGGGTGATGAAGTTGGTAACGGTAGATGGAGGTCATGAATTTGGGACAGAGTTTAAAGAGGCCGTATTTAAATTTGGATCAAAGGTTAGGGTAGCAACCCCATATTATCCTGAAGCTGAAGGCATTGTTGAAAGAGGGAATCAAAATATTAAGGATGCTTTAGTTAAAATGTGTGGGACAAGTGCCGAAAAATGGAGGCACTATTTACCTTTAGTTTAATTTGCTGATCAAATCACTGCCAAAAGGACGAGCGGATTTTCACCTTATGAACTTGTTTTTGGACAGAAAGCAGTTTTACCGGTTGATTTAGAAGCTGAATCATATCTTGGAGTTGACTGGGACACGGTCAAAACTACTGATGAATTATTGTGTGCAAGAATGATGCAGATAGAAAAGAAAGAAGAATATTTAGAAAAGGCATATTCGCGGATGATGAAGATCAGAAATCAATCAGTTAGATATTGGGATGAGCGGTTGGCACATCGATTAAGGAAACCTTTGAATCCAGGAGATATGGTCTTGGTGTATAACAGGAGTTTGGAAAGTCAGTGGGGAAAGATGTTTGCAGATAGGTGGAATGGACCGTATAGAATCAAGGAGCAAGTTTCCGGCGGTTCATATGTTCTATAAGAGTTGGATGGAGTAGTATTGAAGAAGAGGGTAGCGGCTGATCAAGTGAAACGGTTCTATCCTAGAGGCACCAGGAGTGCCGAAGTCTCCCTCCGCAATGAGGATAAACTATAATACCAACAAAATTTTATGATGACCTCCGCAACGAGTATAAACTATCTTATTTTTATCAAAATACTTTACTGTCATTACACTGCCTATGGGCGACAAAACATTGATGAAACTTAACGAAATGCAAGAAAATCTTCTTTGAAATTTTTGAAATTTAAATTTATTAAAATATGGGTGAAGATAGGGTTGGAAAATTTTTAAAATTTATTGGAAGAAGTGTTCACAGGGGAACCTTCTCAATTTAATATTGGCAAGTGTGGGGGTAATTGATGGGCTGGCTGCTCTATACACAATTACCCCATAATGTTCGTTTCAAAAATTTTCCCTGTTTCTAGTTGAATCCTGGCTTTGTCTTTTAATTATAGGAAGTCCACTAAGACTGTAAACTGGAACAAATCAAGAGACACCGCTCTCAACGCCGGATTCAAGATTCTTTTATTTTATTTTTATTTTGATTTTTTTATGTTAGATTGTGATTTCTTTTCTTAAATATATATTATGAATTATTGTAAAGGTGATGCTCACTGGTGGTCTCTAATCATTTTTATAAATTGGAGGGAGCCCACCCAGTGATCATCATTATAAAAATTATCTTCTAAAAACTTTCATTTATTTTTTTTTCTTTTCAATTTCTCAAAATTGTGTAACCACATCAAGTTGCACTTGGATGTGGGTATGATGTTGAGGGTACGGCTCATCAAATGGCTGGGGGGCATCTTTTAAAATTTTATTTTGAAATTTTTTTATTACTTTTTTTATCTTTCTTTTCACATTCGTTTATCTTCTTTAAAAAAAAAAATTATTAAATTTTAACTTTTATTTCAAAACTATCTTTTTTTAAAAATCTTTTATTTTATAAAAAATAAAAAAAATAAAAAAAAAAAAAAAAAATAATAATATATTATTAATGGTAAAAAAAATAAAATAAAAAATAAATAATAAAATAACTAATAATATAAAAATAAAAAAATAAAAAATAAATAAAAATAAAAATAAAAATAAAATAAATAAATAAAAGGTATTTTAGTTTTAGGTAGTTTAGATGTTTATATTTTTATTTTTCAAACATTATTCAAGAAAGCTACATACCAGGAAGAACACCATCAAGTGTTGTTATCTTTTGAAGAATCGAAATTAGAAAATTTAGAAGGACCTTGATCAATTTCCTGGGATTCAAATCTTATTTCACGGTCACGATAGTGTTGAATCCAGTTGGCTATTTTGAAAAGATCTCTTAAAAGTTGTTCTCTCATCCAAGATTCTGATCTATCAGAGGGCGGGTATTGTTGGAAATAAGTGATAAGGTTATTAAAATTAGCAAAGAGCTTTTCAGACACTAGGTGAATTGGAGCTCTAGGGAAGCTTGGATTAGGTTCTGGTAGTTCATAAGCTGAATATGGAATTGGAGAACCAGTGGACGCTTATCAAATTAAAATATCAGCAATATTAAAACCTGAAGATTAAGAAAATATAAAAGGGACAACTAACCTGTGTCAACACTATCAAGATTATAGATAAATGGCTTACTTGGTAATGGAGTGGGATTTTTTATGTTTAAAAAAGGATTTTTAATTTTTGATAGATGAGGAGGACTGGCGTTGGATTTGGAGTTTGAAGTAGATGTTCTGGGTTTTTTGGATTAAACAAGAGAAGATGAAGATTGATGGCTATTATAGGACCTTTTGTGCTTCAAGATGTTGGAAGTAGGAGAAGAATTGTTTGAAGGTTGAAGCATGGACTGGGAGCAGTAAGAGTTCTTGGGGGAGTAGCAGCAAGTCTAGATTGGAGAGAAGGACCCAGAGGATTAGGTGATGAAGAAAGATTTAAATAGGCTGATGGAGAAAAAGGGATGGGATATTTAGAGGTTGATGGAATAAGGGGTGGAGTAGAAGGTGAAGAAGAAGGAGGAGGTTTGCAGAAGGAGGCAAAGCTAGTAGCAGTAATGGGGAAAGAACCACAATTCAAGCCAGAATATTTTCTTTTCTTCTCATAACAGGATAAACAGGCCCTGTTATAAGTGTGCTTTTGTCAGCCTGTATATCTCCAGGACTGAGTAAAAAGTAACTATAAGTTATGTTAAACACATGAACTATACATGGGAATAATAAATGAGAGTACACATATAGTATACATAAGTAAAATTAGGATAATACACAAAAAATGCCATTATAACACCTTATATACACGCATATATCCACCTTTTATAGGTCTTATGTACTTAATATTAAGTTGGGGTATGTTAGGGTAATCTTAAGAACCTTAAGTATAAGGCTACATAATTTTTAAGTACACTTAAAGCTGTTATATTCATTGTTTTATGCAAAAAACAAGAAATGCGCTTTATTTCACTTAAAAGTTGACTATATGCGCTATAAAATTGAGAATATCAAAATTGCGCTTTGACAGATCAATTGGGCTCATTTAGAACTATTGATTTGGCTATTTAAATGCATAAAAATAACACTTTTCAAATTTGGTGTTTTTTATGCCAGAAATGGCTTCTGTGTACTGGCCACATACTGCCTGCTTTTTTCCCGTGTGAATAGCTTCATTTTTAGCAAAGTTAGCTTTTTTCACACTATAATTACCCCACATTCTACGCCCACTGTGGGGAAACACACTAAAATAGGCGACAGGCGCTTATTTAGTGTCCTAGCTTAATTAATAATGCATTGACCCTGTTTATATGCACTAATTTCATTAATAACCTCACTCTTGGCACTTTATTTCATCACCATGCTTAAATTCGCCTAATTTTAGTCAAGGATTTACCCGTGCAAGAGCCTGCCAAGAACTGCATGTAGTTACCCCACATCTCACGCTCTTTTTTAAGTTTTTGGGTGGTTTCTCAGTCAATTTTGGTTATTTTTGAATGGGAATTTCACGTAGTATAATGTCAGGATTAGCCCCATTATTTCTACAGTCAATCCCCCTTATTATTAAGCTATTATTAACCTTAAAAAGTCTCCTTTAGTCCTTAATATTATTGTTTTATACGCATATACTCTCTTTTTGTCTTTTTCTTTAATTTTGATGGATTTCCCTTATTATTTCAGGATTTTGGCGGTTATTACTCTTCTAATTATGTCATGGGTCACTGGGAATGTTGATGGTAATGTCTATTAGTTGTTTAGAGGCGTGATTAACTGTGTATTGGGTGGTACATCAAGGGAATCATTGGGGAACTCAGTGTGTATAAAAGGAGGAGGTTTTTGGGTTGTATTTCTTCATTCTTTATCATTACAATTTAACCAATATAACCAAACCAATTACAATACATATCAATTAGTACTTTTATAAGACTTTTGAATAGTATCTGAATTTATATAATCTATTTTTCTACCAACTATAAAGATTGTAAGCCATATATAAGATTAGTGAGAATTATATTACTGAGACCTTTATATTTGATTATATTTTACAACTTAGTGGATTAGTACTACAGTATTCATACAGGACCATTTAAATCTTCTAGACAGCTGACCATTCAAGCTAGTTCACGTCCTTGTACTTGATCTTAGCCTGACAGCTTTTGCCAGTTGAAAGTGAAGATACATTCCCTATGGGTGAAAGCACAGTATTTGAAAGATTGATCAGCTGAAGCAATGAAGTCAGAAGGTTTCATGTTGTTAGGAGATATTTTTTTGAAGAAGAAAACTTGAAACTAGGATGAAGAAAGCTGGTGGCAAAATCTGGGTTCAAGGATAGAGAAGTTGTTAGGTCCACCAAGACCCTAAAATGGACTATTATCAAGCTGTTGGGTCCACCATGACCTTAAACTGGATTTCTTATCGATCAAATGTTTGGTCCACCATGACTTTAAACTGGTAGTTCATTCATTGTTTGGTCCACTATGACATTAAACTGGATTATCAAATTTATTCAATCTTTGGTCAAGCCTAGGCCTTACTTAGGAATATTTCAAGTTATTTATGCACTTAAACGATCTTTGGTCTACCAAGACCATAAACTGGCAATCGATTATATGTTTGGTCCACAAAGACTTTAAACTGGAATGTCAATCTTGTTTGTATAACTCAATTCAATCTTTTAATTTCTCACTGTCCACTAAGACTCTAGACTGGTTATTCAATTATTTCTGGAATTGGGTGCTGATAAGCTTTAGGAGGTTAAAATTTTAGGTGGTGATGATGCTAAGAAAAGCATAATGGTTAATTAGGTGAAATTTGTGGCGCTCTAACATGGTCTAAAGTTAATATTATTATTGGAAGCCTGGCAAAAGTATTTTATGGGTTTGATGTATAGCAAAGTTTGAAAATTGTGATGAAGGAATCAGAAGTTAGGGTGGTAGTTGGATTTTAGGGAATGATTTTTTTTAGTGCCTCATTTTTAGGCCATTTTTGGTGTGAAGCTTGGAGGACCTTATGGCAAGATTGGAATCATAGAATTCGTCTCAGTGGGGGGCCCTATGAGGTTCGAATCAGGAGTATTCGGCTCATAGGAAGATCCACTCTCTCAATGCTGTGACATGAAGGAAGACTGGTATATGGGAGTCTGAAGGGATTCAAACCTTGCTCTCAGTAGTGAATCATCACAAGATTTATATTATTTTATTTTATGTTTTATCAAGCCAGAGAAGAAGAAAAAACGTTTTTATTATAAAGAATTAAAAGAAGACCAGCTAAAACAAATTTATCAAATTATTTAATTAGAAAAGATAATTCTTTTGGAATTGCTCAACCACTTATGCAAAGTTTTAATAATGGGGACATTCTCAATTGGAGGGAGGATGTGGTAGCCTAAAGTTTAGTATGGCACCTAAATACGTAAATGGAGATATTCTGGTGTGCAAGATTGGCGTTATTATTTTTTATAAAAGGGTTTTATTTAATTTATTTGAGTTTTAAATATGAAGAAATTGGTCAAGAGCGAATGCCTACGCAAAAACAATTTATTTTACGGAGAAAACTTATTTTTACGGTCTGAAGAAATTATAAGTATCAAGTCGAGTCACTCAAGAACCTTGGGAAATTTTCCCAGAATTTTTACTATTTTTCTTATTTTTTTAAATGAATTTTAAAGTTTTATAGAAATACTTACTTTTTTAGAAATTACTTAACTTTGATGAATTTTCACGGCGTGATTAGAGCTGTGCAGACTAAGAAATTAAATTTGTAATGTAAAGGGGAAGTGGCTCTATTATGTGTAATTTTTCTAGATTTTTTATTATAGTTTTGAAGGTTCTAATTGAGTCCGGACAGACTCCGTTTGGACTCCGTACAGACTCCGCTTCGACACCGTATGGACTCCGTATGGACTCCGCTTTGACTCCGTACGGACTCCGCTTTGACTCCGTATGGGCTCCGGATTGACTCTGGGAGAGCTCTGGAGGGGAAAACTTAGGCACGTGACTAGGAATACTTAAGAGTCTCTCAGACTCGAAATTGAGGAGGGGGGATACAACATACAGCTTAATCATTAACCACCACGGTCTTATTTTTTTATTACTCAACAAATTAAATAAATTTGTAATACCCTTATAACTTTATATTTTTATATATAACATTTAGAAAATACTACTCAACAATTTAAATCACACTTCATACAGGGTATCTTTAAAAAGGTCTTCATCGCTGGGACTTGATTACTGCTGTCTCATAAAAACTCAAATTATTATAAAAACATAAAAGTCAATCTTTTCAGATCTTTCACTGGTACACCTTAATTGTTGTAATCAGTATTTCTTTCTCAACAGCCACTTTCTTTAAATCTCAAAAAGCGTTAATTATTTTAGAGTTTCATTATTTTTAATCAATCAGATCCAAGTAGACTGGTTAGCTTAGTGATTTAGAACACCTACTTTGTTATTTTTGTTGGAAGGACGGGGTTTTCAGCTAAATCCACACATCTCCTCCGGATTCTGCTTACAGCAAGGCGACTGTAAGAGTTTACCTTACCATAGCGCTTGCACGGGTAAATCCTTGACTAAAATTAGGCGAATTTAAGCGTGGTGATGAAATAAGATGCCAAGATTGAAATTATTAATGAAATTAGTTCATATAAAGAGGGTCAATGCATTATTAATTAAGCTAGGACACTAAATAAGCGCCTGTCGGCTATTTTAGTGTGTTTCCCCACAGTGGGCATAGAATGTGGGGTAATTATAGTGTGAAAAAGCTAACTTTGCTAAAAATGAAGCTATTCACATGGGAAAAAAGCAGGCAGTATGTGGCCAGTACACAGAAGCCATTTCTGGCAAAACAAACACCAAATTTGAAAAGTAATATTTTTATGCATTTAAATAGCCAAATAAATATTCCTAAATGAGAAAAATTTATCTGTCAAAGTGAATTTTTGATATTCTCAAATTTATAGCGCATATAGTCAACTTTTAAGTGAAATAAAGCGCATTCCTTGTTTTTTGCGTAAAACAGTGAAAATAACAGCTTTAAGTGTACTTAAAAATTATGTAGCCTTAAAATTAAGGTTCTTAAGATTACCCTAACATATTCCAACTTAATATTAAGTACATAAGACTTATAAAAGGTGGATATATGCGTGTATATAAGGTGTTATAATGGCATATTTTTAATATTATCATAATTTTACTTATGTATACTGTTTGTGTACCCTTAATTATTATTCGCATGTATAGTTCATGTGTTTAACATAACTTATAAGTACTTTTTACTCAGTCCTGGGGATATGCAGGCTGACACTTGCCACCCAAAAAAAACAATAAAAAAATGATAAGCTATACATTTTATTTATTTATTTGTAATTTTCAGGTATTCAGATTAATTTTGTAGGATTAAAGATTATACTTTAAAGAAGTAAAGCATAATAAAATATTATGAGTACTGGTTTTTTAACCTCTCAGCTGTTTGAACAGAAATTTATTTCTGTTTAAATTTTTTAAGAAGGGTGCATAAATTAGAAATTTCTTTTTCAGGTATCCATTTATCAAATTCATTTGATTTCCCTTTAAATCTCAGTAAATACTCAGTTCCTTTTTCTTTAGTAAGGATTCTTTTCTTGATTTTTTTTTCAATCTCTGCTTTTTCCACAATTTCTTCAGGTTTCTTTTTAGGCCATCCCCTTCTTTTAAAAAATAAGTCAGAATCATTTTCATGGTAAGGTTGCAACAATGAGATAGGGAAAACTGGATTTTTCCTATCATATGGAGCATATAATATGACTTCCACTGCATTATTACCAACCATTTTACTTACTACAAAATGTCCTACAAAGGGATCCTTTAATTTAACATTACCTTGTAAGTTAAAATGTAGTGTTGATATAAGGACTTCATCTCCCTTTTTGAATTCAAATTCTTTATGAGATTTGTCCCACCTTTTCTTTTCATATTCAAATGCTTTTTGGATGCATTATTCTGCATGCTTCCTACACATTTGTTGCATATGAATAAAGGATTTAGTACCAGGGTGTATATCTAACCTTGGTAATTTATTTAAATTATTTACTGGGGTATTTGGTACGTATCCCAGCCAGAGTTCAAATGGTTTCTTCTCTGTTACAGAATGAGTTGTGCTGTTATAAGCAAATTCAAGTCCAGGAATTAATTTTACCCAGTCATGTGTGAATTTCTCATTGTCTTTGTATTCTAATCCAAAGGCACAATATCTTCTGATCATGTCTTCTAGAGTTTGTATCATTCTCTCAGCCAGCCCATCAGTTTGTGGATGGTGTGCTGTAGACAATTTTTATTGACAACCTGATACTTCAATCAAAGATTTCCAGAACTCTGAAGTAAATTTAGGGTCTCTTTCAGAGATTATGGCTTTGGGGAACCCAGCAGTATTCATCATCTGAGTACACCATAGTAATGCCAAGTCTTTTGCAGATACCTCTTTATGGGTAGGGATAAATTTACACATTTTTGTTAATGTATCTACTATTAACCTGCAAGAATTGAAACTTTCTTTTCCTGCTATTGGCAAGTCAGTTACAAAATCCATGTTTATAATTTCCCATGGAGCTTTTGGCTGCTCTATTTGTTGTAACAACCCAGCTCTCTTCCCAGTTAATCTTTTAGATTTCTGACAAGAGTCACATGTTTCAATGTATTTTTGTACATCTTCAGAGTCTCAGCTCATGATCATGAGAGTAAAGAGTTGGAAAATTGATGAAGCATGAAAACATGAGTGATTAGTTAGGGTGGCAGAAAAGATTGGAAGTGATTGAATTCAAGAAAATGGTTCTACCCTTGTCTGGAACACCAATATAAGGTAAAATACTTGTAAGGTCCTTTATACTTTGTGGCAAAATAGATTTTGAGAATGATTTTAGTAATTTTCACACTCCTTGTAGGACTACTGGAGCTACTACTGAAGTTACTCTGGGGGAGTCTAAGGGACAAAAAATGACTTGATACAAGTCATATTATTTTTCACCCTGTGATATCACCAGGCACCTGTTGAGAAAACTTCCCAGAATTTTATAATGATTGCAACTCATATGGGTATTTATAAGTATATTAGGATTCCATTTGGCCCCAAAAATTCCCCTTCAGTTTTTCAACAAGTTATGGATAACACATTCCATCAAGAAATAATTGAAATATGGTTGATGGTTTAAATTGATGATATCATCATATTCTACAAAAAATTTGAGGATCACCTTAACCACCTATGTAAAGTGTTCCATAGAATGGATGAAATAAATATGACACTTTCTTTGAAAAAATGCAAATTTGGCTTTCATTCTTTGAAAGTGCTTGGTCATTTTGTATTAGGGTTGCAGATATGTGTTGACCAGAACAAAGTGGCAGCCATAAAACAGGTAAAAGCTCCTACTACAGTAAGGTAGCTCCAAAGTTTTCTGGGAATGTGTGAATACTATAGACAAGATATTTAAAATTATCATTTTATAGCATTAACCCTCATCCAATTAACTAGAAAAAATGTTGCTTTTGTCTGGAAGAGTGAAAGAGAAGGAGCTTTTGACACAATGAAACATTGTTTGATGTCAGCACCAATTGTTTCTTTGCCTGACTTTAACCAACTATTTTTTTATACACTGATGCTAGCTTTATTGGCCTTGGTGCTACTCTTCACCAAAAATAAGTTATGAATGACAAAGTATCAGAAGTAGTAGTTTGCTACATTTCAAGAACTTTTAGAAATGGTGAATTGAAATATGGAGCCACTCAAATTGAGTGTTTGGCAGTTGTGTGGGCTCTGGAAAAACTACAATATTATCAGGATGACCAGAAATTTGAACTTGTCACTGACTGAAGTGAAGTGAAATCCCTCTTGAATTTTAAGACACCTAACAGACACATGTTCAGATTGCAGTAGGCTGTTCAGGAACACAGAGGAAGGATGAAAATAATTCATAGGGCTGGTTTTGTTCACTCAAATGTGGATATTTTATCAAGGTTACCTTTTCCAAATGATGACTCTAATCCTGCATATGATCCTGAGGATGAAATAGTTCACATTCATGGGATATATGTGGTTGATATGAAGTAAGAGATATTACAGCTTATTCTGGATTCATATTATAAGGACACTGACTTGAAAAAGTTATGCACTATATTAAATGATCCAAAAAATGCTTCAATCCAACCATTAGTTAAAACCCTCCCACCAAAGTACCAAAATGCTTTAAAAAAAGGTAAATATTCAATTGATGAAGGCTACCTCTATTATAGAAGGAAGTAGAGTAATGTTATTTTTATTCCTCCTTCTATGAAAGATATCATCTTGAAAATTTTTCATGATGAAATATTGGCAGGAAATTTTGATCTTGAGAAAACAATGATCAGAATTATGAACTCTGCTTGGTGGGCTAATATTTTTGAAGACACCAAAATATATGTTGAATCCTGTGATTCTTTCCGGAAATCAAAAAAATTAACTGGGAAAAGAGCTTGATTGATGCAACATATTAAATCTCCTGATGCACCATGGCAGATTATAAACATGGATTTGTAACAGAATTTCCAATTGCTGGGAAAGACAGTTATAACTATTATTGGGTTATTGTTGACAGATTTACAAAAATGTGTAAATTAATCCCTAATCACAAGGATGTTTCCACTAAAGAATTAGCCTTCTTGTGGTGGTCTCATATGTTTAATACTGATGGTTTCCCAAAGGCCATAATCTCTGACAGAGACTTTAAATTTACTTCTGAGTTTTGGATGTCTCTGATTGATGTTTGTGGTTGTGATCTGAAGATTTCTACTGCCCATCACCCTCAAAATGATGGATTAGCTGAGAGGATGATTCAGTCTTTGGAGGACATGATAAGGAGGTATTGTGCCATTGTCCTTGCGTATAAAGACAATGAAAGGTTCACTCATGATTGGGTCACCCTACTTCATGGTCAGCACCTTGCTTATAATAGCACTGTTCACTCTGTTACTCAAAGAAAGCCTTTCAATTTCTGGCTTGGATATTTTACAAATGTTCCTGCCCTGATTCTCAATAACAAAATACCAAAATTGGATTTACATCCTGGTGTAAAATTTTTTCTTTAAATGCAACAACTTTTCAGAAGTCATGCTCAAAAATTTATTGAAAAATCTTTAGAAGAGGAGGTGAGACAAATCCCATAAAGGATTTACTTTTAAGAAGGGTGATGAAGTACTGAATTCTACAGTACACTACAATTTTCAAGGAAAAAGCAAATTTAAAGGCCCCCCTTTGTAGGTCCATTAGTTGTCAGAAGAATTATTGGTGATAATGCAGTTGAAATTATCCTATGCTCTTTATATGACTGAAAACATCCTGTTTTTCCAATATCTCTTTTGAAAACTTACACATCCAATAGTGATTTATTTCAAAAAAGGAGGGGAGACCAAAGAAAACTCTTAAAGAAATCACTGAGACAGTAGAAATTGATAAGATTCTAAATGACAGAATTATCACTGCTGAAAAAGTTACTGAATACTAATTGAAATTCAAGAATAAATATTCTGAATATAATTCTTGGATACCTGGGAAAGAGATATCTAACCTTCCTGATCTACTAAAGTAATATATAATGATAAAATCATAGCATTTTTTTGTTTTTTTTGGAGTGAGGGAGTGTCAGCCAGGCTACTAGACCTACCCTGTAAGTAATAGTAATTATTTACTCAAGTAGAGCTACACCTTAACCTCTCAATTTATTAGTTATATTTACTTTAAAAATTTTTTATAATGTTTTAACTGGTTAATAAGTAAAATTAAATTAAATACATAATTATAAAATTCCCTCACTTCTTATTCCTTGAAAGCCTCCTCATGACATCTGAAAAGTAGATTACAGTATACCAATACTGAATATTAAAGAAAAAGTCAAATATTTTTATTTAACTTGACATATACAGAAAATACTGTATATGGAACATTTCTTATAGAAAATATTTTAATTTGAAATTTTAATTTTAGGATCTTCTTCCTGTGATATTCTTGTATGTAGGAGGTAGTACCTAATTTTTCCCTCTCTTCTTACCTATATAAGGCCCCTCAATTTTGCTGTTTTTCATTCATCCCATTCTTTAATCACATTACAATTTTATATACACATTAAAACCCATTACTACTTTTACCTATTTCTTAGTATTTAAAATTAAATATTTTATGATATAACATGATAATAATAATTATAATATTAACTTTTAACTGAGTAAAATATAAAAAATTTAACACATATTCAGATATTGAAATCTTGAGTTTCCTACCCTTCATTGCTGTTAAACCTCTGGAAAAACCTTCTAGACATTAAGGAACCCCAGAAAATTACAATAAACTCATAAAATACATGAGGTCATTAGTTTAAAATTTCTTTGCAGGTTTTGTTTTATATTTCTACTTATTTCTTGATTTTTCCCATTTTGTTCTTTATTTATCTCATGTATAGTTATCAGAAGCATCATGTGAAGGCTTTTGTAACAAAGAAAAATAGTAGTTCATTACTGATTATTTAACTATATTACTTATTTGGTCATAAAGTGAAATCTTTATCAAAAATACTAAAAAAAGATGTATAAATTATGGATTCAGGTTCACAGATATCTGTAGAACATAATTATCAGTCATTTTCATATTGGTAAAAAAGAGCTCTAGATTGAGGGGGTAGACTCTGTTGTCTGGCCAAAAAACAGAGTTCACTCTATCTTTTTTTACTACCCTAATTTACACCCTCTACATCTTTTCCTACAGATTTTTCTGTATTTTCATTTCAGTTAGCTCTATTATAACCACCCACTTTTTGATTGCCCTCCTGATACTTTTTCTACACCCTTTAAGATTTCAAGTCAAAATATACCCCATCCTCACCACTCTCTACCACTCCCTTTTCATTTTTAGCTCAACTCTACCCCTTTTTCTACCCTCCTCAATTCTCTTCACTTTTGTCTTGTCTCTCCCTAACTTACCCCACCCCTTTCAACCTCACCTTATCTATTTTCCCCTTAAACCTACCCAACCCCTTTTCTAACTAATCACAAGAATTTTTCTTTCAACTCTAGGTTTTTTAATCCTCACCCCAACCCTTCCCTTCACAACCCAAATCCACCCTTTCACCTTTCATCTCACCCCCATGGCTTTTCAAACCACCCGTTTTTCCCTATGGAGTAAAAAGGGTTAGAAGGAGAGCAAAAGGAGTGAGATTGAGTAAGGTGGGGCAAAAATTGGATGTGATGGGAGTAAAAAGGGTGGTAAGGGGAGCAAAAGAGGTGAGAAGGGGTGGAGAAAGGGGAAAAAAGGTTTAGGATGAGAGAGTAACAGGTAGAATTAATTAGGATTTAATAGAAAAAGAAAATGTAAGATGTGAGGAGAATGGGATGCAAAATTGAAAGTAGAAAAGTACTTGGAAGGAGAATTTTGAAAAAATTTAAGCAAAAAAATGATATAGTATATTATTAGACTCAGAAATTATAATGGCACGAAACACCCCAAAAATAACTTAAATAAATTATGTAATTTTTATTAATTATATAGTTTATTCTCATAAAAATTGAACTTTTTTTGATATAAGGGAGATCATGGTAATTTAGTTCTTTTAATATAATCTGACCCATATTCTCTTTTCAGTTATATAAATATGGGATATCTATCAATCTTAAAAGTTTCACTATTGAATAAATTTCTTTTTTATGGATTTTCAAGATTATTTCATGTTCCAAAAATATTTTGAGGATGAATAAATATTTAATAATATCAACTGATAAAATGAAAAATTTAGTTTATTTCTCAATTTTTCACTGATGAAAATTTAATGAACAATAGAAATTCAATAAATATTTTTTCATGAATAGTTTCAAAGAATATTGGATTATTTTTCTATATATTCATAGGTAAAATAACAAATAAACTTTTGGTGAATTTTATTATCATTCAAAGTATTTTAGAATTTCATTTCTTTCAAAAAATGAAAAAACTGCATAATTTTTCAAAATTGTATGTATCTGCAAGACTGGCATGGTAGTAGGGCTCAATTAATTCTATATTGCTTTAAAAAGTCCTCTAATTCAAGCCTAAATATTAATTTCAATATTGCTTACTTGTGCTTCAATGAATGTTAAAATATTTCCAAGATATTTTAAATGTAAATTCATTATTACTTCATGAGTCTTTCATCACTACCTCCATTTTCACTCAATTTGATATGGATTTGGGTTCAAGGTTTCAGAATTTCTAGAAAATCTGCTCCCCATTTTGTGTGGTGTATTATTTGCTGACAGAATCACTGCCAAAAGGACGACTGGATATTCACCTTAAGAACTAGTTTTTGGTAAAAAAGCAGTTTTACAAGTTGATCTAGAGGCTGAATCATATCTTGGAGTAGATTGGGACATGGTCAAAACTACTGAAGAGTTGTTATTTGAAAGAATGGTCCAATTAGAAAAGAAAGAAGAAAATATGGAAAAGAAATATTCTAGGATGATGAAAAATCTAAATCAGTCAGTTAGATATTGGGATAAGAGATTGGCTCATAGACTAAGGAAACCTTTGAAAACTGGAGATATAGTGTTGGTGTATAATAAGATTTTGGAAAGTCAGTGGGGAAAGATGTTTTTTGATAGGTGGAATGGACCATAAAGAGTCAGAGATCAAGTATCTGGTGGTTCATATGTGTTAGAAAAGTTGGATGGAGTTGTGTTGAAAAAGAGGTTAGCTTCTGATCAAGTCTAGTGGTTTTATCCTAGGGGCATCAGGAGTGCCAAAGTCTAACTCCAAAGTGAGGATAAACTGTTTACCTTCACTATGAAGAAAACAATCTTTAAAATTCAATGTCAAAATTTTATGGAGAAGAATGCTTTTGGAATGTAATTATTTTTTTTAGAAGAGTTCACAGGGGAAACTTCTAAATTAAATATTGGCAAGTTTGGGGGTAATTGATGGGCTGGCTGCTCTATGCACAATTACCCCACAATTTTTGTCACCATATTTTCTCTGTTTCTAGTTGAATCCTGTATTTGTTTTTGCTACTTAGGTAGTCCTCTAAGACTATAAGCCGGAAAACTACAACATCACAACAAATAGTGCCAGCCAGGCTATCTCAGGAGCCCAGTAAAATATATAATAAATTACTGGAATCATTTAAGGGAACAATGCTATACAATTTTATGTAGTTACAATAAAATATCTTATTGAATAAAATTATATGAATATTTTATAAGTAAATTAATTATTATAATCATTATCAAGAAAATTTTATTACATAAAAAGATATTATATTCTATAACATCATGGCGCATTTTGTACGTATTTAATATCTCTAAATTAATAAATTAATTAATTAAAATTATATCATAAGTGTAGATTTAAGTTATAATGTAATTACAATTTAAATAATAAATTTGATATAAACTAAATACAACTTATCACATAATACTATCCATAAATATTAGGCGCTTCTTTGACCCTTAATTGTGTCACTTAAATTACAAAATTAATTAAAATACTTATTTAATATGATAAATTTAAATTCTCACTCTAAATAAGTTATTTTATTAAATTAATTAGTTGCTTAAATTAAATTAATAATTAAATTACTTGAAATAGTTAAAATAATTAATTTAATTTTCTTTATACTAAATTAAGATTTATTATATACATTAAAGCATGAAAATAATTCCTTATGTTTAAATTAAACTCTTTTCAGCTATATGTACCACCTGTTTTAGATTTTATTTCTCACAATTCTCAGGCTTGATACTTATGTAGTTATTTATTATATTACATATTTGTTTTGGGACTTTATGGTGGGAAATGTTGTTTCTTATTCACGGATTTTGTCAGCCAGGCTACTAGACTTACCCGGTAAAATAATTAATTATTTTACTGAGTTAAAGCCACACCTTTCTTCCTAATAATAATTATTTATTTATTTACTTAAGTAGTACTTACAATTAACTAAAGTTAAGTACAATAAGTAGTATAAATAAATAATATAAAATGTCCCTTACAATTTTACTCCCTAACACCGTGCTCAAAAGTATATGTCAAAGGGAGTAAAATTAATAATAAATTTATAATATAAAAACTTTAAAACAATTATATTACCTCAGTGAGAGATCTGTAATCCCGTGAAAGTAATGTAATTGATTATTTATTGTGTAATAATTGTGACAGTCCAAGGAATTCAAACTTTGTTGCTAAAAAATTTGATGCCCTTGTTGACGTACTAATTTATTACTTTCTTATGTCATTTCTGTACTCCTTTTTCTTGTCATTCGTTTCTCTCACACTCATAGTAGACGGTGTAAATTCCTTACATTTTATTTTCTCATATTTTGCCTATAAAAGGCCTCTGATTTTGTGCTTTTCAAACCATTCTTTTATCACCTTATTTTATTATTACTATTTACAACACAATACTTATTTTTATATTTTATCACATTAGTAGTTACAAGAGCATAATTCTAATCAATAAATTATATCAATATTTAAAACTTACCTCTTATATTTGAGTAACAAATCACTTAGATTAAGAAAAACATACAAATTTTTGAGAGTTCATTTAAATCCTTAAAATCCTCGTAGAAACTTTGTACCAAATCTTCTAGACCAAAAGCGTACCTTGACAATTGAGGGCTTTCCGAATTATTGACGGCGCAACAATATTTGAGGCGTAATTGAGGGGACCATCGGTGTGCGAGTACCTGTAAAGGACGAGAAAGCGAGAAAACGACGAACGTCATACGTCACATGACAAAAATTTTTGCTGCGAACGGGAATTGAACCACGCTCCAAAAATTAAGCTCATATACTGACTAAACGTTGTATATATCATGGTAATTATTGTTATTACTATTTGTGGGTTACTCTTCACTCTTCATTTGCTACATATTTCCTTTTACTCAGCACTCTGTAAGTGGCATTAATTTGCTCATTTTTCAGGGGGAGGTGTCTGGTAATTGGACTTTATTTTTATTATTATATTTTTTTTATTTATACTAGTAGACCATAATAGAGCAATAAGTGTTCTTAGTCCCAGAGGTAATAAAATAATTATATTTTAATATTATTTATTATAATTTTTCAGTTGACATTTGTCCTGATTAATTTAATTGTTCCAGTTGACTAATTGTATTGACAATAATATTTTTAATTAAAATATAATCAATATTTATTTACTTCAGTTGACTTTGAGTCCTGGTAGTTCAATAAATATTTTAATTAATAAAACTCATATTTAATTATTTCAGTTGACATTAAGTCCTGGTAATTAAGTGATCAAGCTTAATAAAATTTTAAAATAAAAATTTATATTTAATTACTTCAGTTGACATTAAGTACTGGTAGTTAAATTATCAGTTTAATAAAATTTTGTTAAATTAATAAAGTTTCATATTTTATTACTTCAGTTGACAATAAGTCCTGGTAATAAATTAGTTGATTTAAATCCTGAAAATAATTAATTAAAAATTATTAATAAAAATTCTAATTTATTTCTACAGTTGATTATATTATAATCCTGGGTTTAAATTTTTTTTATTATTAATAAATTAATTTTATTTAAGTTGATTTTTATCCTGAAAAAAGATTTTTATTTATTTATTTTATTTTATTTTTTAATAAAAAATCAAAAATAAAGACTAATTAATCTTATTGTCTCTTTTCTTCATTTCAGTAAAATCTTAAAATGACTGACCAAAGTGGTTCTGCTGCACGTGAAGAAGAACTAGACTTAATTTATTATGATGAGCCTACTTCTGTAAGTTCTCCTTTAACAAGAAGAATTTCTCAAACTAATAAATCCTTGCCCCAAACAGGATGTAGAGATGGAAGAAGTAGAAATACTAGTGGACACAACTCAGGATCAGAAGCCTATGATAAACCCACAAGAAGAGCTTCCAAAAGGCTTCAGGATAAAAAAGATGCCATTGTCTCAGCAGGTAAAGAATCTTTCTACTCACATAAAGGAGTTAAGGACAGAAAGCTTGAGACTAAAGGTAAGGGTAGATGCTTTGGAAGAAAATGTGAGAAGAACAGATAATTTTCTCCAAGAGAAGAAGAAACATCTTCCTCCCAGGGATCAACAACAATTGGCTCCCCAGTCCCAAGAGAAGGTGGAGGTAAACAAGTGGCAGTGGGACTGGCTAAACACTCAGTGAGACTACCTGTCTCAAAACCAGCATCAGTTACCTCAGGCAGGTCTATCAAGGCCCACCCAGGTCAACCCACTCCTCCCCACCCTTATCAAGGAGGCAAAAGAAGAAGAAAGCCCAATATGGTGATACCCAGCAAACCCTGGTACGTCCCTCTATTGATTCTCAAGTGCCTTTTCTTGTGGCTGACTCTGTTCCTTCAGGTAAATCTGGAAGGGAGGATGAAACCTTGAGACCTATAGAGGCTGGGAGTAGTAGACAAATCACTCATGTATCTAATCCATTACTTTTAATTGCTACCTCAATGATTAATCCTGATATGGCTGTGATTGATGAAACTCTTGACCCTGAGTTCTATGAGAGTCTGGAAAGTTACTCAGTTTCCTTATTGAGAAACACTCCAGATGTAGCAAGAATTAATGATGAGTACTTGAGATATATTATTGCCAAGCAAAATCATATAATGAAAAATATGCAATTGACTCAGAGATATAATAGTTTGTTAACTGATCAGGGTTATCAAGCATTAAGAAGTGAATCACAGAGAGTCTCTGATGAATTGTCTCATTACAAAGCAACCCATGAAAAGAAAGTTGCTTTATGGCAAAATATAAAAAATGATTTGTCCAAACTAAAAGATACTGATCTTCCTGTTGCCAGGAGGTAGAGATAGATAAGATAAATTTGAACAGATTGAATGACCATTTGTCATCTTTTCAAAATAAAAATCAATTATCTTTTGCAACTATCA
Organism: Hemileia vastatrix; assembly: GCA_030280995.1. Lineage (NCBI taxonomy): Eukaryota > Fungi > Basidiomycota > Pucciniomycetes > Pucciniales > Zaghouaniaceae > Hemileia > Hemileia vastatrix. Next base: position 13,944,528 of record JASXTE010000016.1, read on the forward strand.
ATGAGAGTTTATCTAGTCTTCCAAGAATGAAAAACAAGACTAACAACTATTGAAGAAAAATTGAACTCATTGTTAAATGACCAAAAATATTCTGACATTTCTGTTAAGGAACATATAGTGCATGATGCTCAAATAGTACCTGTGGCTAGTTCATCTAAAGTAAAAATAGCTCCAGAAATACCTGTTGATAAAACTGAGTTTCCATCAAAAACTGATGATGCACCAGGATCTGCAACAGAAGGATTAAAAAATGAGATTTCAGCCCAATTAGAGAAATTACAGCTGCTTCTTACTCAGAAATAAGCTAGTACTAAGGAGACTCCTTCAAATCAAAAGAATTGGCCAAAAATTGACCAGTACCCAACATTTGATGGTGATTCTTCCTCTGATTGGCAACAACTTATTTGCAGAATTGATAACTTAAAAAATTCTTACAAATGACCAGATGAGGAAATTGTGTCCAAGTTAATTTCTTTGTTCACTAATGTTGCCCTAATGTGGTATGAATCCGTTCTCCTGGATGGGAATGACTACTCATGGGAGGATTTGAAGAAATTAATTAAAGCACAATTTGGTGGCTCCAAGTTCAGAATGGCTCCACAAAGGCAGTATGAGGAAACTAGATATAGCTCTTCTACTGATAAACCTATTGAGTTTTTAATGAAACTTGTAAAAATCTTAAGGTCAATGGACCCAAATATGGAGTTTGATTTATGGAAGGACAGGATCCTCTATAAATTACCAATGTCTCTGAGAGACTTGATAGTGGCTAGGACTGAGTTCTCCAAAGAACCCTCTTCTTTCATTATTACTTGCAATGAGATACTTCTAAACAATAAGTATGATGCCAGAAGATTCATTCCTAGAACCCCTTTGGAGAAACCCTCCACTTACCAACAGAAACCTCTGGAAAAGGTTGGTAAACCTTCTGCCCCTGTTGCACCAAAGAAGTATGCAACAAACACTTACTTCAAGTGCAACAAGCCTTGGCAGAAAGGCCATGTTTGTGAAAAGAAGATAAATCTTGTAGAACAAACAGAGGAGCATGCTGATGACACAGTGGTACTGGATGATACATTAAGTGATTGTGCCAGCAATATTTCATATGAAGCTCAACAAGAAATCTTGATGCTGGAAGAGGATATCCATAATTTAAATACTATTGACATTGATAATAATGATTTATCTACAGTTGAAGATGCTGAGATCATAAAGAACATTGAGGATAGCTCAATTATTATTGCCCCTCTTAAGGCACCAGTCTTGATCAATGGAACCAGCCTTGAAGTTGTTCTGGATTCTGGAGCTGGAGGGAGTGTAGTATCTGAAAGAGCACTTGCTTCAGTAGATCAAGACTATAAATCTAAACTGATGCCTATCATTTCTGAAAATTGGAGAGGGTATGGCTCTGTTTTGTCCCCCATTGGTAAATACAAAGCCACAGTATTTTTTAAATATAACCATGGTTTTATAAGAGCTATTTGTGATTTTTTGTCATGAAAAATGATAACTTGAGCAATTGGTTTATTGTAGGGAATGATATTTTAACCAAGTATTGCATAAAATTGGATCCTTCAAACCAATGTTTCACAATGGGGATGAATGGGAAGAGAAAATTTAAGATTTCCTCCCCTAAAATATTATTAAAACCAGAATTGAACACATGTAATTCTGTGGTTCAATATAAAGGAAGATCCAGAAAGGAAATTCATGCCATTATGTCTGAAATTGACAATGCTTCTTTTGTAGAACAACTTTCTGGTGAGGATAAAGATTCTATCATTAACAAGATAAAGTCTTTTCCTATGGCCTTTGCTCATGGGTCACATGAACTGGGATTAGTTAAACAGGAAATGAAACTTTCATTGTCTTGCCCATTAACTGATATACCACCTAGTTTAAAGAAGAAGCCCTATCCTGCTTCTCCCACAAAGAGAAAAGATATTGAAGACAATATCTCTACCCTTTTAAAAATGAATATTATTTAAAAGGTAGTTGAAACACCTAAATATTGTGTTATCTCACCTGTCCTAATTTCTTATGAGAAAGATAAAGCCAGGTTATGTGGTGATTATAGAGCACTAAAAACTTATACTGTTGATGATATCTACACTTTACCTAGAATTAGCTCTATACATGCTACTTTACAGGGTGCTAAATATATCAGCTGTTTGTATGGTAACAAAGGATATCACCAGGTACCTGTTGAGAAAAATTCTCAGAACTTTCTGATGATTGCCACTCATATGGGTATTTATAAGTATATTAGGATGCCATTTGGCCCTAAAAATGCCCCTTCAGTTTTCCAAAAAGTAATGGATAACACATTCCATCAAGAGATAATTGAAGGATGGCTGATGGTTTATATTGATGATATCATTATATTCTCAAAAACATTTGAGGACCATCTTAACCACCTGTGTAAAGTATTCCAGAAAATGGATGAAATAAATATGACACTTGCTTTGAAGAAATGTAAATTTGGTTTCCATTCTTTAAAAGTTCTTGGTCATGTTGTTTCAGGCTTACAGATATGTGTTGACCAGAACAAAGTGGCAGCCATACAACAGGTGAAAGCTCCTACAACAGTGAGAGAGCTCCAAAGCTTTTTGGGAATGTGTGGATACTATAGACAGTATATTAAAAATTACCAAGTCATAGCTTTACCCCTTACCCAATTAACTAGAAAGGATGTTACTTTTGTCTGGAATAGTGAAAGACAAAGAGCCTTTGACACTATGAAACACTGTTTGATGTCAGAACCAATTCTTGATTTACCTGACTTTAATCAACCATTTGTTTTGTACACTGATGCCAGATTCATTGGTCTTGGTGCTGCCCTCCATCAAAAACAAGTGATAAATGATAAAGTATCAGAAGTAGTAATTTGTTATATTTCAAGAACCTTGAGAAATAGTGAATTGAAATATGGTTCTATTCAATTAGAGTGTTTAGCTGTAGTATGGGCTCTGGAAAAGCTTCATTATTACCTAGATGACCAAAATTTGAACTTGTCACTGACTGCAGTGCAGTTAAATCCCTTTTAAACTTGAAAACACCTAACAGACATATGTTCAGATGGCAGTTGGCTGTTCAAGAGTACAGAGGGAGAATGACAATTATTCATAGGGCTGGTATTGTTCACTCAAATGTGGATATGTTATCTAGGTTACCTTTGCCAAATAATGACTCTAATCCTGCGTATGATCCTGAGGACAAAATTATTCATATACATGAGATATATGTGGTTGATATGGAGGAAGAGCTATTACAGCTTATTCTGGAATCATATGATAAGGACACTGACTTGAAAAAGTTATGCACCATATTAAATGATCCAAAGAATGCTTCAATACAAGCATTAATTAAAACCCTTCCACCACAGTACCAAAAAGCTTTGGAAAAAGGTAAATATTCAATTGATGAAGGATATCTATATTATAGAAGAAAGTTGAGTGATGTTATTGTTATTCCTCCTTCTATGAAAGAAATCATCTTGAAAATTTGTCATGATGACATGTTAGATGGACATTTTGATCTTGACAAAACAATGATCAGAATTAAGAACACTGCTTGGTGGGCTAATATGTCTGAAGACACAAAATTATATGTTGAGTCTTGTGATTCTTGCCAAAAATCATAAAGATTAACTGGTAAAAGAGCAGGATTAATGCAACATATTGAGCCTCCTGATGTTCCATGGCAAATAATAAACATGTATTTTGTAAAAGGATTACCTATTGCTGGTAAAGACAGTTATAACTCTTGTTGTGTTCTTGTGGACAGATTCACAAAAATGTGTAAATTTATCCCTACCCACAAGGATGTTTCCACTAAACAATTAGCTTTCTTATGGTGGTCTCATATGTTTAATACTGCTGGTTTTCCTAAAGCCATAATCTCTCACAGAGACCCTAAATTTACTTCTGAATTTTGGATGTCTCTGATGGATGTTTGTGGTTGTTATCTGAAACTTTCTACTGTCCATCACCCTCAGACTGATGGTTTAGCTGAAAGAATGATTCAGACTTTAGAGGACATGATAAGAAGATATTGTGCCTCTGGCCTTGAGTATAAAGATAATGACAGATTCACTCATGATTGGGTTACCTTACTTCCTGTGTTAGAATTTGCTTATAATAGCACTGTTCATTCTGTTACTCAAAGAAAGCCTTTTGAGCTCTGGCTTGGATATGCTCCCAATACTCCTGCCCAAATTCTCAATAACAAAATACCTAAATTGGATATACATCCTGGTGTAAAATCTTTTCTTCAAATGCAACAACTATGTAGAAATCATGCTCAAAAATGTATTGAAAAATCATTTGAATATGAGAAGAAAAGATGGGACAAATCCCATAAAGAATACACTTTTAAAAAGGGTGATGAAGTGTTGATTTCTACAGTCCACTTCAACTTACAAGGTAATAAAAAATTGAAAGATCCATTAGTTGGTCCATTTGTTGTCAGAAGAATGATTTGAGATAATGCATTTGAGGTTATTCTGTACTCTCCATATGACAGAAAACATCCTGTTTTTCCAATATCTCTTTTGAAACCTTACACATCCAATAGTGATTTATTTCCAAAAAGGAGGGGAAGACCAAAGAAAACCCCAAATGAAATCACTGAAACAGCAGAAATTGAAAAAATTGTAAATGACAGAATAGTCACTTCTGAAAAAGGTACAGAATACTTATTGAGATTCAAGAATAAATCATCTGAATATGATTCTTGGATACCTGGGAAGGAGATATCTAATCTTCCTACTCCACTAAAAAAGTATAAAAAGAAAAAATCATAGCATTTTTTTTTATTATTTTTTTTAGAATGAGGAAGTGTCAGCCAGGCTACTAGACTTACCCGGTTAAATAATTAATTATTTTACTGAGTTAAAGCCACACCTTTCTTCCTAATAATAATTATTTATTTATTTACTTAAGTAGTACTTACAATTAACTAAAGTAAAGTACAATAAGTAGTATAAATAAATAATATAAAATGTCCCTTACAATTTTACTCCCTAACACCGTGCTCAAAAGTATATGTCAAAGGGAGTAAAATTAATAATAAATTTATAATATAAAAACTTTAAAACAATTATATTACCTTAGTGAGAGATCTGTAATCCCGTTGTGGTCTTCCAACATTGTCAGGGGCCTTTGTTGTGTGATTTGGCACGGTTTGTGCATGTCTTAATTAACATCTGCTAAAGAATTGGGTATTTTTCTGGTTTTATTCCGTGGATATTGGGTCTGCGGGTATGTGGGTACTATCATTAGATAGCCCTGGTTTTTTTCTATATTTTATGGCTTGAAGACATTTTTCATATTCTGAGTTTTAAGGGGTCATTTCCTCATTTTTCGTTTATCAAAGATTGCTGTTTAATTTTGTTTTTCGTGTTTTACGGGCTAACCTTAAGTCTTAGGTTTAAGTGCTTAGTAACATTTGATAGAGCTAATTTTTCTCTATATTTCATGTCTCAATGTTGTTATAGTGAAATTCCGTGTTTTAAAGGTTTTAGTAGTTGTAGCTAATTTTTCTAAGTAGATTAGTGGTTTTTATTGGTTTTCTGGCTTCAGGGAGGCTGGGCCGCTTCAGGCGGCATCTCCGACGTCGGGCAGCCCGCCCGCCTCTGTTTTCGGAGGTTGGGGAGCGCCCCAGGAGGGTTTTTTATGCAATTTGGCGGGTACAGGTGCCAGATTGGTGGGTGCGCATGGGCTCTTAGTTAGTGGTCTGTGTGTACATAGTGAATAAGACAGTTTGGGGCAACCTTAATCATCATACAACCATCCGGAGGTGATATCATTGTTCCTCACTCAGTTTTCACTGTTTTCTGGCCACAATTGGCTGTGTTTGTTGTAAGTGAGTTCTTCATTTAAATTAACTTTGGCAACTGTTTTCTCTGTTATAGTCTTGCAAGCTATAGCAAGTATTATTGCTGTCTCTGGTGTGGATTTGCAGCCTACATCAAGTATCTTTGCTGTCTCTGGTGTGGACTTTGTTCTACATTTCAGTTCTTTGGTCTGGTAGTCTATCTGGGGACTACTTTCTTGGCTCATCAAGCAGTCAAGTGTGTTTAAAAGGAGCTTTTGCAAAACAGGAACCAACTTACTTTAGCAAGTAAATCTCACTCTATTTTTCTAAAGGGACAGGGGATTTTCTCTCTGGTTTTTCTCCAACTCCCTTGGTCAAGGCCTATAGCTAGTACTATAGGATTGTCTACATTTCTGGCACCCAACATGGGGTACAAATCTGTTGGCTTTTTGGAATCTCTGTTGATCTAGGCTTCTCTCTTTGGTGGATCTCCTTTGGTGGATTTTGGATTTGGTTCTATATCTCTTTGTGGTTGGTCTAGGGGTCTTCTTTTCTGTTGGATTTGGTCCCTCCTAGGTCTCTAAGGCTCTTGGGGGGGACTTTGGCTATATTTGGTGGAGATTGGAGGCTGTAACTTGGAATTGCTAGGATGGTTAGGATTCAGTCTTGGGATGGTTCAAGGTTTTTGGGAGAGGATGCAAAGGAGTTTTTGGCTAGGTTTGAGGTTGCTGCTGAGATTTATGGGGCCTCACTGTTGGAAATGGTTAGGCAAGTAATCTTTTTCATTGGAAATAGGGAGCTGGAGAAGGAAGTTTCTGGTATGGCAGGATATAGGAGTCAGGACTGGGGAAAGTTGAAGATTGAAATGGTTAGAAGGTGGCCTACTACTTTCTCAATGGTGGATCTTCATGGGATTGCTAGGAAGTGGGAATTAAAAGGTGGTGTAAGCTCTTTTTCTCAGTATGGGGAATTTATGGAGGAGTTTGGGGAGGCTCTGGATTATCTGGTATATAATGATATATTACCACATGAAGATGGGGCCAAGTATGTATTTTGGAGTGCTGTGGGTAGGAATGTAAAGATGGAGGTTTTGGAGATTCTTTCCAAGGCTGACTTGATGCAGACTCTTCCAAATGGGGAAAATAGGATTCCTGGTATGGCTATTCTGAAGGAGGTTATTTTGGGATATTTGGATGGTTTGAAGGATAGGGATGTGGAATCTGGAGAGGAAATCCTGTTGGATGGAGAGGTTGAGGAGACTGTGGAGAAAAATTCAGTTTCTAGGGAGGTGTTGGAGCCATCAATTTTGGAAGATGGGGACTCTGATGATGTTTGTGAAACTGATTTTTCTTTTCCAAAGGATGCCATGGGATCTCAGGAATGTGCTTCACTGGATGTTTTGGAAATGTACACACTGGAGGATCAGTGTATTTCCTCAAGTTGGGGTGAATTATGTGGGAAGGAGGACTTGTCTGGTCATGAAGATGGATTTTGGCATATTGAGAAGGAATCTGTGGTGGATGAATGGTTTCTGTGGGATGATTATTTTTCTTTCTCAAGTTCAGATAATGGCTTATTGGAGGAAGATGTATCAGTTGAATTTTTGGATGGACAGAAAGATTCTGTCTTGTATCTTTTTCTCATAGAGGAAGATTATTTTCAGGTAGTTCCCTCAAAGTCAGAAGCTCTCTTCTTGGAGGAGGATTTTTATTTTTATTTTATGGATGTTATTCTGGAGGATTTTGCAGATTCTAAGCAATATTCCGGTAGGGAAGGAGAAAATTGTGATGTTTTGGATGTCACTGGTATGGAGGTTAATTTTAAAGATGTGGTGGAGGTTCCAGATGTTTCACAGGGTGGAGAATTTATGGATTATGGTTATGTGAACTATGGTAGACTCAGTGTATGGAGGAGGATGGAAGATTTGTTTGGAGGTCTGATGTTGGGATATCAGAATTGGAAGAGGAGCTTAGGGGGTTCAAGACCTAGGGAAAAACTTATTGGTTTAAACCTTGGGATTTCAAGAAACTGATTCCTCCGAAATGAGGATAAACTACTTAATTTGTTTTGGTTTTGCTTAATTTGGCCTCTATGTATTTGGTCAGGATTTTTTTTTGTTTTGTCCAATTCTTTTCAGTCTCTCTGGTTCAAGTCTCTATATAAAAAAGGGAGGCTGGGCTGCTTCAGGCGGCACCTCCGACGTTGGGTGGCCCGCCCGTAATGAAAAAAAAAAATCTTAGTATAATGAAGATGGAAGAAAAGAAAAATTCAAGTGAAGATGGGTATTTTATTTAAAAGAAAATGAAGATAAAAATGAAGATTATTGGTTTTATTTCACCTCCAGCATGAGGTTAAACTGCAAAATTTTATTTCTAAATTGGATTTTTTTGGCTTTAAAGAATTTTAATGGTTTTGGTTTTTTACGGGAGAAGATTTGTGTTGGAAAATTCTTTTTGTTAGAAGGTACCCAGGGGTGGGGCTTCTAGATTTTATTTTGGCAAGTGTGGGGGTGACTGATGGGCTGGCTGCTCTATCAACAGTTACCCCAGATTGTCTGTTTCCAACCCCTTCTCTTAATTTTGTTGAATTCTAGTATTGGTTTTTTTTCTTTAACAGGTTTTTAGTCCACCATGACTTTAAACTGGAAATTCTTTTAGTCTTCAAGTGCTGGACCCCTCATGTTTATTGGTTTTGTTTAATTTTGTTGAATGTTGTGTTTTTGTTAGAAGGTACCCAGGGGGGGCTTCTAGATTTAATTTTGGCAAGTGTGGGGGTAACTGTTGAGCTGGCTTCTCTGTAGAACAGTTACCCCAGAATGTCTGTTTCAAGCCTTTGGTATTTTTCTAGTTGAATTCTAGTGTTGTTTTTTTTGTGATTCAGGTTTTAGTCCTCTATGACTTTAAACTGGATTGCCTTGGATGTCTTTTGGTGCTTTTGGATTGGTGGTGGATAACTGGTGGTCTCCCATCATTTTTACTTATTGGAGGGAGCCCACCCAGTGATCTCTTCTGTTGACCTGGAGCTGGCTTTGCTATGTGGTTCTAGGGCGTTGGCTGTGAAAGTGGTGGATTCAAGATTTTTTTCTTTTTTTCTCTTTTTTTTCTTTTAATTTTTTTATGGAGGCTATGTTTGTTCAAAGGCTCAAGATAGGGCTCTGGCAATTTTTTTGGTAGAAGAGGAGGAGTCAAAATAAAAATAAAAAAATTAAATTTTTTTAGGTGTGACCACATCAAGGTGCACTTGGATGTGGGTAAGGTATCAGGGGATCAGCTCATCAATTGGCTGGGGGATACCATTTTATTTTGTTTTATTTGTTAAAGGAGGTTAAATTTTTTGGCTTTGATGGTTTTTGGTTTGGGGACTTATGAGATATATCTTCAAGATTTTTTTTTGGAAAGTCCTTCAAGACTTTAAACTGATCTTTTAATTACGGGCTCAAGATTTTTTGATGTCCATCAAGACTTTAAACTGAAAATTCTGTTAGTCCTCCAAGACTTAAAACTGGCTGGTTTTTAAAGATTTATTCAAGAATTTAATTTTACTACTGTGGATCTAGTAGTCCTCCAAGACTTTAAACTGGCTGGTTTCAAGATTTTGTCAAGAAGTAGTCCGCCAAGACTTTAAACTGAAAACTGTGTTATTCCCCCAAGACTTTAAACTGAGGATTGTTGATGGTGAAGTCCCCTAAGACTATAAACTGAGGAATGGGAGGCAGTGTGAGGTGGAAGTTTAAAGGCAGAAGGATCCAAGGGGGAACTTCTGAATTTTTTAAAGGCAAGTTTGGGGGTGACTGATGGGCTGGCAGCTCTATATACAGTTACCCCAGAAAGTTAGTTACTTCTCTAAATCTTTTTCTGGTTGATCTCTGGTTCTGGGTTCTGTGATTCAGGTTTTTTCAGTCCCCCAAGACTATAAACTGAGGATTTTTGGAGTCCCCCAAGACAATAAACTGAGGGCTGTTAGTCCCCCAAGAATTTAAACTGAGGTCTTTTAGTCCCCCAAGACTTTAAACTGAGGGTTGTGAGTCCCCCAAAACTATAAAATGAGGAAATTTTTATGCTGGTAGAAGGTTATAGTCAGGAAGACTTGTCAACTGGATATCACTTTTCATTGTTGGAGGCTGGTACAGCCAGAGTTGGAATTCAGGAACAGAAGAAAGAGATTCTTTTCAAAGAGATAGATTTAATTTAAAGGCATGGTGCAAGAGAAGTTTTAAAGAAGAAGCTTGGATTGCTGGTTCAGAAGTTCACTTAGGATGGAATAAGATCTGGTGGAAGAGAGAAATGGGCTGTTTGTAAATATTCTGTTTAACATGGTTGTTGGCAAAAGAAGAATGAGGAAATTCTAGATTGGAGGGAGGATGTGGTGAGCCAAACCTGGGTAGGCCTTTGGAGTGCATATTTGGAGGTATTTGGTATGTAGGGTGTTATTGGGGTTATGGTGTTATTAGTGGATTTTTTCATCTTTAGGTGGTAGTTAGTAGTGTTTATGGAGGCTTAAGCTAGGGTTACTTATTATGTCTCAGCTTAATGTCCTTTCTTTTCCCTTCATTTTGGTATCCCTTATGGGTGGTTACCTTGTTTTATAGGGTAGTTATGATGTTGTTATTGGTATTTATCGGATGTTTATTGCTTAGTGGTACTTATGTAGGCTTAAGCTAGGGTCACTTATTATGTCTCAGCTTATTATCCTTCATTTTATTTTCATTTTGGTATGTCTTATGTGTGTTTATTTTGTTTCTTAGTGAAGTAATGGGTTTTTAGGGTTTTTAGGGTTTTTATGGGTTGTATGGGTGTTTTAGGGCCTAAAAGCAGCCAGCCCACCCCCAAGCGGCCTGCTTGCCCCTAAGCCGAGCCGCCTCCAAGCGGCCTGGACGCCTGGGCACTGGGGAGGCGCTAAAATGCACTTTTATACATGAAAAAGGCTGGGGGATTGGTCAGGGTGGTCTGTGCACTGGCTGTATGATGCATGTGTGGGAAGATTTTTAGGGGAATAATCTTATCTCTTTACTCATTGACTCTCTGTTCCTCACTGTCTCATTGGCTTGTGTTTTGTTGGCATATAATACTGTTCATTTCAACTGTTTCTGGTAGTCTGTCTGGGACTATTATCTTCACTTTTAAAGAGGTCAAGAGTGTTTAATTAGAGGGTCTAGCAAACAAATCTCCAATTTGCTGCAACAGGTAAATCTCACTTGTTTTTCTAAAGGGACAGGGGTTATTCTTTCTGGTTTTTCTCCAACTCCCTTGGTCAAGGCCTATAGCTAGTACTATAGGATTGTCTACACTGGATGGTTGTATGATGATTAAGGTTGCCCCAAACTGTCTTATTCACTATGTACACACAGACCACTAACTAAGAGCCCATGCGCACCCACCAATCTGGCGCCTGTACCCGCCAAATTGAATAAAACCCTCCAGAAACACTCCCCAACTTTCTAAAACAGAGGCAAGCGGGCTGCCCGACGTCGGAGGTGCGGCCTGAAGCAGCCCGGCCTCCCTGAAGCCAGAAAACCAATAAAAACACCTAATCTACTTAGAAAAACTAGCTACAACTACTAAAACCTTTAAAACACGGAATTTCACTATAACAACATTGTGACATGAAATATAGAGAAAAATTAGCTCTATCAAATGGTACTAAGCACTTAACCCTAAGACTTAAGGTTAGCCCGTAAAACACGAAAAACAAAATTAAACAGCAATCTTTTATAAATGAAAAATGAGGAAATGACCCCTTAAAACTCAGAATATGAAAAATGTCTACTAGACATAAAATATAGAGAAAACCCAGGGCTATCCAATGATAGTACCCACATACCCGCAGACCCAATATCCACGGAATAAAACCAGAAAAATACCCAATTCTTTAGCAGATGTCAATTAAGACATGCACAAACCACGCCAAATCACACAACAAAGGCCCCTGCCAATGTTGGAAGACCACATCCTCCCTCCAATTGAGAATGTCCGCATTCTTTCTTCATCCAACCACCATGTTTAACCTTCTTCTGCCAGCACCAAAAGATCTAGGCCATCCATCCTGATACCCAGATTAATCAAAAAGCTCCACCCTTCCCAGAAGAGTGTCACAACCCATAAAACAACTAGTTCCCCCATCCCTGGTCCATCTGATGGTAAAGAACATTCATTTCTTCCTTCAACTTTAAAACTGATAACTTCTCAGTTCCTCCCTCTTCTGATAGTGATGATAACAATGTAGGATCCATTGCACCACCAACACCAACGCACTTGACCACTATCAAGGCCAAGTTCCAACAACACACATCTCAACAGAAACAACTTCTGCTTCACTACTTCCAATCCACTCCTGCTAGAGATCCACAGGACATTGAGAACAGAAGATACCTCATTCACCAGTTCAAGGCTAATTCTGAACACTTCATTTCATCTCTTGATTCCCTCTGTAATTCCACTAGTACTTGAGTTTGATTCAGAAAAGAAAAATTGACCACACCCTCTATAGGATGTAACCACAAACAACCCTCAGCTTTAAGTCTTGGGGGACCATCCTCATTTTATAGTCCTGGGGGACTCAAAAACCCTCAGTTTAAAGTCTTGGGGGACTCAAAAAGCTAAATCATAAACCCAGAACCAGAGATCAACCACATTAAGACACAGAGAAAAAAGTAACATTCTGGGGTAATTGTGAATAGAGCAGCCAGCCCATCAATTACCCCCAAACTTGCCTTTGCTAAATTCGGAGGCTCCCCCTGTGGATACCCTCCACAAATCCTTCAAAACCAGCTCCAACAACAAAAACTCCTTTTTCCTCAGTTTATAGTCTTGGGGGACTTACAACCCTCAGTTTAAAGTCTTAGGGGACTAACACAGTGTTCAGTTTAAAGTCTTGACGGACTAGTCTTGATAGAATCTTGAATCCAGCCAGTTTAAATTCTTGGAGGACTGATAACATAGCTTTTTCAGTTTAGAGTCTTGTTGGACTGCCTTGATAACATAGCTTTTTCAGTTTAGAGTCTTGATGGACTGCCTTGATAACATAGCTTTTTCAGTTTAGAGTCTTGATGGACTGATGGAATTTTGCATAAAATGGATGCAGCCAATTTCATGCAGCACACCTCTACAGCCAACCTGCTGAGCTTTCACCTTCACTTCATCATCTACCCATCACTGACAAAAATCTCATCCTATCCCTTTTCATCATATTTTTCTCACCACAGATCATGGCTGGATCTCCTGATGTTAACCCTTCTACTCTCCCTTGCTTCACTGCTACCAAGGACCATGCCTGAAAACAGTGCATCCACATGTGCAGACCTTGTACATTCACTCTTCCAAATCCTGAATCCAAATTCTACAACAGGGCTTGTGACTCTTGCTATTCCAAAAAGAAAAGATGTGACAGAGACGCCAACTACCCTATTCCTCCGCCTTCTCCTTCTCACAAATACATCTCCACATCCCCTACCAGATCCCCAGAGCTTGGTCCTTCCTCTTCCTCTTTATCTTCTGCTACTTCCAGAAGATCCAGAAGCTCAGCTTCCTGCACTATTCCCAAAAGACCAGCCTTAGCCTCACAAGAAACTGCTTTTATCTCCGCCAAATTAGCTCCAAAAGCTTCAAAATCAACTCCCAGGCTTCTAGACCGCCTCCAGGCGTCCCGCCCGCCTCACCAAACAGTGAAAATCAGGGCCCAAACCTCCAAAAATGGCCAGAAAACAGCCAAATTCATCCAGACAACAACAACAACTCAACTCATTTACCTCCTACTGCTCCCAGAGCAATGCAATCCACCCTTCCAAAGTCCAAAAGCACCAAAATTTACCAGATTTCTAAGAGAACTGCCAGAGAGCCCCAAGAAGAAACCAGAACACCACACACTGCTCCACAACAACAACTTTGTCCTCAACTAAGACAAAGAAACTACACTTCTCCTCTGTCAGCCAACTACTCTTCTGACAGTTCCATCTCTTTAAATTCTCCATCCAGAAGAGAGCAGTCTGCTTCCAAATCCCCCTCTCCCGCTCCATCCTTTAACAACCCTGGTACTCCATCACCAGCACCTCCTCCAGCTGAATCCAACAGAAATAACAACCACAACAACAACAACAATCTCACTGCTCCAACTAGGCCCCAGGAACATCAGCATCCCAGTTCACCTTCTCAGGATCCTTCAGAGGAAGACCATGAGAATCCATATCTTTCCCTAGTTGATCCACCCACTACAACCATTACAAAATCTTCAGAGATCCAAATCACAGCTGCTTACAGATTTTATGAGCTTCCAATCTGTAAGTACAAAATTAATTATTCCATTTCTTCAACAAAAATAATTACTGATCCAATTCTTCTTGTCTAGTTGGCACCCCTCCTCCTGAATCTATTATTGGAGTTGGCCAACCTCTTGAAACTTCTTTGACCCTGGATTATGGAGACATGAAGAAACACCTAAGCACCATGTGTTCCAATATGCTAAAAGCCTTTGCCCTCCATGGACCTTTGAATGATTTTGAAAAATCCCTGAGAAAGCGCCTACTGGATGACCACTGGAAAATGTCTAGGATCATTAAACACACCCTCCAGAACTCCATTCCTACCTCTTCTTCTTCCTCCTCTGAACTTCCCTCTAATCCAATTCCTGACCATTACAATCCCTATAATCTCTCCAGCAGGATGCACTTCAAAGAACACAGTGCTTCCCACAATCCCAACAAAAAACAAAAACGTCATCACAATCCAGACCAGCCTCCAGAAGCTTCATCATCCAGACAATGAGCTCCTGCAAAAGATTAGAAACATAAAAATAATATAAAACAAATAATAAAAAATAATTTCAGAATTTTTTTTTTTTTTTTACGGTCTACTGATATACTAAAATAAAAAATTAATAATTAAAATGAAATGAAATAACATAAATGAAATAAAATAAAATATAAAAAACAATAGAAATTATATCCCCCAGCCAATTAATGAGCTGATCCCCTGATACCTTACCCACATCCAAGTGCACCTTGATGTGGATACACAATTAATTCTTTTAAATGGTTAACAGAAAAACAAAATTCAAAAAATTTAGAAATTCAGAAGATAATAAAAATAATGAAACACAGAAACACATGAAATAAATAATAAATAAAAAAGAAAATAGCATTGCCCGGCCAATTGATGAGCCTTTCCCCACCAATGCCTGCCCACATCCAGGTGACCCTTATGTGGTAACACCCTATATTTTTGATTTTATAATTTTAAACAACCCCCATAAAAAAATTAAAAGAAAAAAAGAGAAAAAAGAAAATAATCTAAAACTGCTATCTAGCAAAAACATAAATGCAAAATCAAAGAAAGTCCAGCTCCATAGATGGCCCAATAAGAGAAAGTCTGGTCCATAGAAATTATCACTGGGTGGGCTCCCTCCAATAAGTAAAAATGATGGGAGACCACCAGTGATCCACCACCAATCTGAAAGAACCAATGATAAAGAAGCCAGTCCCAAACCAGTTTAAAGTCATAGTGGACTTGAAACCTGAATAATAAACAACAGAACTAGAATTCAACTAGGAAAAACAAAAGACTTGAGACAGACATTCTGGGGTATCTGTTCTACAGAGCAGCCAGCTCATCAGTTACCCCCACACTTGCCAAAATAAAATCTAGAAGCCCCCCCTGGGTACATTCTAACAAAAACGCAAAATCCAAAACAATAAACCGAAACCAATAAGAGTGAAGAGTCCAGCACTTGAAAACCAAAGGAAATTCCAGTTTAAAGTCATAGAGGACTAAAACCTGTGAAAAGAAACCAATACTAGGGTTCAACCAAATTAAGAGAAAGGGTTGGAAACAGACAATCTTGGGTAACTGTTGATAGAGCAGCCAGCCCATCAGTCACCCCTACACTTGCCAAGATCAAATCTAGAAGCCCCACCCATGGGTACCCTCTAACAAAAGTTTCCAACAAACAGATGCATAGCATCACCACAAAAAACCAAAATTAAAGAATGGTCTGTAGTTTATCCTCATTGCGGAGTCAATCTTCTTCATGCCTAGTGCCTCTGGGATAAAACCTCTTCACTTGGTCTGCAGCCACCCTCTTTTTCAAGACCTCACCATCCAACTCTTCCAAAACATAAGAGCCTCCAGACGCCTGAGATCTGACTCTGTAAGGTCCATTTCATCTGTCAGCAAACATTTTCCCCCACTGACTCTCCAAACTTCTATTATACACCAAAACCAAACAACCAGGTTTCAAGGGATTCCTGAGTCTATGAGCTAACTTCTTGTCCCAGTACCTGACTGATTGCTTCCTAATCTTCATCATTCTAGAGTATGCTTTCTCCTGACATTCCTCTCTACATTCCAACTGTTGCATCCTGGCACAGAGCAAATCTTCTGTTGAGTGCACGTCATCCCAATCAATTCCAAGATAAGAGACAGCTTCCAAGTCCACTGGTAGAACGGCTTTCTGACCAAACATTAACTCATAAGGAGAATAGCCAGTTGTCCTCTTCACAGTGACCCTATCAGCAAATAAAACCAAGGGTAAATAATGCCTCCACATTTCGGCACTATCTCCGCACATCTTCACCAAAGCATTCTTGATAACTTGATGGCCTCTTTCAACCATGCCTTCAGCTTCAGGATAATACGGTGTAGCCACTCTAACCCTAGAACCAACACTAGCCACAGCTTCTTTAAATTCGGCACCAAAATCTGGCCCACCATCAACAGTCACCAACTTCATCAGCCCATACCTATAAATCCACTCCTTCTTCAAAAACTCTGCCACATTCTTGGCAGTAAAATTAACCAGAGGCACTGCCTCAACCCAACCAGACAAATTATCCCTAGCAACAATCAAGTATTTATACCTGCCCTCTTTAATATGGAAAGCATCCAGACTGACCCTTCCAAAAACAGTTGATTCACCAGTAGCATGGCCCACCTCTTTAGGTTTCAAGTGACTTCTTCTTTGACATTCTTCACAAGATTGAACCCAACCCTGCACAGCCAACTTCATACCTGGCCACCAAAATCTGTCTGCTACTCTTCTATAAGTCTCCCCAAAGCCTCTATGACCAAGGTCTTCATGCAAAGACTTCAAAACCAATTCTTGACCCTTCTTCTGAGTCACCACCACTTGAGGATTAGGATGTCTCCTTCTCATCAACCGCCTTCCTGACACATAAAATCCAGGACTCTTCTTCTTGATTGCCAACCAAGTATCATCATAACAACTATCTGGCCTCTCCAAGGTCAACAGATATTCCACCAAAATAAAATAAAACCCAGACTGACCCCAGGTCTCATCTTCAAAATCCAACAAAACAACATCCAAGGGTACAACTCTGTCATCAAAATCACCATTGTGAACATGAGCCAATTGAGCAGCCCAACCAGGACACCAATCCTTAAACTTTGGCATGTCCTTCTCTTTCCATTGAACCTTGTGAGAATCCAGTTCACTAACAAAAACACCCTTTTCCAATTTTGAGCTGTCCCAAACAAAAGCTCCATCTTCATCAACAAAAACATCCTGATCACCAGAATCAAGATCAGATCCAGCCAGTTTAGCCTCTTGGGGGAGGTCAGAACAATCATCCAGTTTAGCCTCATGGGGGAGGACAGAACAATCATGCAGTTTAGCCTCATGGGGGAGGAGAGAAAAATCCTCAGCACCCTTTGTGCTGGCCCTAACCACTGGAACATCTTCGTCAAACTCTTCAGAATCAGAATCCTCATCTGTAAGTGGCCTCCTTGATAATCCATCAGGCATAGTAAAAGTTTTACCTAATTTGTGTACCAGACCAAAAGAAAAATGTTGAATGAATTCCACCCACCTAGTCATTGGAGCATTTGGAAGACTAGGTGTATTGATCATCTGAACCAAAGATTTTGCATCCACCTGCAGCTCAAAATTCTGCCCCCACAAAACCGTCTGTAGCTTCTTTAAAATTTTAGCTATGCCACATAATTCCAACTTAGGTTGAGAATACCTAGATTCCACCTCATTAAACACCACAGACTCATACCTTACTGGCCTGACCCTCCCAGTCTTATCCTCCTGAGACAAAACAGCACCAGCAGCAATATAACTTGAGTCCACTGCCAGATAAATCTTTCCAGCACCAACACCATAATCCAACTTGTGAAGAATTATATCTTCACCAACAACCTTTTTCAACATCTGAAAAGCCTCTTCACACTCTTCAGTCCATTCCCAATCTGCATCTTTTCTGGTCAACATCCTTAAAGGTGAAGCCAAAAAAGAAAAATCCTGACATATACACATACACCCAAAAATCCCCTGACTTCAGTAGTATTTTTAGGCCTTGGCCATGACTGAATTTTATTAATCTTCTTCTTGCCATAATCCTTCCCTCTTTACATACCACATGACCCAGAATTTCTAAAGCAGGAACACAACAACAGAATTTTGACCCTGAAATGGTCAAACCAGCCTCTTCAATCCTGAACAACACTCTCTCTAGAGTTATTGTATATTCCCACACAAATCTCCTTATGCCAGGGTTCTCCGCTAACACCTCATTACCATAATCATTGGATGGTCCTTTAATTCCACTATCATCAATAAAAATACCAGCATGAGTAGGAACCTCATCCTGCAAAATCCAAGCCATCTGTGCTTGATAAACTGCCACTGAATTAGTTGCTCCTTGAGGCAACCTAGTGAGCTGAAATCTTCCCAAAGGAGTCTCAAAAGTTGTGAGAGGCCTTGAATCCGTATGTAGTTCCCTCTCATCATAACCACCCATAATATCACCCAAACCATAAGACACCCTTCCAGCAAAATCTTCAACAAAATCCTCTGCACTTGGCGGCATACCAGCGTCCTTGATAGTGACTCAATTTAAGGCTCTAAGATCATGAACCAACCTCAACTTTCCATTCTGCTTCTTTACACAGAACACCGGACTTGAGTAACTGGATGTTGATTGTTCATATAACCCAGTCCTGACTCTTTACCTAACAATCTCTACAAAATTCTCTCGAATAGCGGCTGGAATCGAAATAGGTTTGATTTGCCAAGGTTCATGACAAACAACAGGAATCAAGTAAGGTTCCCCATAAGAATGCTTCAATACACCCTTTCCTCCTCAACAAATGCCACCGCTCCTTCCCTTAGCACAATAACGTGCAACAACAACTTCTTTTCTTCCTCAGACAACCACTCATCAGGACCAAAATTAAAAACTTTCAATCTTTCCACGGTCACCCTAGCTGTCTCTACAAATTCTGGAGGATTCTTCACCAAAGGAGTACAGTACGGATCTCTTGACAAAGGAGGTCTCTTCAAAGGCGGTTTCAAACCCACAGGCATAGGCTCATTGACAGGCATAATCTTCTGTGCTACCTTCTTATACTTTTCTGCTCCACCTTCAACTTGAGGGATCTTCAGGAATTCTTCACCACCAGACCTGGAACAAAAACCAAGGGTTTCCCCATTTCTCACATGTGTGGCCAAGGTAATGTTTTTGAAAGGTGTAGAAGAAACCCTAGCAGTGCACAATTGGGAGGACTTACTTTTACACCCCAATCTCACCACTCCAAAACTTTTCCGCAATTACACATCTTCATCCTCACTTCCAACTTCCAAATCTTCAAATCTTGATTCATCTTCTGAATCAAATCTTCTAAAATTGTGCAGTTTATCCTCATGCTGGAGGTCCAAAAATTGATCTTGATGATCTTCTCTCTTCAAAATTTTCTGCAGTTTAACCTCATGCTGGAGGCCCAAAAATAGATCTTGACAATCTTCACAAAAATATTTTGCGTCTTCTTTATTCATTATCTTCAGATTTCTTTCTTGATTTTCATGAATTATCTTGAAACTTTTATCTTCTTTTCTTGAGTTTTCTTCTGACCTACAAAAATAACCAGGGGTTTCCCCAATGCTCACAGGTGTGGCCCAGGTAATGTTTTTGAAAGGTGTAGAAGAAACCCTAGTGGTGCACAATTGGGAGGACTTACTTCTAGACCCCAATCTCGCCGCCCCAAAACTTTTCCGCATATCTTTCAATAAAGATATATAACCAATCTTCTTCTTTAAACTTGAATTAAAAATAATTAAAAATCTTGAGAGAGAACAGAGACTTGATAAAAAACTTGATGAATACTTGCAGAGAAGAGAAACATTAAAAAGAAAAAGTTGAAAATCCACTTGGTATATCTCCAAGGGAGCTGACCTACTACAGCCTGGGATTTCCGCATCTCGGGGAGAGGTTGTAGCACTAGGGTGATCATCCTTCATTACTCTAAAAAAGACAGACTCTCTATAGAGCCTGAGCCGCACTCCAAAAAACCAGAGGCAGCCCCCACTTCCTTCCTTCTCCTGCAGCAGTCCATGCACTGGCACATTGAAGATAAACCAGGCCTAGTCTCCCAACCATCCTCTCCAGGGGATGACAACCTCATGTGAAGCCTCCTTTTGTCTTCACCAGTCAACTCCAAACTGATTCCCAAATCAAATTTATAACCAATTCTTGCCTGAAAATCCATCAAGAATGGCCCACCCAAAACTGCTTTTACATTACCTTTAGCAATGTAAAAATGAACCTTCCCTGAGGCTCCTCCAACATCTAACTTCACAAACTCTGAAGTTCCAACCAATTCAGTGACATGGCCACCGATCCCTCTCAAATTCCCATCAATACCAGTTTTGATGGGGAGGCCCATATGAGTTGCCTCAAACAAAGAAATCAGGTATATCTGTGAACCTGAATCCACCAATGCCCTTGCCTCCCTGCCATTCAGAGTGACATTGACATATCCCAGAGGAGCAGAAAAATGAGTTTCCAACCCCTCACTAAACTTTTCAGCAGAATCACAAATGTATTCTACCTCACCAGAAGAAACCCTTCTCCTGGTCAACAACTTTTTCTGCCTATCAGCAAACCCTGGACTGATAGCATACAATTCCCCATAAGATAGGGAAACCTGACCCTGATTCATCCTTTCCAGGACAGAGTCCATTACATTAACTTGACCAGACACTACTGGCCTCTCAAAGTGAGCTCTTTTCTTCACCACCTTGGTCCTAGAAGATTCTTGAGGACCAGCACCACCAACAGATTTACCATTTACAGGAACCAAACCAGATCCCTCACCAGAACCTCTAACTCCAGCAGGCTTTGGCAATGAATACAAAGGGACATCCTCCTCAGAGTCAGAATCCACCTCCATTGGCATTGGATCACCATTCATATCCAATGCGCCAAAACTAGGGCGGCCCATATCAGCCATACCCTTCTTCATCTTGTACAGCTCCTCTTTGCTGTACCTCTTCCTAGCTGCACTCAGCTTAGGATCCCCATTTGAAGCATTTGGCTTTGGTTGGGCCTGAGAACTGCTCTTAGGCCTTCCCACCTTTCCTGCTTCCACATCATAAACACCAGCCAAGCATTCACCACTTGACTGTCCACCACAAGAATACAACTCCAAACCACCAAAGGAAGTAGAAAAAGAGACCTTATTGACCTCCTTCCCCTTTCCCTTGATGTCCTCATCTACCTTAACAGAAGACTTCCCCTGATCAGGAATCTCCTCAAACCTTGGCCTCCTTTGATTTAGACCACCCCTTCTCCTGACCAAATCAACAGGAGCCTGCCCCTCACTGGGCTTCACAAAAGAACCATCAGGGAACTTAAAAACCCTTCGATCAAACTCCACTTTTCCTTCAGACACATCTCTGTTCAATGCCCAACAATAATTGGACCTGTGCCCCCTCCTACTGCAATAAGAGCAAACCCAAGTATCACTCCTACCAGCCCTCCTTTCAAAATCTCTTGGCTGAGAAGGTGCCTTATTAACCTTCTTGGCCTCCAGGACAAAAATGTGCAGCTGTTTTGTCAGATCAGCCAACTTCTCAACCATTGGATCCCTCTCCTTTTTGGAAACCTGCACCAAATTTTTCTCCTCCTTCTTCTCCCTAACTTCCTCTTCAGCCAAAGCCTCACTGACTTTGCTGACATATTTGGCACACCCCTCCTGATAGGTGTCCACAGCCAATAACTTTAAATGGGCCTCAACAGCCTCCTTCACCTTATCCAAGGCAGGCAACTTCTGATCCCCATTAGAAAGAGTTTTCATCAATTCCTTTCTTGACAACTCCTTCAACACATCCATCCTGACATCTCTAGCCAGGGCATACCAAAAAACATCCTTGGCAGCATTTTCATGTGCCAGCTCCTCCACTTCCACCAAATATTCTACCACAGGATCAAACTGTAGCAGAAACTTCCTGTAACTATGTAAGTTACCAACACCACCATAAGATTGCCATTCACTGACAACCTTGTTCAGATCCAACATAGTGAACCTGACACCCCATCTGTCCACCATTTCCCTACACAACAATTTACAATCCCTCTTCTTGTAGCCAGACATGGCCACAATCTCCTTCTCCACTGACCTATCACCAATGAAGAAGATAATCTGCTTCACCATGTCCAGGTAGGAAGAACCATCCACTCCAGCAGCAGTTTCATACTTCTCTAGAAACTACTTGACATACTCCCCATTAAACTTGGTACCATCCCAAGTTTTAATCCTCACACACTCCCTAACCATCACAGAAGGAGGACCATCCCCCCCACTGACAGTCACCATAGGAATAGCAGACCCAGAAGCCATTCCTTCTGACCAAAACACCAAAAAGAGCCAACCAAAGAAAACAGAGATTCCAGAGAACTAGCAAGTTCCACCGCACTTTGGGCGCCAGAAATGTAGACAATCCTATAGTACTAGCTATAGGCCTTGACCAAGGGAGTTGGAGAAAAACCAGAGAGAAAATCCCCTGTCCCTTTAGAAAAATAGAGTGAGATTTACTTGCTAAAGTAAGTTGGTTCCTGTTTTGCTAAAGCTCCTTTTAAACACACATGACTGCTTGATGAGCCAAGAAAGTAGTCCCCAGATAGACTACCAGACCAAAGAACTGAAATGTAGAACAAAGTCCACACCAGAGACAGCAAAGATACTTGATGTAGGCTGCAAATCTACACCAGAGACAGCAATAATACTTGCTATAGCTTGCAAGACTATAACAGAGAAAACAGTTGCCAAAGTTAAGTTAAATGAAGAACTTACTTGCAACAAACACAGCCAATTGTGGCCAGAAAACAGTGAAAAATGAGTGAGGAACAATGAGATCACCTCCGGATGGTTGTATTATGATTAAGGTTGCCCCAAACTGTCTTATTCACTATGTACACACAGACCACTAACTAAGAGCCCATGCGCACCCACCAATCTGGCGCCTGTACCTGCCAAATTGCATAAAAAACCCTCCTGGAGCGCTCCCCAACCTCCGAAAACAGAGGCGGGCGGGCTGCCCGACGTCGGAGATGCCGCCTGAAGCGGCCCAGCCTCCCCAAAGCCAGAAAACCAATAAAAACCACTAATCTACTTAGAAAAATTAGCTACAACTACTAAAACCTTTAAAATACGGAATTTCACTATAACAACATTGGGACATGAAATATAGAGAAAAATTAGCTCTATCAAATGTTACTAAGCACTTAACCCTGAGACTTAAGGTTTGCCCGTAAAACACGAAAAACAAAATTAAACAGCAATCCTTTATAAACGAAAAATGAGGAAATGACCCCTTAAAACTCAGAATATGAAAAATGTCTTCTAGACATAAGATATAGAGAAAATTCAGGGCTATCCAATGATAGCACCCACATACCCGCAGACCCAATATCCACGGAATAAAACCAGAAAGATACCCAATTCTTTAACAAATGTCAATTAAGACATGCACAAACCGAGCCAAATCACACAACAAAGGCCCATGCCAATGTTGGAAGACCACAATGGGAGGATTGGAAGAAATTAAGTAAAGCACAATTTGGTGGCTCCAAGTTCAGAATGGCTCAACAAAGGCAGTATGAGGAAACTAGATATAGCTCTTCTACTGATAAACCTATTGAGTTTTTAATGAAACTTGTAAAAATCTTAAGGGCAATGGACCCAAATATGGAGTTTGATTTATGGAAGGACAGGATCCTCTATAAATTACCAATGTCTCTGAGAGACTTGATAGTGGCTAGGATTGAGTTCTCCAAAGAACCCTCTTCTTTCATTATTACTTGAAATGAGATACTTCTAAACAATAAGTATGATGCCAGAAGATTCATTCATAGGACCCCTTTGGAGAAACCTCCACTTACCAACAGAAACCTCTAGAAAAGGTTGGTAAACCTTCTGCCCCTGTTGCACCAAAGAAGTATGCAACAAACACTTGCTTCAAGTGCAACAAGCCTTGGCAGAAAGGCCATGTTTGTGACAAGAAGATAAATCTTGTAGAACAAACAGAGGAGCATGCTGATGAGACAGTGGTACTGGATGATACATTAAGTGATTGTGCCAGCAATATTTCATATGAAGCTCAACAAGAAATCTTGATGCTGGAAGAGGATATCCATTATTTAAATACTATTGATATTGATAATAATGATTTATCTACAATTGAAGATTCTGAAATCATAAAGAACATTGAGAATAGCTCAATTATTATTGCTCCTCTCAAGGCACCAGTCTTGATCAATGGAACCAGCATTGAAGTGGTTCTGGATTCTGGAGCTGGAGGAAGTGTAGTATCTGAAAGAGCACTTGCTTCAGTAGATCAAGACTATAAATCTAAACTGATGCCTTTCATTTCTGAAAATTGGAGAGGGTATGGCTCTGTTTTGTCCCCCATTGGTAAATACAAAGCCACAGTGTTTCTTAAATATAACCATGGTTTTGTAAGAGCTATTTGTGATTTTGTTGTCATGAAAAATGATAACTTGAGCAATTGGTTTATTGTAGGGAATGATATTTTAACCAAGTATGGCATAAAATTGGATCCTTCAAACCAATGTTTCACAATGGGGATGAATGGGAAGTGAAAATTTAAGATTTCTTCCCCTAAAAAATTATTAAAACCAGAATTGAACACATGTAGTTCTGTGGTTCAATATAAAGGAATATCTACAAAAGAAATGCATGCCCTTATATCTGAAATTGACAATGCTTCTTTTGGAGAACAACTTTCTGGTGAGGACAAAGATTCCATCATTAACTTGATAAAGTCTTTTCTTATGGCCTTTGCTCATGGGTCACATGAACTGGGATTAGTTAAAGAGGAAATGAAACTTTCATTGTCTTGCCCATTAACTGATATACCACATATTTTAAAGAAGAAGCCTTATCCTGCTTCTCCCACAAAGAGAAAAGATATAGAAGATAATATCTCTACCCTTTTAAAAATGAATATTATTGAAAAGGTAGTTGAAACACCTAAATATTGTGTTATCTCACCTGTCCTAATTTCTTATGAGAAAGATAAAGCCAGGTTATGTGGTGATTATAGTGCACTAAACACTTATACTGTTGATGATATCTACCCTTTACCTAGAATTAGCTCTATACATGCTACTTTAAAGGGTGCTAAATATATCAGCTGTTTGTATGGTAACAAAGGATATTACCAGGTACCTGTTGAGAACAATTCTCAGAACTTTCTGATGATTGCCACTCATATGGGTATTTATGAGTATATTAGGATGCCATTTGGCCCTAAAAATGCCCCTTCAGTTTTCCAAAAAGTAATGGATAACACATTCCATCAAGAGATAATTGAAGGATGGCTGATGGTTTATATTGATGATATCATTATATTCTCAAAAACATTTGAGGACCATCTTAACCACCTGTGTAAAGTATTCCAGAAAATGGATGAAATAAATATGACACGTTGTGGTAGCCTAAAGTTTAGTACGGCACCTAAATATGTAAATGGAGTTATTACGGCGTGCAAGATTGGCGTTATTATTTTTTTATATAAAAGGGTTTTATTTAATTTATTTGAGTTTTAAAATATGAAGAAATTGGTCACGAGCGAATGCCTACACAAATACAATTTATTTTACGGAGAAAACTTATTTTTACGGTCTGAAAATTTATAAGTATTAAGTCGAGTCACTCAAGAACCTTGGGAAATTTTCCCAGAATTTTTACTATTTTTCTTATATTTTTAAATGAATTTTAAAGTTTTATAGAAATATTTACGTTTTCAGAAATTACTTAACCTCGATGAATTTCCACGGGGTAATTAGAGCTGCGCAGACTACGAAAATTAGTTTGGTATGTTAAGGGGAAGTAGCTCTATTATGTGTAATTTTTCTAAATTTTTTATTATAGTTTTAAGGTTCTAAATTGAGTCCGGAAGTCCGGACGGACTCCGTACGGACTCCGTACGGGCTCCGGATTGACTCTGGAAGCCCTCTGGAGGGGAAAACTTAGGCACATGACTAGGAATACTTAAGCGACTCTCAAACTCAAAATTGAGGGGGGGACACATCATACAGCTTAATCTTTAACCACCAAGGTCTCATTTATTATTACTCAACAAATTAAATAAATTGTAATACCCTTATAACTTTATATTTTTTTATATATTTAACATTTTAGAAATACTATTCAACAATTTAAAACACACTTCATACAGGGTATCTTTAGAAAGGTCTTCATCACTGGGACTTGATTATTGCTGTCTCATAAAAATTTAAATTATTATAAAAACAAAAAAGTCAATCTTTTCAGATCTTTCACTGGTACATCTTAATTGTTGTTATCAGTATTTCTTTTATTAACAGCCACTTTTATTCAAATCTCAATAAGCGTTAATTATTTTAGAGTTTCATTATTTTTATCAATCAGATCTAAGTAGATTGGTTAGCTTAGTGATTTAGAACACCTACTTTGTTATTTTTTATTGGAAGGACGGGGTTTTCAGCTAAATCCACATATCTCCTCCGGATTCTGCTTACAGCAAGGCGACTGTAAGAGTTTACCTTACCATAGTTGGCGCCCAACCTGGGGTTCTATTTCTCTAGCTTTCTTTAAAGACTTACTAGGATCAAGAACGTTATTAGCCTGCAAGAGGCTTATTTTCTGGAACTCTAATTGGATTTTTGTTATTGGCCTGCAAGAGGCTTGTTATTTTATCGATTGTTAACGCTTCTCATTACTTATTGGGATGTCTTCTTCTGCTGTTGCTTCTGGATCTTCTAACCCTCTTACTCCCTCAGTTAGAATTGTTTCTTGGGATGGCCCAAAGTTTGATGGGGAGGAGGTTAAATGGTTCATTAGCAGGTATGAAGCTGCTGCTGCTCTTGATGGTGCTTCTCATGTGGACATGGTGAAGCAAGTTAGATTTTTTATTGCTGATAGGGAGGTGGAAAAAGAGGTTATTGCTATGCAGGCATTCAAGGACAAGGATTGGGTTAAGCTTTCTAAAGCTATGGTTGATAGATGGGGTGTTAGGTTTACTATGATGGACCTCAATAAAATTGTTGGAGACTGGCAAGCAAAAGGTGGTGTTTCTTCTATGGCTGACTTCAAAAAGCTCTGTGTTCAGTTTGATGAAGTGGTGGAATATCTCATACTGGTGGACGAGTTAGTGCATGAGAACCAAGCAAAAGATTTGTTTTGGTCAGCATGCAGCAGGGATATTCGTATGGACGTCTTGAAGGATCTTTCAAGAAAAGATTTGATGAAGGAACTGCCTAATGGTGAGCAGAAACTGCCGGCTCTGGAGGTTATCAAAGAGAACATTCAGGCCCATCTCAAGTTGTTAGCATTGGACAAATATCAAGAGTCCTGCACTCAATATGTTAGCAAGGTTAGCGAAGTTTTGGCCGAAAACAACGATATTATGGTCAAAGCCCAGGAGGCCAAGAAGGCTCAAATGGGATTACCTGCTGCTAAAGTTGAGGGCAATGTAGATAATAAGATGGTCGATCCTTTGGCCGATTTAACTAAACAGTTAAAAATATTTGTTCAAGAAACCCAGAAGGCCAACAAGGCCCCAATCGCTTCTTCGTCGACATCGACTTCTTATCAGTCCAGAGGGTATGAACGTCGAAATTATAATGGCAATAACAACGGTAACCGCTTCCCAGGCAATGGGAGAAATGGTGGGAA
The DNA here is from genome assembly GCA_030280995.1 of Hemileia vastatrix. Lineage (NCBI taxonomy): Eukaryota > Fungi > Basidiomycota > Pucciniomycetes > Pucciniales > Zaghouaniaceae > Hemileia > Hemileia vastatrix. The sequence continues at coordinate 13,972,313 of JASXTE010000016.1, forward strand.
TGGTGGTAGTAATGGATATAGAGGTGGCTACAATGAGCCAAAGGTGTGCTCCTATTGTAATAGGAGGGGTCACAGAGCAACAGTTTGTTTTGCTCTTGATAAGGATATGGATGCTGGGCAAGTTTTATTTGATGGTAAAGTTTATAAATTTCCTGATGGTTCGTTCATCAAGCCCAGTGATGGACAGTCTCCTTCTGATTTGGTCAGAAGAAGTTTAACGGCTGAAAGGAGAGCCAGATTTGAAGAGGTGACGGATGAAGATGTTAATGCCAAGAGTGGCAAAAATGGTAATGGTAATGGTGGTAAAGCTGACAAGGGCAAGGAGAAAGAGGTCAGTAAAGCCACATTTTCTACTTCTTTTGGTGGTTTAGAGCTGGCGACGGTTGCCCAGGTGGAGGGCAGCTGTATGGCTGGCGAATACGATGTTAATGCTGCTAGAAGAGCAGCTGCTACTAAGGCAAAAAGTAGCATTCAGAGCCAATTGAGGGCTAATCCTGGCAAGGCCAATAACAAAGTGAACCCTTACTCTAAGGACAAGAATTCTAGTGCTCAAACTGCCGCCAACAAATTGAACCCTTACTCTAAGGACAAATTATATAAAATGCAGAAGGGGATTGCTGATATGGGGCCCCCTAGTTATGGCAAGTTTGATTTAAATGGTGAGCCTATGCCAGAGGATGATTCGGATTCTGAGGAGGACGTACCGTTGGCGTCTCTACCCAGACCAAGTTTTAGCGGTCCCATCCCAATGGAGGGTGTAAGAAGGACTAGCGATGGATCAGGATTAGTGCAAGAAGCTGGTGACGGAGTTAGGGTTATAGAAAGTGAAGATGTTATAATGGGGGGTGAAGATGGCTCGGTTGGACCTCAAGAGGTACCCAGGGCCAAGGTTGTTAAATCAAAGGTCCAGTATGAGCGGCCAGTAGTTTCCGGTCAAGCTAATGCGATGGACGCAGTTTTGAATAGGGTGAATCAACTTCAGATTCCCTTATCTTTAGGGGAGTTATTTACGATTAGTCCGGCGCTTGCTGAAAAGCAAAAGAAGCATTTGACGAGGCGTCGGGTTTCCACTGGAGAGGTGGAATATATTTGTGAAAATGTTGAAAAGTTTGGGGAAGATGTAGATACACATTTTTCCGCTCCCCTGGGTTACCTGGTGGTAACTCTAAATGGTAAAGAAGTAAAGGCCTTGGTCGATTCAGGGTCTCAAATTAATTTAATTTCATTGGAGCAAGCGATGAGTATAGGCTTGCCAATTAAAAGTGGAACTGGGGGAAACCTCAGAGGTATTGGAGGGCATGCAACAGAGCTGATGGGTACTGCTGAGCATGTCAGGTTAGGCATTGGTGGATCTGTTGGTAAGGTTCACTTTTATGTGGCCAGAGGAGCAGTCAAAACTGTTCTTGGTGGTCCTTTTTTGATGGATTTTGAGGCCAGGATAGGGTATCAAGCTGGCATGGGGATTAGTTTGGAGATCACTGGTGAAGATATGCGGAGGTTACATATGCGGTTAGCGCCTCCTGGAGATGAAGGTTGGGAAACACGGCCAGGGATTACTACTCTGTGCCAGTGTTGTGTTTGCACCAAGAAGCGGCATATTAAACAGACGGCTTCTGGTGAATTATGTTTGTTGGAAAGGGATGAATGCCCTCATTTTTTGGGGTAGCAGGGGCTGATCGCTCAAATGTTGTAATCTCTCCTCAGGATGAGATCCCGGATTGCAATAGGTCAGCTCACTTGGAGATAATTCAAGTGGATTCTCAATTATTTTCTGTTAATATTACTTTGGAGTGCAAATACGTTTTGGACTTTTCTATATGTTTATTGGATTTACCCGGTTTTTCTATTAAATTTAAAAATGGTGAAAAAGGCAACATGGGCCAAATTAGGTTGGATAAAAATTGGAAGGGTATGTTTGATTACCTCCAGCAAGAGGGTAAACTGCAATTAACTCGTCAAAACTCAATAAAAAATCTCAGTATAAGTAAAACACAAAAAAATAATTTTTGTGAAAATTCATTTCCGGACCTCCAGCAAGAGGTTAAACTGCAATTATCTCCTTCTATTATGGGCCTCCAGCAAGAGGTTAAACTGCAATTATCTCCTTCTATTACGGACCTCCAGCAAGAGGGTAAACTGCAATTAACTCGTCAAAACTCAATAAAAAATCTCAGTATAAGTAAAACACAAAAAAATAATTTTTGTGAAAATTCTATTATGGGCCTCCAGCAAGAGGTTAAACTGCAATTATCTCCTTCTATTATGGACCTCCAGCAAGAGGGTAAACTGCGAAAATCTCATCAAAATCAAATAAAAAATCTCGGTATAATTAAAACACAAAAAAATAATTTTTGTGAAAATTCAATTCCGGTCCTCCAGCAAGAGGTTAAACTGCCGACTTTCTTTACGGGTGATTTACTGTTGGATAAGGGAAGCAAAGGTGTTGGAAAATCTGTTTATAAATTAGACGAGGGAAAGGAGAAAAGGGTAAAATTTAAAAATGAAATAAAATATTTTTCTAATTTTTCTTATTCTGATTCTGGCGATGAAGAAGATTCATTTGATGAGAGTTTTAATGGCGATGTTTTACCTCAAGTTAATTTAGATGTGGACGCAGACAAATATAAGAAGGTAGCAAATAAAGTTTGACCTATTAATGAGCCGCTACCTGCTGAATTAAATCCACCTTTGAGAAGACCAAGGTTATCAAGAGATCCTTATGAAAGTCCCTTGGTAAAGAATCCGCCTGAATTTTCTGAGACGTCAAGAATCACTTTTGAGAGACTGGGTGTTGTTAATTTTGGACCTGATGGTTGGTTGTCTGGAGAAGAGAAGAAGTTGTTGTTGGATGTGATGGTCAAGCGAGAGAAGGCCATTGCTTTTGTAGAAGAGGAGAGGGGTGTGTTGAAGCATTCCTATGGGGAGCCTTACAAGATTCCTGTGGTATGTCATGAACCGTGGCAGCAGAAACCGATTCCTATTCCGGCTGCATTAAAAGAAGCCTATATTGAAGTTGTCAGAGAACGGATACGCACTGGACTGTATGAGCAATCAACGTCAAGTTATTCTAGTCCTGTATTTTGTATCAAGAAACTGAATGGCAAGCTTAGAGTTGTTCATGATCTTAGGGAATTAAATAGGGTTACAATAAAGGATGCTGGGATACCACCTAGTGCTGAGGAGTTTGTTGAAGCGTTTGCAGGGAGAGTGTGCTATGGTTTGGGAGATATTATGGGTGGATATGATGAGAGAGAGTTACATCCGGACTCAAGGCCTCTCACTACATTTGATACGCCACTTGGACGTTTACAGTTAACAAGATTACCTCAAGGAGCAACAAATTTGGTTGCAGTTTATCAAGCTCAGATGGCTTGGATCCTTCAAGATGAAATTCCACAATATGCTGGAATCTTTATAGATGATGGAGGAATTAAGGGACCAACAACCGACTATGATAACCAGGTGTTGGAAGAGAATCCCGGGATACGCAAATTCATTTGGGAGTTTGCAATTACTTTAGAAAGAATCTTGTTTCGAATTGAAGAGGCTGGTTTAACTATTTCAGGTTCAAAATTTTCATGTTGTGTGCCAGCCTTAGAAATATTAGGCCATGTGGTATGTAGAGAGGGTAGGATTATGTCCAAGAAGAAAGTTAACAAAATTCAGTCCTGGCCAAGACCCAAGAATACGACCGAAGTTAGAGGGTTTTTAGGCGTTTGCGTATATGTTAGAATGTTTATCAAGGACTTTTCTTCATTGGCAGCTCCATTGAGACGGTTAACGAGAAAGGATGCAGACTGGGAGTGGGATGAAGAGTGTGAGAAGGCGTTTGTGAAGTTGAAGGAGGTTGTGGGGAAGGATTTAGTCCTGCACAAGTTGGATTATGGAAAAGATGCTGGCAGAATTTATTTAGCAGTCGATTCAAGTCAGGTTGCAGCTGGGGCGGTTTTGTCTCAGATGGATAAAGCTGGTTACATCAGGCCAGTTAGGTATGAATCTGTAGTATTTACTGAGGTCGAATCAAGATATTCTCAACCAAAATTGGAATTATGTGGTGTGGCGAAAATACTGAAGAAACTTCAGCATATTTTGTGGGGGCAACATTTTGAGTTGCAAGTGGATGCGAAATTGTTAATCCAGATGATTAATTCCCCAAGTTTACCGAATGCACCCATGACGAGATGGGTAGCTTTTATTCAACATTTTTTGTTTGATTTAGTTCATAAGCCTGGCAAAACTTTTACTATGCCAGATGGTTTATCAAGGAGACCACCCACTGAAGAAGATTCAGACTCAGAAGAGTTCGATGAAGATATACCTATTATCAAAGCCAGCACTAAAGGAGCTGAAGACTTTCCATACCTCCCCCATGAGGTTAAACTGGCAGGACTATTGTGTTTAGATTATGGTGTTGATGACATCCACCAAGAGGATAAACTGGAAAATAGTTTTTATGTTAATAAAGGTGTTGGAAAAGGTGTAGATAAATTCGGCAGAGAGGAGGTAGAAGAAGATGTGGTGTATGTAGAGGAAAATGGATTGGTAGTGTGGGATAGTAGTAAATTAAGGAATGGTGTATATGTTGGAGAATTAGAGAACTTATATAAAAAGGAGGATAAAGAGAAAGAGGTATTTTCAAATACGGTTTTCGAAGGATCCAAAGGTTCAGATGAAAAACGTCGACATAGCTCGATTAAAGATTTATTTAGGGGTCAACAATTATTGGCTCATTCATGTGCAGGTGATATTGGTGATAGAGAAGTCCCTATTGATGTTTTATTAATCGATTTTCAAGATGAAGTCTGGGGTCAGACTGGTTTTTATTTTTTGTTAGTCAAATATTTGTTGACTTTAGAGAGGCCAGAAGATTGTGAAGACGATGAATGGGTGGCTATCAAGAGGAAGTCATCTACGTTTTACCTATCTGGTCGACGTTTAATAAGGAGAAGGTATCCAAATCCTCAAGTAGTTATAACTCAACAGAAGGGGCAAGAATTAGTTTTGAAATCACTGCATGAAGATCTCGGGCATAGAGGCGTTGGAGAAACGTTTAGAAGAATTTCTGATCGATTCTGGTGGCCTGGCATGAAGATGGCTGTTAAACAGTGGGTTCAGTCATGCGAAGAATGTCAAAGACGAAGTTATTTAAGGCCAAAAGAACCTGGACGCGCGACCGGTGAATATACGCTCTTTGGAAGAGTTAGTTTAGATGCCGTTCATATAAAAGAGGGACGGTATAAATATTTAATTGTGGCCAGAGATGATTTATCTGGTTGGGTAGAGGCAGCGCCTCTTATTAATTTAACTGCCAAAAATGTGGCAGAATTTTTTTTGAATAATTGGGTATATAGGTATGGGGTGATGAAGTTGGTAACGGTAGATGGAGGTCCTGAATTTGGGACAGAGTTTAAAGAGGCCGTATTGAAAGTTGGATCAAAGGTTAGGGTAGCAACCCCATATTATCCTGAAGCTGAAGGCATGGTTGAAAGAGGGCATCAAGTTATTAAGGATGCTTTAGTTAAAATGTGTGGGACAAGTGCCGAAAAGTGGAGGCACTATTTACCTTTAGTTTTATTTTCTGATCGAATCACTGCCAAATGGACGACCGGATTTTCACCTTATGAACTTGTTTTTGGACAGAAAGCAGTTTTACCGGTTGATTTAGAAGCTGAATCATATCTTGGAGTTGACTGGGACACGGTCAAAACTACTGAAGAATTATTGTGTGCAAGAATGATGCAGCTAGAAAAGAAAGAAGAATATTTAGAAAAGGCATATTCGCAGATGATGAAGATCCAAAATCAATCAGTCAGATATTGGGATGAGCGGTTGGCCCATCGATTAAGGAAACCTTTGAACCCAGGTGATATGGTCCTGGTGTATAATAGGAGTTTGGAAAGTCAGTGGGGAAAAATGTTTGCAGATAGGTGGAATGGACCGTATAAAATCAAGGAGCAAGTTTCCGGCGGTTCATATGTGCTAGAAGAGTTGGATGGAGTAGTATTGAAGAAGAGGGTAGCGGCCGATCAAGTGAAACGGTTCTATCCTAGAGGCACCAGGAGTGCCGAAGTCTTCCTCTGCAATGAGGATAAACTATGATATCAATAAAATTTTACGGATTCCTCCGCAATGAGCATAAACTATGATATTGACAATATTTTATGACGACCTCTGCAACGAGGATAAACTATCTTCTTTTTTTATCAAAATACTTTACTATCGTTACACTGTATATGGACAACGAAACTGTGATGAAACTTAACAAAATGCAAGAAGACCTTCTTTGAAATTTTCGAAAACTTAAAATTCTTAAAATATGGGTGAAGATAGTGTTGGAAAATTTTTAAAATTTATTGGAAGAAGTGTTCACAGGGGAACCTTCTTAATTTAATATTGGCAAGTGTGGGGGTAATTGATGGGCTGGCAGCTCTATACACAATTACCCCATAATGTTCGTTTCCAAAATTTTCCCTGTTACTAGTTGAATCCTGGCTTTGTCTTTTAATTTTAGGAAGTCCACTAAGACTATAAACTGGAACGAATCAAGAGACACCGCTCTCAAAGCCGGATTCAAGATTTTTTTGTTTTATTTTGTTTTTGATTTTTTTATATTAGATTGTGATTTCTTTTCTTTAATATATATTATGAATTATTGTAAAGGTGATGCTCACTGGTGGTCTCTAATCATTTTTATAAATTGGAGGGAGCCCACCCAGTGATCATCATTATAAAAATTATCTTCAAAAAAAAAAAAAAAAAAAAAAAAAAACTTTCATTTATTTTCTTTTCTTTTCAATTTCTCAAAATTGTGTAACCACATCAAGTTGCACTTGGATGTGGGTATGATGTCGAGGGTACGGCTCATCAAATGGCCGGGGGGCATCTTTTAAAATTTTATTTTAAAAATTTTTTTTAGTACTTTTTTTTATCTTTCTTTTCACATTCATTTATCTTTCTTTAAAATTAAATTTTAACTTTTATTTCAAAACTATCTTTTCTAAAATCTTTTATTTTAAATTTAAAAAAAAAAAAAAAAAATTAAAAATTAAAATTAAAAAAAAATAAAATAAAATAAAAATAAAAATAAAAATAAAATAAAAATAAAATAAATAAATAAAAAAAATAATAATAATAATAAAAAAAAAAAAATAAAAATAAAATAAAAAAAAAATTAAAATTAAAATTAAAATTTATTAATTAAATCAAAATCATTATTATATTTCTTAGTTTTTTTTTTAGTTTTCATTCTTTTTAGTTTTATTCATTTAGTTTAGACAGGAAACAGGGTCTAGGAGAACTCAATACCAATGGGATTTTACTTCAAGACATCTGTTAGTCCTCCAAGACTTTAAACTGGCTACTGTTCAAGACGTTCTTTAAGGTTTATTTTATACGTATTTTGGATCTGTTAGTCCTCCAAGACTTTAAACTGGCTACTGTTCAAGACATTCTTTAAGGTTTTTTATACATATTTTGGATCTTTTAGTCCTCCAAGACTTTAAACTGGCTACTGTTCAAGACTTTCCTTAAGGGTTTTATACGAATTTTGGAGCTGTTAGTCCTCCAAGACTTTAAACTGGCTACTGTTCAAGACTTTCTTTAAGGTTTTATACGAATTTTGGAGCTGTTAGTCCTCCAAGACTTTAAACTGGCTAATTTTCAAGACTATCATTAAAATTTTTTATTGGATTTGTTAGGTCCACCAAGACCTTAAACTGGAGAGTTATCAAATGTTAGGTCCACCAAGACCTTAAACTGGACTATTATCAAGTGTTGGGTCCACCATGACCTTAAACTGGATTTCTTATCAATCAAATGTTTGGTCCACTATGACATTAAACTGGATTATCAAATTTATTCAATCTTTGGTCAAGCCTAGGCCTTACTTAGGAATATATCAAGATATTTATGCAACTAAACGATCTTTGGTCCACCAAGACCATAAACTGGCAATCGATTATATGTTTGGTCTACCAAGACTTTAAATTGGAATGTCAATCTTGTTTGGAAAACTCAATTCAATCTTTTAATTTATCACTGTCCCCTAAGACTCTAAACTGGTTATTCGATTATTTCTGGAATTGGGTGCTGATAGCTTTAGGAGGTTAAAACTTTAGGTGGTGATGATGCTAAAGAAAGCATAATGGTTAATTAGGTGAAATGTGTGGCGCTTTAACATGGTCTTAAGTTAAAATTATTATTGGAAGCCTGGCAAAAGTATTTTATGGGTTTGCTGTATAGCAAAGTTTGAAAATTGTGATGAAGGAATCAGAAGTTAGGATGGTAGTTGGATTTTAGGGAATGATTTTTTTTAGTGCCTCATAGTTAGGCCATTTTTTTTGGTGTGAAGCTTGGAGGACCTTATGGCGAGATTGGAATCATAGAATTCGGCTCAGTGGGGGGCCCTATGAGGTTGGAATCAGGAGTATTCGGCTCATAGGAAGATCCACTCTCTCAATGCTGTGACAAGAAGGAAGACTGGTATATGGGAGTCTGAAGGGATTCAAACCTTGCTCTCAGTAATGGAATCATCACAAGATTTATATTATTTTATTTTATGTTATATCAAGCCAGAGAAGAAGAAAGAACATTTTTTATTATAAAGATTTAAAAGAAGACCAGCTAAAACAAATTTATCAAATTATTTTATTAGAAAAGATAATTCTTTTGGAATTGCTCAACCACTTATGCAAAGTTATAAGAATGGGGACATTCTCGATTGGAGGGAGGATGTGGTAGCCTAAAGTTTAGTACGGCACCTAAATATGTAAATGGAGTTATTACGGCGTGCAAGATTGGTGTTATTATTTTTTTATATAAAAGGGTTTTATTTAATTTATTTGAGTTTTAAAATATGAAGAAATTGGTCACGAGCAAATGCCTACACAAATACAAGTTATTTTACGGAGAAAACTTATTTTTACGGTCTGAAAATTTATAAGTATTAAGTCGAGTCACTCAAGAACCTTGGGAAATTTTCCCAGAATTTTTACTATTTTTCTTATATTTTTAAATGAATTTTAAAGTTTTATAGAAATATTTACATTTTCAGAAATTACTTAACTTCGATGAATTTTCACGGGGTAATTAGAGCTGCGCAGACTATGAAAATTAGTTTGGTATGTTAAGGGGAAGTAGCTCTATTATGTGTAATTTTTCTAGATTTTTTATTATAGTTTTAAGGTTCTAAATTGAGTCCGGAAGTCCGGACGGACTCCGTACGGACTCCGCTTTGACTCCGTACGGACTCCGTACAGGCTCCGGATTGACTCTGGAAGAGCTCTGGAGGGGAAAACTTAGGCACGTGACTAGGAATACTTAAGCGACTCTCAAACTCGAAATTGAGGGGGGGACACATCATACAGCTTAATCTTTAACCACCACGGTCTCATTTATTATTACTCAACAAATTAAATAAATTGTAATACCCTTATAACTTTATATTTTTTTATATATTTAACATTTTAGAAATACTATTCAACAATTTAAAACACACTTCATACAGGGTATCTTTAGAAAGTTCTTCATCACTGGGACTTGATTATTGCTGTCTCATAAAAATTTAAATTATTATAAAAACAAAAAAGTCAATCTTTTCAGATCTTTCACTGCTACATCTTAATTGTTGTTATCAGTATTTCTTTTATCAACAGCCACTTTTATTCAAATCTCAATAAGCGTTAATTATTTTAGAGTTTCATTATTTTTATCAATCAGATCTAAGTAGATTGGTTAGCTTAGTGATTTAGAACGCCTACTTTGTTATTTTTTTATTGGAAGGACGGGGTTTTCAGCTAAATCCACATATCTCCTCCGGATTCTGCTTACAGCAAGGCGACTGTAAGAGTTTACCTTACCATAACGTGCTTTGAAGAAATGTAAATTTGGTTTTCATTCTTTAAAAGTTCTTGGTCATGTTGTTTCAGGCTTACAGATATGTGTTGACCAGAACAAAGTGGCAGCCATACAACAGTTGAAGGCTCCTACAACAGTGAGAGAGCTCCAAGGCTTTTTGGGAATGTGTGGATACTATAGACAGTATATTAAAAATTACCAAGTCATAGCTTTACCCCTTACCCAATTAACTAGAAAGGATGTTACTTTTGTCTGGAATAGTGAAAGACAAAGAGCCTTTGACCCTATGAAACACTGTTTGATGTCAGCACCAATTCTTGATTTACCTGACTTTAATCAACCATTTGTTTTGTACACTGATTCCAGTTTCATTGGTTTGATGCTGCCCTCCATCAAAAACAAGTGATAAATGATAAAGTTTCAGAAGTAGTAATTTGTTATATTTCAAAAACATTGAGAAATAGTGAATTGAAATATGGTGCTACTCAATTAGAGTTTTTAGCTGTAGTATGGGCTCTGGAAAAGCTTCATTATTACATAGATGACCAGAAATTTGAACTTGTCACTGACTGCAGTGCAGTTAAATCCCTTTTAAACTTGAAAACACCTAACAGACATATGTTCAGATGGCAGTTGGCTGTTCAAGAGTACAGAGGGAGAATGACAATTATTCATAAGGCTGGTATTGTTCACTCAAATGTGGATATGTTATCTAGGTTACCTTTGCCAAATAATCACACTAATCCTGCGTATGATCCTGAGGACAAAATTATTCATATACATGAGATATATGTGGTTGATATGGAGGAAGAGCTATTACAGCTTATTCTGGAATCATATGATAAGGACACTGACTTGAAAAAGTTATGCACCATATTAAATGATCCAAAGAATTCTTCAATACAAGAATTAATTAAAACCCTTCCACCAAAGTACCAAAAAGCTTTGGAAAAAGGTAAATTTTCAATTGATGAAGGATATCTATATTATAGAAGAAAGTTGAGTGATGTTATTGTTATTCCTCCTTCTATGAAAGAAATCATCTTGAAAATTTGTCATGATGACATGTTAGATGGACATTTTGATCTTGACAAAACAATGATCAGAATTAAAAACACTGCTTGGTGGGTTAATATGTCTGAAGACACAAAATTATATGTTGAGTCTTGTGATTCTTGCCAAAAATCAAAAAGATTAACTGGTAAAAGAGCAGGATTAATGCAACATACTGAACCTCCATATTCTCCATGGCAAATAATAAACATGGATTTTGTAACAGGATTACCTATTGCTGGTAAAGACAGTTATAACTCTTGTTGGGTTATTGTGGACAGATTCACAAAAATGTGTAAATTTATCCCTACCCACAAGGATGTTTCCACTAAAGAATTAGCTTTCTTATGGTGGTCTCATATGTTTAATACTGCTGGTTTTCCCAAAGCCATAATCTCTGACAGAGACCCTAAATTTACTTCTGTATTTTGGATGTCTCTGATGGATGTTTGTGGTTGTTATCTGAAACTTTCTAATGCCCATCACCCTCAAACTGATGGTTTAGCTGAAGGAATTATTCAGACTTTAGAGGACATGATAAGAAGATATTGTGCCTTTGGCCTTGAGTATAAAGATAATGACAGATTCACTCATGATTGGGTTACCTTACTTCCTGGGTTAGAATTTGCTTATAATAGCACTGTTCATTCTGTTACTCAAAGAAAGCCTTTTGAGCTCTGGCTTGGATATGCTCCCAATACTCCTGCCCAAATTCTCAATAACAAAATACCTAAATTGGATATACATCCTGGTGTAAAATCTTCTCTTCAAATGCAACAACTATGTAGAAATCATGCTCAAGAATGTATTGAAAAATCATTTGAATATGAGAAGAAAATATGGGACAAATCCCATAAAGAATACACTTTTAAAAAGGGTGATGAAGTGTTGATTTCTACAGTCTATTTTAACTTACAAGGTAATAACAAATTGAAAGATCCATTTGTTGGTCCATTTGTTGTCAGAAGAATGATTGGAGATAATGCAGTTGAGGTTATCCTGTACTCTCAATATGAAAGAAAACATCCTGTTTTTCAAATATCTCTTTTGAAACCTTACACATCCAATAGTGATTTATTTCCAAAAAGGAGGGGAAGACCAAAGAAAACCCCAGATGAAATCACTGAAACAGCAGAAATTGAAAAAATTCTAAATGACAGAATAGTCACTTCTGAAAAAGGTACAGAATGCTTATTGAGATTCAAGAATAAATCATCTGAATATGATTCTTGGATACCTGGGAAGGAGATTTCTAATCTTTCTACTCTACTAAAAAAGTATAAAAAGAAAAAATCATAGCATTTTTTTTGTTTTTTCTTTTTAGAGTGAGGGAGTTTCAGCCAGGCTACTAGACTTACCAAGTAAAATAATCAATTATTTTACTGAGTTGAAGACACGCCTTTCTTCTTAATAATAATTATTTATTTATTTACTTAAGTAGTACTTACAATTAACTAAAGTTAAGTACAATAAGTAGTATAAATAAATAATAAAATGTCCCTTACAATTTTACTCCCTAACACCGTGCTCAAAAGTATATGTCAAAGGGAGTAACATTAATAATAAATTTATAATATAAAAACTTTAAAACAATTATATCACCTCAGTGAGAGATCTGTAATTCCGTGAAAGTAATGTAATTGATTATTTATTGTGTAATAATTGTGACAGTCCAAGGAATTCAAACTTTGTTGCTAATAAATTTGATGCCCTTGTTGACGTACTAATTTATTACTTTCTTATGTCATTTCTGTACTCCTTTTTCTTGTCATTCTTTTCTCTCACACTCATAGTAGACGGTGTAAATTCCTTACATTTTATTTTCTCATATTTTGCCTATAAAAGGCCTCTGATTTTGTGCTTTTCAAACCATTCTTTTATCACCTTATTTTATTATTACTATTTACAACACAATACTTATTTTTATATATTATCACATTAGTAGTTACAAGAGCGTAATTGTCAGGGTGTGGACTAGAGGTATAGTAATATGAAGGTAACCCTGAACAAGATATTAGCTAATATAAAGGTAATATAACTAATCAATAGAGAATTTAGAGCGTAATTGTTATTTGAGAGGTAGTGACTTCTAAAGTAATGGAGAATTTAAATCAGAAGATTTTATTTTATCTGTTGAAACCCTTACAAGACGGTAATTAAATATTTGAACTTAGGCCTTTTAAATTATAACTAATAAGAGGATGTAAATGTAACACCTTATAAAGTAATAAAGAAGATGGCAACATTTGCAACTGGATAAATTTGTGTAAAAAGGAATGATATTTCCACCAAATCTCCCCCCCCTTATATAGACCCAAAAAGACTAGATACATAAAATAATTCCCATCAGGGGCAAAAGAGAAAGAACAAAGACGTGGAAATAAAGAGACTAAAAATGACAAGAGAAACAAATATAAATTTTCCAGAGAAAAATAAATAAAAAGATAGAAAAGAAAAGAACAATACATCTCATGTGATGTATTTTCCCAGGGAAAAACCCACGTCAGGTGAGAAAGAAATATATACTAATTTTAATGATTAAAATTTATTCCCACTCCAGGATTTTCCCACTTTGGAGGGTAATTGGGACATTGGTTCACACCCTCTTTTGGGCATTGTCACTACTGAACAATCCTCTGTAAGTTACTGATGTCCTTTACTTAGTTTTTATTATCATATTTACTAATACTTTCAAATCAGCTGGCTGACACTCCCTCACCCCAAAAAAACAATAAAAAAAATGCTGTTTCATTTTTTCTTTTTGAATTTTTTGAGAAGAGTTGCCAAATTTCTTATCTCCTTTCCAGGTATCCATCTGTCATGTTCAGTGGACTTGCCTTTATATCTCAATAAATACTCAACACCCTTCTCTTTTGTAAGGGTTCTTTCATTCAGGATTTTCTCTATTTCAGCAGTATTTTCTATTTCCAAAGGAGTTTTCTTAGGTCTCCCTCTTCTCTTTGGAAATAAGTCATCATTTGACTTGTAAGGCTTTATCAATGATATAGGAAAAACAGGATGTTTCCTATCATATGGTGCATAGAGTATCACTTCTACTGCATTTTTCCCTATCATTCTTTTAACAATAAATGGCCCAATGAATGGATCCTTCAATTTATTATTACCTTGTAAGTTAAAATGTACTGTTGAAATCAAAATTTCATCCCCCTCATTAAAAGTGCAATCTTTATGGGATTTATCCCATCTTTTCTTCTCATATTCAAAAGCTTTCTCCACACAATTATTAGCATGTTTTCTACATAATTGTTGCATTTGGAGGAAAGATTTAGCACCAGGGTGAATGTCAATTTTTGGTAAGTTATTATTGAGTAAATGAGCAGGAGTATTTGGTACATATCCCAGCCATAGTTCAAAAGGCTTTCTTTCAGTAACTGAGTGGACAGTACTATTGTAGGCAAATTCCAAGCCAGGCAATAAAGTGACCCAGTCATGTGTAAACCTTTCATTATCCTTATATTCAAGACCAAAAGCACAATATCTTCTAATCATGTCTTCTAATGTTTGAATCATTCTCTCAGCCAATCCATAAGTTTGAGGATGGTGAGCAGTGGACAATTTCAATTCACACCCACAAATATCCATCAAGGACATCCAGAACTCAGAAGTGAATTTTGGATCCCTATCAGAAATAATAGCTTTGGGAAAACCTGCAGTGTTGAACATATGTAACCACCACAGGAAAGCTAATTCTTTTGTGGAAACCTCTTTATGAGTAGGGATGAATTTACACATTTTGGTAAATCTATCCACAATCACCCAACAAGAATTGAAACTTTCTTTTCCTGCTGGTGGAAGGCCAGTGACAAAATCCATGTTAACAATCTGCCAAGGTTTTCCTGCCTTCTAAATATGTTGCATCAAACCTGCTCTCTTACCTGTCATTCTCTTAGATTTTTGGCAGGCATCACAGGTTTCAACATATTTCTTTGCATCTTCAGACATATTCATCCACCAGGCTGTATTCTTCAGTCTGATTAGTGTCTTTTCATAGTCAAAGTGACCTGCTAATATGTCATCATGGAAAAGTTTTAAAATTGTCTCTTTCATTGAAGGGGCTATTACAATTACATTGCTAAGCTTCCTCCTGTAATATAAATACCCATCTTCAATGGAGAATTTTCCTTTGTTAAGAGCATTCTGGTATATCAGTGGCAATGTCTTAATTAAGGGCTGAATAGAGGCATTTTTTGGATCATTTAGGATAGTACAGAGTTTTTGTAACTCAGCATTTTCCTCATATGAAGCCAAAATTAATTGCATCAATTCCTCTTCCATATCCACAATATATACCCCAAATATGTGTGTCACCTCATCTTCTGGGACATATGCAGGATTGGAATCATTGTTTGGTAAGGGTAATCTCGATAGCATATCCACATTGGAATGCATATTTCCAGATCTATGGATAATTGTCATCCTCCCTCTGTATTCTTGTACTGCCAGCTTCCATATAAACATGTGTCTGTCAGGAGTCTTCATGTTCAACAATGACTTCACTGCACTACAATCAGTGACCAGCTCAAATTTCTGGTCCTACAAATAGTAATGTTATTTATCCAGGGCCCATACAACTGCCAAAAATTCCAGTTGTGTGGCTCCATATTTCAATTCACTGTTTATCAAGGTTCTTGAAATATAACAGATTACTACTTCAGAGATTTTCTCATTGATGACTTGTTTTTGGTGGAGAGCAGCTCCTAGTCCAACAAAACTAGCATCAGTGTATAAAACAAATGGCTGGTTAAAATCTGGTAGGCCCAAGATTGGAGCAGAAACCAAACATTGTTTTAAGGCATCAAAGGCTCTTTGTCTCTCATTTGTCCAGACAAAAGCCACTTCTTTTCTGATCAATTGTGTCAGAGGGGCTGCTATTACCTGATAATTTTTTATATATTACCTGTAATAACCACACATCCCCAAAAAACTCTGCACTTCTTTTACAGTGGTAGGTGCATTGACATGCTGTATGGCTGCCACCTTATTTTGGTCAACACATATTTGCAAACCTGATACAACATGCCCCAAAACCTTTAAGGAGTGGAATCCAAATTTACATTTCTTTAAGGCTAAGGTCATATTGATGGCATCCATTTTCTGGAACACTTTACTCAGGTGAAACAAATTATCTTCAAAGGTTTTTGAAAAAATAATGATGTCATCAATGTACACCATCATCCATCCCTCCATAATTTCTTGATGAAAAGTATTGTCCATCACTTTTTGAAACACTGAAGGGGAATTCTTAGGGCCAAAAGGCATTCTAATGTATTTGTAAATACCCAAGTGAGTTGCAATCATCAAATAATTTTGTGAGTCCTTCTCAACAGGTATTTGGTGGTATCCCTTATTCCCATCCAAGCAACTGATATACTTGGCTCCTTGTAAGGTAGCATGTATTGAGTTTATTCTTGGTAGAGGATAAATATCACCAATTGTGTGGGTATTAAGGGCTCTATAATCACCACACAACCTAGCCTTGTCCTTTTCATAAGAAATTAAGACTGGTGAGATTACACAATATTTAGGTGTTATACCCACTTTCTCTATAATTTTCATATTTAACAAGGTGGTAATATTATCCTCAATATCCTTTCTCTTAGAAGGGGATGAAGGATAAGGTTTTTTCTTTAGACTGGGTGGTATATCATCTAATTTACATGATAATTAAACTTTCATTTCATGGTCCACAACCAGTCCCAACTCTTGTTTTCCATGTGCAAAGGCCATAGGGAATGATGTGATTAATTTAATTACCTCATCCTTTTCTGCAGTACTGAGCTGTTCACCAAATGAAGCTTTTAGGATTTCATCATACAAAGCTTCATGTTCTGCAGAAGGTCTGCCTTTGTATTGATCAAGGGAAAAACATGTTTTTACCATGGGAGCTGAACATTTTCTGGAGGAAGTAATTTTAAATTTTTTCTTCCCATTCATCCCCATAGTGAAGCATTGATTAGCAGGGTCCAATTTGATACCAAACTTTGTAATAATATCATTCCACATGATAAACCAATTGCTCAAGTTGTCACCATCCATGACAACAAAATCACATTCAGCTCTTACATACCCATGGTTATACTTAAAAAAAACAGTTGTCTTATATTTTTGTTTAGGGCATAAAACAGACCCATATCCTTTCCAATATGTATTTGCCATAGGTAATATCTTCTTTTCATAGTCATTATCAATGGCAGCCAAGGCTGCTGAGGATACCACACTGCCTCCAGCACCAGTATCCAAGATAATGTCCAATTTCTTCCCATTTATTATAACAGGAGCTTTGATTGGAGTAATGACTATAGAATCCTTCTCAATATCCCTTATTATGTCAGCATCTTCAACCTCAATTAAATCCAAATTTTCTATGTCAGCATTCTGTTCAAGTAAATGTACATCATTTTCCAACATATAAACTTCATTGGAGTTGTTGTCACCATAAGAAATATTACTGTCACAATCACTAGAGGAGTCTTCTTCCTCATGATGACTGTCTTCTGGCTCATCTTGTTCAATAAGATTTATTCTTTTCTCACAAACATGACCCTTCTGCCATGCTTTTCCACACTTTACACAAGTATTACTTGGGTATTTCCTTGGGGCAACTGGTGCAGAAGGTTTTCCAGGCTTCTCAACAGGTGGCTTCCATCCTGTAGGTCTTGGGGGTTCCACCCCTCTTTGAGGGTAGTGCCTAGGCTGAAATTTATTGTTGAGTAATATCTCATTACATCTTGAAATAAAAGATGAATGTTCCCTCACATTCTCAGTCCTTGCCACTTGTCAGCCTAAATATCCTTAGGACTGAGTATTTCTTATGCTTAAAATAAGATAACCTTAACTAGATTAAGCTTATATCTTAAAAATAAGGTTAAAATAATAATATATATTATTTTATTATATATATATATAATTATTATTCTATTATATAATTTATAATAGTTTAAATAGCTTATACATGGCCTAATAATACTTATTAAGGTGTTAATGGAGTCATAATATACTTATCTTAAGTGATATGAAGTAATTATTGACATACATAAGCTTATATGTATACATAAATCTCATATTCAGTGAAATATGCAGTATATTATGTATATTTAGGTATATAAGTGGGTTTTAGCCCCTTAATAGCCTATAAACTTTGTTTTTCTGCTTATTTTAGGTCATATGGACGAAATCAGTGGACTCACAACGCCTAAAGAAGCATAGACACCTATATCAGGCGCATACACCCAGTTTGGACAACTCAAATTACTTCCTTGGATGGTTATTCACGGATTTATGGGTTGGAAGGATGTTTCTGGGTTAATGTGGATGCTTGGGGATGTTATTGGGGGCTTGGAAATTTTATTTGTTTCCTTTATATGCTTTTAGTTTCATTAAATCTCTTTTTGATCATTTATTTTACCTGTTTCTTTATGGTATCCGCTTTTATCTGGGTTTTCTATTTACGGTATGACTCTGTGTTATTATTAATAGTGATGGAGGGTACTTACTGGAGGTCTGGGTATTGAAACTGCTTGAAGTGGACGCCATGGGGAGGTGATGGGCCCTCACAGTGCTGTAATTGCCGGGGATAGCAGTGACATCATCTGGATTGAAGGTCTGTGCACTCCAGTGGATTTGGGTATAAGTAAGGAGGGATTTTGACGGTTTATTATCATCATTCAATTACTACACTTCAAACAAACACTACAATACAATTATTAGCATTCAGAAATATATTATAAAGCCCTTATAAATTGATATTATCTTTATAAAAGCTATAACTATATTTTATTCTTCTATTTTCCACCACTAGCACGCATTTAAATCCAAGTATTGTGAGTTTTATTTGAGTATAACTATTCTATTAGTCTTCCCCTGAGGTTTAATCACTAAATCATTTATCAATAAGTAGTAGGACCATAAAATAACACTATTATATCATACTTATATACTAGACTGTACTGAAACCACTACTAAATCCCTCAAGGAACTTGGTAATTTATAAAGGATTCTTCCCCTCCATAAATCATAGTCCATTTTTGGATCAATTGCTCTCAATATTTTTGACAGTTTCATTAAGAAAGCAATTGGTTTTTTTGCATAGGAATATTTACACTCCTCATACAGTCTTTGCTGAGCCAATCTAAATGTGGATCCCCCAAACTGGGCAGCAATGAGGGCTTTCCATTCTTCCCAAGTATGACTAATCCCATCCAATAATACAGACTCATACCACATTAAAGCAACATTTTCAAATAAAGAAATCAATTTTGAAGTAATTTCCTCGTGACTATTCTTTAGGTTATCAATTCTCTGAATAAAATGTTGCCAATCTGAATTTGTTTCTCCATCAAAGGTTGGGTATCTCTCAATCTTTGGCCAATGTTTCTGGTTGAAGGAAGGCTCATTTTTGGGACATAATTTCTCCATTTTCAACATGTCCTGTAGTTTTAATAAATGATCAGATAATTCATGATGGAAAGAAGAGGAGCCAGCATTACTCAAATTTTCTACTGGGCTGACAGCTCTTTGTTTTCCTTTCATAAATATCTTCTCAGAGTGATTCACCTGGGTGCCCTGTTGTTTACATGAAGAGAGGCCAGGTACCACTGGTTCTGAAGGTAAGGTCTGGTTTACTTGTAGCTGGAGTAACTCATTCTCCAATTGGGACACTTGCAATCTCAGGTCTTCAATCTCAGATATCTTACTATTTAAAGTGGACAAAGATAACTTATTTCTAGACTCACAAGTAATCAATTTATTTGATAAACCTCTCACTTCAGATTTTAATGAAACAAGTTCATCATTCAAAGATTCCATA
The DNA here is from genome assembly GCA_030280995.1 of Hemileia vastatrix. Classification (NCBI taxonomy): domain Eukaryota; kingdom Fungi; phylum Basidiomycota; class Pucciniomycetes; order Pucciniales; family Zaghouaniaceae; genus Hemileia; species Hemileia vastatrix. Next base: position 13,992,048 of record JASXTE010000016.1, read on the forward strand.
TTTTTAAGAAAAGTGTCACTAATCCATGGTTGAAGTTCTGCCACTAAAGCTGTCAAATTGGAAGACTTATCTCTCAATGATTGGTTTTCTTGTTTCAACTCAATAGTTGTATTCATTAATTCAATAACTTTGTCTTTTAATTCCAAATGAGCTGAATCTTGAGCTCTCACAGCTACACTAGTATTCAACTGTAGGTTATTGAATCTATTGACAACATCTTTAATTACTACTGTTAACTCAGGATTATTTAAATGATCAAGTTTTACAGGATTTTTCAATATTCTTGAGGTTAATTTTTCAAGCACTGAATATAACTCAAAACTCACATCATACTCTTTTAAATCAATAACATAAGGATTAATTTCAGAAACAGAAGTTAGACTAATATTATCATTTAAAGAAACTTGATGTAATATATTCTCAGGATCAAATACTAATTTCACAGGACTCTGTACTAATGGTTTTTCAGTCATATCACTGGCATCACCTATATCACACACATTAGTAGGAGTAGAAAAAATAATATGATCATTGCCACTCACCAAGGCCTCTGGGCTACTTGCTTCCCTTTCTTCTTCTTGTGGTAAGGATGAGGGTGAAGATTGTGCTGTTGCAGAGGTGGTCTTGAAGGACCTGCTTGGCTTTGTTGGTAATTTGTTTGGTACCATTCCCACTGCCATCTTGGTACCACCATGATTTCTGGAGCAGGTGGTGGTGGAGGTGGAGGTGGGGGCAACTGTTGTTTTGGAGGCAAGGTGCTTTGAGGAGGAGGCTGCTTTACTGGTATATTTGGCATAGGCTTTCTGAGTTGTCTTTGAAATGCATCCTGGCACATCTTTTCTACTTTTACCACTCTCTCTTGTAATTTGATTACCTTGTTTAACTCCCCCTGAATTGTCTTTAACTGATGAGATAAATTTTGAACTTGTACCTCTAAGGGGAGCTTTTTTATCTTGAAGCCTTTGGGAAGGTCTTCTTGGGGAAAAAGGGGCTTTGGAGGCTCTGCTGTGGGTTGAGGTCCTACTTGGGGCTCTACTTTCACCTTCTCCTGCTCTCCTGTCCAATCCAGAAGGTCCACATTCTCCTCCATAAGAATGTCCTATAAAATGCTTATCAGAAAACCCATCATTATCAAGGCTTGATTTGGGACTTACTGAACCCTCATAATAATCAATTTCAATGTCAGGACTGCCATCATCAGCCATGTTAATACTAGAATTTATTGTTTTAAATTGTTAAAAAATATATATATTTTTAATACTTGTATTTTTTATCAAAGCAATGAAGAACACCTTACTGTTGTAATGTATTGTTCAAGATTAAAAATTATATAACTTTTTTCAAGTCTTAGTGTCCCTAGTATCTCCTTAAAGTTATCACCAGGTAGCACTATATTACTCTCTATTGAAATCACAGTAATTTATTTTATTTTTAGTTGATTTCCCCTGAACAGCGCAACCTCAATAGCGCAGATTCTTAGCTCTATTCCACCGCTACCACTTGGATGAAATAAATAGGTAAGGTTACCTTATTAAAAAAGTATCTAATACTAATTCGTAATTTCCTAGGACTCACCTTATACCCAGTTACCACACGAGACAACGCCGTCGGCAAAGGAAGATACTTGTGTGTTTTTTTTTTTTTTTTCTTCGACTATTACCACTTTATACTGTTTCTACTTTTCTGCAACAGGCTAGCCAAGATAGAGTCTGTATTACCTTAATTAGCAACGGCTTGGTTTAGAAGAAAGGAAGGGACTTACGAATAGATGGCTTATTTCAAAAAACCTCCACTTCGATTTCCAAACCCAGGGATCACTTGTAAGTAATTCCCTCTGCTGGTTACTCCCTACAGGTTTCACTCAGCTGAAGACCTAGTACAGGTGTCAAAAAGAACAATCAGCTACTCCCGAAAAAGGTTTTGCATGATCGGCTCCTACAACCTCAAGGTTTGTAAGGAGACTTGGATACGTGGTTCAACAGGGTAGGAGAATCCTTTCCCCGTTAAAGCACCCTCCTAACCAAAAAAATAAAATATTAACTCACGTTTCTTTTCTTTTTTTATTCTTTTCTTGTCTCCTATCCAAATAAAATCGTCAAGAACCCTCAGGGAAGCTCCAACACTTGCAAGTGAGCACCTCCCACGTCACAACGATGACGGTTTTCCAAAGGACCTAGGCCGGCAACCAAACAACTTCAGGCGACTGTCGGTGTCGAGGATAATAGCTTTATAGTTCAGGATCCTCTGGCATTGAAGGGATGGAGCGCAAAATCCACTTGAATTCACCGGCAATGAAGGAAGAGAACAAGTATCAAAGATTTAGGAAAAGACCCCCAATTGTCAGGGTGTGGACTAGAGGTATAGTAATATGACGGTAACCCTGAACAAGATATTAGCTAATATAAAGGTAATATAACTAATTAATTGAGAATTTAGAGCGTAATAGTTATTTGAGAGGTAGTGACTTCTAAAGTAATGGGGAATTTAAATCAGAAGATTTTAATTTATCTGTTGAAACCCTTACAAGACGGTAATTAAATATTTGAACTTAGGCCTTTTAAATTATAACTAATAAAAGGATGTAAATGTAACACCTTATAAAGTAATAAAGAAGATGGCAACATTTGCAACTGGATAAATGTGTGTAAAAAGGAATGATATTTCCACCAAATCTCCCCCCCCTTATATAGACCCAAGAAAGACTAGATACATAAAATAATTCCCATCAGGGGCAAAAGAGAAAGAACAAAGACGTGGAAATAAAGAGACTAAAAATGACAAGAGAAACAAATATAAATTTTCCAGAGAAAAAGAAATAAAAAGATAGAAAAGAAAAGAACAATACATCTCATGTGATGTATTTTCCCAGGGAAAAACCCACGTCAGGTGAGAAAGAAATATATACTAATTTTAATGATTAAAATTTATTCCCACTCCAGGATTTTCCCACTTTGGAGGGTAATTGGGACATTGGTTCATGCTCTCTATTGGGCATTGTTACTACTGAACAATCCTCTGTAAGTTACTGATGTCCTTTACTTAGTTTTTATTATCATATTTACTAATACTTTCAAATCAGCTGGCTGACAGTAATTCTAATCAATAAATTATATCAATATTTGAATCTATAAATTATATCAATATTTTAATCCTACCTCTTTTAATTGAGTAAAATAATCATCCTTGAATTAAGAAATACGTACCAATTTGTTGAGAATCCAGTTTACCCCTTAAAATCCTTGTAGAGCTTCATACCAAATCTTCTAGACCAAAAGCGTACCTTGAAAATTGGGAACCTTTCCGAAATATTGATGGCGCAACATTACTTGAGGCGTAATCGAGGGGACCATCGGCGTACAAGTGCCTGTAAAGGACGAGAGAAGGCGAGAAAACAACAAACGTCATACGTCACGTGATAAAAGTTTTTGCTGCGAACGGGAATCAAACCGCGCTCCAAAACTTAAGTTCATATACTGACTAAACATCGTATATATCGTGGTAATTATTGTTATTACTATTTGTGGGTTACTCTTCACTCTTCATTTGCTACGTATTTCCTTTTACTCAGCACTCTGTAAGTGGCATTAGTTTGCTCATTTTGCAGGGGGAGGTGTCTGGTAATTTGGAATTTAATTCTATTATTATATTTTATTTTTATTTTTCCTGGTTGACCATAATAGAGCAATAACTGTTCTTAGTCCCAGAAGTAATAAAATAATTATATTTTAATATTAATTATTATCATTTTTCAGTTGACAATTGTCCTGATTAATTTGAATTTTAATTGTTCCAGTTGACAAATTTTCCTGGCAATATTTTTTTTTAATTAATAAATAATATTTAATTACTTCAGTTGATCTTGAGTCCTGGTAGTTCAAGAAATTTTTTTAATTAATAAAACTCATATTTAATTACTTCAGTTGACATTAAGTCCTGGTAGTTAAGTATTCAGTTTAATAAAATTTTAAAATAAAAAATTTATATTTAATTACTTCAGTTGACATTAAGTCCTGGTAGTTAAGTTAATCAGTTTAATAAAATCTTGTTAAATTAATAAAGTTTCATAATTGATTACTTCAGCTGACAATAAGTACTGGTAATAAATTAGTTGATTTAAATCCTGAAAATAAATAATTATTAATAAAAATTTTAATTTATTTCTACAGTTGATTATATTATAATCCTGGTTTTAATTTTTTTTTACTAATAAATTAATTTATTTAAGTTGATTTTTATCCTAAAAAAAATTTTTTTTTATTTTTTATTTTATTTCTGTTAAATAAAAAGTTAAAAAAAAAGACTAATTAATTTGTCTCTTTTTTCATTTCAGTTAAATCTTAAAATGACTGACCAAAGTGGTTTTGTTGCATGTGAAGAAGAACTAGACTTAATTGATTATGATCAGCCTACTTCTGTAAGTTCTCCTTTAACAAGAAGAATTTCTCAAACTAATAAATCCTTGCCCCAAACAGGATTTAGAAATGGAAGAAGTAGAAATCCTAGTGGACACAACTCAGGATCAGAAGCCCATTATAAACCCACCAGAAGAGCTTCCAAAAGGCTTCAGTATAAAAAAGATGCCGTTGTCTCAACAGGTAAAGAATCTGTCTACCCACATAAAGAAGTTAAGGACAGACAGCTTGAGACTAAAGGTAAGGGTAGATGCCTTGGAAGAAAAGGTGAGAAGAACAGATACTTTTCTCCAAGAGAAGAAGAAACCTCTTCCTCCCAGGAATCAACAACAATTGGCTCCCCAGTCCCAAGAGAAGGTGGAAGTGTCCAAGTGGCAGTGGGACTGGCTCAACACTCAGTGGGACTACTTGGCTCAAAACCAGCATCAGTTACCTCAGGTAGGTCCATCAAGGCCCACCCAGGTCAACCCCACTCCTCCCCACCCTTATCAAGGAGGCAAAAGAATAAGGAAGCGCAATATGGTGATACCCAGAAAACCCTGGTACGTCCCACTATTGATTCTCAAGTGCCTTTTCTTGTGGCTGACTCTGTTCCTTCAGGTAAATCTGGAAGGGAGGATGAAACTTTGAGACCTATAGAGGCTGGGAATAGTAGACAGATATCTCATGTATCTAATCCATTACTTTTAATTGCTACCTCAATGATTAATCCTGATATGGCTGTGATTGATGAAACTCTTGACCCTGAGTTCTATGAGAGTCTGGAAAGTTACTCAGTTTCCTTATTGAGAAACACTCCAGATGTAGCAAGAATTGATGATGAGCACTTGAGAGATATTATTGCCAAGCAAAATCATATAATGAAAAATATGCAATTGACTCAGAGATATAATAGTTTGTTAACTGATCAGGTTTATCAAGCATTAAGAAGTGAAGCACAGAGAGTCTCTGATGAATTGTCTCATTACAAAGCAACCCATGAAAATAAAGTTGCTTTATGGCAAAATATAAAAAATGATTTGTCTAAACTAAAAGATACTGTATCTGCCTGTTGCCAGGAGGTAGAGATAGATAAGATAAATCTGAAAAGATTGAATGACCATTTGTCATCTTTTCAACATAAAAATCAATTATCTTTTGCAACTATCAATGAGAGTTTATCTAGTCTTCCAAGAATGAAAAACAAGACTAACAACCATTGAAGAAAAATTGAACTCATTGTTAAATGACACAAAATATTCTGACATTTCTGTGAAGGAACATATGGTGTAGGATGCTCAAATAGTACCTGTGGCTGTTCATTTAAAATAAAAATAGATCCAAAAATACCTGTTGAAAACACTGAGTTTCCATCAAAAACTGATGATGCACCAGGATCTGCAACAGAAGGATTAAACAATGAGATTTCAGCACAATTAGAGAAATTACAGCTGCTTCGTACTCAGAAACAAGCTAGTACTAAGGAGACTCCTTCAAATCAAAAGAATTGGCCAAAATCTGACCAGTACCCAACATTTGATGGTGATTCTTCCTTTGATTGGCAACAATTTATTTGCAGAATTGATAACTTAAAAAATTCTTAAAAACTACCAGATGAGGAAATTGTTTCCAAGATAATTTCTTTGTTCACTAATGTTGCCCTGATGTGGTATGAATCTGTTCTCCTGGATGGGAATGACTACTCATGGGAGGATTTGAAGAAATTAATTAAAGCACAATTTGGTGGCTCCAAGTTCAGAATGGCTCAACAAAGGCAGTATGAGGAAACTAGATATAGCTCTTCTACTGATAAACCTATTGAGTTTTTAATGAAACTTGTAAAAATCTTAAGGGCAATGGACCCAAATATGGAGTTTGATTTATGGAAGGACAGGATCCTCTATAAATTACCAATGTCTCTGAGAGACTTGATAGTGGCTAGGAATGAGTTCTCCAAAGAACCCTCTTCTTTCATTAATACTTGCAATGAGATACTTCTAAACAATAAGTATGATGCCAGAAGATTCATTCCTAGGACCCCTTTGGTGAAACCCTCCACTTACCAACAGAAACCTCTAGAAAAGGTTGGTAAACCTTCTGCCCCTGTTGCACCAAAGAAGTATGCAACAAACACTTGCTTCAAGTGCAACAAGCCTTGGCAGAAAGGCCATGTTTGTGACAAGAAGATAAATCTTGTAGAACAAGCAGAGGAGCATGCTGATGACACAGTGGAACTGGATGATACATCAAGTGATTGTGCCAGCAATATTTCATATGAATCTCAACAAGAAATCTTGATGCTGGAAGAAGATATTCATTATTTAAATACTATTGATATTGATAATAATGATTTATCTACAATTGAAGATTCTGAGATCATAAAGAACATTGAGAATAGCTCAATTATTATTGCTCCTCTCAAGGCACCAGTCTTGATCAATGGAACCAGCATTGAAGTGGTTCTGGATTCTGGAGCTGGAGGAAGTGTAGTATCTGAAAGAGCACTTGCTTCAGTAGATCAAGACTATAAATCTAAACTGATGCCTTTCATTTCTGAAAATTGGAGAGGGTATGGCTCTTTTTTGTCCCCCATTGGTAAATACAAAGCCACAGTGTTTTTTAAATATAACCATGGTTTTGTAAGAGCTATTTGTGATTTTTTTGTCATGAAAAATGATAACTTGAGCAATTGGTTTATTGTAGGGAATGATATTTTAACCAAGTATGGCATAAAATTGGATCCTTTAAACCAATGTTTCACAATGGGGATGAATGGGAAGAGAAAATTAAAATTTCCTCCCCTAAAAAATTATTAAAACCAGAATTGAACACATGTAATTCTGTGGTTCAATATAAAGGAAGATCTACAAAAGAAATGCATGCCCTTATATCTGAAATTGACAATGCTTCTTTTGGAGAACAACTTTCTGGTGAGGATAAAGATTCCATGATTAACTTGATAAAAACTTTTCCTATGGCCTTTGCTCATGGGTCACATGAACTTGGATTAGTTAAAGAGGAAATGAAACTTTCATTGTCTTGCCCATTAACTGATATACCACATAGTTTAAAAAAGAAGCCTTTTCCTGCTTCTCCCACAAAGAGAAAAGATATTGAAGAGAATATCTCTACCCTTTTAAAAATGAATATTATTGAAAAGGTAGTTGAAACACCTAAATATTGTGTTATCTCACCTGTCCTAATTTCTTATGAGAAAGATAAAGCCAGGTTATGTGGTGATTATAGAGCACTAAACACTTATACTGTTGATGATATCTGTCCTTTACCTAGAATCAGCTCTATACATGCTACTTTACAGGGTGCTAAATATATCAGCTGTTCGGAGGGTAATAAGAGATATCACCAGGTACCTGTTAAAAAAATTCTCAGAACTTTCTGATTATTGCCACTCATATGGGTATTTATAAGTATATTAGGATGCCATTTGGCCCTAAAAATGCCCCTTCAGTTTTCCAAAAAGTAATGGTTAACACATTCCATCAAGAGATAATTGAAGGATGGCTGATGGTTTATATTTATGATATCATTATATTCTCAAAAACATTTGAGGAACATCTTAAACACCTGTGTAAAGTATTCCAGAAAATGGATGAAATAAATATGACACTTGCTTTGAAGAAATGTAAATTTGGTTTCCATTCTTTAAAAGTTCTTGGTCATGTTGTTTCAGGCTTACAGATATGTGTTGACCAGAACAAAGTGGCAGCCATACAACAGGTGAAGGCTCCTACAACAGTGAGAGAGCTCCAAAGTTTTTTGGGAATGTGTGGATACTATAGACAGTATATTAAAAATTACAAAGTCATAGCTTTACCCCCTACCCAATTAACTACAAAGGATGTTGCTTTTGTCTGGAATAGTGAAAGACAAAGAGTCTTTGACACTATGAAACACTGCTTGATGTCAGCACCAATTCTTGCTTTACCTGACTTTAATCAACCATTTGTTTTGTACACTGATGCCAGCTTCTTTGGTCTTGGTGCTGCCCTTCATCAAAAACAAGTGATGAATGAAATAGTTTCAGAAGTAGTAATTTGTTTTATTTCAAGAACCCTGAGAAATAGTGAATTGAAATATGGTGCTACTCAATTAGAGTGTTTAGCTGTAGTATGGGCTCTAGAAAAGCTTCATTATTACCTAGATGACCAGAAATTTGAACTTTTCACTGACTGCAGTGCAGTTAAATCCCTTTTAAACTTGAAAACACCTAACAGACATATGTTCAGATGGCAGTTGGCTGTTCAAGTGTACAGAGGGAGAATGAAAATTATTCATAGGGCTGGTATTGTTCACTCAAATGTGTATATGTTATCAAGTTTACATTTACAAAATGATGACTCTAATCCCACTTATGATCCTGAGGATGAAATTATTCATATTAATGGGATATATGTGGTTGTTATGGAGGAAGATCTATTACAACTTATTCTGGAATCATATGATAAGGACACTGACTTGAAAAAGTTATGCACCATATTAAATGATCCAAAGAATGTGTCAATACAAGCATTAATTAAAACCCTTCCACCAAAGTACCAAAAGGCTTTGGAAAAAGGTAAATTTTCAATTGATGAAGGATATCTATATTATGGAAGAAGTATGAGTAATGTTATTGTTATTCCTCCTTCTATGAAAGAAATCATCTTGAAAATTTGTCATGATGACATATTAGCTGGACATTTTGATCTTGACAAAACAATGATCAGAATTAAGAACACTGCTTGGTTGGCTAATATGTCTGAAGACACAAAATTATATGTTGAATATTGTGATTCTTGCCAAAAATCAAAAAGATTAACTGGTAAAAGAGCAGGATTAATGCAACATATTGAACCTCCTAATGCTCCATGGAAAATAATAAACATGGATTTTGTAACAGGATTACCTATTGCTGGTAAAGACAGTTATAACTCTTGTTGGGTTATTGTGGACAGATTCACAAAAATGTGTAAATTTATCCCTACCCACAAGGATTTTTCAATTAAAGAATTAGCTTTCTTATGGTGGTCTCATATGTTTAATACTGCTGGTTTTCCTAAAGCCATAATCTCTGACAGAGACCCTAAATTTGCTTCTGAATTTTGGATGTCTCTGATGGATGTTTGTGGTGGTGATCTGAAACTTTCTACTTCCCATCAGCCTCAGACTGATGGTCTAGCTGAAAGAATGATTCAGACTTTATAGGACATGATAAGAAGATATTGTGCCTTTGGCCTTGAGTATAAAGATAATGACAGATTCACTCATGATTGGGTTACCTTACTTCCTGTGTTAGAATTTGCTTATAATAGCACTGTTCATTCTGTTACTCAAAGAAAGCCTTTTGAGATCTGGCTTGGATATGTTCCAAATACTCCTGCCCAAATTCTCAATAACAAAATACCTAAATTGGATATACATCCTGGTGTAAAATATTTGCTTCAAATGCAACAAGTATGTAGAAATCATGCTGAGAAATGTATTGAAAAATCATTTGAGTATGAGAAGAACAGATGGGACAAATCCCATAAAGAATACACTTTTAAAAAGGGTGATGAAGTGTTGATTTTTACAGTCCACTTCAACTTACAAGGTAATAACAAATTGAAAGATCCATTTGTTGGTCCATTTGTTGTCAGAAGAATGATTGAAGATAATGCAGTTGAAGTTATTCTGTATTCCCCATATGACAGAAAACATCCTGTTTTTCCAATATCTCTTTTGAAACCTTACACATCCAATAGTGATTTATTTCAAAAAAGGAGGGGTAGACCAAAGAAAACCCCAAATGAAATCACTGAAACAGCAGAAATTGAAAAAATTCTAAATGACAGAATAGTCACTGCTGAAAAAGGTACAGAATACTTATTGAGATTCAATAATAAATCATCTGAATATGATTCTTGGATACCTGGGAAGAAGATATCTAATCTTCCTACTCTACTAAAAAAGTATAAAAAGAAAAAAAAATAGCATTTTTTTTATTGTTTTTTTTAGAGTAAGGGAGTGTCAGCCAGGCTACTAGACTTACCCAGTGAAATAATAAATTATTTTTTGGATGAAGCTGCACCTTATCATTTTAATTATTATTTAATTATAATTTAGTTACATTAAAATTAGTTATAATAAATTAACTAATTACAGAATGATAAAATTAAATAAATAATTAAAATTAAAATATAAAATTGTCCCTTATTTTTTTTCTCTAACACCATGCTCATTTGACAGGTTGGAAAAAATAAAAATTTATATTAAAAAATAGATATTAAGTTAAAAAAAGATTTTAATATTCAAATAATATTAAATATATACAAAAAATTCAAATTTCTTATTTAGAATTGACTTCTACAGTAAATATTAAATAAATGGATGTATTTTCTGACATATTCTGTAAATACATCTGTTTGACGCCTTCTTTTTAGAATAACTTTATTATTTGAAATACTCCTTCTGGAATATTCTTTTCTCTCTCTCATACTACTGTTTTTAAAATTTGATTGCTGTGCTTTGTCTCTCCTTTGCCTATATAAGGCCCCTCTTTTTGTTGTCTTTTAATCATTCCTTTACTACATCATTTTATTACAACAACAACCAATCAAAACTTATTCTTATATTCTATATCATTAGTATTTACAATAGCGTAACTCTAATCTATAAATTATATCAATATTTTAATCCTACCTCTTTTAATTGAGTAAAATAATCATCCTTGAATTAAGAAATACGTACCAATTTGTTGAGAATCCAGTTTACCCCTTAAAATCCTCGTAGAGCTTCATACCAAATCTTCTAGACCAAAGGCGTACCTTGACAGTTGCACTGAAGAAGACCTGCACCCTAGCTACTCTCCATCATAAAAGTTTCCAGCACAAGTTTGGCCAAACTTGTGCTGGACACTTTTGGTCAGGTGCAGTCAGATGGGATCAATTCTCTCTATGGAAATGAAAAAAATTATTTGATAAGAAACTTCACTAGATGTAGTTTGATATAGCTGAATTATCCACCTAGAGTTCATCCAAACCACAGGTACACAATTTTTTATCTTTAAAAAACAATCAATTAAGTACAATTTATCCCTGACGGCTCTCATTTGCTTCAACATCTCTACTGGCCTTTGATATTAGCAATAATACTTGGAGTTCATTTTTCATATTTAATCGCTTTAAATTAATTTTTTATTCCTCATATTGCTCTTGGATATCAATTAATAATTTTTAAAATAAATTATTTTAATATTTTTATACATTTTTTTAATAATATTATAAAAGGTGTAACATCACTCAGTATGCATTTGGCACTTGATTTTTTTCTATACTTATATAATTAATAATATAATTAAGACAAAAAATTAATCAAACAATATGTATGAGTGAGGCACAAAGATAAAATACCAGTAGACATGTTTGTAAGAAATACCAGATGAACTAAAGAAAAATTCTACCCCAGCCGCTCTCCATCATAGAGGTGTCCAACACAAGTTCGGCCAAACTTGTGCTGGACACTTTTGGTCATGTGCAGTCAGATGGGATCAATTCTCTGTATGGCAACAAAAAATTTTTTTATCAAATTTCACTAGAAGTAGTTTGGTTTAGCTGAATCATCCACCTGCTGTTCTGCTCAATATCAGGTGTATAATTTTTTATCTTTAAAGAAAAGGTCACTTATTACAATTAAGCCTTGATGGCTCCCATTTGCTTTAACACCTCTACTGGCTCTTGATAGCAGGAATTTTACCAGTATTTTTTTCATATTTTAACTCTTTGACTTTTATTTTACTCTTTTATTCCTCTTTTTACTTTTAACTTTCTATTTAATTTTTGTAAAACTAATCCTTTCCATATTTATTTACGTCTATTTTAAAAAATTATTGAAGGTATAACTTCACATGGTATGCATTTGGCACACAGGTTTTTGCTATACTAATAACATTAATAATATAATGGTGATAAAATATTAATCGGATGATAAATATGAAAGATACAGACTGATCAAATACCAGTAGACATGTCTATGAGAAATACAAGATGAACGAACTGAAGAAAATTTCCACCCAAGCAACTCTCCATCATAAAAGTGTCCAGCACAAGTTGGGCCGAACTTGTGCTGGACACTTTTAGTCACGTGCAGTCAGATGGGATCAATTCTCTATATGGAAACAAAAAACATTTTTTTATCAAACTTCACTACAAGAAGTTTTGTTTAGCTGAATCATCCACCTGTTGTTCTTCCCAACCTCAGGTGTATAAATTTTTATCTTTAAAAAAAAGGTCACTTATTAAAATTTATCCCTGATGGCTCCCATTTTTTTCAACACTTCTACTAGCACTTGAGTGCAAGAATTTTACTAGTATTTTGTTTTTCATAATTGATCACTTTGAGATTAATTTTACCTTTTTATCCCTCATATTTCTTTTGTATATCAATTTATTTTTTGTAAAAAAAATCATTTTCATATTTTTTTACCTTTATTTAATAATATTATAAAAGGTGTAACATCACCCGGTATGCGTTGGGCACACGAGTTTTTGCTATACTTATAATATTAATAATATAATGGTGACAATAAATTAATCAAATGATAAATATGAGTGAGGCACAAAGATCAAGTACCAATGGACATGTTTATAAGAAATACCAGATTAACTGAGTAAAAATTCTACCCTAGCTACTCTCCGTCATAAATGTGTTCAGCACAAGTTCGGCCGAACTTGTGCTGGACACTTTTTGTCACATGCAGTCTGGTGTGATCCATTCTCTCTCAATCATTGAACTAGAAGTTGTTTGATATGGCTAAATGGTTATGCTGAAGTTTTTTTAAACCTCAGATTGGCACTTTTTTGTTTTTAAAAAAAGCAATTATAGTTCAAGTTTAGCCTCACTGGTGGACATTTGCCCCAACATGTCTACTTGCTCTTGATGGCAGTAATTTTATTTTAATTTTTTATTTCATATTTGATTCCTTTAATTTTACCTTTTTATCCCTCATATTGCTTTTGTATATCAATTTATTTTTTGTAAAACAAATCAATTTCATATTTTTTACCTTTATTTAATAATATTATAAAAGGTGTAACATCACCCGGTATGCATTTGGCACACAAGTTTTTGCTATACTTATAATATTAAACCATACACTACGCAATATAGGGGGTGGACTTGCTAGCAAGTTCTCAACCTGAACTCAGATGGAACTCAGATGGAACTCAGACTGAACTCATACTGAACCCATACTGAACTCTACTTGAACACCCACCTAAAACTGTTCTACTGAGTGGTGTTCATCCCTGATTGTATGGTTCCTTTATCAATAGCTCAATGTGTGTTCAATCTATGGTGAGTTTGGGTCCAAGGTTGCGGACTTGCTAGCAAGTCCGCCCCCCATATTGTGTGGTGATAATGGTGACAAAAAATCAATCAAATGATATATATGAGTGAGGCACAAAGATCAAATACCAGTGGACATGTTTATAAGAAATACTAGATGAACTTAAGAAAAATTCCACCCTAGCTAACCTCCATCATAAAAGTGTCCAGCACAAGTTCGGCCAAACTTTTGCTGGACACGTTTGGTCACATGCAGTCTGATGTGATCAATTCTCTCTATTGCAATGAAAATGAATTTTTCTTCAATAATTGCACTAGAAGTAGTTTGATATGGCAAAATTGTCATCCTGAAGTTTTGGTAAAGCTCCAGTGGATTTTTTTTTATTTTTACAAAAAAGAAATTATAGTCCAAGTTTAGTGCCACTGGTGGGCGTTCACCTCATCATGTCTACTTGCTCTTGATGGGAGGAATTTCACTTTAATTTTTTATTTCATATTTGATCCCTTTAATTTTACCTTTTCATCCCTCATATTGCTTTTGGATATCAATTTATTTTTTGTAAAACAAATCATTTTCATATTTTTTTACCTTTATTTAATAATATTATAAAAGGTGTAACATCACCCGGTATGCATTTGGCACATGAGTTTTTGCTATACTTATAATATTAATAACATAATGGTGACAAAAATCAATCAAATGATAAATATGAGTGAGGCACAAAGGTCAAATACCAATTAATCAATAGTTCTTTTTAATATTATAATTTTTTTGATTAAATAAAATGGTAATAATGAATTATATTTTTCATCCACAATTCCACTCTAATGATTCCCACTGCACAAAAAGGGTTCACTTGGTCCTTTCTTTACTGCTTGTGCATATATTTTATTGCCCACAGTACTACAATTTTTTTGTAGTGATTATCCCACATCTGATTCAGGAATATTTTTAAACAATATAAGTTTTTTTTACAAAAGACCTTATCATATCCAAAATCCCACAAAAAATACAACCGGTTTTTGTATTAAAGCCCGTTAATTATTAAGAAATTGTTAAAATAATTAGATTAGACGCTGGCACAGCTAGATCCATACCAACCGACCTAAAGTCTTTTCAATATTGAAAACAATTAAACAAAATTATGATATCATACTAAATTATGGGCACCAACAATAATTCAGCACTTCTCACTTGCTCTGCTACAAAATGAGTGCATGTAGCATTTTTCTAACGTCGGACTGTTTTTCTTCCTTCCCTCACACCTTTAGTCAAGAATGAAAATTTAGTATGAGTTTTGGTCAAAATGGTTTGCCAGTGTAATCTGAATGCAATATGAATTCATATTGCATATTTCTATTTATGCATTAAATATACTCGTTAAGCATCATTTTTTTGCATTTTTCAATCATTATGCATATTCATTATACAGATTTATATGCATATTAATATATTTTATTCATATATGTATATGCACCTTTTTTTGCATATTCAATATGCATATTTTTATGCATATTCAATATGCATATTTTTTATGCATAATCACTGTGCATATTTTTTATGCATATTTATTCTTCATAGTCATTATGCATACACTTTGGATAGGCAATTCACATCAATTTTTAGCATGCAATAAGTATCCACCATGCAAATTCAAATGCATATGCATCTATATCATACACGCAACATATATTCAAGTTTAATATTTGAATATTAAGGTATGCTAAGTGATGTTGTTCAACCTTTTGCCAAACCTGAGATTAACTGATGTTCAATGTGGTTCTTAAGCTCTGCTCAAGGAGGGATTGTTCTGGATTCAATCTGTGACAGTTTATTTTTTCAATGTTTTTTCATCAGATTTAAAAACATCTTTCTGAAAGTTTCAGGATGGTTTCCCAACAGTTTCCTGACAAATTCCTAATAGTTTCAAAAAGAGGGAACTGCTAGCAGTTCACCCCCAGATTTCCCGTGGTGATGGAGAGTCAATTATACCCCCAACCACAGCAAATGAGTATAGAGGAAAAAGACGCCCTGTTAAAAAAGATTAAAATAAAAAAGATGTCTCCTCCTCTTCAGGATCAACTTTCCAATCTTGCAAAACAGGTCTTGAAGTTGAAGGAATCAAAGTCTCTCATGCTCAAGGAGGTAGAGCTATTGCAGGACAATTGCAAGGTAGGATTCCAACAAATGAATCAATCACTGGCAGAGCTAAAGGGAGGCCAGCCAAGTCAGCAACCCCCTACTCCAGGAGGGTCACATCACTCCCAGGAGAAAATACTGGTAGACAAATGGAAGTGGGATTGATTCCATCAACAATGGTCCAGTCACAGTTGCAACATGGATCCTCCTTCTCATAAAACTTCCTCAGTTCACCCCTACAAGGGAAAATAAAAGCACCAAAAATAAGGGCTCACACAAATCCCGTGGTAAGTAGATTACCCTCTCAGATTGAACACAACACTGATGATTACAATATAGTTAATATTATTGATGTCAAATCTGTGCAGAAAATTGAGGAGAACTTAAGAAAATTAGGTTCTGATGTAGATACACCTGACTTGTCTTTTATCAATAACAAAAGTACTATTTAAAATAATAATACAGGTAATCCTCAGTTGCCACCAATTACTAGTGAGATGAGAAGTTCACAAGATAGTGAGAGAATAGAGAAGGAAGACATGAATTATTTTAACAATAATCCAACTGTCTATAGAATTGTTTCAGAATTGTGATATAGAATGACTGATTATGAGGAACAGACAGTTAAGCTCACAAGTGATACAATATCATCCTTAACATTAAACATTTCTCAACTGGCAACACGTAATAAAGAATTAGAGATTGAACATTTGTCTCTAACTCTTAAATATGATTCATTGAGTAATAAATATAGTGAGCTTTCAAATAAATTCTGTGAGTTGGAAAAATTGTATGAAGCACACTTGTTGAAACCTGAATCAAGAACTAAGTTATCTTTTGCACAGACAAATCAAAGTGTCTCTGAGCTGCTACAAATATTGACTAAAGTTGAGATTGAAACTGCCAATCTACTAATGAACCAGGATAATCATAAGTATACTCACTATAATAATAATGCTTTCATTGGCAAAAGTAAATCTCATTGGTTCCCTATACCACCACAACTAACACCAACTGGTGGTAGTGTCAAATCTGAAAATGTAAGTCACAAATCCGTACAAGAAGAAATACAAGACCATTTATAAAGAGTAAATGAGTTATTTAATTTACCTAAGATTAGTGAAATAAAATCCAATCAAAGAACAGGCCTAAGATAGATCTGTACCCAACTTATGATGGGGAAGCCAGCTCTGATTGGCAAAAGTTTATCCAAAGAATTGACAACTTGAAATTCTCATATAAGTTGCCAGATGAAGAAATAACATCAAAATTGATCTCTTTATTTAAGGATGTTGCTTTATTATGTTTTTAAGCTGTTTTTGAGTGAGGGTAAAGATTAATTTTGGGCTGAATGGAAACAACTAATTGAAAAATAATTTGGAGGCTCTAAATTCAGGCTCACTTAGCAGAGACTTTATTGGAAAACTAGGTATAATCCGTTGAATGGTGACAAACCTATGGTATTTTTAATGAATTTAAATAAAATATTAAAAGCCATTGAGCCTAACATGTATTTTAACTTATGGAAAGATAAGATAATATATAAATTACCTATATCTTTCAGACACATTGTTTTAGCTAGAACAATTAATGTTACTGAATATTCTGAATTTATTAATATTTGTAATGAAATATTGTTAAACCATAAGTATGATGCATGGTATTCCACTTATAAACACAATATTGAATCTGTTAAAAATCAGAATTAAAAAACACTTCAGGAGAAGCAGAAAAAACCTACTGCACCTGCAGTACCTAAAAAATATGAAACTAATACTTGTTATAAGTTTAACAAACCTTGGGTGAAAGGTCACAAATGTGAGAAGAATATAAATATTGTTGAAAATCAACATGAATCTGAAAATGAAACAGAGAAAAGTAAAGATTCAAGTGATTATGACAGTAATATCTCATATAATGATGAAAGTGAAGTCTGTATGTTGGAAGATGATTTGTCCATCTTTGACAATCCAATATTAAATATGGACTCAAATGAATCTTTAATGAATTTTGAGTATGCTGAAATCATTAAAGATCTAAAAGCTTATAACTTAAGAATGACACCTATCACGGTTCCAGCTATCATTTCTGGTAAAAATGTTAATATAGTATTGGACACAGGAGCTGCTGGTTCTCTTGTTTCTACTAATACATTAAAAAAATTGATAGTGAATATAAGTCTAAGCTTGAACTCCTTCAAAGTAAAAGTTGGAAAGGTTTTGGCTCAGTACTACACCTTATTGGGAGACACAAAGCTGCTATTTTCTTTAAACATCAACATAGTTATGTAAGAGTAACTTGTGACTTTGTAGTAATGGATAATACTAACTGTAGTAACTGTTTTATCATTGGAAATGATATTCTGAATAAGTATGGTGTGAAATTAGACCCTTATAATAACAATTTTACAATTGGCATGAATAGTAAAAGGAAATTTAAAATAAATTCTTTTAACACAGTCTTACACATTGAGTCAGTAACAAATATTCCATGCAAAGGAAGAGAATCCAATGAGATGGAACTTCTGGAAACGGAAATTTCTAAAGCATCTTTTGGCACTCAGAAAAGTGAAGCTGAGAACAAAAAATTTTTTCACTTAATTAAAGCATTTACATTGGCTTTTGCACATGCTACAAATGAACTTGGCCTTGTAGAAGATCATGAAATGAAAATGAGTTTAACCTGTGATATGGATAATATTCCTGCTAGTCTTAAAAATAAACAATACCCTGTGTCAGCCTGTATATCCCCAGGACTGAGTAAAAATTACTTGTAATTTATGTTAAACACATGAACTATACATGGGAATAATACTTAAGAGTACACAAACAGTATACATAAGTAAAATTATGATAATATACAAAATATGCTATTATAACACCTTATATACACGCATATATCCACCTTTTATAAGTCTTATGTACTTAATATTAATTCGTAATATGTTAGGGTAATCTTAAGAGCCTTAAGTATAAGGCTTCATAATTTTTAAGTACACTTAAGGCTGTTATTTTCACTGTTTTATGCAAAAAACAAGAAATGCACTTTATTTCACTTAAAACTTGACTATATGCACCAAAAATTTGAGAAAATCAAAATGGCGCATTGACAGATCAGATTGTTTCATTTAGGACCATTGATTTTGCTATTTAATTGCATAAAAATAACACTTTTGAAATTTGGTGTTTTTTATGCCAGAAATGGCTTCTGTGTACTGGCCACATACTGCCTGCTTTTTTCCCATGTGAATAGCTTCATTTTTAGAAAAGTTAGCTTTTTCACACTATAATTACCCCACATTCTACGCCCACTGTGGGGAAACACACTAAAATAGGGGAAAGGCGCTTATTTAGTGTCCTAGCTTAATTAATAATGCATTGGCCTTGTTTATATGCACTAATTTTATTAATAACCTCACTCTTGGTGTCTTATTTCATCACCATGCTTAAATTTGCGTAAAATTAGTCAAGGATTTACCCGTGAAAGCTCTTGCCAAGGACTGCATGTAGTTACCCCACATCTCACGCTCTTTTTTGAGTTTTTGGGTGGTTTCTCAGTCAATATTGGTTATTTTTGAATGGGAATTTCACATTGTAGAATGTCAGGATTAGCCCCATTATTTCTGCAGTGAATCCCCCTTATTATTAAGCTATTATTAACCTTAAAAAAATCACCTTTAGTCTTTTATATTATTTTTTAATACACATATACTTTCTTTTTATCTCATTCTTTAATTTTGATGGATTTTCCTTATTATTACAGGATTTTGAAAGTTGTTACTCTTCTAATTATGTCATGGGTTACTGGGAATTTTTATGGGAATGTCTATTAGTTGTTTGGAGGTGTCATTAACTGTGTATTGGGTGGTACATCAAGGGAATAATTTGGTAACTCAGTGTGTATAAAAGGAGGAGGTTTTTGGGTTGTGTTTCTACATTCTTTATCATTACAATTTACCCCATATAACTAAATCAATTACAATACATATCAATTAGTACTTTTATAAGACTTTTGAATAGTATCTGAACTATTCCAATCTTTTTTCTACCAACTAAAAAGATTTTAAGCCACATATAAAAATAGTGAGAATTATATTACTGAGACCTTTATTTTGGATTATATTTTACTATTTGTTGGATTTATACTACAGTATTCATATAGGACCATTAAAATCTTCTAGACAACTGACTATTCAAGCTAGTTAACTTCTTTGTACTTGACCTCAGCCTGACACCCTGCTTCACCAATGAAGAGGAAAGACATTGAAGATAATATTAAGATGTTATTAAAAATGAACATTCTTGAAAAGGTTTAAACGACACCAAAATGTTGTGTAATATCACAAGTGCTAATTTCTTATGAACAAGATAAAGCATGACTGTGCGGTGATTATAGAGCATTAAATACATTTACAGTAGATGTTATTTATCCCTTGCCAAGGATTGCCTCTATACATTCTACCCTTAAAGGTGCTAAGTATATAAGTTGCTTAGATGGAAATAAAGGGTACCATCAAATTCCTGTTGAAAAGAGTTCACAGAACTTTTTGTTGATAACATCACACATGGGAGTTTATAAATATGTCAGGATGCTATTTGGACCAAAAAATGCTCCATCAGTATTTCAGAAGTTAATGGATATAACATTACATAATGAAATGATTGAGGGATGGCTAATGGTATACATTGATGACATCATAGTGTTCTCTAAGACATATGATGAACACTTAATCCATTTAAAGAAGGTATTTCAGAAAATGGATGAAACAAGAATGACTCTTACATTGAAAAAATGTAAATTTGGGTTTGATTCATTAAAAGTGCTTGGTCATATTGTATCTGGCTTACAAATATGTGTAGACCAAAATAAGGTGGCTGCAATAAAGAATATTGGAATTCCTCAAAATTTAAAGGATTTACAATCTTTTCTTGGTATGTGTGGTTATTATACACAATATATAAAAAACTACCAATTAATTGCTGCACCATTGACCACACTGATAAAGAAATATGAAGCTTTTATTTGGAATAATGAAAGACAACAGGCTTTTGATAAGTTGAAAGAATGTTTAATGACAGCTCCTATCTTGGGATTTCCAGATTTCCAATTGCCTTTTGTGTTTTATACAGATGCAAGTTTTATCGATCTGGGTGCTGCTTTGCATCAAAAACAACTTATTGAAGTAAAAAGGTCAGAAGTAGTAACTTGCTATATTTCACGTACTCTAAGAAGTAATGAATTGAAATAGGGTGCTACTCAACTTGAATGTTTGGAAGTAGTATGGGCTCTTGAGAAGCTACATTATTACCTTGAAGACCAAAAATTTGAGTTAATAGCTGACTGTAGTGCAGTTAAGTCACTCTTAAACATGAAAACTCCTAATAGACACATTTTTTGATGGCAATTAGCTGTACAAGAATACAGAGGACAGATGACTATTACACAAAGAGCAGGAACCTTACACTCTATTGTAGATTTGTTATCTAGGGTACCTCTGTCTAATAATGATGATAATCCTGCTTATGTTCCTGAGTCAGAGATTATTAACATTTATGGCATTTATATTGTAGATCTTGAGGATGAATTTATGCAATCAATTCTTGACATGTAGGCTTCAGATCCAGACTTGAGTAAACTCACTACAATATTAAATGATCCATCTAATGCTTCAATGAATGTTTTAATAAAAACATAACCAAATAAGTATAAAGAGGCATTAGAAAAAGGATAATTTTCCATTGAGGATGGTTTTATATATTACAAGAAAAAATTAAGTAATGTAGTTGTAATTTCCCCTTCAATGAAGGAGTTAAGGTTAAGTATATGACATAATGATATCTTAGCAGCTCATTTTGACTACCATAAAACATTAACCAGAGTAAAAAACACAGCTTGGTGGATTAACATGTCTGAGGATTTTCAAAAATATGTTGAGAAATGTGATTCTTGTCAAAAATCTAAAAGATTAACAGGAAAAAGAGCTGATTTATTACAAAAAATTGAGCAAACAAAAGCTCCATGGTAAATAATTAACATGGACTTTGTAACAGGTTTGTCGATAGCAGGGCATAATAGTTATAACTCCTTCTGGGAAATTGTAGATAGATTTACAAAGATGTGTAAATTTATTCCTACCCACAAAGAGGTTGCTGCAAAGGACTTAGCTTTTTATGGTGGACACAATCGTTAAATATAGCAGGTTTTCCTAAAGCAATAGTCTCAGACAGAGATCCTAAATTTACTTCTGAGTTCTGGACATCACTTATGGATGTTTCAGGGTGACAATTAAAACTTTCTACAGCACACTATCCACAAACTGATGGGCTAGCACAAAGAATGATACAAACTTTAGATGATATTATAAGAAGATATTGTGCTTTTGGTCTTAACTTTAAAGACAATGACAAATTCATGCATGATTGGGTAACCCTTATCCCAGGTTTAGAATTTGCATACAATAGTACAGTACATTCTGTCACTGGCAAAAAGCCATTTGTGTCAGTATAGTCTAGTATATAAGTATGATATAATAGTATTTATTTATAGTCCTACTACTTATTGATAAGTTATTTAGTGATTAAACCTCAGGGGAAGACTAATAAAATAGTTATACTCAAATAAAACTCACAATACTTGGATTTTAAAGTGTGCTAATGGTGGAAAAAAGATAAATAGAATATAGTTATAGCTTATATAATGATAATATCAACTTATAAAAGGCTTTATAATATATTTCTAAATGTTAATAATTGTATTGAAGTGTTTTATTGAATTTTAGTAGGTAATTGATGATAAATAACTGTCAAAATCCCTCCTTACTTATACCCAAATCCCCTGGAGTGCACAGACCTTCAATCCAGATGATGTCACTGCTATCCCCGACAATTACAGCACTGGGAGGGCCCATCACCTCCCCATGGCGTCCACTTCAAGCAGTTTCAACACCCAGACCTCCAGTAAGAACCCTCCATCACAATTAATGATAACACAGATCTATACCACAAATAGAAAATCCAGATAAAAGCGGATACCATAAAGAAACAGGTAAAATAAGCAATCAAAAAGAGATTTAATGAAACCCAAAGCATATAAAAGAAACAAATGAAATGTCCAAGCCCCCAAAAACATCCCCAAGCATCCATGTTAACCCAGCAATGACCTCTCAACCCATAAATCCATGAATATTCATCCAAGGAAGCAGATTAAGTTGTCCAGACTGAGTGTATGTGCCTGAAATAGATGTTTATGCTTCTGTAGGCGTTGTGAGTCCACTGGATACGTCCATATGACCTAAAATAAGCAGAAAAAACAAAGTTTATAGGCTATTAAGGGGCTAAAACCCACTTATATACCTAAATATACATAATATACTGCATATTTCACTGAATATGAGATTTATGTATACATATAAGCTTATGTATGTCAATAATTACTTCATATCACTTAAGATAAATATATTATGACTCCATTAACACCTTAATAAGTATTATTAGGCTATGGATAAGCTATTTAAACTACTATAATTTATATAATAGAGTAATAATTATATATATATGTAATATAATCATATATATTATTATTATAACCTTATTTTTAAGATATAAGCTTAATTTACTTAAGTTTATCTTATTTTAAGTATAAGAAATACTCAGTCCTAGGGATATCTAGGCTGACAATTTGAGTTATGGTTGGGTATGTACCTAATACCCCTGCTAAAGCTTTTAATAAATTACCTAGATTGGATAACCATCCAGGTACTAAGTCTTTTCTTCAGATGCAAGTATTATGCAGAAAACATGCTCAAGAATGTATAAATAAGGTGTTTTAGTATGAGAAGAAAAGATGGGATAAAGCCCATAAAGAACAAATTTTCAAAGAGGGTGATGAAGTCCTTATTTCTAAACTACATTTCAATTTAAATGGTAATGTTAAATTGAAGGATCCATTAATTGGACCATCTGTAGATAAAAAGATGGTTGGTAACAATGCTGTTGAGGTTATTCTATATGCACCATATGATAGAAAACATCCAGTATGTCCTATTTCTCTTAAAAAACCATACCATTCTAATGATACTTCTATATTTCCATGAAGATCAGGAAGGCATAAACAGAAACCTGAAGAAATAGTTGAGAAGTCAGAAATTGAAAAGATACTTAAAAATAGACACCTTACTAAAGAAAAGGGAGTTACGTATCTATTAAGATTTAAAAATGAATCGAGTGAATATGACCAGTGGATTCCAGAAAATGAAATCTCTGATCTTAGAGACCTCTTGAAAAAATTTAAATCAAAATAATACTGTTTATTCAGTATATGTATTATAGAAAACTTAAAAACGTTTCTATTCACTCCTTACTATTAATTAAAATGTCTTAACATTTTTTTATGGTTTTTTTTGGGTGAGGGAGTGTCAGCCTAGGTATCTCCAGGGCTGAGTAAGTCTTATGTTTAAAATAAGATAATCTTAAATTCATTAAGCTTATATCTTAAAAATAAGGTTAAAACACTTACATATGTCGGGTGGTCCTTCAGGTCTAGACGAGCTTTCAAGGAGTTCCAAGGATGGCAACAGTGGATTTCAAAGGATAAAAAATTTGTTATGTACTTCTTTTATCTTTTTAAAGATTTTTACTCAAATAATAATAAGAGGTAAGGAGATAATTTCTATTTTATTTAAAAGTTTTAGAATTACGGCTTAATGTAGCTACTAAAATAATAATAAATAGTCTTGTATGTAGTTATATTAAAATAATTAAATAAGTAAGGAATGAATTTTAAAAGCACAAAAGTGAGGGCCTTTTATAGGCAAAACATGAGGGAAATAAAGGCACAGAATTTACACCATCTACTGTAAGAATGTGAGAAAGAAGATGACTAAAAGGAGTATATATATGACATAAGAAAAGTAAATTAATTGGTTCATCAACAAGGGCATCAATTTTATTGGTAATAATGTATGAGTTCCCTTGGACTGTCACAATTAATTACAACACCTTTAAGTTAATTATATTGATTTCACGAAATTCCAGATCTCTCAATGAAGTAATATAATAATTTTAAGTTTTTTTTATTATAATTTTATTATTAATTTTTATTCCCAATCAACTGCACGATTGAGCACGGTGTTAGGGAGTAAAAATGTATGGGACACTTACTTAAATTAATTATTTACACTACTTAATATAATTAGCTTAGTTAGTTGTAAGTAATATATAAGTAATTGTTAAATAATTAATTATTTTACCAGGTAAGTCTAGTAGCCTGGCTGACACTTCCTCACTCTAAAAAAACAATAAAAAAAAATGCTATTATTTTTTCTTTTTATACTTTTTTAGTAGAGTAGGAAGATTAGATATCTCCTTCCCAGGTATCCAAGAATCATATTCAGATGATTTATTCTTGAATCTCAATAAGTATTCTGTACCTTTTTCAGAAGTGACTACTCTGTCATTCAGAATATTTTCAATTTCTGCTGTTTCAGTGATTTCATTTGGGGTTTTCTTTGGTCTTTCCCTCCTTTTTGGAAATAAATCACTATTGGATGTGTAAGGTTTCAGAAGAGATATTGGAAAAACAGGATGTTTTCTACCATATGGAGAATAAAAAATAACCTCAACTGCATTGTCTCCAATCATTCTTCTGACAACAAATGGACCAACTAATGGATCTTTCAATTTTTTATTACCTTGTAAGTTGAAGTGGACTGTAGAAATCAACACTTCATCACCCTTTTTAAAAGTGTATTCTTTATGGGATTTGTCCCATCTCTTCTTCTCATATTCAAATGATTTTTCAATACATTTTTGAGCATGATTTCTGCAAAGTTGTTGCATTTGAAGAAAAGATTTTACACCAGTATGTATATCCAATTTAGGTATTTTGTTATTGAGATTTTTGGCAGCAGTATTTAGAACATATCCAAGCCAGAGCTCAAAAGGCTTTCTTTGTCTAACAAAATGAACAGTGCTCTTATAAGAAAATTATAACCCAGGAAGTAAGGTAGCCCAATCATGAGTGAATCTGTCATTATCTTTATACTCAAGGCCAAAGGCACAGTACCTTATTATCATGTCCTCTAGAGTCTGAATCTGTCAGGCTAAGGTCAAGTACAAGGACGTGAACTAGCTTGAATAGTCAGTTGTCTAGAAGATTTTAATGGTCCTATATGAATACTGTAGTTCTAATCCACTAAGTTGTAAAATATAATCAAATATAAAGGTCTCAGTAATATAATTCTCACTATTCTTATATATGGCTTACAATCTTTATAGTTGGTAGAAAAATAGATTATATAAATTCAGATACTATTCAAAAGTCTTATAAAAGTACTAATTGATATGTATTGTAATTGGTTTGGTTATATTGGTTAAATTGTAATGATAAAGAATGAAGAAATACAACCCAAAAACCTCCTCCTTTTATACACACTGAGTTCCCCAATGATTCCCTTGATGTACCACCCAATACACAGTTAATCACGCCTCTAAACAGCTAATAGACATTCCCATCAACATTCCCAGTGACCCATGACATAATCAGAAGAGTAATAACCGCCAAAATCCTGAAATAATAAGGGAAATCCATCAAAATTAAAGAAAAAGACAAAAAGAGAGTATATGCGTATAAAACAATAATATTAAGGACTAAAGGAGACTTTTTAAGGTTAATAATAGCTTAATAATAAGGGGGATTGACTGTAGAAATAATGGGGCTAATCCTGACATTATACTACGTGAAATTCCCATTCAAAAATAACCAAAATTGACTGAGAAACCACCCAAAAACTTAAAAAAGAGCGTGAGATGTGGGGTAACTACATGCAGTTCTTGGCAGGCGCTTGCACGGGTAAATCCTTGACTAAAATTAGGCGAATTTAAGCGTGGTGATGAAATAAAGTGCCAAGAGTGAGGTTATTAATGAAATTAGTGCATATAAACAGGGTCAATGCATTATTAATTAAGCTAGGACACTAAATAAGCGCCTGTCGCCTATTTTAGTGTGTTTCCCCACAGTGGGCGTAGAATGTGGGGTAATTATAGTGTGAAAAAGCTAACTTTGCTAAAAATGAAGCTATTCACACGGGAAAAAAGCAGGCAGTATGTGGCCAGTACACAGAAGCCATTTCTGGCATAAAAAACACCAAATTTGAAAAGTGTTATTTTTATGCATTTAAATAGCCAAATCAATAGTTCTTAATGAGCCCAATTGATCTGTCAAAGCGCAATTTTGATATTCTCAATTTTATAGTGCATATAGTCAACTTTTAAGTGAAATAAAGCGCATTTCTTGTTTTTTGCATAAAACAATGAATATAACAGCTTTAAGTGTACTTAAAAATTATGTAGCCTTATACTTAAGGCTCTTAAGATTACCCTAACATACTCCAACTTAATATTAAGTACATAAGACCTATAAAAGGTGGATATATGCGTGTATATAAGGTGTTATAATGGCATTTTTTGTGTATTATCATAATTTTACTTATGTATACTATTTGTGTACTCTCATTTATTATTCCCATGTATGGTTCATGTGTTTAACATAACTTATAGTTACTTTTTACTCAGTCCTGGAGATATACAGGCTGACACTCGCCCACCCAAAAAAAACAATAAAAAAAATGATAAGTTATACATTTTATTTTATTTAATTTGTAATTTTCAGGTATTCAGAATAAATCTGTAGCATTAAAGATTCAACTTTAAAGAAATAAAACATAATAAAATATTATGAGTACTGGTTTTTTAACCCCTCAGCTGGTTGAACAGAAATTTATTTCTGTTTAAATTTCTTAAGAAGGGTGGATAAATTAGAAATTTCTTTTTCAGGTATCCATTTATCAAATTCATTTGATTTCCCTTTAAATCTTAGTAAATACTCAGTTCCTTTTTCTTTAGTAAGGATTCTTTTCTTGAGTATTTTTTCAATCTCTGCTTTTTCCACAATTTCTTCAGGTTGCTTTTTAGGCCTTCCCCTTCTTTTTGGAAATAAGTCAGGATCATTTGCATGGTAAGGTTTCAATAATGAGATAGCGAAAACTGGATGTTTCCTATCATATGGAGCATATAATATTACTTCCACTGCATTATTCCCAACCATTTTATTTACTACAAAAGGTCCTACAAAGGGATCCTTTAATTTAACATTACCTTGTAAGTTTAAATGTAGTGTTGATATGAGGACTTCATCTCCCTTTTTAAATTTAAATTCTTTATGAGATTTGTCCCACCTTTTCTTTTCATATTCAAATGCTTTTTAGATGCATTCTTCTGCATGCTTTCTACACATTTGTTGCATATGAATAAAGGATTTAGTGCCAGGGTGTATATCCAACCTTGGTAGTTTATTTAAAAGATTTACTGGGGTATTTGGTACATATCCCAGCCAGAGTTCAAATGGTTTCTTCTCTGTTACAGAATGAGTTGTGCTGTTATAAGCAAATTCAAGGCCAGGAATTAATGTTACCCAGTCATGTGTGAATTTCTCATTGTCTTTGTATTCTAATCCAAAGGCACAATATCTTCTGATCATGTCTTCTAGAGTTTGTATCATCCTCTCAGCCAGCCCATCAGTTTGTGGATGGTGTGCTGTAGACAATTTTAATTGACAACCTGATACTTCCATCAAAGATGTTCAGAACTCTGAAGTAAATTTAGGATCTCTGTCAGAGATTATGGCTTTGGGGAACCCAGCAGTATTCATCATCTGAGTCCACCATAGTAACACCAAGTCTTTAGCAGATACCTCTTTATGGGTAGGGATAAACTTACACATTTTTGTTAATCTATCCACTATTACCCAGCAAGAATTGAAACTTTCTTTTCCTGCTAATGGCAAGCCAGTTACAAAATCCATGTTTATAATTTCCCATGGAGCTTTTGGCTGCTCTATTTGTTGTAACAACCCAGCTCTCTTCCCAGTTAATCTTTTAGATTTCTGACAAGAGTCACATGTTTCAATGTATTTTTGTACATCCTCTTTCATGTTTATCCACCAGGCTGTATTTTTAACTCTGGTTAATGTTTTGTTAAAGTCAAAATGACCAGCTAAGATGTCATCATGACAAGTACTCAACATTAACTCTTTCATAGAAGGTGGTATTACTATTACATTGCTTAACTTTTTCCTGTAATATATATATCCATCTTCAATTGATAGTTTACCTTTTTCCAACACATTTTTATACTTTGGAGGCAAGGTTTTAATTAATGCACTCATGGAGGCATTTGTTGGATCATTAAGAATGGTAGATAGTTTAGACAAATCTTTATCAGATGAATAATTTTCCAATATAGTTTGCATAAACTCTTCTTCTAAATCCACTATATAAATCCCAAATATATGTATAACCTCATTTTCAGGCACATAAGCTGGGTTGTCAGCATCATTTGGCAAAGGACTTCTGGATAATAAATCCACATTTGAATGCAATGTTCCTGCTCTGTGAGTGATTGTCATTCTTCCTCTGTACTCTTGTACAGCTAGTTGCCATCTAAACATGTGCCTATTAGGTGTTTTCATGTTTAGTAATGATTTTACTGCACTGCAATCTGTTATAAGTTCAAACTTCTGGTCTTCCAGATAGTAATGAAGTTTCTCCAAAGCCCACACCACGGCTAAACATTCTAGCTGTGTGGCACCATACCTTAATTCTGTTTTTCTTAAGGTTCTGGATATATAACAGATAACTACTTCAGATAATTTTCCATTTATTATCTGTTTCTGCTGTAAAGCAGCACCCAAACCTATGAAACTTGCATCAGTGTACAAGATAAAAGGTAGGGTGAAATCTGACAGTCCTAATATTGGAGCTGACATTAAACATTCCTTTAATTTATTAAAGGCATGTTGTCTTTCATTATTCCAAATGAAAGCTTCATTCTTCCTGATTAATGTTGTTAAAGGGGCTGCAATGGATTGGTAATTTTTAATATATTGTCTATAATATCCACACATACCCAAAAAACTTTGAACCTCTTTTACATTTTTAGGTATCCCAATGTTTTTAATTGCTGCCACTTTATTCTGGTCAACACAAATTTGTAATCCAGATACAACATGTCCAAGTACTTTCAAGGATTGAAATCCAAACTTACATTTCTTTAATGCAATAGTCATATTAATTTCATCCATTTTTTGAAAGACTCTTTTCAGGTGATTTAAATGTTCATCATATGTTTTTGAAAACACTATGATGTCATCAATATAGACCAATAACCATCCTTCAACCATTTCCTGATGAAAAACACTATCCATCAATTTTTGGAAGACTGAAGGGGCATTCTTTGGGCCAAATGGCATTCTCACATACTTATATATACCCATATGTGTGGTTATTAATAAGTAATTTTGAGAATTTCTTTCCACAGGAATCTGGTGGTAACCCTTGTTCCCATCCAGACAGGAAATATATTTTGCTCCTTGTAAGGTAGCATGGATAGAAGCTATCCTTGGTAGAGGGTAAATATCATCTACTGTATATGTATTCAGAGCTCTATAATCACCGCATAATCTTGCCTTATCTTTTTCATAAGAGATTAATACTGGTGAAATGACACAATACTTAGGTGTTGTGTCCACTTTTTCAACAATACCCATTTCCAACAACAATTTTATATTGTCTTCAATATCTTTCCTTTTTGCAGGAGATGCAGGGTAAGGTTTCTTTTTTAAACTGCCAGGAATATTATCCAGATCACAGCTTAAAGAGATTTTCATCTCATGGTCTTTGACCAATCCTAGTTCATTTGAGCCATGAGCAAATGCCATAGGATATGATTTAATCAATCTCAAAATATCTTCTTGTTCAATTTTTGAGAGTTTAGGACTGAAAGAGGCCTTTTGGATTTCATTCTCCAATTCACTCACTTCATTGGTGGTTCTTCCACCTTGCAGTTGTTCTTCTCTAGGAGAAATGGCATATACTGAATTTTCAGAACATATTTTGAATTTCCTTTTACCATTCACCCCTATGGTGAAACAACTGTTTGCAGGATCTAGTTTAATGCCAAATTTTGTCAATAAATCATTGCCAATAATAAACCAATCACTACAATTATTATTATCCATTACTACAAATTCACAAACTGCTCTAACATATCCATTATTATATTTAAAGAATACAGCAGTTTTGTATTTTCCAATTGGATTTAATACTGAACCAAAACCCCTCCAGTTCTTTGTCTGAACAGGTTCTAGTTTTTCCTGGTACTTACTATCAAGTTTCATTAATGCATTAAGTGAAACTACACTACCTGCAGCCCCAGTGTCAAGAATGGCATTCATTTCTTTTCCACATATGATAATAGGTGCTCTGATAGGTGTTATTTTGTAAGTATCATGAGATACATCTTTAATTATTTCAGCTTCCTATATAGAAGTTAAAGATGTGTCTGGATGAGGTATAGCATCATTCAGGAACATTATATCCTGTTCTAATACAAATATCTCATTTTCATCATCACTGTAAGATATGTTACTCTTGCAATCCTCACTGGATTCCACATTCTCATCTTCATGATTACTAGGTTCAGAATTCTGTGAGGTTTCAATAACATTTATTCTTTTCTTACACGTGTGACCTTTAACCCAAGGTTCATTAAATTTGTAACAAGTGTTATTTTCTTGTCTCTTAGGGACAAGGGGAGCTGAAGGTTTTTTCTTTTCCACTGGTAACTTACTTGTAGTAGGTTTTACCACGTCAACACTTTGTCTGTAATTACTATACTTGGTTTCATATTTGTGGTTTAATAATATCTCATTGCATATATTAATGAATCCAGAGGTGTCTCTGACAGTTTCAGTTCTAGCAACAATAATGTCTCTAACTGATATAGGCAATTTGTATATTATTTTTTCTTTCCACTCTTCATAATCCATTTTTGGATCCATAGCTTTCATGATTTTTATTAAATTCATTAAGAAGACCATGGGTTTATCTCCAGCATTTGGATTATATCTGGCCCTTTCATACAGTCTTTGTTGAGTGATTCTAAATTTTGGGCCACCAAATTGCCTTTCAATTAGTGCCTTCCATTCATTCCAGGAGTAATTGATTCCCTCACTCAATACAGATTCAAACCATAATAAGGCCACATCTGTAAATAAAGATATTAACTTTGAAGTAATTTCTTCATCAGGTAATTTATATGAAAATTTTAAGTTATCAATTCTTTGTATGAATTGTTGCCAATCAGATTTTGAATCCCCGTCAAAAGAAGGGTACTGATCTAACTTAGGCCAGTTTTTTTGGCCAGTTTTAGCTTCCCTAACCTGAGGAATATTGAGTAATTCACTCACTTTAGAAAGATGATCATTAATTTCATCTTTTACTGATTTTATATTCTCAGAGCCCATGACACTATGTTCATGTTCCATCATTGGTTTATCATCAGAGTGTTTCATAAAAACTGGTACTGTTTCTACATAAGAGGTATTATCCTTTATTGTTTCAGTATTTTTCAAAACGTTAGCTACTTCAATTTCTACTCTTTGTAACCTATCCTTTATTACAGGTACATGAGTTAAAGTATCATTTACATTTGAAAAAGACAATTTTACACGTCCCTCTATGGTAGCCATAATATTCTGAGAGTGTTCTAATTTACTTTCTAAATTTCTAATCTCAGAGTTTAATCTTTTATTCTCATTGATCAATTCATTATTTGAATTTTCAATAATTTTTAATTTATTGGCTGTGGTACTCAATGACTGTGTTAGTTGTAATAATACATTTTCTGTATTAATGTTTGACTCTTTTGAGAACTCTTCCAATTTTTCAATTCTCAATAATAATTTACTTATTATTTTTGATTCCATTGGATTCTCTTTTAAAAAATATTCTATTTTTTCTGTGTCCAATTCAGAAGACTCATTATCAGGGTCAAGATTTAATTCATTTGATTCCATTTTTATATTAATAGTATTTTCCTGGTGATCAATAAAACTATTTACATTGTCCTCATGTAAAGACAAGTTTAACATATTCTGTTCAAATGAATAATCCTTTAAATCCTTATCAATAATATCCAATATTTCCTTATCAATCTCATTACCTATAAGTAATTTATTTTCAGGTTGATATAATTGATCATAAGAAGTTGGATGACTTACCAAGGTCTTATCCCAATTCCCCTGCCTCTCCTTGCCTTTCCCCTGTAAGGGTGACTGCTGGAGCCCTGCTGTTGAGGATTGTTGTAGTTTTGGGCGTACCAATCCCATTTCCATTTGCTTACAGTAATTTTTTGGTCCTCCTCTTGGGCTGGAGGTGTTGCTATGGAATTGTTGGGTGCCACTGTTGGTGGTTGAGTCTTTATGTCCACTAGAGCTTGGTTGACTTCTATGAAACCTTGAGCTGCTCTTTTTTCCAGATGTTGATCTGGTCCACTATATTGTTGACTCTTATTGTCAAGGTGTTCAGTAGGGTGGATAGGGAGTGAACTTGTTCTTGTAAAGTATTTTTTGTATTCTTTATTGAAACCTGCTTTAAAAGCTTTTCCCTTTCCTCCAGAGACATTGACGGAGTGTTGTTGATTATGGGAGAGTCCTGGCCCTCCATTTGAATGTCCTGTAACAGGTCTTTCAGCTCTAGGTCTTAAGTTATAAGGTTTTACCTTATTACTTACAATGTCATTGTTGTCACACATTTTTACGTGGAATTTAAAGAATTGAAAGTTTAGATATGAAAACTTCAAAAAGGAGTTTTATCAGTATTTACCAATACCACTGAAGACAATTTTATTGCTTACTTATTGGTATGAAGTGGATATTTAAGTGCCAAAAGTCAAATATGCTTTTATGTGGTCACTTGATTTAACTGGTCTACAATATGTAGCCGTGTTTTTATATTCAAAAGAAAACAACTGTCAGTATGATTCTTTCTCAATATTTAATGAATTTTACAAACCAATAAAAGAAAAGATTAAGAGTCCTGTTAAAAGAAAACAATTAATCAGTTTAATTGGTTTATTATCTGCAAAGATCACAAATTTAATTGGTCTATTGACAGACTCCCACTAAGAACAATTATATGTTAAATTAGTGGTAAAAATTTTATCTGCAAAGATCTCAAATTTAATTGGTCTATTGACAGACCCACTAATAACAATTATAAGTTAAATTAGTGGTAAAATTGTTGATTCAATATCACAATTTTATAATATAACAGGGCTTCTTTTTCTGAAATCACTATATAAGTGACCCCAACCTGTTGTAATTATCCAAATATTTCTATAGGGATATTATTTACGTGCACCTTCTTTTGAAAATTTCACTTACAGGATTATAACAGAATTCTTGAGGAAAGGTCCCCAATTGTCAGGCTAAGGTCAAGTACAAGGACGTGAACTAGCTTGAATAGTCAGTTGTCTAGAAGATTTTAATGGTCCTATATGAATACTGTAGTTCTAATCCACTAAGTTGTTAAATATAATCAAATATAAAGGTTTCAGTAATATAACTCTCACTATTCTTATATATGGCTTACAATCTTTATAGTTGGTAGAAAAATAGATTGTATAAATTCAGATACTATTCAAAAGTCTTATAAAAGTACTAATTGATATGTATTGTAATTGGTTTGGTTATATTGATTAAATTGTAATGATAAAGAATGAAGAAATACAACCCAAAAACCTCCTCCTTTTATACACACTGAGTTCCCCAATGATTCCCTTGATGTACCACCCAATACACAGTTAATCACGCCTCTAAACAGCTAATAGACATTCCCATCAACATTCCCAGTGACCCATGACATAATTAGAAGAGTAATAACCGCCAAAATCCTGAAATAATAAGGGAAATCCATCAAAATTAAAGAAAAAGACAAAAAGAGAGTATATGCGTATAAAACAATAATATTAAGGACTAAAGGAGACTTTTTAAGGTTAATAATAGCTTAATAATAAGGGGGATTGACTGTAGAAATAATGGGGCTAATCCTGACATTATACTACGTGAAATTCCCATTCAAAAATAACCAAAATTGACTGAGAAACCACCCAAAAACTTAAAAAAGAGCGTGAGATGTGGGGTAACTACATGCAGTTCTTGGCAGGCGCTTGCACGGGTAAATCCTTGACTAAAATTAGGCGAATTTAAGCGTGGTGATGAAATAAAGTGCCAAGAGTGAGGTTATTAATGAAATTAGTGCATATAAACAGGGTCAATGCATTATTAATTAAGCTAGGACACTAAATAAGCGCCTGTCGCCTATTTTAGTGTGTTTCCCCACAGTGGGCGTAGAATGTGGGGTAATTATAGTGTGAAAAAGCTAACTTTGCTAAAAATGAAGCTATTCACACGGGAAAAAAGCAGGCAGTATGTGGCCAGTACACAGAAGCCATTTCTGGCATAAAAAACACCAAATTTGAAAAGTGTTATTTTTATGCATTTAAATAGCCAAATCAATAGTTCTAAATGAGCCCAATTGATCTGTCAAAGCGCAATTTTGATATTCTCAATTTTATAGCGCATATAGTCAACTTTTAAGTGAAATAAAGCGCATTTCTTGTTTTTTGCATAAAACAATGAATATAACAGCTTTAAGTGTACTTAAAAATTATGTAGCCTTATACTTAAGGTTCTTAAGATTACCCTAACATACTCCAACTTAATATTAAGTACATAAGACCTATAAAAGGTGGATATATGCGTGTATATAAGGTGTTATAATGGCATTTTTTGTGTATTATCATAATTTTACTTATGTATACTATTTGTGTACTCTCATTTATTATTCCCATGTATAGTTCATGTGTTTAACATAACTTATAGTTACTTTTTACTCAGTCCTGGAGATATACAGGCTGACAGAATCATTCTTTCAGCTAATCCATCAGTCTGAGGGTGATGGGAAGCAGAAAGTTTCAGATCACCACCACAAACATCCATCAGAGACATCCAAAATTCAGAAGTAAATTTAGGGTCTCTGTCAGAGATTATGACTTTAGGAAAACCAGCAGTATTAAATATATGAGACCACCATAAGAAAGCTAATTCTTTAGTGGAAACATTCTTGTGAGTAGGGATAAATTTACACATTTTTGTCAATCTGTCCACAATAACCCAACAAGAGTTATAACTGTCTTTTCCAGCAATAGGTAATCCTGTTACAAAATCCATGTTTATTATCTGCCATGGTGAATCAGGAGGTTCAATATGTTGCATTAATCCAGCTCTTTTACCAGTCAATCTTTTTGATTTTTGGCAAGAATCACAAGATTCAACATATAATTTGGTGTCTTCAGCCATATTAACCCACCAAGCAGTGTTTTTAATTCTGATCATTGTTTTTTCAAGATCAAAATTTCCAGCTAATATGTCATCATGACAAATTTTCAAGATGATTTCCTTCATAGAAGGAGGAATGACAATGACATTACTCAACTTTCTTCTATAATATAGATGTCCTTCATAAATTGAAAATTTACCTTTTTCCAAAGCTTTTTGGTACTTTGTCGGAAGGGTTTTATATAATTCTTGTATTGAAGCATTCTGTGGATCATTTAATATGGTGAATAACTTTTTTAAGTCAGTGTCCTTATCATATGAATCCAGAATAAGCTGTAATAGCTCTTCCTACATACCAACCACATATATCCCATGAATATGAATAATTTCATCCTCAGGATCATAAGCAGGATTAGAGTCATCATTTGGTAAAGGTAAACTTGATAACATATCCACATTTGAGTGAACAACACCAGCCCTATGAATAAATGTCATTCACCCTCTGTATTCTTGAACAGCTAACTGCCATCTGAAAATATGTCTGTTAGGTTTTTTCAAGTTTAAAAGGGATTTAACTGCACTGCAGTCAGTAACAAGTTCAAATTTCCGGTCATCTAGGTAATAATGTAGCTTTTCTACAGCCCACACTACCGCTAAACATTCAAGCTGATTGGCACCATATTTCAATTCACTATTTCTCAAGGTTCTTGAAATATAACACATTACTACTCCTGATAATTTATCATTCATCACTTGTTTTTGATGGAGGGCAGCACCCAGACCAATAAAACTGGCATCAGTATATAAAAAAAATGGTTGATTAAAGTCAGGTAAAGCAATAATAGGAGCTGACATCAAACAATGTTTCATAGTGTCAAAGGATCTTTGTCTTTCACTGTTCCAGACAAAAGCAACATCATCTCTAGTTAATTGGGTAAGGGGTAAAGCTATGACTTGGTAATTTTTAATATACTGTCTATAGTATCCACACATTCCCAAAAAACTCTGTAGCTCTCTGACTGTAGTAGGAACCTTCACCTGTTGTATGGCTGCCACTTTATTTTGGTCAACACATATCTGTAAGCCTGAAACAACATGACCAAGAACTTTTAAAGAATGGAGACCAAATTTACATTTCTTCAAAGCAAGTGTCATATTTATCTCATCCATTTTTTGGAACACTTTACACAGGTGGTTGGGATGGTCCTCAAATGTTTTTGAGAATATAATGATATCATCAATATAAACCATCAGCCATCCTTCAATTATCTCCTGATGGAATGTGCTATCCATGACTTTTTGAAAAACTGAAGAGGCTTTTTTAGGGCCAAATGGCATCCTAACATACTTATAAATAACCATATGAGTAGCAAATATTAGAAAATTCTGAGAATTTTTCTCAACAGGTACCTGGTGATATCCTTTATTACCATCCAAACAGCTGATATATTTAGCACCCTGTAAGGTAGCATGTATAGAGCTAATTCTAGGCAAAGGATAGATATCATCAAAAGTATAAGTATTTAGTGCTCTATAATCACTACATAACCTGGCTTTATCTTTCTCATAAGAAATTAGGACAGGTGAGATAACACAATATTTAGGTGTTTCAACTACCTTTTCAATAATATTCATTTTTAAAAGGGTAGAGATATTGTCTTCAATATCTTTTCTCTTTGTGGGAGAAGCAGGATAAGGCTTCTTCTTTAAATTAGGTTGTATATCAGTTAATGAACAAGACATTGAGAGTTTAATTTCTTCTTTAATTAATCCCAGTTCATTTGACCCATGAGCAAAGGCCATAGGAAAAGATTTTATCAAGTTAATGATGGAATCTTTACCCTCACCAGAAAGTTGTTCTCCAAAAGAGGCATTGTCAATTTCAGACATAAGAGCATGCATTTCTTTTGTAGATCTTCCTTTATATTGATTCACAGAATTACATTGTTCAATTCTGGTTTTAATAATTTTTTGGGGGAGGAAAACTTAAATTTTCTCTTCCCATTTATCCCCATTGTGAAGCATTGGTTTGAAGGATCTAATTTTATGCCATATTTGGTTAAAATGTCATTACCTATGATAAACCAACAGCTTAAATTATTATTTTTCATGACAAAAAAATCACAAATAGCTCTTACAAAACCATGGTTATATTTAAAAAATACTTTGGCCTTGTATTTACCAGTGGGAGACAAAGCAAAGCCATAACCTCTCCAATTTTCAGAAGTGATAGGCATCAGTTTTGATTTATAGTCTTGATCCACTGAACAAGTTCTTTTTCAGATACTACACTTCCTCCAGCTCCAGAATCCAGAAAAAGTTCCATGCTGGTTCCATTGATCAAGACTGGTGCTTTGAGAGGGGCAATTACAATTGAGCTATCCTCAATGTTCCTTATGATCTCAGCATCCTCAACTGTAGATAAATCATTATTATCAATATGAATAGTATTTAAATAATGAATATCTTCTTGCAGCATCAAGATTTCTTGTTGAGATTCATATGAAATATTGCTGGCACAATCACTTGAAGTATCATCCAGTTCTATTGTGTCATCAGCCTTCTCCTCAGTTTGTTCAACAAGATTTATCCTCTTTTCACAAACATGGCCTTTCTACCAAGGCTTGTTGCACTTGAAGCAGGTGTTTGTTGCATACTTCTTTGGTGCAACAGGGGCAGAAGGTTTACCAACCTTTTCCAGAGGTTTCTGTTGGTAAGTGGAGGATTTCTCCAAAGGGGCCATAGGAATGAATCTTCTGGCATCATACTTGTTGTTTAGAAGGATCTCATTGCAAGTATTAATGAAAGAAGAAAGTTCACTGGAGAACTCAGTCCTAGCCACTATCAAGTCTCTCAGAGACATTGGCAATTTATAAAGGATCCTGTCCTTCCATAACTCAAACTCCATATTTGGGTCCATTGCCCTCAAGATTTTTACAAGTTTCATAAAGAAATCAATAGATTTATCAGTGGAAGAGCTATATCTAGCTTCCTCATACTGCCTTTGTTGAGCCATTCTGAACTTGGAGCCACCAAATTGTGCTTTAATCAATTTTTTCAAATCTTCCCATGAGTAGTCATTCCTGTACAGGAGAACAGATTCATACCACATTAGGGCAACATTGGTAAACAAAGAAATTAACTTAGACACAATTTCCTCATCTGGGAGTTTGTAAGAATTTTTTAAGTTATCAATTGTGCAAAAAAATTGCTGCCAATCAGAAAAAGAATCACCATCAAATGTTGGGTACTGGTCCAGTTTTGGCCAATTCTTTTGATTTGAAGGAATCTCCTTAGTACCAGCTTGTTTCTGAGTAAGGAGAAGCTGTAACTTCTCTAATTGTGCAGTAATCTCATTTTTTAATCCCTTTGTTGAAGATACTGGTGCATCATCAATTTTTGATGGAAACTCAGGGGTATCAACATGTATTTCTGGAACTAATTTTCCTTTAGATGAACTAGCCACAGGTAACCTTGGAGCATCCTGTACTATATGTTCCTTTACAGAAATGTCAGAATATTTTTGATCATTAAACAATGAGTTCAACTTCTCCTCAATGGTTGTTAGTCTGGTTTTCACTCTTGAAAGACTAGATAAAATCTCATTGATTGTTGCAAAATATAACTGATTTTTATTTTGAAAAGATGAAAAATGGTCATTCAATCTTTTCAGATTCATCTTATCTATCTCCAGCTCCTGGCAACAGGCAGATACAGTATCTTTCAGTTTAGACAAATCATTTTTGATATTTTTCCATAAAGCAACTTTCTTTTCATGGGTTGCCTTGTAATGAAAAAAATCATCAGAAGCTCTCTGTAATTCACTCCTTAATGCTTGATAACCCTGTTCAGTTAACAAACTATTATATTTATGAGTCAATTGCATGTTGTTCATTGTATGATTTTGTTTAGCAATAATATCCCTCAAATATTCATCATTAATGTTAGCTACATCTGGAGTGTTTCTCAATAAGGAAACAGAGTAACTTTCAAGATTCTCATAAAACTCAGGTTCAAGTGTTTCATCATTGATAGTTATATCAGGATTTATTATTGAAGTAGCAATTAGAACTAAAGGATTAGATTTATTTGAAATTTGAGCAATTTGTCTACTGTTCTCAGTCTCTACAGGTCTCACAGTCTCATCTCCTCTTCCAGAATTACCTGAAGGAACTGAATTAGTTACAAGAAATGGTACTTGAGAATCAATAGAGGGTGTTACCAAGATTTTCTGGGCAAGATCATATTGTTTTTTCTTCTTCTTCCTCCTTGATAGGGATGAGGAGGTGTGGGGTTGACTTAGCTGGGTCTTGATGGACCTGCTTGGGGCAATTGAGTCTGTTGATTTTGAGACAGGTAATCCCACTCAGTGTTCAGCCAATCCCACTGCCACTTGGATACTTCCACTTTCTCTGGCTGCTGGGGAGCCAATTGATGAAGATCCCTGGGGGGAGGAGGTCTCCTCTTCTCTTGAAGAAAAGAATCTATCTTTCATACCTTTTCCTCTAGAGCATCTACTCTTGACCTCAATCTCAAGTTTTCTGTCCTTAATTTTTTTATGTGTGTTGAAAGGTTCTTTAATTGTTGAGGTATTGGCATCTTTTTTATTTTGAAGCCATTTTGAAGTTCTTCTGGGGGGTTTATTACAGGTTTCTGTTCCTGAGTTGGTTCTACCAGAATTTCCACTTCCTCCATCTCTACATCTTGATTGGGAAATGATTGATTAATATGAGATAATTTTCTAGTTAAATGAGAACTCACAGAAGTAGCCTCATCATAATCAATTTAATGCAATTCCACTTCACATGCAGCAGAAACACCTTGATCAGTTATTTCTAAATTTTACTGAAATGAGGGAGGTAGACAATAAGATGAATTAGTTTGTATTTTTACTTTTATTTAAGAGAAAAATAATAAAATAAAATTCTTCAGGATAAAATCAACTAAAATAATAATCAATTTATTAATTCAAAACAATTTAAAACTAGGATTAAAAAATAATCAACTGAAGAATTAAATTTTAAAAAAAATTATTAACAATTTTATGATAATTATTATCAGGATTTTTAGTCAACTGAAAAATAAATAATTAACAGGACTTAATGTCTACTGAAATATTAAATATGAAATTAAAAAAAATTAATTGTCAGGACAATTTGTCAACTGAAACAAATAGAATTTAAATATATCAGGACAAAAGTCAACTGAGAATTATGATGAATAATTTTTTTTAAATGTAATTTATTACCACTAGGACTAAGAACAAAATTGCTCTATCTTTGTCAACTAGGAAAAATAAAATAAATAATAAAAAAATTTAATTCCAATTTACTAGACACCTCCTCCTGTTAAATGAGCGAATTAATGCCACTTACAGAGTGCTGAGTAAAAAGAAAATACGTAGAGAGTGAATAGTGCAAAGTGACCCACAAATAGTAATTTCAATAATTACCACAAAATATAAGACGTTTAGTCAATATATGAGCCTAAGTTTTGGAGTGCGGTTCAATTCCGGTTTGCAACAATATTTTTAGTCACGTGATATATGACGTTTGTCATTTTTGTCGTTCACTTGTCCTTATAGATACCTCAAATGGCAATGGTCCCCACCTTCTCTGGCCTCAAGTAATCAATGCGCCATCGACAATTGGGAAAGGCCTCCAATTTTTGGGTGGTCCTTCAGGTCTAGAAGAGTTTTCAAGGAGTTCCAAGGACGGAAACAGTGGATTTCAAAGGATTCAAAATTTGGTACATATTTCTTTTATCTTTTTAAAGATTTTTACTCAATTAATAATAAGAGGTAAGGGGATTATTTCTATTTTATTTAAAAGTTTTAGAATTACGGCTTAATGTAACTACTAAAATAATAATAAATAGTCTTGTATGTAGTTATAATAAAATAAGTAAATAAGTAAGGAATGAATTTTAAAAGCACAAAAGTGAGGGCCTTTGATAGGCAAAACATGAGGGAAAAAAGGCATGGAATTTACACCATCTACTGTAAGAATGTGAGAAAGAAGATGACTAAAAGGAGTATATATATGAAAAAGAAAAGTAAATTAATTGGTTCATCAACAAGGGCATCAATTTTATTGGTAATAATGTATGAGTTCCCTTGGACTGTCACAATTAATTACAACACCTTTAAGTTAATTATATTGATTTCATGTAATTTCAGATCTATCAATGAAGTAATATAATAATTTTAAGTTTTTTTTATTATAATTTTATTATTAATTTTTATTCCCAATCAACTGCACTATTGAGCACGGTGTTAGGGAGTAAAAATGTAAGGGACACTTACTTAAATTAATTATTTACACTACTTAATATAATTAGCTTGGTTAGTTGTAAGTAATATATAAGTAATTGTTAAATAATTAATTATTAATAAGTATTTTAAAAAAAGGCATGGCTTCACCTCAGTAAAATAATTAAATATTTTACCAGGTAAGTCTAGTAGCCCGGCAGACAATATATATGTTTATAATACATATATATAATTATTACACTATTATATAACTTATAGTAGTTCAAATAGCTTATCCATAGCCTAATAACACTTATTAATGTGTTAATGGAGTCAGAATATATTTATCTTAAGTGATATGAAGTAATTATTGACATACATAAGCTTATATGTATACATAAATCTCATATTCAGTGAAATATGCAGTATATTATGTATATTTAGGTATATAAGTGGGTTTTAGCCCCTTAATAGCCTATAACCTTTGTTTTTTCTGCTTATTTTAGGTCATATGGACGTATCCAGTGGACTCACAATGCCTACAGAAGCATAAACATCTATTTCAGGTGCATACACTCAGTCTGGACAACTTAATCTGCTTCTTTGGATGAATATTTACGGATTAATGGGTTGAGAGGTCATTGCTGGGTTAATATGGATGCTTGGGGATGTTATTGGGGGCTTGGACATTTCATTTGTTTCCTTTATATGCTTTGGGTTTCATTAAATCTCTTTTTGATTGCTTATTTTACCTGTTTCTTTATGGTATCCGCTTTTATCTGGATTTTCTATTTGTGGTATAGATCTGTGTTATCATTAATTGTGATGGAGGGTTCTTACTGGAGGTCTGGGTGTTGAATCTTCTTGAAGTGGACGCCATGGGGAGGTTATGGGCCCTCAAAGTGCTGTAATTGCCGGGGATAGCAGTGACATCATCTGGATTGAAGGTCTGTGCACTCCAGGGGATTTGGGTATAAGTAAGGAGGGATTTTGACAGTTATTTATCATCAATTACCTACTAAAATTCAATAAAACACTTCAATACAATTATTAACATTTAGAAATATATTATAAAGCCTTTTATAAGTTGATATTATCATTATATAAGCTATAACTATATTCTATTTATCTATTTTTTACCATTAGCACGCATTAAAATCCAAGTATTGTGAGTTTTATTTGAGTATAACTATTTTATTAGTCTTCCCCTGAGGTTTAATCACTAAATCATTTATCAATAAGTAGTAGGACCATAAATAAATACTATTATATCATACTTATATTGTCAGCCAGGCTATTCTAGGAGTCCAGTAAATGATATGTAACTTATAAGACCTGAAAGAGGGGGTAAGAATTGTATTTAATGTATATAAATTAATATTTTATTGCATAATACAATTATATAAGTATTTTATAACATATAAGTGTTATATTAATTTTATTGGTTATATAAATTTTTTATACATTTAAATTTAACATAATATATTATATTCTACAAATAATGGCGCATTTTTTATGTATTTAATAATTATAAATTTATATTTAATTAATTAAAAACATATATTA
Organism: Hemileia vastatrix; assembly: GCA_030280995.1. Lineage (NCBI taxonomy): Eukaryota > Fungi > Basidiomycota > Pucciniomycetes > Pucciniales > Zaghouaniaceae > Hemileia > Hemileia vastatrix. The sequence continues at coordinate 14,035,954 of JASXTE010000016.1, forward strand.
TAATTATAAGTGTAAAATTTACTTATAATATAATTAAATTAATTATTTATATTTTTATATTAAATATCATTTTTTATAGTATTAAACAATAAATAATGACGCTTCTTTTGACCTATAATTGTGTCAGGAAAAACTAATTAATACTGAATTGAAATAAATTACATATTTGTTGCGTCAGAATATTTTTGTTTCACTTAAAAATCTTTAAATCAGACTGTACCATCTGTTTTGAATGATTTTTCTCATAGTTCCTATGTCCCAGGCTTGTTTAGTTATTCACTATTTTTACTTACTGATTTGGGAATTAATGGTGGTAAAATTGGATTCTTAATTGGGGTTTTTAATTATTTGTTTCATATTTTTCTCTACATTGTTATGTTTCACTTACTCTTTGATATACTTGTTTTATCCTATTATAATTATTGTATTTACAAATATAGTGGCGCTTCAGAGGACCCATTTCTATAAAAGGGCCTTGGATAATCCCCTGTAGCCTCATCACTTATTATACACTCAACAAATTAAATACACTTTTTATATTACGTTTATATTCTTTTTATTAGTAATAAAATTCTAATTAAAATTCTATATAACAAATTAAAGGTTGCTTTAAGTCTGATAGTGATCATAGTGTCTGCTGCGCATAGTCCTTACATCATAATAATATTATTAATTAATAATAACCTCACTTTTGTCACCTCTCAAGAAAACGGTCGTTGATTCCTCTCAATAAATTAAATAATCTTTTTATATTTTATTTCTTTTATTTTCCTTCTTGTCCTCCTCCATTTCTCCACCTTTTCTTACCTACTTCTAGACGACTGACCGACAACTGGGGACCTTTCCAAACGACGACGACGATCAAGCCTGGCGACGAACAACAAATGCATGGACCACCTAACAAAAAACAAAACTTTTGCTGCGACTGTGTTTTGAACTTGGGTTTGATTTCTTAGGTTTATTTTATATTAATTCTTATGTTATTTTGAAGTTATTTTTCGATCACTATAGTAAGTTCACCTTTGCACCTCTCACTCATATTACTATATTTTTACTGCAATAACAGTGATTGTGGCTTAATTGCTGATTCACTGAGTGTAAGTGTTCAATTATTAAAATTTTTTGTTCCTAGTTGACCATTATAGAGTGTTAAATCCTCTTAGTCCTAGAAGAATTGACATTTTTATTAATACAAATTGAATTATTAATTTAATTTTTTTTTATTAATTATTGTTAATTTTGGTTGACTTAAAAGTACTTTGTGCTTAGTCCCAAATATATTGCCATATTTAATATTGGTAATTAATTGGTTGAATTAACTTGATTGTTTATTTCCAATTTAACCTTGCAATCCATTTTTTAAAAATTAATTTTTTATAATTATTACTTTATATTAAAAATTTTTTTTATAATTTAATTAATAAATTTTTTTTGTTATTTGGAGCAATTATTAACTAACTTTTATTTTTATTTTTTTTTTAAAAAAAAATAAGAAGTAAATTAAAATCTTCCCACTATTATGTCCAACAATTTGGCTGAAAAAATGGATAACATGCAAGTGGATGAAATTGAAATTGACTATGATGCTGAAACTGTGAGTTCTTCTAAAGTTGGACATAAAAAATCTTATGCTAACACAAATAATTCACATACTTCAGGATGTGGAACTGACAGGAAATGTAAACAAACCAAACCCCCTTCCCCCAGCACCACAGAAGGAAGTAAAGCCTCTAGTACCTCAAGAAGGTCTTCCAAAAGGATTTAAAATAAAAAAGCTTCCTCTGCCACAACAAATCAGCAACCTGTCCAGTCATATAAAAGAGTTGAAGACAGAAAATATGACGTACAAAGCAAAAGTAGACACCTTGTGGGATCAGGTTCAAGAACTCAGGAACCAGATTCAGGCCCAGGACCCTCTTCAGTTGCCTCCCAATCAGCCTCAGTTTCAGGCTCAACCTTCACAGCCACACAGCTCAACCATCCAAAATCCAAATACTATGGAAGTAGAGCAATGGAAATGGGATTATCTAATGAGTCACTACCAACAGAATGTGCAACACCCTCCTCATCATCAGCCTGGACCATCCAGAACACCCAATTTCCATCCACCTCCTCATCCCTACCAACAAGGCAGGAGAAAGAAGGCCCAAGCACAATCCCAAACCCAGTCTCAGGGGAAGTTTCCTCCTCTGCCATGGTAAGTAATTTGGTTGATAGTCACTTGGGTATGTTTTCTAATAAGTCTTCTTCTGCAGGTAATATTATTGAACATGGTGAAAGAACAGTTAAACCTGTTAAAAGACAGCTTCCTGTAACTAGTAGCCCTATTGATGTAATAAGCAAATTTTCATTTGATGAACCTTTACATTTAACTTCTACTTCTTTAATTAATCCTTCTCTTGAAATTAAAAATGATTCTGTTCCCCCTGAAATCTATACCTTAATTGAAAAAACTTCTGAGGAAATATTGAAAGATACCCTTGATTTTAATGTTGTGAAAGACAAACATGTGAGAGATGTGTTAATCCATGAGAATGATAGATTAAATAATTTACACTTGCAATGTAAAGTGAGTTCTTCTGTACAAGATACAGCTTATTTAAATATCAAAGAAACCTTGAATATTGTTCTTAGTCAACAGAAACAAATAAGAAGTGACCATAGAGCTATCTCAGATAGAAATATCAGTCTACATAAGACCTTGAGTGAATTGAAACCCCTTATTGAAGAAAATTATTCATTCAAAAATGAAATAAAATCTCTGCAAAATGAGTTCAAAAAGCTAAAAAATAATATCCATGCACTAAGTACCAAACACTCAGTTTCTGAGGACAGAAATGTTCTATCTCTTGCAAAAGTAAATGACCAGATGTCTGAAATTCCAAGAATAAGAAACAATGTGTCTGACCTGCAGGAAAAGTTCTCAACCTTAACCATCAATAATGAATTAAATGAGATTGCTGTCAATAAGCTGCTTAAAAATAAAGGGAAAAAACCTGAGCAAAGTTCATCCTTTCTTCCTCATATTTCAACCATTAAACAAACTGACAATGAGTCTGTAAAATCTTTTGCTACTAGCAAAAAATCTTGTGAAGGTCATGCACCAGCTGTTTCTGTAAATAATGAAATTTCTGAACACCTGGCTAAACTTTAGGAATTATTAATAATGAATAATTCAAACCAAAAAGTGGACCATCCCAGTAGTCAGAAAACTTGGCCTAAGTTAGACCAATATCCTACCTTTGATGGTGATTCTTCCTCTGATTGGCAACACTTTATCCAAAGAATTGATAATTTAAAGAGATCTTATAAACTACCTGATGAGGAAATTGTTTCTAAGCTAATTTCTTTATTTTCCAATGTAGCCTTGATGTGGTATGAATCTGTTCTTTTAGATAACAATCATTATACATGGAATCATTGGAAATCCTTGATTGAGAATCAGTTTGGTGGTTCAAAATTCAGGTTAGCTCAACAGAGACTGTATGAAAATACTAGATATGTATCCTCCTCTGTTGAAAAGCTCATTGTTTTTCTGATGAAAATAACAAAAATCCTTAGAGCAATTGATCCAAAGATGGATTATGATATTTGGAAGGTAAAATCTTGTATAAATTACCAAATTCTCTTAGGGATTTGATTGTTGCTAGAACTGAGCATGTAAGGGAAAATTCTTATTTCATTAATATCTGTAATGAAGTACTGCTCAACCATAGATATGAACCAAAGAATTACCTTGGTAAATCTTATAATGATCAGAATAAATCTTCTACAAAGCTCCCAGAAAAATCTGGTAAACCCTCTTCCCCAGTTGCACCTAAAAAATATGCAACAAATACTTGTTATAAGTGTAACAAACCGTGGCAGAAGGGTCATGTTCGTGACAAGAAAATTCATCTTGTTGAACAAAATGAAGACACTGATGAACTTGAACTTGATGTCAACAATTCTTCCAGTGACTGTGAAAGTAATATCTCCTATGACAATGAATCTGTTAAAGATGTTTTAATGTTGGAACATGATGTCCATTATTTAAATAATATATCTGAAGATTGTGTATTGAATTTATCCTCAGTAGAAAATGCTGAAATAATTAAAGATATTACTAACAATTCTATTCCTATATCCGCTTTAAAGGCACCTGTTATCATTAATGGTAAAAATGTTGATGTAGTTCTTGATTCTGGTTCTGGAGGAAGTGTAGTATCTGAAAAAGCTTTGGCTTCAGTGGATAAGGAATATTTGAGTAAATTATTACCTATAACTTCTGAAAAATGGAGAGGGTATAATTCTACCTTATTTCCTATTGGCAAATACAAAACCTCTGTTTTCTTCAAATATAATAATGGTTTTGTCAGAGCTATTTGTGAGTTTCTTGTCATGAAAAATGATAATTTGAGCAATTGGTTTATTATGGGAAATGATATTTTAACCATGTTTGGTGTGAAACTGGACCCAGAAAATAATTGCTTTACCTTAGGAATGAATGGGAAAAGGAAATTCAAAATTTCCTCTCCTAGAACTTCTGGGCATTTGTTGAAATCTTGTAACTAACTGATCCTGTGTAAAGGTAGAACAAAAACTGAAATGGATGATTTATTACATGAAATAAATACCGCTTTTTTTGGTGATCAGTTGACTAGTGAACAAAAGGATTCTATTGTTGCCTCTATTACCTCTTTCCCTATGGCTTTTGCTCATGGTTCTCATGTCTTAGGAATTGTTCAGGAATAAATGAAAATTACCTTATCCTGTAACTTGAGTGATATTCCTCCTAGTCTTAAGAAAAAACCATATCCTGCTTCTCCATCAAAAAGAAAAGATATTGAAGATAATATTGAAACATTATTGAAAATGAATATCATTGAGAAAGTGGATGTCACCCCCAAATATTGTGTCATCTCCCCAGTCTTGATTTCTTATGAAAAAGATAAATCTAGATTATGTGGTGATTACAGAGCTTTAAATACTTATACTGTTGATGATATTTATCCTTTACCCAGAATTAATTCAATACATTCTACCTTGCAAGGTTCAAAATTTATTAGTTGTCTGGATGGTAATAAAGGTTATCATCAAGTTCCAGTTGAGAAAAATTCTCAAAATTGTTTGCTTATTGCTACTCATATGGGAATATATAAGTATGTTAGGATGCCATTTGGCCCTAAAAGTTCTCCTTCAGTTTTCCAGAAAGTTATGGATAACACTTTCCATCAAGAAATTATTGAAGGTTGGCTCATGGTTTATATTGATGATATTATTGTTTTTTCTAAAACTTTTGATGAACATATGATTCACTTGAATAGAGTTTTCCAAAAAATGGATGAAATCAATATGACCTTATCTTTAAAAAAGTGTAAATTCTGTTTTCAATCTTTGAAAATCCTTGGCCATGTTGTGTCAGGCTTAAAAATTTGTGTAGACCATAATAAAGTTGCTGCCATTCAAAATGTGAAAGCACCAACTTCTGTAAGAGAAATACAAAGTTTTTTGGGTATGTGTGGCTATTATAGACAATATATTAAAAATTTTCAGGTCATAGCCTTGCCTCTTACAAAACTGACCAGAAAAGATGTTGCTTTTCTCAGGAATAATGACTGTCAAAAAGCTTTTGATACATAAAAAGGGGCTTAATGACAGCCCCTATATTGGCTCTTCCAGATTTTAACAAGCCATTTGTCCTTTATACAGATGCTAGCTTTATTGGTCTGGGTGCTGCCCTTCACCAAAAGCAAATTATTAATGATAAATCCTCAGAGGTTGTAATTTGTTATATTTCAAGAACCTTAAGAAATAGTGAATTGAAATATGGTGCCACTCAATTGGAGTGCTTAGCAGTTGTTTGGGCTCTTGAGAAACTTCATTACTATTTGGATGACCAAAAATTTGAGTTGGTAACTGACTGTAGTGCTGTGAAGTCCCTCTTAAACCTAAAGACACCTAACAGACATATGTTCAGGTGGCAACTTGCTGTTCAAGAATACAGAGAAAGGATGACAATTATCCATAGAGCTGGAAATGTTCACTCTAATGTTGATATGCTCTCCAGATTGCCTCTGCCAAATAATGACTCAAATCCTGCTTATGTACCTGAAGATGATACTGTTCATATCCATGGTATATTTATAGTTGATATGGAAGAGGAGTTATTACAATTAATACTGGATTCATATGATAAAGATTCTGATTTAAATAAATTGGTTACTATCTTAAATGATCCTAAGAATGCTTCAATTCAAGCATTAATAAAAACTCTTCCTGCAAAGTACCAAAATGCTTTAAATAAAGGAAAGTTCTCTATTGAAGATGGTTATATATATTATAGAAGGAAGCTTACCAATGTAATTGTAATTCCTCCTTCAATGAAAGAAACTATCCTCAAACTTTGTCATGATGACTTATTAGCTGGTCATTTTGATCTTGAAAAAACATTGATTAGAATCAAAAACACTGCATGGTGGGCTAATATGTCTGAAGACACAAAATTATATGTTGAATCTGGTGATTCCTGATAAAAATCTAAAAGGTTAACAGGTAAGAGAGCAGGGTTATTACAACATATTGAAGCACCTAATTCTCCCTGGCAAATCATTAATATGGATTTTGTCACTGGTCTTCCTGTTGCAGGTAAAGACAGCTTTAACTCTTGTTGGGTAATAGTAGATAGATTCACAAAAATGTGCAAATTTATTCCAACCCACAAAGATGTATCCACCAAAGAATTAGCTTTCTTATGGTGGTCTTACATGTTTAATATTATTGGTTTTCCAAAAGCCATTATCTCTGATAGGGATCCAAAATTCACTTCTGAGTTCTGGACCTCTTTGATGGATATTTGTGGCTGTGAGTTAAAATTGTCTACAGCTCACCATCCTCAGACTGATGGTCTAGCTGAAAGAATGATTCAAACTCTGGAAGATATGATTAGAAGGTATTGTGCCTTTGGTTTAGAATATAAAGACAGTGACAGATTTACTCATGATTGGGTCACTATTTTGCCTGGTCTTGAATTTGCATATAATAGCACTGTTCATTCTGTCACTGAGAAAAAGCCTTTTGAGCTTTGGTTGGGTTATGTCCCAAACACTCCTGCTCAGATTCTCAATAATAAATTACCTAAGTTGGAACTACACCCTGGTGTAAAATCTTTTATGCAAATGCAACAGCTATGCAGAAAACATGCTCAGAGCTGTATTGATAAAGCATTTGAATATGAAAAGAAAAGACAGGATAAATCCCATAAAGAATACACATTTAACAAGGGTGATGAAGTGTTGATCTCTACTGTTCATTTCAATTTACAAGGTAACCACAAATTAAAAGATCCTTTTGTAGGACCATTTGTTGTTAAAAGAATGGTTGGTGATAGTGCAGTAGAAGTTGTATTGTATTCTCCATATGATAGGAAACATCCTGTTTTTCCCATTTCTTTGCTTAAGCCTTATACTTCCAACAGTGACTTATTTCCCAAAAGAAGGGGAAGACCTAAGAAAAACCCTCAGGAAGTCACAGAAACAGCAGAAATTGATAAAATTCTCAATGATAGAATTATCACCTCTGAAAGAGGTACTGAATATTTATTGAGATATAAGAACAAATCATCTGAAAATGATGCATGGATACCTGGCAAGGAAATTTCAAATCTGCCTACTCTGTTGAAAAAATACAAAAAGAAAAAATCTTAGCATTTTTTTTATTGTTTTTTTTAGAGTGAGGGAGTGTCAGCCAGGCTATTCCAGGAGTCCAGTAAATGATATGTAACTTATAAAACCTGAAAGAGTGGGTAAGAATTGTATTTAATGAATATAAATTATTATCTTATTGCATAATAAAATTATATAAGTATTTTATTATATACAAGTGTTATATTAATTTTATTGGTTATATAAATTTTTATATACATTTAAATTGAAAATAATATAATATATTCTACAAATAATGGCGCATTTTTTATGTATTTAATAATTATAAATTTATATTTAATTAATTAAAAACATATATTATAATTATAAGTGTAAAAATTACTTATAATATAATTAAATTAATTATTTATATTTTTATATTAAATATCATTTTTTATAGTATTAAACAATAAATAATGACGCTTCTTTTGACCTATAATTGTGTCATGAAAAACTAATTAATACTGAATTGAAATAAATTACATATTTGTTGCGTCAGAATATTTTTGTTTCACTTAAAAATCCTTAAATAAGACTGTACCATCTGTTTTGAATGATTTTTCTCATAGTTCCTATGTCCCAGGCTTGTTTAGTTATTCACTATTTTTACTTACTGATTTGGGAATTAATGGTGGGAAAATTGGATTCTTAATTGGGGTATTTAATTATTTGTTTCATATTTTTCTCTACATTGTTATGTTTCACTTACTCTTTGATATACTTGTTTTATCCTATTATAATTATTGTATTTACAAATATAGTGGCGCTTCACAGGACCCATTGCCTATAAGAGGGCCTTGGATAATCCCCTGTAGCCTCATCACTTATTATACACTCAACAAATTAAATACACTTTTTATATCACGTTTATATTCTTTTTATTAGTAATAAAATTCTAATTAAAATTCTATATAACAAATTAAAGGTTGCTTTAAGTCTGATAGTGATCATAGTGTCTGCTGCGCATAGTCCTTACATCATAATAATATTATTAATTAATAATAACCTCACTTTTTTCACCTCTCAAGAAAACCGTCGTTGATTCCTCTCAATAAATTAAATAATCTTTTTATATTTTATTTCTTTTATTTTCCTTCTTGTCCTCCTCCATTTCTCCATCTTTTCTTACCTACTTCTAGACGACTGACCAAAATATATACTAGACTATTGGAGTCATAATATATTTATCTTAAGTGATATGAAGTAATTATTGACATACATAAGCTTATAAGTATACATAAATCTCATATTCAGTGAAATATGCAGTATAATATGTATATTTAGGTCTATAAGTGGGTTTTAGCCTCTTAGTAGCCTATAACCTTTGTTTTTCTGCTTATTTTAGGTCACATGGACGTATTCAGTGGACTCACAACGCCTGAAGAAGCATGGACAGCTATTTCAGGCGCATGCACTCAGTTTGGACAACTTAATCTGCTTCCTTGGATGGATATTCATGGATTTATGGGTTGGGAGGTCATTGCTGGGTTTATGGATGCTTGGGGATGTTATTGGAGGCTTGGACATTTTATTTGTTTACTTTATATGCTTTGGGGTTCATTTTATCCCTTTTGGATCAGTTATTTTACCAGTTTCTCCATATGGTATCCGCTTTTATCGGTCTATTCTATTTATGGTATGGGTCTGTGGTATCATTAATTGTGATGTAGGGTGTTTACTGGAGGTCTGGGTGTTGAATCTGCTTGAAGTGGATGCCATGGGGAGGTGATGGGCCCTCACAGTGCTGTAATTGCTGGGGATGGCAGTGACATCATCTGGATTTAAGGTCTGTGCACTCCGGTGGATTTTGGTATAAGTAAGGGAGAATTTTGATGGTTATTAGACATCACTTACTTAATTAAATTCAATTAAACATTTAAACACAATTATAATCATTTAGAAATATATTATAAAGCCTTTATAAATTGATATTATTATTATATAAGCTATTACTATATGCTATTTATCCATTTTCTACCACTAGCACGCATTTAAATCCAAGTATTGTGAGTTTTATTTGAATATAACTATTTTATTAGTCTTCCCCTGAGGTTTAATCACTAAATCATTTATCAATAAGTAATAGGACCATTAATAAATACTATTAAATCATACTTACATGCTAGATACACTGACAGAAACTGCTTAAATTGTTTAAAATATGTATTTTTCAGAATAATTTGGGTGTGGTCTGCACTGTATTAAAATTTCTATAAAAAAATCTCATTCTTCATATCTCAAGATTTGTTCAAAGTATTATTACCTATGCTTCATTAAATATTCAAGTTGTATTCATATTGAGTTCACCAGAATGTCAATATTTTTTCTTGGTTGTTTCATCACTAATTCAATGTGGGCTCAAAAAGATCTGAATTAGGGTTCAAGGTTGCAGACTTGCTAGCAAGTCCACCCCCCATATTGCATGGTGAGTATGTGGCCAGTACACAGAAGCCATTTCTGGCATAAAAACCCCGAATTTGAAAAGTGTTATTTTTATGCATATGAGTAGCCAAATCAATAGTCCTAATTAAGACAAATTGATCTGTCAAAGCGCATTTTTAATATTATTAAATTTATAGTGCATATAATCAACTTTTAAGTGATTTAAAGCGCATTTCTTGTTTTTTACATAAAACAATGAAAATAACAGCTTTAAGTGTACTTAAAATTTGTGTAGCCTTATATTTAAGGTTCTTAAGATTACCCTAACATATTCCAACTTAATATTAAGTACATAAGACTTATAAAAGGTGGATATATGTGTGTATATAAGGTGTTATAATTGCATATTTTGTATATTATCATAAATTTACTTATGTATACTATTTGTGTACTGTAATTTATTGCTCCCTTGTATAGTCCATGTGTTTAACATAACTTATAAGTACTTTTTACTCAGTTCTGGGGATATCCAGGCTGATAAAATCCTTCCCTCTTATCTAATCAACAAAACCCACTAAGAATAGGTTTTCCTTAACAACCCAGTGAATATCCAATGGCAAGATTTGAAATAAAAATAAGAAAGATTTCAAATAATAGAGGCTATCAAAGTTAGAAATCTTCCATTTCAAAATACCTGTTTTTTCCGTGAAATCAACAATTATTATTTTTTAAAATATGCCATATTGTGCCCTAAAAATACCTTTTTGCTGAGAATTAATGCCAAGTTTTTGGCTTTTTTTTTGAGTTGTGAAATGACTTTTAAATAATTACAAATTTCTAACTTTGATACCCCCTAATATAGTAGATCCTGTATACATAAATTTGGTAATTGAAAATTAAAAGTAAAATTATGTAAGTACAGAATTAAAAGTGTCATATACTTTCTCAACACCGAGTATACTACACCTGTCCATTTAAACTATAAATGTTATTGCATTTTTGAAATTACAACTTTTTAGAATAAATCTTATGTGTGCCAAGTATTATAATTGAGACAGGATCTGTTTAAGATAGGTAAATTATTATCATGTATAACATAAGTCAAAAAATTCTTGTGTTGTATAACCCTTTAATAATATGGTAGGCTGACATCTATTCTTATCTATCAATCACTTTAAAGTGTGAAAATATTTTCTTCAAATTAGATTATATTTTTATAGGACAATTTGTGAAATATAATATTTTCAGGCTAAGGTCAAGTACAAGGACGTGAACTAGCTTGAATAGTCAGTTGTCTAGAAGATTTTAATGGTCCTATATGAATACTGTAGTTCTAATCCACTAAGTTGTAAAATATAATCAAATATAAAGGTTTCAGTAATATAATTCTCACTATTCTTATATATGGCTTACAATCTTTATAGTTGGTAGAAAAATAGATTATATAAATTCAGATACTATTCAAAAGTCTTTAAAAAGTACTAATTGATATGAATTGTAATTGATTTGGTTATATTGGTTAAATTGTAATGATAAAGAATGAAGAAATACAACCCAAAAACCTCCTTCTTTTATACACACTGAGTTCCCCAATGATTCCCTTGATGTACCACCCAATACACAGTTAATGACGCCTCTAAACAACTAATAGACATGCCCATCAACATTCCTAGTAACCCATGACATAATTAGAAGAGTAACAACCGCCAAAATCCTGTAATAATAAGGGAAATCCATCAAAATTAAAGAAAAAGACAAAAAGAGAGTATATGCGTATAAAACAATAATATTAAAGACTAAAGGAGACTTTTTAAGGTTAATAATAGCTTAATAAAAAGGGGGATTGACTGTAGAAATAATGGGGCTAATCCTGAAATTATACTACATGAAATTCCCATTCAAAAATAACCAAAATTGACTGAGAAACCACCCAAAAACTTAAAAAAGAGCGTGAGATGTGGGGTAACTACATGCAGTTCTTGGCAGGCGCTTGCACGGGTAAATCCTTGACTAAAATTAGTCGAATTTAAGTGTGGTGATGAAATAAAGTGCCAAGAGTGAGGTTATTAATGAAATTAGTGCATATAAACAAGGTCAATGCATTATTAATTAAGCTAGGACACTAAATAAGCGCCTGTCGCCTATTTTAGTGTGTTTCCCCACAGTGGGCGTAGAATGTGGGGTAATTATAGTGTGAAAAAGATAACTTTGCTAAAAATGAAGCTATTCACACGGGAAAAAGGCAGGCAGTATGTGGCCAGTACACAGAAGCCATTTCTGGCATAAAAAACACCAAATTTGAAAAGTGTTATTTTTATGCATTTAAATAGCCAAATCAATAGTTCTAAATGAGCCCAATTGATCTGTCAAAGCGCAATTTTGATATTCTCAATTTTATAGCACATATAGTCAACTTTTAAGTGAAATAAAGCGCATTTCTTGTTTTTTGCATAAAACAATGAATATAACAGCTTTAAGTGTACTTAAAAATTATGTAGCCTTATACTTAAGGTTCTTAAGATTACCCTAACATATTCCAACTTAATATTAAGTACATAAGACCTATAAAAGGTGGATATATGCGTGTATATAAGGTTTTATAATGGCATTTTTTGTGTATTATCATAATTTTACTTATGTATACTATTTGTGTACTCTTATTTATTATTCCCATGTATAGTTCATGTGTTTAACATAACTTATAATTACTTTTTACTCAGTCCTGGAGATATACAGGCTGACACTCGCCCACCCAAAAAAAAACAATAAAAAAAATGATAAGTTATACATTTTATTTTATCAATTTGTAATTTTCAGGTATTCAGAATAAATCTGTAGCATTAAAGATTCAACTTTAAAGAAATAAAACATAATAAAATATTATGAGTACTGGTTTTTTAACCCCTCAGCTGGTTGAACAGAAATTTATTTCTGTTTAAATTTTTTAAGAAGGGTGGATAAATTAGAAATTTCTTTTTCAGGTATCCATTTATCAAATTCATTTGATTTCCCTTTAAATCTTAGTAAATACTCAGTTCCTTTTTCTTTAGTAAGGATTCTTTTCTTGAGTATTTTTTCAATCTCTGCTTTTTTCACAATTTCTTCAGGTTGCTTTTTAGGCCTTCCCCTTCTTTTTGGAAATAAGTCAGGATCATTTGCATGGTAAGGTTTCAATAATGAGATAGGGAAAACTGGATGTTTCCTATCATATGGAGCATATAATATGACTTCCACTGCATTATTCCCAACCATTTTATTTACTACAAAAGGTCCTACAAAGGTATCCTTTAATTTAACATTACCTTGTAAGTTAAAATGTAGTGTTGATATGAGGACTTCATCTCCCTTTTTAAATTCAAATTCTTTATGAGATTTGTCCCACCTTTTCTTTTCATATTCAAATTCTTTTTGGATGCATTCTTCTGCATGCTTTCTACACATTTGTTGCATATGAATAAAGGATTTAGTGCCAGGGTGTATATCCAACCTTGGTAGTTTATTTAAAAGATTTACTGGGGTATTTGGTACATATCCCAGCCAGAGTTCAAATGGTTTCTTCTCTGTTACAGAATGAGTTGTGCTGTTATAAGCAAATTCAAGGCCAGGAATTAATGTTACCCAGTCATGTGTGAATTTCTCATTGTCTTTGTATTCTAATCCAAAGGCACAATATCTTCTGATCATATCTTCTAGAGTTTGTATCATCCTCTCAGCCAGCCCATCAGTTTGTGGATGGTGTGCTGTAGACAATTTTAATTGACAACCTGATACTTCCATCAAAGATGTCCAGAACTCTGAAGTAAATTTAGGATCTCTGTCAGAGATTATGGCTTTGGGGAACCCAGCAGTATTCATCATCTGAGTCCACCATAGTAACGCCAAGTCTTTAGCAGATACCTCTTTATGGGTAGGGATAAACTTACACATTTTTGTTAATCTATACACTATTACCCAGCAAGAATTGAAACTTTCTTTTCCTGCTAATGGCAAGCCAGTTACAAAATCCATGTTTATAATTTCCCATGGAGCTTTTGGATGCTCTATTTGTTGTAACAACCCAGCTCTCTTCCCAGTTAATCTTTTAGATTTCTGACAAGAGTCACATGTTTCAATGTATTTTTGTACATCCTCTTTCATGTTTATCCACCAGGCTGTATTTTTAACTCTGGTTAATGTTTTGTTAAAGTCAAAATGACCAGCTAAGATGTCATCATGACAAGTACTCAACATTAACTCTTTCATAGAAGGTGGTATTACTATTACATTGCTTAACTTTTTCCTGTAATATATATATCCATCTTCAATTGATAGTTTACCTTTTTCCAACGCATTTTTATACTTTGGAGGCAAGGTTTTAATTAATGCACTCATGGAGGCATTTGTTGGATCATTAAGAATGGTAGATAGTTTAGACAAATCTTTATCAGATGAATAATTTTCCAATATAGTTTGCATAAACTCTTCTTCTAAATCCACTATATAAATCCCAAATATATGTATAACCTCATTTTCAGGCACATAAGCTGGGTTGTCAGCATCATTTGGCAAAGGACTTCTGGATAATAAATCCACATTTGAATGCAATGTTCCTGCTCTGTGAGTGATTGTCATTCTTCCTCTGTACTCTTGTACAGCTAGTTGCCATCTAAACATGTGCCTATTAGGTGTTTTCATGTTTAGTAATGATTTTACTGCACTGCAATCTGTTATAAGTTCAAACTTCTGGTCTTCCAGATAGTAATGAAGTTTCTCCAAAGCCCACACCACGGCTAAACATTCTAGCTGTGTGGCACCATACCTTAATTCTGTTTTTCTTAAGGTTCTGGATATATAACAGATAACTACTTCAGATAATTTTCCATTTATTATCTGTTTTTGCTGTAAAGCAGCACCCAAACCTATGAAACTTGCATCAGTGTACAAGATAAAAGGTAGGGTGAAATCTGGCAGTCCCAATATTGGAGCTGACATTAAACATTCCTTTAATTTATTAAAGGCGTGTTGTCTTTCATTATTCCAAATGAAAGCTTCATTCTTCCTGATTAATGTTGTTAAAGGGGCTGCAATGGATTGGTAATTTTTAATATATTGTCTATAATATCCACACATACCCAAAAAACTTTGAACCTCTTTTACATTTTTAGGTATCCCAATGTTTTTAATTGCTGCCACTTTATTCTGGTCAACACAAATTTGTAATCCAGATACAACATGTCCAAGTACTTTCAAGGATTGAAATCCAAACTTACATTTCTTTAATGCAATAGTCATATTAATTTCATCCATTTTTTGAAAGACTCTTTTCAGGTGATTTAAATGTTCATCATATGTTTTTGAAAACACTATGATGTCATCAATATAGACCAATAGCCATCCTTCAACCATTTCCTGATGAAAAACACTATCCATCAATTTTTGGAAGACTGAAGGGGCATTCTTTGGGCCAAATGGCATTCTCACATACTTATATATACCCATATGTGTGGTTATTAATAAGTAATTTTGAGAATTTCTTTCCACAGGAATCTGGTGGTAACCCTTGTTCCCATCCAGACAGGAAATATATTTTGCTCCTTGTAAGGTAGCATGGATAGAAGCTATCCTTGGTAGAGGGTAAATATCATCTACTGTATATGTATTCAGAGCTCTATAATCACCTCATAATCTTGCCTTATCTTTTTCATAAGAGATTAATACTGGTGAAATGACACAATACTTAGGTGTTGTGTCCACTTTTTCAACAATACCCATTTCCAACAACAATTTTATATTGTCTTTAATATCTTTCCTTTTTGCAGGAGATGCTGGGTAAGGTTTCTTTTTTAAGCTGCCAGGAATATTATCCAGATCACAGCTTAGAGAGATTTTCATCTCATGGTCTTTGACCAATCCTAGTTCATTTGATCCATGAGCAAATGCCATAGGATATGATTTAATCAATCTCAAAATGTCTTCTTGTTCAATTTTTGAGAGTTGAGGACTGAAAGAGGCCTTTTGGATTTCATTTTCCAATTCACCCACTTCATTGGTGGTTCTTCCACCTTGCAGTTGTTCTTCTCTAGGAGAAATGGCATATACTGAATTTTCAGAACATATTTTGAATTTCCTTTTACCATTCACCCCTATGGTGAAACAACTGTTTGCAGGATCTAGTTTAATGCCAAATTTTGTCAATAAATCATTGCCAATAATAAACCAATCACTACAATTATTATTATCCATTACTACAAATTCACAAACTGCTCTAACATATCCATTATTATATTTAAAGAATACAGCAGTTTTGTATTTGCCAATTGGATTTAATACTGAACCAAAACCCCTCCAGTTCTTTGTCTGAACAGGTTCTAGTTTTTCCTGGTACTTACTATCAAGTTTCATTAATGCATTAAGTGAAACTACACTACCTGCAGCCCCAGTGTCAAGAATGGCATTCATTTCTTTTCCACATATGATAATAGGTGCTCTGATAGGTGTTATTTTGTAAGTGTCATGAGATACATCTTTGATTATTTCAGCTTCCTCTATGGAAGTTAAAGATGTGTCTGTATGAGGTATAGCATCATTCAGGAACATTATATCCTGTTCTAATACAAATATCTCATTTTCATCATCACTGTAAGATATGTTACTTTTGCAATCCTCACTGGATTCCACGTTCTCATCTTCATGATTACTAGGTTCAGAATTCTGTGAGGTTTCAATAATATTTATTCTTTTCTTACACGTGTGACCTTTAACCCAAGGTTCATTACATTTGTAACAAGTGTTATTTTCTTGTCTCTTAGGGACAAGGGGAGCTGAAGGTTTTTTCTTTTCCACTGGTAACTTACTTGTAGTAGGTTTTACCACGTCAACACTTTGTCTGTAATTACTATACTTGGTTTCATACTTGTGGTTTAATAATATCTCATTGCATATATTAATGAATCCAGAGGTGTCTCTGACAGTCTCAGTTCTAGCTACAATAATGTCTCTAACTGATATAGGCAACTTGTATATTATTTTTTCTTTCCACTCTTCATAATCCATTTTTGGATCCATAGCTTTCATGATTTTTATTAAATTCATTAAGAAGACCATGGGTTTATCTCCAGCATTTGGATTATATCTGGCCCTTTCATACAGTCTTTGTTGAGTGATTCTAAATTTTGGGCCACCAAATTGCCTTTCAATTAGTGCCTTCCATTCATTCCAGGAGTAATTAATTCCCTCACTCAATACAGATTCAAACCATAATAAGGCCACATCTGTGAATAAAGATATTAACTTTGAAGTAATTTCTTCATCAGGTAATTTATATGAAAATTTTAAGTTATCAATTCTTTGTATGAATTGTTGCCAATCAGATTTTGAATCCCCGTCAAAAGAAGGGTACTGATCTAACTTAGGCCAGTTCTTTTGGCTAGTTTTAGCTTCCCTAACCTGAGGAATATTGAGTAATTCACTCACTTTAGAAAGATGATCATTAATTTCATCTTTTACTGATTTTATATTCTCAGAGCCCATGACACTATGTTCATGTTCCATCATTGGTTTATCATCAGAGTGTTTCATAAAAACTGGTACTCTTTCTACATAAGAGGTATTATCCTTTATTGTTTCAGTATTTTTCAAAATGTTGGCTACCTCAATTTCTACTCTTTGTAACCTATCCTTTATTACAGGTACATGAGTTAAAGTATCATTTACATTTGAAAAAGACAATTTTACACGTCCCTCTATGGTGGCCATAATATTCTGAGAATGTTCTAATTTAATTTCTAAATTTTTAATCTCATAATTTAATCTTTTGTTTTCATTGATCAATTCATTATTTGAATTCTCAATAATTTTTAACTTATTGGCTGTTGTACTCAATGATTGTGTGATGTTTAATAATACACTTTCTGTATTATTGTTGGACTCTCTAGAGAATTCTTCCAATTTTTCAATTCTTAATAATAATTTACTAATTATTTTTGATTCCATTGGATTTTCTTTCAGAAAATATTCAATTTTGTCTGTTTCCAATTCAGAAGATTCATCATCAGGGTCAATTTTTTCTTCATTTGATTCCATTTTTATATTAATAGTATTTTCCTGGTGATCAATAAAACTATGTACATTGTCCTCATGTAATGACAAGTCTAACATGTTATTTTCAAATGAATAATTTTTTAAATCCTTATCAATTATATCCAATAACTCTCTATCAATTTCATTACCTATAAGTAATTCATTGTTAGGATTATATAATTGATCTTGAGAAGATGGATGACTTACCACGGTCTTATTCCATTTCCCCTGCCTCTCCTTGGCTTTCCCCTGTAAGGGTGACTGCTGGATCCCTGTTGAGGAGGACTGTTGTAGTTTTGGGCATACCAATCCCACTTCCATTTGCTTACAGTTATCTTTTGGTCCTCTTCTGGGACTGGAGGTGTTGCTGTGGTATTTGGTGCCACTGGTTGTTGATGAGACCTTATATCCACTAGAGCCTGGTTGACTTCTATAAAGCCCTGTGCCGCCCTTTTCTCCAGATTGTTGATCTGGTCTAACATATTGTTTACTCTTATTGTTAGTGTATTCAGTAGGGTTGAGAGGGAGTGAATTTGCTCTTGTAAGGTGTTTTTGAACTTCTTTATTGACATTTGTTTTAAGAGCTTTTCCTTTTCCTCCATGGACATTGGTGGGGTGTTGTTTATTGTTACTGGTGATTCTTGACCCTCCATTTGGATGTCCTGTAACAGGTCTTTCAGCTCTAGTTCTTAAGTTATAAGGTTTTGCCTTATTAATTACAATGTCATTGTTGTCACACATTTTTACGTGGAATTTTAGAGAATTGAAAGTTTAGATTTGAAAAACTTCAAAAAGGAGTTTAATCAGTATTTATTAATACCACTGAAGACAATTTTATTGCTTACTTATTGGTATTAAGTGAATCTTTAAGTGCCAAAAGTCAAATATGCTTTTTATGTGGTCACTTGATTTAACTGGTCTACAATATGTAGCCGTGTATTTATATTTAAAAAAGAAAATTTGTTATTAAGATTCTTTTTAAATATTAAATGAAGTTTACAAACCAATAAAAAGGGATTAAGAGTCCTGTAAAAAGAAAACAATTAATCAGTTTAATTGGTTATTATCTGCAAAGATCACAAATTTAATTGGTCTATTGACAGACTCCCACTAAGAACAATTATATGTTAAATTAGTGGTAAAATTGATGATTCAATATCACAATTTTATTATATAACAGGGCTTCTTTTTCTGAAATCACTATATAAGTGACCCCAACCTGTTGTAATTATCCAAATATTTCTATAGGGATATTATTTATGTGTACCTTCTTTGAAAATGTCACTTACTGGATTATAACAGAATTCTTGAGGAAAGGCCCCCAATTGTCAGGCTAAGGTCAAGTACAAGGACGTGAACTAGCTTGAATATTCAGTTGTCTAGAAGATTTTAATGGTCCTATATGAATACTGTAGTTCTAATCCACTAAGTTGTAAAATATAATCAAATATAAAGGTTTCAGTAATATAATTCTCACTATTCTTATATATGGCTTACAATCTTTATAGTTGGTAGAAAAATAGATTATATAAATTCAGATACTATTCAAAAGTCTTTAAAAAGTACTAATTGATATGTATTGTAATTGATTTGGTTATATTGGTTAAATTGTAATGATAAAGAATGAAGAAATACAACCCAAAAACCTCCTTCTTTTATACACACTGAGTTCCCCAATGATTCCCTTGATGTACCACCCAATACACAGTTAATGACGCCTCTAAACAACTAATAGACATGCCCATCAACATTCCTAGTAACCCATGACATAATTAGAAGAGTAACAACCGCCAAAATCCTGTAATAATAAGGGAAATCCATCAAAATTAAAGAAAAAGACAAAAAGAGAGTATATGCGTATAAAACAATAATATTAAAGACTAAAGGAGACTTTTTAAGGTTAATAATAGCTTAATAATAAGGGGGATTGACTGTAGAAATAATGGGGCTAATCCTGACATTATACTACGTGAAATTCCCATTCAAAAATAACCAAAATTGACTGAGAAAACACCCAAAAACTTAAAAAAGAGCATGAGATGTGGGGTAACTACATGCAGTTCTTGGCAGGCGCTTGCACGGGTAAATCCTTGACTAAAATTAGGCGAATTTAAGCGTGGTGATGAAATAAAGTGCCAAGAGTGAGGTTATTAATGAAATTAGTGCATATAAACAAGGTCAATGCATTATTAATTAAGCTAGGACACTAAATAAGCGCCTGTCACCTATTTTAGTGTGTTTCCCCACAGTGGGCGTAGAATGTGGGGTAATTATAGTGTGAAAAGGCTAACTTTGCTAAAAATGAAGCTATTCACACGGGAAAAAAGCAGGCAGTATGTGGCCAGTACACAGAAGCCATTTCTGGCATAAAAAACACCAAATTTGAAAAGTGTTATTTTTATGCATTTAAATAGCCAAATCAATAGTTCTAAATGAGCCCAATTGATCTGTCAAAGCGCAATTTTGATATTCTCAATTTTATAGCGCATATAGTCATTTTTTAAGTGAAATAAAGCGCATTTCTTGTTTTTTGCATAAAACAATGAATATAACAGCTTTAAGTGTACTTAAAAATTATGTAGCCTTATACTTAAGGTTCTTAAGATTACCTTAACATATTCCAACTTAATATTAAGTACATAAGACCTATAAAAGGTGGATATATGCGTGTATATAAGGTTTTATAATGGCATTTTTTGTGTATTATCATAATTTTACTTATGTATACTATTTGTGTACTCTTATTTATTATTCCCATGTATAGTTCATGTGTTTAACATAACTTATAATTACTTTTTACTCAGTCCTGGAGATATACAGGCTGACAAATATACTGATCAATTCTGATTGGTCACTTATAGACCATTTAACTTCATTTCTGAAATTATTAACTGTGGGAAGAAAATCAGCTGCTACTATAATGTAGTACACCAAGGAATATAACAGATGTACGTCTACCGTTGCTTAAATATAACCCTGAAATAATATCATTTTTGGTTTGATATGGGAATCATTAAAAATTTTCAAATATTTCCCAACTTTTCAGACAATGAAAATATCACCGAAGAATGAGTTATAACTTTTTTTTGAAACAAATTAAAGGATATTTTCTCAATCTGAACCAAGATCCTTTGTTTTTGGGTGTATATATATAGCAAAAATAACTCCGCCATGAAAATTAATTGCGTCTTTTCTTGATAATCAGTCTACTATAACTATCACCCCCATCATACTCAAATATATTTTGAGGTCGATTCCGTAATGGCAACCGGCTAAGTGGACGTAACTTAGTTCTTCCTGATCTTTCTTTGGGCCGAAGACCATACACCGGCTCGAGTTCGCCTGGCATTTTTTTATAAAAAAATAAATAAAAAGAAGGGTCAGAAAATCTTAAATTAATAATTTCATATTATTTTTCAATAAACCAGCAAGCTTTTCTAGGCTACCCGTACACATACACATATATACATCTTTTTTAAACTCTGAAGTATTTTCTTTTATTTTTTCTTTAATATTTTCTTCTTTTTTATATAATATATTATTGTCACATGAAAAATAAATAAACATACTTAGTTGGTTTTGATAAATTTGAGAAATAACCTTTGAATCTTCCTCTTTCCATTTACTCAGCCAAAAGGCTATACCTTGAGGTACCAAATGATACTTTTTAATCCACTCTCGAATAGGGAACTTTCTTCGAATATCAGACATTTTGGCTGTCGCTGTTGGTGTGGCTTCAGAATTGCTATTTGACTTGGGAACGTTTTTAAAAATTGAGGATAATTTGACATTTGATCTTTGAAGAAGTAAAAGGACAGTATAGCGATGTATTGAAGAGCCTCTGGCAGGGTGAGGCGGAATGTAAGGTATTTCAGAAGAACTCTTCAATAGTGATGAAATTGAAGTCGATGTCGCAGAAAGGGGTATATTGGGCCTAAAAAAATGCAACAGCAAAGAAAATTTCATGGCGTTCAATACACTGATGACTCAGCCATTATAAAAGATTGACCGAAAACTCTTCCATCAATAACACCATAGGCTTTTCAAGAAAACTTACACAAGCCAATGTAAATAATTTTCATAGCTGCGATTCTGAGGATCCGGAACATCTATCAAATATTGAATCATCCAGAGAAACAAGATATTCGTAGCCCAATAACAAAAAAAGAAACAGGTCAGGCAAAAAAAAACATATTTTGTCCGAATCCTAAGAAATATGAATAGTATATCAAGCAAACCTGGATCAATAATAAGTAGAGTGTAAAGTTTTTCTTCGGGATGAAAGACTTGAACTTTGATTTCTGGGTGTTCAACAGTCTTGAGGTATCTCATTTTAATTTATATTAGACAAATATAATTATCACGTTTTTTGAAACAACACATGAGGGATATGATATTCCGAGAAAAAAAATGAAATAAAAGCAAGTCAGTCCAAAAATGAGATTTAATTGTTTTAACAAATCAAAACCATCGGTTTAAGCAAAGGGAAACACAACACAATAAATAAATAAACTACATACTTGGCTGGCGTTTACAAACACGCCAGGTTTAATAACTATTCCACCTTTCCCTTCTTCTTCTCCTTTTCCTTTTCCTTCTACTGCTTTTGCTTCTCTTGGAAATTTCAGAATTACTTGAGCTGTCGGTTGAATTTCACCTAGAACATCAGGAATCACACTCAGGGCATGGGCAGTTTTCATCTGCCCGATGTTGATCAAACATCAAAAAATTAAAAATTAAAAAATAAGGAAAGAAAGAAAGAAATCTTATTTCAGTCAAAGGGAAAAGCAAGCAAACAAACCGACACACTATGGAAATAAATAAACGTACAAGATATCCCAACGTTCCCTCTTCTCTCCACCTTTTTTCTTCCAAATGTCTATCAATCAATCTAGACATATCTAATCCTCTTCCTCCAGGTACCACACCTCGTCTCACTCGATCTCGGGAGTCAATATCACCATTAACTTCAGCATAAATGCTCAACTTCTCAATTGATTTCTTTAACCGAACTTCCTCTTCCTCAATCTTTTTTTCCATGTTCTTTCCTTTTCCTTTCTCCTCCTTCTGGTGAAGAGTTTGATATTTTTCCTGAGCTATCGCAAGTGCTTCCCGCAGCCTTTTGGAATCATCTTTCAAAAAGCTCACTGCTTCACGATACGCATTGGCCCTGTAGCTTTTTCCTAATCCTACTGCGGATGATGATGAAGAGCTTGCTGAAGTTTCACCAGCCACAGCAGCCTTGGAAGTACAAGCAGCATGGGTAAACGCTCGATAAAAATCGGTGGGATGACGAGGACAGACAGTCACACGGAACATGGCACGACTCCACAAAAACGAAAAAAAAGATAGAAAGAGCGAGTTTCCAGTTTCGCCAGGTGCCAAATTTCAAGTCAATTCAAATAAAAAACTTCAACCTTAATTTTCTGATTGCATTCAAACACCTGAAAAAGCCAATCAATTGTTTTGAGACAAAACAAAAATCCTAGGGCTGGTGAGCTGACAATCAAAAAAAACAAAGACAAGGTGACAAAATCCAACCAAGTGGGAATGCTGATTGATGCAATATGCAAAATTAATCTTGTCCATTATTCTCACTGCGTGTTCCTTTCACAGTCTCACTCTGTAAAGATATCTATAAAGATTTTACTTCTTCTTTTCCTTTCCATTTTTGTTTTCCTGAAACCCACATTCCACCCACCAATACTTCCAATGAGTGATGTTTCTTTTATAGCTCTTGCTTTTTTTTTTTGTCTTCTTGGTAGTATTTTCATCCCTTCCCTTCCCTCTCAACAATTTTAAACTTTTACATCTAAGAGAACCTACTCTAATTCTTATCTTGTCACCTTTTTCACAGATACGCTCTAAATGAATTCTTCTCTTTTTCTATTTATTTTTTATTTTTATTTCTGGCTTATAAAAAAGGAAATCAAAACCATGAAAGGGGAAGCATGAAAAGAGGAAGGGAGGGTAATGATGAAAGTAAGTAAGACACATAAATCAACTCACAAACTCACTATTATTTCCTCTGATCAAAAATTGAATAAATCTTCCAATGGTTCTATTTGTGTCTTAACTTTCTTATTTTCAGCCTGTATATCCCCAGGACTGAGTTAAAAGTACTTATAAGTTATGGTAAACACATGAACAATACATGGGAACAATAAATGAGAGTACACAAACAGTATACATAAGTAAAATTATGATAATACACAAAAAATGACATTGTAACAGGTTATATACACGCATATATCCACCTTTTATAAGTCTTATGTACTTAATATTAAGCTGGATTATGTTAGGGTAGCCTTAAGAACCTTAATTATAAAGCTACATAATTTTTAAGTATACTTAAAGCTGTTATTTTCATTGTTTTATGCAAAAAACAAGAAATGCGCTTTATTTCACTTAAAAGTTGATTATATGCGCTATAAATTTAAGAATAGTAAAAATGCGCTTTGACAGTTCAATTTGTCTCATTTAGGACTATTGATTTGGCTACTTAAATGCATAAAAATAATACTTTTCAAATTTGGTGTTTTTTATGCCAGAAATGGCTTCTGTGTACTGGCCACATAATGCCTGCATTTTTCCCATGTGAATAGCTTCATTTTTAGCAAAGTTAGCTTTTTCACACTATAATTACCCCACATTCTACGCCCACTGTGGGGAAACATGCTAAAATAGGCAAGAGGCACTTATTTAGTGTCCTAGCTTAATTAATAATGCATTGATCCTGTTTATATGCACTAATTTCATTAATAACCTCACTCTTGGCCTTTTATTTCATCACCACACTTAAATTCGCCTAAATTTAGTCAAGGATTTACCCATGCAAGTGCCTGCCAAGGACTGCATGTAGTTACCCCACATCTCACGCTCTTTTTTGAGTTTTTGGGTGGTTTCTCAGTCAATATTGGTCATTTTTGAATAAGAATTTCATGTAGTATAATGTCAGGATTAGCCACATCATCTCTACAGTGAGTCCCCCTTATTATTAAGCTATTATTAACCTTAAAAATTCCCTCTTTAATCTTTTATATTATTGTTTAATATGCATATACTCTTATTTTATCTTATTCTTTAATTTTGATGGTTTTTTCTTATTATTACAGGATTTTGACAATTGTTACTCTTCTAATTATGTCATCGGTTACTGGGGATGTTTATGGGAATGTCTATTAGTTGTTTGAGGCGTTATTAACTGTGTATTGGAGTGGTACATCAAGGGATTCATTAGGGAACTCAGTGTGTATAAAAGGAGGAGGTTTTTGGGTCTTGTTTCTACATTCTTTATCATTACAATTTACACCATATAACCAAATAAATTACAATACACATCAATTAGTACTTTTATAAGTATTTTTAGTAGTATCTGAATTATTAAACTCTATTTTTCTACCAACTAAAAAGATTGTAAGCCATATATAAAAATAGTGAGAATTATATTACTGAGACCTTTATTTTGAATTTTATTTTACTATTTGTTGGATCTACACTACAGTATTCATATAGGACCATATAAATCTTCTAGAAAATACCTTTCAAGCTATTTCACATCATTTTAGTTGATCTTAGCCTGACACTTATTGTCTATTCACTATTAATTTACCCTACCTTTGTCATCATCACTATGACATGCTCTCTCAGTGTATGCTAGTATCTAAGTATAATTTAATAGTAAATATTAATGGTCCTACCAATTATTTTTAAATGATTTAGTAATAAAACCTCAGGGGAAGACTAATAAAATAGTTATTCTCAATATAAACTCACAATACTTGAATTTTTATGCGTGCTAGTGGTGGAAAATAGATAAATGAAATATATTTATAGCTTATATAAAGATAATATCAATTTATAACTGCTTTATAATATATTTATATATTTTAATAATTGTGTAATAGTGTTTTTTAATGTGCAGTAAATAAGTGATGTCTATAACCTGTCAAAATCCTCCCTTACTTATACCAAAATCCACTGGAATGCACAGACCTTCAATCCAGATGATGTCACTGCTATCCCTGGCAATTACAGCACTGTGAAGGCTCATCACCTCCCCATGGTGTTCACTTCAATTATTTTCAACTCCCAGACCTCCAGTAAGGACCCTCCATCACAATTAATGATACCACAGACCCATACCATAAATAGAATAAACAGATAAAAGTGGATATCATAAAGAAACAGTTAAAAATAACTCATCCAAAGAGTATAAAATGAACCCCAAAGCATATAAAGGAACCAAATTAACTATCCAAGCTCCAAATAACATCCCCAAGCATCCATATTAACCCATTAAGGATATCCCAACCCATAAATTTGTGAAAATCCATCCAAGCAAGCAGATTAAGTTGTCCAAACTGGATATATGTGCCTGAAATAGGTGTATATGCTTGTGTAGGCGTTGTGAGTCCACTGAATACGTCCATATGACCTAGAATAAGCAGAAAAATAAATTTTATAGGCTGTTAAGAGGTTAAAACCCACTTATAGACCTAAATATACATAATATAACTACATATTTCACTGAATATGAGGTTTATGTATACATATAAGCTTATGTATGTCTATCATTACTTAATATCACTTAAGATAAGTATATTATGACTCCATTAACACTTTAATAAGTATTATTAGGCTATGGATAAGCTATTTAAACTACTATAAGGCATATAATAGTGTAATAATTATATATATATGTATTATAACCATATATATAAGTATTTTAACCTTATTTTAAAGTTATAATCTTAATGTAATTAAATTTATCTTATTTTAAATATAAGAATTACTCAGCCCTTGAGATACCTAGGCTTAGACTCCCTTACCCAAAAATAAACAATAAAAAAATGTTAAGACATTTTAATTAATAAGTAAGGATAGAATAGAAAAATAATTTTTAAATTTTCTAATATGCATATTGTCGGTCAGTCCTCTAGAAGAGAGGAAGAAAAATGGGAAGAAGTAGAAGAGGAGATGGAGGAAAAGATTATGGGTAATAAAAGAAATAAAAATTATAAAAATTATTTAATTTATTGAGGAAAATCAATGACGGTTTTCTTGGGAGGTGACAAAAGTGAGGTTCTTATTAAATAATAATATTATTCTAATGTAAGGGCTATGCGTGGCAGACACTATGATTACTATCAGACTTAAAGCAACCTTTAAATTGTTATATAGAATTTTAATTAGAATTTTATTACTGATAAAAAGAATATTAATGTAATGTAAAAGTATATTTAATTTGTTGAGTGTATAGTAAGTGATGCTTCTACAGGGGATTATACAAGGCCCTTTTATAGGCAATGGGTCCTCTGAAGCGCTACAAATAACTATATACAAAAGAGTAATGAAGTAAAACAAGAAGATAAAAGAAGACATTT
Source organism: Hemileia vastatrix (assembly GCA_030280995.1). Taxonomy (NCBI): domain Eukaryota; kingdom Fungi; phylum Basidiomycota; class Pucciniomycetes; order Pucciniales; family Zaghouaniaceae; genus Hemileia; species Hemileia vastatrix. The sequence continues at coordinate 14,063,462 of JASXTE010000016.1, forward strand.
GTAACATAGTAATTAAGAGAAAAATATACGAAAAATAATAAGTATCCCAATTAAGAATGTAAAATTCCCATCCTAAATTCCCCAAATCAGTTAATATAAAATAATAAGTAACTAAACAACCATGTGATCTAAGAACTATGGGAAAAACAAATCAAAATAAGTATTACAATCCGTTTTCATCATTTCTAAGTGAAACAAATAACATGTTTTGATGCAACAAGGTATGCAATCAAATTAATTCAGCGTAAATTTATATTATTTAATTGTTTTCACTTATGTAATTAAATACTAGTATAACTGAAACAATCAATTAATTTAATTTGAGAAATTATAATACTATTTTATAAAATAAGTATTATAATTTATTTAATTTTCTTCCTGACACAATTAAGGGTCAAAAGAAGTGCCATTAATTACTGTTTAATACTATATGAAAGATGTTATTTAATATATAAATGTAAATAATTAATTTAATTATATTATAAGTCAATTTTACACTTATAATTATAATATATGTTTTTAATTAATTAAATATCAATTTATAATTATTAAATACATAAAAATGCGCCATTATTTGTAGAATATAAAATATATTATGTTTAATTTAAATGTATAAAATTTATATAAACAATAAAATTAATATAACACTTATATGTAATAAGATATTTATATAATTTTATTATGCAATAAAATATTAATTTATGTACATTAAATACAATTCTTACGCCCTCTTTCAGGTCCTATAAGTTAACATATCATTTACTGGGCTCCTGGAATAGCCTGGCTAACACTCCCTCACTCTAAAAAAACAATAAAAAAAATGCTAAGATTTTTTCTTTTTGTACCTTTTCAACAGACACCACAGGAAATCTAGGGGTGAATTGCTAGAAATCCCCTCTCTTGAAATTTAGAGTGTCCCTTAAATATTCCAGGTTTATGAATACTTTATAAACATAAGTAAATTAGAGTTAGATTTACATTTATTCTCAGATTGATTATAGACAGAATATCAACTGATTCCAAATTATGCGCAAGTTGATCCTCCAGAACTTGATTTTGGTCCTCTGATGAGAACAAATTGAGCACAAATTGATCTAACCTAAGCTTATGCATATATAATAATTCAGGATACTTGCTCTATTAAATTTGATAATAAAATAAAATATTGATGAATTTATATAAAAAAAATTATTATGTAAGATAATAAATTATAAATTTAGGCATCATAGGAGGGCACTTAATAGAACTTAATTATACTATGTGACACTTTAATACTGTATCACACAGTTTGAAACATTTAAAATAAAATGAGTCATGATGCCCAATGAAATTGCTTGGACAGACACTTTCAAAATTAATACTTACCATAATACACAAGTATGAAACCTTGGCATCTATCCAATAAAAGATTTTCCTTCTGATAAATGGATTTTTCTCAGTTACTACCTGCTAAGAAGTGTCCTTCTGAGTTTTGTCTGACCTTCAGGGGGGTAATTTGGCCACATCACACTACTTCTATTTCCATGATTGACCAAAACATCATCCTCATTCCCATCTAAAGAGTTGATCTCATCTGACTGTGGCTGATCAAAGGGGTCCACCACAAGTTTAGCCAAAATTTTGGTGAACACTTTTTTGATGGATAGTGACTAACTGGTGCTTTCCGAAATTTTCCACCTCAAGTTAAGATAAACTTCAGGAGGATAAATTTATTATTAATACCAAATTAACTGAAGAATACTTTTGCCCTAGCTACTCTGCATCATAAAAGTGTCCAACTGAGGTTTAGCCATAATTCAGGTAGACACTTTTGGAAAGGCACAATCTGATGGGTTTAATATCTATATATGGCAATAAGTATCAGTTTTTTATCAACATGGAACTAGAATTAATTTAATATGGCCAAAGTGTCCACCTGAAGTTTGGCCAAAATACAGGTGGAAATTTTTATGAGGATTACTTGATGAAATGAAGAAGACTTGCAATTACTTTCCATCATAAAATTTTCAAACTTAAGTTTATCAAAAATTGTGGTGAAACTTTTGCCAGATCCAGTCATATGGGATCAACTCTCTATATGGCAATGAGAATCAATTTTTAGTCAATCATGGCATTAGAAGTAATTTTATATGGAAAAACTTTCCACCTGATTTTTGGCCAAAAATAAGTTTAAAATGTTTATGAGGAATACTAGATTAACTAAAGAAGACTTGAACCCTACTACTGTCCATCATAAAAGTGTCCACCAGAAGTATTTTCAAACTTGAGGTTGACACCTTTGGCCTGGTCCAGCCATATGGGATCAATTCTGCATATGAAAATGAGGATTTAATTTGGTCAATCATGGTACTAGAAGTAATTTGATATAGATAAAGTGTCCAACTAAATATTGGAAAAAAATCAGTTGAAAACTTAATTTAGTTTTTCAAAAAATCAAATTAAGTAAAATTTTATTCCTGATGATGCCCATTTTATCCAACACCTCTTCTGAGCCTTGAGAGTAGGCATTTAGATTGAATTTTGAATTTCATATAAAATCCCTATTATTCAACCTATTTCTTTTTATCCCTTTTTTTTCTTTTAGATATCAATTAATTTTATGTAAAACAAATCATTTTCATTATTTTTTACCTGTATTTAATAGAATTATTAAAGGTTTAACATCACCCTGTAAGCATTTGGCACATGTTTTTTTGCTATACTAATAAAAATAATAATATACTGGTAACAAAAAATTGATCAAATGATAAAATATTAATAAAACAGAAAGATCAAATACCAGTGGATATGTTTTAAAAAAATACCAGTTGAACTGAAGAAGAGCTGCACCCTAGATATTCACCATAAAAAAAGTGTCCAGAACATGTTCGGCTGAACTTGTGCTGGACACTTTTGGTCAGTTGCAGTCATATGAGATCAAATCTCGCTATGGCAATGAAAAAAAAGTTTTTGGATAAAAAACTTCACTAGAAGTAGTTTTACATAGCCAAATTTTCTACCTAGATTTCATCCAAACCACAGGTGCACAATTTTTTATCTTTGAAAAAAAGTCAATTTAGTACAATTTATCCCTGATGGCTCTCATTTGCTTAAACACCTCTACTGGCCTTTGATAGTAGGAATATTACTTGGATTTCTTTTTTCATATTTTATCCCTTTACCTTAATTTTTTATTCCTAATATTACTTTTGGATATCAATTAATAATTTTTAAAATAAACTATTTTCATATTTTTATACATTTTTTAATAATATTATAAATGGCATAACATCACCTGGTATGCATTTGGCACATGAGTTTTTTCTATACTTATAAAATTAATAATATAATGGCAACCAAAAATTAATCAAATGATATTAATGAGTGAGGAACAAATATAAAATACCAGTAGACATGTTTGCAAGAAATACTAGATGAACTGAAGAAAAATTCTACCCTAGCTACTCTCCATTATAAAAGTGTCCAGCACAAGTTCAGTCGAACTTGTGCTGGACACTTATGGTCAGGTGCAGTCAGATGGGAGCAATTCTCTCTATGGAAATGAAGATAAATTTTTGATATAAAATTACACTAGAAGTAGTTTGATATGGCAAAATTTTCATGCTGAAGTTTTGGTAAAGCTCAAGTGGATTTTTTATTTATTTTTACAAAAAAGAAAATTTAGTGCAAGTTTAGCCCTGATTGTTCTAATTTAACTCAACATCTCTTTTTTCTGTTTATGGCAGGAATTTAACTTGGATTTTAATTTTCATCTTTGATTTCTTTTATTTTACTTTATTCCTCTCATATTGCTTTTGGATAGAAGTTTATTTTTTGTAAAATAAATCATTTTCATATTTTTTTACCTTTATTTAATAATATTATAAAAGGTGTAACATCACCCAGTATTCATTTGGCACACAATTTTTTGCTATTCTGATAATATTAATAATTTAATGGTGACAAAAAATTAATCAATTGATAAATATGAGTGAGGCACAAAGATTTAATAACAGTGGAAATGTTTATAAGAAATTTCAGATGATTAAAAATGACTTGCACCCTGGCTACTCTTCATGATAAAAGTGTCCAGCACAAGTTTGGTCAAACTTGTGCTGGACACTTTTGGTTGCATGCGTTCAGATGCAATCAATTCTTTTTATGGAAATGAGACTGAATTATCACTCCATCATTGCACTGAAAGTAGTTTTATATAGACAAATTGTCCCCTGGAAGTTTGTCCAAACCTAAGGTAGACAATTTTTTCCTTTGGTAAAAAGTAAATTTGATCCATATTAATCTATGATAGTGCCCATTTTTTCTGAAGCCTCTACTGGCTTATAATAGCAGAAATTATACTTAATATCTTTATTTCATGTTTGATCTCTTTAATTTCAATATTACCCTTTTATTTATCCTTTAGCTTTTAAATATCAATTTTATTTTGGTAAAACTGATAACTTTCACATTTTTTTATATTCATTATATTATATTATTAAAGTTGTAAAATCATCCAGTGTACATTCATTACACATTTTTTTGCTATACTAAAAACCTTAATAATATAATGGTGACTAAAAAATAATCAAATAATAAATATGGATGACACAGAAAGATCAAATACCCATAGACATTTTTAAAATGAATATAAGATTAACTGAAGAAGACTTGCACCCTAGCTACTCTCCATCATAAAAGTGTCCAGCACGATTTCAGCTGAGCTTGTGCTGGAAACTTTTGGTTGCATGCAGTCAGATGGGATAAATTTACTCAATGGAAGTTAAAATGAATTTTTGCTCAATCATTGCACAAGAAGTAGCTTTATACTGCTATACTATCCTCCTGATTTTTTGGAAAACATCAGGTGGACACTTTTATTAATTTTAAAAAAAAGAAAACATATTCCAAATCTAGAACTGGTGGTGCAAATTTGGTCTGAAAACTCAATTTATCTTTGATGGCAGAAATTTTATTTGAATGTTTAATTTCATATTTAATCACTTTTATTTTACTTTTTTATTCCTGTTTTTGCTTTCAAATATCAATTTATTTATTGTAAAACTAATAATTTTCATATTTTTTTTACTTTTTTTTAATAAGATTATGAAAGATGTAGCATCTCCCAGTATGCATTTGGCTTACAAATTTTTTCAATACTAATAACATTAATATTATAATGGTGAAAAAAAATGAATCAAATGATAAATATGGATGACACAGAAAGATCATATACAAGTGGATTTGTTTATAAGGAATACCTGATGAACTGAAGAAGACCGGCACCCTAGATACTCACCATCATAAAAGTGTCCAGCATAAGTTCGGCCGAAATTGTGCTTGACACTTTTGGTTGCATGCAGTCAGATGGGATAAATTTACTCTATGGAAATGAAAATGACATTTTGCTAAATCATTGCACAATAAGTAGTTTGATATTGCCAAAATGTCCTCCTGATGAATTTTCAAAACTCATCAGGACACTTTCTTTGGTTTAACAAAAAAGAAAATATAGTGCAAGTTTAGCCCTGATGGTGCACATTTGATCTAACACCTCTACTTGTTATTGATAGTGGGAATTTTCCTTAGATTTTTTTTCTTATTTTATCCCTTTTATTTTACTTTTTTATTGCTCATATTGCTTTGGATATCAATTTTTAATTTTTAAAATAAATAATTTTCATACTCTTATACCTTTATTTAATAATATATGATTAAAGGTGGAACACCACCTGGTATGCATTTTTCACACAAGTAATTACTATAGTAATAACATTAAAAATATAATGATGACAAAAAATTAATCAAATGGTAAATTTAAATGACACAGAAAGATCAAATTCCAGTGGAAATGTTTATAAGAAATCCCTTTTGAGTTTAAGAAGATTTCCTGTATGCCTACTCTCAATTATAAAAGTGTCCAGCACAAGTTCGGCCAAACTTGTGCTGGACACTTTTGGTTGCATGAAGTCATATGAGATAAATTCTCTCTATGGCAATAAAAATGATATTTCACTCAATTATTGAAGTAAGGAATGTTTAATATTGTAAAATTGTCCCCTGGAAGTCTGTCCAAACCTCAGTTCAAAATTTGTTAGCTATACATAAAAGTAAGTTTAGACCCAGTCTTGACCTAGGGGTCCCCAACTGTCCCAACACCACTTCTGGCTCTTGATAGTAAAAATTTTACTTGTATTTTTTATTTTGTATTTGATCCCATTTATTTTCATTATACTTTTCTATTACTCTTTTTAATTTTAAATATCAATTTTTTTTAAAAAACTAAACATATTCATATTTTTTTAACTTTATATAATAATATTATTAAAGTTGTAACATCACCAATTTTGCATTTGGCATGCAGGTTTTTGCTATACTAGAAACATTAATAATATATATGGTGACAAAAAATTAATTATAAGATAAATATGAATGATAAAAAAAAGTTTAAAACCCAATAGAAATGTGAAAAAAAAAACTGATATACTGAGAAACACTTCCACCCTAGCTACTCTCCATCATAAAAGTGTCCAGCACAAGTTTGGCCAAACTTGTGCTGGACACTTTTGTTCAGGTGCAGTCAGATGGGATCAATTCTCTCTGTGGAAATTAAATTAAAAAAATGCTAAATATTACATTAGAAGTAGTTTGGTATGGCTGAATTATCCACCTTGAGTTTTTCCAACCCTCAGGTGAAAAAATTTTTATCTTTAAAAAAAATTAAATTTTATCAAATTTAGCCCTGATGGCACCCATTTTTTTCAACACCTCTACTGGCTCTTGAAGGCAGGAATTTTCTTGAATTTTTTTTTTCATATTTGATCTCTTTTACTTTACTTTTTTATCACTCATGTTACATTTGGATATTAATTTATAATTTTGGAAAAGAAATCATTTTCATATTTTTTTAACATTTTTTAATAATTTTATAAAAGGTGTAATATAACATGGCATGCATTTGGCGCTCAAGTTTTTTTTATACTAATAAAATTAATAAAATTCTAATGACAAAAAATTAATCAGATAATAAAATATGAATAACACAGAAAGATCAAATACCATTTGACATGTTTTAAAAAAATAACAGTTGCACTGTAGAAGACCTGCACCCTAGCTACTCTCCATCATAAAAGTGTCCAGCACAAGTTCGGCCGAACTTGTGCTGGACACTTTTGGTCAGGTGCAGTCAGATGGGATCAATTCTCTCTATGGAAATGAAAAAATTTATTTGATTAGAAACTTCACTAGATGTAGTTTGATATAGCTGAATTATCCACCTAGAGTTCATCCAAACCACGGGTACACAATTTTTTATCTTTAAAAAACAATCAATTAAGTACCATTTATCCCTGATGGCTCTCATTTACTTCAACATCTCTACTGGCCTTTGATATTAGCAATAATACTTGGAGTTCATTTTTCATATTTGATAGCTTTAAATTAATTTTTTATTCCTCATATTGCTCTTGGATAACAATTAATAAATTTTAAAATAAATTATTTTAATATTTTTATAAATTTTTTTAATAATATTATAAAAGATGTAACATCACTCAGTATGCATTTGGCACACAATTTTTTGCTATACTTATATAATTAATAATATAATTAAGACCATAAATTAATCAAACAATTTGTATGAGTGAGGCACAAAGATAAAATACCAGTAGACATTTTTGTAAGAAATACCAGATGAACTGAAGAAAAATTCTACCCCAGCCGCTCTCCATCATAGAAGTGTCCAGCACAAGTTCGGCCAAACTTGTGCTGGACACTTTTGGTCATGTGCAGTCAGATGGGATCAATTCTCTGTATGGCAACAAAAATTTTTTTTATCAAATTTCACTAGAAGTAGTTTGGTTTAGCTGAATCATCCACCTGCTGTTCTGCCCAATATCAGGTGTATAATTTTTTATCTTTAAAGAAAAGGTCACTTATTACAATTAAGCCCTGATGGCTCCCATTTGCTTTAACACCTCTACTGGCTCTTGATAGCAGGAATTTTACCAGTATTTTTTTCATATTTTAACTCTTTGACTTTTATTTTACTCTTTTATTCCTCTTTTTACTTTTAAATTTCTATTTAATTTTTGTAAAACTAATCCTTTCCATATTTATTTACATCTATTTTAAAAAATTTTTGAAGGTATAACTTCACATGGTATGCATTTGGCACACAAGTTTTTGCTATACTAATAACATTAATAATATAATGGTGATAAAATATTAATCGGATGATAAATATGAAAGATACAGACTGATCAAATACCAGTAGACATGTTTATGAGAAATACAAGATGAACGAACTGAAGAAAATTTCCACCCAAGCTACTCTCCATCATAAAAGTGTCCAGCACAAGTTCGGCCGAACTTGTGCTGGACACTTTTAGTCATGTGCAGTCAGATGGGATCAATTCTCTATATGGCAACAAAAAAACATTTTTTTATTAAACTTCACTACAAGCAGTTTTGTTTAGCTGAATCATCCACCTGTTGTTCTTCCCAACCTCAGGTGTATAATTTTTTATCTTTAAAAAAAAGGTCACTTATTACAATTTAGCCCTGATGGCTCCCATTTTTTTCAACACTTCTACTGGCTCTTGAGAGCAAGAATTTTACTAGTATTTTGTTTTTCATAATTGATCTCTTTGAGATTAATTTTACCTTTTTATCCCTCATATTGCTTTTGTATATCAATTTATTTTTTGTAAAACAAATCATTTTCATATTTTTTTACCTTTATTTGATAATATTATAAAAGGTGAAACATCACCTGGTATGCCTTGGGCACACGAGTTTTTGCTATACTTATAATATTAATAATATAAGGGTGACAATAAATTAATCAAATGATATATATGAGTGATCCACAAAGATCAAGTACCAATGGACATGTTTATAAGAAATACCTGATTAACTGAAGAAAAATTCTACCCTAGCTACTCTTCGTCATAAATGTGTCCAGCACAAGTTCGGCCGAACTTGTGCTGGACACTTTTTGTCACATTCAGTCTGGTGTGATCAATTCTCTCTCAATCATTGAACTAGAAGTTGTTTGATATGGCTAAATGGTTATGCTGAAGTTTTTTTAAACCTCAGATTGGCACTTTTTTGTTTTTCAAAAAAGCAATTATAGTCCAAGTTTAGCCTCACTGGTGGACATTTGCCCCAACATGTCTACTTGCTCTTGATGGCAGTAATTTTATTTTAATTTTTTATTTCATATTTGATTCCTTTAATTTTACCTTTTTATCCCTCATATTGCTTTTGTATATCAATTTATTTTTTGTAAAACAAATTATTTTCATATTTTTTTACCTTTATTTAATAATATTATAAAAGGTGTAACATCACCCGGTATGCATTTGGCACACGAGTTTTTGCTATACTTATAATATTAAAACATAATGGTGACAAAAATCAATCAAATGATAAAAATGAGTGAGGCACAAAGGTCAAATACCAATTAATCAATATTTCTTTTTAATATTATAAATTTTTTGATTAAATAAAATGGTAATAATGGATTATATTTTTCATCCACAATTCCACTCTAATGATTCCCACTGCACAAAAAGGGTTCACTTGGTCCTTTCTTTACTGCTTGTGCATATATTTTATTGCCCACAGTACTACAATTTTTTGTAGTGATTATCCCACATCTGATTCAGGAATATTTTTAAACAATATAAGTTTTTTTTACAAAAGACCTTATCATATCCAATATCCCACAAAAAATACAACCTGTTTTTGTATTAAAGCCCGTTAATTATTAAGAAATTGTTAAAATAATTAGATTAGACCCTGGCACAGCTAGATCCATACCAACCGACCTAAATTCTTTTCAATATTGAAAACAATTAAATAAAATTATGATATCATACTAAATTATGGGCACCAACCATAATTCAGCACTTCTCATTTGCTCTGCTACAAAATGAGTGCATGCAGCATTTTTCTAACGTCGGACTGTTTTTCTTCCTTCCCTCACACCTTTAGTCCAGAATGAAAATTTAGTATGAGTTTTGCTCAAAATGGTTTGCCAGTGTTATCTGTATGCAATATGAATTCATATTGCATATTTCTATTTATGCATAAAATATACTCGTTAAGCATCATTTTTTTTGCATTTTTCAATCATTATGCATATTTATGCATATTCATATGCATATTCATTATACAGATTTATGTGCATATTAATATATTTTATTCATATACGTATATGCACCTTTTTTTGCATATTCAATATGCATATTTTTAATGCATATTCAATATGCATATTTTTTATGCATAATCACTATGCATATTTTTTATGCATATTTATTCTTCATTGTCATTATGCATACACTTTGGATAGGCAATTCACATCAATTTTTAGCATGCAAATTCAAATGCATATGCATCTATATCATACACGCAATATATATTCAAGTTTAATATTTGAATATTAAGGTATGCTAAGTGATGTTGTTCAACCTTTTGCCAAACCTGAGATTAACTGATGTTCAATGTGGTTCTTAAGCTCTGCTCAAGGAGGGATTGTTCTGGATTCAATCTTTGACAGTTTATTTTTTCAATGTTTTTTCATCAGATTTAAAAACATCTTTCTGACAGTTTCAGGATGGTTTCCCAACAGTTTCCTGACAAATTCCTAATAGTTTCAAAAAGAGGGAACTGCTAGCAGCTCACCCCCAGATTTCCCGTGGTGAGAGTAGGCAGATTTGAAATCTCCTTTCCAGGTATCCATGCATCATGTTCAGATGATTTGTTCTTATATCTCAATAAATATTCAGTACCTCTTTCAGAAGTGATAATTCTATCATTGAGAATTTTATCAATTTCTGCTGTTTCTGTGACTTCCTGAGGGTTTTTCTTAGGTCTTCCCCTTCTTTTGGGAAATAAGTCACTGTTGGAAGTATAAGGCTTAAGCAAAGAAATGGGAAAAACAGGATGTTTCCTATCATATGGAGAATACAATACAACCTCTACTGCATTATCACCAACCATTCTTTTAACAACAAATGGTCCTACAAAAGGATCTTGTAATTTGTGGTTACCTTGTAAATTGAAATGGACAGTAGAGATCAACACTTCATCACCCTTGTTAAATGTGTATTCTTTATGGGATTTATCCCATCTTTTCTTTTCATATTCAAATGCTTTATCAATACAGCTCTGAGCATGTTTTCTGCATAGCTGTTGCATTTGCATGAAAGATTTTACACCAGGGTGTAGTTCCAGCTTAGATAATTTATTATTGAGAATCTGAGCAGGAGTATGTGGGACATAACCTAACCAAAGCTCAAAAGGATTTTTCTCAGTGACAGAATGAACAGTGCTATTATATGCAAATTCAAGACCAGGCAATAGAGTGACCCAATCATGAGTAAATCTGTCATTGTATTTATATTCTAAACCAAAGGCACAATACCTTCTAATCATATCTTCCAGAGTTTGAATCATTCTCTCAGCTAGACCATCATTCTGAGGATGGTGAGCTGTAGAAAATTTTAACTCACAGCCACAAATATCCATTAAAGTGGTCCAAAACTCAGAAGTAAATTTAGGATCCCTATTCAAGATAATGACTTTTGGAAAACCAATAATAATAAACATGTAAGACCACCATAAGAAAGCTAATTCTTTGGTGGATACATCTTTGTGGGTTGGAATAAATTTGGACATTTTTGTGAATCTATCTACTATTACCCAACAAGAGTTAAAGCTGTCTTTACCTGCAACAGGAAGACCAGTGACAAAATCCATATTAATGATTTGCCAGGGAGTATCAGGTGCTTCAATATGTTGTAATAACCCTGCTCTCTTACCTGTAAACCTTTTAGATTTTTGGCAGGAATCACAAGATTCAACATATAATTTTGTGTCTTCAGACATATTAGCCCACCAAGCAGTGTTTTTGATTCTAATCAATGTTTTCTCAAGATCAAAATGACCAGCCAATATGTCATCGTGACAAAGTTTGAGGATAGTTTCTCTCATAGAAGGAGGAATTACAATCACATTAGTAAGCTTTCTTCTATAATATATATAACCATCTTCAATAGAAAACTTTCCTTTACTCAAAGCATTTTGATACTTTGCAGGAAGAGTTTTTATTAATGCTTGAATTGAAGCATTCTTAGGATCATATAAGATAGTAACCAGTTTATTTAAATCAGTATCCTTTTCATATGAATCCAGTATTAATTGCAATAACTCTTCATCCATATCAACTACAAATATACCATGGATATGAACAGTATCATCTTCAGGTACATAAGCAGGATTAGAGTCATTATTTGGCAGAGGCAATCTGGAGAGCATATCAACATTGGAGTGAACATTTCCAGCCCTATGGATAATTGTCATCTGTCCTCTGTATTCTTGAACAGCAAGTTGCCACCTGAACATATGTCTGTTAGGTGTCTTCAGGTTTAAGAGGGACTTCACAGCACTACAGTCAGTTACCAATTCAAATTTTTGGTCATCTAGATAGTAATGAAGCTTCTCAAGAGCCCAAACAACTGCTAAGTACTCTAATTGAGTGGCACCATATTTCAATTCACTTTTTATCAAGGTTCTTGAAATACAACAAATTACAACCTCTGAGGATTTATCATTAATAATTTGTTTCTGGTGAAGGGCAGCACCCAGACCAATAAATCTAGCATCTGTATACAGGACAAATGGTTTGTTAAAATCTGGAAGAGCCAATATAGGGGCTGTCATTAAGCAACTTTTTAATGTATCAAAAGCTTTTTGACAATCATTATTCCAGAGAAAGGCAACATCTTTTCTGGTCAGTCTTGTAAGAGGCAAGGCTATGACCTGATAATTTTTAATATATTGTCTATAATAGCCACACATACGCAAAAAACTTTGGATTTCTCTTAAAGAAGTTGGTGCTTTCACATTTTGAATGGCAGAAACTTTGTTTTGGTCTACACAAATTTGTAAGCCTGACACAACATGGCCAAGGACTTTCAAAGATTGAAAACCAAATTTACACTTTTTTAAGGATAAGGTCATATTGATTTCATCCATTTTTTGGAAAACTCTATTCAAGTGAATCATATGTTCATCAAAAGTTTTAGAAAAAACAATAATATCATCAATATAAACCATGAGCCAACCTTCAATAATTTCTTGATGGAAGGTGTTATCCATGACTTTTTGGAAAACTGAAGGAGAATTTTTAGGGCCAAATGGCATCCTAACATACTTATATATTCCCATATGAGTAGCAATAAGCAAAAGTTTTGAGAATTTTTCTCAACTGGAACTTGATGATATCCTTTATTACCATCCAGACAACTAATAAATTTTGCACCTTGCAAGGTAGCATGTATTGAATTAAATCTGGGTAAAGGATAAATATCATCTTCAGTATAAGTGTTTAAAGTTCTGTAATCTCCACATAATCAAGCCTTATCTTTTTCATAAGAAATTAAGACTGGGGAGATGACACAATATTTGGGGGTGACATCCACTTTCTCAATGATATTCATTTTTAATAATGTTGCAATATTATCTTCAATATCCTTTCTTTTTGTTGGAGAAGCAGGATATGGTTTTTTCTTAAGACTAGGAGGAATATCACTTAAGTTACAGGATAAGGTAATTTTCATCTCTTCCTGAACAATTCCCAAGACATGAGAACCATGAGCAAAAGCCATAGGGAAAGAGGTAATAGAGGCAATAATAGAATCCTTTTGGTCACTAGTTAACTGATCACCAAAAAAAGCAGTATTTATTTCATTTAATAAATCATCCATTTCAGTTGTTGTTCTGCTTTTACACTGGATTAGTAAGTTACAAGACTTTAACAGATGCCCTGAAGGTTTTCTAGAAGAGGAAACTTTGAAATTCCTTTTGCCATTCATTCCTAAGGTAAAGCAATTATTTGCTGGGTCCAATTTCACACCAAACATGGTTAAAATATCATTTCCCATAAAAAATCAATTGCTTAAATTATCATTTTTCATGACAACAAATTCACAAATAGCTCTGACAAAACCACCATTATATTTGAAGAATACAGAGGGTTTGTATTTGCCAATAGGAATTAAGGTAGAACCATACCCTCTCCATTTTTCAGAAGTTATAGGTAATAATTTACTCAAATATTCCTTATCCACTGAAGCTAAAGCTTTTTCAGACACTACACTTCCTCCAGCACCAGAATCAAGAACTACATTAACATTTTTACCATTAATGATAACAGGTGCCTTCAAAGGGGATATAGGTATAGAATTGTTAGTAATATCTTTAATTATCTCAGCATTTTCTACTGAAGATAAATCCAATACACATTCTTCAGATATATTATTTAAATAATGGACATCCTGTTCCAACATTAAAACATCTTTAACAGACTTATTGTCATAGGAGATATTACTTTCACAGTCACTAGAAGAATTATTGACATCAAGTTCAACTTCATCAGTGTCTTCATTTTGTTCAATAAGATGAATTTTCTTGTCACAAACATGACCCATCTGCCATGGTTTGTTACATTTATAACAAGTATTTGTTGCATATTTTTTAGGTGCAACTGGGGCAGAGGGTTTACCAGATTTTTCTGGGAGCTTTGTAGAAGGTTTATTCTGATCATTATAAGATTTACCAAGGTAATTCTTTGGTTCATATCTATGGTTGAGTAGTACCTCATTACAGATATTAATGAAAGAAGAATTTTCCCTTACATGCTCAGTTCTAGCCACAATCAAATCTCTAAGAGAATTTGGTAATTTATACAAGATTTTATCTCTCCAAATATCATAATCCATCTTTGGATCGATTGCTCTTAGGATTTTTGTCACTTTCATAAGAAAAACAATGGGATTATCAACAGAGGAGGATACATATCTAGTATTCTCATACAGTCTTTGCTGAGCTAACCTGAATTTTGAACCACCAAACTGATTCTCAATCAAGGATTTCCAATCATTCCATGTATAATGATTGTTATCTAAAAGAACAGATTCATACCACATCAAGGCTACATTGGAAAATAAAGAAATTAGCTTAGAAACAATTTCCTCATCAGGTAGTTTAAAAGATCTCTTTAAATTATCAATTCTTTGGATAAAGTGTTGCCAATCAGAGGAAGAATCACCATCAAAGGTAGGATATTGGTCTAACTTAGGCCAATTTTTCTGACTACTGGGATGGTCCACATTTTGGTTTGAATTATTCATCATTAATAATTCCTGAAGTTTAGCCAGGTGTTCAGAAATTTCATTATTTACAGAAAAAGCTGGTGCATGACCATCACATGATTTTTTGCTAGTAGCAAAAGATTTTACAGACTCATTGTCAGTTTGTTTAATGGTTGAAATATGAGGAAGAAAGGAGGAACTTCTTTCAGGTTCTTTTCTTTATTTTTATGCAGCTTATTGACAGCATTCTCATTCATTCCATTACTGATGGTTAAGGTTGAGAATTCTTCCTGCAGGTCAGACACATAGTTTCTTATCCTTGGAATTTCAGACATCTGGTAATTTACTTTTGCAAGAGATAGAACATTTCTATCCTCAGAAACTGTGTGTTTGGCACTTAGTGCATGGAAATCATTCTTTAGCTTTTTAAACTCATTTTGTAGAAATTTTAAGTCATTTTTTAATGAATAATTTTCTTCGATAAGGGGTTTCAATTCACTGAAGGTCTTATGTAGATTGATATTTCTATCTGAGATAGCTCTATGGTCACTCCTTATTTGTTTTTCTTAACTAAGAACAATATTCAAGGTTTCTTTGATTTTAAAATAAGCTGTATCCTGTACAGAAGAACTGACTTTACATTGCAAGTGCAAATTATTTAATCAATCATTTTCATGGATTAACACATCTCTCAAATGTTTGTCTTTCACAACATTAAAATCAAGGGTATCTTTCAATATTTCCTCAGAAGTTTTCTCAATTAAGGTATAGACTTCAGGGGGAACAGAATCATTCTTAATTGCAAGAGAAGGATTAATTAAAGAAGTAGAAGTTAAATGTAAAGGTTCATCAAATGTCAATTTGCTAATTACATCAATAGGGCTACTAGTTACAGAAAGCTGTCTTTTAACAGGTTTAACTGTTCTTTCACCATGTTCAATAATATTACCTGCAGAAGAAGTTTTATTAGAAAACATACCCAAGTGACTATCAACCAAATTACTTACCATGGCAGAGGAGGAAACTTCCCCTGAGACTGGGTTTGGGATTGTGCTTGGGCCTTCTTTCTCCTGCCTTGTTGGTAGGGATGAGGAGGTGGATGGAAATTGGGTGTTCTGGATGGGCCAGGCTGATGATGAGGAGGGTGATACACATTCTGTTGGTAGTGACTCATTAGATAATCCCATTTCCATTGCTCTACTTCCATAGTATTTTGATTTTGGATTGAGGAGCTGGGGGCCTGTGAAGGTTGAGCCTGAAACTGAGGCTGATTGGGAGGAAACTGAGGAGGGGCCTGGGCCTGATTTTGGTTCCTGAGTTCCTGAACTTGCTCCCACAAGGTGTCAACTTTTGCACTGTATTTCATGTTTTCTGTCTTCAGCTCTTTTATATGACTGGAAAGGTTGCTGATTTGCTGGGGCAGAGGAAGCTTTTTTATTTTGAATCCTTTTGGAAGACCTTCTTGAGGTACTAGAGGCTTTACTTCCTTCTGTTGTGCTGGGGGAAGGGGGTTTGATTTGTTTACATTTCCTGTCATTTCCACATCCTGAATTATGTGAATTTTTCTTGTTAGAATAATATTTTTTATGTTCAACTTTAGAAGAACTCACAGTATCAGTATCATAATCAATTTCAATTTCATCCACTTGCATGTTATCCATTTTTTCAGCCAAATTGTTGGACATAATAGTGGGAAGATTAATTAATTCTAAAAAAAAATTAATTAAAATTAGTTAATAATTTGCTCCAAATAAAAAAAAATTTTTTTTAATTAAACTATATAAAAAAAATTTTTAATATAAAGTAATATTTATAAAAAATAATTTAATAAAATGGACTGCAAAGAAAAAATTGGGAATAAACAATTAAGTTGCTTCAACCAATTAATTAAATTACCAATATTAAATATGGAAATATATATGGGACTAAGCACAAAGTACTATTTAAGTCAACCAAAATTAACAATAATTAATTAAAAAAAATTAATTTAATAATTCAATTTTTATTAATAATAATGTTAATTCTTCTAGTACTAAGAGTATTTAACACTCTATAATGGTCAACTAGGAAAAAAAAATTTTTAATAAATGAACACTTACACTCAGTGAATCAGCAATTAAGCCACAATCACTGTTATTGCAGTAAAAATATAGTAATATGAGTGAGAGGTGCAAAGGTGAACTTACTATAGTGATCAAAAAATCACTTCAAAATAATATATGAATTAATATAATATAAAACTAATATATCAAACCCAAGTTCAAAACACGGTCGCGGCAAAAGTTTCTTTTTTTCCAGGTGGTCCGTGCGTTTGTCATTCGTTGTTGGCGTTTAGGAAAGGTCCCCAGTTGTCAGTCAGTCGTCTAGAAGAGAGGAAGAAAAATGGGAAGAAGTAGAAGAGGAGATGGAGGAAAAGATTATGGGTAATAAAAGAAATAAAAATTATAAAAATTATTTAATTTATTGAGGAAAATCAATGACGGTTTTCTTGGGAGGTGACAAAAGTGAGGTTCTTATTAAATAATAATATTATTCTAATGTAAGGGCTATGCGTGGCAGACACTATGATTACTATCAGACTTAAAGCAACCTTTAAATTGCTATATAGAATTTTAATTAGAATTTTATTACTGATAAAAAGAATATTAATGTAATGTAAAAGTATATTTAATTTGTTGAGTGTATAGTAAGTGATGCTTCTACAAGGGATTATCCAAGGCCCTTTTATAGGCAATGGGTCCTCTGAAGCGCTACAAATAACTATATACAAAAGAGTAATGAAGTAAAACAAGAAGATAAAAGAAGACATTTGTAACATAGTAATTAAGAGAAAAATATATGAAAAATAATAAGTATCCCAATTGAGAATGTAAAATTCCCATCCTAAATTCCCCAAATCAGTTAATATAAAATAATAAGTAACTAAACAACCATGTGATCTAAGAACTATGGGAAAAACAAATCAAAACAAGTATTACAATCCGTTTTCAGCATTTCTAAGTGAAACAAATAACATGTTTTGACACAACAAGGTATGCAATCAAATTAATTCAGCGTAAATTTATATTATTTAATTGTTTTCACTTATGTAATTAAATACCAGTATAACTGAAACAATCAATTAATTTAATTTGAGAAATTATAATACTATTTTATAAAATAAGTATTATAATTTATTTAATTTTCTTCCTGACACAATTAAGGGTCAAATGAAGCGCCATTAATTATTGTTTAATACTATATGAAAGATGTTATTTAATATATAAATGTAAATAATTAATTTAATTATATTATAAGTCAATTTTACACTTATAATTATAATATATGTTTTAAATTAATTAAATATAAATTTATAATTATTAAATACATAAAAATGCGCCGTTACTTGTAAAATATAAAATATATTATGTTTAATTTAAATGTATAAAAATTTATATAAACAATAAAATTAATATAACACTTATATGTAATAAGATACTTATATAATTTTATTATGCAATAAAATATTAATTTATATACATTAAATACAATTCTTACGCCCTCTTTCAGGTCCTATAAGTTAACATATCATTTACTGGGCTCCTGGAATAGCCTGGCTGACACATATACTGAATTAAATAGTATTTTTTGAATTCAAGTTTTTTCAAGAGATTTTTAAGATCTTAGATTTCTTTTTCTGGAATCCACTGGTCATATTCACTAGATTTATTTTTAAATCTTAATAGATATGTAACTCCCTTTTCCTTAGTAAGGTGTCTTTTTTTAAGTATCTTTTCAATTTCTGCCTTTTCAACTATTTCTTCAGGTTGCTGTTTATGCCTTCCTGGTCTTCTTGGAAATAGAGCAGTATAATTAAAATGGTATGGTTTAATAAGAGAAATAGGAGATACTGGATGTTTTCTATAATATGGTGCATATAGAATAACCTCAACAGCATTGTTACCAACCATCTTTTTTAATATAAATGATCCAATGAATGGATCCTTCAATTTATCATTAACATTTAAATTGAAATGTAGTGTAGAAATAAGGACTTAATCACCCTCTTTGAAAATTTTTTCTTTATGGGCTTTATCCCATCTTTTCTTCTCATACTCAAATGCCTTTTTTATACATTCTTGAGCATGCTTTCTGCATAATTCTTGCATCTGAAGGAAAGATTTGGTACCTGGATGGATATCCAATCTAGGTAATTTATTGAGAGTTTTAGCAGGGGTATTAGGTACATAACCCAACCATAAGTCAAATGGCTTTTTTCTAGTGACAAAATGTACTGTACTATTGTATGCAAATTCTAAACCTGGGATAAGGGTTACCCAATCATGCGTGAATTTGCCATTGTCTTTAAAGTCAAGACAAAAAGCACAATATCTTATTATCATATCTTCTAAGGTTTTTATTCTTCTTTCTGCTAGCCCATCAGTTTGTGGATGGTGTGCTGTAGAAAGTTTTAATTGACACCCTGAAACATCCATAAGTGATGTCCAGAACTCAGAAATAAATTTAGGATCTCTTTCTGAGACTATTGCTTTGGGGAATCCTGCTATATTTAACATTTGTGTACACCATAGAAAAGCTAAGTCCTTTTCAGAAACCTCTTTATGGGTAGGAATAAATTTGCACATTTTGTAAATCTATCTACAATTTCCCAGAAGGAGTTATAACTATTATGCCCTGCTATTGGAAAACCTGTTACAAAGTCCATGTTAATTATTTCCCATGGAACTTTTGTTTTCTCAATTTGTTGTAATAAATCAGATCTTTTTCCCGTTAATCTTTTAGATTTTTGACAAGAATCACATGTCTCAACATTTTTTGAACATCATCAGACATGTTAATCCACCAACCTGTATTTTTTACGCTGGTTATTGCTTTATGGAAGTCAAAATGACCTGCTAATATATCATCATGACCTATGCTTAACATTAACTCCTTCATTGGAGGGGGAATTACAATTAGCTTTCTTAATTTTTTCCTGTAATATATATAACAATCCTCAATAGAAAATTTTCCTTGTTCTAATGCTTCTTTATACTTATTTGGCAATGTTTTTATTTAAACACTCATTGAAGAATTAGATGGATCATTTAAAATTGTAGTAAGTTTACTCAAGTCAGGATCTGAAGCATAATTATAAAGAATTGATTGAGTAAATTCATCCTCAATATCTACAATATAAATGTCATAAATGTTAATAATATCTGTTTCAAGAACATAAGCAGGATTATCATCATTATTGGGTAGAGGTACCCTAGATAAAAAATCTACAATAGAGTGTAAGGTTCCTGCTCTTTGTGTAATAGTCATCCGTCCTCTGTATTTATTTACAGCTAATTGCCATCTAAACATATTTCTATTATGAGTTTTCATGTTTAAGAGTAACTTAACTGCACTACAGTCAGTTATTAACTCAAACTTTTGGTCTTCAAGGTAATACTGTAGCTTCTCAAGAGCCCATACTTCTTCCAAAAATTCAAGTTGAGTAGCACCATATTTCAATTCACTACTTCTTAGAGTACGTGAAATATAGCACATAACTACTTCTGAAATTTTCTCTTCAATAAGTGGTTTATGATGCAAAGCAGCACCCATACCAATCAAATTTGCATCTGTCACAATGCAATATAGGGGGTGGACCTGCTAGCAAGTCCTCAACCTGAAATAAGATGGAACTCATATGGAACTCAGACTGAACTCATACTGAACCCATACTGAACTCTACTTGAACACCCACCTAAAACTTTTCTGCTGAGTGGTTTTCATCCCTTACTGTATGTATCCTTTATCAATAGCTCAATGTGTTTTCAATCTGTGGTGAGTTTGGGTCCAAGGTTGTGGACTCGCTAGAAAGTCCGCCCCCAATATTGTGTGGTGTTTATACAATACAAAAGGCAATTGGAAATATGGTAATCCCAAGATAGGTTCTGTCATAAAACATTCTTTAAACTTATCAAAAGCCTTTTGTCTTTCATTACTAAAAATGAAAGCTTCTGATTTCTTTATCAGTGTGGTCAATGGTGCAGAAATCAATTGGTAGCTCTTTATATATTGTCTATAATAGCCACACATACCAAGAAAAGATCGTAAATCCTTTAAATTTTGAGGAATTCCAATATTCTTGATTGCAGCCAGCTTATTTTGGTCTACACATATTTGTAAGCCAGATACAATAGGGGGTGTCAGTTCTGGCAAATCCGCACTTACAAATCCGCACTTAAATTTGACCAAATCCGCACTTAAATAAGTGCGGATTTCCAAAACACACTAGCCCCAATACTGGTGGATTTCAAAATGAAATAAGTCACTTATTTCACTCAAATCCGCACTTTCTCAACCAAAAGTGCTGATTTCACCATCAAGTCCCATTTCACTGATTTGTCAGCATCATCCCATTCATACGCAGCACTCCGCAGAATAACACTTCATAACTCAAAACATCGTACATCACTTACATCTTCATATCATATCATATAAGAGTTATGCCTTCCTCACTTTCAAATCGTGATAAATTACATAAAGCAATGACTTTCATGGCTCTTGAACTGCTCTTGGACTCTGATTGCGATTCTGATTCTGATCTAGAAGAAGATTTTGTCTTTTTATCAAAAATGGCCACGAAACGTTACCTTCTTCCCAGAAAGCCTCAAGTACTTCATACCCCCAAGTACACCATCCAAACACTTCTTAACCTATCTACACCCAGTTTTAGACAGCTGTTCAGGACTTCTCAGGAATGTTTCCTTAAATTGCTTGAGCTTATTCAGGATCATCCCATATTTCACAATAATTCTCAAAAAGAACAATGACATCCTTCAATTCAATTGGCCATCACACTATGTCGTTTGGGTTCAAATGGTAATGGAGCCGCTTTGAAACGTTTAGAAAATGTCTTTGATTTAGGGTATGGTTCAGTTAACACTTATACCAAACGATGTATCACTGCCATCAACTCCTTGGAGTCTCAACTTCTCACCTGGCCAACAAAAATGAAATCACATATTTTCAGCAAACGCATATTTTTTCAGTCACTCTTTTTTTTTTCTTCACTCATATCCGTTTTCTCCTCTCTTCCTACATCACTCAATCAATTTCACTTATATTTCTTTTTTCTCAACTCATCTCTCCAGGTAAGTCATTTTATTCTTTTTAAACAGAGTGTGAAAATAGGAGGATGAACTCTGTTCTTCGGGCGAAGAACAGAGTTCACTTCCATTCACTTATATTTCTTTTTTCTCAACTCATCTCTCCAGGTAAGTCATTTTATTCTTTTTAAACAGAGTGTGAAAATAGGAGGATGAACTCTGTTCTTCGGGCGAAGAACAGAGTTCACTTCCATTCACTTATATTTCTTTTTTCTCAACTCATCTCTCCAGGTAAGTCATTTTATTCTTTTTAAACAGAGTGTGAAAATAGGAGGATGAACTCTGTTCTTCGGGCGAAGAACAGAGTTCACTTCCATAAAATATTAGCTGAAAATGTAAAATTATTGTTTTTCCATCAAAGAAAATTCTTTAAAATTTTTTGTATTATTACATGATTGAGTTCTAATGCAGTGAGCATGTTGTTAGAGCATTATTGCCCCTCTTAGTAACTCAATCAAGTAATATATACAAAAAAATAACCAAATATTTAATATTCTTCCATAAATTTTTAATAAATAAATATGATATTTCAATTTATGAAATTAAAGTAATGGGCCCACGACCTTGTGTTGTATAAATGGTAATCATGATAACATTAATTTGTTTCATGGGGTTCCTCTAGCCTATACCTGTGGAAAGTCCCAAACCTAGTTTCTGGACTTGATCTGCATTTTGGCTTAAGGAATTGTCATTACTTTAAAAGTAGTATACTTGACATATCTTATTTATATATTAATTAATTTATGTAATTATATTAAATTTTGATGACTTTCACCCTTTACTTCAATAAAATGCAGGGGAGGGTATTGCCAATTTTTTAAATCTGACATGTGAAATTGATGACTTAGAAAAATTTGGTGGTACCCACCCCTTGTTTCAATAAAATGCAGGGGAGGGCATTGCCAATTTTTTAAATCTGACATGTGAAATTGATGACTTAGAAAAATTTAGATAAGCAAACTTATTGACTAGAAAGTAAAGATAGAAAATTTTTATTATACATTCAAATTTTTGTCAAAAATAACGTACTATATTCTTTTCCTTTTATAAGTCAGCATATAAGAAAATATTACCAAAATTAAATTAACTAGAAAAACAATTTATCAATTGAAAAGGTCAAGTAATTTTTTAATGTCCTCATAAGATTGGCCATTTTTAACACATTCCATAATGAAATCTTTTTTTTTAAAACTCTCTTGTTTTTCCAATTCACAAGTAGCCATTTCTCTTTGAAATTGACGGTCATTTACTCTTTCCATCTGCTCTACCTCAAATTTTTTTTCTTCCAAATCTAAGGCTTGCTGATCTTTCCTTAGCATATAATCAAACTTCATCTTCTCAAAGTCAAGGGCATTATTTGCAATAGTTGATTTCGCTGAGAAAATTAAATTGAAATAAATAAATAAATGAGTTAATGATTAAGATATATAGTAAACAAAACTTACTTATATCTATTTTTTCAAAATAATCCTCAAGGGAGCCAAATGAGCTTGTTGAAGTATTACCACGTTTTAATAGATGGTTCAAGTTCATTGAAGTTGAGGCTCGACGCTTTAGTTTGGAGTTTGAACAAGAGGCTTCAGGAAGTTCTTCTAAAGCAGCTTCTAAAGAGGTATTCACATTTCCAGAATTGAGATTATTTAATGGAGATTGAGTTTGAGTAGGAGGAGACTAGAAAGAAAGAGAAATTCAGAGAAGAATTGAAGAAAAAACAAAAAGTAAACATACATTTAAATTTTGGGCCTCTGAGGATTCAGATCTTCTGCGATATAATTGTTCTGCTTGATAGTTGGGATCATCTTCAGCTGAACTATGGTTAGAAGGTGGAGGGGATTGATCTTCTTCAAGTAAAGGTGTGTTGGGAGGATTATAGGAAGGTTTGGATCCAGAGGGTATATGCTTAGTAGTATCGTGTAGAAACCAAGGGTTTACATCAACTCGGGTGCCAAAAAGATTATCCATTTCCTCATAGAAAGGACACATGACATTGAGCTTTTCGGAAACAGTAGTAATTCCAATCTCCAAATCATCATCGTCAATACCAAAGCCAGTTTCATTTACAGCATGATGAGTCTTTTTATATTTTGAATGGTAACTCTTAAATCTCTCCTTCATTTGTTTAGGATTGATATCGATTCTCCCCCTTGTTTTCTTCCTTACTTCATTGGCCATCAACAAGTAGCCATTAACCTTTGAAGAAGGTGGACTTTTCACATCCAAAACATGCTTCAAAATTTGATTTTATTTTAAGGAAGTTGATTATGATGAGATAATCATCCTTTTTAAGCTGACCTGAACTTGCCTTTGATTTTTCAGGTGTAGGGCTTGCTTTACGAGGAGACTTTTGTGACGAAGCAGATTTTTGAGTTACCTTTTGAGATTTGGAATGTCTGGGAGGCATTATGAAACTGGCACATAACAAGAAAAAAGATTAAAAAGTAGAAGAAATAAGTAAAAAAGAATGTAAACATGCCTGGTCAAAATATTGAAAATGTCAGGAAGGGGTGTGTGCCGAGGATTGATGGGTAGGTAGCGAGGAAGGTCAGTGTGTCACATGTGACAGGGATGGGGTAAGAAAGGTAGGGATGTTTTGTGGCCAAAATGTGGTTGTGAAAAAAAACGGGAAAAAAGTGCTGATTTGAGGTCATAACTGACACCCTTTTTTGAAATAAGTGACTTTTTTGCAAAATTTAAGTGCTGATTTGTAAGTGCTGATTTGGTTTGAAATCCGCACTTAATTTAAGTGCGGATTTGCCAGAACTGACACCCCCTAATATGAACAAGCACTTTTAATGACTCAAACCCAAATTTACATTTTTTCAATGCAAGGGTCATTTTTATTTCATAAATTTTCTGAAATACCTTCTTTAAATGGATTAAGTGTTCATCATATGTCTTAGAGAACACTATAATGTCATAAATGTATACCATTAACCATCCCTCAAACATTTCTTTATGTAATTTTATATCCATTAACTTCTGAAAACTGAAGGAGAATTTTTGTTCCAAATGGCATCCTGACATATTTTTATATTCCCATATGTGTTGTTATCAAAAAAAAGTTGTGTGAATTCTTTTCTACAGGAATCTGATGGTACCCTTCATTTCCATCTAGGCAACTTATATACTTAGCACCTTTAAGGGTAGAATGTATAGAGGCAATCCTTGGAAAGGGATAAATATCATCTTCTGTAAATTTATTTAATGCTCTATAATCACCGCACAGTCTTGCTTTATCTTGCTCATAAGAAATTAGCACTGGTGATATTACACAATATTTTGGAGTAGTTTCAACATTCTCAAGAATGTTCATTTTTAATAACATCTTAATATTTTCCTCTATGTCTTTCCTCTTCATTGGTGAAGCAGGGTATGGTTTCTTTTTAAGACTAGCAGGAATATTATCCATATCACAAGTTAAACTTATTTTCATCTCATGATCTTTTACAAGGCTAAGTTCATTTATCCCATGTGAAAAAGCCATTGGAAATTCTTTAATTAATTCCAAAATATTTGTTTTCTCAGCTTCACTTAACTGAGTCCCAAATGATGCTTTTGAAATTTCTGTATCCAGAAGTTCCTTTTCATTGAATTCTCTTCCCTTTGCAGAGAATATTTATCACTGACTCAATGTGTAAGACCATTTTCAAAGAATTTATTTTAAATATCCTTTTAACATTCATTCCAATTGTAAAATAATTATCAGCAGGGTTTAGTTTCACACCAAACTTCGTCAGAATTTCATTTCCAATAATAAAACAGGCACTACAATTAGTATTATCCATTACTACAAAGTCACAAGTTACTCTTACATAACCATGTTGATTTTTAAAGAAACTAGCAGCTTTGTATCCACCAATGGGGTGTAGTACTGATCCAAAAACTCTCCGATTTTTACTTTTAAGGGGTTCAAGCTTTGACTTATCCTCAATATCAATTTTCTGTAATGTATTTGTAGAAACAAAAGAACCAGAAGCTCCTGTGTCCAATACTATATTTACATTTTCTCCAGAAATGATAGCTGGAACCATGGTAGGTGTCATTTTCAAGTTATCAGCTTGTATATTGTTAATGCTTTAAGCATCTCAAAAATTCATTAAAGATTCATTTGAGTCCATGTTTAATATTGGAGTTTCAAAGATGGAAAAATCATCTTCCAACATAAAGACTTCATTTTAATCACTATATGAGATATTACTGTCATAATCACTTGAATCTTTACTTTTTTCAGTGTCTTTTTCAGATTCATGCTGATTTTCAACAATATTTATATTCTTCTCACATTTGTGACCTTTAACCCAAGGCTTATTACACTTATAAAAAGTATTAGTTTCATACTTTTTAGGTACTTCAGGTGCAGTAGGTTTTTTCTGCTTCTCCTGAAGTGTTTTTGAATTCTGATTTTTCACAGATTCATTATTTTGTTTATAAGTGGTGTACCTTACTTCATACTTATGGTTTAAGAATATTTCATTACGAATATTAATAAATTCAGAATATTCATTAAACATTATTGTTCTAGCTACAACAATGTCTCTGACAGATATAGGTAATTTATGTATTTTTTTATCTTTCCATAAGTTAAAATTTGTTTTTTTGGTTCAATGGCTTTTAATATTTTATTTAAATTAATTAAAAATACCATAGGTTTGTAACCATTCAACAGATTATACCTAGTTTTCTTATAAAATATTTGCTGAGTGAGCCTGAATTTAGAACCTCCAAATTGTTTTTAAATTATTTGCTTCCATTCAGTCTAAGAGTAATCAAGAGTTAGAGCCAATTTTTTATTCACTAATTCTATATTTCTTGTTTCCAGTTGAGAAATGTTTAATGTCAAGGACGAAATTGTATCACTTGTGAGCTTAATTGTCTGTTCCTCACACTCAGTCATTATATTCCATAATGCTGAAACAATTCCATGGAAAGTGGGGTTATTATTAAACTACTACATGTCTTCCTTCTAGATTTTTTCACTGTTTTTTGAACTTCTCATCTCACCAATAAGTGGTGGAAACTAAGGATTAACTGTATTTTTATTATAAATAGTACTGTTGTTATTAACAAAAGATAAATCAGGTGTATCTACATCAAAGCCTAATTGTCTTAAGTACTCCTCAATTTTCTGTACAGATTTTTCATCAATAAAATTACCTATCTTGTAATAATTAG
Organism: Hemileia vastatrix; assembly: GCA_030280995.1. Lineage (NCBI taxonomy): Eukaryota > Fungi > Basidiomycota > Pucciniomycetes > Pucciniales > Zaghouaniaceae > Hemileia > Hemileia vastatrix. Next base: position 14,090,913 of record JASXTE010000016.1, read on the forward strand.
TATTGTGTTCTATATTAGAGGGTAATATATTTACCACAGGATAGGGGAAAGCCCTGATTTTTGGCGCTTTTAATTTCCTTTGTAAGGGTGAGCTGAGGCAGCCTGATGAGGGGGTGGATCACTGTTGAAATTGTGGCTTGACCACTGCTGATTGAACCAATCCCACTTCCATTTCTCTACCAAGATTTTTTCATGGGAATGATGTGACCCTCCTTGGGTAGGGGGTTGTTGGCTTGGCTTCCCTACCTTTAACTCCGCCAAGGTTTGATTCATTTGTTGGAACCCCATCTTGAAGTTGTTTTGCAACTGCTCTACCTCCTTTAGCATGGTAGAACTTGATTCATCTAGTTGCAGAACCTGTTTGTCCAGATGGGACAGTTGATCCTGCAGAGGAGGTGAAGTCTTTTTTATTGTTATATTTTTTAGAAGGGATTCTTTTTCTTCTATTCTCATAGACTATGGTTGTGGGTAAGATTGGACCTCCATGGTTATTTCCTGGAGCAATTTTTTTAGCTTTAGACCTGGTGTTATAGGCAGGGTTTTCACTTGGATTGTCCTGTGGAGCTCTCATTTGGTCTTAAATAACAACTCTTCATGTCTAAAAAAGTGAAAACCTAAATGGTAATTAGTAATTAGTAGACAAAAATTATTAGCAATACAATTACTAATAAAAGCACTGGAGCTTACCCTGAATTTATATCTTTATTTATATAAATAACATATAAGAGAAATTAAAAAAAATCTGTTTAAAAATAATAAGTTTAACTAGACCTCTATAAGGGTGAATAATTAGCTTACCAAGCTTTAACCAAATACCAATTTGATTGGTTGTTATATTGGTGACCAAATACTAAGTGTAATTGGGTTTATATTGGGTACAGTTACTACTGTAAATACCTAATTTTTATTATAAAAAATTTGTACAATTATTATAAGGATACTTTTCTGAAATTACTGAGCTATGATGACCCACTAATATGCTGCAGACCCAAATATTTAGTTTTTTTGAGATATACTAGAGTAAAAATCATGTCCTAAGGCTTATACTAAACAGTAAGTAATAAATAAGGAAAGACACCCAATTGTCAGTGTATGCTAGTATCTAAGTGTAATTTAATAGTAAATATCAATGGTCCTACTACTTATTGTTAAATTATTTTGTGATTAAACCTCAGGGGAAGACTAATAAAATAGTTATTCTCAATTTAAAATCACAATACTTGGATGTTATGTGTGCTAGTGGTGGAAAATAGAATAATAAAATATAGTTATAGCTTATATAAAGATAATATCAATTTATAAAGGCTTTATAATATATTTATATATGATAATAACTTTTTTTAGTGTTTTTTTAATGTTTATTAAGTAAGTGATGTCTATAACCTGTCAAAATAGTCCCTTACTTATACCGAAATCCACTGGAGTGCACAGACCTTCAATCCAGATGATGTCACTTCTATCCCTGGCAATTACAGCACTGTGAAGGCCCATCAACTCCCCATGGTGTCCACTTCAATCAGTTTCAACTCCCAGACCTCCATTAAGGACTCTCCATCACAATTAATGATACCACAGACCCATACCATAAATGGAATAAACAGATAAAAGTGGATATCATAAAGAAACAGGTAAAAATAACTCATCCAAAGAGTATAAATGAACCCCAAATCATATAAAGGAATCAAATTAACTATCAAAGCTCCAAATAACATCCCCAAGCATACATATTAACCCATTAATGATATCCCAACCCATAAATCCATGAAAATCAATCCAAGGAAGCAGATTAAGTTGTCCAAACTGGATATATGTGCCTGAAATAGGTGTATATGCTTGTGTAGGCGTTGTGAGTCCACTGAATATGTCTATATGACCTATAATAAGCAGAAAAAAAAGTTTATAGGCTATTAAGAGGTTAAAACCCACTTATAGACCTAAATATACACAATATAACTACATATTTCACTGAATATGAGGTTTATGTATACATATAAGCTTATGTATGTCTATAATTACTTAATATCGCTTAAGATAAGTATATTATGACTCCATTAACACTTTAATAAGTATTATTAGGCTATGGATAAGCTATTTAAACTACTATAAGGCATATAATAGTGTAATAATTATATATATATGTATTATAACCATATATATAAGTATTTTAAACATATATATAAGTATTTTAACCTTATTTTAAAGTTATAAGCTTAATGTAATTAATGTTATCTTAATTTAAACATAAGAATTACACATTCCTGGAGATAACTAGGCTGAAAGGCTCTTATAATTTCTTCTGGTTGATTATTAAGTCTCTCCCAACTTTTAATCTTTAATAATCTGTCTACTATCTCTTCTCTTCTCCCCTCACCCATAATGTTGGTTTCTATATTAATAGAAAGATATTTTTAGTTGTGATGATTAAATATACCAACTATTAAATTAAAATATAATTAATATTTATTGACATTGGAATTGACTAAAATAAGTTTATATATAACTACAGCTTGATTATTTTTCCCTAACATTTTAAAATACTAAGATTTTAAAGAGGTAGAAAAATAGATCATAATGTTTGAATAATAGTTTGTAGCTCATTTCCAATCACCATAAAATCACTTTCACATAATAGGGGGTCTTAAAAATTATCATACATGCCCGGTGGACTTTAGCCTTAAAATCTCTATTGCAAGACCCATAATAAATGGCATACTTAGGTTATTGGTGTTAATAATGAGGTCTAATACCTCCAAATTTTGTGCGAATATATGGGTATGTGTCTACCAGATGCTGAAAAATTATGATAAGGGGATGAAGTGTGTGAATGGTGTAGATGTACCCATAAAAGAGCATCTTGAGGTGCAATGTTAGCCAGGCTACTAAACTTCACCAGTAAAAAATTATTTATTTATTAGAGAAGAGATACGCCTTTACCTCTCATTCAATGAATTATACTTACTTTATAAATTACTTATACAATTTTGACTAATTAATAGGTAAAAATAAGTAAGGATACAATTGTATTGTTTCCTCATATATTTTAATCTGTGACAGTGTCCTCATGACAACTGAAGAGAAAACTAAAAATATTTAATATGAAATCAAATATTTTTATTTTTATTTTTAATTGACATTCACAGAAAATTAAAATAAATCAAATAAAATGGACATATACAGATAAATACAGTATATGGGTACATTATTTATAGAAAAACTTTAATATTTGAAATGTCTAATTTTGGAATTGTTCTTTCTCTGATACTCATGTATATAGAATTTTTATTCCATAGTTTCTCTCCTTTTTGCATATATAAGGCCTCTCAATATGGCTTTTTTCAATCATTCCATTCTTACTTTACAAGTTTATTATATATATACAAACCACACTTATTACTACTGTTACTACCTTAGTATTTAAATCAACATACTTCTAAGCTTTTAAAGTAATAATAATAATAATTTTTTACCTTTTCATTGAGTATTAAAATACAAAAGAAGAAAATACAAACCTATTTTGGAAATCTTGAGTTTTCCTTACCTTTCATTGACGTTGGGCCACTGTAAAATATTCTAGACCAAAAGCACCCATTGAATATTGAGGGCCTTTCCAATAAGTCGTTGAATCCTTGTTATCTTGATTCCAGTGACTGAATGACCATTGAATCCAACACCTATAGCAATATTTTAGAAAAAAAACGAACATCAAATGTTGTGGTCTTCCAACATTGGCAGGGGCCTTTGTTGTGTGGTTTGGCGCTGTTTGTGCATGTCTTAAGTGGCATCTGATGGAGAATTTGGTTTTTTTCTGGTTTTATTCCGTGAATATTGGGACTGTGGGTATGTGGGTACTATAATTGGATAGCCCCGGTTTTTCTATATATTTCATGTCTTGATAATATTTTTCTTATTCTAAGTTTTAAGGTGTCATTTCCTCATTCTTCAGTTACAAAAGATAGCTGTTTAATTTTGTTTTTCGTGTTTTATGGGCTAACCTTAAGTCTTAGGGTTAAGTACTTAGTATCATTGGATAGGGCTAATTTAGCTCTTTATTTCATGTCCCAATGTTGTATAGCGTAATTCTGTGTTTTAAGGGTTTTAGTAGTTGTAGCTAATTTTTCTAAGTAGATTAGGTGTTTTTATTGGTTTTCTGGCCTCAGGGAGGCCGGGCTGCTTCAGGCGGCCTGCCTGCCTCTGTTTTAGAAGGTTGGGGAGCGCTTCTGGAGGGTTTTTATTCAATTTGGCTGGTACAGGCGCCAAATTTGTTGGTGTGCATGGGCTCTTAGATAGTGGTCTGTGTGTACATACTGAATATGTCAAGGTACACTTTTAGTCTAGAAGATTTGGTACGTAGTTCTACAAGGATTTAAAAGGCTTAAATGGGTTCTCAACAAATTTGTACGTATTTCTTAATTCAAAGATGAATGTTTTACTCAATAAAAGAGGTAGGATTAAAATATTAATATAATTTATAAATTAGAATTACGCTATTGTAAATACTAATGAGATAGAATATAAGAATAAGTGTTTATTTGGTTAATTGTTGTAATAAAATGGTGTGGTAAGATAGAATGATCAAAAGACAACAAAAAGAGAGGCCTTTTATAGGCAAAGGAGAGACAAAGCACGGAAATCAAATTCTAAAAACAGTAGGAAAAGAGAGAGAAAAAGAACATTCCAGAAAGAGTATTTCAAATAATAAAGTTATTCCAAAAAGAAGGCGTCAAAAAGATGTATTTACAGAGTATGTCAGAAATACATCAATATTTTTAATATTTACTGTAAATGTCAATCCCAAATAAGAAATTTGATTTTTTTGTATATATTTAATATTATTTGAATATTTAAATATTATTTTATCTTTGTATTTTATTTTTTTTTTAAATATAAAGTTTTATTTTTCCCAACCTGTCAATTGAGCACGGTGTTAGAGAAAAATATAAGGGACAAAATAATTTTAATTTTACTTATTTATTTAATTAATTTAATTTTAACATTCTGTAACTAGTTAATTTATAGCTAATTTTAATGTAACTAAATGATAATTAAATAATAATTAAAGATGATAAGGTGCGGCTTCATCCAGTAAATAATTACTTATTTCACTGGGTAAGTCTAGTAGCCTGGCTGACACTCCCTTACTCTAAAAAAAAATAAAAAAATGCTTTGATTTTTTCTTCTTATACTTTTTTAGTAGAGTAGGAAGATTAGATATCTCCTTCCCAGGTATCCAAGAATCATATTCAGATGATTTATTCTTGAATCTCAATAAGTATTCTGTACCTTTCTCAGCAGTGACTATTCTGTCATTTAATATTTTTTCAATTTCTGCTGTCTCAGTGATTTCATTTGGGGTTTTCTTTGGTCTACCCCTCCTTCTTGGAAATAAATCACTATTGGATGTGTAAGGTTTCAAAAGAGATATTGGAAAAACAGGATGTTTTCTGTCATATGGGGAATACAGAATAACTTCAACTGCATTATCTCCAATCATTCTTCTGACAACAAAAGGACCAACAAATGGATCTTTTAATTTGTTATTACCTTGTAAGTTGAAGTGGACTGTAGAAATCAACACTTCATCACCCTTTTTAAAAGTGTATTCTTTATGGGATTTGTCCCATCTTTTCTTCTCATATTCAAATGATTTTTCAATACATTTTTGAGCATGATTTCTGCATAGTTGTTGCATTTGAAGAAAAGATTTTACACCAGGATGTATATCCAATTTAGGTATTTTGTTATTGAGAATTTGGGCAGGAGTATTAGGAACATATCCAAGCCAGAGCTCAAAAGGCTTTCTTTGAGTAACAGAATGAACAGTGCTATTATAAGCAAATTCTAACCCAGGAAGTAAGGTAACCCAATCATGAGTGAATCTGTCATTATCTTTATACTCAAGGCCAAAGGCACAATATCTTCTTATCATGTCCTCTAAAGTCTGAATCATTCTTTCAGCTAAACCATCAGTCTGAGGGTGATGGGCAGTAGAAAGTTTCAGATCACAACCACAAACATCCATCAGAGACATCCAAAATTCAGAAGTAAATTTAGGGTCTCTGTCAGAGATTATGGCTTTAGGAAAACCAGCAGTATTAAACATATGAGACCACCATAAGAAAGCTAATTCTTTAGTGGAAACATACTTGTGGGTAGGGATAAATTTACACATTTTTGTGAATCTGTCCACAATAACCCAACAAGAGTTATAACTGTCTTTACCAGCAATAGGTAATCCTGTTACAAAGTCCATGTTTTATTATTTGCCATGGAGCATCAGGAGGTTCAATATGTTGCATTAATCCTGCTCTTTTACCAGTTAATCTTTTTGATTTTTGGCATGAATCCCAGGATTCAACATATAATTTTGTGTCCTCAGACATATTAGCCCACCAAGCAGTGTTCTTAATTCTGATCATTGTTTTGTTAAGATCAAAATGTCCAGCTAATATGTCATCATGACAAATTTTCAAGATAATTTCTTTCATAGAAGGAGGAATAACAATAACATTACTAAACTTTCTTCTATAATATAGATATCCTTCATCAATTGAAATATTACCTTTTTCCAAAGCTTTTTGGTACTTTGGTGGAAGGGTTTTAATTAATGCTTGTATTGAAGCATTCTTTGGATCATTTAATATGGTGCATAACTTTTTCAAGTCAGTGTCCTTATCATATGATTCCAGAATAAGCTGTAATAGCTCTTCCTCCATATCAACCACATATATCCCATGGATATGGATAATTTCATCCTCAGGATCATATGCAGGATTTGAGTCATCATTTGGTAAGGGTAACCTTGATAACATATCCACATTTGAGTGAACAATACCAGCTCTGTGAATAATTGTCATTCTCCCTCTGTACTCTTGAACAGCCAGCTGCCATCTAAACATATGTCTATTAGGTGTTTTCAAGTTTAAAAGGGATTTAACTGCACTTCAGTCAGTGACAAGTTCAAATTTCTGGTCATCTAGGTAATAATGAAGCTTTTCTAGAGCCCATACTACAGCTAAACACTCTAATTGAGTAGCACCATATTTCAATTCACTATTTCTCAAGGTTCTTGAAATATAACAAATTACTACTTCTGAAACTTTATCATTTATCACTTGTTTTTGATGGAGGGCAGCACCAAGACCAATGAAACTGGCATCAGTGTACAAAACAAATGGTTGATCAAAGTCAGGTAAAGCAAGAATTGGTGCTGACATCAAACAGTGTTTCATAGTGTCAAAGGCTCTTTGTCTTTCACTATTCCAGACAAAAGCAACATCCTTTCTAGTTAATTGGGTAAGGGGTAAAGCTATGACTTGGTAATTTTTAATATACTGTCTATAGTATCCACACATTCCCAAAAAACTTTGGAGCTCTCTTACTGTTGTAGGAGCTTTCACCTGTTGTATGGCTGCCACTTTGTTCTGGTCAACACATATCTGTAAGCCTGAAACAACATGACCAAGAACTTTTAAAGAATGGAAACCAAATTTACATTTCTTCAAAGCAAGTGTCATATTTATTTCATCCATTTTCTGGAATACTTTACACAGGTGTTTAAGATGGTCCTCAAATGTTTTTGAGAATATAATGATATCATCAATATAAACCATCAGCCAACCTTCAATTATCTCTTGATGGAATGTGTTATCCATTACTTTTTGGAAAACAGAAGGGGCATTTTTAGGGCCAAATGGCATCCTAATATACTTATAAATACCCATATGAGTGGCAATCATCAGAAAGTTCTGAGAATTTTTCTCAACAGGTACCTGGTGATATCCCTTATTACCATCCAAACAGCTGATATATTTAGCACCCTGTAAAGTAGCATGTATAGAGCTGATTCTAGGTAAAGGATAGATATCATCAACAGTATAAGTATTTAGTTCTCTATAATCACCACATAACCTGGCTTTATCTTTCTCATAAGAAATTAGGACAGGTGAGATAACACAATATTTAGGTGTTTCAACTACCTTTTCAATAATATTCATTTTTAAAAGGGTAGAGATATTATCTTCAATATCTTTTCTCTTTGTGGGAGAAGCAGGATAAGGCTTCTTCTTTAAACTAGGTGGTATATCAGTTAATGGGCAAGACAATGAAAGTTTCATTTCCTCTTTAACTAATCCCAGTTCATGTGACCCATGAGCAAAGGCCATAGGAAAAGATTTTATCAAGTTAATGATGGAATCTTTATCCTCACCAGAAAGTTGTTCTCCAAAAGAGGCATTGTCAATTTCAGACATAAGGGCATGCATTTCCTTTGTAGATCTTCCTTTATATTGAACCACAGAATTACATGTGTTCAATTCTGGTTTTAATAATTTTTTAGGGGAGGAAATTTTAAATTTTCTCTTCCTATTCAACCCCATTGTGAAACATTGGTTTGAAGGATCCAATTTTATGCCATACTTGGTTAAAATATCATTCCCTACAATAAACCAATTGCTCAAGTTATCATTTTTCATGACAACAAAATCACAAATAGCTCTTACAAAACCATGGTTATATTTAAAAAACACTGTGGCTTTGTATTTACCAATGGGGGACAAAACAGAGCCATACCCTCTCCAATTTTCAGAAATGATAGGCAACAGTTTAGATTTATAGTCTTGATCTACTGAGGCAAGTGCTCTTTCAGATACTACACTTCCTCCAGCTCCAGAATCCAGAACAACTTCAATGCTGGTTCCATTAATCAAGACTGGTGCCTTAAGAGGGGCAATAACAATTGAGTTATCCTCAATGTTCTTTATGATCTCAGCATCCTCAACTGTAGATAAATCATTATTATCAACGTCAATAGTATTTAAATAATGAATATCTTCTTCCAGCATCAAGATTTCTTGTTGAGATTCATATGAAATATTGCTGGCACAATCACTTGATGTATCATCCAGTGCCACTGTGTCATCAGCATGCTCCTCTGTTTGTTCCACAAGATTTATCTTCTTGTCACAAACATGGCCTTTCTGCCAAGGCTTGTTGCACTTGAAGCAAGTGTTTGTTGCATACTTCTTTGGTGCAACAGGGGCAGAAGGTTTACCAACCTTTTCCAGAGGTTTTTGTTGGTAAGTGGAGGGTTTCTCCAAAGGGGTCCTAGGAATGAATCTTCTTGCATCATACTTATTGTTTAGAAGTATCTCATTGCAAGTATTAATGAAAGAAGAGGGTTCTTTGGAGAACTCAGTCCTAGCCACAATCAAGTCTCTCAGAGACATTGGTAATTTATAGAGGATCCTGTCCTTCCATAAATCAAACTCCATATTTGGGTCCATTGCCCTTAAGATTTTTACAAGTTTCATTAAAAACTCAATAGGTTTATCAGTAGAAGAGCTATATCTAGTTTCCTCATACTGCCTTTGTTGAGCCATTCTGAACTTGGAGCCACCAAATTGTGCTTTAATTAATTTCTTCCAATCCTCCCATGAGTAGTCATTCCCATCCAGGAGAACAGATTCATACCACATCAGGGCAACATTAGTGAACAAAGAAATTAATTTGGACACAATTTCCTCATCTGGGAGTTTGTAAGAATTTTTTTAAATTATCAATTCTTCAAATAAATTGTTGCCAATCAGAGAAAGAATCACCATCAAATGTTGGGTACTGGTCAAGTTTTGGCCAATTCTTTTGATTTGAAGGAGTCTCCTTAGTACTAGCTTGTTTCTGAGTAAGAAGCAGCTGTAATTTCTCTAATTGTGCTGAAATCTCATTGTTTAATCCTTCTGTTGCAGATCCTGGTGCATCATCAGTTTTTGATTGAAACTCAGTGTTATCAACAGGTATTTCTGGATCAATTTTTATTTTAGATGAACTAGCCACAGGTACTGGTTGAGAATCCTGCACTATATGTTCCTTCACAGAATTGTCAGAATATTTTTGGTCATTTAACAATGAATTCAATGTTTCTTCAATGGTTGTTAGTCTTGTTTTCATTCTTGGAAGACTAGATAAACTTTCATTGACAGTTGCAAAAGATAATTGATTTTTATGTTGAAAAGATGAAAAATGGTCACTCACTCTTTTCAGATTTATCTTATCTATTTCTACCTCCTGGCAACAGGCAGATACAGTATCTTTTAGTTTAGACAAATCATTTTTTATATTTTGCCATAAAGCAATTTTCTTTTCATGGGTTGCTTTGTAATGAGACAATTCATCAGAGACTCTCTGTGCTTCACTTTTTAATGCTTGATAACCCTGATCAGTTAACAAACTATTATATCTCTGAGTCAATTGCATATTGTTCATTATATGATTTTGCTTGGCAATAATATCTCTCAAGTGCTCATCATTAATTCTTGCTACATCTGGAGTGTTTCTCAATAAGGAAACTGAGTAACTTTCCAGGCTCTCATAGAACTCAGGGTCAAGAGTTTCATCAATCACAGCCATATCAGGATTAATCATTGAGGTAGCAATTAAAAGTAATGGATTAGAGACATGAGATAACTGTCTACTATTCCCAACTTCTATAGGTCTTAAGGTTTCATCCTGCCTTCCAGATTTACCTGAAGGAACAGAGTCAGCCACAAGAAAAGGCACTTGAGAATCAATAGAGGGACATACCAGGGTTTGCTGGGTATCACCATATTGGGCTTCCTTCTTCTTTTGCCTCCTTGATAAGGGTGGGGAGGAGTGGGGTTTGCCTGGGTGGGCCTTGATGGACCTACCTGAGGTAATTGATGCTGATTTTGAGCTAAGTAGTCCCACTGTGTGTTCAGCCAGTCCCACTGCCACTTGGACACTTCCACCATCTCTTGGGATTGGGGAGCCAATTGTTGTTGATCCCTGGGAGGAAGAGGTTTCCTTTTCTCTTGGAGAGAAGTATTTTTTCTTTTCTCCCATTCTTCCAAGGCATCTACCCTTACCTTTAGTTTTAAGCTGTCTGTCTTTAACTCCTTTATGTGGGTTGACAGATTCTTTATCTGCTGGGACAACGGCATCTTTTTTATTTTGAAGCCTCTTGGAAGCTCTTCTGGTGGGTTTCTCCTGGGTTTCTGATCCTGGGTATTGTCCACTAGGATTTCTACTTCTTCCATTTCCACATCCTGTTTGGGGCAAGGATTTATTAGTTTGAGAAATTCTTCCTGTTAAAGGAGAACTTACAGAAGTAGGCTCATCATAATCAATTAAGTCTAGTTCTTCTTCACGTGCAGTAAAACCACTTTGATCAGTCATTTCAAGATTCTACTGAAATGAAGGAAAAGAGACAAAAAATTAATTAGTCTTTATTTTTAATTTTTATTTAACAGAAATAAAATAAAAATAAATAAAAAAAATCTTTTTAGGATAAAAATCAACTTAAATAAAATTAATAAAAAAAAATTTAAAACCAGGATAATGCAATCAACTGTAGAAATAAATTAGAATTTCTATTAATTTTTATTTTCAGGATTTAAACCAACTAATTTATTACCAGGATTTATTGTCAACTGAAATAATCAAATATGAATCTTTATTAATAAAAATTATTTTAACTGATTAATTAACTACCAGGACTTAATGTCAACTGAAGTAATTTAAATATGAATTTTATTACTTAAAAAGATTTATTGGATTACCAGGACTCAAAGTCAACTGAAGTAATGAAATGTTAATTATTTATTAAAAAAAATATAATTGTCAGGACAATTTGTCAACTGGAACAATTAATTAATCAGGACAAATGTCAACTGAAAAATTATAATAATTATTTTATTTAATAAAATATATTATTGTCAGGACAGTTTGTCAACTGGAACAATTAAAATTCAAATTAATCAGGACACTTGTCAACTGAAAAATGATAATAATTAATATTAATATATAATTATTTTATTACCTCTGGGACTAAGAACAGTTATTGCTCTATTATGGTCAACCAGGAAAAATAAAAAAAAATATAATAATAAAATTAAATTCCAATTACCAGACACCTCCCCCTGCAAAATGAGCAAATTAATGCCACTTACAGAGTGCTGAGTAAAAGGAAATACGTAGCAAATGAAGAGTGAAGAGTAACCCACAAATAGTAATCACAATAATTACCACGATATATACGATCTTTAGTCAGTATATGAACTTAAGTTTTGGAGCGCGGTTCGATTCCCGTTCGCAGCAAAAACTTTTATCACGTGACGTATGACGTTCGTCGTTTTCTTGCCTCCACTCGTCCTTTACAGGTGCTTCTACGCCGATGGTCCTCTTGATTACGCCTCAAGTAACGTTGCGCCGTCGATATTTCGGAAAGGTTCCCAATTGTCAAGGTACACTTTTAGTCTAGAAGATTTGGTACGTAGTTCTACGAGGATTTAAAAGGCTTAAATGGGTTCTCAACAAATTTGTACGTATTTCATAATTCAAAGATGAATGTTTTACTCAATAAAAGAGGTAGGATTAAAATATTAATATAATTTATAAATTAGAATTACGCTATTGTAAATACTAATGATATAGAATATAAGAATAAGTGTTTATTTGGTTAATTGTTGTAATAAAATGGTGTGGTAAGACAGAATGATCAAAAGACAACAAAAAGAAAGGCCTTTTATAGGCAAAGGAGAGACAAAGCACGGAAATCAAATTCTAAAAACAGTAGGAAAAGAGAGAGAAAAAGAACATTCCAGAAAGAGTATTTCAAATAATAAAGTTATTCCAAAAAGAAGGCGTCAAAAAGATGTATTTACAGAGTATGTCAGAAATACATCAATATTTTTAATATTTACTGTAAATGTCAATCCCAAATAAGAAATTTGATTTTTTTGTATATATTTAATATTATTTGAATATTTAAATATTATTTTATCTTTGTATTTTATTTTTTTTTTAAATATAAAGTTTTATTTTTCCCAACCTGTCAATTGAGCACGGTGTTAGAGAAAAATATAAGGGACAAAATAATTTTAATTTTACTTATTTATTTAATTAATTTAATTTTAACATTCTGTAACTAGTTAGTTTATAACTAATTTTAATGTAACTAAATGATAATTAAATAATAATTAAAGATGATAAGGTGCGGCTTCATCCAGTAAATAATTACTTATTTCACTGGGTAAGTCTAGTAGCCTGGCTGACAGAATAAGACAGTTTGGGGCAACTTTAATTATCATACAATTATCTGGAGGTGATATCCTTGTTCCTCACTCAGTTTTCACTGTTTTTTCCCACAATTAGCTGTGTTTGTTGCAGGGTTAGTTCTTCATTTAACTCAACTTTGGCAACAGGTTCTCTGGTATAGTCTTGCAAGATATATCAAGTATTATTGCTGTCTCTGGTGATGATTTGAAGCCTACATCAAGTATCTTTGCTTTCTCTGGTGTGGACATTGGTCTACATTTCAGTTCTTTGGTCTGGTAGTCTGTCTGGGGACTACTTTCTTGGCTCATCAAGCAGTCAAGTGTGTTGAAAAAGGGCTTTAGCAAACAGCAACCAACTTACTTTAGCAAGTAAATCTCACTCTATTTTTCTAAAGGGACAAGGGATTTTCTCTCTGGTTTTTCTCCAACTCCCTTGGTCAAGGCCTATAGCTAGTACTATAGTATTGTCTACAACGTCAAAGGCACGTGACTGATTTTTTTTCTGTGACCAGGATTTTAACCTTGCCCCAAATTTAAGGTTTATATAAACATAAATGTCCTATATATTTGTAGTGACTATAGAAGCTATTATCTGTAGCTCTCACTCCAAATATTTCATTATATACGTTGTGGTACACATCTTGCAGCAACGCAGCAATATCACAGTTTTCAGAAAGCGCTGTGGTCTTCTAACATTGGAGGAGGCCTTTGTTGGGCTGTTTGGCACCCTCTTGGTATGTATTAATTGATATTGGTTGAAAAATTTGGTGTCTTTCTGGTTTTATTCATTGAATATTGGGACTATGGGTTTTTGGGTACTATCATTGGATAGCCCTGCTTTTCCTATATATTTCATGTCTTGATGAAATTTTTCATACTCTATTTTTTAAGGAGTCATTTCCTCATTTTTCATTTCTACAAGATAGCTATTTAATTATTTTTGTGTTTTATAGGCTAACCTTAAGTCTTAGGGTTAAGTGCTTAGTACCATTAAGTAAAGCTAACTTGGCTCTATATTTATGTCACAATGTTGTCATAGCTTAATTTTGTGTTTTAAGGGTTTTAGTAGTCGTGGTGGATTTTTCTAAGTATTTTGGGCTTAATTGGAGGTTTTAGGTGGCTTTCTGACTTCAGGGAGGTCTGGCTGCTTCTAGGCGGGCCACCCTCCTTGGTTATAGAAGTCTGGGGAGCGCTTCTAGAGGGTTTTTTTTAATTTGTCTGCCAAAAGCGCCAAATTTGTTGCTGTGAATGTATTTTTTAGATGGTGGTCTGTGTGTAAATACTGAAAAAGAGAGTTTGGGGCAACTTTAATTATCATATAACCATTCGGAGGAGATATCATTGTTATCACTCAGTTTTAACTGTTTTTTGGCCACAATTGGCAGTGTTTTTTACAAGGCTAGTTCTTTATTTAACTCAACTTTGGCTACTGGTTTCTCTGGTGTAGCTTTGAAACCTGCATCAAGTATTATTGCAGTTTTCTGTGCAACAAGTGCACAGTGTTTTGGTTTTCTGGTGTGGATCTTTCTGCATTTCAGGTTTCTGGTTCTTTGGTTCTCAGTGGTCTGCTATTAGCTACTGTCTTGGCTTGTAAAGAAGTCAAGAAGTGTGTTGGAAGGGGTATAGTGTCAGCCAGGCTGTTCCAGGAGCCCAGTAAATAAACATACAATTTATTGGAATTAAATAAAGACATAATAATTGCAGAGTATGCATTTAACATTAATATTATATTACATAATAAATTTATATTAATATTTTATTTATATAAATAAAGTAAATATTATTTTAATTTTATTATAAGATAATTTAAAAGCATTTAATTATATTCCATAACAAAGGGCGCATTGTTTATTTAATAATTATAAATTAATTAATTAAAAACTTATAAGATAATTATATTCAAGTGTTTATCTTATATTTTAATTAATTTAATTAATTAAATTTAATTATTAAAATATACTTTTTCATATACTATTATCCATAATTATGGCCGCTGTTTTTTGGACCCTTTATTGTGTCAATAAAAAATTTAATAAATTATAATACTTCTTTTATAAAATAGTATTATAATTCTCAACCTAATTTAGTAATAAATTAATTACTTGTTTCATTTAAATTAATTATTTAATTACATAGTTGGAACAATTAATTAATTTCTTTATACTAAGTTTAAATTGTTTACATATTTTGTTGCGTCAAAATATTTTTACTTGTTTCACTTAAAAACCCTTAAAGCATACTGTACCATCTGTTTTGAATTATTTTTTCTCATAGTTCCCATGTCTCAGGCTTGTTTAGTTACTCACTATTTTTACTTACTGATTTGGGAATTAGTTGTGGGAAAATTTGGTTCTTATTTGGGGTTTTAATTATTTGTTTCATATTTTTCTCTAAATTGTTATGTTTCACTTATTCTTTTATATTCTTGTTTCATCTTATTATGACTCTTGTATTTACAAATGTATTGGCGCTTCAGAGGACCCATTGCCTATAAAAAGGCCTTGGATAATCACCTGTAGCCTGACCACTTATTACTTACTATATTTTTATTATTAAATTTATTATTATTTACAAATGTTATAATTATAATAGTTTTTATTATGGCACTTTCTTGCCTTTGAAATCTAGTATATATTATGCATATAAAGGTTGCTTTAAGATCATTTAATATTAGCATTTGTTACATAAGCAGAGAGAAAAAAAACTTACCATGAATCATCCCATAAATAACTTGTTATAAGTTTCATTGACTCCCCAGTCCAAGTTTTGTCTATTTATTTTTTTGTTCTAGTTTTTTTCATTTCTTTTCCTCTTTTCCTTCTTCTTCTTCTTCTTCTTCTTATTCTAGACGACCGGCCGACATTTGAGGGCCTTTCCAAATGCAACATCTATTTCTTGACAATTGGACAAATGATTAATGCACGGACCACCCTTGCATGCAAAATCAACTTTTTTCCACGACTGTGAATTGAACTGGGGTTCTTACATAACGATGTAGACAATCCTATAGTACTAGCTATAGGCCTTGACCAAGGGAGTTGGAGAAAAACCAGAGAGAAAATCCCCTTTCCCTTTAGAAAAATAGAGTGAGATTTACTTTCTAAAGTAAGTTGGTTCCTGTTTTGCTAAATCTCCTGTTTAACACACTTGACTGCTTGATGAGCCAAGAAAGTAGTCACCAGATAGACTACCAGACCAAAGAACTGAAATGTAGAACAAAGTCCACACCAAAGACAGCAAAGATACTTGATGTAGGCTGCAAATCCACACCAGAGACAGCAATAATACTTGCTATAGCTTGCAAGACTATAAAAGAGAAAACAGTTGCCAAAGTTAAGTTAAATGAAGAACTCACTTGCAACAAACACAGCCAATTGTGGCCAGAAAACAGTGAAAACTGAGTGAGGAACAATGATATCACCTCCGGATGGTTGTATGATGATTAAGGTTGCCCCAAACTGTCTTATTCACTATGTACACACAGACCACTAACTAAGAGCCCATGCGCACCCACCAATCTGGCGCCTGTACCCGCCAAATTGCATAAAAAACCCTCCTGGAACACTCCCCAACCTCCTAAAACAGAGGCAGGCGGGCCGCCCGACGTCGGAGATGCCGCCTGAAGCGGCCCGGCCTCCCTGAAGCCAGAAAACAAATAAAAACAACTAATCTACTTAGAAAAATTAGCTACAACTACTAAAACCTTTAAAACACGGAATTTCACTATAACAACATTCACCACACAATATGGGGGGTGGACTTGCTAGCAAGTCCGCAACCTTGGACCCAAACTCACCATAGATTGAAAACACATTGAGCTATTGATAAAGGAGCCATACAATCAGGAATGAACACCACTCAGAAGAACAGTTTTAGGTGGGTGTTCAAGTAGAGTTCAGTATGGGTTCAGTATGAGTTCAGTCTGAGTTCCATCTGAGTTCCATCTGAGTTCAGGTTGAGGACTTGCTAGCAAGTCCACCCCCTATATTGCGTAGTGATTGTGACATGAAATATAGAGAAAAATTAGCTCTATCCAATGGTACTAAGCACTTAACCCTAAAGCTTAAGGTTAGCCCGTAAAACACGAAAAACAAAATTAAACAGCAATCTTTTATAAATGAAAAGTGAGGAAATGACCCCTTAGAACTTAGAATATGAAAAATGTCTTCAAGACATAAAATATAGAGAAAAACCAGGGCTATCCAATGATAGTACCCACATACCCGCAGACCCAATATCCACGGAATAAAACCAGAAAAACACACAATTCCTTAACAGATGTCAATTAAGACATGCACAAACAGCGCCAAATCACACAACAAAGGCCCCTGCCAATGTTGGAAGACCACATCCTCCCTCCAATTGAGAATTTCTACATTCTTTCTTCATCCAACCACCATGTTTAACCTTCTTCCCAAATCTGCCTCTGAAATGGGCCCCTGCCAATACTGCATTGACAATAATTTAATCTGCGCCATGACACCACCTGTCCATCCATACAGAACGTCCTGCAATGTCTGCCAATCCAGAAAGAAGACCTGCCACAGACCTGGTCCACTTTCTTCCACAACAGATTCACCTCCACCTCAACCTGGTCCTTCTTCTGCCAGCACCAAAAGATCTAGGCCATCCATCCTGATACCCAGATTAATAAAAAGGCTCCACCCTTCCCAGAAGAGTGCCACAACCCATAAAACAACTAGTTCCCCCATTCCTAGTCCATCTGATGGTAAAGAACATTTATTTCTTCCTTCAACTTTAAAACTGATAACTTCTCAGTTCCTCCCTCTTCTGATAGTGATGATAAAAATGTAGGATTCATTGCACCACCAACACCAACGCACTTGCCCACTATCAAGGCCAAGTTCCAACAACACACATCTCAACAGAAACAACTTCTGCTTCACTACTTCCAATCCACTCCTGCTAGAGATCCACAGGCCATTGAGAACAGAAGACACCTCATTCACCAGTTCAAGGCTAATTCTGAACACTTCATTTCATCTCTTGATTCCCTCTGTAATTCCACTAGTACTTGAGTTTGATTCAGAAAAGAAAAATTGACCACACCCTTTATAGGATGTAACCACAAACAACCCTCAGTTTTAAGTCTTGGGGGACCATCCTCATTTTATAGTCTTGGGGGACTCAAAAACCCTCAGTTTAAAGTCTTGGGGGACTCAAAAACCTAAATCATAAACCCAGAACCAGAGATCAACCAAATTAAGACACAGAGAAAAAACTAACATTCTGGAGTAATTGTAAATAGAGCTGCCAGCCCATCAATTACCCCCAAACTTGCCTTTGCTAAATTCGGAGGCTCCCCCTGTGGATACCCTCCACCAATCTTTCAAAACCAACTCCAACAACAAAAACTTTTCCCTCAGTTTATAGTCTTGGGGGACTTAAAACCCTCAGTTTAAAGTCTTGGGGGACTAACACAGTGTTCAGTTTAAAGTCTTGACGGACTAGTCTTGATAAAATATTGAAACCAGCCAGTTTAAAGTCTTTGATGGACTAACAGAAACCAGATTTCAGTTTAACATCTTGATGGACTGCCTTGATACCATAGCTTTTTCAGTTTAGAGTCTTGATGGACTGACGGAATTTTGCATAAAATAGACGCAGCTAATTTCATGCAGCACACCTCTACAGCCAACCTGCTGAACTTCCACCTTCACTTCATCATCTACCCATCACTGACAAAATTCTCCTCCTATCCCTTTTTATCATCTTTTTTCACCACAAATCATGGCTGGATCTCCTGATGTTAACCCTTCTACTCTCCCTTTCTTCACTGCTCCCAAGGATTATGCCTGCAAACAGTGCATCCACATGTGCAGACCTTGCACATTCACTCTTCCAAATCCTGAATCCAAATTCTACAACAGGGCTTGTGACTCTTGCTATTCCAAAAAGAAAAGATGTGACAGAGATGCCAACTACCCTATTCCTCCTCCTTCACCTTCCCACAAATACATCTCCAGATCCCCTACCAGATCCCCAGAGCTTAGTCCTTCCTCTTCCTCTCTATCTTCTGCTCCTTACAGAAGATCCAGAAGCTCAGCTTCCCGCACTCTTCCCAAAATACCAGCCTTAGCTTCCCAAGAAACTGCTTTTATCTCCGCCAAATTAGCTCCAAAAGCTTCAAAATCAACACCCAGGCTTCTAGACCATGTCCAGGCAGCCCATCCGACGTTGGGCAGCCCGCCCGCCTCACCAAACAGTGAAAATCAGGGCCAAAACCTCCAAAAACGGCCAGAAAACAGCCAAATTCATTCAGACAACAACAACAACAACTCAACCCAACTACCTTCTACTGCTCCCAGAGCAATGCAATCCACCCTTCCAAAGTCCAAAAGCACCAAAATTTCCCAGATTTCTAAGAGACCTGCCAGAGAATCCCAAGAAGAAACCAGAACACCACACACTGCTCCACAACAACAACTTCATCCCCAACTAAGACAAAGAAACTACACCTCTCCTCTGTCAGCCAAATACTCTTCTGACAGTTCCATCTCTTCAAAATCTCCATCCAGAAGAGATCAATCTGCTTCCAAATCCCCCTCTCCTGCTCCATCCTTTAACAACCCTGGTACTCCATCACCAGCACCTCCACCAGCTGAATACAACAGAAATAACAACCACAACAACAACAACAATCTCACTGCTCCAACTAGGCCCCAGGAACATCAGCATCCCAGTTCACCTTCTCAGGATCCTTCAGAGGAAGACCATGAGAATCCATATCTTTCCCTAGTTGATCCACCCACTATGACCATTACAAAATCGTCAGAGATCCAAATCCCAGCTGCTTAAAGATTTGATGAGCTTCCAATCTGTAAGTACCAAATTAATTATTCCATATCTTCAACAAAAATAATTACTGATCCAATTCTTCTTGTCTAGTTGGCACCCCTCCTCCTGAATCTATTATTGGAGTTGGCCAACCTCTTGAAACTTCTTTAACCCTGGATTATGGAGACATGAATAAACACCTTAGCACCATGTGTTCCAACATGCTAAAAGCATTTGCCCTCCATGGACCTTTGAATGACATTGAAAAATCCCTGAGAAAACGCCTACTGGACGACCACTGGAAAATGTCCAGGATCATTAAACACACCCTCCAGCACTCCATTCCTGCCTCTTCTTCTTCTTCCTCCTCTGAACTTCCCTCTAATCCAATTCCTTACCATTACAATCCCTACAATCACTCCAGCAGGATGCACTTCAAAGAACACAGTGCTTCCCACAATCCAACAAAAAACAAAAACGTCATCACAATCCAGACCAGCCTCCAGAAGCTTTATCATCCAGACAATGAGCTCCTGCAAAAAGATTAGAAACATAATAATAATATAAAACAATTAATAAAAATAATTTCAGAATTTTTTTTTTTTATGAGATACTAATATATTAAAATTAAAAATTTATAAATAAAATGAAATAAAATAAAATAAATGAAATAAAATAAAATAAAATATAAAAAATAATACAAATGGTATCCCCCAGCCAATTGATGAGCTGATCCCCTGATACCTTACCCACATTGAAGTGCACCTTGATGTGGATACACAATTAAATCGTTTAAATGATTAACAGAAAACAAAATTCAAAAAATTTAGAATTTCAGAAAATAATAAAAAATAATGAAACACAGAAACACATGAAATAAATAATAAATAAAAATGAAATAGCATTGCCCGGCCAATTGATGAGCCTTTCCCCACCAATGCTTGCCCACATCCAGGTGACCCTGATGTGGTAACACCCTATATTTTTGATTTTATAATTTTAAACAACCCCCATAAAAAAATTAAAAGAAAAAAAGAGAAAAAAGAAAATAATCTAAAACTGCTATCTAGAAAAAACATAACTGCAAAATTGAAGACAGTCCAGCTCCATAGATGGTCCAATAAGGGAAAGTCCAATCCATTGAAATGATCACTGGGTGGGATCCCTCCAATAAGTAAAAATGATGGGAGACCACCAGTGATTCACCACCAATCTGAAAGAACCAAAGATAAAGAAGCCAGTCCCAAACCAGTTTAAAGTCATAGCGGACTTGAAACCTGAATAATAAACAACAGAACTAGAATTCAACTAGGAAAAACAAAAGACTTGAGACAGACATTCCGGGGTAACTGTTCTACAGAGCAGCCAGCTCATCAGTTACCCCCACACTTGCCACAATAAAATCTAGAAGCCCCCCTGGGTACCTTCTAACCAACAAATCACAAAATCCAACGCAATAAAGCAAAACCAATAAAAGTGAAGAGTCCGGCACTTGAAAACCAAAGGAATTACCAGTTTAAAGTCATAGAGGACTAAAACCTGTGAAAAGAAACCAATACTAGGGTTCAACCAAATTAAAAAAAAAGGGTTGGAAACAGACAAACTGGGGTAACTGTTGATAGAGCAGCCAGCCCATCAGTCACCCCCACACTTTCCAAGACAAAATCTAGAGGCCCCACCCATGAGTACCCTCTAACAAAAGTTTCCAACAAACAGATGCATAGCATCACCACAAAAAAACCAAGATTAAAGAATGGTCAGAAGTTTATCCTCATTGCGGAGTCAATCTTCTTCATGCCTAGTGCCTCTGGGATAAAACCTCTTCACTTGGTCTGCAGCCACCCTCTTTTTCAAAACTGCAACATCCAACTCTTCCAAAACATAAGAACCTCCAGAGGCCTGAGATTTGACTCTGTAAGGTCCATTCCATCTTCCAGCAAAAATTTTCCCCCACTGACTCTCCAAACTTCTATTATACACCAAAACGAAACAACCAGGTTTCAAGGGATTCCTGAGTCTATGAGCCAACGTCTTGTCCCAGTACCTGACTGATTGATTCCTAATCTTCATCATTCTAGAGTATACCTTCTCCTGACATTCCTCTCTACATTCCAACTGTTGCATCCTGGCATAGAGAAAATCTTCTGTTGAGTGCACATCATCCCAATCAATTCCAAGATAAGAGACATCTTCCAAGTCCACTGGTAGAACCGCTTTCTGACCAAAAATTAACTCATAAGGAGAATAGCCAGTTGTCCTCTTCAAAGTGATACTATCAGCAAATAACACCAAGGGTAAATAATGCCTCCACTTTTCAGCACTATCTCCACACATCTTCACTAAAGCATTCTTGATAACTTGATGGCCTCTTTCAACCATGCCTTCAGCTTCAGGATAATACGGTGTAGCCACTCTAACGTTAGAACCAACACTTGCCACAGCTTCTTTAAATTTGGTCCCAAACTCTGGCCCGCCATCAACAGTCACCAACTTCATTAACCCATACCTATAAATCCACTCCTTCTTCAAAAACTCTGCCACATTCTTGGCAGTCAAATTAACCAGAGGCACTGCCTCAACCCAACCAGACAAATCATCCCTAGCAACAACCAAGTATTTATACCTGCCCTCTTTTATATGGACAGCATCCAGACTGACTCTTCCAAAAACAGTTGATTCACCAGTAGCACGGCCCACCTCTTTAGGTTTCAAGTGACTTCTTCTTTGACATTCTTCACAAGATTGAACCCAACCCTGCACAGCCAACTTCATACCTGGCCACCAAAATCTGTCTGCTACTCTTCTATAAGTCTCCCCAAAGCCTCTATGACCAAGGTCTTCATGCAAAGACTTCAAAACCAATTCTTGACCCTTCTTCTGAGTCACCACCACTTGAGTATTTGGATGTCTCCTCCTCATCAACCGCCTTCCTGACTTATAAAATCCAGGACTTTTCTTCTTGATTGCCAACCAAGTATCATCATCACAACTATCTGGCCTCTCCAAGGTCAACAGATATTCCACCAAAATAAAATAAAACCCAGACTGACCCCAGGTCTCATCTTCAAAATCCACCAAAACAACATCCAAGGGTACAATTCTGTCACCAAAATAACCAGTATGAACATGAGCTAATTGAGCAGCCCAACCAGGACACCAATCCTTAAATTTCGGCACATCCTTCTCTTTCCACTGAACCTTGTGAGAATCCAGTTCACTAACAAAAACACCCTTTTCCAATTTTGAGCTGTCCCAAACAACAACTCCATCTTCATCAACAAAAACATCCTGATCACCATAATCAAGATCAGATACAGCCAGTTTAACCTCTTGGGGGAGGTAAGAAAAATCTTCAGCACCCTTTGTGCTGGCCCTAACCACTGGAACATCCTCATCAAACTCTTCAGCCTCAGAATCTTCATCTGTAGGTGTCCTCTTGATAATCCATCAGGCATAGTAAAAGTTTTACCTGGTTTGTGTACCAGGTCAAAGAAAAATGTTGAATAAATGCCACCCACCTAGTCATTGGAGCAATTGGATGACTAGGTGTATTGATCATCTGAACCAAAGATTTTGCATCCACCTGCAGCTCAAAATGCTGCCCCACAAAACCGTTGTGGTAGCCTAAAGTTTAGTACGGCACCTAAATATGTAAATGGAGTTATTACGGCGTGCAAGATTGGCGTTATTATTTTTTTTATTATTAAAAAGGGTTTTATTTAATTATTTGAGTTTTAAATATGAAGAAATTGGTCACGAGCGAATGCCTACACGAAAACAATTTATTTTACGGAGAAAACTTATTTTTACGGTCTGAAAATTTATAAGTATCAAGTCGAGTCACTCAAGAACCTTGGGAAATTTTCCCAGAATTTTTACTATTTTTCTTATATTTTTAAATGAATTTTAAAGTTTTATAGAAATATTTACGTTTTCAAAAATTACTTAACTTTGATGAATTTTCACGGGGTAATTAGAGCTGCGCAGACTACGAAAATTAGTTTGGTATGTAAAGGGGAAGTAGCTCTATTATGTGTAATTTTTCTAGATTTTTTATTATAGTTTTAAGGTTCTAATTGAGTCCGGAAGTCCGGACGGACTCCGTACGGACTCCGCTTTGACTCCGTACGGACTCCGTATGGGCTCCGGATTGACTCTGGAAGAGCTCTGGAGGGGAAAACTTAGGCATGTGACTAGGAATACTTAAGCGCTTCTCAAACTCGAAATTGAGAGGGGGACACATCATACAGCTTAATCTTTAACCACCACGGTCTCATTTTTTTATTACTCAACAAATTAAATAAATTGTAATACCCTTATAACTTTATATAACTTTATATTTTATTTAACATTTTAAAAATACTACTCAACAATTAAAATAACACTTCATATAGGGTATCTTTAGAAAGGTCTTCATCGCTGGGACTTGATTATTGCTGTCTCATAAAAATTCAAATTATTATAAAAAACATAAAAGTCAATCTTTACAGATCTTTCACTGGTACACCTTAATTGTTGTCATCAGTATTTCTTTTATCAACAGCCACTTTCTTTAAATCTCAATAAGCGTTAAATATTTTAGAGTTTCATTATTTTTATCAATCAGATTCAAGTAGATTGGTTAGCTTAGTGATTTAGAATTCCCATTTTGTTATTTTTTATTGGAAGGACGGGGTTTTCAGCTAAATCCACACATCTCCTCCGGATTCTGCTCACAGCAAGGTGACTGTAAGAGTTTACCTTACCATACCGTCTGTAGCTACTTTAAAATTTTAGCTACGCCACACAATTCCAACTTAGGTTGAGAATACCTAGATTCCACCTCATTAAACACCACAGACTCATATCTTACTGGCCTGACCCTCCCAGTCTTATCCTCCTGAGACAAAACAGCACCAGCAGCAATATAACTTGAGTCCACTTCCAGATAAATTTTTCCAGCACCAACACCATAATCCAACTTGTGAAGAACAATATCTTCACCAACAACCTTTTTCAACTTCTGAAAAGCCTCTTCCCACTCTTCAGTCCATTCCCAATCTGCATCTTTTCTGGCCAACCTCCTTAAAGGTGAAGCCAACAAAGAAAAATCCTTAATAAAAATCCTGACATATACACATACACCCAAAAATCCCCTGACTTCAGTAGTATTTTTAGGCCTTGGCCATGACTGGATTTTATTAATCTTCTTCTTTGCCATAATCCTTCCCTCTTTACATACCACATGACCCAGAATTTCCAAATCAGGAACACAACAACAGAATTTTGACCCTGAAATGGTCAAACCAGCCTCTTCAATCCTGAACAACACTCTCTCTAGAGTTATTGCATATTCCCACACAAACCTCCTTATGCCAGGGTTCTCCGCTAACACCTCATTACCATAATCAGTGGATGGTCCTTTAATTCCACTATCATCAATAAAAATACCAGCATGAGTAGGAACCTCATCCTGCAAAATCCAAGCCATCTGTGCTTGATAAACTGCCACTGAATTAGTTGCTCCTTGAGGCAACCTAGTGAGCTGAAATCTTCCCAAAGGAGTCTCAAAAGTTTTGAGAGGCCTTGAATCCATATTTAGTTCCCTCTCATCATAACCACCCATAATATCACCTAAACCATAACACACCCTTCCAGCAAAAGCTTCAACAAAATCCTCTGCACTTGGTGGCATACCAGCGTCCTTGATAGTGACTCTATTCAAGGCCCTAAGATCATGAACCACACTCAACTCTCCATTCTGCTTCTTTACACAGAACACCGGACTTGAGTAACTGGAAGTCGATTGTTTGTATAACCCAGTCCTGACTCTTTCCTTAACAATCTCTACAAAATCCTCTCTAATAGTGGCTGGAATTGGAATAGGTTTGATTTGCCAAGTTTCATGGCAAACCACAGGAATCAAGTAAGGTTCCCCATAAGAGTGCTTCAATACACCCCTTTCCTCCTCAACAAATGCCACAGCTTTTTCCCTTAGCACAATAACGTGCAACAAAAACTTCTTTTCTTCTTCAGACAACCACCCATCAGGACCAAAATTAAAAACTTTCAATCTTTCCACAGTCACCCTAGCCGTCTCTACAAATTCCGGAGGACTCTTCACCAAAGGAGTACAGTATGGATCTCTTGACAAAAGAGGTCTCTTCAAGGGCAGATTCAAACCCACAGGCATAGGCTCATTTACAGGCCTAATCTTCTGCACAACCTTCTTATACTTTGTGGCACCACCTTCAACTTGAGGGATCTTCAGAAATTCTTCATCACCAGACCTGGAACAAAACCAAGGGTTTCCCCATTGCTCACATGTGTGGCCAAGGTAATGTTTTTGAAAGGTGTAGAAGAAACCCTAGCGGTGCACAATTGAGAGGACTTACTTTTACACCCCAATCTCACCACTCCAAAACTTTTCCGCAATTCCACATCTTCATCCTTGCTTCCAACTTCCAAATCTTCAAATCTTGATTCATCTTCTGAATCACATCTTCTAAAATTGTGCAGTTTATCCTCATGCTGGAGGCCCAAAAATCAATCTTGATGATCTTCTCTCTTCAAAATTTTCTACATTTTAACCTCATACTAGAGGCCCAAAAATAGATCTTGACGATCTTCACAACAATATTTTGCATCTTCTTTCTTCATTATCTTCAGATTTTTTTCTTTATTTTCTTGAATTATCTTGAAATTTTTATCTTCTTTTCTTGAGGGTTCTTCTGTCCTACAAAAATAACCAGGGGTCTCCCCAATGCTCACAGGTGTGGTTCAGGTAATGTTTTTGAAAGGTGTAGAAGAAACCCTAGCAGTGCACAATTGGGAGGACTTACTTTTAGACCCCAATCTCACCACTGTAGACTGTTCTAAAGTACTAAGCAGTAGACACAATGCGAGATGGGTTGGTTCTCCTTTTTAATTTATAAAAAGAAGCGCCTGCCACTCTTATTTTTAAAGAAAGTGTAATAATGTGTAACACTAATATTTGACTAGAAAGTTTATAAGTTGAGATGAGTTAAAGATAAAGAAACAAGCACTACTATCTGGATATTTCTATTCTTAACAAGCACTTTTATCCACAGCTACTCCCTCTTGAAGGGCTCTCTTTGAATTTGCCTTATTATAGTAATAAAAAATCTCTAATAATAGTTAATCCCACTGAATCTTTATACTCTCTCTATGTTGCGCTCTTTCACTATACTATATGAAATACACACACAGACGCACAAACTCTAAAGACTCAGAAAATACCTTTTAATATTCTCTCAAACAATTAATCACAAAAGATCTAATATCTTATACTGGGTACTATGACTATAGCTACATGTATATCTCTATATTGATTTTTCTATGATCTGCTTTTTAAAAAATGAAAACTAATGCGATTTTTCTTATTTTATTAACTAAATAGATAGATCAACCAGTTCTCCCCTTTGTCCCTACCTAATAGTCCTCCTTTTATATTCTTCCAGCGCTCAAGACACAGTTCCCTAATGGATCTCCAGCGCTGACTCTAGCGCCACATTAGTAAAACAATAACTAATTTATTAGTATGCTACCTTCACTGCTTGCAACAACTACAGCGCCTAAATCAGACCCTATAATTACTAACACTAGTATTAACTTGTTTCACTGATTCTCCACATATGTGCTTTTAACTATACCTTGTTTTGTTTCAGCGCTAGTTCCAGGTTTGACTTATCCTAACGCTGCATCTAGTTGCCTTAACTCTTGGGTAGTTTTACAATTGAGTCCCCACTCTCTTTGCTTTAATACTAGGTTTGTAGTTCTGACAGCTCGCTTTACTAGTTAGCCTTCTTCATTACTTGTCTCAGTAAGTTTCCTAACTGGCCGCGGTACAGCATACCATGAACTTGAGTCGTCCTTAATCCATGACTTTCTTCTTAATGCGTAACACATACTTTTTGGAAAGCCCAAATCCATATTGTTTAGCGCTTTATGGTCCTAAATCAATAACACACAATTCCCCATTGTGCGGCACATCTCGCTACAAAATCCAAGCACACAGACCCTCAATCTTTTTCTGTGCTTCCATTTCCTTTGTTCCTTGAAACACGCAAATACATATTATATTTTAACATTTCCTGCTGCGCTAACTCCCCTTTGTTCTTCCTGGACTACGCGTGCTGATTGGTCTAAAATCACGCTTCCTGCGAGGCGCGTACCACATCCTCCCTCTACTCGCGACTGTCCCCAGGAGCCCATAAATATTCTGCATCTCACAGCGTTTTCTTCCTCCACCTTCTATCCTTTTCTCTTTTCTTATTATCTTTATTATTTTTATCTTTCACAATGAATACTAGAAGAACCCCTCCTAATGCTGAAAATACCTCCAACGTCGTGGACGCTATTTGACAGTTCGTGCGCACTCAGCCCCCTACTGCTTCCCCAACAACGCCCATAACCACACTGATGGGTGGGACAAGATGCACTTGTTGCATCGAAAATGGCATAACTCCATGTCATTTTTCAAAATCCCGCCATGGCAATACTTTCTTCACTGTAAGTTCTCTTCATTCTCCTTCCCATTTGTTACTAACCTTTTCATTTTTCTTTTATTCCTAGTCATGCAATTACTGCAA
Source organism: Hemileia vastatrix (assembly GCA_030280995.1). NCBI lineage: Eukaryota > Fungi > Basidiomycota > Pucciniomycetes > Pucciniales > Zaghouaniaceae > Hemileia > Hemileia vastatrix. Next base: position 14,119,369 of record JASXTE010000016.1, read on the forward strand.
GCAACGCAAGAAAAAATGCAGTTACAATGGGCCGCCCACTGTTGCGGGCCTGGACCCAAATACTTCTACAACAAATATGATGAGTCAAATGACCATGAAGAGCCTGGCGCCTGCTCCTGTTACCCCACATGGTAACAAACGAGCCAAGGTTGGTTACAGCGAGCCTACTCCTAGTAGCGTCGCTTCTGTCCCTAAATCTCTTTTCTCGGAGGAAAGTACAGTAATTTTCTTTTTCTTACTTCTTCCCTTTCTAATACTAACATTCTCTCTTTCCCTTTTTTTTTTTTTTTTTTTTTTGACTCAGGATGCACCAGATACTCCTTACGCTGAAACGCCTCCGCCTCCTATCACTCCACTATTCCTTCCTACCTTGGAGGAAGATCCCGCCTGGGATACGATGCCTACTCCCTAACCTACTCCTCATTTGCCCACTCCTGACTGGTCTGATATGCAGCCGGTCTTCAATACCGTCACTCCGGTCAAATGGCCAACCAATAACTTTTTGGTAGTAGATGACGATGAGCCCACCATGGCTCAAAACTGGGAATTCACAGAACAAATTGCCTGCGCTCCTTACGATGCGACCATGCGTCGTATGAATAACATGATTGGGGCCGTCGAAACATTCCTCGAGGAGGTTCCGGTTTATACTCGCGCTGAGTATAATAAGCAAAAACAACTAATAGCTGCCTTGCAGCAAAACATGCAAGAAGCTGTTAACAATTGGGCTATCTGCGTCCCAATCTTTGATGAAGCAGAATACCACTAAAAAAATATTTTCTTTTGTATTTATACCTTGTAATGTATATAGCCTTGTAAAAAAAATTGTAATATATATTTATTTATTTTTATTATTATTTTCACTTAACTTTCCTGGGAGAACTCTACAACCGCGAGATGAGTTGCCCCCAAAATATCATCCTTTTTCTAAGCAGCGCACCCTTCTACTAAGTGCCTATGAAAGATGAAACCACAAATAATAAAAAATAACAACTTGAGATTTTTGCTACAGCAATTACTTCTCCTGCATCATTTACGTACGCGCTCTCTTTCAATCTTTAAACCTTCGCAATACATGCCTTTCCCTTGATTGTAACAATTCATCTTTCCTTGGGTTCTTCATTATGAGAAACGCTTCTTGCTAGCTTCTTAGAAACCATCCAGCGCTCAATTCAGACGTGGCGCAACTGATGACTTCTTTATAATGCTATTGTTAACCTATAAATAGCCCTTCTAATAACCTGAATTTCCTCTATTCTAACATCATGACTCAATATCGCACAGTTCCCAGAGATCAAGCTTGCTCATTTTGCAAACTCTGTAACTTTAACTGTACATTTTCTAGACCACGGGGTTATGCCTCTTTTAGACCTGCCTGTGATAATTGCTTTAGATACCACAAAACTTGCAATACCTCCCTTAACCAGAATACTCTTCAGCCTACTGGTTATATTCGCTTTCCACCTATCTCTACTAGTAGCGCTCCCATAATTACGACCACTAGTCCCACTATTTCCACTAATAATAATAATGTTCCTTATGAGTCGCCATCACTTCCTAGTTTTCCCAGGCGCAAAATATCCATACAACCTAGCGCTACACTTTCTCACCCTCCAAGTTCCAGTGCTTCCATGCGCTCAGGCTCCCCTACAGCTGCTCCTGACGCGGTTACTGTTACTTCACCGTCAGCGAGCCCACAAAAATTATTAGCAAGTAAGAATCCTTCACAATACTTATGCTCTTCTTGCTTACTAACTTCCTGTCAGGTTTCAATGAATCCATCTCCTTGGGATGGGTTCCCATTCCTTTACCCTTTGTCCATTCCATGCAAATGTTTTCCAGACTTCGTCTTATATATGACGCTATGTCCCTATCCTACAATAACGCACCACCTTTTTCTGATGCTGAACTTAAAGCTCGCTATACTCATATAGAAATGATAGGTCAACTAATGAATGAAATCAGCTCAACGACTATTCTTGGATTCCCCGCCAATCCCCATCACTTCATCATGCCTGAAGACTGGAAAGGATATCCTATTAGCTTACATCCTGATACTGAATAGACCACTAGCGCTTCTCCTTATGAGTCTCCTCTGTCCATCCTTCCTGTACATAGTCTTCATATATTTTTCATGCTATGCCTTCAAATAATCTTTTTAGACATGGAGCTATTTTGTTACACGTGTCTTCCATACTTTTAGAGCGCCTAACTTTGCTCCCTCTACTTTCTTTAAAAAACTGTAAACCCATGTAAAATAAGAATTGAACTGTAGAGTGCCCCATCTATAAATTGCTATTTCACTCCTGGTTAGTTAACCCATTGGCTAATTTCCCAGCGTATTTTGCATTTACATGGTACACATCTCCTTTAATACAATTACCTATTTGGTCATGTCCCCTCTAATGATGGAAATATATAAGATTTCATTTTCCTCTGTTCCCTCATTTAAGCACTTATGCCAATTGCCTGTTCAGCCATAGTCCGCCTAACTTCCAGTTAGCGCCCTCTATCCATCACAACTGTGTCAAAGCCTCCTGTGAGTCCTCTTAAAAAAGACAAAACTTAACATAACTTGTTAGTTTAATCCTCTTCCCGGAGGTATTATTCTGGTAGTTTTTTCACATTCCGGAGGTTATCTTGTATCACTGGAACACCCCCTGGGTAGAATCTTTTGATCTGGTCTGTGGCCACACGCCTCTTCCACTCAGTACCATCTAATTCCTCCAGTAAGTAAGACCCTCCAGTTATCTGCTTTCTTATCCTATAAGGACCATTCCATCTGTCAGAAAACATCTTCCCCCATTGGCTTTCTAAACTTCTATTATAAACCAAAACCAAATCTCATGGGTTCAATGGCTTTCTTAACCTATGCGCTAAGCGCTCATCCCAATATTTAACTGACTAGTCCCGGATCTGCATCATTCTTTCATACGCTTTCTCCACAAACTCGTCTTTTCTTTCAAGTTGCGCTACCCTTGCTAGAATTAAATCTTCAGTTGAGCGCACTTGATCCCAATCACAACCTAGGAAAGATCCAGCCTCCAGATCACTAGGTAATACCGCCCTTTGACCAAACATAAGCTCGAACGGCGAAAACCCTGTTGTCCTTTTAACTGAAATCCTGTCCGCAAACAAAACTAATGGCAAGTAGTTCTTCCACTTTGCCCCATTATTTCCACATAACTTAACTAGCGCATCTTTTATAACTTGATGCCCTCTTTCTACCATTCCCTCTGCTTCAGGATAATATGGTGTTGCAACTCGTAAATTTGCGCCAATACCTTTTACTACTTCTTGGAATTCTCCTGCAAATTCAGCGCCACCATCTACGGCTACCATCTTCATTATCCTACACCTATAAATCCATTCTTTCTTCAAAAACTCGGCCACATTACTTGCCTTGAGGTTTATCAACAGCGCTGCTTCAACCCATCCTGATAGATCATCCCTGGCTACTACCAGGTATTTAAAGTGTCCTTCTTTTATATGGACTGCATCTAAACTGACCCTACCAAAAACAGTATCCTCGCCCGTCGCTCTCCCTTTTTCTTTTGGCTTTCTGTAACTTCTGCGCTGGCATTCAGGACAAGATTTAACCCAATCTCTTACTTCATTTTTCATGTTGGGCCACCAGAATCGTTCCCTAACTCTGCGATGAGTTTCATCTTGACCTCTATGTCCTAAATTCTCACGTAACTCCCTGAGTATCTTCTCCTTCCCTTCCCTAGTTTGAATAACTAACTGAGGAGACAAAGCTTGATTCTTCCATAACTTCCCATTTTTAATAAAATAGCCTTTAGTGCGCTTTTTAATATTGCGCCAAACCTTTTTATTGCAAAAATCCGGTCGACTATTACCTTCCAAATATAACTTTAACAACTCTACTCCCTCATCTGCAGATGCGTTGTCTTCTAAATACTCCCCCTCTTCGAGTTGAGTACTACTATCCTGACTTCCCTTTGAGGTATCTCCATCATCTGACTCCTCCACTTCCTCGCCTTGCGCACTCCTTGTCGCTACATTAGCTTCAGTGTTCCCAAAATCCAGTTGCATTTCAACCTTGCTACAAACATCCTTTACATTGTCAGCATTTAATTTTATGTCTCTTCAGACATTCCTTGTTACTAGTTTATTGTCATCACGGAAAATACTACCTACTAGTTTATGGTCTTCGTGGACATTCTTGCCTGATAGTTTATTGTCGTTGCGGACGTTCTTGCCAAATTTTGTATAACAATAATCTATCCCGTTTACCCATCTCTTATCTTCTTCAAATTCTTCCGCTTCCGAGTCTTCTTCACACAACGGTCTTCTAGACAGCGCATCTGGCAAAGTGAAAGATTTCCCTGGCTTATGGACTAAATCAAAAGAAAAAAAATTAATCTGCGCTACCCACCTTGTCATGGGCACATCTGGTAAAATCGGGCTACTAATCATTTGCACCAACGATAGCGCATCAACCTGCAGCTCAAAATGCTGCCCCCAAAGCATCCATTGTAGCTTTTTAAGGATCTTCGCTACTCCACATAACTCCAGCTTAGACTGGGAGTACCTAGACTCCACTTTGGTAAAAGTCTTGGACTCGTAAAGGACAGGTCTATCATTACCTTATTCGTCCTCTTGCATCAAAACTGCGCCCACCACTAGAGTAATTTTTCCAGCGCCTGGTCCATACTCCAATTTCTTCAAAAGAATATTTTTTCCTACAATCCTCTTTAATAACTCGAATGACTCTTCACATTCCTCCGTCCAATCCCATACAACATCCTTTCTTGTTAAGCGCCGTAAAGGCGAAGACAACAAAGCAAAATTTTGAATAATCAAACTTACATATGTACAAATGCCTAAAAACCCTCTAACTTCCTTAGTATTTCTTGGTCTTGGCCATGGAAGTACCTTATTCCTCTGTTTTTCAGAGATGATTCTCCCTTCCTTACATACCACATGTCCCACTATATCTAGCGCTGGAACACAACAGGCAAATTTAGACCCAGAAATTGTTAATCCTGCCTCCTCTATCCTAAATAGCACTCTTTCCAGGGTAATCGCATATCCCCAAATAAACTTTCTAATATACAGATTTTCTTTTAACACTTCCCCTTCATAATCACTGGCTGTTCCTTTTATACCGCCATCATCAATGAAAATTCCCACATGTTCTGGGATTTCATCCTGCAATATCCACATCATCTGTGCTTGATATACCGCCACAGAATTTGTTGCGCCTTGCGGTAACCTTGTCAACCTAAAGCGCCCCAGTTGTGTTTCAAATGTTGTCATGGGTCTGGACGATTCATCCAACTCGCACTCATCGTATCCTCCCATAATATCACCTAATCTGTAACATGCACGCCCCGCAAAAGATTCCACAAATTCTTCTGGAGTTGGTGGCATCCCTGCATCCTTTACCGTTACCTTTTTCATCTCCCTAAGATCATGAACAACCCTTAATTTATCATTATGTTTGACCACACAAAACACTGGACTTGAATAACTAGACATAGACTGTTCATACAAGCCGGACTTTAACCTTCCGCTAATTAATTCCGTATACTCTTTTCTTATAGCCGCCGGTATTGGAAAAGCCTTCTTTTTCCACGGCGCATGAGGTATAACTGGAACAATATAAGGTTTACCATAAGAGTGTTTTAACAAACCTCTTTCCTCTTCTGAAAACGCAATAGCCTTTTCCCTAAGAACCATAACATGTAATAATAACTTCTTTTCTTCCTGTGATAACCAGCCCTCTGGTCCAAAATCTACCATCTGAAGCCTTTCCATTGTGATCTTACTGGTGAACGCAAAATCAGGTGGAAACTTTGTTAAAGGTGCATCATAAGGATTTCTAGATAGCGCCGGCCTCTGCAAAGGAGGATTCAAATCAGGCATCGCTATATTCACTGGTTTAACATTAACAGCTACTGGTTTATACTTAGATGCAAAACAGTCCTTACTGCTTCCTTCTTTAATTAAAATAAAACCCTTTCTAATATAACTACGGGTTACACCTAAATCCTGTTTTTGTCAATTCTTTTTAATATAAGTATAACAATATCCAAAATTAAAGAAATTAAAAAGCTTAGGTATAATACATTCTACAGTAGTATTCCTAAGACACCTATGAAGTACCGCTTTACGTATCCCTCCTTGTTGGACTGACTGGTCACTATCCGGGTTCCTCTCATCCTGGGAGATAGTAACACCTAAAATGCCAGTCCCTAATGAAAATGTTGGCGCCTTCCTGGCAGTCGCCCTATCTCCTCATCTGAGACTTCCTCATAAAACTCTCTTTCTTTCTCTAACCGCGCAGCCCCAGAGTACTTAGTTTCCCAGCCAACATCCTTGGGCGCTACTAAGACTGCTGTTACTGGAACACCGTCATCACCCATAATCCTTATTCTTATAGTCTTATTTAAACAATAATCTATAGTCGCCGAATAATCCATTAAAAATGGCATGCCTAAAACTGGTTTAACTACACCCATTGGAGCATAAAAATGTATATCTCTTGTTGCTCCTGCAACTCTAGTGCGTACATACTCTGCTACACCTATAACAGGTAACCTACCTCCCCCAATTCCTGCGACAGTGCCTTCGCCGTCTTTTACAGGAAGACCTAATTCCACTGCGTCATCCACTGATACCACGTTTATTTGTGAACCCGTATCTACTAATGCTTTAATTTGCTTACCATTTACCGTAATAGTTAAATACCCTAAGGGTCCTGCATAATGTGGCGCCCTAGGTAATCCAACAACTGGCTGAAATGAGTGTTCTGCCATATCGAGCTCAGTGCAATTAGCGATCCTTTGCTTTCTGCACTTATCCACAATTCCATTTGCTACGTCTGGCGCTACTGCAGTCAGCATCCCCAATGGAACAGAAACTGTAGTCTTCAAACATTCCACAACTAAATCCTCGGCAGCTTTGGGAAAATCAGAATGAACCGGGCGCTGAATTCTCCATTTAGGCTGAGTTGCCTTGGCACCAGCTTTCACTCTTCTGGGTGGGTTCTTTGGAGTATTATGCTTTGCTCCCTGCATTCCTTCAGCAGGCACCGCTCTTTGCTGTACTACCACTGGCTCCTCCAACATTGCCGTCTGTTCTATTTCCTGGTTATCCACACCATAGCCTCCAGAGTCCATACCATCCATTTCAACATCCTCGATAGGTGCAGGTGTATTTTCTCTAGTAGTATACCCTACTTCCTCCATATCCTCTGGATTCGCATACCTAGCGCCAGCCCTTCTTGGCCTATTAATTGTAGTTGGGGCCATTTTCATATGCTTCTCCGCGAACATCTCCAGTCGTGCTGCGGTAAGTGGCGCTGCAACCGCTCCTTCTTTTACTTTAAAATCTAACACCGCACAAGTAACTGCAAAATTAACCGACTTCACATCCTTGCTTTTCTCCTTATTTTCCGGAACTTTTCCCTTGCTTGACCTGCTTTCCATAGACTTTTTATTAATATGATCAATGACCATGGCTCGCATTCCTTGATCTTTGTCTTTAATCAACTTGGTACCATCTTTCAACATAAGCGTAGTCCCATCCTCGTAAACTACCTTTTCCTCTTTATCCTTTTGAAGCGCATTACACCTCATCCTTGTATGCCCCTCTTTATTACAATAATAGCACACCATAGCGGAAAAACGTGAAGTTTGAGGAGAACTGTTGGGCCTAAATGATTCTTTTGCTTTTGCCAATTCAACTATCTTCTTCTCCAACTCATTGATTCTTGCCATGACTGAATCTGGATCTTTAGAGAGAATTTTATCTTTAGGAGACGAGATCTGAGAAGGCGATCGTATGCCTGGCGCATCTTCCCCCATATCCTCATTATCCAGAGCCACCCTTGCTGCACGTTGCTCAACTCGACGCAACTTCATTTCAGCTTCCACTGCCATTTCTACTTCTTCTAATCCGGGGTACTTATAATTTCCGTCCCTCTTTTTAACCAACTTTCCTTCATTATCCAAGCGCCTTTTTGCCCAGTCTTCAACTTCTGGCGCTAACGCTTCACAAAACCAAGGTAACGACGCATTAACATCACTAAAGTCTTTGTTACTAACTAGATATTCTACTATCCAATCAAATTCTTCTCTAAAACTTTTAAATTCCTTGGGGTCTCGAACACCTCCTCTAGCCTTGAACCTATTTACCAAAATATCCAGGTCCTTCATTGTATACCTAGTTTCCTCGGTAACCTTTGGCCATCTCTTGAGAATTTGTTCTTTTAGCGCTGACCAATTTCTCTCCTCATGCCCTTTTAGATCCTCTAAATCGTCTTTGCACTCATCAGATACAAAGAATAGTACTTGTCGTACCAAATCATATTTGGTTGCTCCATGAACTTCCGCTGCTTGTTCAAACCTGCGTAAAAAATTTTTGGTATTAATTCCTGCAAAGCGCAAGCTTTCTTATTTACACCTAATAATCGTGGTTACCGTTTTTTGAGACGATGTCGAAGAATTGGGCGATTTAACCCTCTCCTGACATCCCCTAGATGTAGTCGCAGTAGGATCCATTCCCGAAATATAAAATCCAAGCAAAGATCACAAAGAAAAAAACACACTCTTGGTTAATTAAACCTGACTGTTTTCACAATATAGCCCTACGCTATCCTCTGATAACGGCTATTGATCCACTTGTTGTAGACCCTACGACTCTTCCGCTGAAGCGCCGGCTTGATTACGTCCTCTTGACGAAACCCTAAAAAAAACCAAACAATCTAATCAAAAACACTAGTTACAATTATGCCACTGTTGGGACACCAATTGTAGACTGTTCTAAATTACTAAGCAGTAGACACAATGCAAGATGGGTTGGTTCTCCTTTTTAATTTATAAAAAGAAGCGCCTGCCACTCTTATTTTTAAAGACAGTGTAATAATGTGTAACATTAATATTTGACTAGAAAGTTTATAAGTTGAGTTGAGTTAAAGATAAAGAAACAAGCACTACTATCTGGATATTTCTATTCTTAACAAGCGCTATTATCCACAGCTACTCCCTCTTGAAGCGCTCTCTTTGAATTTGCCTTATTATAGTAATAAAATATCTCTAATAATAGTTAATCCCACTGAACCTATATATTCTCTCTATGTTGCGCTCTTTCACTATACTATATGAAATACACACACAGACACAAAAACTCTAAAAACTCAGAAAACACCTTTTAATATTCTCTCAAACAATTAATCACAAAAGATCTAATATCTTATACTGGGTGCTATGACTATAGCTACAAGTATATCTCTATATTTATTTTTCTATGATCTGCTTTTTAAAAATTTACAACTAAAGTGATTTTTCTTATTTTATTAACTAAATAGATAGATCGACCAGTTCTCCCCTTTGTCCCTACCTAATAGTCCTCCTTTTATATTCTTCCAGCACTCAAGACACAGTTCCCTAATGGATCTCCAGCGCTGACTCTAGCGCCACATTAGTAAAACAATAACTAATTTATTAGTATGCTACTTACACTGCTTGCAACAACTACAGCGCCTAAATCAGACCCTATAATTACTATCACTAGTATTAACTTGTTTCACTGATTCTCCACATATGCGCTTTTAACTATACCTTGTTTTGTTTCAGCGCTAGCTCCAGGTTTGACTTATCCTTAGCTGCGTCTAGTTGCCTTAACTCTTGGGTAGTTTTACCATTGAGTCCCCACTCTCTTTGCTTTAATACTAGGTTTGTAGTTCTGACAGCTCGCTTTACTAGTTAGCCTTCTTCATTACTTGTCTCAGTAAGTTTCCTAACTGGCTGCGGTACAGCATACCATGCACTTGAGTCATCCTTAATCCATGAATTTCTTCTTAATGTGTAACACATACTTTTTGGAAAGCGCAAATCCATATTGTTTAGCGCTTTATGGTCCTAAATCAATAACACACAATTCCCCATTGTGCGGCACATCTCGCTACAAAATCCGAGCGCACAGACCCTCAATCTTTTTCCGCGCTTCCATTTCCTTTGTTACTTGAAACACGCAAATACATATTATATTTTAACATTTCCTGCTGCGTTAACTCCCCTTTGTTCTTCCTGGACTACACGTGCTGATTGGTCTAAAATCACGCTTCCTGCGAGGCGCGTACCACACCGTACTCAGTCATGGCATAATATTCTGATTCTGATGTTGATAGCAAAACTGATTGTTGTTTTCAGGAGCACCAAATGAGTAATCCAAGATTAAACACCAGTGAACCAGAGGTTGATTTAGAGTTAGGTGATTTATTGAAGTCGGAGTCAGTGTAACCATTTAGAGTGCCGATTTTGCTGTTTGGAAGATTACCAAGATTCAAGCCATGATTTTTTGTCAATTTAAGGTATCACAATATGTGAAAGAAAGCAGTAATTTGTTCATCAGTCAGATTATTGAGATGTTGTGCCAAGGAGCTCGCAGCAAAGGCTAAATCAGGCCTTGTGCATAGGACTAAGTAATTCAAGAGACCAATGGCCCTTCGATAATTAAAGAGATGGGTCAGTTTAGTTTCATTTTTTTGTGAGAATTGAGAGTTTGGTACTAATGGAGTGGTGACTGTCCGACAGTTGGAGTGATTAAATTTGTTTAAGAGTTTCTGAACATATAGCTGTTGAGTGAGGGTGATTGTTCGTTCCAAACAATTTCTAATGACTTTCATTCCAAGGATCCAATTTAAATCACCTTGAAAACCAATGTCAAAGGCTTCAGAGATTTTTGATTTGAAGTTGTTGATTGAATTGCCTCCAGTGATAAGATTGTCTACATGGATGAAAACATAACAAGGTTGTTTTGGGTCGTTATGAAAGAATAAGCAGGAATCTGCAATACCAGCTCTTAAATTGATACTGATGAATAAATTGATAAGTTTTTTATACCAACAACGTGGACTTTGTTTTAATCCATAGAGAGACTTTTTGAGATGAAGGCATTTGTTATTATTTTTGGGAGTGTAGCCATGAGGGTAACAAAGGTATATGTCTTCTTCTAAATTTCCATCAAGAAAGGCTGATTTTACATCTATTTGGCATAATTTCCAGTCATTATATGCTGCAAGGCCAAGTAAGAATTGAAGGGTGGCTAGTCGACCAGTAGGTGCATATTTTTTTTTATACTCAATCCCTTCAATTTGTGAGAAGCCTTGTGCGCAAATTCTAGCTTTATATTTGATGATATTTCCCTCAGAATCTGTTTTCTTTTTGAAAGTCCATGTTGATCTTATTAAATGATTATTTGAAGGAAGAGGTGACTCTTCCCAAATTCTGTGCTTACTTATACTGTCTAACTCGGTTTGAATTTCTGTCTACCATTCAACGCTTTCAGGTGAGTTGATTGCCTCATGATAATTTTGTGGCGTGTCAAAAGGAGTCACTATCATGCATGCAAAATTAGCTTTACATTTGGATTTTAAAATATTAGAAGTATCTATTTCAGAAGAGATTTCTTTTGAAGGTTTGGTGCTGAATGGGAAATAGTCGTAATGTTTTGCTTTACTTGTTTTGTCATTAGAATTGTATTCCTCAAAATCTTCAGGAATTGGAGTTAACAATTCAGTCAAACCTTTAGTGTCTTCTTGAGTAGGTTTATTGAAATTAAATCCTTTATCTATGGCTATATCAGGAAATTGAAGGGTTTTGATTGAGTTGCCATTGGAAATCTGGCTAGCTAGATGAAAAGTGTTTAAAAATTTTACATCATGTGTGGTTATGATGGAGTCCAAAGCTGGAGAGTAGATTCAGTAATTGATATGACCTTCACAATAGCCTTGAAAAATTCCTTCTTCCCCACTCTTATCAAACTTTCCTGTTTGCTTATGTTTTTGAAAATAGAAGATAACATCTGATCAAAATGGATATAATTTGGATGGAAACTTTGTATTTTTGTACCAAAGCTCCCAAGAGGTTTTGTTATGTTCAAGGGCAGAGGATGGAATCTTTGGCCCACCAGTGTGCGTCTAATCCAGATTCAATGAGTAAGCACTTAGATTTTTTGACAATTGATTGGTTACCTCTTTTGGCAATAGGATTTTGTTGGGGAGAGTAAGGTGCTGTGCATAAGTGAACAATTCCTTTACTTTTGATGTAATTTTTCATTGAGGTGTTAATGAATTCTCCACCATTTTCTGAGAAAATACACTTAACTTTTTGTTCAAGTTGATTCTCAACTAGGGTTTCAAAGTCTTTATAGTTTTCAAAGTTTCAGATTTGAGTTGAAGGAATTGAACATGTCGAAACCTAGAGTGACCATCAACAATTTGAAAGAAATAAGACTTGCCACCTTTGGATTCGGGAGTAATTGGGCCACACAGGTCCATGTGAATAACATCCAAGGGTGATTCAGGAGTTGGAAAGGTACCAGAAAAGGGTAATATATGAGCTTTAGCAAGGGCACATGTTTTAAATGAAAAACTAGAGAAGTTCAAACCTGGAAATAGTTTATCCATGGTTTGATTATTGGGATGTTCATAATTGTGATGAAGTAATCTCATTTTCTCAACCATTGAGTTGACATTGTTAATTGATTTAAATATTGAGTTACTGACTAGAAGAAATGTAAGGATTTGTCCTTTTGAGGAGCATTCTATGAGGGTGGTATTACCATTTTTGATCTTAATTTGTCCATTATCATTAACAATTCTCCATCTGTCCAGTAATATGTCCACTAATGAAATTAAATTAGCCTTTACATTAGGAGCATAGAGGGAGTTTTTGATACTGAAGTTGTGACCTAAATTTGAGGAGAATAGAGCATTGCCTTGTCCAAGGGCAGTAATCTCATCTCTGTTGGCCATTGAAAGGGCAGTCTTTGAGTTGCAATAAGTGTCAAAAAAATTTTGATTGTTAAATATTGTGAATAAAGTGCCACTGTCTAGTATAGTGTGGTCCTCAGGTAGGTTGTTGAATACTGATAAGGCCTTGTGACAGTTGTCTGTCCCTCTACTTTCTCTCTCATTTTTCCTTTTGAGAAATTTGTCACGTTTCTCAGGATGGAGTTGAAAACAAGATGCTTCAGAATGGGGTGCTAGGGGATTGTGCTTGCCTTTCAAGCATAGGGGTTTGGTCTTGGTGTCCATGGCCAAGACTGTACCAGAAGTTGATAAATTAAGAACCTTTCATTGAGTAACTTAGGGTTCTATATCAGAGAAGATTTTTTCGATGGTGGGCCATTGATTGGTTATATCATATTTGCTCAAGATGATAGTGGCAGTGGTTTGATACGATTCAGGTAAAAGATTGAGTACGTAATTTCCCATGATGTAGGAGAGAATTTTGTCCTTGAAAAGGTCTGGAGCTACTTCTCGTAGTAATTTCATTGTCCCTATGAAGTCATTCATTGCCTCAAGCAGATTGCCTTTGGTAAACTTAATTTTGAATAGTTGATTGACAACGTATGAACAATTTTGAGTGGATTTGGAAGCAAAGAGATCTCTAATTTGTTTCCATAGTTGAGCTGGTTCCACTACATTGTCATCTAGAATAAATTTATATTGATTCGGTCTGTCCATAAACATTTTAATTATAGTGTTTGTTTGTCTTTGTTGTATGTTGAATAGATTTAGAAGATCAGGATTGGTAGGTATAGGGAAATCTTATAAGAGAAATTGATCTAAATTTTGCACAGTTAGAGCATATTTGAGTCTTCCAGGTGCTGTAGTTTTTATCATTTATCTTTTTGATACCCTTAATTTCAGAGTACTTGGAAGAATCCTGCAAATAAGAGAAATTGGGAGGAGGTGGATTTGGTGATGATGAAGACATTCCTGGAGTGATAGTGTGTGAGGATGAATGCGATGGACTTTGTGGTGGAGACGAAGTATTTGTATATTGAGGGGTTGCCAGTTTATTTCAAATGCAAGGGCTCTGGGCCCATAAACCTGATAACCATTAGTAGATTGTATTAGTAACTAAAGACTTAAGTGGACAAGGACAGAAATGGACGAGCAAGGATGGTGACAGACAAGCGAGGACAAGACAAAAGATGAAAGATAGAAAAGATATTTTACCTGATAACAATTAGTAGATTGTATTAGTAACTAAAGACTTAAGTTTACAAGGACAGAAATGGACGAGTGAGGATGGTGACAGACAAGCGAGGACAATACAAAAGATGAAAGATAGAAAAGATCTAAATAAATAGATAGAGTGAGTGGAAAGTGACTAAGTAGAATAAAAGGGAGAAGAGTGAATTACAACTCAATGCTGAGAAGACATTCTTAAATATGTTAGTGTAAGGGGATGCAAATAAATGGTGATACAAAATTATGCTTTAATAATAGGTTTGTCAAGTCTATTGCTTAATGTATATATATATATATATATATATATAAGTAAATTTATGAAAATAATAATATGCTTATATGATATTAACATTCAGCACCATTCAATTCCTCCAGTTATTTGCTTCCTTATCCTACAAGGACCATTCCATCTATCAGAAAACATTTTACCCCATTGGCTTTCTAGACTTCTATTATAAACTAAAACCAAATCCCCTGGGCTCAATGGCTTCCTCAATCTATGCGCTAAATTCTCATCATAATATTTAACTGATTTGTTCCTGATCTGCATCATTTTATCATATTCCTTCTCCACAAACTCATCTTTCCTTTCAAGTTGTGCTAACCTCGCTAAAATTAAATCTTCAGTCGAGCGCACTTGATCCCGATTGCATCCTAGAAAATATCCAGCCTCTATATCAATAGGTAGTACCGCTCTTTGACTAAACATAAGTTCATATGGTGAAAACCCAATGTCCTTTTAACTGAAGTCCTATCTGCAAAAAAAACTAATGGCAAGTAGTTCTTCCACTTTGAGCCATTATTTCCACATAACTTGTCAGCCAGGCTGTCCCAGGAGCCAAATAATAAACATACAATTTTATTGGAGTAAATTAAATGACATAACAATTGCACATTATGTATATATATTAAATTTATATTACATAATAAATTATATTAAAATATTATTTTATAATTAAAATAAATTTTATACTAATTTTATTATCATATAAATTAATTATACATTAAAATAATTATTATATTCCATATAAAAGAGGTGTTATGTGTATTAAATGAATAATTAATTAATTACATGTTGATAATATAATTATATCTTAATAAATTATCTTATATTGTAATTACATTAATTTTGAAACTTAAAAAAAATAAATTAACCCTTTTCATATTCAAAATTATCCATAATTATTGACAGTGTTTTTTGACCCTTATTTGTGTTGAATATTAAATGCATTATAATAATTATAATTAATTTAAAATTCTAAATTTGGTTCAGTAGAAAAATTAATTACTTGTTTCAACTAGTTATTACATAGTCAAAACAATTTATTAATTTTCTACAGACTAATACAAAAATTGATTACAATATTTTGTTGCGTCAAAACATTCCATTTGCTTCACTTAAAAAATCTATAAAAAATATTGTTATACTTGATTGGATTACTTTTTCACATGGTTCTCATGTCTCAGAGATTGTTTAATTACTCACTATATTACTTAAATGTGAAAATTGTGTTCTTAATTGGGATTTTAATTACTTGTTTCATCTTTTTCTCTACATTGTTATGTTTCAATTATTTTCTTTTATCTTTTTGTTTCATCCTATTATTATTTTGTATATATTCAGTGATAGCGCCTCATTGGTCCTTTTGCCTATAAAAAGGCCTTGTGTTATCTCATTTATCATCATCACTTACTATACAAACAAAATCTGAACAAATTGTCAATATAATATGTTTTATTAGTATTTTTATTAGTATTAAATTTCTAATTTAAATTCTATATAACTATTTACAGGTTGTTTTAAGTCTGATAGTAATTATAGTTTTTTCGGCGCAGAACCCTTACTTTAAATAATATTGTCATTTAATAAAACCTCATTTTTGTGTCATCCCTCAAGTAACTCGTCGTTGCCTCTCTTTAAATAAATTATTTTATTTCTTTATTTCTTTTACTTCCTATACACCCTTCTTTCCTATTCCCCTTTTCCTCCTCTTCTTCTTTCTTTTTTTCTTCCTTCTTCTAGACGACCAACTGACATAACTTAATCAATGCATTCTTTATAACTTGATGCCCTCTTTCTACCATTCTTTCTGCTTCAGGATAATATAGTGTTGCAATTTGTAGATTAGTGCCTATATCTTTGAATACATCTTGGAATTCTCCAAAAATTCAGCACCTCCATCCACGGTTACCATTTTCATTACCCCATACCTATAAATCCATTCTCTCTTTAAGAATTCAGATACATTACTCACCTTAAGGTTTACCAACAGCACCTCTTTGACCCATCCTTATAGATCATCCCTGACTACTACCAAATATTTAAAGCACCCTTCTTTTATATAAACTGCATTTAAACTGATCCTACCAAAAACAGTATCTTTTCCCATTGCTCTAACTTTCTCTTTTGGCTTTCTGTAACTCCTGCGCTAAAATTCTGGACATGATTTAACCCAATCTCTTACCTTGTTCTTCATATTGGGCCACCAGAATCTTTCTCTGACTCTGCAATACATCTCATCTTGATCTCTATGACCTAAATTCTCATGCAACTCCCTGAGTGTTTTCACCTTCTTTTCCCTAGTTTGAATGACTAACTGAGGAAACAAAGACTTATTCCTCCATAACTTCCCATTTTTAATAAAATAGCCTTTAGTGCACTTTTTAATATTGCGCCAAACCTTTTTATCGCAAAAATACGGTCAACTATTACCTTCCAAATATAACTTTAACAACTCTACTCCCTCATCTGCAGATGCGTTGTCTTCTAAATACTCCCCCTCTTCGAGTTGAGTACTACTATCCTGACTTCCCTTTGAAGTATCTCCATCATCTGACTCCTCCACTTCCTCGCCTTGCACACTCCTTGTTGCTACATTAGCTTCAGTGTTCCCAAAATCCAGTTGCAGTTAAACCTTGCTACAAACATCCTTTACATTGTTAGCTTTTAATTTTATGTCTCTTCGTACATTCCTCGTTACTAGTTTATTGTCATCACGGAAAATACTACCTACTAGTTTATGGTCTTTGTGGACATTCTTGCCTGATAGTTTATTGTCGTTGCGGACGTTCTTGCCAAATTTTGTATAACAATAATCTATCCCATTTACCCATCTCTTATCTTCTTCAAATTCTTCCGCTTCCGAGTCTTCTTCACACAACGGTCTTCTAGACAGCACATCTGGCATAGTGAAAGATTTCCCTGGCTTATGGACTAAATCAAAAGAAAACAAATTAATCTGCGCTACCCACCTAGTCATGGGTGCATCTGGCAAGCTTGGGCTACTAATCATTTGCACCAACAATAGCACATCTACCTGCAACTCAAAATGTTGCCCCCAAAGCATCCATTGTAGCTTTTTAAGGATCTTCGCTACTCCACATAACTCCAGCTTAGACTGAGAGTAACTAGACTCCACTTTAGTAAAAGTCTTAGATTTTTAAAGGACAGGTCTTTCATTACCTTCCTCATCCTCCTGCATCAAAACTGTGCCTACTGCAGACACACTAGAATCCACTGCTAGAGTAATTTTCCCAGCGCCTGGTCCATATTTCATTCTTTTCAAAAGGATATCTTTTACTAAAATCCTTTTTAATAACTCAAATGACTCTTTGCATTCCTCCTTCCAATTCCATACAACATCTTTCCTTGTTAAGCACCTTAAAGGTGAGGACAGCAAAGCAAAATCTCAAATAAACATTCTTAAATATGTAAAAATGCCTAAAAACCCTCTAACTTCTGTAGGATTTCTTGGTCTCAGCCATGTCAGCACCTTATTCTTCTACTTTTCAGAAATGATCCTCCCTTCCTTGCATACCACATGTCCCACAATATCTAGTGCTGGAACACATCAAGCAAACTTGTATCCAGAGATCATTAATCCTGCCTCCTCTATCCTAAATAGCACTCTCTCCAAGGTAATTGCATATTCCCAAACAAACCTTCTAATATACAGATTCTCCTCTAACTCTTCCCCATCATAGTCACTGGCTGGTCCTTTTATACTGCCATCATCAATGAGAATTCCCACATGCTCTGGAATTTTGTCCTGCAGTATCCACATCTTCTGTGCTTGGTATACCACCACAGAATTTTTTGTGCCTTGCAGTAACCTTGTCAACCTGAAATGTCCCAGTGGTGTTTCAAACGTAGTCATGGGCCTGGATGATTCATCCAATCCACACTCATCATATCCTCTCATGATATCACCTAATCCATAACATGTGCGTCCTGCAAAAGAATCCACAAGCTCTTCTAGTTTTGGTGGCATTCCTGCGTCCTTTATCGTAACCTTTTTCATCTCCCTAAGATCATGAAAAAACCCTCAATTTACCACAGTGCTTAACAACACAAAACACTGGACTTGAATAGCTAGACATAGACTTTTCATACAAGCCAGACCTTAACCTTTCCCTAATTAATTCCATATACTCTTCTCTTATATCCTCTGGTATTGGAAAAGCCTTCTTCTGCTACAGTGCATGAGGTATCACTGGAAAAATATAAGGTTTACTGTAAGTGTGCTTCAACAAACCTCTTTCCTCTTCATAAAACGCAATAGCCTTCTCCCTAAGAACCATAACATGTAACAACAACTTCTTTTCTTTCTGTGATAACCAATCCTCTGGTCCAAAATTAACCATCTGAAGCCTCTCCATTGTGATTCTACTAGTAGGCGTAAATTCAGGCCGAAACTTTGTTAAAGAAGTATCATAAGGATTCCTACACAGCACCAGCCTCTGCAATGGAGGATTCAAATCCGGCATTAGTAAATTTACTGGTTTATACTTTGATGTAAAACAGCGCTTGCTGCTTCCTTCATTACTTAAAAGCAAACCTTTTCTAATATAACTACGGGTTGTACCTAAATTCTGTTTTTGTCTTTTCTTTTTAATATAAGTATAACAAAATCCATAATCAAGGAAATCAAAAAGCCTAGGTTTAATACATTTTACTGTAGTATTACCATGACACCTATGAAGTACCACTTTACGTATCCCCTCTTGTTGGACTGACTGGTCACTATCCGGGTTCCTCTCATCCTGGGAGATAGTAATGCCTAAATTTCCAGCCCCTAATGAAAATGTTGGGGCCTTCCTGGAGGGCGCCCCATCTTATCCTCTGAGACTTCCTCATAAATCTCTCATTCTTTCTCCAATCTCACAGCTCCAGAGTACTTAGTTTCCCAGCCACCATCCTTAGGCGCTACTAAGACTTCTGTCACTAGAATACCATCATCATCCATAATCCTTATTCCAATAGTCTTATTCAAACAATAATCAATAGCTGCAGAAAAATCCATTAAGAATGGTGTGCC
The DNA here is from genome assembly GCA_030280995.1 of Hemileia vastatrix. Lineage (NCBI taxonomy): Eukaryota > Fungi > Basidiomycota > Pucciniomycetes > Pucciniales > Zaghouaniaceae > Hemileia > Hemileia vastatrix. Next base: position 14,138,701 of record JASXTE010000016.1, read on the forward strand.
TAAAACTGGTTTAACTACACCCATTGGAACATAAAAATGAATATCTCTTGTTTCTCCTGCAACTCTAGTGTGTACATACTCTGCTACACCTATAACAGGCAACCTAACTCCACCAATTCCTGTGACAGTGCCATCACCATCTTTTACAGGAAGACCTAGCTCCACAGCATCATCTGCTGAAACCACATTGATTTGTGGACCTGTATCTACTAACGCTCTAATCTGCTTACCATTTACAGTAATGGTCAAATACCCTAAGGGACCTGCATAATGTGGTGCCCTAGGCAATCCAACAACTGGCTGAAATGACTGCTTTCCTACATCAAATTCAGCGCAATTAGCAATCTTTTTTCTTCCTGCACTTATCCACAATTCCATTTGCTACATCTGGCGCTACTGCTGTCAGCATCCCCAATGGAACTGAAACCCTAGTTTTTAAACATTGCACAACTAAATCCTCTGCTGCCTTAGGAAAATTGGAGTGAACTGGGTGCTGAATTTTTGATTTAGGTTGTGTCACCTTTGCACAAGCTTTCACTCTTCCAGGTGGGTTCTTTGGAGTATGATGCCTTGCTCCTGGCATTCCTTCAGCAGGTACCGCCCTTTGCTGTACTACCTCTGGCTCCTCCATCATCACAGGTTGTTCTTCTACCTGATGATCCACAACATACCCACTAGGTTTCATACCATCCATTTCAACATCATCCATAGGCGCAGGTGTATTTTCTCTAGTAGTATACCCTACTTCCTCCATATCCTCTGGATTTGCATACCTAGCGCCAGCTCTTCTTGGCCTACTAATCATTGGTGGGGCCATTTTCTTGTGCTTTGCTGCAAACATCTCCAAACGGGCTGCAGTAAGTGGTGCTTCAAATGCTCCTTCTTTCACTTTAAAATCCATCACTGTGCTAGTAACTTCAAAATTAACTGATTTTGCATCCTTGCCTTTCTCTTTAGCTTCAGGCTCTTTGCCCTTGCTTGACTTTCCCTCCATAGACTTCTTATTAATATAATCGATGACCATGGCTCGCATCCCTCAATCCTTGTATTTAACAAGCTTAGTCCCATTTTCCAACACAAGTTCAGTTCCATCTTTGTAAACTACCCTCTCCTCTTTATCCTTTTGAAGTGCATTAAACCTCATCCTAGTATGCCCTTCTTTATTACAATAGTAACATACCATTGTAGCAAAAGCACAACGGTTGGGAAGAACTCTTGGGCCTAAACACCTCCTTTGCATTTGCTGCTTCAATTATTTTCTTCTCCAATCTGTCAATCCTAGCCATAACAGAATCTGGCTGCTCTTTAGTTAAAACTTTAGCTTTAGGAGACAGCACCTGAGCAGACGATTGAACATCAGGTGCATCCTTGTCCACTTCCTTGTTATCCAAAGCAACTCTAACTGCACAAAGCTCAACTCAACGCAACTTCATTTCAGCTTCCACTGCTGTCTCTACTTCCTCTAATCCATGGTACTTATAATTACCGTCCGTCTTCTTGACTAACTTTCCTTTGTTATCCAGGAGCCTCTTTGCCCAGTCTTCCACTTCTGGCGCTAACATTTCACAAAACCAAGCTAAAGATGCATTATGATCACTAATATCTTCATTACTGACCAAATACCCAACCATTTGATCAAACTCCTCCCTGAAACTTTTAAATTTTTTAGGGTCTCAAACACCCCCTCCAGCTTTGGCCTTCTTTACCAAGACATCTAGATCCTTAATTGTGTACCTAGTTTCATCAGGAATCTTTGGCCATCTCTTAAGCATCTGTTCCTTTAGCTCTGACCAATCACACTCTTTGTGACCCTTTAGATCCTCCAGATTGTCCTTTCACTCGTTTGATACAAAGAACAATACGTGGCGCACCATATCATATTTGTTAGCTCCATGAACTTCAGCTGTCTGTTCAAACTTCCCTAAGAACTTCTTGGTATTAATGCCTGCAAAACACAAGCTTTCATCTTTAAACCTAATAATCTTAGTTACCTTCTGTTGCAACAATGCTGTCTTATTGGGCAATTCAACCCTCTCCTGACATCCCCTAGATATAGTTGCAGTAGGTTCCATCTTCAAAATAAATAAAAAAATCCACACAAAAAATAAAAAATTAACACACACTTGATAGTTTAATCTGACTATATCGACAATACAGCCCTAAGCTATCCTCTGATAATGGCTATTGATCCACTTGCTGTAGACCCTATGACTCTTCCACTGAAGCACTGGCTTGATTACGCCCTCTTGACAAAACCCTGAAAACCAAACATTCCAATCAAAAGACTATTTACAATTATGCCACTGTTGGGACACCAATTATAGAGAGTTCTAAAGTACTAAGCAGTAGACACAATGTGAGATAGGTTGGTTCTTCTTTTCAATTTCTAAAAAAGAAGTGCCTGCCACTCTTATTTTTTTAAAGACAGTGCAATAATTTGTAAGACTAATATCTGACTAGATAGTTTATGAGTTGAGAGATAAGTTAAAAGATATGGAAAAACAAATATTACTATCTGGATATTTATATTCTTAATAAGTGTTAGTATTCACAGCTACTCCCTCTTGAAGTGCTCTCTTTGAATATGCCTTATTATAGCAATAAAATAACTCTAATAATAGTTTATCCTACTTAATCTATATAGTCTCTTAAACACTTAATCACAGGAAAATCCAATCTCTTACTGTTATCAGAGTAATCAACAAATAGACAAATCGCTATATATCACAATATATTTCAAAAGTATATAATATGAGGCTCTAATATTTTTAATCTAATGACTGATTTGAATAATAATTTTTTTTCTCTCTAACTAGTACTCTCTCTTCCTATTAGATAGCCTTTCCTTCTTATATTTTTCAGCACTCCAGACACAGTTTCCTAGTGGATCTCCAGTGCTGTTTCTAGCACCTCACTAGTAAAAACAATCACTAATCCATTAGTAAACTAACTACACCACTTGTAACAACTACAGCACTTAAACATACCCTATGCTTACTAAAACTCGTATTAACTTGTTTCACTCATGTTCCACATGTGCCCTTATGACTGTACCTTTGCATTGTTTCAGTGCTACTTCCTGCGTTGACACCTTTCAGCGCTGATCCTTGTCTCTTTGACTCTTGGGTAGTTTTGTGATTGAGTCCCCATCCTCATTGCTTCATTACTAAGTTCATAGTTCTGACAATTCACTTAACTAGTTAGCCTCTGCAACTTACATTACCTGTTTCAGTAAGGTACCACACTAGCCACTGCGCAGTATACTATGTACTTGAGGCCTTTCCTTGAGCCATCATTCCTTCCTTAACGCATAACACACAATTATCAGAAAATACAAATCCATAATGTCCAGCGCTTGCACTCCTAAGTTGATAACACATAATTCCTTTGTGCAGCACATCTCGCTTCAAAATCTGAGCTCACAGAAAAGACCCTAAATCCTCTTCTGTGCTTCTCTTTCCCTTTGTTCTTCTAAACCCATAATGACATATTTATAATAGCACTATCTACTGTGCTATGATTCCCCTTTGTTCTTCCTGGGCTACACAAGCTGATTGGTCCAAAAGATAAGTTACCTGCAATGGGCGTATTACATTGGTAGAAGGTTTAAGTGATGAGTGGGAAGTGGGAAGTGGGAATTTGCCACCAAATGAGCAGGTGGGGTGTGTAGATAGAAAAAAAATGGTATGTGTTTGCCACCCAAAATTAAGTATCATAGAGTGAAGAGACACCCAAAAAGATGAGAAGAAAAAAAAAAATCTTATGTGTTTTGCCACCAAAATTTAGTATCATAGAGTGAGGAAAGACTTAAGGATGGCATCAGCCATTATAAGTCATGTGACTTTCTTAAAAATCCATCATGGATGTGACAGGTTTGGGATCAGGAATGAGGAACGGAAATTGGGGTATAAGAGGTGGGATAATGCAGTATGATGGGTCGCTTATCCACAATTAATAATATCTGATCCCAGGAAAAAAAAACTTCCTGATCCCTAATTGTGGATGATCCTTGAACATTGATACCCCCTCATTTAATTTTACTTATTAGCTAGTTAAAACATTATAAGTAATTGATAAAGTAAAAATCACTAAAAAAAAAAAAAAAAAAGTGAGAGGTAAAGACATAGAGTTCTCCTCTAGTCAATCATTTTAACTATTTATTTGGTAGGTTTAGTAGCCTGGCTGGACAATATATAAAGACAATGTATCATAGTTATACAAATCATTTATTTACAATTCACTGATTGGTTATGTGAAAGGATCACTATTCAACATGAAGAAATAAAAAACTGATTTTATTATTAAATTACTATCAACTTATTCTAAAACATTGCACCTTTTTATCTTATCAACATTTTATTATCCTGAAAATTATGTAAAATTACATACTCACCAACCATACAAACCAACCATGATACATATCTTTCTCACCATTTGATGATAGTATTTTAAAACACAAAACACAAAACACAAAACACAAAATACAAAATACAAAATACAAAATACAAAATACAAATAAGAAAGATATCCAAATACCAGATTTCATTTTCAGACCCATTCACGCTTGTGGGGGGGGGGGGGGGGCTGTTACCCTTTGATTTTCCTGTGGTCTTTTCATTTCTTCTTCTTCTTCTTCTTTTTCTTCTTTTTTCTTCTGTATTTTTTTTTTTTCCTTCTTCTAGACAACCCGCTGACACTTCCCCTCACCCAACATAAATAAATAAAACATCCAACCTAGGACAATCTGGGAAAAGACAAAACCAACCATGAAAAGTGTTCACAAACTTAATTAAGAATCATCAAGTCAGGAAAATCCTTTCTTTGAACCATGTTTTCCCTAGATCAAAGTGTAAGTGTCACATGAACTGTGATTGTGCTGCTACTTTTTTTTTTTTTTTTTTTTTTTTTTTTTTTTTTTTTTAATTTTTCCACTTCATTTATAGTAGTATACATGCACACATAAACACTTCTAAAACAAAAATCTACACACAAAAAAAATTTGATACCTTCCCATCTTCCACATATCTTTTTATAAACTCCCTACCCAAAACTTCTAAGTTCAATACTAGGCACTCCTCCACCACCTCCACTACCCAGTCTACCATAACTACTACTACTACTACTACTACTATCTCCAACACCACCACCTCCACCACCACTACCATTACCACCACCTACTTTTAAAAACTCCCTCAAAGCACTTTCTAATCGATTCCTCACTTCCACATCCAAATATCGACTCGTCACTTCTTTAAACGGTCCAGGAAAAAGAGTAGCCAAATGTAAAATCTGTTGACTCGTGATCGATCTTAATGAGGAACTATGATTCACTTGTTTTTCAAGTAAAATTAAATAAACGGGTAAAAAGATTGCAAAAGCTTGACGTCCTATCCAAACAATACGTGATGATATTAACAAGTAAAAATAAATAAATGTCAACATATAGATCTATATATATACAATGATTGAAAAAAAAAAAATTAAAAAAATGACCTACGTTGTTCTGATGAAACCGACACAACAATCCCTTCAAAGATCTTAAGAACCTCACCCACCAACGTACACTTCACATTATACACTTCTTCTTCCGTTTTCCCTATTGTTCCTGTCCCCGTCTTCGTTTCTGTTCCTGTTGCTGTTCCCATGGCCAGATTGATGGAAGACGTCTTACTAATAAATTCAATCAATCCAGGGACCAAATGACTTATTAAAAACTTTAAGGTAAATGAAACTTTGCTTTTAGAGGTAATCAATGATTTAGCACAATGAATGGCTGTAGCGGAAACCTGCGTTTGATACAATCCAAAAAAAAAAAAAAAAAAAAAAAAAAAAATCAGCAAGAAAAAACAGCTTCAAGAGCCCCCTCCCCCTAAAAAATAAAAAATAAAAAAAAGAAATAAAACAAAACATCTCTCTCTTACTTCAACTTCATCAGACACCAAACATGAACAAATTAAATCACAACACCGTTCCAACCCACCTCGACTAACCGGAACATCCAAAGGGATCGAGGTCAATATCACAACTGAACCCAAAAAGTTATTCCGAACTTTCAAACTCATTCGTTCCTTGGGATCAGATCTACAAAAAATCAATTAATCATATCAGCCAGTCAATATGATATAACAAAAAGAAAAGAAACAATTGGACCGCCTTACATAACCGAAGCCGAAGTCAACGTCTGAGACAACAACTCATGAACAATTTTAACCACAGCATCACTCTGATATTCACTTCCTTTCAGATGATGTGGACGATGAAAAGCCCTTTCAATCAACTTTTTAAGAACCGGAAGCGTAGGTCCAACTAAATCACTCCCTTCTACATCATATTTCAATAATTCTACGATAATAATTACAATGATATATATATATTTAAACACAAAGATCAGCAAAAATATCAAAAATATTTTATCTTCTTCTCTCTCTCTAGAACACAAAAAAATAAAAATAAAAATAAAACTCCTCACTCACCTCCAAACAGCCCAACCAAAACCCCATACACCCGCTCCCTTACCCCACTACCATCATCATCATCATCATCATCATCATCATCACCACCACCACCACCACCACCACTACCTTTCTTATGAACCTTCAAATCCACTAAATCACAACACGTCATAAACGCCGTTTGAATTAAAGTCACATACATCGGAATCGATTTCCTGGCTGCCCAACCGCCAACCCCATAATAAAATAATATAAAATAAGGCAAAACAAGGTAAAAAAGAATGTGTAAATTTAATGAGTAAGCGACCCAAAGTTTTCAACCAAATACAGCCATATTGACAATGGTTGGTGCAGTTTTTCAAAAAAAAAAAAAAAAAAAAATCAAAACATTTTAGAGAGAATGATTGACATTTGACAGTGAAAGTGACAAATTTTGGGTGAATGCAAGCTAAATTTTCTGTCAAATGTCAAATGACCTGTCCAAAAGGTTTGAAATTTTTCGCAAAACTGCACCAACCGTTTCCAATATGGCTGTATACATATACACATATTTGTTTGTTTTATTAATTGGCTCGGCTTAGTACATACCTTTTGAAGCGGCCATAGTTGACATCCCAGGTATAGCATTCTGAAGAACTTGAATGACCACTCTTAAACATTGAGTCACCTGATTCCTATCCAAACGAAACAAAAGAAAAAGAAAAAAGTACATCAGCAACCCACTAACCCTTAATCTCCCACAAGCAATAATCTAGACACAAAACAATTTTTTTTAAAAAAAAATAACTATTCATTTGTATCTGTATACACATAGATCATCTCCAGATTAATGAATTGAATAATAGTCAATAAAACTTCTTACTCTGATTTCAAATGACTTGATTTTCGCTCTCCTTCTTCTCCCTCTTCATCATTTTCAAATTCCTTACCCCCACAACACGTCAAAGCTAACTTAAAAACTGATTTAACAACCAACGTTTGAATACTCGGCACTTCACTAGCACCTAACCTATAAAACAAATTACAAATCTCAGCAAACACCGTTTCATCTCTTACTCCTCCTTTACCCTTTCCGATTCCTGCTACATTTTCATCTACTAAAGATTCTAATCCAAAAAGACATGTTTCCATGGTTTGATATTCAATAGATGATGAATCATTAGTTCCAAGTGACGCCATTTGAGTGGCAGCTTCGTAAACTAATCCCAAAAGAATATGAAAATAAAAAACTGGTTCTTGTCGGGATGCCTTGTTATTAATATGACTATTATTATCGTTGTTCTTGTCGCTGTTATTGGAAGGATTAGATGGGTCGAACTCATCAGGAGAATCGATTCCATCCAAAGCTTTAAACATGTAAATATTTTTACTTCGGATTAAAAGGGCCGTAGCTTTCATAATTTTCAGCCAAGCTTTTTCATAATACTAAAATAGATATATATATATAATGAATGGATAAGATACGAGTTTATAGATTAAATTCAGGTCTTTGAATATAATCTAAACAATGACTCACCGGAAAAGAAACATCTCTACTGAAATTCCCTTGCAAAGAGTCCACCTGCGATACCACAGGTGATCCAACACCCCCACCCCCACTAACACTAACACCAACACCCGTCATACTACTCCCTTGACTGGAAAAACCATCCCCATCCCCATCCTCAGCTTTCAATTTCGCATACTCACCTAACCAAGAAACCCATAGAGGACATAATACCTTTAAATGGGGTTTAATCACATCAATTAAATAATTTTGTCGAATTGATGCAATTCCTAATTCTGCCCATGCTGCCAAGATGGAGGTTTTAATCATCATTGAAGCGGTTGAACTTAATTGTTTTAGTTCCCCTATGGAAATAATTTCTGTATCTATAAATTTATTATTTTTTTTTTTTAAAAAAAAAAAAGACAATCAAAGTTAACACAAGCATCACCATATCTCACTTTAAAAAAAAAAAAAAAAAAAAAAAAAAAAAAAAACTCCAAGTCATCAACTCACCCTTACAACTCTCAAGAGCCCCACAGAGCAATCTAAGTATCCTACCCATCTTCTCAACCTCTTGAACTACCCCACACCCAACAAACACAGCACACACTTCAATAGCAGAACCTACTACTTCAGGAAACGAATCAATCGCAAAAGCTGGTGTTAAAGCAGCTGCTATGGGAGCTTGATATTGTTCTAGTAATAAACCTTCTTCGAAATCTAAATCAGTTGAATGGCTGAAATTCTACGTATATATAAGATTGAGAGACCACGAAATCATTATATTAAACAAAAGTTAGTCAAAAACCAACCGACCGACAAAAAAATAAAAAAATAAAACTTAAGACTGTATATAAAATATATATCATGATAACCCACCTCAATCACATCCTTCAAAACAACCAACCCTTCAAATCGGATTTCCATGATATGAGCCGTAGAAGCCGTAAAAGCCATCTTAATCAAATCTTCCACTTTAGAAACCATCAAATGTTTTTTACCCATGCCCATCGTTGTTGATGGTGTTGATGTTGATGTTGATGCTAGTGTTGTTGTTGTTGTTATTGTTGAGGCTGTTGTGTTTTTTGCCATCGATATGGGTTCGTTTGATAAGAACCCTTTAGATTTAGCTAGTCGAATATCAAAATGTTCATTTCTACCATTCCGAATGACAGTTAAGAAAATTTCATGAAGACATTGAAGAGCGAATAATTGAGTTCTCCATCTTGTTGAGTTGATTGGATTCGAATAATATGGATGATGTATATAGTAGGATGATGTTGTTGTTGTGGTTGTTGTTATTGTTGGGTTATTGGGACCACCGCTACCACTATGACCACCATCATGACCATGCGCACCACCACCACCACCGCCACCTAAACCTTGACTTTCCTCATCTATTAATCCACCAGAATGAATCTGAAACATATCTTTTTGTTCTTTTTCTTCTTGTTCTTGTTGTTGTTGTTGATGATGATGATGTTGTTGTTGTTGTTGTTGTTGTTGTTGTTGTTGTTGTTGTTGGTGGTGGTGGTGTTGAGACCCAATCATTTCATTGCCTACTTGACCTGTTGTCGTTGTACCCTTTGAAACAATTCGAACACACAATTCTATCCAACCACATGGATTTAAATCAGCAGTTTGTCTTAACCAACTTAGAATAGTAGCCCTAACTCCTTCTATAGAAGGATCATCATCTAACATTGAGAAAAGTTCAACCACTAAATTATCACCCCCTAGTTTTGACATGAGAATGGCGTTACGTTGAACAAGTTGATAAATACTATTGATCGCTGCTACACGAAGAGGTCTACAATTGGAAAGTAAATGTTTGGTGAGAGTCGAAATCAAATCAGGTAAATTGATGGAATCCATAGCAAACATGACGAAATGTTGGATGGATTTCATAGCTTCAACTTGAATACCTTCATCAGATTCAAGAGATAATTGATGATTGAGAAGTTGGATCATGGATCGAACATGACTAGAGGTTTGAAGTTCTGGACCGAGAACACCGGTGAGGGCATTTAAGATTTTAGAAAAATTTTGATAGACAGGTAAATGGCCTCTTAAATTGACACTACCGATGGTTGAACCACCTTCAGGTTCATGAGTGTCGGAGCAATAGAGCTTGGTGAGCATGCCAAGCGTGACGGGCAAGAAAGGAGAATAAGCTAAGCCAGCGGTTGAAATCACCTGGGCCAATGCTCTGAGGGACCAAAAATGAACTAAAGGGTGAGGATCCGAACCAAGAGACATAAGGACATCGACAATGGTTTTGAGGATCGGACCCGCTTGAAGACTACCGACATAATGATAAATTTGAGCAAACGCCAAAGCGAAACCAGCGCGACTATCAGGATCAGTGTTATTGACAATCTGGGTCACTGCATATTGAACTTGACTAGACATAAAATTACTTCCACTGATAGCACATATTCGCCCATAAGCTTCAGCAGAAGCTATTCTTAGACGAGAATCTGAGTGCACAAGACCTTGAAGGATGATGGCCTTCATCAAGTCGATTGCATTAGGGTCAAATTTTGGAGGAGTGGTCATGTAGGAGGATGATCTGAGAGCGATGAGGATGGAAGTGATTGAATTGACTAAGATCGCCATTCGACGACCGGGATTTTTTTCAGTTTTAGAAGAATTGACGAATTGAGTCATTTGTTGAAGGATAGGAATTTGAATAGAAAGAGGTGAAAAGGGTAACAAGACTGAAAAAAATTCCAAAGCAGCATCGACAGTGGCAGTAAGAGAAGGAAGAGCAGACAATGGGTGATGATGGCGGTGGGAAAGGTTGGTTTTGAAGTTTGAAAAGTAAAGAGTGAGGTGATCATGTTCATTGAATGGAATAGAAGGTTGTTTTAAGACTTGCTCAATCACCACATCAACCCAATCGCGATTTAACCAATCTGATGATCCACTACCTACACCCCCCATACTCATATTTTGATGATCCACACCACTACTATTGATATTGCGAGAGGGATGAGTAGTGTTGGTAGTAGTAGTGGTAGCAGCAGCAGCAGTAGTAGTAGTAGTAGTAGTAGTAGTAGTAGTAGTAGCAGTAGTAGTAGTCGTATCAGTAGTAGCAGTAGTAGTGTTAGTGATTAGGGCAGTGATCATGGTGGAATCTTGACCTTGTCTAGTTTGAAATTCATGCCCTTCATCTGGTAAAAGACTGGTGACACCATATCCTACGCCATCATGAGTATCCCAAATCGTGGTAAAACTACCTGTACTTGCTACCACAGCAGCTTGAACTAATGATCCAGCATAACGTTCGGGGTCAGCGATGATATGTAAAGAGTTTGTGAGTAGGATTGATTGAAGAGTTTTATCAGTATGAAAATGATGGACAAGCTCTAAAAAGCATTGAAAAAGCCTTTTTTTCATCATTATATGACGGTCTGCACATCGGATTCCAACTTGCAATAACGATGTCTTTGAATTTGAACTAGCAGGCGTTAATGGCCCACCACTCCCACCATTATTATTATTGTTATTATTATTATTATTATTATTATTGCTGTTATTATTATTATTATTATTATTATCATTGTTATTATCATTATTATTATTATCATTATTATTGTCATTATGATGATGATGATGATGATGAAGATGATCATGATTATTATTGTTGTTGTTGTTATTGTTACTATCAGCAGAATAATAGGTAGGGTCATTTAAGATGAGAGGATTTTTGGATTCAAATTCAGTTAGAAAAGCAAGGTTATTGGTAAGCCATGTGACTAAACGTTTAGCAATATCCAAGGTGATGATTTTTTGACCACCGTAGCGTAAAAACACAAGAATGGAGCTTAGAGTGCATTCTCGAATGTGAATTAAAAAAGACCACTCCACTTCACTGCGGATGGGGTTTGAAAGAAAGTCCTTGGGGGTAGGTTTAGATAATGTGTTTTTCCACAAGGTCATGAGTTGATGGAGATGAGGTTTTGTAAATTGGGGACCTAGAGAGATCAAACCGGTGATGAGGATCCAAGCGACTTGAATTTCAATGGCAGATATAGCGAGATCATGATTAGCAGACTGCTTGAGAAGGTTGAGGGCTAAAGTCATCAAGCTGATGGAGATGTCAAATGAGACATAGAGGGGTCTATGGGATATGACACACAAAAGGGCAGCTAGACCATGAGCACGACCCATGACACGACGATGGACATCAGGAGGACCGGTTGAGTTGAGGAGATGGGAGAGATCTTTGTTGAGGGATTCGGATACATGATTGATGAGATTGGAAAGTTGAGTAGGAGCGACAAAGGCATAAGTACGTAAACAGAGGGAGGCAGCGATTTGGACGGAATGAGAAGGATGACCCAAGAGCCTGATGAGAGGGTCATGGAGGACTTCATGGATAGGTTGGGTGGCACTTCCGACTTGGAGGAGCAAGCCATTAATTTCGTCCAAGGCGATGACGAGTTGGGATTTGGATGGAGGATGATGATTGGGGATGAGAGCAGGCCATTTGTTGATGAAGAGGTTGGCCAACTCGCGTATGGCGATGACTTGACCTTGTTCGGTGAGTAGCCTGTTGGCTAAGACGTCTCTGAGTAAGATTTTAGCCCATTGTCGAGATTGCAAGATGTCGTGAGGGGTTGCAGAAGAAGAGTAGCTGTTGGAAGGCGATCCGATTTGAAGGATGATGTGAGATAAGATTTCAGGATAATATTGTTCGACCCAACTGGAACCCAATGTGGTGAAAAGGGCAGCATAGACATCTATTAAGCCAGCTTTTGTTTTTCGAGGGGTGTTGGACTTGGTATAAACAGAGCTAAGGATTTCGAGCATTTGGAGGGGTTTGAGTAAGGTTTTTGATTTTTCCTCTGCAGTGACCAAGGTGGATGGATAGACGTCATCATCATCATCATCATGATGATGATGATGATGATGATTGTTATTATTATCACCCTCCTCCTTCTTATTATCTTTGTTGGGACGATTTTTATGAGGGGGTGGCGGGTGAGCCGAGTGAGGAGAGGCAAGAGCACTGGCGGCAGAGCCAGCAATTTGGGTGGAGGCGAGAAGATGGGCGATGAACTTGACGATGGATTTTTTGGTGTGAGAATGGATGTGGTCAAGAGGGAGGAGTTTGATACAAGTGGCGACGTAAGATTCGATTTCGGATAAAGAATTGAACAAAGAAGAAGAAGGGGAGGAGGAGGAGGAGGAGGAGGAGGAAGTAGCGAGGGTGAAGAGACAGTTGACGGTGGCGCGGACGATGATGGACAATTTATCGGAAAGGAGGAGACGAAGAGACTTGATGACATCTTTTGCAAGAGGATCAGAAGGGGTGAAAGTTTTTGCGCCGATGAAGAGGGCTGCATCAAGACAACAGAGGGCATGATAACGGAGGATGGGAGGCTGCAGAAGATTAGATTAGATTAGAGGATGAGAATAGGAGCGAAAGAGAGAGAGAGATGAACAGACAGCGGCAGAAGACTTGGCCAATTTAAGGGAGACGATGACCGATTGAGCAAATTGGGACATGACATTAGATCCATGTGCGCGGATGAGGTGAGAGAGGACATACAAAGAAGCACTATAGGAGAAGAGAAGAGAAGGGAAGAGAGGAATAGATATAGGTATAGATATAGATATAGATATAGATATAGATAGGGATGAGCTTACACTCTTTGTTCCTTGAGCTGAGGAGCGGAACGAGGGAGTTGAGTAGCAGCAAAAGACAAGAGAGAGGAGAAGAGATCGAAGAGGGGAGGATGATTTGGTAGATGGAAGAGACGGATGAAGATGATAGCGATGGTGTTGCGTATAGGACGGGAGGGAGGAGGGAAGGGATGGGAAGTGGAGGGAAGAGTGGTGAGGAGGGTGATGAGATCGGACTGAAGGGCAGCGAGGGACGCGGGAGAAGAGGAGAGAAGATGGAGATGTTGTTGGGAGTGTTGGAGCCAGTTGAGAAGATAAAAGTGGCCTCTGTCAGCGACGGTGGCAGCAGCCAAGGCGAGGAGGTCGAGTGGAGGAGGAGGAGTGGACATGAAGGAGGAGGCGGGAAGAGGAGGTGAGGTGAGGTGAGGTGATGATGATGATGATGATGATGATGATGAGAAGGTATGATATACAATACAATATAATATATAATATAATATAATATATAATATACTATACAATATAATATACTATACAATATAATATATAATATAATATAATATAATATACTATACAATATACTACACTACACTACACTTCACACTACACTACACTTCACACTACACTACACTTCACACTACACTATAATAATTAACTCTCTATTCCACCCAACAACACCCAAATGTCCGCCTCTCTCGACAACGCTCTCCATCCCTCCCTTCAGACAATCTTGGATCAAAAGTGTCTGTTCATCTCATCTCATCTCATCTCATCTCATCTCATCTCATCTCATCCCTTTTTGCTTTCCTCTTCACCTCGCAGCTCTCAAGTGGATCTTTTGTGGCATGTCCTTTCTTTCTTTCTTTCCAAACAACCAACCATCTAACTAACTCTCTTACAAAGGCGGAAAGGGTGGTGTAGGTCAGTCAACTTCTCTTCCCTTCCCCTCTCATCCCCTCTCATCCCCTCTCATCCCCTCTCATCCCATCTTATCAATCAGGAAAAACCACCACCTCTTGTTCTCTCGCCGTCCAGCTCGCCTCTTGTCGGGAATCCGTCCTTCTCATCTCCACTGACCCCGCTCACAACCTCTCCGATGCCTTTAGCCAGAAGTTCGGCAAAGACGCTACTCTCGTCAATGGTTTCTCTAATCTCTACGCTATGGAAATCGATCCCAACTCCAGTCTACAGGAAATGGTTGAACAGTGTCCGTCTCTTCTTCTTCTTCTTCCCTTCCTTTACTCTCTCTATTCATATCCTCTTCTTTCAATCTATCAGCTGAGGCTCAGGGTGGCGCTGCTAACCCTGTCGGCGGAATGATGCAAGACTTGGCCTTCGCTATCCCCGGGGTCGACGAAGCAATGGGCTTTGCCGAAATCATGAAGTATCATCCCCCTTTCTCTCCTCAATCATGTCCAATCTTCTTCTTTCTCTCATTCCCTATCTATCTAGGCACGTCAAATCTATGAAGTATTCCGTCATCGTCTTCGACACCGCCCCTACCGGTCACACCCTTCGTTTCCTTTCTTTTCCTGCCGTACTCGAAAAAGCCCTCGGAAAACTCAGTCAATTGGGCGGTCGATTCGGTCCCATGATGCAACAGATGGGCGCTATGATGGGTCTAGGCGGTGGTCCAGGTAGCACTGATGAAATGTTTGGAAAATTGGAAGAAATGAGATCCGTCATCACCGAAGTTAATAACCAGTTCAAGGATCCTGTAAAAACCTCTCTCTCTCTCTCTCTCTCTCTCTCTCTCTCTCTCTCTCTCTCAATACATCCTTCGTCAGTTATTGACTTGAATATAAACCCTGGTCTTCTCATCTCAGGACTTGACTACTTTCATCTGTGTTTGCATATCCGAGTTCCTTTCCCTATATGAAACCGAACGTTTAGTCCAAGAATTAACTTCTTACGAAATCGATACCCATTGCATTGTCGTCAATCAGTTATTATTTCCTAAAGCTGATTCTAAATGCGATCAGTGTACTACTCGTTATAAAATGCGTCAGTCCATTGAGGTTTTTTTATTCTAAATCTCTCTTTCTCTCTTACTTTTTTATACTAGTCTGTTGATCATCTGTCCAGCAGCAAATGACTCACACAAGCTAATACAATATACACACACACACATATATATATATATATATTGACCATTTCTCTCACACACCCACACACACACACACACTCTCTCTCTCTCTCTCTCTCTTTCTTTCATTTTTCATGCAGAACAAAAATACTTGAGAGAAATCAATGATTTGTACATTGATGACTTTCATATCGTCAAAATGCCTTTACTCACTGAAGAAGTTCGAGGAACTGAACGAATCAAAAAGTAGACACCCCCCCCCTTTTTTTCTCATGACTTGCTTATTAGATTGTATTTTTTTTAACTAACACTTTGGGAGGGTTTTTTTTTCTTGTCAAAGGTTCTCAAAGATGCTCATAGAGCCTTATAACCCAACAGCAACAAATGGATGATCTTCTTTAATCAATTGTAGCTCACCCGCCCTTACTCTCTCTCTCTCTCTCTCTCTCTCTCTCTCTCTCTTGACCTATATCTGCCATTGCTATATAGTAGCTTTCATTGTGTTTGGATCATGTATATACACATTGTCTCTTTGCAAAGCACATATAATGAATTGAGTCTGCAAAAATATACAAGTGGAAAGTGGTATAGGAAGGTCATGTATTAGTTTTGTTTTGTTTTTTTTTTGAAGAAAAAAAAATAAGTTTAATATTATCTCAGTTAAAAATGGAAAACAGAATAAAAATAAATGACATTCTCTATAAACATATATGTGTCAGCCAGTAACTTATTTGACATTGTTAAACTGGTTTGATTAAAATTATGACTCAATATTTAATTACTTCATTATTAAAATATTATAAAGTTAATATTTCTAATTCTTTAAGTATTATATTGTGTAACCATACAACTATATTACAATTAATGATGTATTCTTTAAGTTGTTATTTATTTATGCAAACATTTTTTATTTCATTAAAATTTTATTTCATTTTTATAAATTTAATTAAATTAAAAAAAATAATAAAACCTATGGTCAAAGTTTGTAGATCTAAGAAATCCATTTCATGACTGGGATTCAGACCTTTCTTGAAGTTGGTTAGAAAAGTGGGGGGGGGGGGGGGGGGGGGGGGGGGGGGGGGGGGGGGGAGGGGGGGATGGGACAAAGAAAGGTCAAGGAAAGAGGCTTGAGTATTTTCTTTGCAATGTTAAGGGATCAGGTATGTTAATTTTTGTAATTCATTAAACTGACATTTCAATTTAACTTAGTTTATTCAAATTCAAATTGTTTTATTCAACCTTCACTTCATCCTTTCCTTTCTCTTTTCAATTTATTTGATATTGATATTGATATTGATATTGAATTATTATTATTATTATTATTTTTTTTTTTTTTTTTTTTTTTTTAAAAAAAAATTTTACTTATCAATGATTTGGTTGACATTTACTGTCAAAAGGGGTCAGTCCTAATGGTCTAGAAGAGTTTAAGGCACTCCAAACGGCTTTGAAGGTGGATAACTCAAGAATTTCAAGGTGAGGACATACCTTTTATCTTTTATGATTTTATTCCTCAAGTCAATGGTTATTACTTATAAGATTTAGACATATGCCAATGTAAGAACAAAAAGAAGTAATAGTAGAAATAAAGATGAATTTGATTGTGTATAATAAAATGTGAGTAAGTAAGTAATAA
This sequence comes from Hemileia vastatrix, assembly GCA_030280995.1. Taxonomy (NCBI): domain Eukaryota; kingdom Fungi; phylum Basidiomycota; class Pucciniomycetes; order Pucciniales; family Zaghouaniaceae; genus Hemileia; species Hemileia vastatrix. Next base: position 14,155,995 of record JASXTE010000016.1, read on the forward strand.
ATAAAGCAGCACAAGATAGAAGACCTTTTATAGTCAAAAAGGCAAGAGAGTACACAGAGTTAACATCAAGGGGTCTTTCAAGTCTAGAACATTTTTCAAGGTGGTCCAATGGCGGTAACAATAGAATTTATGGAGTTCAAACTTGGGTACGTATTTCTTTATCTTATATAGAAATTTTACTCAATAGAAAAAAAGTAAAAATTTTAAATTATTATTATAATTAATGGTTTTAGAATTACGTGAATGTAAATACTAAAGCAATAATAGATAGTAATAAATATGTTAAGTAGTTTTTATAAATAAATCAGTAATGGAATGATCAAAAACAACCAAAAGAGAGGCCTTATATAGGCAAAAGAGAGACAAAGCATGGCAATAAAATTCTAAAAAACAGTAATATGAGAGAGAGAGAGAAAAAGAATATTCCAGAAGATGTATTTTCAAATACTAAAGTTGTTCTAAAAAGAAGGTGTCAGAAATGTCAGCCAGGCTATTCCAGGAGCCCAGTAAATGATATGTTAACTTATAGGACCTGAAAGAGGGCGTAAGAATTGTATTTTATGTATATAAATTAATATTTTATTGCATAATAAAATTATATAAGTATCTTATTAATAATAAGTGTTATATTAATTTTATTGTTATATAAATTTTTATATATTTAAATTAAGCTTAAATATATGGGTTACCACCAGATTCCTGTGGAAAGAAATTCTCAAAATTACTTATTAATAACCACACATATGGGTATATATAAGTATGTGAGAATGCCATTTGGCCCAAAGAATGCCCCTTCAGTCTTCCAAAAATTGATGGATAGTGTTTTTCATCAGGAAATGGTTGAAGGATGGCTATTGGTCTATATTGATGACATCATAGTGTTTTCAAAAACATATGATGAACATTTAAATCACCTGAAAAGAGTCTTTCAAAAAATGGATGTAATTAATATGACTATTGCATTAAAGAAATGTAAGTTTGGATTTCAATCCTTGAAAGTACTTGGACATGTTGTATCTGGATTACAAATTTGTGTTGACCAGAATAAAGTGGCAGCAATTAAAAACATTGGGATACCTAAAAATGTAAAAGAGGTTCAAAGTTTTTTGGGTATGTGTGGATATTATAGACAATATATTAAAAATTACCAATCCATTGCAGCCCCTTTAACAACATTAATCAGGAAGAATGAAGCTTTCATTTGGAATAATGAAAGACAACACGCCTTTAATAAATTAAAGGAATGTTTAATGTCAGCTCCAATATTGGGACTGCCAGATTTCACCCTACCTTTTATCTTGTACACTGATGCAAGTTTCATAGGTTTGGGTGCTGCTTTACAGCAAAAACAGATAATAAATGGAAAATTATCTGAAGTAGTTATCTGTTATATATCCAGAACCTTAAGAAAAACAGAATTAAGGTATGGTGCCACACAGCTAGAATGTTTAGCCATGGTGTGGGCTTTGGAGAAACTTCATTACTATCTGGAAGACCAGAAGTTTGAACTTATAACAGATTGCAGTGCAGTGAAATCATTACTAAACATGAAAACACCTAATAGGCACATGTTTAGATGGCAACTAGCTGTACAAGAGTACAGAGGAAGAATGACAATCACTCACAGAGCAGGAACATTTCATTCAAATGTGGATTTATTATCCAGAAGTCCTTTGCCAAATGATGGTGACAACCCAGCTTATGTGCCTGAAAATGAGGTTATACATATATTTGGGATTTATATAGTGGATTTAGAAGAAGGGTTTATGCAAACTATATTGGAAAATTATTCATCTGATAAAGATTTGTCTAAACTATCTACCATTCTTAATTATCCAACAAATGCCTCCATGAGTGCATTAATTAAAACCTTGCCTCCAAAGTATAAAAATGTGTTGGAAAAAGGTAAACTATCAATTGAAGATGGATATATATATTACAGGAAAAAGTTAAGCAATGTAATAGTAATACCACCTTCTATGAAAGAGTTAATGTTGAGTACTTGTCATGATGACATCTTAGCTGGTCATTTTGACTTTAACAAAACATTAACCAGAGTTAAAAATACAGCCTGGTGGATAAACATGAAAGAGGATGTACAAAAATACATTGAAACATGTGACTCTTGTCAGAAATCTAAAAGATTAACTGGGAAGAGAGCTGGGTTGTTACAACAAATAGAGCAGCCAAAAGCTCCATGGGAAATTATAAACATGGATTTTGTAACTGGCTTGCCATTAGCAGGAAAAGAAAGTTTCAATTCTTGCTGGGTAATAGTGGATAGATTAACAAAAATGTGTAAGTTTATCCCTACCCATAAAGAGGTATCTGAAAAAGACTTGGCATTACTATGGTGGACTCAGATGATGAATACTGCTGGGTTCCCCAAAGCCATAATCTCTGACAGAGACCCTAAATTTACTTCAGAGTTCTGGACATCTTTGATGGAAGTATCAGGTTGTCAATTAAAATTGTCTACAGCACACCATCCACAAACTGATGGGCTGGCTGAGAGGATGATACAAACTCTAGAAGACATGATCAGAAGATATTGTGCCTTTGGATTAGAATACAAAGACAATGAGAAATTCACACATGACTGGGTAACATTAATTCCTGGCCTTGAATTTGCTTATAACAGCACAACTCATTCTGTAACAGAGAAAAAACCATTTGAACTCTGGCTGGGATATGTACCAAATACCCCAATAAATCATTTAAATAAACTACCAAGGTTGGATATACACCCTGGCACTAAATCCTTTATTCATATGCAACAAATGTGTAGAAAGCATGCAGAAGAATGCATCCAAAAAGCATTTGAATATGAAAAGAAAAGGTGGGACAAATCTCATAAAGAATTCGAATTTAAGAAGGGAGATGAAGTCCTCATATCAACACTACATTTTAACTTACAAGGTAATGTTAAATTAAAGGATCCCTTTGTAGGACCTTTTGTAGTAAATAAAATGGTTGGGAATAATGCAGTGGAAGTCATATTATATGCTCCATATGACAGGAAACATCCAGTTTTCCCTATCTCATTATTGAAACTTTACCATGCAAATGATCCTGACTTATTTCCTAAAAGAAGGGGAAGGCCTAAAAAGCAACCTGAAGAAATTGTGGAAAAAGCAGAGATTGAAAAAATACTCAAGAAAAGAATCCTTACTAAAGAAAAAGGAACTGAGTATTTACTAAGATTTAAAGGGAAATCAAATGAATTTGATAAATGGATACCTGAAAAAGAAATTTCTAATTTATCCACCCTTCTTAAAAAATTTAAACAGAAATAAATTTCTGTTCAACCAGCTGAGGGGTTAAAAAACCAGTACTCATAGTATTTTATTATGTTTTATTTCTTTAAAGTTGAATCTTTAATGCTACAGATTTATTCTGAATACCTGAAAATTACAAATTAATAAAATAAAATGTATAACTTATCATTTTTTTTATTGTTTTTTTTGGGTGGGCAAGTGTCAGCCTGTATATCTCCAGGACTGAGTAAAAAGTAATGTTAAACACATGAACTATACATGGGAATAATAAATAAGAGTACACAAATAGTATACATAAGTAAAATTATGATAATACACAAAAAATGCCATTATAACACCTTATATACACGCATATATACACCTTTTATAGGTCTTATGTACTTAATATTAAGTTGGAATATGTTAGGGTAATCTTAAGAACCTTAAGTATAAGGCTACATAATTTTTAAGTACACTTAAAGCTGTTATATTCATTGTTTTATGCAAAAAACAAGAAATGCGCTTTATTTCACTTAAAAGTTGACTATATGCGCTATAAAATTGAGAATATCAAAATTGCGCTTTGACAGATCAATTGGGCTCATTTAGAACTATTGATTTGGCTATTTAAATGCATAAAAATAACACTTTTCAAAATTGGTGTTTTTTATGCCAGAAATGGCTTCTGTGTACTGGCCACATACTGCCTGCTTTTTTCCCATGTGAATAGCTTCATTTTTAGCAAAGTTAGCTTTTTCACACTATAATTACCCCACATTCTACGCCCACTGTGGGGAAACACACTAAAATAGGCGACAGGCGCTTATTTAGTGTCCTAGCTTAATTAATAATGCATTGACCTTGTTTATATGCACTAATTTCATTAATAACCTCACTCTTGGCACTTTATTTCATCACCACGCTTAAATTCGCCTAATTTTAGTCAAGGATTTACCCGTGCAAGCGCCTGCCAAGAACTGCATGTAGTTACCCCACATCTCACGCTCTTTTTTAAGTTTTTGGGTGGTTTCTCAGTCAATTTTGGTTATTTTTGAATGGGAATTTCACGTAGTATAATGTCAGGATTAGCCCCATTATTTCTACAGTCAATCCCCCTTATTATTAAGCTATTATTAACCTTAAAAAGTCTCCTTTAGTCTTTAATATTATTGTTTTATACGCATATACTCTCTTTTTGTCTTTTTCTTTAATTTTGATGGATTTCCCTTATTATTACAGGATTTTGGCGGTTGTTATTCTTCTAATTATGTCATGGGTTACTGGGAATGTTGATGGGCATGTCTATTAGTTGTTTAGAGGCGTCATTAACTTTGTATTGGGTGGTACATCAAGGGAATCATTGGGGAACTCAGTGTGTATAAAAGGAGGAGGTTTTTGGGTTGTATTTCTTCATTCTTTATCATTACAATTCAACCCATATAACCAAATAAATTACAATGCATATCAATTAGTACTTTTATAAGACTTTTGAATAGTATCTGAATTAAATAATCTATTTTTCTACCAACTACAAAGATTGTAAGCCATATATAAGAATAGTGAGAATTATATTACTGAGACCTTTATATTTGATTATATTTTACAACTTAGTGGATTAAAACTACAGTATTCATATAGGACCATTAAAATCTTCTAGACAACTGACTATTCAAGCTAGTTCACGTCCTTGTACTTGACCTTAGCCTGACAATTGGGGACCTTTCCTCAAGAATTCTGTTATAATCCTGTAAGTGAAATTTTCAAAAGAAGGTGCACGTAAATAATATCCCTATAGAAATATTTGGATAATTACAACAGGTTGGGGTCACTTATTTAGTGATTTCAGAAAAAGAAGCCCTGTTATATAATAAAATTGTGATATTGAATCATCAATTTTACCACTAATTTAACATATAATTGTTCTTAGTGGGAGTCTGTCAATAAACCAATTAAATTTGTGATCTTTGCAGATAATAACCAATTAAACTGATTAATTGTTTTCTTTTTACAGGACTCTTAATCCATTTTTATTGGTTTGTAAAATTCATTTAATATTTAGAAAGAATCTTACTAACAAATTTTCTTTTTTAAATATAAATACACGGCTACATATCGTAGACCAGTTAAATCAAGTGACCACATAAAAGCATATTTGACTTTTGGCACTTAAAAATTCACTTAATACCAATAAGTAAGCAATAAAATTGTCTTCAGTGGTAATAAAAAATACTGATTAAACTCCTTTTTGAAGTTTTTCAAATCTAAACTTTCAATTCTCTAAAAATTCCACGTAAAAATGTGTGACAACAATGACATTGTGAGTAATAAGGCAAAACCTTATAACTTAAGAACTAGAGCTGAAAAACATGTTACAGGACATCCAAATGGAGGGTCAAGAATCACCAGTAACAATAAACAACACCCCACCAATGTCCATGGAGGAAAAGGAAAAGCTCTTAAAACAAATGTCAATAAAGAAGTCCAAAAATACCTTACAAGAGCAAATTCACTCCCTCTCAACCCTACTGAATACACTAACAATAAGAGTAAACAATATGTTAGACCAGATCAACAATCTGGAGAAAAGGGCGGCACAGGGCTTTATAGAAGTCAACCAGGCTCTAGTGGATATAAGGTCTCATCAACAACCAGTGGCACCAAATACCACAGCAACACCTCCAGTCCCAGAAGAGGACCAAAAGATAACTTTAAGCAAATGGAAGTGGGATTGGTATGCCCAAAACTACAACAGTCCTCCTCAACAGGGATCCAGCAGTCACCCTTACAGGGGAAAGCCAAGGAGAGGCAGGGGAAATGGAATAAGACCGTGGTAAGTCATCCATCTTCTCAAGATCAATTATATAATCCTAACAATGAATTACTTATAGGTAATGAAATTGATAGAGAGTTATTGGATATAATTGATAAGGATTTAAAAAATTATTCATTTGAAAATAACATGTTAGACTTGTCATTACATGAGGACAATGTACATAGTTTTATTGATCACCAGGAAAATACTATTAATATAAAAATGGAATCAAATGAAGAAAAAATTGACCCTGATGATGAATCTTCTGAATTGGAAACGGACAAAATTGAATATTTTCTGAAAGAAAATTCAATGGAATCAAAAATAATTAGTAAATTATTATTGAGAATTGAAAAATTGGAAGAATTCTCTAGAGAGTCCAACAATAATACAGAAAGTGTATTATTAAACATCACACAATCATTGAGTACAACAGCCAATAAGTTAAAAGTTATTGAGAATTCAAATAATGAATTGATCAATGAAAACAAAAGATTAAATTCTGAGATTAAAAATTTAGAAATTAAATTAGAACATTCTCAGAATATTATGGCCACCATAGAGGGACGTGTAAAATTGTCTTTTTCAAATGTAAATGATACTTTAACTCATGTACCTGTAATAAAAGATAGGTTACAAAGAGTAGAAATCGAGGTAGCCAACATTTTGAAAAATACTGAAACAATAAAGGATAATACCTCTTATGTAGAAAGAGTACCAGTTTTTATGAAACACTCTGATGATAAACCAATGATGGAACATGAACATAGTGTCATGGGCTCTGAGAATATAAAATCAGTAAAAGATGAAATTAATGATCATCTTTCTAAAGTGAGTGAATTACTCAATATTCATCAGGTTAGGGAAGCTAAAACTAGCCAAAAGAACTGGCCTAAGTTAGATCAGTACCCTTCTTTTGACGGGGATTCAAAATCTGATTGGCAACAATTCATACAAAGAATTCATAACTTAAAATTTTCATATAAATTACCTGATGAAGAAATTACTTCAAAGTTAATATCTTTATTTACAGATGTGGCCTTATTATGGTTTGAATCTGTATTGAGTGAGGGAATTAATTACTCCTGGAATGAATGGAAGGCACTAATTGAAAGGCGATTTGGTGGCCCAAAATTTAGAATCACTCAACAAAGACTGTATGAAAGGGCCAGATATAATCCAAATGCTGGAGATAAACCCATGGTCTTCTTAATGAATTTAATAAAAATCATGAAAGCTATGGATCCAAAAATGGATTATGAAGAGTGGAAAGAAAAAATAATATACAAGTTGCCTATATCAGTTAGAGACATTATTGTAGCTAGAACTGAAACTGTCAGAGACACCTCTGGATTCATTAATATATGCAATGAGATATTATTAAACCACAAGTATGAAACCAAGTATAGTAATTACAGACAAAGTGTTGACGTGGTAAAACCTACTACAAGTAAGTTACCAGTGGAAAAGAAAAAACCTTCAGCTCCCCTTGTCCCTAAGAGACAAGAAAATAACACTTGTTACAAATGTAATGAACCTTGGGTTAAAGGTCACACGTGTAAGAAAAGAATAAATGTTATTGAAACCTCACAGAATTCTGAACCTAGTAATCATGAAGATGAGAATGTGGAATCCAGTGAGGATTGCAAGAGTAACATATCTTACAGTGATGATGAAAATGAGATATTTGTATTAGAACAGGATATAATGTTCCTGAATGATGCTATACCTCATACAGACACATCTTTAACTTCCATAGAGGAAGCTGAAATAATTAAAGATGTATCTCATGACACTTACAAAATAACACCTATCAGAGCACCTATTATCATATGTGGAAAAGAAATGAATGCCATTCTTGACACTGGGGCTGCAGGTAGTGTAGTTTCACTTAATGCATTAATGAAACTTGATAGTAAGTACCAGGAAAAACTAGAACCTGTTCAGACAAAGAACTGGAGGGGTTTTGGTTCAGTATTAAATCCAATTGGCAAATACAAAACTGCTGTATTCTTTAAATATAATAATGGATATGTTAGAGCAGTTTGTGAATTTGTAGTAATGGATAATAATAATTGTAGCGATTGGTTTATTATTGGCAATGATTTATTGACAAAATTTGGCATTAAACTAGATCCTGCAAACAGTTGTTTCACCATAGGGGTGAATGGTAAAAGGAAATTCAAAATATGTTCTGAAAATTCAGTATATGCCATTTCTCCTAGAGAAGAACAACTGCAAGGTGGAAGAGCCACCAATGAAGTGGGTGAATTGGAAAATGAAATCCAAAAGGCCTCTTTCAGTCCTCAACTATCAAAAATTGAACAAGAAGACATTTTGAGATTGATTAAATCATATCCTATGCCATTTGCTCATGGATCAAATGAACTAGGATTGGTCAAAGACCATGAGATGAAAATCTCTCTAAGCTGTGATCTGGATAATATTCCTGGCAGCTTAAAAAAGAAACCTTACCCAGCATCTCCTGCAAAAAAGAAAGATATTGAAGACAATATAAAATTGTTGTTGGAAATGGGTATTGTTGAAAAAGTGGACACAACACCTAAGTATTGTGTCATTTCACCAGTATTAATCTCTTATGAAAAAGATAAGGCAAGATTATGCGGTGATTATAGAGCTCTGAATACATACACAGTAGATGATATTTACCCTCTACCAAGGATAGCTTCTATCCATGCTACCTTACAAAGAGCAAAATATATTTCCTGTCTGGATGGGAACAAGGGTTACCACCAGATTCCTGTGGAAAGAAATTCTCAAAATTACTTATTAATAACCACACATATGGGTATATATAAGTATGTGAGAATGCCATTTGGCCCAAAGAATGCCCCTTCAGTCTTCCAAAAATTGATGGATAGTGTCTTTCATCAGGAAATGGTTGAAGGATGGTTATTGGTCTATATTGATGACATCATAGTGTTTTCAAAAACATATGATGAACATTTAAATCACCTGAAAAGAGTCTGTCAAAAAATGGATGAAATTAATATGACTATTGCATTAAAGAAATGTAAGTTTGGATTTCAATCCTTGAAAGTACTTGGACATGTTGTATCTGGATTACAAATTTGTGTTGACCAGAATAAGGTGGCAGCAATTAAAAACATTGGGATACCTAAAAATGTAAAAGAGGTTCAAAGTTTTTTGGGTATGTGTGGATATTATAGACAATATATTAAAAATTACCAATCCATTGCAGACCCTTTAACAACATTAATCAGGAAGAATGAAGCTTTCATTTGGAATAATGAAAGAAAACACGCCTTTAATAAATTAAAGGAATGTTTAATGTCAGCTCCAATATTGGGACTGCCAGATTTCACCCTACCTTTTATCTTGTACACTGATGCAAGTTTCATAGGTTTGGGTGCTGCTTTACAGCAAAAACAGATAATAAATGGAAAATTATCTGAAGTAGTTATCTGTTATATATCCAGAACCTTAAGAAAAACAGAATTAAGGTATGGTGCCACACAGCTAGAATGTTTAGCCGTGGTGTGGGCTTTGGAGAAACTTCATTACTATCTGGAAGACCAGAAGTTTGAACTTATAACAGATTGCAGTGAAGTGAAATCATTACTAAACATGAAAACACCTAATAGGCACATGTTTAGATGGCAACTAGCTGTACAAGAGTACAGAGGAAGAATGACAATCACTCACAGAGCAGGAACATTGCATTCAAATGTGGATTTATTATCCAGAAGTCCTTTGCCAAATGATGGTGACAACCCAGCTTATGTGCCTGAAAATGAGGTTATACATATATTTGGGATTTATATAGTGGATTTAGAAGAAGAGTTTATGCAAACTATATTGGAAAATTATTCATCTGATAAAGATTTGTCTAAACTATCTACCATTCTTAATTATCCAACAAATGCCTCCATGAGTGCATTAATTAAAACCTTGCCTCCAAAGTATAAAAATGCGTTGGAAAAAGGTAAACTATCAATTGAAGATGGATATATATATTACAGGAAAAAGTTAAGCAATGTAATAGTAATACCACCTTCTATGAAAGAGTTAATGTTGAGTACTTGTCATGATGAAATGTTAGCTGGTCATTTTGACTTTAACAAAACATTAACCAGAGTTAAAAATACAGCCTGGTGGATAAACATGAAAGAGGATGTACAAAAATACATTGAAACATGTGACTCTTGTCAGAAATCTAAAAGATTAACTGGGAAGAGAGCTGGGTTGTTACAACAAATAGAGCAGCCAAAAGCTCCATGGGAAATTATAAACATGGATTTTGTAACTGGCTTGCCATTAGCAGGAAAAGAAAGTTTCAATTCTTGCTGGGTAATAGTGGATAGATTAACAAAAATGTGTAAGTTTATCCCTACCCATAAAGAGGTATCTGCAAAAGACTTGGCATTACTATGGTGGACTCAGATGATGAATACTGCTGGGTTCCCCAAAGCCATAATCTCTGACAGAGACCCTAAATTTACTTCAGAGTTCTGGACATCTTTGATGGAAGTATCAGGTTGTCAATTAAAATTGTCTACAGCACACCATCCACAAACTGATGGGCTGGCTGAGAGGATGATACAAACTCTAGAAGACATGATCAGAAGATATTGTGCCTTTGGATTAGAATAAAAAGACAATGAGAAATTCACACATGACTGGGTAACATTAATTCCTGGCCTTGAATTTGCTTATAACAGCACAACTCATTCTGTAACAGAGAAAAAACCATTTGAACTCTGGCTGGGATATGTACCAAATACCCCAATAAATCATTTAAATAAACTACCAAGGTTGGATATACACCCTGGCACTAAATCCTTTATTCATATGCAACAAATGTGCAGAAAGCATGCAGAAGAATGCATCCAAAAAGCATTTGAATATGAAAAGAAAAGGTGGGACAAATCTCATAAAGAATTTGAATTTAAGAAGGGAGATGAAGTCCTCATATCAACACTACATTTTAACTTACAAGGTAATGTTAAATTAAAGGATCCCTTTGTAGGACCTTTTGTAGTAAATAAAATGGTTGGGAATAATGCAGTGGAAGTCATATTATATGCTCCATATGACAGGAAACATCCAGTTTTCCCTATCTCATTATTGAAACTTTACCATGCAAATGATCCTGACTTATTTCCTAAAAGAAGGGGAAGGCCTAAAAAGCAACCTGAAGAAATTGTGGAAAAAGCAGAGATTGAAAAAATACTCAAGAAAAGAATCCTTACTAAAGAAAAAGGAACTGAGTATTTACTAAGATTTAAAGGGAAATCAAATGAATTTGATAAATGGATACCTGAAAAAGAAATTTCTAATTTATCCACCCTTCTTAAAAAATTTAAACAGAAATAAATTTCTGTTCAACCAGCTGAGGGGTTAAAAAACCAGTACTCATAGTATTTTATTATTTTTTATTTCTTTAAAGTTGAATCTTTAATGCTACAGATTTATTCTGAATACCTGAAAATTACAAATTAATAAAATAAAATGTATAACTTATCATTTTTTTTATTGTTTTTTTTGGGTGGGCGAGTGTCAGCCTGTATATCTCCAGGACTGAGTAAAAATTAATGTTAAACACATGAACTATACATGGGAATAATAAATAAGAGTACACAAATAGTATACATAAGTAAAATTATGATAATACACAAAAAATGCCATTATAACACCTTATATACACGCATATATACACCTTTTATAGGTCTTATGTACTTAATATTAAGTTGGAATATGTTAGGGTAATCTTAAGAACCTTAAGTATAAGGCTACATAATTTTTAAGTACACTTAAAGCTGTTATATTCATTGTTTTATGCAAAAAACAAGAAATGCGCTTTATTTCACTTAAAAGTTGACTATATGCGCTATAAAATTGAGAATATCAAAATTGCGCTTTGACAGATCAATTGGGCTCATTTAGAACTATTGATTTGGCTATTTAAATGCATAAAAATAACACTTTTCAAAATTGGTGTTTTTTATGCCAGAAATGGCTTCTGTGTACTGGCCACATACTGCCTGCTTTTTTCCCATGTGAATAGCTTCATTTTTAGCAAAGTTAGCTTTTTCACACTATAATTACCCCACATTCTACGCCCACTGTGGGGAAACACACTAAAATAGGGGACAGGCGCTTATTTAGTGTCCTAGCTTAATTAATAATGCATTGACCTTGTTTATATGCACTAATTTCATTAATAACCTCACTCTTGGCACTTTATTTCATCACCACGCTTAAATTCTCCTAATTTTAGTCAAGGATTTACCCATGCAAGCGCCTGCCAAGAACTGCATGTAGTTACCCCACATCTCACGCTCTTTTTTAAGTTTTTGGGTGGTTTCTCAGTCAATTTTGGTTATTTTTGAATGGGAATTTCACGTAGTATAATGTCAGGATTAGCCCCATTATTTCTACAGTCAATCCCCCTTATTATTAAGCTATTATTAACCTTAAAAAGTCTCCTTTAGTCTTTAATATTATTGTTTTATACGCATATACTCTCTTTTTGTCTTTTTCTTTAATTTTGATGGATTTCCCTTATTATTACAGGATTTTGGCGGTTGTTATTCTTCTAATTATGTCATGGGTTACTGGGAATGTTGATGGTCATGTCTATTAGTTGTTTAGAGGCGTCATTAACTTTGTATTGGGTGGTACATCAAGGGAATCATTGGGGAACTCAGTGTGTATAAAAGGAGGAGGTTTTTGGGTTGTATTTCTTCATTCTTTATCATTACAATTCAACCCATATAACCAAATAAATTACAATGCATATCAATTAGTACTTTTATAAGACTTTTGAATAGTATCTGAATTAAATAATCTATTTTTCTACCAACTACAAAGATTGTAAGCCATATATAAGAATAGTGAGAATTATATTACTGAGACCTTTATATTTGATTATATTTTACAACTTAGTGGATTAAAACTACAGTATTCATATAGGACCATTAAAATCTTCTAGACAACTGACTATTCAAGCTGGTTCACGTCCTTGTACTTGACCTTAGCCTGACAACAACTGACCGACAACTGGGGACCTTTCCTAAACGACGACGACGATTGAGCCTGGCGACGAACGACAAACGCACGGACCACCTAGCAAAAAAGAAACTTTTGCCGTGACCGTGTTTCGAACTTGGGTTCGATATATTAGGTTTATATTATTTTGAAGTGATTTTTTGATCACTATTGTAAGTTCACCTTTGCACCTCTCACTCTTATTACTATATTTTTACTGCAATAACAGTGATTGTGGCTTAATTGCTGATTCACTGAGTGTAAGTGTTCAATTATTATAATTTTTTTACCTAGTTGACTATTATAGAGTGTTTAATTCCTCTTAGTCCTAGAAGAAATTGACATAATTATTAATAAAATTTTAATTATTAAATTAATTTTTTTGTTCATTTTGGTTGACTTAAATAGTACTTTTTACTTAGTCCCATATATTGCCATATTTAATTTTGGTAATTTAATTGGTTGAATTAACTTATTTGGTTATTCCCAATTTAACTGTGCAATCCATTTTATTAATAAATTTTTATAAATATTACTTTATATTAAATTTTCTTTATAATTTAATTAATAAAAATTTTTTATTTGGAGCAATTATTAACTAACTTTTATTATTTTTTTTTTAAAAAATTTAATTAATCTTCCCACTATTATGTCCAACAATTAGGCTGAAAAAATGGATAACATGCAAGTGGATGAAATTGAAATTGATTATGATGCTGATACTGTGAGTTCTTCTAAAGTTGAACATAACAAATCTTATGCTAACAAGAAAAATTCACATAATTCAGGATGTGGAAATGACAAGAGAGGTAAACAAATCAAACCCCCTTCCCCCAGCACAACAGAAGGAAGTAAAGCCTCTAATACCTCAAGAAGGTCTTCCAAAAGGATTCAAAATAAAAAAGCTTCCTCTGCCACAACAAGTCAGAAACCTTTCCAGTCATATAAAAGAGTTGAAGACAGAAAATATGACGTACAAAGCAAAAGTAGACACCTTGTGGGATCAGGTTCAAGAACTCAGGAACCAAAATCAGGCCCAGGCCCCTCCTCAGTTGCCTCCCAATCAGCCTCAGTTTCAGGCTCAACCTTCACAGCCACCCAGCTCCTCCATCCAAAATCCAAATACTATGGAAGTAGAGCAATGGAAATGGGATTATCTAATGAGTCACTACCAACAGAATGTGCAACACCCTCCTCATCATCAGCCTGGCCCATCCAGAACACCCAATTTCCATCCACCTCCTCATCCCTACCAACAAGGCAGGAGAAAGAAGGCCCAAGCACAATCCCAAACTCAGTCTCAGGGGAAGTTTCCTCCTCTGCCATGGTAAGTAATTTGGTTGATAGTCACTTGGGTATGTTTTCTAATAAGTCTTCTTCTGCAGTTAATACTATTTAGAATGGTGAAAGAACAGTTAAACCTGTTAAAAGACAGCTTCCTGTAACTAGTAGCCCTATTGATGTAATTAGCAAATTGTCATTTGATGAACCTTTACATTTAACTTCTACTTCTTTAATTAATCCTTCTCTTTCAATTAAAAATGATTCTGTTCCCCCTGAAAATTATACCTTAATTGAGAAAACTTCTGAGGAAATATTGAAAGATAACCTTGATTTTAATATTGTGAAAGACAAACATGTGAGAGATGTGTTAATCCATGAAAATGATAGATTAAATAATTTACACTTGCAATGTAAAGTGAGTTCTTCTGTACAAGATACAGCTTATTTAAAAATCAAAGAACCCTTGAATATTGTTCTTAGTCAACAAAAACAAATAAGAAGTGACCATAGAGCTATCTCAGATAGAAATATCAGTCTACATAAGACCTTGAGTGAATTGAAACCCCTTATTGAAGAAAATTATTCATTCAAAAATGAAATAAAATCTCTGCAAAATGAGTTTAAAAAGCTAAAAAATGATTTCCATGCACTAAGTGCCAAACACACAGTTTCTGAGGACAGAAATGTTCTATCTCTTGCAAAAGTAAATGACCAGATGTCTGAAATTCCAAGAATAAGAAACTATGTGTCTGACCTTCAGGAAAAATTCTCAACCTTAACCATCAATAATGAATTAAATGAGATTTCTGTCAATAAGCTGCATAAAAATAAAGGGAAAAAACCTGAGCAAAGTTCATCCTTTCTTCCTCATATTTCAACCATTAAACAAACTGACAATGAGTCTGTAAAATCTTTGGCTACTAGAAAGAAATCATGTGATGGTCATGCACCAGCTGTTTCTGTAAATAATGAAATTTCTGAACACCTGGCTAAACTTCAGAAATTATTAATGATGAATAATTCAAACCAAAAAGTGGACCATCCCAGTAGTCAGAAAAATTGGCCTAAGTTAGACCAATATCCTACCTTTGATGGTGATTCTTCCTCTGATTGGCAACACTTTATCCAAAGAATTGATAATTTAAAGAGTTCTTATAAACTACCTGATGAGGAAATTCTTTCTAAGCTAATTTCTTTATTTTCCAATGTAGCCTTGATGTGGTATGAATCTGTCCTTTTGGATAACAATCATTATACATGGAATGATTGGAAATCCTTGATTGAGAATCATTTTGGTGGTTCAAAATTCAGGTTAGCTCAACAAAGACTGTATGAGAATACTAGATATGTATCCTCCTCTGTTGAAAAGCCCATTGTTTTCTTATGAAAGTAACAAAAATCCTAAAAGCAATTGATCAAAAGATGGATTATGATATTTGGAGAGATAAAATCTTGTATATATTACCAAATTCTCTTAGAGATTTGATTGTGGCTAGAACTGAGCATGTAAGGGAAAATTCTTCTTTCATTAATATCTGTAATGAGGTACTACTCAACCATAGATATGAACCAAAGAATTACATTGGTAAATCTTATAATGATCAGAATAAACCTTCTACAAAACTCCCAGAAAAATCTGGTAAACCCTCTGCCCCAGTTGCACCTAAAAAATATGCAACAAATACTTGTTATAAATGTAACAAACCGTGGCAGAAGGGTCATGTTTGTAACAAGAAAATTCATCTTGTTGAACAAAATGAAGACACTGATGAAGTTGAACTTGATGTCAATAATTCTTCCAGTGACTGTGAAAGTAATATCTCCTATGACAATGAATCTGTTAAAGATGTTTTAATGTTGGAACATGATGTCCATTATTTAAATAATATATCTGAAGAATGTGTATTGGATTTATCTTCAGTAGAAAATGCTGAGATAATTAAAGATATTACTAACAATTATATACCTATATCCCCTTTGAAGGCACCTGTTATCATTAATGGTAAAAATGTTGATGTAGTTCTTGATTCTGGTGCTGGAGGAAGTGTAGTGTCTGAAAAAGCTTTGGCTTCAGTGGATAAGGAATATTTGAGTAAATTATTACCTATAACTTCTGAAAAATGGAAAGGGTATGGTTCTACCTTAATTCCTATTGGCAAATACAAAACCTCTGTATTCTTCAAATATAATGGTGGTTTTTTCAGAGCTATTTGTGAATTTTTTGTCATGCAAAATGATAATTTAAGCAATTGGTTTATTATGAGTAATGATGTTTTAACCATGTTTGGTGTGAAATTGGACCCAGCAAATAATTGCTTCACCTTATGATTGAATGGCAAAAGGAAATTCAAAATTTCCTCTTCTAAAAAACTTTCTGGGCATCTGTTAAAGTCTTGTAACTCACTAATCCAGTGTAAAGGCAGAACAACAATTGAAATGGATGATTTATTAAATGAAATAAATACTGCTTCTTTTGGTGATCAGTTAACTAGTGAACAAAAAGATTCTATTATTGCCTCAATTAACTCTTTCCCTATGGCTTTTGCTCATGGTTCTCATGTCTTAGGAATTTTTCAGGAAGAAATGAAAATTACTTTATCCTGTAACTTGAGTGATATCCCTCCTAGTCTTAAGAAAAAACCATATCCTGCTTCTCCAACAAAAAGAAAGGATATTGAAGATAATATTGCCACATTATTAAAAATGAATATCATTGAGAAAGTGGATGTCACCCCCAAATATTGTGTCATCTCCCCAGTCTTGATTTCTTATGAAAAAGATAAGGCTAGATTATGTGGTGATTACAGAGCATTGAACACTTATACTGTTGATGATATTTATCCTTTACCCAGAATTAATTCAATACATGCTACCTTGCAAGGTGCAAATTTTATTAGTTGTCTGGATGGTAATAAAGGATATCATCAAGTTCCAGTTGAGAAAAATTCTCAAAACTTTTTGCTTATTGCTACTCATATGGGAATATATAAGTATTTTAGAATGCCATTTGGCCCTAAAAATGCTCCTTCAGTTTTTCAGAAAGTCATGGATAACACTTTCCATCAAGAAATAATTGAAGGATGGCTCATGGTTTATATTGATGACATTTTAATTTTTTCTAAAACTTTTGATGAACATATGATTCACTCAAATAGAGTTTTCCAAAAAATGTATGAAATAAATATGACCTTGTCCTTAAAAAAGTGTAAATTTGGTTTCAATTCTTGAAAGTTCTTGGCCATGTTGTGTCAGGCTTACAAATTTGTGTAGACCATAACAAAGTTGCTGCCATTCAAAATGTGAAAGCACCAACTTCTGTAAGAGAAATCCAAAGTTTTTTGGGTATGTGTGGCTATTATAGACAATATATTAGAAATTATCAGGTCATAGCCTTGCCTCTTACAAAACTGACCAGAAAAGATGTTGCTTTTCTCTGGAATAATGACTGTCAAAAAGCTTTTGATACATTAAAAAGTTGCTTAATGACAGCCCCTATATTGGCTCTTCCAGATTTTAACAAGCCATTTGTCCTTTATACAGATGCAAGCTTTATTGGTCTGGGTGCTGCCCTTCACCAAAAGCAAATTATTAATGATAAATCCTCAGAAGTTGTAATTTGTTATATTTCAAGAACCTTAAAAATAGTGAATTGAAATATGGTGCCACTCAATTGGAGTGCTTAGCAGTTGTTTGGGCTCTTGAGAAACTTCATTACTATTTGGATGACCAAAAATTTGAGTTGGTAACTGACTGTAGTGCTGTAAAGTCCCTCTTAAACCTAAAGACACCTAACAGACATATGTTCAGGTGGCAACTTGCTGTTCAAGAATACAGAGGAAGGATGACAATTATCCATAGATCTGGAAATGTTCACTCTAATGTTGATATGCTCTCCAGATTGCCTCTGCCAAATAATGACTCAAATCCTGCTTATGTACCTGAAGATGATACTGTTCATATCCATGGTATATTTATAGTTGATATGGAAGAGGAGTTATTACAATTAATACTGGATTCATATGATAAAGATTCTAATTTAAATAAATTGGTTACTATCTTAAATGATCCTAAGAATGCTTCACTCCAAGCATTAATAAAAACTCTTCCTGTAAAGTACCAAAATGCTTTAAATAAAGGAAAGTTCTCTATTGAAGATGGTTATATATATTATAGAAGAAAGCTTACCAATGTAATTGCAATTCCTCCTTCAATGAAAGAAACTATCCTCAAACTTTGTCATGATGACATATTAGCTGGTCATTTTGATCTTGAAAAAACATTGATTAGAATCAAAAACACTGCATGGTGGGCTAATATTTCTGAAGACACAAAATTATATGTTGAATCTTGTGATTCCTGCCAAAAATCTAAAAGGTTAACAGGTAAGAGAGCAGGGTTATTACAACATATTGAAGCACCTAGTGCTCCC
Source organism: Hemileia vastatrix (assembly GCA_030280995.1). Taxonomy (NCBI): domain Eukaryota; kingdom Fungi; phylum Basidiomycota; class Pucciniomycetes; order Pucciniales; family Zaghouaniaceae; genus Hemileia; species Hemileia vastatrix. The sequence goes on from JASXTE010000016.1 coordinate 14,174,809, forward strand.
TGGCAAATCATTAATATGGATTTTGTCACTGGTCTTCCTGTTGCAGGTAAAGACAGCTTTAACTCTTGTTGGGTAATAGTAGATAGATTCACAAAAATGTGCAAATTTATTCCAACCCACAAAGATGTATCCACCAAAGAATTAGCTTTCTTATGGCGGTCTTACATGTTTAATATTATTGGTTTTCCAAAAGCCATTATCTCTGATAGGGATCCAAAATTCACTTCTGAGTTTTGGACCTCTTTGATGGATATTTGTGGCTGTGAGTTAAAATTGTCTACAGCTCAACATCCTCAGACTGATGGTCTAGCTGAAAGAATGATTCAAACTCTGGAAGATATGATTAGAAGGTATTGTGCCTTTGGTTTAGAATATAAAGACAATGACAGATTTACTCATGATTGGGTCACTCTTTTGCCTGGTCTTGAATTTGCATATAATAGCACTGTTCATTCTGTCACTGAGAAAAAGCCTTTTGAGCTTTGGTTAGGTTATGTCCCGAACACTCCTGCTCAGATTCTCAATAATAAATTACCTAAGTTGGAACTACACCCTGGTGTAAAATCTTTTATGCAAATGCAACAGCTATGCAGAAAACATGCTCAGAGTTGTATTGATAAAGCATTTGAATATGAAAAGAAAAGATGGGATAAATCCCATAAAGAATACACATTTAACAAGGGTGATGAAGTGTTGATCTCTACTGTCCATTTCAATTTACAAGGTAACCACAAATTAAAAGATCCTTTTGTAGGACCATTTGTTGTTAAAAGAATGGTTGGTGATAATGCAGTAGAAGTTGTATTGTATTCTCCATATGATAGGAAACATCCTGTCTTTCCCATTTCTTTGCTTAAGCCTTATACTTCCAACAGTGACTTATTTCCAAAAAGAAGAGGAAGACCTAAGAAGAACCCTCAGGAAATCACAGAAACAGCAGAAATTGATAAAATTCTCTATGATAGAATTATCACTTCTGAAAGAGGTACTGAGTATTTATTGAGATTTAAAAAAAAGTCATCTGAATATGATGCATGGATACCTGGTAAAGAAATTTCAAACCTTTCTACTCTATTAAAAAAGTATAAAAAGAAAAAATCATAGCATTTTTTTTATTGTTTTTTTTTGGAGTGAGGGAGTGTCAGCCAGGCTTTCCCAGGAGCCCAGTAAATAAACATACAATTTATTGGAATTAAATAAAGACATAATAATTGCAAAGTATGCATTTAACATTAATATTATATTACATAATAAATTTATATTAATATTTTATTTATATAAATAAAGTAAATATTATTTTAATTTTATTATAAGATAATTTAAAAGTATTTAATTATATTCCATAACAAAGGGCACATTGTTTATTTAATAATTATAAATTAATTAATTAAAAACTTATAAGATAATTATATTCAAGTGTTTATCTTATATTGTAATTACTTTAATTATTAAAATATACTTTTCATATACTATTATCCATAATTATTGCCGCTGTTTTTTGGACCCTTAATTGTGTCAATAAAAAATTAAATAATTTATAATACTTATTTTATAAAATAGTATTATAATTCTCAACTTAATTTAGTAATAAATTAATTACTTGTTTCATTTAAATTAATTATTTAATTACATAGTCGGAACAATTAATTAATTTATTTATACTAAATTAAAATTGATTACATATTTTGTTGCGTCAAAATATTTTTTCTTGTTTCACTTAAAAACCCTTAAAGCAGACTGTACCATCTGTTTTGAATTATTTTTCTCATAGTTCCTATGTCTCAGGCTTGTTTAGTTACTCACTATTTTTACTTACTGATTTGGGAATTAGTTGTGGGGAAATTTGGTTCTTATTTGGGGTTTTAATTATTTGTTTCATATTTTTCTCTAAATTGTAATGTTTCACTTACTCTTTTATTTTCTTGTTTCATCTTATTATTATTCTTGTATTTACAAATGTAGTGGCGCTTCAGAGGACCCATTGCCTATAAAAAGGCCTTGGATAATCCCCTGTAGCCTCATCACTTACTATACAAACCAAATCTGAACAAACTGTCAATATAATACATTTTATTATTATTTTTATTAGCATTAAAATTCTGATTTAAATTCTATATAACTATTTAAGGGTTGCTTTAAGTCTGATAGTAATTATAGTGTTTTCCGCTCAGAACCCTTACATTAAATAATATTGTTATTTAATAAAATCTCATTGTTGTGTCATCCCTCAAGTAACTCGTCGTTGCCTCTCTTTAAATAAATCAAATAATTTTATTACTTTGTTGTTTCTACTTTCTATCAATCCTTTTCCCCTATTTTCCTTTCCTCCTCTTTTCCTTCCCCCTTTCTTACCTTCTTCTAGACGACTGGCCAACAAGAAGTGTTTTCAAATAATAAAGTTGCTCTAAAAAGGAGGTGTCAGAAAGGTGTATTTACTGTATATGACAGAAATAAATTTATGTATTTAAAATTTACTTTAAATGTCAATTTTAAACAAGAAATTCGAATTTTTTGTATGTATTTATTTTTATTTGAATATTAAAATTTTATTTTAATTTAAAATTTATTTTTTAATATAATTTTTATTTCTTTCAACCTGTTAATGAGCACAGTGTTAGAGAATAAAAATATAAGGGACATTTTATATTTAATTTTTCCATTCTGTAATTAGTTAATTGATTATAGGTAATTTAAATGTAACTAATTTATAATTAAATAATTAAAATAATAAGGTGTGGCTTCATTCCAGTAAATAATTAATTATTTTACTGGGTAAAGTCTAGCAACCTGGCTGACACATCCTCACTCTAAAAAAAACGATTTAAAAAAAATGCTATGATTTTTTCTTTTTATATTTCTTTAGCAGAGTAGAAAGATTAGATATCTCCTTCCCAGGTATCCAAGAATCATATTCAGAAGAATTATTCTTGAATATCAATAAGTATCCTGTACCTTTTTCAGCAGTCACTATTCTGTCATTTAGAATCTTATCAATTTCTGCTGTCTCATTGATTTCCTTAGGGGTCTTTTTTGGTCTTCCCCTCCTTTTTGGAAATAAATCACTATTGGATGTGGTTTGTTTCAGAAGAGATATTGGAAAAACATGATGTTTCTTGTCATATGGGGAGTACAAGATAACTTTAACTGCATTTTCACCAACCATTCTTCTGACAACAAATGGGTCTTTTAATTTGTTATTAACTTATAAATTGAAGTGGACTGTAGAGATCAGTACTTTTTCAGACTTTTTAAAAGTTTAATCTTTATGGTATTTGTCCCATCTCTTCTTCTCATATTCAAAAGAATTTTTTCAATACATTTTTGAGCATGACTTCTGCAAAGCTGTTGCATTTGGAGAAATTGATTTCACACCAGGATGTAAATCCAATTTAGGTATTTTATTATTGAGAGTTTTGGGCAGGAGTATTTAGAACATATTCAAGCCAGAGCTCAAAAGGCTTTCTCTGAGTAACAGAATGAACAGTGCTATTATAAGAAAATTCCAAAATAGGAAGTAAGGTGACCCAATCATGAGTGAACCTATCATTATCTTTTTACTCAAAGCCAAAAGCACAATACCTTCTTATCATGTCCTATAAAGTCTGAATCATTCTCTCAGCTAATCAATCAGTCTGAGGGTGATGGGCAGTAGAAAGTTTCAGATAACAACCACAAACATCTATCAGAGACATCCAAAATTCAGAAGTAAATTTAGTGTCTCTGTAAGAGATTATGGCCTTTGTGAAACCAGAAGTATTAAAAATATAAGACCACCACAAGAAAGCTAATTATTTAGTAGAAAAATCCTTGTGATTCGGGATAAATTTACACATTTTTGTGAATCTGTTCACAATAACCCAACAAGAGGTATAACTGTCTTTTCCAGAAATGGGTAATCCTGTTACAAAATCCATGTTTATTATTTGCCATGGTGCATCAGGAGGTTCAATATGTTGCATTAATCCAGATCTCTTACCAGTCAATCTTTTTGATTTTTGGCAAGAATCACAAGATTCAACATATAATTTGGTGTCTTCAGACATATTAGCCCACCAAGCAGTTTTCTTAATTCTGATCATTGTTTTTTCAAGATCAACATGTCCAGCCAATATGTCATCATGACAAATCTTCAAGATGATCTCTTTCATAGAAGGAGGAATAACAATAGCATTAATCAACTTTTTTCTATACTATAGATATCCTTCATTAATTTAAAACTTTTATTTCTCAAAAGCCTTTTGGTACTTTGATGGGAGGGTTTTAATTAATGCTTGCATTGAAGCATTCTTTGGATCATTTAATATGGTACATAACTTTTTTAAGTCAGTGTTTATATCATATGAATCCAGAATAAGCTTTCATAGCTCTTCCTCCATATAAACCACATATATCCCATGAATGTGAACTATTTCATCCTCAGGATCATATGCAGGATTTAAGTCATCATTTGACAAAGTTAAACCTTGATAACATATCTGCATTTGGGTGAACAATACCAGCCCTATGAATTATTGTCATCCTTCCTCTGTATACTTGAACAACTAACTACTATCTGAACATATGTCTGTTTGATGTTTTCAAGTTTAAAAGGGATTTAACTGCACTGCAGTCAGTGACAAGTTCAAATTTCTGGTCATCTAGGTAATAATGAAGCTTCTCTAGGGCCCACACTACAGCTAAACATTCTAATTGAGTAGCACCATATTTCAATTCACTATTTCTCAAGGTTCTTGAAATATAACAAATTACTACTTCTGAAACTTTATCATTTATCACTTGTTTTTGATGGAGGGCAGCACCAAGACCAATGAAACTGGCATCAGTGTACAAAACAAATGGTTGATTAAAGTCAGGTAAAGCAAGAATTGGTGCTGACATCAAACAGTGTTTCATAGTGTCAAAGGCTCTTTGTCTTTCACTATTCCAAACAAAAGTAACATCTTTCCTGGTTAATTGGGTCAGGTGTAATGCTATGACTTGATAATCTATAATATATTGTCTATAGTATCCACAAATTCCAAAAAAACTTTGGAGCACTCTAACTGTAGTAGGAGATTTCACCTGTTGTATGGCTGCCACTTTGTTTTGGTCAACAAATATCTGTAACCCTGAGACAACATGACCAAGCACTTTCAAAGAATGAAATCCGAATTTGCATTTTTTCAAGGCAAAGTGTCATATTTATCTCTTCCATCTTATGGAACACTTTACACAGTTGGTTAAGATGGTCCTTGAATGTTTTAGAGAATATGATGATATCATCAATGTAAATCATTAGCCATCACTAGGCAATATAGGCAGTGGACTTGCAATCAAGTCCTCAACCTGAACTCAGATGGAACTCAGACTGAACTCATACTGAACCCATACTGAACTCTACTTGAAAACCCACCTAAAACTGTTCTGCTGAGTGGTGTTCATCCCTGATTGTATGGTCCCTTTATCAATAGCTTAATGTGTGTTCAATCTGTGGTGAGTTTGGGTCTAAGGTTGTGGACTCACTAGAAAGCCTGCCCCCCATATTGTGTGGTGCATACTTCAATTATTTCTTGATGGAATGTGTTATCCATAACTTTTTGAAAAAACTGAAGGGGTATTTTTGGGGCCAAATGGCATCCTAATATACTTATATATACCCATATGAGTAGCAATCATTAGAAAATTTTGTGAATACTTCTCAACAGGTACCTGGTGATATCCCTTATTACCATCTAAACAGCTAATATATTTAGCACCTTGCAAGGTAGTATGGATAGAGATTATTCTGGGTAAAAGATAGATATCATCTAGTGCATAAGTATTTAATGCTCTGAAATCACCACATAACCTGGCTTTATCTTTCTCATTAGAAATTAGGACAGGTGAGATAACACAATGTTTAGGTGTTTCAACTACCTTTTCAATAATAATTATTTTTAAAAGGGCAGAGATTGTCAGCCTAGGTATCACCAGGAATGAGTAATTTTTATGTTTAAAATAAGATAACCTTAATTAAATTAAGCTAATAACTGTTAATTAAGGTTATAATACTTATATATAATTATTACACTATTACATGACTTATAGTAGTTTAAATAGCTTATCCATAGCCTTATAATACTTATTAAGGTGTTAATGTAGTCATAAAATACTTATTTTAAGTGATATTAAGTAATTATAGACATACATAAGCTTATATGTATAAATAAACCTCATATTCAGTGAAATATGTAGTTATATTATGTATATTTAGGTCTATAAGTGGGTTTTAACCCCTTAATTGCCTATAAGCTTTATTTTTCTGCTTATTTTAGGTCATATGGACGTATTCAGTGGACTCACAATGCCTAAAAAAGAATATACACCTTTTTCAGGTATATATATCCAGCTTGGACAACTTAATCTGCTTCCTTTGATGGATTTTCACGGATTTATGGGTTGGGATATCATTACTGGGTTAATATGGATGCCTTTGGGATGTTATTGGGGGCTTGGAAAGTTAATTTGGTTCCTTTATATGCTTTTTTTTTCATTATATACTCTTTGGATGAGTTATTTTACCTGTTTCATTATGGTATCCACTTTTATCTGTTTATTCTATTTATGGTATTGGTCTGTGGTATCATTAATTGTGATGGAGGGTCCTTACTGGAGGTCTGGGTGTTGAAGCTGCTTGAAGTGGAAACCATGAGGAGGTGATGGGCCCTCACAGTGCTGTAATTTCCAGGGATAGCAGTGACATCATCTGGATTGAAGGTCTGTGAACTCCAGTGGATCTTGGTATAAGTAAGGGAGGATTCAATGGTTTATTAGACATCACTTACTTACTACGATTCAAATAAACATTATAACACAATTCTAATCATATATGAATATATTTTAAAGCATTTAAAAACTGATAATATCTTTATATAAGCTATAACTATATTTTATTTATCTATTTTCCACCAGTAGCACACATAAAAATCCATGTATTGTGAGTTTATATTGAGAATAACTATTTTATTAGTCTTCCCCTGAGGTTTAATAACTAAATCATTTAACAATAAGTAGTAAGACCTTTAATATTTACTATTAAATCATACTTAGATACTAGCATACACTGACAATTGGGGGTCTTTCCTTAATTATTACTTATTATTTAGTATAAGACTTAGGACATTGTAGAAAATCCTGTAGTACTAGCTATAGGCATTGACCAAGGGAGTCGGAGTAAAGCTGGAGAGAAAAACCCCTGTCCCTTTGAGAAATACTATGTGAGATTAATTTTCTACAGCAAATTAAAGACTGTTACAATACCCCTTCCAGCAAACTTCTTGACTGCTTAACAAGTCAATAAAGTAGCCTAGATTGACCACAGACCAAAGAGAAACTGAAATTCAGAAAGATCCACACACCAGAAAAAACAAAACACTGTGCACTTGTTGCACAGAAAACAGCAATAATACTTGATGCAGGTTGCAAAGCTACACCAGAGAAACCAGTTGCCAACTTTGAGTTAAATGAAGAACTAACCTTGCAACAAAACACAGCCGATTTTGGCCAAAAAACAGTGTAAACTGAGGTAGAAACAATGATATAATTACCATATGGTTTCTATGATAATTAAAGTTGCCCCAAACTGTCTTATTCAGTATGTACACACAGAGCACCCTCTAAAACTCCATGCACAGCCACTAATTTGGCACTTTTGACAGCCAAATTGAATAAAAGACCTCTAGAAATGCTCCCCAGCCTTATATAACAAAGGCAGGCAGACCTCCCTGAAGCCAGAAAACCACTGAAAACCTTCAATAAAGCCCAAAATACTTAGAAAAATCCACCACAACTACAAAAACTCTTAAAACACAAAATTAAGCTATGACAACTTTCAGACATAAAATATAGAGCCAAATTAGCTCACCTTAATGGTACTAAGTACTTAAACCTAAGATTTAAGATTAGCCCGTAAAACACAAAAAACACAATTAAAAAACTATCTTTTTGAAATGAAAAATGAGTAAATGACCCCTTAAAACTTGGAATATGAAAAATATCATCAGAATATAAAATATAGAGAGAATCCGGGGCTATCCAATGGCAGTACCCACATACCTATAGTCCCAATATTCACTGAATAAAACTAAAGTAACCCCTAATTCTTTGACCAATGTCAATTTAGACATACAAAAACAGCGCCAAACAGACCAACAAAGGCTTCTGCCAATGTTGGAAGACCACAACATGATTATTACTCTAGTATATCTCATAAAAACCAAATATTTGGGTCTGAAGCACATTAGTGGCTCATCATAGCTCAGTGATTGCTGAACAGAACCCTTATAATAATTGTACTAATGTTTTATAATAAAAATTAGGTATTTACAGTAGTAACTTTATCCAATACAAACCCAATTTTACTTGGTATTCGGACACCAATATAACATCCAATTAAATTGTTATTTGGCTAAAGCTCGGTAAACTAATTATTCACCCTTATAGAGGTCTTTTTAAACTTATTATTTAATTTTTAACAGATTTTTTCAAATTTTTCTTATATTTTATTTAAATAAATAAAGATATAAATTCAGGGTAAGCTCCAGTGCTTTTATTAGTATTTATATTACTAAAATATTTTATCTACTAATTACCATACAGGTTTTTTCTCTTGTAGATGTGAAGAATCAGTTATTAAAGTCATAATGAGTGCTCCACAGGACAATGTAAGTGATAAAGCTTCTTATAACACCAGGTCTAAAGCTAAAAACACTGTTCCACGACATCACTATGGAAGGGCAGACCTACCCACAGCCAGAAGCAATGAGCATAGAGGAAAAGGATGCCTTATTAAAAAAGATAACTAAAAAAAGACTTCACCTCCTCTTCAGGATCAACTTTCCCATCTGACAAAAAAGGTTCTGAAACTGGAGGAGTCCAGATCTTTTATACTAAAGGAGGTAGAACAGGTGCAAAACAACTGCAGGATAGGATTCCAGCAAATGAACAAAACTTTGGCAGAGTTAAAGGGAGTGCAGAAAAATCAGCAACCCCCTACCCGAAAAGGATCAGGTCAGTCCCAGGACAAGATCTTGGTAGAGAAATGGAAGTGGGATTGGCTTCATCAGCAGTGGGCAAGCCACAATTGCAACAGTGATCCATCCCCTCACCAGCAAACCTCAGCTCACCCTTACAGAGGAAAGCAGAAGTGCCAAACGTCAGGGCTTGCTCCTATCCCTTGGTAAGTAGATTACCCTCTCAGATTGAACTTAATACTAATGATTACAATGTAGGTAACTTTATTGATGTGAAATCTGTCCAGAAAATTGAGAAGGACTTAATACAATTAGGTTTTGATGTAGATACACCTGATTTATCTTTTTTTAATAACAATAGTACTATTTACAATAATAATACAGTTAACCCTCAGATGACACCACTTATTAGTGAGATGAGAACTTCACAAAATAGTGATGAATGTGAGAAGGAAGACATGGAGTATTTTAATAATAACCCAACTGTCCATAGAATTGTTTCAGCATTATAGAATAGAATGACTGAGTGTGAGGAACAGACAATTAAGCTCACAAGTGGGACAATTTTGTCCTTGACACCACAGGAAATCAGGGAGTGAACTGCTAGCAGTTCCCTATCTTTGAAACTTTCAGGAAGAGGTTAGGAAAACATTGGGGAAATGTTGTGAAAGTGTTAGGAAACTGTTTTTAAATTAGATAAAAAAAGTTTGAAATAAAAAGTTTGCCCTAAATTGAGCCTCAATCTATCCCTTCTTGAGCAGAGCTTTGTATTCAAGTTGAGCATCAGTGGGACCAAATTTGAGCAATGGTTGGGCCAAAACACTTAACATACCATAATATTCAATTTTATATCTAGATCCATTTAATGTTGGGAGGTCAGGTTTGATATTAGTAGAAATATCTTAAATGACACATAGTATACTAGGTCTGGAATATTATTTAAATTGTAATTTTTATTTCCACAAATGTATAAAAAATCATACTATTTAAGTCCTTTTTAAAAATTTTATTAATAAAAATATAGCTCTGTAAAAATATTTGCACATAATTTTAAATTTTCTAGACAAAAGCTGATATTGAGCCCTTATTAATAGAAATTTCTTATTGTTCCTTGGAATAAAATAATATAAGACAATGTTCAAAAAATTTAATGTAGGAGAAAAAAAATATATATATTTTATAAGGGGAAAAAATAGTAATGAATTTTTTTTTACATTTATGCTATTGAAGAAACTAATCTTAATATATTGGCACAAAACTTAGGCTCTAAAATAATGCACTTCCTTCAGTTATCTATCTGTATTTAGTTATTATTAAAACATGAGTCAACATTAATTATTAACATACATTAAAAATTCAATTTTGAATATTCATCCAATATTATATATATTCTCTACTTTAGTCTCTTTCAAAACTTTGCTCTCATCCTCTCAATCTTTCAAACTACCACCATCACCATAAAATTCATTTAATTAAAATTTCAAATTTAAGATGCATTGGAAAATTCTCTTTAAATTTTAAACCTATTTTTCCAAGGGGAAGATCAGTATTTGATAAAGTCTCCACTCCAGTTATTATGCAACAAGGAAGATCTTTAGTTCATGTTTTTGTATTATTCAAAGAAGGAGAAGCAACAACTATTGGTAATCTTTTTAACAAATAGAGCTGCCAAATTGGACAACTACTTGAAGAAATCAGATCTGGATCTCAAATTTTAACTTAGGAAAAGGCTTTAAATCCCCAAATACCTTATTATTTTTTCTCTTACTTGGTTCTACTTTTAAACAGGCAGTATAGAATTTGTGGCCAACTTTTTTGTTTGACTAATTTAATTAGTCAGGATAAAGAAGTATTTCTAAACGCTCAAATTGATTTGACACTGATTCCACACTACAATCCAACTGTATTCTTCAAAAATTCCTCATTCTTGTATTAACACAACTTCTGAAATTTCTTGGACAAGGGATAATCAAATGGAAAATCTATCTATATGTGGTATCAAAAAAACTCTGAAAACGCATCAGATTCAAGATATCAATTTTATGATAGACAATGAAAATAACTTATCAGAAAATTTAGTAAACCTGTGAAGGCATGCAAACAACAGCTTGCTGAGAGTATGTTCTAATAATTATTATGAAAAATTTCCTGAAGAAGAGTTATCCTCTGCAGGAATTGGCTCAATTCTAGCTGATGATATGGGCTTGGGAAAGACTCTCAACTCTTGGCCTAATTACTGCAACTCAAAGTGAAGCCAGACAATTCCAACTGTTGAGTGGTGGAGAAGAAAATGTTAGGACATCAGAGACTCTCATCATTTGCCCACTTGAAACACTATCAAACTGGGTCAATGAAATAAGAACTCACTTTGAAGATAATGCACTACCTTTCAAAGTTCTTTATGGGAAGGATTCAAAGAGAATTGATTTTGAGGAGCTTCAGAAACAACTAGTTGCTTTGACTAACTAGGAAACAGAAAGTCCATCTTCTTCAAAGAAAACTTATCAACCTATTTTTACGATAACTAATAAACTCATTTGGTACAGAATAGTTTTAGATGAGGCTCAGTAAGCATTCATTTGAATTACTAAAGTGTTTGAACATAATATCATAAAATCTGATGAAATGTTTAATATAATTTAAGAGTTTAGTAAAGAATCCCCGGTTGAAGAAGAATCAGAATATATCAAACCTGGAGGCTGAAAATTGACTATTCTTGACAGGGACACCACTTCAGAACCAGAAATCTGATCTTCAAAGCCTTATATCATTCCTCAGAATTGAAAGATGGAAAGAAAACTGGTTGTGGCTTAATTTTCTTATGAATGGCTTAAACAGAGGAATCTCTAGCTCAATAAAATTGATATATACTCTCATGAATGTCATATGCCTGTGGAGGACTAAAGAATAAATCTTATCACTTAGGAATATCTGCAGAGTTATCAGATCCTTGGCACTCAAAACTTACCAAGCTTCAAGAGCGTTTTTCTAAGTATTATGGGCCTTCTCAAAACACCAACCTCCCTTTGGACTCAGCTGAGTTTCTCTGAGAACCGTCAATTTTATGGAAATTTTGTAACCACCTTGTCTACAGAAACCCAGATCAACCTCCAACATTTTCTTTCAGGTGGAAACATTCAGAAAAGATTATACATATAATCAGTCATTTAGAAAATTTCTTAAAGGGAGAAGGGGGGACAATTTTTCCCAAGTCTGTTATATTTTCAGAATATGCAGACTTTTTGGAAATGTAAGTAATTCTATTAATTATATCAATAAGTTATTTTTAGCTTAAACAACATTTCAATATTCTATCCATTGAAACAGTATAAAAAAGGCTTTAGATGACCATGGAATTAGCTACACAGAGCTTGTAGGAAAGTTGAGCATGAAAAAAGGGATGAAAATCTGGACAAATTCAAAAATGATGAAAGATGTCAAGTTTTTCTTGGTACAATCAAGGCTGCAGGAGTTGGAATAGACTTGAGATGTGCGCAAAATCTATATATAATGGTAAGTCAAAGAGTCTTAAATTGAAATAAAAAAGGTTTAAAAGAGAATTTGTTTGATATATTAAAACAGGAGACTAATAGGAATCTAGCAGTTGAACAGCAAGCAGTTGATTGTCTGTATAGAATGGGCCAACAAAATGAAGTTCATGTACTCAAGTATTTTGTAAACAGAAGTATTGAATTCAGCATTTATAAGATACAATGAAAAAAGATTGAGCTATCAATGTAGGTGAAATTTTCTTTAAATAAAGTTGCATCATAGCTAAAAAAATTATCCATTCTAATTTTTTAAGGCTAAGTGTCCCAAACATTGGAAATTAGGAATATGAGTCTGCTAGATTATTGATTAGGGAATTCATCAATAACTCACATTAGAATTTGAAATTTGCTCAAGTATGTAGGAAATGTTTATTGGGGCTTTAAAATTAAGAAGTCTTAATTGTTAAGGATTAAGAGATGCAATATGTAATGAAGAATAGAAGTCACTTGGCAAACCCCTGGGGACTGGAAAAGAATTAAAGCAAGTCTCAATTGTGGATACCAAATTTAATCTATCATATAACACCAAGTTCTTAAGTATTTCTCCTGAATAAGGGGAATTTTCTCAGATTTGAATGTGTTTATGATCAAGATTTTGTGCAAGTCTTGAAATTATTCAGATCTCCATGGCAATAAAATCCACTTAAAAGAGCCTTCATTATCAATTCTGGTGTCTGAGCAACATTTGAAGTTTTTGAAAAGATTCTCATAGGTTTCACCACTTGGAAGTTGTTTAAGAAGGTGAGTTTGGTTAAAAGAATTCTGAAAAAAATTGTCAAAATTATATAATCTTGTGGAAAAAATAAGAGAAAAATATTAGTTCTTACTTTCTTATTTTAACTATTTCATGGAAACTATCAGAATCTATTCCAAGTTGTAATTTATCAGCATAACCTATAAACCAGTAGTGAAGAACATGTATTTGATTTAGGTAGGAAATATGAGTGGAATACATTGAATAAGAAACCAAATGATTAGTTTCCAAAGATTTATCCCAGTGCTTAATGATAATTTTTGCATAAAATTGATTCCACTTGTGAAGCCAATCAAGATTCCAAGCAAACATTTTTCTGGGAAAGTTGAATTGATTAAGAAAGTGGATAAAAGCGTCATTGAATATAGTAGGGATTTTTTCAGAAATGTGGTAATTTTGTTCAGGATATGGCAAATTAATATCAATTTTGAGAGAGCTTATATTGAACAATGAAAACCTGTGTAGTTGTTCTTCAGTGGGATTCAGCTTCCATTCATTAGAATAAGGTGAAATATTCAAAAGAAAACAACAGAAATTGTAAGTAGACCTGCAAAAATGAGAAGTTGATTGAGGGAGTCTGTCATTGATTCTTTTATTAAGTACATGGGTATTAGTAGGTATTTTTCCCTGAGGAAAATAAGAACAATTAGAGCTCATCATATACTTTATAAAAAGCAAAATGTAGGAAAATATAAAATTTTGAAAGGATATGGCAACAAAAACACTACTATAATAAATTTTTTATTTTGAAAAGAATTAATAATGAAGAGTTGAGTGGACGGACAGATGAGCTTTCTCATGAATATCTTTCTCTATAAAATATGGATATCTATGTATCTTCATAATTAATTCAAAAGTAAATAGCTCGGTTTTAATAGAAAATTATTGCATGATAAACAGGTAAAAATATAATGCAGAATCATTTTGATTTTCTGAGTTATTTTGATAATATTTTAATTCAAATAATGACCTTATTTGAGCTTGTTGATTTTATTGAAAAACTTGTTTTAAAAATTTGTATTAAAAAATTATTAGTAGGTGTATAGTTTATTGACCAAGATTACTTGGAAACCATAACAATTTTTTAGAGTTTGGAATAAGCAACTTAATGTAAAAATTCTCTTTTTTGGATTCTGGAAGCTTTACTTTGATGATGTCGGTCAATCGTCTAGAAGTTATAAGAGAAGAGGGAAGAAAAGAGAGGAGGACAAGAAGGAGATAATAGTTTTAGAAGTAAAAGAAATAAAAAAAACAATTAAAATTATTTAATTTATTTGAGAGAAGGCAACGACGAGTGATCTGAGAGGTGACAACAAATTGGTTTTATTAATATTATTATTATTTAAGTAAGAGTTCTGCGCGGCAAACAATATAATTACTATCAGACTTAAGGCAACCTTTAAATTGTTATTTAGAATTTTTAATTAGAATTTAATACTAATAAAAATAATAATAAGCGTAATAAATTTATCTTTAAATTGTTGAGTGTGTAATAAGTGATAAGGCTACAGGGGATTATCCAAGGCCCTTTTATAGGCAATGGGTCCTCTGAAGCGCTACTATATTTGTAAATACAATGATTAAAATGGAATAAAACAAACATATCAAAAGAGTAAATGAAACATAACAATATAGAGAAAAACATGAAACAAATAATTAAAAGCCCAATTAAGAATCCAATTTCCCCGCCATTAATTCCCAAATCAGTAAGTGACAATAGTGAATAACTAAACAAGATTGGAAACATAGGAACTATGAGAAATATAATTCCCAACAGATGGTACATTCTGATTAGAGGACATTTTAAGTGAAACAAAAAATAATTTGACGCAACAAAACAAGCAATTAATCTCAATTTAGTCCAAATTAATTTATTTGTTTTTTCTAACACAATTAAGGGTCAAAAGAAGCGTCCTTAATTATTGTTTAGTATCATATGAGAGGTATTATTTAATATGTAAATTTAAGTAATTAATTTAAATATATTATAAATCAAATTTACACTTGTAATTATAATATATGTTTTTTAATTAATTAAATATAAATTTATAATTATTAAATACATAAAAATGCGCCATTATTAGTAGAAGTTATTATATTATGCTCAATTTAATTGTATATAAAAATATATATAACCAATAAATTTAATGTAACACTTGTATATAATAAAATTCTTATATAACTTCATTATGCAATAAAATATTAGGTTATATTCATTAAATACAAGTCTTACCCACTTTTTAGGGTTTTATAATTTATATATCATTTACTGGACTCCTGGAATAGCCTGGCTGACAGATGACCTCTTAGATTTAAAAATTTTAAAATAATATATTTTGTTGAAAAAATATTTATTTTTCAGACTCTAATTCTATATTTTGAAAAATAAATATTATAAATTTTTTTATATCTTATAGTGATTATTAGGGAAAACCTTTCTGTTACTTGGCAGAATTTTATTAATGCAGGTGATTGTAGAAAAAAAAAATTTCAACACTTAAATAACTTTATTATCATAAAATAAGTGGTATTTTTTAATTCAAGTTATATCATAGTTTCTCCTATATTTAAAAATGTGATAAATTTGTATTCTCTTATAGTATTATGCTTTGTGCAAAATAAGCTGTTTGATAAACATGTATGCACCATTGTAAAATGTAGTGAGCCTGAAGCATTTTGCCGATGCAGAGTATGGATAACTACTTAATGCATGGTTGATATGCATGAAACAAACATTGAAAGAAATCCATGGTAAGCAACTTGTTGATAAACTTCTTGAGACATATTAATTAGCTTATTTTAGTAAGGGCTTCACAATAAATAAATAGTTTGTTCAATTGCTACCATCCAGTAACATATTTCTTATATCCAGAAGTCTTAAAATGCCACCATTTTTTTGTGTTTTCAAATGTGAAGAGCTTGGATTTTCATCAAGAAAGCATCAGACCTCATTGGGAAGCTTTGAAGTTGGTGTAGCTTTCAAAACATCTCAGTCATACTCCAAACATGAAGAGGAAGAAATCACAAAGCACAGATGGTTGGTACATCCAGCATTTCACCTAACTTAGGATCCAACATCCAAGATCTTGTAAGACATAAATATTTTTTAAATAAAGAGAAATTATGTTCCAATTAATCTCTATTTTTTTTCTTTGCTTTGGGGCAGCCAGTTTTGGATACAATTGGATCTCTACCACAGTCAAATGAATTGAATTTGGAAGAGCTTTATAGCTAAAAGATAATGTGGCAAGCAGCAAAACTTTCTCTTCTCCATCTTTTAAGCAAAGAAGGTTTTTCTCAATTTTTGCATGAAAAAATCAACAAACTCAAACTTCTTAGTGACTTAGGTAAACTAGATACTGGTAGAATCATCAGCCTGATTCCCCTTTCTATAGAGACAGTTTTTAATTGACTGAGATTCAATCAATTATTTGTCACCAAGACATGCTGTCCTAAGTGTTTTTCTCTTTATGAGTATAACCCAAAACACTAACCATAAATATTATCTTGTACTCAACCTTTTTATTCATCCTCCAAGTGCTATTTGAAAGATTTAGAATGGAGAGAAGAAATTTTCAATTGTGATGAAAGTTTGTATTTGGCTAAGTACAAACAAGAAGAAGCAATCTACCATCCTCTTAAAACATTTCTTCACATCAATTTGGTTGACTGGATTTCAGGAAAGCTTCAACTAATCAAATTGGAAATTCTGATTGAGAAAAAAAATGATTTTATAGAAAACATGGAAAGGGATGTGATGAAAGACGTATATGATGGTTTTGTATGGAAAATTTTTCCAGATATTTCTATGACTCAAAATAGAAGTCTTGATGGATTTACAAAAACACAAAGTAATCTAATGTTTATTTTATATGTTGACTGGTTTAGGCTGGGTGGCAATTGTATTGGAGGTCATCAGAAATCTGTGGGTAATATCTTGTTGGTGTGTATGAACTTTCCTCAAGAAGATTGATACAAAACCAAAAATATATTTTTGTATGCTATTATTCCTGGTCCAACTGAGCCAACAAGTGAACAAATAGATCATCTTCTGATGCCTTTTGTGGATGAACTAAAGACTCTATGGGATGGAATATTTATTGAAAAAACACCTCACTATCACAAGGCCAAAAAATAAGGGCTGCATTATTCTCTTTAATAGGATAAATTCCTGCAATACAAAAGATTTCTGGTTTTGCAAGTCACTCAGCCACTAAATTCTTCTCTTTCTAGAATATTTCAAAAGACAAAATCAGTGAGAATCAAGTTGAAAAATTTTCCTTATGTACTCATGAGGATCAGATGCACTGGATAGAGAAGTGGAAAAAGTGTTGGTCACATTGGGAGCGGGTATCTATTGTTAGGAGTCATGGGGTTTGATGGAGCAAGCTGAATAACCTTGTATATTGGCATCCTACGGAATATTGCTCAATTGACTTGATGCATTCACACATGCTTGGAAATCTTAAAGATCACAGTCTTAATTTTTATCTAATACAAAATGCCACAATTGACCTAGAAAAAAAGCTTCCAAAGGAAAAAAATTGTCATGTAAGAAGAGAAAATGATGATGCACCTTCTGATATATTTCTAAATAAGCAATATAATTAAAATGTAGAAGAAGCTTAATCAGCAGTTATGCTGATAATATTGAACCAGTGGGATGGCATAAAAGACTACAATATACAAGTACAACAAGAATGTCACAAACATATCTTAGAATGGATAGTAGAGGAGCTGAATAAGAAAGATCAAACAGAAGGACAAAGTCATCAAGTTCTGAACATCACTTTTTAACCTTAGAGTTTGGCTCAGAACATGCTTCTGGAAGTGGAAGTGGAAATTCGACTTATAACTTAAGGCAAACAAGTATTAGAATATCTAAAGTGAAAGATCTAATTCATTCCTTGAGACAATTAGAAGTAAGGAAGATAAAAAGAAGGTAAAAGAGAAAGAACTAGAAAACCACAATTGTCAGCCACTGAGCTAGAGGCAGTGTAAAATGTGATTGAGAAAACAAAAAAACCTCTTGGATTTCACAAGTGGTAAAACAAGTAGGATCTAAAAATTCAGGTTCCTTCAAAGCTGCAGAGTGGCATGTACTTTATACTGTTTACTTTCCTTTGTCACTTATCCCCCTTTGGGTAGAAAAATTAAATCAAGCCAAGAAATCAGTGACATTGTGGTCTTCAAACATTGGAGGAGCCCTTTGTTGGTCTATTTGGCATTGTTTTGATATGTCTTAAGAGGTATTGTTTAATAATTGGGTGTTTTATGTAATTATTTAGCAAATATTGCGATTGCAGGGATATGGGTATTACCATTGGATAGCCCTGGTTTTTCTCTATATTTTATGTCTTGTTGACATTTTTCATATTCTAAGTATTTAAGAGAATAATTTATCATTTTTCATTTTAAAAGATTGCTGTTTAATTTTGTTTTTTGCATTTTACGGGCTAACCTTAAGTCTTAGGGTTAAGTTCTTAGTACCATTAGAATGGGCTAATTTTTCTCTATGTTTCATGTCTCAATGTTGTTATAGATTAATTATGTGTTTTAAAGGTTTTAGTAGTCGTAGTAGATTTTTCTAAGTATTTTGGGTATTTTTGGAGTTTTTTGGTGGTTTTCTGGCTTCAGGGTGGTCTGGCCGCCTCAGGCGGGCCTCCCGACATTGGGTGGACCACCGGCCTCAGTGCTAGAAGTCTGGCAAGCGTTTCTAGAGGGGTTTTATGCAATTTGGCACTCAGAAACTCCAAATTCATTGGTGTGAATGGGCTCTTAGATAGTGGTCTGTGTGTATATAATGAATAAAACAGTTTGGGGCAACTTTAATTATCATACAACCATCTGGAGGTGATATCCTTGTTCCTCACTAAGTTTTCACTGTTTTTTGGCCACAATTGGCTGTGTTTGTTGCAAGGTTAGTTCTTCATTTAACTCAACTTTGGCAACTGTTTTCTCTGGTGTAGTCTTGCAAGCTATATCAAGTATTATTGCTGTCTCTGGTGTGGATTTTCAACCTACATCAAGTATCATTGCTTTCTCTGGTGTGGACATTGGTCTACATTTCAGTTCTTTGGTTTGGTAGTCTGTCTGGAGACTACTTTCTTGGCTGATCAGGCAGTCAAGTGTATTGGAAAATGGGCTTTAAACAACAGGAACCAATTTACTGTAGCAGGTAAATCTCACTTATATTTTTATAAAGGGACAGGAGATTTCTCTCTGGGTTTTCTCCAACTCCCTTGGTCAAGGCCTATAGCTAGTACTATAGGATTGTCTACATTTCTGGCACCCAAAGTGGGGTAGGAACCTGCTAGTTCTTTGGAATCTCTGTTGTCTTTGGTTGGTCTTTTTTGGTGATTTTGGTCTGGAAGAATGGCTTCTGGTTCATCTATTCCTGTGGTGACTGTCAGTGGGGGGGAAGGTCCTCCTGCTGTGATGGTTAGGGAGTGTGTTAGGATTAAAACTTGGAATAGTATCAAGTTTAATGGGGAAGATGTGAAGTGGTTTCTGGAGAAATATGAAACTGCTGCTGGTGTGGATGGTGCTTCATACCTTAACATGGTGAAGCAGATCATTTTCTTCATTCGTGATAGGGCCGTGGAGAAGGAGGTTGTGGCCATGTCTGGCTACAAGAAGAGGGACTGGAAGTTGTTGTGTAGGGAGATGGTGGATAGATGGGGTGTCAGGTTCACTATGGTGGATCTGAAAAATGTTGTCAGTGGATGGCAGTATTATGGTGGTGTTAGTAACTTACTTGGTTACAGGAAGTTTCTGCTGCAATTTGATCCTGTGGTTTAATATTTGGTGTAAGTAGAGGAGCTGGCACATGAAAATGCTACTAAAGATGTTTTTTGGTCTTCCCTGGCTAGAGATGTCAGGATGGATGTGTTGAAGGAGTTGTCAAGGAAGGACTTGATGAAGACTCTTTCCAATGGGGACCAGAAGTTGCCTGCCTTGGACAAGGTTAAGGAGGCTGTAAAGGCCCATTTGAAGTTATTTGCTGTGGAAACCTATCAGGAGGGGTGTGCCAAGTATGTCAGCAAAGTCAGTGAGAATTTGGCTGAAGAGGAGAGTAGAGTGAAGAAGGAAGAGAAGAATATGGTGAAGTTTCCCAAACAGGAGAGGGACCCAGTGGTGGAGCAGCTGGCTGATCTGAAAAAACAGCTACATATTTTTATTCAGGAGGATAAGAAGGTTAATAGGGCTCCTTCTCAGCCTAGAGATTTTGATAGGAGGGCTTGTAGGAGTGATCCTTGGGTCTGCTCTTATTGCAGCAGGAGGGGGCACTAGTCCAATTATTGTTGGGCTCTGAACAGAGATGCGTCAGAAGGAAAGGTGTAGTTTGACAGCAGGGTGTTTAAATTCCCTGATGGTTCATTTGTAAAGCCCAGTGAGGGGCTCGCTCCTGTTGATTTGGTCGGGAGAAGATATGTCTCAATCAGAGGAGGCCAAGGTTTGAGGAGATCCCTGATGAGGTGAAGTCTTCTGCTAAGGCACATGATGATGTCAAAGGAAAAGGGAAGGAGTTTAATCAGGTCTCTTTGTCTACTTCCTTCGGTGGATTGGATTTGTATTCTTGTGGAGGACAGTCAAGTGGTGAATGCTTGGCTGGTGTCTATGATGTAGAGGCTGGAAAGGTGGGAAGGCCTAAGAGAAGTTCTCAGGCCCAACCAAAGACTAAGCCTTCAAAGGTGGATCCTAAGCTGAGTGCAGCCAGGAGGAAGTACAGCAAAGAGGAGCTGTACAAGATGTTGAAGGGGATTGCTGATATGGCCCCCCCCAGTTTTGGTGCATTGGATATGAATGGTGAGCCAATGCCAATGGATGTTGATTCTGACTCAGAGTAGGATGTCCCTTTGGCTTCATTGTAAAAGCCTGCTGGAGTTAGAGGTGTTGGTGAGGGATCTGGTTTGATTCCTGTTGATGGAAAATCTGTTGGTGGTTCTGGTCCTCAGGAGATTTCTAGGACCAAAGTAGTGAAGCTAAGGGCTCACTTTGAGAGGCCAGTAGCTTCTGGCTAATCTAATGTTATGGACTCGGTTCTGGAAAGGTTGAATCAGGATCAGGTTTCCCTTTCTTATGAGGAATTGTATGCTATCAGTCCTGGGTTGTCTGATAGACAAAAAAAATTGTTGACCAGGAGAAGGGTTTCTTCTGGGGAGGTGGAATACATCTGTGATTCTTCTGAGAATTTTGGTGAGGGGTTGGAAACTCATTTTTCTACTTCTCTTGGTTATGTAAATTTCACTCTGAATGGCAGGGAGGCTAGGGCATTGGTGGATTCAGGTTCTCAGATTAACCTGATATCTTTATTTGAGGCTACTCATCTGGGCCTCCCCATAAAGACAGGAATTGGTGGCCATGTCACTGAGTTGATTGGGACAGCCAAATTTGTAAAGCTGGATGTCAGTGGAGTCTCCAGAAAGGTTCATTTTTACATTGCCAAAGGTAATGTAAAAGCTGTTTTTGGTGGACCATTCATGATGGATCTCCAGGCAAGAATTGGTTATCAGTTTGACATGGGAATCAGTTTGGAGTTGACTGGTGAAGATGAGAGGAGGCTTCACATGAGGCAATAATCTCCTGGAGATGATGGCTGGGAGAATAGGCCTCGCTTGTCTTCAATGTGCCAGTGCATTGATTGTTGTAGGAGAAGAAAAGAAGTGGGTGCCACCTCTGTTTTTTTGGAGTGTGGTCCAGGCTCTAGCGAGAGTCTGTCTTTTTTAGAGTAATAAGGGCTGATTTCCCTAGTGCTACAACCTCTCCCCAAGATGAGGAAATCCCAGGTTGTAGTAGGTCAGCTCCCTTGGAGATATACCAAGTGGATTTTCAACTTTCTCTTTTAAATGTTTCTCTTCTCTGCAAGTATTCTTCATGTTTTTTGTCAAGTATCTGTTCTCTCTCAGGATTTTTAATTATTTTTAATTCAAATTTGAAAAAGAAGATTGGTTATATATCTTTATTGAAAGATATGCAGAAAAGTTTTAGAGTGGTGAGATTGGGGTCTAAAAGTAAGTCCTCCCAATTTTCCACTGCTAGGGTTTCTTCTATGCCTTTCAAAAAGATTACCTTGGCCACATCTGTGAGCATTGGGGAAAACCCTGGTTATTTTTGTAGGATGGAAGAAAGCTCAAGAAAAGAAGAAGAAAATTTCATAATAACTGAAGAAAACCAAGAATGAAATCTGAAGATAATCAAAAGAGAAGAAAAGAATTCTTTTTTAAAGATCATCAAGATCAATTTTTGAGCCTCCAGCATGAGGTTAAACTGCACAAAATTTTGAAGAAAGAAGATTGTAAAGATCAATTTTTGGGCCTCCAGCATGAGGATAAACTGCATAATTTTAGAAGATGTGATTCAGAAGATGAATCAAGATTTGAAGATTTGGAAGTTGGAAGTAAGGATTAAGATGTGGAATTTCAGAAAAGTTGTGGAGTAGTGCGATTGGGGTCTAAAAGTAAGTCCTCCCAATTGTGCACCACTAGAATTTCTTCTACACCTTTCAAAAATATTACCTGGGCCACACATGTGAGCAATGGGGAAACCCTTTGTTTTTGTTCCAGGTCTGGTGGTGAAAAAGTCCTGAAGATCCCTCAAGTTGACGGCGGAGCTGCAAAATACAAGAAGGTAGCGCAGAAGATTAGGCCTTTCAATGAGACTATGCCTGTGGGTTTGAGTCCTCCTTTGAAGAGACCTCCATTTTCAAGAGATCCGTACTGTAATCTTCTGGTGAAGAATCCTCCTGATTTTGTGGAAACCTCTTGTGTGACTGTAAATAGGTTGAAAGTTTTTAATTTTGGTCCTGATGGGTGATTTTATGATGAGGAAAAGAAGTTGTTGTTGCACGTTATTGTGCTCAGGGAGAAAGTGGTAGAATTTGTTGAAGAGGAACAGGGTGTGTTGAAACAATCTTATGGGGAACCTTATTTGATTCCTGTGGTTTGTCATGAGCCTTAGAAAATCAAACCTATTCCAATTTCAGCTGCTACTAGGGGTGATTTTTTTGAGATTGTTAGGGAAAGAGTCAGGACAGGATTGTATGAACAATCAACTTCTAGTTACTCAAGTCCGGTTTTCTGTGTTAAGAAGCAGAATGGGAAGTTGAGGGTGGTGCATGATCTTAGGGCCTTGAATAGAGTCACTATCAAGGATGCAGGGATGCCGCCAAGTGCGGAGGACTTTTTGGAAGCTTTTTCAGGAAGGGTGTGTTATGGTTTGGGTGATACTATGAGTGGTTATGATGGAAGGGAACTTCATACTGATTCACAGCCACTTATGCCGTTTGAGACTCCTCTGGGAAGATTTCAGCTCACTAGGTTGCCTCAAGGAGCAACTAATTCAGTTGCAGTATATCAAGCTCAAATGGCTTGGATTTTACAGGATGAGGTTCTGACTCATGCTGGTATTTTTATTGATGAAGGTGAAATTAAAGGACCCTCCACTGATTATGGAAATGAAGTGCTGAAGGAGAATCCACAAATAAGGAGATTTTTTTGGGAATATGCAATTACTCTAGAGAGAGTATTGTTTAGAATTGAAGAGGCTGGTTTGACCATTTCTGGGTCAATATTTTGTTGTTGTGTTCCTGCTCTGCAAATTCTGGGTCATGTCGTATGTAAGGAGGGAAGGATTTTGGCAAAGAAGAAAGTTAATAAAATTCAGTCATGTCCAAGGCCCAAAAATACTACTGAAGTTAAGGGATTTTTAGGAGTTTGTGTGTACTTCAGGATTTTTATTAAGGATTTTTCTTTTTTGGCTTCACCCTTAATAAGGTTGACCAGGAAAGATGTGGAGTGGGAATGGACTGAAGGGTGTGAAGAGGCTTTTAAGAAGTTGAAGAAGGTGGTAGGTGAAGATTTTATTCTTCACAAGTTGGATTATGGAAGGGAAGCTGGAAAAATTTATTTGGTGGTGGACTCAAGTTATATTGCTGCTGGTGCTGATTTTTCTCAGGATGATAAAGCTGGGAAGGTTAGGCCAGTAAGGTATGAGTCTGTAGTTTTTAATGAGGTGGTATCTAGGTATTCTCATCCAAAGTTGGAATTGTGTGGTGTAGCAAAAATTTTGAAGAAGCTACAAACTGTTTTGTGGGGGCAGCATTTTGAGCTTCAGGTGGATGCTAAATCTCTGGTTCAAATGATCAATACACCTAGTCTTCAAAATGCTCCAATGACAAGGTGTGTGGCATTTATTCAAAATTTTTCTTTTGACCTGGTGCACAAGCCAGGTAAGACTTTTATGATGCAAGATGGATTATCAAGAAAACCACCCACAGATGATGATTCTGATTCTGAAAAATTTTATGAATATGTTCCAGTGGTTAGGGCCAGTGCAATGGGTGCTGAAGATTCTTCTCTCCTCCCCCAAGAGGCTAAACTGGATGATTGCTCTCTCCTCCAACAAGAGGTTAAACTGGATGGTTCTGATCTTGATTCTGGTGATCAGGATGTTTTTGTTGATGAAGATGGGGCTGTTATTTGGGATGGATTAAAATTTGAGAATGTTGTTTTTGTTGGTGAACTGGATTCTCTTAAGATTCAGTGGAAGAAAAAAAAGGTGCCAAAATTTGGGGATTGGTGTCCTGGATGGGCCGGTTGTGTTGCTCATGTGTACACTGGAGTTTTTGATGACAGGCTTGTACCCTTGGATATTGTTTTGTTGGATTTTGATGATGAGACCTGGGTTCAGAAGGGGGTTTTTTTTATGGTTGAATATCTGTTAACCTTAGAGAGGCCAGATACTTGTCGGTCAGTTGTCTAGAAGAGATAAGAAAAGAGGGAAGAAATGAGAGGAGGAGAAGGAGAAAAGGAGTATGGGTAATAAAAGAAATAAATTTTAATAAAATTATTTAATTTATTGAGAGGAATCAACGACGGTTTTCTTGAGAGGTGACAAAAATGAGGTTATTATTAATTAATAATATTATTATGATGTAAGGGCTATGCGCAGCAGACACTATGATCACTATCAGACTTAAAGCAACCTTTAATTTGTTATATAGAATTTTAATTAGAATTTTATTACTAATAAAAAGAATAAAAACGTAATATAAAAAGTGTATTTAATTTGTTGAGTGTATAATAAGTGATGAGGCTACAGGGGATTATCCAAGGCCCTTTTATAGACAATGGGTCCTCTGAAGCGCCGCTATATTTGTAAATACAATAATTAGAATAGAATAAAACAAGTATATCAAAGAGTAAATGAAACATTACAATGTAGAGAAAAATATGAAACAAATAATTAAAACCCCAATTAAGAATCCAATTTTCCCGCCATTAATTCCCAAATCAGTAAGTAAAAATAGTGAATAACTAAACAAGATTGGAACATAGGAACTATGAGAAAAATAATTCCAAACAGATGGTACAGTCTGATTTAAGGATATTTTAAGTGAAACAAAAAATACTTTGACGCAACAAAACATGTAATTAATCTCAATTTAGTATAAATTAATTAATTGGTTTTTCCTGACACAATCAAGGGTCAAAAGAAGCGTCATTAATTATTGTTTAGTATTATATGAAAGGTTTTATTTAATATATAAATTTAAATAATTAATTTACATATATTATAAGTCAATTTTACACTTATAATTATAATATATGTTTTTCAATTAATTAAATATAAATTTATAATTATTAAATAACATAAAAATGCGCCATTATTTGTAGAATATATTATATTATGTTCAATTTAAATGTATATAAAAATTTATATAACCAATAAAATTAATATAACACTTGTATATAATAAAATACTTATATAATTTTATTATGCAATAAAATATTAATTTATATTCATTAAATACAATTCTTACCCACTCTTTCAGGTTTTATAAGTTACATATCATTTAATGTACTCCTGGAATAGCCTGGCTGACACTCCCTCACTCTAAAAAAACAATAACAAAAAAATGCTAAGATTTTTTCTTTTTGTATTTTTTCAACAGAGTAGGCAGATTTGAAATTTCCTTGCCAGGTATCCATGCATCATGTTCAGATGATTTGTTCTTATATCTCAAGAAATATTCAGTACCTCTTTCAGAAGTGATAATTCTATCATTGAGAATTTTATCAATTTCTGCTGTTTCTGTGACTTCCTGAGGGTTCTTCTTAGGTCTTCCTCTTCTTTTTGGAAATAAGTCACTGTTGGAAGTATAAGGCTTAAGCAAAGAAATGGGAAAGACAGGATGTTTCCTATCATATAGAGAATACAATACAACTTCTACTGCATTATCACCAACCATTCTTTTAACAACAAATGGTCCTACAAAAGGATCTTTTAATTTGTGGTTACCTTGTAAATTGAAATTGACAGTAGAGATCAACACTTCATCACCCTTGTTAAATGTGTATTCTTTATGGGATTTATCCCATCTTTTCTTTTCATATTCAAATGCTTTATCAATACAACTCTGAGCATGTTTTCTGCATAGCTGTTGCATTTGCATAAAAGATTTTACACCAGGGTGTAGTTCCAAATTAGGTAATTTATTATTGAGAATCTGAGCAGGAGTGATTGGGACATAACCTAACCAAATCTCAAAAGGCTTTTTCTCAGTGACAGAATGAACAGTGCTATTATATGCAAATTCAAGACCAGGCAAAAGAGTGACCCAATTATGAGTAAATCTTTCATTGTCTTTATATTCTAAACCAAAGGCACAATACCTTCTAATCATATCTTCCAAAGTTTGAATCATTCTTTCAGCTAGACCATCAGTCTGAGGATGGTGAGCTGTAGACAATTTCAACTCACAGCCACAAATATCCATCAAAGAGGTCCAAAACTCAGAAGTGAATTTTGGATCCCTATCAGAGATAATGGCTTTTGGAAAACCAATAATATTAAACATGTAAGACCGCCATAAGAAAGCTAATTATTTGGTGGATACATCTTTGTGGGTTGGAATAAATTTGCACATTTTTGTGAAGCTATCTACAATTACCCAACAAGAGTTAAAGCTGTCTTTACCTGCAACAGGAAGACCAGTGACAAAATCCATATTAATGATTTGCCAGGGAGCACTAGGTGCTTCAATATGTTGTAATAACCCTGCTCTCTTACCTGTTAACCTTTTAGATTTTTGGCAGGAATCACAAGATTCAACATATAATTTTGTGTCTTCAGACATATTAGCCCACCATGCAGTGTTTTTGATTCTAATCAATGTTTTTTCAAGATCAAAATGACCAGCTAATATGTCATCATGACAAAGTTTGAGGATAGTTTCTTTCATTGAAGAAGGAATTACAATTACATTGGTAAGCTTCCTTCTATAATATATATAACCATCTTCAATAGAGAACTTTCCTTTATTTAAAGCATTTTGGTACTTTGCAGGAAGAGTTTTTATTAATGCTTGAATTGAAGCATTCTTAGGATCATTTAAGATAGTAACCAATTTATTTAAATCAGAATCTTTATCATATGAATCCAGTATTAATTGTAATAACTCCTCTTCCATATCAACTATAAATATACCATGGATATGAACAGTATCATCTTCAGGTACATAAGCAGGATTTGAGTCATTATTTGGCAGAGGAAATCTGGAGAGCATATCAACATTAGAGTGAACATTTCCAGCTCTATGGATAATTGTCATCCTTCCTCTGTATTCTTGAACAGCAAGTTGCCACCTGAACATATGTCTGTTAGGTGTCTTTAGGTTTAAGAGAGATTTCACAGCACTACAGTCAGTTACCAACTCAAATTTTTGGTCATCCAAATAGTAATGAAGTTTCTCAAGAGCCCAAACAACTGCTAAGCACTCCAATTGAGTGGAATCATATTTCAATTCACTATTTCTTAAGGTTCTTGAAATATAACAAATTACAACCTCTGAGGATTTATCATTAATAATTTGCTTTTGGTGAAGGGCAGCACCCAGACCAATAAAGCTAGCATCTGTGTATAGGACAAAAGGTTTGTTGAAATCTGGAAGAGCCAATATAGGGGCTGTCATTAAGCAACTTTTTAATGTATCAAAAGCTTTTTGACAGTCATTATTCCAGAGAAAAGCAACATCTTTTCTGGTCAGTTTTGTAAGAGGCAAGGCTATGACCTGATAATTTTTAATATATTGTCTATAATAGCCACAAATACCCAAAAAACTTTGGATTTCTCTTACAGAAGTAAGTGCTTTCACATTTTGAATGGCAGCAACTTTATTATGGTCTACACAAATTTGTAAGCCTGACACAACATGGCCAAGGACGTTCAAAGATTGAAAACCAAACTTACACTTTTTTAAAGATAAGGTCATATTTATTTCATCCATTTTTTGGAAAACTCTATTTAAGTGAATCATATGTTCATCAAAAGTTTTAGAAAAAAAAATAATATCATCAATATAAACCATGAGCCAACCTTCAATAATTTCTTGATGGAAAGTGTTATCCATGACTTTCTGGAAAACTGAAGGAGCATTTTTAGGGCCAAATGGCATCCTAACATACTTATATATTCCCATATGAGTTGCAATAAGCAAAAATGTTTGAGAATTTTTCTCAACTGGAACTTGATGATAACATTTATTGCCATCCAGACAACTAATAAATTTGGCACCTTGCAAGGTAGCATGTATTGAATTAATTCTGGGTAAAGGATAAATATCATCAACAGTATAAGTGTTTAAAGCTCTGTAATCTCCACATAATCTAGCTTTATCTTTTTCATAAGAAGTCAAGACTGGGGAGATAACACAATATTTGGGGGTGACATCCACTTTCTCAATGATATTCATTTTCAATAATGTTTCAATGTTATCTTCAATATCTTTTCTTTTTGATGGAGAAGCAGGATATGGTTTTTTCTTAAGGGTAGGAGGAATATCACTCAAATTACAGGATAAGGTAATTTTCATCTCTTCCTGAACAATTCCCAAAACATGAGATCCATGAGAAAAAGCCATAGGGAAAGAGGTAATAGAGGCAACAATAGAATCCTTTTGTTCACTAGTCAACTGATCACCAAAAGAAGCGGTATTTATTTCATGTAATAAAACATCCATTTCAGTTGTTGTTCTACCTTAACACTGGATCAGTGAGTTACAAGATTTCAAAAAAATCCCAGAAGTTCTAGGAGAGGAAATTTTGAATTTCCTTTTCCCATTCATTCCTAAGGTAAAGCAATTATTTTCTGGGTCCAGTTTCACACCAAACATGGTTAAAATATCATTTCCCATAATAAACCAATTGCTCAAATTATCATTTTTCATGACAAAAAACTCACAAATAGCTCTGACAAAACCACCATTATATTTGAAGAATACAGCGGTTTTGTATTTGCCAATAGGAAATAAGGTAGAACCATACCCTCTCCATTTTTCAGAAGTTATAGGTAATAATTTACCCAAATATTCCTTATCCACTGAAGCCAAAGCTTTTTCAGACACTACACTTCCTTCAGCACCAGAATCAAGAACTACATCAACATTTTTACCATTAATGATAACAGGTGCCTTTAAAGGGGATATAGGAATAGAATTTTTAGTAATATCTTTAATTATCTCAACATTTTCTACTGAAGATAAATCCAATACACAATCTTCAGATATATTATTTAAATAATGGACATCATGTTCCAACATTAAAACATCTTTAACAGATTCATTGTCATAGGAGATATTACTTTCACAGTCACTGGAAGAATTATTGACATCAAGTTCAACTTCATCAGTGTCTTCATTTTGTTCAACAAGATGAATTTTCTTGTCACAAACATGACCCTTCTGCCACGGTTTGTTACACTTATAACAAGTATTTGTTGCATATTTTTTAGGTGCAACTGGGGCAGAGGGTTTACCAGATTTTTCTGGGAGCTTTATAGAGGGTTTATTCTGATCATTATAAGATTTACCAAGGTAATTCTTTGGTTCATATCTATGGTTGAGCAGTACTTCATTATAGATATTAATGAAAGAAGAATTTTCCCTTACATGCTCAGTTCTAGCCACAATCAAATCCCTAAGAGAATTTGGTAATTTATACAAGATTTTATCTCTCCAAATATCATAATCCATCTTTGGATCAATTGCTCTAAGGATTTTAGTTATTTTCATCAGAAAAACAATGGGCTTTTCAACAGAGGAGGATACATATCTAGTATTCTCATACAGTCTCTGTTGAGCTAACCTGAATTTTGAACCACCAAACTGATTCTCAATCAAGGATTTCCAATCATTCCATGTATAATGATTGTTATCTAAAAGGACAGATTCATACCACATCAAGGCTACATTGGAAAATAAAGAAATTAGCTTAGAAACAATTTCCTCATCAGGTAGTTTATAAGATCTCTTTAAATTATCAATTCTTTGGATAAAGTGTTGCCAATCAGAGGAAGAATCACTATCAAAGGTAGGATATTGGTCTAACTTAGGCCAATTTTTCTGACTACTGGGATGGTCCACTTTTTGGTTTGAATTATTCATTATTAATAATTCCTGAAGTTTAGCCAGGTGTTCAGAAATTTCATTATTTACAGAAACAGCTGGTGCATGACCATCACAAGATTTTTTGCTAGTAGAAAAAGATTTTACAGACTCATTGTCAGTTTGTTTAATGGATGAAATATGAGGAAGAAAGGATGAACTTTGCTCAGGTTTTTTCCTTTTATTTTTATGCAGCTTATTGACAGAAGTCTCATTCAATTCATTATTGATGGTTAAGGTTGAGAACTTTTCCTGCAGGTCAGACACATAGTTTCTTATTCTTGGAATTTCAGACATCTGGTCATTTACTTTTGCAAGAGATAGAACATTTCTGTCCTCAGAAACTGAGTGTTTGGTACTTAGTGCATGGAAATCATTTTTTAGCTTTTTAAACTCATTTTGCAGAGATTTTATTTCATTCTTGAATGAATAATTTTTCTCAATAAGGGGTTTCAATTCACTCAAGGTCTTATGTAGACTGATATTTCTATCTGAGATAGCTCTATGGTCACTTCTTATTTGTTTTTGTTGACTAAGAACAATATTCAAGGTTTCTTTGATTTTTAAATAAGCTGTATCTTGTACAGAAAAACTCACTTTACATTGCAAGTGAAAATTATTTAATCTATCATTTTCATGGATTAACACATCTCTCACATGTTTGTCTTTCACAATATTAAAATCAAGGGTATCTTTCAATATTTCCTCAGAAGTTTTTTCAATTAAGGTATAGATTTCAGGGGGAAAAGAATCATTTTTAATTGCAAGAGAAGGATTAATTAAAGATGTAGAAGTTAAATGTAAAGGTTCATCAAATGACAATTTGCTAATTACATCAATAGGGCTACTAGTTACAGGAAGCTGTCTTTTAACAGGTTTAACTGTTCTTTCACCATGTTAAATAATATTACCTGCAGAAGAAGATTTATTAGAAAACATTACCAAGTGACTATCAACCAAATTACTTACCATGGCAGAGGAGGAAACTTCCCCTGGGACTTGTTTTGGGATTGTGCTTGGGCCTTCTTTCTCCTGCCTTGTTGGTAGGGATGAGGAGGTGGATGGAAATCGGGTGTTCTGGATGGGCCAGGCTGATGATGAGGAGGGTTTTGCACATTCTGTTGGTAGTGACTCATTAGATAATCCCATTTCCATTGCTCTACTTCCATAGTATTTGGATTTTGGATGGTTGAGCTGGGTGGCTGTGAAGGTTGAGCCTGAAACTGAGGCTGATTGGGAGGCAACTGAGGAGGGGCCTGGGCCTGAATCTGATTCCTGAGTTCTTGAACCTGATCCCACAAGGTGTCTACCTTTGCTTTGTACGTCATATTTTCTGTCTTCAACTCTTTTAGATGACTGGATAGGTTGCTGATTTGTTGTGGAAGAGGAAGCTTTTTTATTTTGAAGCCTTTTGGAAGACCTTCTTGAGGCACTAGAGGCTTTACTTCCTTCTGTGGTACTGGGGGAAGGGGGTTTGGTTTGTTTACATTTCCTGTCATTTCCTCATCCTGCAGTATGTGAACTCTTTGTGTTAGCATAAGATTTTTTATGTCCAACTTTAGAAGAACTTACAGTGTCAGCATCATAGTCAATTTCAATTTCATCCACTTGCATGTTATCCATTTTTTCAGCCAAATTGTTGGACATACTAGTGGGAAGATTTTAATTTACTTCTTATTTTTTAAAAAATAATAAAAGTTAGTTAATAATTGCTCCAAATAATAAAAAAAAATTTTATTAATTAAATTATAGAAAAAAAAATTTTCAATATAAAGTAATAATTATAAAAAATTAATTTAAAAAAATGGATTGCAAGGTTAAATTGGGAATAAACAATCAAGTTAATTCAACCAATTAATTACCAATATTAAATATGGCAATATATTTGGGACTAAGCATAAAGTACTTTTAAGTCAACCAAAATTAACAATAATTAATAATAATAAAAAATTAAATTAATAATTCAATTTGTATTAATAAAAAATGTTAATTCTTCTAGGACTAAGAGGATTTAACACTCTATAATGGTCAACTAGGAAAAAAAAATTTAATAATTGAACACTTACACTCAGTGAATCAGCAATTAAGCCACAATCACTGTTATTGCAGTAAAAATATAGTAATATGAGTGAGAGGTGCAAAGGTGAACTTACTATAGTGATCGAAAAATCACTTCAAAATAATATAAGAATTAATATAATATAAACCTAAGAAATCGAACCCAAGTTCGAAACACAGTCACGGAAAAAGTTTTGTTTTTGCTAGGTGGTCCGTGCGTTTTGTCGTTTGTCGCCAGGCTTGATCGTCGTTGTCGTTTGGAAAGGTCCCCAGTTGTTGGTCAGTTGTCTAGAAGAGATAAGAAAAGAGGGAAGAAATGAGAGTAGGAGAAGGAGAAAAGGAGTATGGGTAATAAAAGAAATAAATTTTAATAAAATTATTTAATTTATTGAGAGGAATCAACAACGGTTCTCTTGAGAGGTGACAAAAATGAGGTTATTATTAATTAATAATATTATTATGATGTAAGGGCTATGCGCAGCAGACACTATGATCACTATAAGACTTAAAGCAACCTTTAATTTGTTATATAGAATTTTAATTAGAATTTTATTACTAATAAAAAGAATATAAACGTAATATAAAAAGTGTATTTAATTTGTTGAGTGTATAATAAGTGATGAGGCTACAGGGGATTATCCAAGGCCCTTTTATAGGCAATGGGTCCTCTGAAGCGCCGCTATATTTGTAAATACAATAATTAGAATAGAATAAAACAAGTATATCAAAGAGTAAATGAAACATTACAATGTAGAGAAAAATATGAAACAAATAATTAAAACCCCAATTAAGAATCCAATTTTCCCGCCATTAATTCCCAAATCAGTAAGTAAAAATAGTGAATAACTAAACAAGATTGGAACATAGGAACTATGAGAAAAATAATTCCAAACAGATGGTACAGTCTGATTTAAGGATATTTTAAGTGAAACAAAAAATACTTTGACGCAACAAAACATGTAATTAATCTCAATTTAGTATAAATTAATTAATTGGTTTTTCCTGACACAATTAAGGGTCAAAAGAAGCGTGATTAATTGTTGTTTAGTATTATATGATAGGTGTTATTTAATATATAAATTTAAATAATTAATTTACATATATTATAAGTCAATTTTACACTTATAATTATAATATATGCTTTTCAATTAATTAAATATAAATTTGTAATTATTAAATAACATAAAAATGCGCCATTATTTGTAGAATATATTATATTATGTTCAATTTAAATGTATATAAAAATTTATATAACCAATAAAATTAATATAACACTTGTATATAATAAAATACTTATATAATTTTATTATGCAATAAAATATTAATTTATATTCATTAAATACAATTCTTACCCACTCTTTCAGGTTTTATAAGTTACATATCATTTACTGGACTCCTGGAATAGCCTGGCTGACAATACTTGTGATGATGATACTTGGGTGGCAATCAAGAAGAATAGTCCTGGCTTTTATGTGTCAAGAAGAAGTTTGATGAGGAGGAGACATCCAAATCCTCAAGTGGTGGTGACTCAAAAGAAGGGTCAAGAATTGGTTTTGAAGTCTTTTCATGAAGACCTTGATCATAGAGGCTTCGGGGAGACTTATAGAAAAGTAGCAGATAGATTTTGGTGGCCAGGTATGAAGTTGGCTGTGCAGGGTTGGGTTCAATCTTGTGAAGAATGTCAAAGAAGAATTCACTTAAAACCTAAAGAGGTTGGCCATGCTACTGGTGAAACAACTGTGTTTGGATGAGTCAGTTTGGATGCTGTCCATATAAAGGAGGGCAGGTATAAATACTTGATTGTTGCCAGGGATTATTTGTCTGGTTGGGTTGAGGCAGTGCCTCTGGTGAATTTGACTGCCAAGAACGTGGCAGAATTTTTGAAGAAGGTATGGGTGTTTCAGTATGGGTAAATGAAGTTGGTGAATGTTGATGGGGGTCCAGAGTTTGGAGCTGAATTTAAAGAATCTGTGGCAAGTATTGTCTCTAAAGTCAAAGTGGCTACACCTTATTATCCTGAATCCAAAGGCATGGTTGAAAGAAGCCATCAAGTTATCAAAAATGCTTTGGTGAAAATGTGTGGAGATAGTGCTTAAAAATGGGGGCATTATTTACCTTTGGTGTTATTTGCTGATAGGGTCACTGTGAAAAGGACAACTGGATATTCCCCTTATGAATTAATTAATTTGGGCAGAAAGCTGTTCTACTGGTGGATTTGGAAGCCGTCTCTTACCTTGGAATTGATTGGCATGATATATGTTCAACAGAAGATTTTCTCTGTGGCAGGATACAACAGTTGGAATGTAGAGAGGAATGTCAAGAGAAGGCATACTCTAGAATGATGAAGATAAGAGATCAATCAGTCAGATACTGGGACAAGAAGTTGGCTCATTGACTCAGGAATCCCTTGAAACCTGGTTTTTTGGTTTTGGTGTATAATAGAAGTTTGGAGAGTCAGTGGGGAAAGATGTTTGCTGACAAATGGAATGGACCTTAAAGAGTCAGATCTCAGGTGTCTGGAGGTTTTTATGTTTTGGAGGAGTTAGATGGTGCAGTCTTAAAGAAGAGAGTTGCTACTGATCAGGTAAAGCGATTTTACCCTAGAGGCACTAAAAGTGAAAAAGATTGAGTCTGCAATGAGGATAAACTATGGACCATTCTTTAATTTTGGATTTTGATGATGCTGTGCATCTGATTTGTTGGAAACTTTTTGTTAGAAGGTACCCATGGGTGGGGCTTCTAGATTTTGTTTTGGAAAGTGTGGGGGTAACTGATGGGCTGGCTGCTCTATCAACAGTTACCCCAGATTGTCTGTTTCCAGCCCCTTCTTTTAATTTGGTTGAACCCTAGTATTGGTTTTTAGTCCTCTATGACTTTAAACTGGAAATTATTTTGGTCTTCAAGTGCCAGACCTTTCACGCTTATTGGTTTTGGTTTAATATTTTGGATTTTGTGTTTTTTTTAGAAGGTACCCAGGGGCCTTTCAGATTTTATTTTTGAAAGTGTGGGGTAACTGATGTGCTGGCTGCTCTGTAGAAAAGTTACCCCAAAATGTCTGTTTCAAGTATTTTGTTTGTCCTAGTTGAATCCTAGTTCTGTTTTTTGTTATTCAGGTTTTAAGTCCACTATGACTTTAAACAGGCTTACTGGTTCAAGACTGGCTTCTTTAGTTTTGGTGGTGGATCACTGGTTGTCTCCCATCATTTTTATATATTGGAGGGAGCCCACCGAGTGATCATTTCCTTGGAATGGACTTTCTATGAAGCCAGAATTTTTTCTTTTCCTTAATTTTTGTGTCTATGGTTGTGTTATATTGTCAGCCAGGCTACTAGAGTTATCCAGTAAAATATTTAATTATCTTACTGAGATGAAGCCACACCCTTTAAATCCTTATTAATAATTAATTATTTAATACCTACTTATATATTACTTACAACTAACTAGCTAAGCACAATAAGTAATGTAAATAATTAATAAAAATAAATAATTGTCACACACATTTTTAATCCCTAACACTGTGCTAAACAATAAAGATGAGAGGGAATAAAAATAGTATTAAAAAATATAAAAACTATAAAAAGAAGAAAATTTTCAAATTCCTTTATTAAGTAATTTAGATTTTGTTGAAATCAACATTTTAAATCAAATATTTTGTACTAAATGTGAGGGTCCAAAGGATCTTAAGTTTTATTTCAAATAAAATGATACCTTTATTTACGCACCATTTAGTATATCTTTTATTATTTCACATACACTCTTTATTTAGTTTCTTTTTCTCACACCCTTGTATCAGGAGGTGTTAACTCTGTGTCTTTATTTCTCACATCTTTGCCTATAAAAGGCCCTCTCTTTTTGTACTTTTCATTCATTCCTTACTTACAAAAACATATTTTACTACTTATTATTTAAACCTTTATTACTATATCTTATCATATTAGTGTTTACAAAAATGTAATCTAATCTATAGTTTATAATAATATCTTAAAATTACCTCTTATTAATTGAGTAAAAAAATCAGAAATTATAAGAAATATGTACCCATTTGTTGAGAACCCATTAAAACCGTCCAAACACTTTTAGGACCTCAAGTTTCATCTTCTAGACAAAGGGAACCACCGACAATTGGTTCTTTCCAAAAGGTCAATGGCACATTCTTATCTTGAGGACAAAGATCGAGGGACCATCGCCATCGAGGTACCTATAAGGACGAGTGGACAACAAATACCACAAACCTCATCAATCACGTGACTTATTTTTTTGCTGCAAATGGGAATTAAACCGCGCTCCAAAACTTAGGCTTATATATCGACTATAGTTATATATTCTCGTGGTAATTATTATTAATTGCTTTTTGTGGGTCACTTTGCACTCTTCATACTCTATGTATTTCCTATTACTCAGCACTCTGTAAGTGGCATTAATTTGCTCATTTTACAGGGGGGGAGGGTGTCTGGTAAATTGAAATTTATTTATTTTTTATTTTTTCCTAGTTGAAAAAGATAGAGCAATTGTGTTCTTAGTCCTAGAAGTAATAAATTTTTTTTTAAAATTAATTATATTTTTTAGTTGAATTTGTCCTGCTAAATTAAAATTTTTTTTGTTCCAGTTGACAAATTGTCCTGACAATAAAATTTTAATGATTAATAAAAAAATAAAATATATTAAATTATTTCAGTTGACATTAAGTCCTGGTAATTAAATATCTTTCAGTTGATTTAAATCCTGATAATTATCATAAATTAATTTGTTAATTAAAATTTAATTTAATTTCTTAATGTGATTTCTTCTAATCCTGGTTATAATATTATTTTGAATTAATAAATAATTGATTTTTATCTTCAGTTGATTTTTGTCCTGAAGAATTTCATATTCTTTTTATTATTATTTTTCTTTTAAAAGAAAAAACAAAACTAATTCATCTTATTGTTTCCTTCACTCACCTCAGGTTAAATTTAAAACAATGACTGACCAAGGTAGTTCTGCTGCACGTGAAGAGGAATTGGATCTGATTGATTCTGATGAGGCTACTTCTGTGAGTTCTCCTTTAACTAAAAAATTGGCTCAAATTAATAAATCATTGAACCAATCAGGATGTGGAAATGGAGGAAGTGGAGATTCTGGTAGAGACAAATGCCCAGGAACAAAAGCCTTCAATCAACCCCCCAGAAGGACTTCCAAAAGGCTTCAAAATAAAAAAAATGCCTTTACCCCAGCAAGTAAAGAACCTATCTACCCACATAAAGGAACTGAGGACAGAGAACTTAAGACTGAGATCAAGAATAGACTCACTAGAAGAAAAGGTAAGAAAAATAGATGACTTCCTTCAAGAGAAGAGGAGACCTCCTCCCCCCAGGGATCTTCCACGATTGGCTCCCCAGCAACCAGAAAAGGTGTAAGTGTCAAAGTGGAAGTGGGATTGGTTAAACACCCAGTGTGATTATCTGTCTCAACAGCAGCAACCTCAGATACCTCAGTCAGGTCCGTCAAGACCCAGTCAATTCAACCCAACACATCCTCACCCTTATCAAGGAGGCAGAAAAAGAAAAAACAATATTCAGATCTTTCCCAAGCCTTGGTAAGTCCCTCTATTGAATCTCAAGTACAATTTCTTGTTACTGATTCAGTCCCTTCAGGTAATTCTGGCAGAGGGGATGAAACTATGATACCAGTAGAGGTTAATAAGAGTAGACAAATCACTCAATATTCTAATGTATCTAATGCTTTAGTTTTAATTGCTACTTCAATGATAAATCCTGATATGTCTATTATTGATGAAAAACCTGAGCCTGAGTTTTATGAGAATCTGGAAAGTTACTCTGTTTTTTTATTGAGAAACCCTCCAGATGTAGAAAAAATTAATGGTGAATATTTGAGAGATATTATTGCTAAAAAAATCATATCATAAAAAACACGCAATTAACTCATAAATATAATATTTTGTTAACTGAACAGGGTTATCAAGCATTAAGGAGTGAGTTACAGAGAGTTTCTGATGATTTGTTTCCTTACAAAGAAACTCATGAAAAGAAAGTTACTTTATGGCAAAATATCAAAATAGATTTGTCTAAACTACAAGATACTGTGTCTGCCTGTTGCCAGGAGCTAGATGTAGATAAGATGAACCTGAAAAGATTGAGTGATCATTATTCATCTTTTCAAAACAAGACCCAGTTATCTTTTGCAACAATCAATGAGAGTTTATCTAGTCTTCCAAGAGTGAAAACCAGACTAACAACCATTGAAGAAAAATTGAATTCATTGTTTAATGATCAAAAATATTCGGAAATGTCTTTGAAGGAACATATGGTACAGG
Organism: Hemileia vastatrix; assembly: GCA_030280995.1. Lineage (NCBI taxonomy): Eukaryota > Fungi > Basidiomycota > Pucciniomycetes > Pucciniales > Zaghouaniaceae > Hemileia > Hemileia vastatrix. The sequence continues at coordinate 14,213,918 of JASXTE010000016.1, forward strand.
ATGCTCCAAGTTTACCTGTTGCTAGTTCATCTAAAGTAAAATTAGATTCAGAAATGCCTGTTGATACCACTGAGTTTCCATCAAAAATTAATGATGCACCAGGATCTTCAACAGAAGGATTAAACAATCAGATTACTGCACAATTGGAGAATTTACAGCTGCTTCTTACTCAGAAACATACTAATACTAAGGAGACCCCTTCAAATCAAAAGAATTGGCCAAAACTTGACCAGTATCCAACATTTGATGGTGATTCTTCTTCTGATTGGCAGCAATTCATTTGAAGAATTGATAACTTAAGGAATTCTCACAAACTACCAGATGAGGAAATTGTGTCTAAGTTAATTTCTTTGTTTACCAATGTAGCCCTCATGTGGTATGAGTCTGTTCTCCTGGATGGGAATGACTACTCATGGGAAGATTGGAAAAAATTGTTTAAAGCACAATTTTGTGGCTCCAAGTTTAGGATGGCTCAACAAAGGCAGTATGAGGAAACTAGATATAGCTCTTCCACTGATAAAACTATTGAGCTCTTAATTAAACTTGTAAAAATCTTGAGGGCCATGGACCCAAATATGGAGTTTGAGTTATTGAAGGACAGGATCCTTTATAAATTACCAATGTCTTTGAGAGAATTGATAGTTGCTAGGACTGAGTTCTCCAGAGAACCTTCTTCCTTAATTAATGCTTGTAATGAGATGCTTCTAAACCACAAGTATGATTCCAGAAGATTCATTCCTAGAACCCCTTTGGAAAAATCTTCCACCTACCAACAGAAACCTCTGGAAAAGGTTGGTAAACCTTCTCCCCCTGTTTCACCTAAGAAGTATGCCACAAAAACTTGCTTGAAGTGAAACAAGCCTTGGCAGAAAGGCCATGTTTGTGACAAGAAGATAAATCTGGTTGAAAAAACTGAGGAGCATGCTGATGACACAATAGCACTGGATGATACTTCAAGTGATTGTGCCAGCAATATTTCATATGAATCTCAACAAGAATTCTTGATGCTGGAAGAAGATATTCATTATTTAAATACTATTGATATTGATAAAAATGATTTATCTACAGTTGAGGATGCTGAGATGATAAGGAACATTGAGGATAGCTCAACTGTTATTGCCCCTCTCAAAGCACCAGTCTTTATCAAGGGAACCAGCATTGAAGTTGTTCTGGATTCTGGAGCTGGAGGGAGTGTAGTATCAGAAAAAGCACTTGCTTCAGTGGATCACAACTATAAATCAAAACTTATGCCTATCATTTCTGAAAATTGGAGAGTTTATGGCTCTGTTTTGTCCCTGTTGGTAAATACAAAGCCACAGTGTTTTTTAAATATAACCATGGTTTTGTAAGAGCTATTTGTAATTTTGTTGTCATGAAAAATGATAACTTAAGCAGTTGGTTTATTATAGGAAATGACATTTTACCAAATATGGCATAAAATTGGATCCTTCAAACCAATGCTTCACAATGGGGTGAATGGGAAGAGAAAATTTAAGATTTACTCCCCCAAAAAAATGTTAAAACCAGAATTGAACACACGTAATTCTGTGATTCAATATAAAGGAAGATCTACAAAGGAAATGCATGCCCTTATGTCTGAAATTGACAATGCTTCTTTTGTAGAAAAAATTTCTGGAGAAGATAAAGATTCCATCATTAAATTGATAAAATCTTTTCCTATGGCCTTTGCTCATGGGTCACATGAAATAGGATTAGTTAAAGAAGAAATAAAACTTTCATTATCTTTTCCATTAACTGAAATTCCACCTAGTTTGAAGATGAAGCCTTATCCTGCTTCTCCCACAGAGAGGAAAGATTTTGAGGATAATATCTCTACCCTTTTAAAAATGAATATTATTGAAAAGGTAGTTGAAAAACCTAAATATTGTGTTATCTCACCTGCCCTAATTTCTTATGAGAAAGATAAAGCCAGGTTATGTGGTGATTATAGAGCATTAAACATTTATACTTTTGATGATATCTATCCTTTACCTAGAATTAGCTCTATACATGCTACCTTACAAGGTGCTAAATATATAAGCTGTTTGGATGGTAACAAGGGATATCACCAGGTGCCTGTTGAGAAGAATTCCCAGAGTTTTCTGATGATTGCTACTCATATGGGTATTTATAAGTATGTTAGGATGCCATTTGGACCTAAAAATTCCCCTTCTGTTTTTCAAAAAGTTATGGATAACACATTCCATCAAGAGATAATTGAAGGATGGCTGATGGTTTATATTGATGATATCATTATATTCTCAAAAACATTTGAGGACCATCTTAACCACCTGTGTAAAGTGTTCCACAAAATGGATGAAATGAATATGACACTTGCTTTGAAGAAATGTAAATTTGGTTTTCATTCCTTAAAAGTGCTTGGTCATGTTGTTTCAGGGTTACAGATATGTGTTGACCAAGACAAAGTGGCAGCCATACAGCAGGTGAAGGATCCTACCGCAGTTAGAGAGCTCCAAGGTATTTTGGGAATGTGTGGATACTATAGACAGTATATTAAAAATTACCAAGTCATAGCTTTACCCCTTACCCAACTGACTAGAAAGGATGTTGCTTTTTTCTGGAATAGTGAAAGACAGAGAGCTTTTGACACTATGAAACACTGTTTGATGTCAGCACCAATTCTTGCTTTACCTGACTTTAATCAACCATTTGTTTTATATACTGATGCCAGTTTTATTGGTCTGGGTGCCTCCCTCCATCAAAAACAAGTGATGAATGATAAAGTATCAGAAGTAGTAATTTGTTATATTTCTAGAACCTTGAGAAATAGTGAGTTCAAATATGGTGCCACTCAGCTTGAATGTTTAGCCATAGTGTAGGATTTAGAAAAGCTACATTATTACCTAGATGACCAGAAATTTGAACTTGTCACTGACTGCAGTGCAGTTAAATCAATTTTAAACTTGAAAACACCTTAAAGAAATATTTTCAGATGGCAGTTAGCTGTTCAAAAATACAGAGGGAGAATGAAAATTATTCATAGAGCTGGTATTGTTCACTCAAATGTGGATATGTTATCAAGGTTACCTTTACCAAATGATGAATATAATCCTGCTTATGACCTTGAGGATGAATGTATTCATATTCATGGGATATATGTGGTTGATATGGAGGAAGAGCTATTTTAGCTTATTCTGGATTCATATGATTAGGACACTGACTTAAAAAAGTTATGCACCATATTAAATGATCCAAAGAATGCTTCAATACAAGCATTATATAAAACCCTTCCAACAAAGTACCAGAAGGCTTTGGAGAAAGGTAAATATTCAATTAATGAAGGATATCTATATTTTAGAAGAAAGTTGAGTAATGTCATTGTTATTCCTTTTCTATGAAAGAAATCATCTTGAAAATTTTTCCTGATGACATATTGGCTGGATATTTTGATCTTGAAAAAACAATGATCAGAATTAAAAACACTGCTTGGTGGGTTAATATGTCTGAAGACACCAAATTATATGTTGAAGCTTGTGATTCTTGCCAAAAATCATAAAAAATTGACTGTTAAGAGAGCTGGATTAATGCAACATATTGAACCTCCTGATGCACCATGGCAGATAATAAACATGGATTTTGTAACAGTATTACCTATTGCTGGAAAAGACAGTTATAACTCTTTTTGGGTTATTGTGGACAGATTCACCACAATTTGTAAATTTATCCCTACTCACAAGGATGTTTCCACTAAGTAATTAGCTTTCTTATGTTGGTCTCATATGTTTAATACTGCTGGTTTTTCTAAAGCCATAATCTCTGACAGAGACCCTTAATTTACTTCTGAATTTTGGATGTCTCTGATGGATGTTTGTGGTTGTGATCTGAAACTATCTACTGCCCATCACCCTCAGACTGATGGATTAGCTGAAAGAATGATTCAGACTCTAGAGGACATGATAAGAAGGTACTGTGCCTTTGGCCTTGAGTATAAAGACAATGACAGATTCACTCATGATTGGGTTACCTTACTGCCTGGGTTGGAATTTTGCTTATAATAGCACTGTTCATTCTGTTACTCAAAGAAAGCCTTTTGAGCTCTGGCTTGGATATGTTCCAAATACTCCTGCCCAAATTCTCAATAATAATATACCTAAATTGGATTTAAATCTTGGTGTAAAATCTTTTCTTCAAATGCAACAACTTTGCAGAATTCATGCTCAAAAATGCATTGAAAAATCATTTGAATATGATAAGAAGAGATGGGACAAATCCCATAAAGAATACACTATTAAAAAGGGTGATGAAGTGTTGATTTCTACAGTCCACTTCAATTTACAAGGTAATAACAAATTGAAAGACCCATATTTTGGTCCATTTGTTGTCAGAAGAATGGTTGGTGATAATGCAGTTGAAGTTATTTTTCATTCTCCATATGACAGAAAATATCCTGTTTTTCCAATATCTCTTCTGAAACCATACACATCAAATGGTGATTTATTTCCAAAGAGGAGGGGAAGACCAAAGAAAACCCCAAATGAAATCACTGAAACATCAGAAATTGAAAAAATTCTGAATGACAGAATAGTCACTGCTGAAAAAGGTAGAGAATACTTATTAATATTCAAGAATAAATCATCTGCATATGATTCTTGGATACCTGGGAATGATATATCTAACCTCCCTATTCTACTAAAGAAGTATAAAATGAAAAAATCATAGCATTTTTTTTATTGTTTTTTTTAGAGTAAGGGAGTGTCAGCCAGGCTACTAGACTTATCCAGTAAAATATTTAATTATATTACTGAGATGAAGCCACACCCTTTAAATCCTTATTAATAATTAATTATTTAATACCTACTTATGTATTACTTACAACTAACTAGCTAAGCACAATAAGTAATGTAAATAATTAATAAAAATAAGTAATTGTCACACAAATTTTTAATCCCTAACACCGTGCTCAACAATATAGATGAGAGGGAATAAAAATAGTATTAAAAAATATAAAAACTATAAAAAGAAGAAAATTTTCAAATTCCTTTATTAAGTAATTTAGATTTTGTTGAAATCAACATTTTAAATTAAATATTTTGTACTAAATGTGAGGGTCCAAAGGATCATAAGATTTATTTCAAATAAAATGATACCTTTATTTACGCACCATTTAGTATATCTTTTATTATTTCACATACACTCTTTATTTAGTTTCTTTTTCTCACACCCTTGTATCAGGAGGTGTTAACTCTGTGTCTTTATTTCTCACATCTTTGCCTATAAAAGGCCCTCTCTTTTTGTACTTTTCATTCATTCCTTACTTACAAAAACATATTTTACTACTTATTATTTAAACCTTTATTACTATATCTTATCATATTAGTATTTACAACAACGTAATCTAATCTATAATTTATAATAATATCTTAAAGTTAACTCTTATTAATTGAGTAAAACAATCAGAAATTATAAGAAATACGTACCCATTCGTTGAGAAACCATTAAAACTGTCCAAACCCTTGTAGGACCTCGAGTTTCATCTTCTAGACCAAGGGAGCCACCGACATAGATAGTAGCTTTAGATTATTATCTTTTTTCTCTTTTTTTCTTCTAATTTTTTAAGGGAGTATTTAGGATATAAAGTGGGAAAAATCACAAATTATATTTTATGGTGTCACCACATCAGGTTCACCTGGATGTGGGCAAGCATTAATGAGGAAAGGCTCATCAATTGGCTGGGAAATTCTATTTTCTTTCTTTTTCTTATTATTCTCTCAATTTCTATTTATTTCATCTTTATTTTTTATTTCAATTCATTTAAAAATTATTTAAAGGTGTATCCACATCAAGGTGCACTTGGATGTGGGTAAGGTATCAGAAGATCAGCTCATCAATTTGCTGGGGGGATACCATTAGTAACTATTTTTAGCTTTTGTTATTATTATTATTCATTTCATTTAATTTTTTCAACTCTCATATTTTTGGTTAATTTTTCTATTTTTTTCAGGTTTTTTTTAGTATGTTAGTTATTGGCCGGTCATCTAGAAGAAGGAGGAAGAAGGAAGAAAGGAATAGAAATATAATAAAATAGAATTTTATAAAAATTGTTAGCTTAAGAAAGTAAGAGAGAAAATTAAAGAAATGCTACGACAATATTTGAGTAGTGACAAAACAGTGAGGTTCAAGTTATAATATTTAAATCTTGTAAGATATATAGCAGTGCGTGGTTCTCAATTATAACTATTATTAGACTTAAAGCAACCTTAGATAATTTTTTTACTTTAAATATAGACTTATAATGCTAATAAAAAATAAAATAAACGTAATATTATTTAAAATTGTATTTGAATTGAGTGTATAATAAGTGATAGAGCTACAGGGGGTTTCCCAAGGCCCTTATATAGGCAAGGGGCCCTCTGAAGTTCCACAAGAAATTATATTCAATAAAAAATAAGATAAGAAATTATTAATAGTTAAAATTATGTGTACCAAATCTGTAAGAGAAAAATATAAAACAATTAATTAAAAAATAAGTAAGAGCCCAAAAAATCCACCAAATTAACCCCAAAAAAATCTTTAAAATAAGTGAGTAATTAAATAAGATTGAAAAACTTGAAGTATTAACTAATTCAATCTATAACACGTTTGATAATAGCCTATTTTAAGTGAGACATAACAATTAAACTATTTTAATAAGATAATTAGTGTAATCAATTATTTAAGTCTGGAACATATGATATTATTAATATAACCCATTTTATTAGTGTAAGAAGTAAATTAGGTTAAAACACTTATTAATTTAATATTATTACTAAATTTTAGAATACAACATTAGTAATTAATTAAATAAAATGTTTTGACTAATTTAATACCTTAATGACAAAATTATGAGTCAAAAAAGCGCTCAATATTTATAATTCATATGATATAAAAGTTTTATTTTAATACTTTAATTTAATTTAATTATTTATTTATATTATAAGTTAATATTTTGATTTTTTAACTATAATATATTCAATAAATTAATTAATAATTTATAAGTATTAAATACATGAAAAATGCACCAACAATTCATATAATATAAATTATTTTATGAGTTTTAGTTGTATCTATAATTTATTTAATAAAAAATATAATATAACTGTCAGCCGGGCTACTAGACTTACCTGGTAAAATAATTAATTATTTTACTGAGGTGAAGCCATGCCTTTTTTAAAATACTTATTAATATTTAATTATTTAAAATTTACTTATATATTACTTACAACCAACTAAGCTAATTATATTAAGTAGTGTAAATAATTAATTTAAGTAAGTGTCCCATACATTTTTACTCCCTAAAACTGTTCTCAGTAGTACAGTAATAAAAAATTATAATAAAATTATAATAAAAAACCTTAAAATTATTATATTACTTCATTGAGAGATCTGGAATTCCGTGAAATCAATATAATTAACTTAAATGTGTTGTAATTAATTGTGACAGTCCAAGGGAACTCATACTTTATTACAAATAAAATTGATGCCCTTGTTGATGTACCAATTAATTTATTTTTCTTATGTCATATATATACTCCTTTTAGTCATCTTCTTTCTCACATTCTTACAGTAGATGGTGTAAATTATGTGTCTTTATTTCCCTCATGTTTGCCTATAAAAGGCCCTCACTTTTGTGCTTTTCAAAACATTCCTTACTTACTTATTTACTTTACTATAACTACTTACAATAACTATTTATTATTATTTTTATCAGCCAGTTGTCTAGTAGAAGGAAAGAAAGGGGAAAGAAGAAGAGGAGGAAAGAGGAATAGGAAAGAAAAGGATTATAAGAAGTAAAAGAAATAAAATAGTAAAATGATTTAATTTATTTAAAGAGGGGCAATGACGATTTACTTGAGAGCTGACACAAAAATAAGGATTATTAAATGAAAATATTTATTTAAAGTAAGGATTATTATCTTTGCGCAGAAAACTCTATTATTACTATTAGACTTAAAGCAACCTGTAATTAGTTATAAAAAATTTAAATTAGAATTTTAATACTAATAAAAATAATAAGAAATGTATTATATTAAAAATATGTTCAAGTTTTTTTTGTATAGTAAGTGATGCTTTAAAGGGGATTACCCAAGCCCCTTTTATAGACCAAGGGACCCTTGAAGCGCCACAAATCAATAAATACAAATTAGAAATAGCTAAAACAAAAGTTAACAGAGTAGAAATGAAACATGATTATCAAGAGAAAAATATGACACAATTTACTAAAACCCATGAGTAATTAATCCTTTTCCCACCATAACTTCCCAAAACATTTAATTAAAATAATTATTAACCAAGTAATTCTGAAACAAGAGAACAATGAGTAAAATAATCAAAAACAGACATTATAGTGACATGTAAAGGTTTTAAGTAAAACAAATAAAATTATTTTCACGCCAAAAATTCATGTAATAAATTCAATCCAGTTTAAAGAAATTTTAATCAATTGTTTTAACTATGTAATTAACTCAATAATTAGTTTAAATGAAACATATAATTAATTTAGTAATATTTGTAATTTAAAGTGGGGATTTTAATACTATGTTATTTAATAATTTTTCCTGACACAATTAAGGGTCAAAAGAAGTGCCCAATTTTATTTTTTAATAATATATGAAGTTTTATTTAATATATAAAGTTAAATAATTAATTAAATTACATTATAAGTCAATTTTACATATATAATTATAATATATGTTAGTAATTAATTAATTATTAATTTATAATTATTAAATACATAAAAATGCGCCATTATTTGTAGAATATAAAATATATTATGTTTAACTTAAATGTATAAAAATTTATATAACACTTATATTTAATAAGATACACCAGTTCAAAAGTTAGACAACTTGCAGTCAAGTGGTTGTTTAGTACCTGTGGTCTAACCTGAGTCAAAGCTGTGCTGGAACTTTGGTGGGACAATTTTTCATAATGACACATAGCTCATAGCTGAATCATTAGGACCAATTTGAATTCTTTATATAGTGCTTTTTGCATAATTTCCAACAGGCAATAGATCATACTTTGGTGTCTAAAAGGCATATATTGAATTCATAATGGATATTACAAAGGTGATTAATAGGCACCAGCTATACTACTTAATGACATTATACAGACAGTATCAGATAAAACACCACCAAAGCCACTTAGATTGAGAGCTCTTGAAGCATGTCCAATAATATCTTTATGAGTAATAATAACATTTTTAGACCATCTATTGTAGCACCAAAATACTTTGAATTCTGATTTTGAAAAAGGATTTTCAGTTTGAGTTTCAACAGCATCACACAATCGAACTATAATAATGATTATATCTGGGGAATTTAGTGAATTCCCCATTTACAAAAAAACTCTATTCTTATTTCAATTTTATAATATAATCTTATTATTCCCATTACCTTGATGTTTTGATTATGGTGAGAAGCCTTACCACCAAGTTTTTAGTATTGGAGATAATTAATTTTAGATTGAAGAAATTGTAAAGCACCACTGTATTTATCTTTTTTGAAGATATTGAAAAATGACTTTTTCCATCAATCTTGTTTGAATATCTCAGCCATACATCATGTTATTCACAGAATAAATTAAAAATTAATTATGAAGTCTTTTTTTTTCTATATTTAAAATATCATTCATTTTTTTTACAAATAAATTGTCATTCCACTCAAGAAAAGATTAAAGTTTCCCTTTCCAGATAAACATTTTCATAAAAATTTTTAAAATTTCATCTAAAGTCCAAAAAAAAAAATGTAAAGTAAAATGGGTTATATAAAGAACTTTAGAAAACATACTTTTTTTCTTATTGTGTGAAATAGATAATCACCTTCAATTGGTATGCTCATGAGCCTAAGCTACTGATTATGGTTCTGGTCCAAATTTTTACAGAACTTTTGGAAAATTTTGGGATAAGCTAACATTCAGCTTGATATCAACCTTATGTCAAAATTGTTTAAGACATTTCATATAATCCTTCAAATAATTATGAAGAGATATAATTTTATCTTCATTGAATTCAAAGGAAGTAAAAAGGTTGATTATTGATACCAAAAGTGAAAGAAAATTTATTGACTTCTTCTCTTGACTTTCAAAGCTCTATTTATTCCAAACTGTGAAAACAGCAACCCTATAATAAATTTTTTTTAATAACAGCCATTCTACTGCCTTGAGACTTTTTCCAGTCTCCCCTACATGGTGTGGAGTGTAAATTAGCCATGAGGGAATAAGTGTATGGCAAATAAGATCTTGAAAAATCTTTAATTCAGCAGGCCTTAGACTTAAATCAGAGTTTAAATAATTTGGGGTCTCAGATGATCCCAATTTGATTTTAGCTCTAAAATGGGCAGAAATTTTCTGAAGTATGGACTCTAAAGAAGATATCTATCAGAGAAAAATGTATCTAATTATGAGTAAGCTTATTTAATTGGACTATCCACATCAGAAATTGATTTTTATTTATCTGATCTTGCTCTAAAACCCAGTGGATTAGCACTTCTTGATATCCCAACCAATTTTTGAGCTTCTTTTGCCTTCTCTCAAGCACTTTTTTCAAAAGATAGTTTTTGCTTGAGTTTTTTTCTCAGTAGTGGTATCACTTTAAAAACTTTAGTTACTGTTTTTCTAATTTTACTTGAGTCATGAGACAAAGAATTTGTGGTGAAAGATGATATTTTTGAATTTTTATTTTTAGCCTTTCCGTGCATTTGAATTCTGCATTTGATTGTGAACCTTTCTATTTCTCTGTATTTTTGTTTAGTAGCTTTTGTTGATGTAATTTTGTTTTCTATTGTTCTGAATGGTATATTTTGACATATAATTAAGCCTCTTCTTGTTGCTTTCATCTTACCTATCCAAATATTTTTCTCTCTATTATCTTTATCCCTTCCATTGCTCCACCCTTTCCACTGCTTCCCCCTTGGCTGCATCTAACAGTTTTTTTCACTGTGTGGGGAGAATTGAGTTTTTCTCCATACTCTTTCCATTTATTTTATGTGTATTCTCTACTTATTCTTTTAAATCTAATCACAGAAACTCATAACTGTGCTCCTTATATTTTTAGAACATGCTTTGTTGCAGTTACTTGTTGTTGCAAGGCTCACAGTTGCTGATTTACCTGTGTTTAGGTATGTTTTTTTCAATGATATCCAAATATTTTTCTCTCTATTCTCTTTAGCCGTTCCATTACTCCCTGTTGTCCACTGCTTCTCCCTTAGCTTCATATGAAAGTTGTGGGTAGAATATAATCTTTTTTCCAGTTTTATCACATGATTTTCTGTAGTTAATTTTTTTTGTAAGATGCAAAGTTGCTGATTGACCTTTTTTTTGCCTTCCTTTGTGCTAAAACCTCATCATTGTTAATTTTTATAGGATAATAAGCTCTGATTTGAAATAAGTAATCAGGGGAGAGAAAAGATAGTTAATTATTTTAATTGAATATATCTTTTACAGCACAGCACAAATGAATTTATAGTTTATAGTCAGGCAGAAGAATATCTATGCTGAAGAGTGATTCAAGTACTTGGGAGAAATTGACTAGGAAATGAGAAAGATAGGAAATCGATTTTTTTTATTTTTTGGGGATAATTGTTATCCTTTTGGGGTAAGAATGTATCATCAACCCATATAGACGGTGAATCCTACCCAGGAAGCAGACCCCCAGCAGAATCAACTAATAATTATTAGACTGGTGGGCCACTTAGGTCATAAAAGATGTTAAAATAAGATGGAAAATTTTACCAATGCTAATATGAGGTGAATGTGCCCTAGCCCTGATAGTGTGTTTTTTGTGAGAGAGATAAAGTGAAACAGGTTTCTCCATCAAAACTGGGGAGCTTATGATTTCACATATGTGAGATTGAAGAAATCCAATGCAGATGAGAAAGGAATTATAAGATTATTCCATCTTGGAAAGAAATAAAGTTCAACAGTAAAGAGGATAATTTATGAAGAAAAAAGTATTTATACAAGAATAGAAACATTTCATTTCCAAGTAAGTCACATAATCTAAATTATCACTGGATTTCTCATAGTGAGTAAAGCTTTGTTGAACACTGTAGGTCAAGATAAACTATCAGAACATATTTCAGCAAGATATATTAACTGAAATAAGTTTTTGAAATATATTAAAGTTACAAGATATCCAAATTAACAACTTAAATTTTTAAATATTTATGAATGGTTTATTCATGTAAAATTTGAGCTCCACTAGTCAACAATATTAGTAAAATATTTCTGCAAAATTTGAACCATAGATTTTGAGAAATTATAATGCAAGAAAATACTTAATCTTCCACTGTTACAAGAGAAAAACCAGCCTTTGGAATGAGGAAATCTGCTTATGGACACAGAAATATAAGAAATTCTAGTTCCATGCTGCTGATAGGTAGTATGACCATAAATATACAGGAAAAAAGGAGCCTGAATTATGCCCTTAATTTTTAATTCATTTTTTGAAACTTTTCACAAAAATAAGTTAAAATTATGGTGGATCACAGCTAACTTATATATAAAATCCAATATCACGCATGCTTTGTATTTTTAGATGTTTGGTTTTGAAAAGCCACAGCACAGCTTCAACAGCTTATGGTCAAAATAATATTAATAAATTGAATATCACAAGTATATCTAATAAAATAATCTATCTTTAATACAAAATACAAAATTATAATTATTCCCTGTATTTTTCTCAAAAACATTCCAAAATGTACAACCAGATTTTAACTCATTCAATTTGATTTCCTGTACAAATAACACAATACAAAAAAATATTCAACTGTATATACTTACAAACCACTTCAGCAACTAAAAGGGATGTAGAGTTGTTCTCTGGGGTGCATCACCCAGCCCCTATGCAGACAGCCACTGTGACTTACAAAAGCATTACCAAGTGACACCTAGTTCATTCAAATTTTCTACTCTTACTTAGCTTATTTTTATCATTTACTATGAAGTTTTCCATAAACTTATGTACTTAAATAAATCATCTGAAATTTTCAACAAAAGTTTAGCTTTAATTCACCACATCTCACAAACAAGACAAAATTTATTCAATATAAATCTAGAAAGTGCTAGTATATGGAAAATAAACTGAAATATATCTAAATAAAAGTTACAAAATATGATCCCAATTTTATTGGCAAATAAATTATTCTAATATTATATCACAACATGAGAAAACATGTCACCTCATATTTGGATATTTGCACATCCGCTCTACTTACTCTACTAAGTGTAATGACAAGCAAACATTTTGCTTCTTACTATATAAAGAAAAGTGAAAATTTAATGCCTTTTAAATAGGTAAAATGAGGCAACATGGTGTTTTATGACATGCAGACATAACTATATAACTCAACTGATGTATAATCTCAATTTAAAATAAGTATCTGTCAATTACAATGATGAGACAAAATTTTGGGAACTGTAAATTTAAATGAGATGCAATATTTGTAGAAAGAAAGTTTAGATATTTTTCAACTGAAATAGAACTGAATTTGGAAATATATTTCTCTATGCACTGCCTTTGAAGAAAATTAAATGTTTTAGCGACATTAGTAAATACATTACCCAGTTCAGTGCATTACTTACACTTACTGACACAAGGTTCTTATGATACAAGAGGTAATATTTTACCTCAAATATTGGATATAATTTTACTTCATACTAAATCTGAAATGCAGGAAAAATTGTGGTGACATATGGACCCATTTTTCCCCACATGTGTTCAGCAAAAAGCTCAAATACAAAATAAAATCATTTTTCTATGTTGGCACACAGAACTACATACAAAGTATACACCATATCCCAATTACATGAGGCAAATAATTTCCTCATGTCATCAGAGAATGTTGCAGCTGTATAAGGATGAGGCAACAATTTGCCTCATCTTATGCTTTGTGGAAAGTCATATGAGAAAGGGGTAGGGAAGCTGCCTACATGAATACATGAGGCGACATGTCGCCTCATGTATGCATGTTAGATACTTGCTTCCTTTTTGACTTCTGTATTGTTTTAACCTTGGGGATATATTGCATACATGAGGCGACTTGTCGCCTCATGTATGCATGCAAGCCACTTGCTTTCTGTTTCACTTCTGCATGTGTTTGAGATCAAAGGTATATTGCATACATGAGGAGACATGTTGCCTCATGTATGCATGCAAGCAACTTGCTTGCTTTTTTACTTCTGCATGGTTTTAAACTTAAGGATATATTGCATACATGAGGCAACATGTCGCCTCATGTATGCAATAACAAGAGCACTGATAAAAAATAGTGCAAAAGATTTTTTTATCAGCACTCTTGTTATTGCATACATGAGGTGACATGTCACCTCATATATGCAATAAAATTCTTTGAACTCCTTCATTAAGGTGAGAAATGCATTGGTGAATTCCTACCATACCAAAGAAAATCCACATCATGCAACTTGTTTACATGCATACATGAGGCAACATGTCGCCTCATGTATGCATGTAAACAAGTCACATTCTGGGGAGCTCACTTGGTATGGTAGGCATGCACAAGTGCATTTCTTACCTATATAAGTTAAACTTCAAAAAAAAAATTGCTTACATGAGGCGACATGTTTCCTCATGTATGCATGTAAAAAGGTTCCATGATGTGTATTTTCTTTGCTATGGTAGGTATGCACCAATGCATTGCTCACCTAAATGAAGGATTTCAAAGAATGTTATTGCATACATGAGGAGACATGTCGCCTCATGTATGCAATAACAAGAGTGCTGATTAAAAAATGTATTGCACTATTTTTTATCAGTGCTCTTGTTATTGCATACATGAGGCGACATGTCGCCTCATGTATGCAATATATCCTTAAGTTTAAAACCATGCAGAAGTAAAACAAAAAGAAAGTTGCTTGCATGCATACATGAGGAGACATGTCGCCTCATGTATGCAATATATCCTGAAGTTCAAAAACATACAGAGGTAAAAAAGCAAGCAAGTTGCTTGCATGCATACATGAGGCGACATGTCACCTCATGTATGCAATATACCCTTGATCTCAAAAACATGCAGAAGTGAAAAAGAAAGCAAGTGGCTTGCATGCATACATGAGGCGACATGTCGCCTCATGTATGCAATATATCCTCAAGGTTAAAACCATACACAGGTAAAAAATCAAGCTAGTTTCTAACAAGCATAGTGAAGGTTCAAATTTATAATAGAAGTCAGGTAAGCATCTTGATTTAATTACTTTAAATAAGTTATTATAAATTAAAATCACATCTTTATACTCTCCTGATTGAAAAATTAACATGGCTTCATCAATGTTTGTCCCTGAAATGGCTGAATAATTTGAATATATCTTTATTCACTCTGATACTGAGGAAATACAATATGAGAGTAGATTCTAGCTTTCAATTTCATATCTAATTGATTTTATGGTTTGATTTTCAAATGGACTTGACAGAGTGTTTATTTCTAAATCCTGTTCAAATTATAAATCTCGAACCTCTGAGGAAGCTATCAGGAAAAGTTTTTTTTGAAATTTCAAGTTCAGTCAACTTCTAGTAATAGGTGTTCAGCATGTTTCAGGCCCCAGATGATTTCCTATAAATGATATTTTTGAAGAAGTGTTTCTTGGGGAGCTTCCAATAGCCTTTTTATACTAAGAAAACTATAATGATTTGTCTGTGGTAGAGAAGTCCCTTTTTGATACTGAGACAAAGGTCAAGTTGGAAGATTTAGCAACTGTTATTAAATTTTACTGTTGTAAAAGTCAAGCCAGTTTGAAATAAGAAAAGATTAAAATGTTACAGAAAATAAATTTTCTAATTTATTTATACTAACTGAAGCAATACTGTGTCTGGCAAAAAAAGATTCTAATATATATCCTTATTTTTCATCATAGCATAGAGGATGCATGTAATCCCTTTTATATACTCTATATTTATTTTCCTTAAGTTTCTAAAATTACCTCTAAGCTAAAAAAACTTATTATATAGTAGAAATAAAATCAAATTTAGTAATATAAGGGGTTTGATTCACTATTAATTTTTGGTTAAAGTATTATATTTTCCCAACTAATTATACCTTTATCTGCTCTGTTATAGTTTTTACAACCTCTTATTTTATCAACATAGGGAAAAAACTCACCTGATAAAATCATCTAAATTATTTTTTTATATGGTGCAGTAAATTCCAGAAGCTATTATGAAACTTTATAAATTACAGGTTTGAGTGTAATCTAAGTAAGTGCATTATTTTGTTTATATTTTTTTAAAAAAACTTGAAAGTATAAGTCAATTTTTAATTTGTGATTTCAACTCTTCTAGAATCACAAATTCACTAAGTCATTTTAAAAATTTCACATTGTCTGTGAGATTTCACTTTTCAAATATGGTAAAATTAAGGATATTATATGAGTTCATGTAAAAAATTTTCAATGAGTGAAATTAACCCACATTTACTTAACAAAAAAAGGGTATGAGACTTTGCAATGTGCTTTCATTGATACTTGTTCTGGTAAAGTCTACAATGCTAACCTACAGAAAGAAAATTATGACAAGTTATTTCATGGGCCTGGAATAAATGGTGCAAGAGTAGTTATCATGGATGACTTATTTCCAGGAAAAAAAGGTAATGTAACACTGAGACACAATTTTCGGAAGCCACTCAAGATCAAATAAGATAGAACGTTTTAACAATAAGCAGTGCAATAAACTTTCTCTAATTTTCTATTTGGTACAGAGACACTCAGAGTTTTGGTCTGTCTTGTAAGTAATTTAAGCACTGAAATTCATTCAAAGGTTACTTCTGATGTTACTTTAAGATACCTGAAAAACCACTTGACTGAAAGTTGTCTAACTTTTGACCTGGTGATACTTATATAATTTTATTATCCGATAAAATAATAATTTATATACATTAAATACAATTCTTAAGCCTCTTTCAGGTCCAATAAATTAACATATCATTTACTGGGCTCCTGGTATAGCCTGGCTGACACTCCCTCAAGCTAAAAAAAACAATAAAAAAGATGCTAAGATTTCTTCTTTTTGTACTTTTTCAACAGAGTAGGAAGATTTGAAATCTCCTTTCCAGGTATCCATGCATCATGTTCAGATGATTTGTTCTTATATCTCAATAAATGTTCAGTACCTCTTTCAGAAGTGATAATTCTATCATTGAGAATTTTATCAATTTCTGCCATTTCTGTGACTTCCTGAGGGTTTTTCTTAGGTCTTCCCCTTTGTTTGGGAAACAAGTCACAGTTGGAAGTATAAGTTTTAAACAAGGAAATGGGGAAAACAGGATGTTTCTTATCATAAGGAGAATACAATACAACTTCTACTGCATTATCTCCAACCATTCTTTTAACAACAAATGGTCCTACAAAAGGATCTTTTAATTTGTGGTTACCTTGTAAATTGAAATGGACAGTAGAGATCAACACTTCATCACCCTTGTTAAATGTGTATTCCTTATAGGATTTATCCCATCTTTTCTTTTCATATTCAAATGCTTTATCAATACAGCTTTGGGCATATTTTCTGCATAGCTGTTGCATTTGCATGAAAGATTTTACACCAGGGTGTAGTTCCAACTTAGGTAATTTATTATTGAGAATCTGAGCAGGAGTATTTGGGACATAACCTAACCAAAGCTCAAAAGGCTTTTTCTCAGTGACAGAATGAATAGTGCTATTATATGCAAATTCAAGACCAGGCAATAGAGTGACCCAGTCATGAGTAAATCTGTCATTGTGTTTATATTCTAAACCAAAGGCACAATACCTTCTGCTCATATCTTCCAGAGTTTGAATCATTCTCTCAGCTAGACCATCAGTCTGAGGATGGTGAGCTGTAAAAAACTTTAACTCACAGCCACAAATATCTATCAAAGAGGTCCAAAACTCAGAAGTAAATTTTGGATCTCTATCAGAGATAATGGCTTTTGGAAAACCAATAATATTAAACATGTAAGACCACCATAAGAAAGCTAATTCTTTGGTGGATACATCTTTGTGGGTGGGAATAAATTTGCACATTTTTGTGAATCTATCTACTATTACCCAATAAGAGTTAAAGCTGTCTTTACCAACAATAGGACGACCAGTGACAAAATCTATATTAATTATTTGCCAAGGAGAATTAGGTGCTTAAATATGTTGTAATAACCCTGCTCTTTTACCTGTCAATCTTTTAGATTTTTTGCAGGAATCACAAGATTCAACATATAATTTTGTGTCTTCAGACATATTAGCCCACCATGCAGTGTTTTTGATTCTAATCAATGTTTTTCAAGATCAAAATGACCAGCTAATATGTCATCATGAAAAAGTTTGAGGATAGTTTCTTTCATAGAAGGAGGAATTAAAATTACATTAGTAAGCTTTCTTCTATAATATACATATCCATCTTCAATAGAAAACTTTCCTTTAATCAAAGCACTTTGATACTTTGCAGGAAGAGTTTTAATCAATGCTTGAATTGAAGCATTCTTAGGATCATTTAAGATAGTAACTAATTTATTTAAATCAGAATCTTTATCATATGAATCCAGTATTAATTGCAATAACTCTTCTTCCATATCAACTATAAATATACCATGGATATGAACAGTATCATCTTCAGGTACATAAGCAGGATTGGAGTCATTATTTGGAAGAGGCGATCTGGACAGCATATCAACATTGGAGTGAACATTTCCAGCCCTATGGATAATTTTCATCCGTCCTCTGTATTCTTGAACAGCAAGTTTCCACCTGAACATATGTCTATTAGGTGTTTTCAGGTTTAAGAGGGACTTCACAGCACTACAGTCAGTTACAAATTCAAACTTTTGGTCATCTAGATAGTAATGAAGCTTCTCAAGAGCCCAAAAAACTGCTAAGCACTCTAATTGAGTGGCACAATATTTCAATTCACTATTTCTCAAGGTTCTTTAAATATAACAAATTACAACCTCTGAGGATTTATCATTAATAATTTGTTTCTGGTGAAGGGCAGCACCCATACCAACAAACACCACAGGAAATCAGGGGGTGAACTGCTAGCAGTTCCCTCTTTTTGAAACTTTCAGGAATAGGTTGGGAAATCATTGGGGAAATGTTTTGAAAGAATTAGGAAACTGTTTTTAAATTATATGACAAAATTTTGAGAAAAAATTGGCCCTAAATTGAGCCTCGATTTATCCCTTCTTGAGCAGAGCTTTGGATTTAAGTTGAGCATCAGTTGGAACAAATTTGAGCAATGGTTGAGCCACAACGCTTAACATACCATAATATTCAATTTTATATATAGATCCATTTAATGTTGGGAGGTCAGGTTTGATATTAGTAGAAATATCTTAAATGACACATAGTATACTAGGTCTGGAATATTATTTTAATTATCAATTTTATTTCCCCAAATATATAAAAAAGAATACTATTTAAGTCCTTTTTAAAAATTTTATTAATAAAAATATAACTCTGTAAAAATATTTGCACATAATTTTAAATTTTCTAGACAAAAGTTGATATTGAGCCCTTATCAATAGAAATTTCTCATTGTTCCTTGGAATAAAAAAGTATTAGACAATTTTCAAAAAATTTAATGTAGGAGAAAAAATATATATATTTTTTATAAGGGGAAAAAATAGTAATGTATTTTTTAAAAAATTTACACTATTAAAGAAACTAATTTTAATATATTGGCACAAAAGTTAGGCTCTAAAATAATGCACTTTTTTTTAATTATTTATCTGTATTTAGTTATTATTAAAATGTGAGTCAACATTATTTATTAACATACATGAAAAATTCAATTTTGAATATTCATCCAATATTATATATATTCTCTACTTTATTCTCTTTCAAAACTTTTCTCTCACCCTCTCTTTCTTTAAACTACCACCATCACCATAAAATTCATTTAATTAAAATGTCAAATTTAAGATGCATTGGACAATTCTCTTTAAATTTTAAACCTATTTTTCCAAAAGAAAGATCTGTATTTGATGAAGTATCCACTCCAGTTATTATGCAACAAGGAAGATCTTTATTTCATGTTTTTGGATTATTCAAAGAAGGAGAAGCAAAACCTATTGGTGATCTCTCTAACAAACAGAGCAGCCAAATCGGACAACTACTTGGAGAAATTTGATCTGGATCTCAAATTTTAACTGAGGAAAGGGCTTTAAATCCCCAAATACCTTATTATTTTTGCTCTTACTTGGTTCTACTATTAAACAGGCAGTATGGAATTTTTGGCCTCCTTTTTTGTTTGACAGATTTTATTATTCAGGCTAAAGAAGTATTTCTAAATGCTCAAATTGATTTGACACCAATTCCACACTACAATCCAACCGTCTTCTTCAATATTCCTCATTCTTTTATTCACACAACTTCTGAAATTTCTGGGACAAGGGATAATCAAATTGCAAATCTATCTATACCTGTTATTAAAACAACTCTGAAAATGCATCAGATTCAAGCTATCAATTTTATGATAGACAATGAAAATAACTTATCTGAAAAGTTAGAAAACCTGTGGAGGCATGCAGACAACAGCTGGCTGAGAGTGGGTTTTAATAATTATTATGAACAATTTCTTGAAGAAAAGTTATCCTCTGCAGAAATTGGTTCAATTCTAGCTGATGATATGGGCTTGGGAAAGACCCTCTCAACTCTTGGCCTAATTACTGCAACTCAAAGTGAAGCCAGACAAATCCAACTCTTGGGTGGTGGACAAGAGAAAGATAGGACATCAGCAACTCTCATCATTTTCCCACTTGCAAAATTATCAAACTGGGTCAATGAAATAAGAATTCACTTTGAAGATAATGCACTACCTTTCAAGGTTCTTTATGGGAAGGATTCAAAGAAAATTAATTTTGAGGAGCTTCAGAACCAACTAGTTGTTTTGACTACCTATGAGACAGCAAGTCCATATTCTTCAAAGAAAACTCCTTAACCTATTCCACCAGTAACTCATAAACTCATTTGGTACAGAATAGTTTTATATGAGGCTCAGTAATCATTCATTTGAATTACTAATAATTTTGAACATAATATTATAAAAGCTGATGAAATGTTTAACATAATTTAAAAGTTTAATCAAGAATCCCCAGTCACACAAGAATCAGAATATATTGGCCTTGGAGGCTGAGTATCGACAATGCTTGACAGGGACACCACTTCAGATTCGGACAACTGATCTTCAAAGCCTTATATCATTCCTCAGAGTCGAAAGATGGCAAGAAAACTGGTTGTAGATTAATTTTCTTATGAATGGCTTAAACAGAGGAAGCTCTAGGTCAATAAAATCAATAAATACTCTCATGAATGTCATACGCCTGCGGAGGACAAAAGAAGCAATCTTATCAATTCCTCGAAAAATTGAGCAAGGAATATCTGTAGAATTATCAGAACCTTGGAACTCAAAACTTACAAAGCTTCAAGAACATTTTTCTGAGTATTATGGGCCTTCTCGAAACACCAACCTCCCTTGGGACTCAGCTGAGTTTCTCCGTGAACTGTCAATTTTACGGCAATTTGTAACCACCCTGTCTATGAAAACCCAGATCAACCTCCAACATTTCCTTTTACATGGAAACATTCAGCAAAGATTATACATCTAATCAGTCATTTAGAAATTTTCTTAAGAGGAGAACGGGGGATAATTTGTCCCAAGGCTGTTATATTTTCAGAATATGCAGACTTTTTGGAAATGTAAGGAATTCTATTAATTATCTCAATAACTTATTTTTAGCTTAAACAACATTTAAATATTCTATCCATTGAAACAGTATAAAAAAGGCTTTAGATGACCATGGAATTAGCTACACAGAGCTTGTAGGAAAGTTGAGCATGAAAAAAAGGGATGAAAATCTGGACAAATTCAAAAATGATGAAAGATGTCAAGTTTTGCTTGGTACAATCAAGGATGCAGGAGTTGGAATAGACTTGAGGTGTGCACAAAATGTATATATAATGGTAAGTCAAAGAGTCTTATATTGAAATAGAAAAGGTTGAATAGAGAATTTGTTTAAAATATTGAAACAGGAGCCTAATTGGAATCCAGCAGTTGAACAGCAAGCAGTTGATTGTCTGTATAGAATGGGCCAACAAAATGAAGTTCATGTACTCAAGTATTTTGTAAGCAGAAGTATTGAATTCAGAATTTATAAGATACAAAGAAAAAATATTGAGCTATCAATGTATGTGAAATTTTCTTTATATAAAGTTGCATCATAGCTAAAAATATTTTTCTGTTCTAATTTTTTAAGGTTAAGTGTCCCAAACATTGGAAACGAGGAATATGAGTCTGCTAGATTATTGATTAGAGAATTCATCAATAACTCACATTAGAATTTGAAATTTGTTCAAGTATGTAGGAAATGTTTATTGGGGCTAGACAATTAAGAAGTCTTAATTGTTGGAGATTAAGAGAAGCGAGATATAATAAAGAATAGCAGTCACTTGGCAAACCCCTGGGGACTGGAAAAGAATTAAAGTGATTCTCGATTGAGAATACCAAATTTAATCTATTATATAATGCCAAGTTCTTAAGTATTTCTCCTGAATAAGAGGAAGATTCTCGGATTTGAATGTGTTTCTGGTCGAGCTTTCGTGCAAGTCTTGAGAATTCTTCAGATCTCCATGGCAATATAATCCGCTTAAAAGAACCTTCATCATCAATTTCAGTGTATGAGCAACATTTGACATTTTTGAAAAGATTCTCATAGGTTCCACCACTTGGAAGTTGTTTAAGAAGGTGAGTTTGGTTAAAAGAATTCTGAAAAAGATTGTCAAATTTATATAAGCTTGTGTAAAAAAAAGATAAAAATATTAGCTCTTACTTTCTTTTTTATTTTATATTTATACTTTCTTATTTTAACTATTTCATGGAAACTATCAGAATCTTTTCCGAGTCGTAATTTATCAGCATAACCTATAAACCAGCGGTGAAGAACACCCATTTGATTTAGGTAGGAAATATGAGTAGAGTCCATTGAATAAGAAACCAAATAATTATTTTCCAAAGCTTTATCCCAGTGCTTAATGATAATTTTTGCCAAAACTTGATTCCACTTGTGAAACCAATCAAGATTCCAAGCAAACTTTTTTCCAGGAAAGTTTCATTGAGGAAGAAAGTGGATAAAAGCATTGTGGAATATAGAAGGGATTTGTTCAGAAACACAGTTATTTCACTCAGGATATGGCAAATTAATATCAATGTTGAGAGAGCTTATATTGAACAATGAAAACCTATGTAGTTGTTCTTCGGTGGGGTTCAGTTTCCATTCATTAGACTGAGGTGAAATATTCAAAAGCACACGATAGAAATTGTAAATAGACCTGCAAAAATGAGAAGTTGATCGAGGGAGTATCTCATTGAATCTTTTATTTAGTACACGGGTATTAGTAGGTATTTCTCCCTGAGGAAAATAAGAACAACTAGAGCTCATCATATACGTTATGAAAAGCAAAATGAACAAAAATGTAAAATTTTGAAAGGATATGGCAACAAAAACACTACTATAATAAATTTTTTATTTTGAAAATAGTTAATAATGAAGAGTTGAGTGGACGGACAGATGATATTTCTCATGAATATCTTTCTCTATAAAATATGGATATCTATGTATGTTCATAATTAATTCAAAAGGAAATAACTCAGCTGTAATAGAAAATTATTGCATGATAAACGGGTAAAAATATAATGCAGAATCATTTTGATTTTTCAACTTATTTTGATAATATTTTAATGCAAATAATGACCTTATTTGAGCTTGTTGATTGTGCTGACAAACATATTTTAAAAATTTATATTAACACCTTATTAGTATGTATATATTTTATTTACCAAGATTACTCGGAAACCATACCAATTTTTCAGAGTTTGAAATAAGCAAATTAATGTAAAAATTCTGTTTTATGGATTCTGGAAGCTTTACTTTGATGACCTCTTAGATTTGAAAATTTTAAAATAATATATTTTGTTGAAAAAATATTTATTTTTCAGACTGTAATTCTATATTGTGAAAAATAAATATTATAAATTTTTTTATTTCTTATAGTGATTATTAGTGAAAACCTTTCTGTTACTTGGAAGAATTTTATTAATTCAGGTGATTGCAGAAAAAAAAAACGGCAACACTTAAATAACTTTATTATTATAAATTAAATGGTATTATTTTGATTAAAGTTATATCATAGTTTCTCCAATATATAAAAATGCGATCAATTTGTATTCTCTTATAGTATTATGCTTTGTGCAAAATAAGCTGTTTGATAAACATGTATGCAACATTGTAAAATGTAGCGAGTCTGAAACATTTTGCTGATGCACAGTATGGATACCTACTTAATGCATGGTTGATCTGCATGAAACAAAAATTCAAAGAAATCCATGGTAACCAACTTGTTGATAAACTTCTTGAGACATAAAAATTAGCTTATTTTAGTAAGTGCTTCACAATAAATAAGTAGTTTGTTCAATTGCTACCATCCAGTAACATATTTCTTATATCCAGAAGTCTTAAAATGCCACCATTTTTTTGCGTTTGTAAATGTGAAGAGCTTGGATGTTCATCAAGAAAGCATCAGACCTCATTGGGAAGCTTTGAAGTTGGTGTAGCTTTCAAAACATCTCAGTCATACTCCAAACATGAAGAGGAAAGAAATCACAAAGCACAGATGGTTGGTACATCCAGCGCTTCACCTAACTTAGGATCCAACATCCCAGATCTTGTAAGACATCAATATTTGGTAAATAAAGAGAAATTATGTTTCAATTAATCTCTATTTTTTTTCTTTGCTTAGGGGCAGCCTGTTTTGGAAACAATTCAATCTCTACCACGGTCAAACAATTTGAATTTGGAAGAGCCTTATAGCCAAAAGATAATGTGGCAAGCAGCAAAACTTTCTCTTATCCATCATTTAAGCAAAGAAGGTTTTGCTGAATTTTTGCATGATGAAGTCAAAAAACTCAAACTTCTTAGTGACATAGGCAAACTAGATGCTAGCAGAATAATCAGCCTGATTCCCCTTTCTATAGAGACAGTTTTTAGTTGATTTCAACTCAATCCATTATTTGTCACCAAGACATGCTGTGCTAAGTACTTTGCTCTTTATGAGTATATGCCAAAACACTAACCACCAATCTTATCTTGTACTCAACCTTTTATTCATCCTCAAAGTGTTATTTGAAAGATTTAGGGCAGAGAGAAGAAACTGTCAATTGTGATGAAAGTTTGTATTTGGCTAAGTACAAACAAGAAGAAGCAATCTACCATCCTCGTAAAACATTTCATCACAACAGTTTGGTTGAATGGCTTTCAGGAAAGCTTAAACTAATCAAATTGGAGAGGCTTATAGAGAAAAAAAATGATTTTCTAGAAAACATGGAAAGGGATGTGATGAAAGATATATATGATGGTCTTGTATGGAAAATTTTCCAGATATTTCTACGACTCAAAATAGAAGTGTCAATAGATATACAAAAACACAAGGTAATTTAATGTTTAGTTTATATGTTGACTGGTTTAGGCTGGGTGGCAATTGTATTGGAGGTCATCAGAAATCTGTTGGTAATATCTTGTTGGTGTGTATGAACTTGCCTACAGAAGATAAATACAAAACCAAAAATTTATTTTTGTATGCTATTATTCCCGGTCCAACTGATCCAACAAGTGAACAAATAAATCATTTTCTGAAGCCTCTTGTCGATGAGCTAAAGAATCTATGAAATGGCATATTTTTTGAAAAAACACCTCACTATCCAAAAGGCTGAAAAATAAGTGCTTCATTATTCTCTTTAATAAGAGACATTCCAGCGATGCAAAAGATTGCTGGTTTTGCAAGTCACTCAGCCACTAAGTTCTGCTCTGTCTGTCATATTTCAAAAGATTAAATCAGTGAGCATCAAGTCGAAAAATTTTCCGTACGTACTCATGAGGATCATATGCACTGGGAAGAGAAGTGGAAAAAGTGTCAGTCACATTGGGAGTGGGTATCTGTTGTTAGGAGTCATAGGGTTTGATGGAGTGAGCTGAATAACCTTGTATATTGGCATCCTACGGAATATTGCTCAATTGAATTGATGCATTCACACACGCTTTGAAATCTTAAAGATCACAGTCTAACTTTTTATCTAATACAAAATGCCGCAATCGACCTAGAAAAAAAGCTTACAAAGGAAAAAAATGGCATATAAGAAGAGACAATGATGATGCATGTTCTGATTTATTTCTAAATAAGCAATATAAAAAAAGTAGAAGCAGCTTAATCAGCACTAATGCCAATAATATTGATCCAGTGGGACGGCATAAAAGACTACGATATACAAGTACAACAAGACCATCACAAACATATCTTAGAATAGATAGTGGAGGAGCTGAAACGGAAGGATCAAACAGCAGGACAAAGTCATCAAGTTCTGAACATCACTTTCAAACCTTAGAGTTTGGCTCCAAACATGCTTCTGAAAGTGGAAGTCAAAATTGGACCTATAACTTAAGGCAAAAAAGTATTATTATATCCGAAAGTGAAAGATCTAATTCATCCCTTGAGACTATTAGAAGTAAGGAAGATAAAAAGAAGGGCAAAGAGAAAGAAAGAGAAAGAACTAGAAATCCATGATTGTCAGCCACTGAGCTAGAGGCAGTGTGGAATGTGATTGAGAAAACAAAAAAACCTTCTTGGATTTCACGAGTGCCAAAACAAGTAGGATCTAAAAAGTCAGTTTCCCTCAAAGCTGCGGAGTTGCATGTACTTTATACTATTTACTTTCCTTTGTCACTTATCCCCTTTAGGTAGAAAAATTAAGTCAAGCCAAGAAATCAGTGATGTCAGACCACAAACCTACAGAATATTATCTTCTCAAATCACTCACCACTTAAAGCTCAATTACCAACTTTTTGACTTTAAAAAATGTGTCTGCCGATGAAGTTGATGAATTATAACAACTGCTATTGGAGTATTGTAACTGCTTGGAAGAAGGTTGGAAAAATATCAGCTTTAAGCCAAATCTTCATTTCACTCAACATTTTCCAGAAATGATTAAACGTTTTGGTCCACCCATAGGCATGGCTACTTAGGCTGCTGAAAGAGTTAATGGTATATTATCGCAAATTCCAAACAATCATCATCCAGGTATTTAGTTTGGTAATTGGGTGCTTAAAAATGCAAATGAGCTAATTTATTTTTATTGAACATAGAAGAAATACCACGGACCATGCTCAAGCACTGGAATTGGAAGTCTAGGGTATTGGAACAAGGTGAAGCTGAAGATGATGCTCAGTATGGATCTAATATTAAAAAAATTGAGTACGATACAAAAAAAGACATTTCCATTTAACTGAAGCATTATTTACAAAATGGGTAAGGGCACACTTAAGAAAAGAGACATCTAAACGGGCTTTGTTACCATCAGAGAAGTTAGGAGACAGGGTAGTTGAAAATATAGCAAGCATATTGGTCCATGGAAAGCGTTATATGACTCATGACCAGAATCCTGGGAATTCTACGATTGTATTCTACTTTGGAAAAGATAGTCAGTTTGGGCATATTGATCAGCTTTTTAGTTCAAAGGACAATAATGAAAAAGTCTATCTAATCGTTAGTCCATTTAAAGAGCTTATACCAGAAGATACAAAAAAGGATCCCTATGAGGCGTTTCCACAAGTGCATTGCCGTTTAGTAAGAGTAAAAAAAGCAACACAAATTGTGATAAATCAAGATTCAATTATTGGACATGCCACCACTTTACAGCACCAAAGGGTAATGTTTGGAATAAAGTACGATGTTATCACTGCTGTTGGACTTCAGACACTAGTAAGTAAAAAATTAAACAGCATGGACATTTTATTTTTGTTAATATGGTTGAAATTTTTTAGGATTGGTAAGAATTTGGAGGATTTGGAAAGTTTTTAATAGATCTTTGGAACAGCTAGATGCAAGATTAATAAATAAAATTTTTTGAGATGTTGCCTAAATGTTTAAGAAAACAATAACAAGGGCATTCATTACAGTTTAGAAACCCTGCTATTAATGAGTGACATTTTATTTTAAATGTAATTCCAACTAAAAGGAATTCAATGTACTTTACAAAGTCTACCTATACTTGAAAAATATTATAAATAGTTCAGAACCAGGGTTGAAAAATCTAAGGACCATATTTTTCAAGCCAATAAAACTGAGTTTTCCACTAATTTTTTTGCTTGAATATTTTATTCATTAAACTCACAATTAAAATGTATAACTAATTTCTCTTTAATATTATCTTGTTTATATTCTGAAAGCTAATAATTTTTTTTATAAAGCACAGAATGTCTAATACTGGTGATGCCATGCAGGTTGATCCTCCATTAGAAAGTAATGTTGGAGTGCAAAATAATCCTCCCCCTCAAAATCCTAGAATGCCTCCATCGGGTCCTTCTCCCCCTGAAAGACCTAGTGAATATCCAGGTAAACCCTAACCTTTTCCTCAGTCTTCATCAGA
Organism: Hemileia vastatrix; assembly: GCA_030280995.1. Lineage (NCBI taxonomy): Eukaryota > Fungi > Basidiomycota > Pucciniomycetes > Pucciniales > Zaghouaniaceae > Hemileia > Hemileia vastatrix. Next base: position 14,242,365 of record JASXTE010000016.1, read on the forward strand.
TCCCCAAATTTGATCAACTGATTGCTCTTCTAATATCGCAAATACAGATGGTCGATCCGCACCTGGTAATTTTCAGCAGGAAGCAGAAAGTGTAGGTAATGATTCGGCTAGTATGTTGTTGAATCAGTTTCTTGGAAGCGGTGGGGGATCCACTTCTACTAACCCAGCCTCCAGTACCAGTGGACCCTTTTTAAACATGCTTTTATGTTTTAAAATAGGTTTACCAATTTTTATCTTCAAAAATTTGCAGTTAATCCCTCTCTTATAGTTTGAGCTACTGATCAGCGCAGAATACTTGATGCTGAGTTACTTCAAAATGACAGAAACTTGCAAATGGTTAGAAGCATAGTTACGAGGTGTGATGTACCAAGGAGCTCAGATTCTATTAACCGAAATATCTATCACTTTTTGAAGTTCTGTCTTGGTGGACCCATTAATGTATCTGAGTTTCCTATAGGCCCAACAAATGAAGAACTTACAGATTGAAAAAATTGGCATGAGTACAAGCTATTGACAATTGAAACAGCATTAAAACAGGTTCAAAACGCACCGCAGGCAACTTCAGCTGCTGATCGTCAATTTATTTTAACAAATACTGCTATATTCTTACGTTCCAAAATTCATCTGCCAACTTTTATTTAAACACCTGAGCCCCGAGGACTAAAGGGAGGAGCTTATGTACCGATCTCTGTAAAACAGCATTTGGAACGCGAGCTTCAAGAGAAAGGATTTTGTTGACTCGCTTTTGATTGGAACTGTAAAAATTTTTCTGAGTCACTATGGAATCAAGTAATGGGGAGTTTAGTATCAGACCATTGTACTAAGTGGCTCTCAACATTGAAAAATATTGATTCAGAAAAACTCAGGTTTACACCAATCATTGTCGAGCAATGGGTGGTCAACAAGGGAAAGGAGATTCGAAAGGTGGCTGGTCAAAACTGTGAGGTGATTGAGGCAAGTAGAAAGGAAAACACCAGGTCAAAAGTTAGACGACTTGCAGTCAAGTGGTTTTTCAGGTATCTTAAAGTAACATCAGAAGTAACTTTTGAAGGAAATTTTTTGCTTAAAGTAGTTACAAGCCAAACCAAAACTGTGAATGTCACAGTACCAAAAAAAAAAAAATTAGAAAAATTATATCTAAATGCTTATTGTTGAAGCTGTCTATCTGATTTGAACTTGAGTAATTTTCAAAAAATTTGCCTTAACTCTATATTAGATTCATTTTCCAGGCAAGAAGTCCTTCATACTAAGTTCCTTTACAATATTTATTTCAGGCCATGCAATACCTTTTCATAATTTTCTTTCTGCAGGCTGGAAACAAAGACTTTACCATGACAAAATTCAATGAAAGAACATATAAAATTCCCATACCCTGTTTTTGTGAAGGAAGTGTGGGTTTAATTTAATCATTGAAAATTTTACTACATGAAATGATATAATATTATTAATTTTACCATATTTTCAAAATGAATTCTAGAAAATGAAGTGAAATTGTTTAAATTACTTGATGAATTTTTTATGGTATAAGAGTTAGAATCTCAATTTAAAAATAGACTTATACTTGAAATTTTATAAATATATATATATATAAAAGAATGCACTCATTCAGATTAATCTGAAACCTGTAATTTTTAAAATTGAATCATAGTTTCAGGAATATACTTCACCATAATCTAAAAAAAAATAGATGAGTTGATCATTTGAAGTTTTACCCTATAGTGATAAACAAAAGGTTTTGAAAAAAAATATGAAAGAGCAGATAAAAATATAAATAGGCAAGAAAAAAGTGTACTTTCACCAAACATAACTAGCTAATCAGGCACCTTATAGTACTCAATCTGATTTTATTTAATTTTTTTAATAATTATTTTAGTTAAAGGGTAATTTTAGAACCTTAGGGAGGGGAAATTTAAAGTATTTAAACAGATTACATGTATGCTGTATGCTATGATGAAAAATAAGAATTAAAACTAGAATTCTTTTTTGTTAAAAACAGTACAGCTGCAGTTAGTATAAATAAATGAGACAATTTATCCTTCTGTAAAACCTCAAGCTGTTCTGCTTTCAAACTAGCTTGACTTTTACAATAGTAAAGTTCTATAAAAGTTGATAAATCTTCCAAAATGACCTTTTTCTCAGTATCAAAAATGAACTACTCTGTAACAGACAAATTATAATTTTGTGTTTCTTCTAGAAAGACTTTTGGAATTTTCCCAGTAAAATATTCTTCAACAATATCATCCATAGGAAAACTCCTGGGCGCTGAAAAAGGCTGAACACCTTCCATTTCTGGGGGTTTAGGGACCTTCAATTTTTGATCAACCTTTTCCTGATAGCTTACATTGTGGTAGCCTAAAGTTTAGTATGGCACCTAAGTACGTAAATGGAGTTATTACGGCGTGCAAGATTGGCGTTATTATTTTTTATAAAAGGGTTTTATTTAATTTATTGGAGTTTAAAATATGAAGAAATTGGTCACAAGCGAATGCCTACACAAAAACAATTTATTTTACGGAGAAAACTTATTTTTACGGTCTGAAAAATTTATAAGTATTAAGTCGAGTCACTCAAGAACCTTGGGAAATTTTCCCAGAATTTTTACTATTTTTCTTATATTTTTAAATGAATTTTAAATTTTTATAGAAATATTTACGTTTTCAGAAATTACTTAACTTCGATGAATTTTTACGGGGTAATCAGAGCTGCGCAGACTACGAAAATTAGTTTGGTATGTAAAGGGGAAGTAGCTCTATTATGTGTAATTTTTCTAGATTTTTTATTATAGTTTTAAGGTTCTAATTGAGTCCGGAAGTCCGGACGGACTCCGTTTCGACTCCGTACAGACTCCGTACGGGCTCCGGATTGACTCTGGAAGAGCTCTGGAGGGGAAAACTTAGGCACGTGACTAGGAATACTTAAGCGCTTCTCAAACTCGAAATTGAGAGGGGGGGATACATCATACAGCTTAATCATTAACCACCACGGTCTCATTTTTTATTACTCAACAAATTAAATAAATTGTAATACCCTTATAACTTTATATTTTATATAACATTTTAGAAATACTACTCAACAATTTAAATCACACTTCATACAGGGTATCTTTAGAAAGGTCTTCATTGCTGGGACATGATTATTGCTGTCTCATAAAAATTCAAATTATTATAAAAACATAAAAGTCAATCTTTTTAGATCTTTCACTGGTACACCTTAATTATTGTTATCAGTATTTCTTTTATCAACAGCCACTTTCTTTAAATCTCAATAAGCGTTAATTATTTTAGAGTTTCATTATTTTCATCAATCAGATCCAAGTAGATTGGTTAGCTTAGTGATTTAGAATTCCCATTTTGTTATTTTTATTGGAAGGACGGGGTTTTCAGCTAAATCCACATATCTCCTCCGGATTCTGCTTACAGCAAGGCGACTGTAAGAGTTTACCTTACCATAGTTGGCGCCCAACGTGGGGTTCGATTTCTCTAGCTTTCTTTAAAGACTTACTTGGATCAAGAACGTTCTTAGCTTGCAAGAGGCTTATTTTCTGGAACTCTAATTGGATTTTTGTTATTGGCCTGCAAGAGGCTTGTTATTTTATCGATTGTTAACGCTTTTCTTTACTTATTGGGATGTCTTCTTCTGCTGTTGCTTCTGGATCTTCTAACCCTCTTACTCCCTCAGTTAGAATTGTTTCTTGGGATGGCCCAAAGTTTGATGGGGAGGAGGTTAAATGGTTCATTAGCAGGTATGAAGCTGCTGCTGCTGTTGATGGTGCTTCTCATGTTGACATGGTGAAGCAAGTTAGATTCTTTATTGCTGATAGGGAGGTGGAAAAAGAGGTTATTGCTATGCAGGCATTCAAGGACAAGGATTGGGTTAAGCTTTCTAAAGCTATGGTTGATAGATGGGGTGTTAGGTTTACTATGATGGACCTCAATAAAATCGTTGGAGACTGGCAAGCAAAAGGTGGAGTTTCTTCTATGGCTGACTTCAAAAAGCTCTGTGTTCAGTTTGATGAAGTGGTGGAATATCTCATACTGGTGGACGAGTTAGTGCATGAGAACCAAGCAAAAGATTTGTTTTGGACAGCATGCAGCAGGGATATTCGAATGGACGTCTTGAAGGATCTTTCAAGAAAAGATTTGATGAAGGAACTGCCTAATGGTGAGCAGAAACTGCCGGCTCTGGAGGTTATCAAAGAGAACATTCAAGCCCATCTAAAATTATTGGCTTTGGACAAATATCAAGAGTCATGCACTCAATATGTTAGCAAGGTTAGCGAAGTTTTGGCCGAAAACAACAATATTATGGTCAAAGCCCAGGAGGCCAAGAAGGCTCAAATGGGATTACCTGCTGCTAAAGATGAGGGTAATGTAGATAATAAGATGGTCGATCACTTGGCCAATTTAACGAAACAATTAAAAATATTTGTTCAAGAAACCCAGAAGGCCAATAAGGCCCCAATCGCTTCTTCGTCGACGTCAACTTCTTATCAGTCCAGAGGTTATGAACGTCGAAATTATAATGGAAATAACAATGGCAACCGCTTCCCAGGCAATGGGAGAAATGGTGGGAATGGTGGTAATGGATATAGAGGTGGCTATGATGAGTCAAAGGTGTGCTCCTATTGTAATAGGAGGGGTCACAGAGCAACAGTTTGTTTTGCTCTTGATAAGGATATGGATGCTGGGCGAGTTTTATTTGATGGTAAAGTTTATAAATTTCCTGATGGTTCGTTCATCAAGCCCAGTGATGGACAGTCTCCTTCTGATTTGGTCAGAAGAAGTTTAACGGCTGAAAGGAGAGCCAGATTTGAAGAGGTGACGGATGAAGATGTTAATGCCAAGAGTGGCAAAAATGGTAATGGTAATGGTGGTAAAGCTGACAAGGGCAAGGAGAAAGAGGTCAGTAAAGCCACATTTTCTACTTCTTTTGGTGGTTTAGAGCTGGCGACCGTTGCCCAGGTGGAGGGTAGCTGTATGGCTGGCGAATATGATGTTAATGCTGCTAGAAGAGCAGCTGCTACTAAGGCGAATAGTAGCATTCAGAGCCAATTGAGGGCTAATCCTGGCAAGGCCAATAACAAAGTGAACCCTTACTCTAAGGACAAGAATTCTAGCACTCAAACTGCCGCCAACAAATTGAACCCTTACTCTAAGGACGAATTATATAAAATGCAGAAGGGGATTGCTGATATGGGGCCCCCTAGTTATGGCAAGTTTGATTTAAATGGTGAGCCTATGCCAGAGGATGATTCGGATTCTGAGGAGGACGTACCGTTGGCGTCTCTACCCAGACCAAATTTTAGCGGTCCCATCCCAATGGAGGGAGTAAGAAGGACTAGCGATGGATCAGGATTAGTGCAAGAAGCTGGTGATGGAGTTAGGGTTATAGAAAGTGAAGATGTTATAATGGGGGGTGAAGATGGCTTGCTTGGACCTCAAGAGGTACCCAGGGCCAAGGTTGTTAAATCAAAGGTCCAGTATGAGCGGCCAGTAGTTTCTGGTCAAGCTAATGCGATGGACGCAGTTTTGAATAGGGTGAATCAACTTCAGATTCCCTTATCTTTAGGGGAGTTATTTACGATTAGTCCAGCACTTGCTGAAAAGCAAAAGAAGCATTTGACGAGGCGTCGGGTTTCCACTGGAGAGGTGGAATATATTTGTGAAAATGCTGAAAAGTTTGGGGAAGATGTAGATACGCATTTTTCCGCTCCCCTGGGTTACCTGGTGGTAACTCTTAACGGTAAAGAAGTTAAGGCCTTGGTCGATTCAGGGTCTCAAATTAATTTAATTTCATTGGAGCAAGCGACGAGTATAGGCTTGCCAATTAAAAGTGGGACTGGGGGAAACCTCAGAGGTATTGGAGGGCATGCAACAGAGCTGATGGGTACAGCTGAGCATGTCAGGTTAGGCATTGGTGGATCTGTTGGTAAGGTTCACTTTTATGTGGCCAGAGGAGCAGTCAAAACTGTTCTTGGTGGTCCTTTTTTGATGGATTTTGAGGCCAGGATAGGGTATCAAGCTGGCATGGGGATTAGTTTGGAGATCACTGGTGAAGATATGCGGAGGTTACATATGCGGTTAGCGCCTCCTGGAGATGAAGGTTGGGAAACACGGCCAGGGATTACTACTCTGTGCCAGTGTTGTGTTTGCACCAAGAAGCAGCATATAAAACGGACAGCTTCTGGTGAATTATGTTTGTTGGAAAAGGATGGATGCCCTCATTTTTTGGGGTAGCTGGGGCTGATCACTCTAATGTTGTAATCTCTCCTCAGGATGAGATCCCGGATTGCAATAGGTCAGCTCACTTGGAGATAATTCAAGTGGATTCTCAATTATTTTCTGTTAATATTACTTTGGAGTGCAAATACGTTTTGGACTTTTCTATATGTTTATTGGATTTACCCGGTTTTTCTATTAAATTTAGAAACGGTGAAAAAGGCAAAATGGGCCAAATTAGGTTAAATAAAAATTGGAAGGGTATGTTTGATTACCTCCAGCAAGAGGTTAAACTGCAAGTATCTCCTTCTATTACGGACCTCCAGCAAGAGGGTAAACTGCGAAAATCTCATCAAAACCAAATTAAAAATCTCAGTATAAGTAAATCACAAAAAAATAATTTATGTGAAAAGGTTATTCCAGGCCTCCAGCAAGAGGTTAAACTGCAATTATCTCCTTCTATTACGGACCTCCAGCGAGAGGGTAAACTGCAAATATCACATCAAAATCCAATAAAAAATCTCAGTATAATTAAAACACAAAAAAATAATTTTTGTGAAAATTCAATTCCGGTCCTCCAGCAAGAGGTTAAACTGCCAACTTTCTTTACAGGTGATTTACTGTTGGATAAGGGAAGCAAAGGTGTTGGAAAATCTGTTTATAAATTAGACGAGGGAAAGGAGAAAAGGGTAAAATTTAAAAATGAAATAAAATATTTTTCTAATTTTTCTTATTCTGATTCTGGCGATGAAGAAGATTCATTTGATGAAAGTTTTAATGGCAATACAAAAGAAAATGTTTTACCTCAAGTTAATTTAGATGTGGACGCAGCCAAATATAAGAAAGTAGCAAATAAAGTTCAACCTATTAATGAACCGCTACCTGCTGAATTAAATCCACCTTTGAGAAGACCAAGGTTATCAAGAGATCCTTATGAAAGTCCCTTGGTAAAGAATCCGCCTGAATTTTCTGAGACGTCAAGAATCACTTTTGAGAGACTGGGTGTTGTTAATTTTGGACCTGATGGTTGGTTGTCTGGAGAAGAGAAGAAGTTGTTGTTGGATGTGATGGTCAAGCGAGAGAAGGCCATTGCTTTTGTAGAAGAGGAGAGGGGTGTGTTGAAGCATTCCTATGGGGAGCCTTACAAGATTCCTGTGGTATGTCATGAACCGTGGCAGCAGAAACGGATTCCTATTCCAGCTGAATTGAAAGAAGCTTATATCGAAGTTGTCAGAGAACGGATACGCACTGGACTTTATGAGCAATCAACGTCAAGTTATTCTAGTCCAGTATTTTGTATCAAGAAACCAAATGGCAAGCTTAGAGTTGTTCATGATCTTAGGGAATTAAATAGGGTTACAATAAAGGATGCTGGGATACCACCTAGTGCTGAGGAGTTTGTTGAAGCGTTTGCAGGGAGAGTGTGTTATGGTTTGGGAGATATTATGGGAGGATATGATGAGAGAGAGTTACATCCGGACTCAAGGCCTCTCACTACATTCGATACGCCACTTGGACGTTTACAGTTAACAAGATTACCTCAAGGAGCAACAAATTCGGTTGCAGTTTATCAAGCTCAGATGGCTTGGATCCTTCAAGATGAAATTCCACAATATGCTGGAATCTTTATAGATGATGGAGGAATTAAGGGACCAACAACCAACTATGATAACCAGGTGTTGGAAGAGAATCCCGGGATACGCAAATTCATTTGGGAGTTTGCAATTACTTTAGAAAGAATCTTGTTTCGAATTGAAGAGGCTGGTTTAACTATTTCAGGTTCAAAATTTTCATGTTGTGTGCCAGCCTTAGAAATATTAGGCCATGTGGTATGTAGAGAGGGTAGGATTATGTCCAAGAAGAAAGTTAACAAAATTCAGTCCTGGCCAAGACCCAAGAATACGACCGAAGTTAGAGGGTTTTTAGGCGTTTGCGTATATGTTAGAATGTTTATTAAGGACTTTTCTTCATTGGCAGCTCTATTGAGACGGTTAACAAGAAAGGATGCAGACTGGGAGTGGGATGAAGAGTGTGAGAAGGCGTTTGTGAAGTTGAAGGAGGTTGTAGGGAAGGATTTAGTCCTGCACAAGTTGGATTATGGAAAAGATGCTGGCAGAATTTATTTAGCAGTTGATTCAAGTCAGGTTGCAGCTGGGGCGGTTTTGTCTCAGATGGATAAAGCTGGTTACATCAGGCCAGTTAGGTATGAATCTGTAGTATTTACTGAGGTCAAATCAAGATATTCTCAACCGAAATTGGAATTATGTGGTGTGGCGAAAATACTGAAGAAACTTCAGCATATTTTGTGGGGGCAACATTTTGAGTTGCAAGTGGATGCAAAATCGTTAATCCAGATGATTAATTCCCCAAGTTTACCGAACGCACCCATGACGAGATGGGTAGCTTTTATTCAACATTTTTCGTTTGATTTAGTTCATAAGCCTGGCAAAACTTTTACTATGCCAGATGGTTTATCAAGGAGACCACCCACTGAAGAAGATTCAGACTCAGAAGAGTTCGATGAAGATATACCTATTATCAAAGCCAGCACTAAAGGAGCTGAAGACTTTCCATACCTCCCCCATGAGGTTAAACTGGCAGGACTATTGTGTTTAGATTATGGTGTTGATGACCTCCACCAAGAGGATAAACTGGAAAATAGTTTTTATGTTAATAAAGGTGTTGGAAAAGGTGTAGATAAATTGGGCAGAGAGGAGGTAGAAGAAGATGTAGTGTATGTAGAGGAAGATGGATTGGTAGTGTGGGATAGTAGTAAATTAAGGAATGGTGTATATGTTGGAGAATTAGAGAATTTAAATAAAAGGGTGGATAAAGAGAAAGAGGTATTTTCAAATACAGTTTTCGAAGGATCCAAAGGTTCAGAAGAAAAACGTCGACATAGCTCGATTAAAAATTTATTTAGGGGTCAATGATTATTGGCTCATTCATGTGCAGGTGATATTGGTGATAGAGAAGTCCCTATTGATGTTATATTAATCGATTTTCAAGATGAAGTCTGGGGTCAGACTGGTTTTTATTTTTTGTTAGTCAAATATTTGTTGACTTTAGAGAGGCCAGAAGATTGTGAAGACGATGAATGGGTGGCTATCAAGAGGAAGTCATCTACGTTTTACCTATCTGGTCAACGTTTAATGAGGAGGAGGTATCCAAATCCTCAAGTAGTTATAACTCAACAGAAGGGGCAAGAATTAGTTTTGAAATCACTGCATGAAGATCTCGGGCATAGAGGCGTTGGAGAAACATTTAGAAGAATTTCTGATCGATTTTGGTGGCCTGGCATGAAGATGGCTGTTAAACAGTGGGTTCAGTCATGCGAAGAATGTCAAAGACAAAGTTATTTAAGGCCAAAAGAACCTGGACGCGCGACCGGTGAATATACGCTCTTTGGAAGAGTTAGTTTAGATGCCGTTCATATAAAAGAGGGACGGTATAAATAGTTAATTGTGGCCAGAGATGATTTATCTGGTTGGGTAGAGACAGCGCCTCTTATTAATTTAACTGCCAAAAATGTGGCAGAATTTTTTTTGAATAATTGGGTATATAGGTATGGGGTGATGAAGTTGGTGACGGTAGATGGAGGTCCTGAATTTGGGACAGAGTTTAAAGAGGCCGTATTGAAAGTTGGATCAAAGGTTAGAGTAGCAACCCAATATTATCCTGAAGCTGAAGGCATGGTTGAAAGAGGGCATCAAGTTATTAAGGATGCTTTAGTTAAAATGTGTGGGACAAGTGCCGAAAAGTGGAGGCACTATTTACCTTTAGTTTTATTTGCTGATCGAATCACTGCCAAAAGGACGACCGGATTTTCACCTTATGAACTTGTTTTTGGACAGAAAGCAGTTTTACCGGTTGATTTAGAAGCTGAATCATATCTTGGAGTTGACTGGGATACGGTCAAAACTACTGATGAATTATTGTGTGCAAGAATGATGCAGCTAGAAAAGAAAGAAGAATATTTAGAAAAGGCATATTCGCGGATGATGAAGATCAGAAATAAATCAGTTAGATATTGGGATGAGCGGTTGGCACATCGATTAAGGAAACCTTTGAACCCAGGTGATATGGTCCTGGTGTATAATAGGAGTTTGGAAAGTCAGTGGGGAAAGATGTTTGCAGATAGGTGGAATGGACCGTATAAAATCAAGGAGCAAGTTTCCGGCGGTTCATATGTGCTAGAAGAGTTGGATGGAGTAGTATTAAAGAAGAGGGTAGCAGCCGATCAAGTGAAACGGTTCTATCCTAGAGGCACCAGGAGTGCCGAAGGCTTCCTCCGCAATGAGGATAAACTATGATATCAACAAGATTTTATGGATACCTCCGCAATGAGGATAAACTATGATATCAACAAAATTTTATGGATACCTCCGCAATGAGGATAAACTATGATATCAACGAAATTTTATGATGACCTCCGCAACGAGGATAAACTATCTTCTTTTTTTATCAAAATACTTTACTATCATTACACTGTATATGGTCGACAAAACTATGATGAAACTTAACGAAATTCAAGAAGACCTTCTTTGAAATTTTCAAAAACTTAAAATTCTTAAAATATGGGTGAAGATAGTGTTGGAAAACTTTTTAAAATTTATTGGAAGAAGTGTTCACAGGGGAACCTTCTTAATTTAATATTGGCAAGTGTGGGGGTAATTGATGGGCTGGCTGCTCTATACACAATTACCCCATAATGTTTGTTTCCAAAATTTTCCCTGTTTCTAGTTGAATCCTGGCTTTGTCTTTTAATTATAGGAAGTCCACTAAGACTATAAACTGGAACGAATCAAGAGACACCGCTCTCAACGCCGGATTCAAGATTATTTTATTTTATTTTGTTTTTGACTTTTTTATGTTAGATTGTGATTTCTTTTCTTTAATATATATTATAAATTATTGTAATGGTGATGCTCACTGGTGGTCTCTAATCATTTTTATAAATTGGAGGGAGCCCACCCAGTGATCATCATTATAAAAATTATCTTCTAAAAACTTTCATTTATTTTCTTTTCTTTTCAATTTCTCAAAATTGTGTAACCACATCAAGTTGCACTTGGATGTGGGTATGATGTCGAGGGTACGGCTCATCAAATGGCCGGGGGGGCATCTTTTATAATTTTATTTTAAAAAAAATTTTTTTATTACTTTTTTTATCTTTCTTTTCACGTTCATTTATCTTTCTTTAAAATTAAATTTTAACTTTTATTTCAAACCTATCTTTTCTAAAATCTTTTATTAAAATAAAATAAAATAAAATAATAATAATAATAATAATAATAATAATAAAAAAAAAGAATTAAAATAAAAATAAAAATAAAAAATAAAAAAATTAAAAATAAAAAAAAAATAATAAATAAAATTAAAAATAAATAAATAAAAAATAAAATAAAAATAAAATAAAAATAAAATAAAAATAAATAAATAAAAATAAAATAATAAATAAATCAAAAAAAAAAATTAATTAATTAAATCAAAATTATTATTATATTTCTTAGTATTATTTTTCAGTCATCATTCTTTTTAGTTTATTCATATAGTTTAGACAGGAAACAGGGTCTAAAGGAACTCAATACCTATGGGATTTTACTTCAAGACATCTGTTAGTCCTCCATGACTTTAAACTGGCTACTTTTCAAGACGTTCTTTAAGGCTTTTTTATATACGTGTTTTGGATCTGTTAGTCCTCCAAGACTTTAAACTGGCTACTGTTCAAGACGTTCTTTAAGTTTTTTTTATACGAATTTTGGAGCTGTTAGTCCTCCAAGACTTTAAACTGGCTACTGTTCAAGACTTTCCTTAAGGTTTTATACAAATTTTGGAGCTGTTAGTCCTCCAAGACTTTAAACTGGCTAATTTTCAAGACTATCGTTAAAATTTTTTTTATTGGATTTGTTAGGTCCACCAAGACCTTAAACTGGAGTGTTATCAAATGTTAGGTCCACCAAGACCTTAAACTGGACTGTTATCAAGCTGTTGGGTCCACCATGACCTTAAACTGGATTTCTTATCGATTAAATGTTTGGTCCACCATGACTTTAAACTGGTAGTTCATTCATTGTTTAGTCCACTATGACTTTAAACTGGAAAATTAATATCTGCAGGATAATTCAACATTCATTGGACCACTATGGCCTTAAACTGGATTAATTGTCGATCAAATGTTTGGTCCACTATGACATTAAACTGGATTATCAAATTTATTCAATCTTTGGTCAAGCCTAGGCCTTACTTAGGAATTTATCAAGATATTTATGCACTTAAACGATCTTTGGTCCACCAAGACCATAAACTGGCAATCGATTATATGTTTGGTCTACCAAGACTTTAGATTGGAATGTCAATCTTGTTTGGATAACTCAATTCAATCTTTTAATTTATCACTGTCCACTAAGACTCTAAACTGGTTATTCAATTATTTCTGGAATTGGGTGCTGATAGCTTTAGGAGGTTAAAATTTTAGGTGGTGATGATGCTAAGGAAAGCATAATGGTTAATTAGGTGAAATTTGTGTCGCTTTAACATGGTCTAAAGTTAATATTATTATTGGAAGCCTGGCAAAAGTATTTTATGGGTTTGCTGTATAGCAAAGTTTGAAAATTGTGATGAAGGAATCAGAAGTTAGGATGGTAGTTGGATTTTAGGGAATGATTTTTTTTAGTGCCTCATAGTTAGGCCATTTTTTTTGGTGTGAAGCTTGGAGGACCTTATGGCGAGATTGGAATCATAGAATTCGGCTCAGTGGGGGGCCCTATGAGGTTGGAATCAGGAGTATTCGGCTCATAGGAAGATCCACTCTCTCAATGCTGTGACAAGAAGGAAGACTGGTATATGGGAGTCTGAAGGGATTCAAACCTTGCTCTCATAGTGGAATCATCACAAGATTTATATTATTTTATGTTATATCAAGCCAGAGAAGAAGAAAGAACGTTTTTATTATAAAGATTTAAAAGAAGACCAGCTAAAACAAATTTATCAAATTACTTTATTGGAAAAGATAATTCTTTTGGAATTGCTCAACCACTTATGCAAAGTTATAAGAATGGGGACATTCTCAATTGGAGGGAGGATGTGGTAGCCTAAAGTTTAGTATGGCACCTAAGTACGTAAATGGAATTATTACGGCGTGCTAGATTGGCGTTATTATTTTTTATAAAAGGGTTTTATTTAATTTATTGGAGTTTAAAATATGAAGAAATTGGTCACGAGCGAATGCCTACACAAAAACAATTTATTTTACGGAGAAAACTTATTTTTACGGTCTGAAAAATTTATAAGTATTAAGTCGAGTCACTCAAGAACCTTGGGAAATTTTCCCAGAATTTTTACTATTTTTCTTATATTTTTAAATGAATTTTAAAGTTTTATAGAAATATTTACGTTTTCAGAAATTACTTAACTTCGATGAATTTTTACGGGGTAATCAGAGCTGCGCAGACTACGAAAATTAGTTTGGTATGTAAAGGGGAAGTAGCTCTATTATGTGTAATTTTTCTAGATTTTTTATTATAGTTTTAAGGTTCTAATTGAGTCCGGAAGTCCGGATGGACTCCGTTTCGACTCCGTACGGGCTCCGGATTGACTCTGGAAGAGCTCTGGAGGGGAAAACTTAGGCACGTGACTAGAAATACTTAAGTGCTTCTCAAACTCGAAATTGAGAGGGGGGGATACATCATACAGCTTAATCATTAACCACCACGGTCTCATTTTTTATTACTCAACAAATTAAATAAATTGTAATACCCTTATAACTTTATATTTTATATAACATTTTAGAAATACTACTCAACAATTTAAATCACACTTCATACAGGGTATCTTTAGAAAGGTCTTCATCGCTGGGACTTGATTATTGCTGTCTCATAAAAATTCAAATTATTATAAAAACATAAAAGTCAATCTTTTTAGATCTTTCACTGGTACACCTTAATTGTTGTTATCAGTATTTCTTTTATCAACAGCCACTTTCTTTAAATCTCAATAAGTGTTAATTATTTTAGAGTTTCATTATTTTCATCAATCAGATCCAAGTAGATTGGTTAGCTTAGTGTTTTAGAATTCCCATTTTGTTATTTTTATTGGAAGGATGGGGTTTTCAGCTAAATCCACATATCTCCTCCGGATTCTGCTTACAGCAAGGCGACTGTAAGAGTTTACCTTACCATAACATATATGTTTGAGATTGAAAGCTTGAAAGAAATTTAGACATCCACCCTTTTTTAAGTTTATTTAAACATAAAGTAAAATAAGCACTCCTCCATAGGATTGGAGTTATGACACTACTCCCATCCTGTCTTTCCTCAGTATCAGAGTGAATACAGATATCTTTAAAAAATCCAGTAATTTCAGGGACCAAAAAATATGAATAAATTTTGATTATTCCATCACACAACGTAAAAAATGTGATGTTAATTTATAATAACTATGTTAGAGTTATATAAACAATACTATTAATTCTCTTCTTTTAAAAAGTTTAACTTCAATTTTTTCAGATTCACCTTTTCTATCTTTTAAGAATAGGTTTATTTATCATTAGCTATATAAGAAAATTTATTAGCTTCTCATGTGCTGCACCTCTGAAGAGATCTGAAAACTGCCTCATCTATAATACTTTCATCTAAAATTGAAAAGTTCACCAAACCCTTCCCATAATAGCCTTTCATCCATCCAATCACAATATAATTTACTATACAAGATATGTAAAACATGAGGCAACATGCTGCTACATGTTCTCCTACATATGCTAACCAATATGTTTCAATCCAACATAGTACCTTAATGATATGTTGGCACACTTTTTTACATACAAAATATCTACCATGTCCTCATGACATGATGCAGCGCATTTATTCATATCGCCAGGACATGGTAAATTTGCATAAAGATGAGGTGGCATGTTGCATCATCTTTTACTTTCTGGAAAATAGTGAAGGTAGTGGGTAGTGTAGTTGCTTACATGCATACATGAGACAACATGTCGCCTCATGTATGCATGTGGGAAACTTGCTTTCTCACATTGTAAAAATAAAAATTATACAAAATAAAATTGAATAGTGTAATTGCATACATGAGGCAACATGTCGCCTCATGTATGCAATAACAGCAGCTCAGAAAAAAAAAACAGGCAAAAGATGAGGCACCATTTTGCCTCATCTTTTTCTTGTTGGTCAAAGGAAGATACCACATACACTAGGCCGTATTTGCATAAAGATGAGGTGGAATGTTGTGTCATCTTTTGCTTTCTGGAAAATAGTGAAGGTAATGGGTAGGGTAGTTGTTTACATGCATACATGAGGCGACATGTTGCCTCATGTATGCAATTTTAATATTATGTTTTTTTTTGTATTTTTTTTTAAATGTGAGAAAGCAAGTTGCCCACATACATACATGAAGCAACATGTTGCCTCATTTATGAATGTAAACAACTGCCCTACCCATTACCTTCACTATGAGACAGAAAGAAAAAGATGAGGCAACATTCCACATCATCTTTTTGAGAAAATATGGCCTAGTGTATGTGGCAACTTCCTTTGACCAACAAGCAAAAGATGAGGCAACATGGTGCATCATCTTTTGCCTGTTTTTTTTCTGAGCTGCTGTTATTGCATACATGAGGCAACATGTCGCCTCATGTATGCAATTACAATATTTAATTTTATTTTGTTTAAATTTTATTTTTTACAATGTAAGAAAGCAAGTTTCCCACATGCATACATGAGGCGACATGTTGCCTCATGTATGCATGTAAGAAACTACACTACCAACTACCTTCACTATTTACCAGAAAGTAAAAGATGAGGTAACATTCCACCTCATATTTATGAAAATGAACACTAATGTATGTCACATATGCCTTTGACCAACAAGCTAAATATGAGGCAACATGGAGCATCATCTTTTGCCTCTTTTTCTTCTGGGCTTCTGTTATTGCATACATGAGGCGACATGTCACCTCATGTATGCAATTAGAATATTAAGTTTTTTTTTAATTTTTTTTAATGTGAGAAAGAAAGTTGCCCACATGCATACATGAGGTGACATGTCGCCTCATCTATGCATGTAAGTAACTACCCTACCAGTTAGCTTCACTATTTTACAGGAAGCAAAAGATGAGGCAAAATACCACCTCATCTTTATTCCTATGCACCCTAGTGTATTTCACATCTGCCTTTGACAAACAAGCAAAAGATGAGGCAACATTGTGCCTCATCTTTTACCTCTTTTTTTTTCTGAGATTTTTTTATTGAATACATGAGGCAACATGTCGCCTCATGTATGCAAAGTAAATATTCAGTTTTTATTTGTATTTTTTTTCAATGTGAGAGAGCAAGTTGCCCACATGCATATATGAGGCAACATGTCGCCTCATGTATGCATGTAAGCAACTAACCTACCCATTACTTTCAATATTTACTAGAAAGCTAACAATGAGGCAGCATGCCACCTCATATTTATGCAGATGAACCCTAGTGTATGTCACATCTGCCTTTGACCAAAGAGTGAAATATGGGGCAACATGGTGCCTCATATTTTGCCTCTTTTTTTTCCGAGCTGCTGTTATTGAAAACATGAGGCAATTTTTTGCCTTAAACTTTTGTTGAAAAGTTTATTTGATTCATTTTAAAACTTCATTATATGAAAAAATTTAGAGTATATGATAAAAATATTCTATGTAAGAATGAAAAAATTGAAGTAAGTAAGTGTTATTTTGAGAGGCTTGTGCAAGGCCTTGTGGCTGCCAAAAGGGGGGCAGGGTGGGGCACCCCAGAGCATGACTGTAGAGCACTTCAAGTTGCTGAAGTTTTTTGTAAATATATATTGTTGAGTATCTTTATGAATTTCTTTATTTGTACTGGAACTTGAGTTCAGTAAATTTAAATCTGGTTTTACTATTTAAAACTTTTTTAAGAGAATTCCAGAGGAAAAATATAATATAATATTTTTTATTAAAAATAAATAATTTTATTAGATAGACTTAATCTCATAAACTTACTAACACTTTTTTGACTATAAGAAGTTGAACCTGTGCTATGGATTTTAAACAGAAATCAAGTAAGATTACAAGGCATGTGAAATAATAGATTATTCATATACTTTGACTGAGATCCACTTTTATTTTAACTCATTTTTGTGAAGTTTTTTAAAACAGGACTTTAAAGTAAGAGCATATTCCAGGCCCTTCAGATCCTGCATTTTTATTTCAATACTAGATAATAGAAACATGAGAAAATTACTGGATGTATTTATGTGTCCATAAGCATTTTTCACAAGTCAAAAATTTGGTTTCTTCTTTTGTAATAGTGGAAGTTTCAGTTTTTTTTACTTTTCAATTTTTCCTAATCTATTCTTTTAATTTGGGAGAAAACCTTAATTCATATTCTAAACAAGTGGATGTCAAATTATACATGAAAAAACCAATCATTAATTTTTCAAATTTTCATTGGTCAAGTGGGACCTCTTGTGACTTCAATCTATGTACAAATTATAATTCAGTTAATATTCGCTTATGACATATTTCCTGATGGTTTATCTCAACCTAGAGTGATTGAAAAATCTCTGAAAATTATTGGAAATCTGTTCATCATTCAAATCATGTGACTTAATTTTCCAAGAAATGTTTTTTGTCTTTTATAAATATTAATTTCTTCCTGAATTATTGTCTTTCCTCTCATAATTAATTTATATTCAAGATGGAATCATTTTATAATTCCTCTCCCATCTGTATTAGCTTACTTCAATTTCACATATCTGACTCCAGAAGCTTCCCAGGTTTTATTGAGAAACCTTTTTCACTTCATCTCTCTCATACATAACATATTATCAGGGCTAGGGCACATTCAACTCATATTAACATTAGTAAACAGTGCCCTTCTATTTCCCACATCCTCTATGTAATAATTGGCCTCTCAGGATATTAAACTTTATTTTCTCCTGTTGGGGGTTTAGCTTCTAGGGCAGGATTCATCCTCTATATGAGTTGAAGATACATTATTGCCCCAAAAAGATACCAACTTCCCACTACTAATTAATATTTTGAATTTCTATCTTTCTAATTTCCTAATAAATATCTCCCAAGGACTTTAGTCACTCCCCAACATAATTAATCTTATTCCTGACTATAACCCATTGATTAATTTGGGCTGTCCTGTGAAAGATATATTCAATCAAAACAATTAAATATCCTCTATCTCCCCTGATTCTATATTTCTTATCAGACCTTATTATTCTATAAAAGACATTAATGAATGTTTCTTAGCACAGGGGAAGGTAAAAAACATGTCAATGAGAAACTTTTCACCTTTCAAAAAGAAACTACAACAAATCATGTGATAAAAATGGAAAGAATACTCTATTCTCCCCACATGGAGCAAGTACTGTCAGATGCAGCCAAGGGGGAAGAAGTTAACAGGAGGGATCAATGCAGGGGATAAATATAATAGAGGTAAAAATACTTGTATATCATTTCAAAAACAAACATACCTAAAAATAGGTCAATCAGCAACTGTGCACCTTACAACAACTAAAAAAAAGCATGTGATGAAATAAGAAGATACAAAAAGATGAGTTTCTGCGGTTGGGATTAAAAGAATAAGCAGAAAGTAAAAGGAAAGAACCTGGAAAAAGGACTCTATTATCCCCAAAAAATTCAAGGAATGTAAGTTTCAGCCAAGGGGGAAGCAGTGTACAGGAGGGAGAAATGGAAGTGATAAAGATAATAGAGAAAAAAAATTTTTATGGGAAAAATGGAAACAGCAAGAAGAGGCTTAATTATATGACAAATTGTACCATATAAAACAATAGAAAACAACACAATGTTGACTAAGACTACTAAACTACAATACAGAGAAAGAGAAAGGTTCACACTCAAAGAAAGAATTCACACAAAAGGATTTTTTTTTCAAAATTACCGTCTTTCCCCTCAAATTATTCCTCTCATGACTCAAGTAAAAGAAGAAAAAAGAGAGTACAGTTTGCATAGTGATACCACCACTGAGAATAGACCTCAAGCAAAAATTATCTTATGATGAAATTTGTTGAGAGAAGGCAAAAGAAGCTCTAAAAATTGTTGGGCCATCAGGAAGTTCTAATCCACTAGGTGTTGGACCCAGCTCATATAATGAAAAATATAGTTCTGATGTAGATAGTTCAAGTAATTATAGCTGAATCATCATTAGATAAAATTTACCCTAATAAATATCTTCATTAGAGTCCGCATTTAAGGAATTTTCTGCCTGTTTTAGACCTTCAATCAAATGGGGATCAGTTGCAACACCAAATGATTTAACTTCTTATTTGGATCTTAGTACTAAGGATTTAATGATGGTTCAAAATTTTATTTTTCATACACTCATTACCTCATGGTTCAAATGTGTTCGACACCATTTAGGGAAGACTGGAACAAATCTCAAGGCAGAAGAATGAATTTTGCTAAAAAAAATTATGATGTGGTTTCTTTGCTTCTAGTTGTGAATATAGAAAATTCTGAAAGTAAAGAGAAGAATTTAATTAAGTGTACTTCCATTTTTTATCAATAAAAAACCTTTTAACTTACTTTTAAATCAATGAAGATTAAATTATATCTCTTCATGATTAGCTGAAGGAGTATAAAAATTCCATGGAAAATTTTGGCCACAAATTCACATCAAGCCTAATGTCAACTTAGCCCAAAATTTTCCTGAAGTTCTGCAAATATTTGGCCCAGCATCATCAGAGGAAGCTTTGGATCATGAGAGTATGAATCAAATTTTAAGATCTATCCCACACAATATTAATAAACTCATTTTTTCATAATTCTTTTTATTACCCATAATTTTTTACATAATTTTTTTGTTTTTATTTGAAATGGACAAAATGTTAATGGAAATGTTCATCATGATAGTAAATATTCAATCTCTTCTTGAGATGAATGACAATTGATTAAAAATGAAAAGTAAAGATTTTTTAATCTAGAAAAAGGAAAGACTTCAAAATAAACTGTTATATTTCTCTGTGAAGAATATGATTTATGGCCGGAATATTTAAACAATATTTATAGAAAAATGTCTTTTTTTAACATTTTTTAAAAAGATAAATTCATTGGTGCTTTAAAATTTCTACAATCTAAAATTACTGATCTCCAATACTAAAACATTGGTGGCAAATACTTCTCATTATACTCAAAACAACAAGGTTATGGGAGTATCAAGAGGCAACAAGATTGGAGTTTTTTTTTGAGAATGTGGAAGTCACTGAAATTTACCAGATCAAATCTTTATTTTAGTTGAATTGTATGATGCTGTTGAAAAAAAAAATAGAAAATCCTTTCTCAAAAGCAGGATTCAAAACATTTTGGTGCTAAAATTGATGGTCTAAAAATGTTATTATTACTCATAAAGATATTATTGGACATGATTCAAGAACTCTCAATCCAAGTGGCTTTGGTGGTGTTTTATCAGATACTGTCTGTATAATGTCATTAAGGAATATAGCCGGTGCATATTAGTCACCTTTATAATATCCATTATGAATTCAATATATGTATTATAGACACCAAAGTATGATCTATTGCCTGTTGGAAATTATGCAAGCAGCACTATATGAAGAATTCAAATTGGTCCTAATGATTCAGCTATGAGCTATGTGTCATGATGAAAAATTGTCCCACCAAAGTTCCAACACAGGTTTGACTCAGGTTAGACCACAGGTAATAAACAACCACTTGACTGCAAGTCGTCTAACTTTTGACCTGGTGAAAGAGATCAAGAGCACAGATAAAGCGTTATCAAACAAAGGTATTTATTCAAAGCATAATAACTAAAGAAAGTCTATTACTAATTTGATTTGATTTTAGATTTCAAAAAACCGCTACGACATTGCAAGAAAAAAGTGCTTTGATCAGCCAGGCTTTGTAGCACTTTTTCATAATACAAGTCTCATGTCTGATTTAGAAGAAGCCCCACCCAATCCAGAAGAGAATTGTCCTAAACGAGTAGTTCCTGGATGGAGAAATCCAAAAGTCGATGAAATTTTAGATAAAATGGACAACTTGACTAAAAAGACGGCCCATTCAAATGTTGAAAAGGCTTCAATGAAGAAACTTTATGGTCGCTCAACTAAAAAGACAGCTTCAACAGATGGTATCTTGAATGTGCCCAAATTTCTGCCAAAAAACTGCTATTCACCTGGATATTTAGCAAATTTGTTGGTTAATGAGAGGGAGTTAATTGACGTTCGAGAAGATATAGATTTTGCCAAAGTCAATGAAGCACTAGATCGAGAAGCAGCACCTTAAATTTTTTACCCCACTGGTAACCATGTATATAGAGTGATAGTAATCATTTTTTAAATATAACATTATTATTCTTGTTATAAAAAATTCCAATTG
This sequence comes from Hemileia vastatrix, assembly GCA_030280995.1. Taxonomy (NCBI): domain Eukaryota; kingdom Fungi; phylum Basidiomycota; class Pucciniomycetes; order Pucciniales; family Zaghouaniaceae; genus Hemileia; species Hemileia vastatrix. The sequence continues at coordinate 14,263,962 of JASXTE010000016.1, forward strand.
ATGTATAAGATAAACGAGAGCAAAAGAATTAACGATTTTAAAATTATTGAGGATAGAAAAACAAATATATATTTTTGAAAAACTTTAAGACATGATAAATGTTTTGATTAAATAAATGTGAAATTTTTTTATGCACAATAAATGAACTTAAAATAAAGTAAATTGAATCTCTTCTCAGATACTTATGACAAGATCAAATTAAAGCCTAAAACAAGAATAGAATTAGACTCTGAATTTCAATTTAAAATACCTGTTTTTCAATAATTATAATTGCTTTTTTATTGGCTAAACGCCACCAATGATTAGTATAAAAATGCACATGTGAAAAAAAAATGAAAGTGAACACCATCCCTCACCAAAAAAGAAAGATCATTAAAGGCACTCAAAAATCCATTACCATAGTTAATAAATAAAATATATACAAAAAATTAAAGCATTCAAACGATGGGAATTTGTTTACACAAGGATCTTAAGAATTTTTTTTTTTAAACTTCACTTTTCGCAACAATAATTGAAAATTATTAATCATTAAAAACCAAAAAATCATCAATTTATATTTGGTTTTAATGCCTTAAAAAAATAAAAGAGGCTTTAATAACATGTAATTGATAAACATACTTCAGTAGAATTTAAGTATTGTACTATGTGTCCAGTACAAGTTTGGCCGAACTTGTGCTGGACACTTTGGCCAAGACCAGTGACTAAAAATTGCAAGGAAAACCAAAAATCAATAGGCTATAAAATGAAGTTAATTGATGGCATCATTATTTTTTTTGGTAAAAGTGTCCAGCACAAGTTCAGCCAAACTTATTCTGGACACTTTTCCAATTTGAAGTTGGTAAGGTGTATGTTTTTTTAAGAGAAGTGAGGTGTTCCTCATAAAAGTGTGTAGCACAAGTTCGGCCGAACTTGTGATGGACACTTTTACCAAAAAAAAAATAGATGCCATCAAATATGTTCATGTTATAGCCTAATTTTTTTTAATTTCCTCGAAGTAATAAGTTACTGTCCATGACCAAAGTGTCCAGCACAAGTTCGGCCAAACTTATGCTGGACACTTTTATAAGGAACACCTCACTTCTCTTATAAAAACATGCACCTTACCAAATTCAAATTATAAAAGTGTCCAGCATAAGTTCGGCCAAACTTGTGCTTGACATATTTACCAAAAAAAAATTTGATGCCATCAATTAACTTCCTTTTATAGCCTATTAATTTTTGGTTTTTATTGCAATTTTTAGTCACTGGTCATGGCCAAAGTGTCCAGCACAAGTTCGGCCGAACTTATGCTGGACCCTTTTTCAATTTGAAGTTGGTAAGGTGCATGTTTTTTAAGAGAAGTGAGGTTTTCCATATAAAAGTGTCCAGAATAAGTTTGGCTGAACTTTTTCTGGACACTTTGGTCATGGACAGTAACTTATTACTTCAAGGAAATTAAAAAAAATTAGGCTATAACATGAACATATTTGATGGCATCTATTTTTTTTTTGGTAAAAGTGTCCAGCACAAGTTCGGCCGAACTTGTGCTAGACACTTTTATGAGGAATGCCTCACTTCTCTTAAAAAAACATACACCTCACCAACTTCAAATTATAAAAGTGTCCAGCATAAGTTTGGCCAAACTTGTGCTGGACACTTTGGCCAAGAACAGTGACTAAAAATTGCAAGGAAAAACAATAAAAATACCTCACATAATGAAGATAATTGATGCTATCTAATGTCTTTTGTAAAAGTGTCCAGCACAAGTTTGGCCGAACTTGTGCTGGACACTTTTATAAGGAAAACCTCACTTCTCTTAAAAAAACATGCACTTTACCAACTTCAAATTATAAAAGTGTCCAGCATAAGTTCGGCAAAACTTGTGCTGGACACTTTGGTCATGGAAAGTAGCTTATTACTTCAAGGAAATTAAAAAACATTAGGCTATAACATGAACATATTTGATAGCATCATTTTTTTTTTTGGTAAAAGTGTCCATCACAAGTTCGGCCAAACTTGTGCTGGACACTTTTATGAGGAACGCCTCACTTCTCTTAAAAAAACATACACCTCACCAACTTCAAATTATAAAAGTGTCCAGCATAAGTTCGGCCGAGCTTGTGCTGGACACTTTGGCCAAGAACAGTGACTAAAAATTGCAAGGAAAACCAATAAAAATAGCCCACATAATGAAGATAATTAATGCTATCTAATGTCTTTTGTAAAAGTGTCCAGCACAAGCTTGGCCGAACTTGTGCTGGACACTTTTATAAGGAAAACCTCACTTCTCTTAAAAAAACATGCACTTTACCAACTTCAAATTATAAAAGTGTCCAGCATAAGTTCGGCAAAACTTGTGCTGGACACATTGGTCATGGAAAGCAGCTTATTACTTCAAGGAAATTAAAAAAAATTAGGCTATAACATGAACATATTTGATAGCATCATTTTTTTTTTTTTGGTAAAAGTGTCCATCACAAGTTCGGCCAAACTTGTGCTGGACACTTTTATGAGGAACACCTCACTTCTCTTAAAAAAACATACACCTCACCAACTTCAAATTGGAAAAGTGTCCAGCATAAGTTTGGCTGAACTTGTGCTGGACACGTTTACCAAAAAAAATAATGATTCCATCAATTAACTTCCTTTTATAGCCTATTGATTTTTGGTTTTCCTTGCAATTTTTAGTCACTGGTCTTGGCCAAAGTGTCCAGCATAAGTTCGGCCGAACTTGTGCTGGACACTTTTCAAATTTGAATTTGGTAAGGTGCATGTTTTTTTAAGAGAAGTGAGGTGTTCCTCATAAAAGTGTCCAGCACAAGTTTGGCCAAACTTGTGCTGGACACTTTTACCAAAAAACAATTTGATGCCATCAATTAAATTCCTTTTATAGCCTATTGATTTTTGGTTTTCCTTGCAATTTTTAGTCACTGGTCTTGGCCAAAGTGTCCAGCACAAGTTCGGCCAAACTTATGCTGGACACTTTTATAATTTGAAGTTGGTAAGGTGTATGTTTTTTTAAGAGAAGTGAGGTTTTCCTCATAAAAGTGTCCAGCACAAGTTTGGCCAAACTTGTGCTGGACACTTTACTCAAAACAGTTTGATTGATTCAATTGTCTACATATTCCTTACCATGGTCTTTTGGTAAAGAGGGAAACCTTTAGCTATTGGTAGTTGTTTTGAGTATATTATGAGTAGTTGATATTTCCATTTTAAGGTAAAAGAGTACAATATTTTTTGTGATTACCAGTAATTTATTTCCCTCAAGATTTCTAAGATATTGGTTATAATTTTTATAACACCTATTTCTAATATTCCTCTTTGATTTGATTATTTTTTTAGTCCTTATTTAAAGGTTTTTACTATTTTATCAAACAAGCTTTACATCAATGTAAAAAATACCCTTATTAATCCTGCTATATTTTTTTTGACTGTTCCTATTCAATAATAGCTCAAGTTAGAAACATATATCCATTATCCATTTTCTTTTTCAACTTAGTTATCTCAGTGGAAAGTGTTCATCAATTACTATTGAATGATTTTTACAGTACATAACCTTGTACAAATCTGTAAAATACTTTAAAAAAATTGTGACTTTGGTAGTTGGTTATTGGATTTTATATGGCAATAATTTCAAATAATTTTATACTTTATTAATATGCTAAGATTCTTAAGTGTTTCTATCTCCGATTTATTATATCAATTTAACTTTAACTAAGTTTAGACTAGGTTTGTGCCACGGGGTGTCAGCCCAGCCCAAACGAGCTCCTATCATAGAATAAATTAATTTTTTTTAATAATTTTATATAATACTATTTAGTGTTATCTTTTTTTATCCCCTTTTTTTAAATTATCATTTTCCTTTGTTTTTGTCCCCTATTTTTTATAACACATAAAGATGCCAAAATTTCCAATAATAGATCCCTTTGTCATATTAACTCAAAATCATGATGGATCAAAAATTTGAAGAAAAATTAAAAATACATTATAAGTCATTTTTCTCATAACACTATATATTTCTTTAAGATGGCAATACATCTTAGCATTTGTCGCAAATTTTAAGATAATTATTACAAAAATTGAAAAAGTTTTATATCAATTCTTTTCAGCATGTTAAAAAGTTAAAAATATTAAGTGTAATGAATTTTTGCTCACAATTCATCAAAGCTTTTTCTTAAGTAGACTTTTCTTAATCTAATTTCTATAATTTCTAGGTGCATAATTATCTTAATTATACTAAGTATTCTCTATGAAAAACTCCTGGAAATAATATTCAATTCATTTAATAATAGTAACATATATATGTACCATGATAAAATAATATCTAGAAATTTAAATATTGAGAAGCCATCATATTGGTATGAAATCATATTAAAGTGTCTTTGAAAAACTAGTTAAATTTAAAAAATATCTTTTTATCAGTGTCAATTATTTTGAAAAATAAAATTTACTCTACATTTTGATGATCTATAATTTAGCTTGCTGTATTTTGATTCATATTTTATATTGATTATTTTTTACACTTACAGATTCATGTATAGATATAAAATTTTGTTCAATAATTTGGTAAAAAAGATATTTAATTCTTTCTATGAAAGAAAAAAAAATAAAAGAATGCAACTAGGGTACTCCTTATTAAGAACTTAAAAATATTATTTCTATAAATATTAAAACAAACCCTTTTTAGATTTCCATCCTTCTTGTTCATCCTTAAATGTCAATAATAAGTTATTGAAATATTATTTTTCAAGTAGAATTTCATATGAATCAAATTCTACTTACATCTACCTGAATAGATCAAGGTCAACAAAAATATATCTACAATATTTTTCCAGGATTTTAAGATTCATTCAACTCCAAGACAAAAGAAATATTCATCCCAAACTCTAAAAATTAATTCAATGGATAAATATTCAAACACTTCAAAATAAATTTCAATTTGATTGTGTTATATTTATCTTTAAATATATTGAGGTCCACTCTCTCACAAAAGTAAAAGCCCTTTCATAATTATTAATATTTTATTATAATATAATAAAATTTACTTAAAAATGAAGTAGTAGTTTCTATTTTACATACCTTGTTTTATGAATTTAAAAAAAAAATTCAATTAGATATATAGAAATATCATCATATAATTCAGCTTTTTGAACTCTGCACCTTAATTAAAGATAGATGATAAAGGCTAAGTCAAGATCTACAAGGAAATTTAAACTCATATTAATTAAATATTCCTCTTCTACAAGGCAATTTTTAAAATTAGAATTAATTTTTATTGGAGATCTAAATTGATTGATAGATTCATTATTCTCAATATATCTCATTTCCTTTTATTGATTATTTCAATTCTACTTTTGCAGTTATATACTTCAATAAAATATAATTATATGATGAAAAATATTCAATTTATAAAAAAAATAAAATCACAAGTCACACTAGTGTACAAATTTCAGTATATTTAAGATTGAGTAATGCCACTAAATTAATTAAAGTTAGATATGAAAGCAAATAATGAATGACTCAAAGAAAAAAATTAATATTTAATTTTCCTTTAATTTATTTTTTATTTTTATTTTTACTTAAATAAAAATAAAATAATACATGGTTTTACTTTATTTATTAATAAGAAAAAACTTATTGCAAAAATTAGCAAATTTTTAATATTTTTAAAAATAATATTAATAGTACAGATCTATTTATGTTGATGCATATGATCTTTTAGGAAGGATTTGTGAGATATTGTTTATTTTTAGTTTCCATTTGCAATAATTAAGCAAGTTACAAAGCTATATTTTGTTTCTTATATTATATTTTATTATATTTTATTTTACTTGTAGCAATGATAATTTTTTATTGTAATATGGTTTTTCAATTTTTACATCCATTTTTTTGATACTTTTATTGTTTTAGGTTTTTCACCAGATTATACATAATCATCAGCTTCATAAAACGTTTTTATAGACATGTGTGTAAATATATCATTCTATCACTAAACTAAAACTATACCTGTACAATAAAATCACATTTTTACCTATCACTACTTAATGGTCTTTTACTTTTTTTATTAACATGTATATCAGAATCATTTTCTGTATTTAATTTTTCAATATCTTTAGTAACATTAAATATATAGTGATTCACTAAATTTCTTTTTTTTAAAAAATCAGTCTTTTCATTGTACTTAGAAAGTTTCATCATAAGAAAATTACATCTTTCTAACTCTTCATTTATATTTAAGTACTCAGAAATATCTATTTCAAACTCTTGGAGTTTTTTAAATGTATTGAAAAGTCTTGTACTAATTTGAATAGAAGAGCCAAGGTGATGTGGTAGCCTAAAGTTTAGTACGGCACCTAAGTATGTAAATGGAGTTATTACGGCATGCAAGATTGGCGTTATTATTTTTATTTTTTTTATATAAAAAGGTTTTATTTAATTTATTGGAGTTTAAAATATGAAGAAATTGGTCACGAGCGAATGCCTACACAAATACAATTTATTTTACGGAGAAAACTTATTTTTATGGTCTGAAAAATTTATAAGTATCAAGTCAAGTCACTCAAGAACCTTGGGAAATTTTCCCAGAATTTTTACTATTTTTCTTATATTTTTAAATGAATTTTAAAGTTTTATAGAAATATTTACGTTTTCAAAAATTACTTAACTTTGATGAATTTTCACAGGGTAATTAGAGCTGCGCAGACTACGAAATATGTAAAGGGGAAGTAGCTCTTTTATGTGTAATTTTTCTAGATTTTTTATTATGGTTTTAAGGTTCTAAATTGAGTCCGGAAGTCCGGAGGGACTCCGTACGGACTCCGTTTCGACTCCGTACAGGCTCCGGATTGACTCTGGAAGAGCTCTGGAGGGGAAAACTTAGGCACGTGACTAGGAATACTTAAGCGCTTCTCAAACTCGAAATTGAGAGGGGGGAACACATCATACAGCTTAATCATTAACTACCACAGTCTCATTTTTTATTACTCAACAAATTAAAATAACTTGTAATACCCTTATAACATTATTATTTTTACATAACATTTTAGAAATACTACTCAAAAATTTAAATCACACTTCATACAGGGTATCTTTAGAAAGGTCTTCATTGCTGGGACTTGATTATTGCTGTCTCATATAAATTTAAAATATTATAAAAACATAAAAGTCAATCTTTACAGATCTTTCACTGGTACACCTTAATTGTTGTTATCAGTATTTCTTTCTCAACAGCCACTTTCTTTTAATCTCAATAAGCGTTAAATATTTTAGAGTTTCATTATTTTCATCAATTAGATCCAAGTAGATTGGTTAGCTTAGTGATTTAGAATTCCCATTTTGTTATTTTTATTGGAAGGACGGGGTTTTCAGCTAAATCCACATATCTCCTCCAGATTCTGCTTACAGCAAGGCAACTGTAACAGTTTACCTTACCATAGTTGGCGCCCAATGTGGGGTTCGAAATCTCTAGCTTTTTCTAGGACTTACTTGGATCTAGGACTTTCTTAGCCTGCAAGAGGCTTATTCTCTGGAACTCTAATTGGATTTTGTTATTGGCCAGCAAGAGGCTTGTTATTTTAACGGTTGTTAACGCTTTTCTTATGTTTTGGGATGTCTTCTACTAGTGGAACTGCTGTGTTGGCTGCTGGTGTACCTGTTAGGGCATCAGTAAGGATTGTATCTTGGGTTGGGCCCAAGTTTTCTGGAGATGATTTAGAAGGATTTTTACATAGGTATGAAACTGCAGCTGTGATTGATGGTGCTTTACCTTTGGATATGGTGAAGCAGATTAGGTTCTTTATTTTGGACAGAGAGGTGGAAAAGGAGGTTATTTCTATGGATGGTTATAAAGATCAAGATTGGAGAAAGCTCAAGATGGAAATGGGAAAAAGGTGGCCAAAAGTTTATTCATTGGAGGATCTAAAGGATATAGCTAGGAAATGGGAATCAAAAGGTGGTGTAACATCTCTGCATCAGTATCATCAGTTTATGGTTGAATTTCAGGTGGTTCTGGATTATTTGTTGGAGTATGAAATTTTATTTCATGATAATGCATCAAAGTATATTTTTTGGGATGCTATGGGGGAAAAGGTTAAGAAAGATGTTTTGATGGTGCTTATTAATGCGAATTTAATGAAGGATCTTCCCGATGGAGAAACTAGGATTCCTGGTATGGAGGTGCTAAAGAAGGTTATTTTGGAACATCTGGATACTCATAACTCTGTTGATTTGGACTCTGGAGAAGACACTGAGGTCGCTCATGAGATAGAAGAGGATGGTTTAAAAGAACTAGTTTCTGATGAAATTTTGGATTCAGCCATTCCTGAAGATTTTTTCCAGCCTGAAGATATTATTTTTGTTGACTCTTCTGTTTGGAAAGAAGAGATTTTTGAAGATAAAGATATTGTTGTCATTAATGACAAAATTTTGGATGATGGGGATAATTTTGTGTTGAATGATTTGGAATCAGATTTAGAGGATTTTTCGCCTCAGTTTTTGTCTTCAGAAGCAGAGACTGTCTGCAATGAAGATATGGATATGGTGGATTTGTTACAATCTCAGGGAGAGATTGTTAAGGAGGATATGGTTTTCCCTGCACTAATAAAGAGTGTAGTGGTATTTGATAATAGAGTGCATAAATTGGATGCACTCATATTTTTGAAAAGGGTTGTTTATTTTTTATGTCCAATGGTAGGACAAATTATGGGGGTTTATTTTTGGGTTTTATGGAATCGGTGGATAAGCCCTTGGGGCAAAATTATGGATTATCACCAGGGGATATCAAGAATTTAATTCCTCCGAAATGAGGATAAACTACCTAAACTTGGCTGAAATTTTTTTTTTTATTGTTATGTCTTCAATTTATTCAGGATTCAAATTATTATGGTTGCCCTCATTTTTTGGGGTAGCAGGGGCTGATCGCTCAAATGTTGTAATCTCTCCTCATAATGAGATCCCGGATTGCAATAGGTCAGCTCACTTGGAGATAATTCAAGTGGATTCTCAATTATTTTCTGTTAATATTACTTTGGAGTGCAAATATGTTATGGACTTTTCTATATGTTTATTGGATTTACCCGGTTTTTCTATTAAATTTAAAAACGGTGAAAAAGGCAAAATGGGCCAAATTAGGTTGGATAAAAATTGGAAGGGTATGTTTTGTGGCCTCCAGCAAGAGGTTAAACTGCAATTATCACCTTCTATTCAGAACCTCCAGCAAGAGGGTAAACTGCAAAAATTACATCAAAACTCGATTAAAAATCTCAGTATAAGTAAAACACAAAAAAATAACTTATGTGAAAATGTTATTCGGGGCCTCCAGCAAGAGGTTAAACTGCAATTATCTCCTTCTATTTTGGACCTCCAGCAAGAGGGTAAACTGCAAATATGACATCAAAATCCGATAAAAAATCTCAGTATAATTAAAACCCAAAAAAATAATTTTTGTGAAAATTCAATTCCAGTCCTCCAGCAAGAGGTTAAACTGCCAACTTTCTTTACGGGTGATTTACTGTTGGATAAGGGAAGAAAAGGTGTTGGAAAATCTGTTTATAAATTAGACGAGGGAAAGGAGAAAAGGGTAAAATTTAAAAATGAAATAAAATATTTTTCTAATTTTTCTTATTCTGATTCTGGCGATGAAGAAGATTCATTTGATGAAAGTTTTAATGGCGATTTTTTACCTCAAGTTTATTTAGATGTGGACGCAGCCAAATATAAGAAAGTAGCAAATAAAGTTCGACCTATTAATGAACTGCTACCTGCTGAATTAAATCCACCTTTGAGAAGACCAAGGTTATCAAGAGATCCTTATGAAAGTCCCTTGGTAAAGAATCCGCCTGAATTTTCTGAGACGTCAAGAATCACTTTTGAGAGACTGGGTGTTGTTAATTTTGGACCTGATGGTTGGTTGTCTGGAGAAGAGAAGAAGTTGTTGTTGGATGTGATGGTCAAGCGAGAGAAGGCCATTGCTTTTGTAGAAGAGGAGAGGGGTGTGTTGAAGCATTCCTATGGGGAGCCTTACAAGATTCCTGTGGTATGTCATGAACCGTGGCAGCAGAAACTGATTCCTATTCCGGCTGCATTGAAAGAAGCTTATATCGAAGTTGTCAGAGAACGGATACGCACTGGACTTTATGAGCAATCAACGTCAAGTTATTCTAGTCCAGTATTTTGTATCAAGAAACCAAATGGCAAGCTTAGAGTTGTTCATGATCTTAGGGAAATAAATAGGGTTACAATAAAGGATGCTGGGATACCGCCTAGTGCTGAGGAGTTTGTTGAAGCATTTGCAGGGAGAGTGTGTTATGGTTTAGGAGATATTATGGGTGGATATGATGAGAGAGAGTTACATCCGGACTCGAGGCCTCTCACTACATTCGATACACCACTTGGATGTTTACAGTTAACAAGATTACCTCAAGGAGCAACAAATTCGGTTGCAGTTTATCAAGCTCAGATGGCTTGGATCCTTTAAGATGAAATTCCACAATATGCTGGAATCTTTATAGATGATGGAGGAATTAAGGGACCAACAACCGACTATGATAACCAGGTGTTGGAAGAGAATCCCGGGATACGCAAATTCATTTGGGAGTTTGCAATTACTTTAGAAAGAATCTTGTTTCGAATTGAAGAGGCTGGTTTAACTATTTCAGGTTCAAAATTTTCATGTTGTGTGCCAGCCTTAGAAATATTAGGCCATGTGGTATGTAGAGAGGGTAGGATTATGTCCAAGAAGAAAGTTAACAAAATTCAGTCCTGGCCAAGACCCAAGAATACGACCGAAGTTAGAGGGTTTTTAGGCGTTTGCGTATATGTTAGAATGTTTATCAAGGACTTTTCTTCATTGGCAGCTCCATTGAGACGGTTAACGAGAAAGGATGCAGACTGGGAGTGGGATGAAGAGTGTGAGAAGGCGTTTGTGAAGTTGAAGGAGGTTGTAGGGAAGGATTTAGTCCTGCACAAGTTGGATTATGGAAAAGATGCTGGTAGAATTTATTTAGCAGTTGATTCAAGTCAGGTTGCAGCTGGGGCGGTTTTGTCTCAGATGGATAAAGCTGGTTACATCAGGCCAGTTAGGTATGAATCTGTAGTATTTACTGAGGTCGAATCAAGATATTCTCAACCAAAATTGGAATTATGTGGTGTGGCAAAAATACTGAAGAAACTTCAGCATATTTTGTGGGGGCAACATTTTGAGTTGCAAGTGGATGCGAAATCGTTAATCCAGATGATTAATTCCCCAAGTTTACCGAACGCACCCATGACGAGATGGGTAGCTTTTATTCAACATTTTTCGTTTGATTTAGCTCATAAGCCTGGCAAAACTTTTACTATGCCAGATGGTTTATCAAGGATACCTCCCACTGAAGAAGATTCAGACTCAGAAGAGTTCGATGAAGATATACCTATTATCAAAGCCAGCACTAAAGGAGCTGAAGACTTTCCATACCTCCCCCATGAGGTTAAACTGGCAGGACTATTGTGTTTAGATTATGATGATGATGACCTCCACCAAGAGGATAAACTGGAAAATAGTTTTTATGTTAATAAAGGTGTTGGAAAAGGTGTAGATAAATTTGGCAGAGAGGAGGTAGAAGAAGATGTGGTGTATGTAGAGGAAAATGGATTGGTAGTGTGGGATAGTAGTAAATTAAGGAATGGTGTATATGTTGGAGAATTAGAGAATTTAAATAAAAAGGTGGATAAAGAGAAAGAGGTATTTTCAAATACGGTTTTCGAAGGATCCAAAGGTTCAGAAGAAAAACGTTGACATAGCTCGATTAAAAATTTATTTAGGGGTCAACGATTATTGGCTCATTCATGTGCAGGTGATATTGGTGATAGAGAAGTCCCTATTGATTTTATATTAATCGATTTTCAAGATGAAGTCTGGTGTCAGACTGGTTTTTATTTTTTGTTAGTCAAATATTTGTTGACTTTAGAGAGGCCAGAAGATTGTGAAGACGATGAATGGGTGGCTATCAAGAGGAAGTCATCTACGTTTTATCTATCTGGTCGACATTTAATGAGGAGGAGGTATCCAAATCCTCAAGTAGTTATAACTCAACAGAAGGGGCAAGAATTAGTTTTGAAATCACTGCATGAAGATCTCGGGCATAGAGGCGTTGGAGAAACATTTAGAAGAATTTCTGATCGATTTTGGTGGCCTGGCATGAAGATGGCTGTTAAACAGTGGGTTCAGTCATGCGAAGAATGTCAAAGACGAAGTTATTTAAGGCCAAAAGAACCTGGACACGCGACCGGTGAATATACGCTCTTTGGAAGAGTTAGTTTAGATGCCGTTCATATAAAAGAGGGACGGTATAAATATTTAATTGTGGCCAGAGATGATTTATCTGGTTGGGTAGAGGCAGCGCCTCTTATTAATTTAACTGCCAAAAAAGTGGCAGAATTTTTTTTGAATAATTGTGTATATAGGTATGGGGTGATGAAGTTGGTGACGGTAGATGGAGGTCCTGAATTTGGGACAGAGTTTAAAGAGGCCGTATTGAAAGTTGGATCAAAGGTTAGGGTAGCAACCCCATATTATCCTGAAGCTGAAGGCATGGTTGAAAGAGGGCATCAAGTTATTAAGGATGCTTTAGTTAAAATGTGTGGGACAAGTGCCGAAAAGTGGAGGCACTATTTACCTTTAGTTTTATTTGCTGATCGAATCACTGCCAAAAGGACGATATGGTAAGGTAAACTCTTACAGTCGCCTTGCTGTAAGCAGAATCCGGAGGAGATATGTGGATTTAGCTGAAAACCCCGTCCTTCCAATAAAATAACAAAGTAGGTGTTCTAAATCACTAAGCTAACCAATCTACTTAGATCTGATTGATAAAAATAATGAAACTCTAAAATAATTAACGCTTATTGAGATTAAATGATTGTGGCTGTTGATAAAAGAAATACTGATAACAACAATTAAGGTGTACCAGTGAAAGATCTGAAAAGATTGACTTTTATGTTTTTATAATAATTTAAATTTATATGAGACAGCAATAATCAAGTCCCAGCGATGAAGACCTTTCTAAAGATACCCTGTATGAAGTGTTATTTAAATTGTTGAATAGTATTTCTAAAATGTTAAGTATATAAAAATATAAAGTTATAGGGTATTACAAATTTATTTAATTTGTTGAGTAATAAAAAATGAGACCGTGGTGGTCAATGATTAAGCTGTATGATGTGTTCCCCCTTCTCAATTTCGAGTTTGAGAAGCGCTTAAGTATTCCTAGTCACGTGCCTAAATTTTCCCCTCCAGAGCTCTTCCAGAGTCAATCCGGAGCCCGTACGGAGTCCGTACGGAGCCGGAACGGAGTCCGTACGGAGTCCGTACGGAGTCAAAGCGGAGTCCGTACGGAGTCGAAACGAAGTCCGTCCGGACTTCCAGACTCAATTTAGAACCTTAAAACTATAATAAAAGATCTAGAAAAATTACACATAATAGAGCTACTTCCCCTTTACATACCAAACTAATTTTCGTAGTCCGCGCAGCTCTATTTACCCCGTGAAAATTCATCAAAGTTAAGTAATTTTTGTAAACATAAATATTTCTATAAAACTTTAAAATTCATTTAAAAATATAAGAAAAATAGTAAAAATTCTGGGAAAATTTCCCAAGGTTCTTGAGTAACTCGACTTGATACTTATAAATTTTCAGACCGTAAAAATAAGTTTTCTCCGTAAAATAAATTGTATTTGTGTAGGCATTCGCTCGTGACCAATTTCTTCATATTTTAAACTCCAATAAATTAAATAAAACCCTTTTATAAGAAATAATAACACCAATCTTGCATGCCGTGATAACTCCATTTACATACTTAGGTGCCGTACTAAACTTTAGGCTACCACATCCTCCCTCCAATCGAGAATGTCCCCATTCTTATAACTTTGCATAAGTGGTTGAGAAATTCCAAAAAAATTATCTTGTCTAATAAAATAATTTGATAAATTTGTTTTAGCTGGTCTTCTTATAAATCTTTATAATAAAAACGTTCTTTCTTCTTCTCTGGCTTGATATAACATAAAATAAAATAATATAAATCTTGTGATGATTCCACTACTGAGAGCAAGGTTTGAATCCCTTCAGACTCCCATATACCAGTCTTCCTTCTTGTCACAGCATTGAGAGAGTGGATCTTCCTATGAGCCGAATACTCCTGATTCCAACCTCATAGGGCCCCCCACTGAGCCGAATTCTATGATTCCAATCTCGCCATAAGGTCCTCCAAGCTTCACACCAAAAAAAAAAAATGGCCTAACTATGAGGCACTAAAAAAAATCATTCCCTAAAATCCAACTACCATCCTAACTTCTGATTCCTTCATCACAATTTTCAAACTTTGCTATACAGCAAACCCATAAAATACTTTTGCCAGGCTTCCAATAATAATTTTAACTTTAGACCATGTCAAAGCGCCACAAATTTCACCTAATTAACCATTATGCTTTCTTTAGCATCATTACCACCTAAAATTTTAGCCTCCTAAAGCTATCAGCACCCAATTCCAGAAATAATTGAATAACCAGTTTAGAGTCTTAGTGGACAGTGATAAATTAAAAGATTGAATTGAGTTATCCAAACAAGATTGACATTCCAGTTTAAAGTCTTGGTGGACCAAACATATAATCGATTGCCAGTTTATGGTCTTGGTGGACCAAAGATCGTTTAAGTGCATAAATATCTTGATATATTCCTAAGTAAGGCCTAGGCTTGACCAAAGATTGAATAAATTTGATAATCCAGTTTAATGTCATAGTGGACCAAACATTTGATCGACAAGTAATCCAGTATAAGGCCATAGTGGTCCAATGAATGTTGAATTATCCTGCAGATATTAATTTTCCAGTTTAAAGTCATAGTGGACTAAACAATGAATGAACTACCAGTTTAAAGTCATGGTGGACCAAACATTTAATCGATAAGAAATCCAGTTTAAGGTCATGGTGGACCCAACACTTGATAATAGTCCAGTTTAAGGTCTTGGTGGACCTAACATTTGATTGATAAATAAATAAAAAATCCGTCTCCAAAAATATCCATAAAATCTTGAATCATCCTTGAAATTCAGTTTAAAGTCTTGAAGGACTAACAGCTCCAATATAAAATCTTTAATGAAAGTCTTGAAAATTAGCCAGTTTAAAGTCTTGAAGGACTAACAGCTCCAAAATTCGTATAAAACCTTAAGGAAAGTCTTGAACAGTAGCCAGTTTAAAGTCTTGGAGGACTAACAGCTCCAAAATATGTATAAAAAACCTTAAAGAACGTCTTGAACAGTAGCCAGTTTAAAGTCTTGGAGGACTAACAGCTCCAAAATATGTATAAAAAAACCTTAAAGAACGCCTTGAACAGTAGCCAGTTTAAAGTCTTGGAGGACTAATAGATCCAAAATACGTATAAAATAAACCTTAAAGAACGTCTTGAACAGTAGCCAGTTTAAAGTCTTGGAGGACTAACAGCTCCAAAATTCGTATAAAAACCTTAAGGAAAGTCTTGAACAGTAGCCAGTTTAAAGTCTTGGAGGACTAACAGATGTCAAAATAAAGAAAATTATCCTTAATGAAAGTCTTGAAAAATAGCCAGTTTAAAGTCTTGGAGGACTAAAAGATCCAAAATATGTATAAAAACCTTAAAGAACGTCTTGAACAGTAGTCAGTTTAAAGTCTTGGAGGACTAACAGATCCAAAATTCGTATAAAAAAAAACCATAAAGAACGTCTTGAACAGTAGCCAGTTTAAAGTCTTGGAGGACTAACAGATGTCTTGAAGTAAAATCCCATAGGTATTGAGTTCCCCTAGACCCTGTTTCCTGTCTAAACTAAATGAATAAAACTAAAAAAATAGAATGAAGACTGAAAAATAAAACTAAGAAATATAATAATATTTTTTTGATTTAATTAATTAATTATTTTTTTTTTTTTTTTTTTTTTTTTTTATTTTATTTATTATTTTTTTTTTTTTTTATTATTTTTTTTTATTTTTATTTTTATTTTATTTTTATTTTTTTTTTTATTTTTTTTTTTTTTTATTTTTTTTTTTTTAAATTTAAAATAAAAGATTTTAGAAAAGATAGTTTTTAAATAAAAGTTAAAATTTAATTTTAAAGAAAGATAAATGAACATGAAAAGAAAGATAAAAAAAAAGTAAAAAGAATTATCAAAATTTAAAATTTAAAAGATGCCCCCCGGCCATTTGATGAGCCGTACCCTCGACATCATACCCACATCCAAGTGCAACTTGATGTGGTTACACAATTTTAAGAAATTGAAAAGAAAAGAAAATAAATGAAAGTTTTTAAAAGATAATTTTTATAATGATGATCACTGGGTGGGCTCCCTCCAATTTATAAAAATGATTAGAGACCACCAGTGAGCATCACCTTTACAATAATTCATAATATATATTAAAGAAAAGAAATCACAATCTAACATATAATAAATCAAAAACAAAATAAAATAAAAAAATCTTGAATCCGGCGTTGAGAACGGTGTCTCTTGATTCGTTCCAGTTTATAGTCTTAGTGGACTTCCTAAAATTAAAAGACAAAACCAGGATTCTACTAGAAACAGGGAAAATTTTGGAAACGAACATTATGGGGTAATTGTGTATAGAGCAGCCAGCCCATCAATTACCCCCACACTTGCCAATATTAAATTAAGAAGGTTCCCCTGTGAACACTTCTTCCAATAAATTTTAAAAATTTTCCAACACTATCTTCACCCATATTTTAAGAATTTTAAGTTTTCGAAAATTTCAAAGAAGGTCTTCTTGCATTTCGTTATGTTTCATCACAGTTTCGTCGCCCATATGCAGTGTAACGATAGTAAAGTATTTTGATAAAAAAAGAAGATAGTTTATCCTCGTTGCGGAGGTATAAAATTTGATAAATGTCATTTAAAATTGTAGTTTATCCTCATTTCGGAGTTGATAAAATTTAAGAAATTTCATAGTTTATCCTCATTGCGGAGGAATCCATAAAATTTGGTAGATATCATAGTTTATCCTCGTTGCGGAGGTATAAAATTTGATAAATGTCATTTAAAATTGTAGTTTATCCTCATTTCGGAGTTGATAAAATTTTAAGAAATTTCATAGTTTATCCTCAATGCGGAGGATGATAAGATTTTTTTAAAAAACATCATAGTTTCTCCTCATTGCGGAGTAATCCGTAAAATTTCATCAATATCATAGTTTATCCTCATTGCGGAGGAAGACTTCGGCACTCCTGGTGCCTCTAGGATAGAACCGTTTCACTTGATCGGCCGCTACCCTCTTCTTCAATACTACTCCATCCAACTCTTCTAGCACATATGAACCGCCGGAGACTTGCTCCTTGATTTTATACGGTCCATTCCACCTATCTGCAAACATTTTTCCCCACTGACTTTCCAAACTCCTATTATACACCAGGACCATATCACCTGGGTTCAAAGGTTTCCTTAATCGATGTGCTAACCGCTCATCCCAATATCTAACTGATTGATTTCGGATCTTCATCATCCGCGAATATGCCTTTTCTAAATATTCTTCTTTCTTTTCTAGCTGCATCATTCTTGCACACAATAATTCTTCAGTAGTTTTGACCGTGTCCCAGTCAACTCCAAGATATGATTCAGCTTCTAAATCAACCGGTAAAACTGCTTTCTGTCCAAAAACAAGTTCATAAGGTGAAAATCCGGTCGTCCTTTTGGCAGTGATTCGATCAGCAAATAAAACTAAAGGTAAATAGTGCCTCCACTTTTCGGCACTTGTCCCACACATTTTAACTAAAGCATCCTTAATAACTTGATGCCCTCTTTCAACCATGCCTTCAGCTTCAGGATAATATGGGGTTGCTACCATAACCTTTGATCCAACTTTCAATACGGCCTCTTTAAACTCTGTCCCAAATTCAGGACCTCCATCTACCGTTACCAACTTCATCACCCCATACCTATATACCCAATTATTCAAAAAAAATTCTGCCACTTTTTTGGCAGTTAAATTAATAAGAGGCGCTGCCTCTACCCAACCAGATAAATCATCTCTGGCCACAATTAAATATTTATACCGTCCCTCTTTTATATGAACGGCATCTAAACTAACTCTTCCAAAGAGCGTATATTCACCGGTCGCGCGTCCAGGTTCTTTTGGCCTTAAATAACTTCGTCTTTGACATTCTTCGCATGACTGAACCCACTGTTTAACAGCCATCTTCATGCCAGGCCACCAAAATCGATCAGAAATTCTTCTAAACGTTTCTCCAACGCCTCTATGCCCGAGATCTTCATGCAGTGATTTCAAAACTAATTCTTGCCCCTTCTGTTGAGTTATAACTACTTGAGGATTTGGATACCTCCTCCTCATTAAACGTCGACCAGATAGGTAAAACGTAGATGACTTCTTCTTGATAGCCACCCATTCATCGTCTTCACAATCTTCTGACCTCTCTAAAGTCAACAAATATTTGACTAACAAAAAATAAAAACCAGTCTGACCCCAGACTTCATCTTGAAAATCGATTAATATAACATCAATAGGGACTTCTCTATCACCAATATCACCTGCACATGAATGAGCCAATAATCGTTGACCCCTAAATAAATCTTTAATCGAGCTATGTCGACGTTTTTCTTCTGAACCTTTGGATCCTTCGAAAACCGTATTTGAAAATACCTCTTTCTCTTTATCCACCTTTTTATTTAAATTCTCTAATTCTCCAACATATACACCATTCCTTAAATTACTACTATCCCACACTACCAATCCATCCTCCTCTACATACACCACATCTTCTTCTACCTCCTCTCTGCCGAATTTATCTACACCTTTTCCAACACCTTTATTAACATAAAAACTTTTTTCCAGTTTATCCTCTTGGTGGAGGTCATCATCATCATAATCTAAACACAATAGTCCTGCCAGTTTAACCTCATGGGGGAGGTATGGAAAGTCTTCAGCTCCTTTAGTGCTGGCTTTGATAATAGGTATATCTTCATCGAACTCTTCTGAGTCT
Organism: Hemileia vastatrix; assembly: GCA_030280995.1. Lineage (NCBI taxonomy): Eukaryota > Fungi > Basidiomycota > Pucciniomycetes > Pucciniales > Zaghouaniaceae > Hemileia > Hemileia vastatrix. Next base: position 14,282,944 of record JASXTE010000016.1, read on the forward strand.
GAATCTTCTTCAGTGGATGGTCTCCTTGATAAACCATCTGGCATAGTAAAAGTTTTGCCAGGCTTATGAACTAAATCAAACGAAAAATGTTGAATAAAAGCTACCCATCTCGTCATGGGTGCATTCGGTAAACTTGGGGAATTAATCATCTGGATTAACGATTTCGCATCCACTTGCAACTCAAAATGTTGCCCCCACAAAATGTGCTGAAGTTTCTTCAGTATTTTCGCCACACCACATAATTCCAATTTTGGTTGAGAATATCTTGATTCGACCTCAGTAAATACTACAGATTCATACCTAACTGGCCTGATGTAACCAGCTTTATCCATCTGAGACAAAACCGCCCCAGCTGCAACCTGACTTGAATCAACTGCTAAATAAATTCTGCCAGCATCTTTTCCATAATCCAACTTGTGCAGGACTAAATCCTTCCCTACAACCTCCTTCAACTTCACAAACGCCTTCTCACACTCTTCATCCCACTCCCAGTCTGCATCCTTTCTCGTTAACCGTCTCAATGGAGCTGCCAATGAAGAAAAGTCCTTGATAAACATTCTAACATATACGCAAACGCCTAAAAACCCTCTAACTTCGGTCGTATTCTTGGGTCTTGGCCAGGACTGAATTTTGTTAACTTTCTTCTTGGACATAATCCTACCCTCTCTACATACCACATGGCCTAATATTTCTAAGGCTGGCACACAACATGAAAATTTTGAACCTGAAATAGTTAAACCAGCCTCTTCAATTCGAAACAAGATTCTTTCTAAAGTAATTGCAAACTCCCAAATGAATTTGCGTATCCCGGGATTCTCTTCCAACACCTGGTTATCATAGTCGGTTGTTGGTCCCTTAATTCCTCCATCATCTATAAAGATTCCAGCATATTGTGGAATTTCATCTTGAAGGATCCAAGCCATCTGAGCTTGATAAACTGCAACCGAATTTGTTGCTCCTTGAGGTAATCTTGTTAACTGTAAGCGTCCAAGTGACGTATCGAATGTAGTGAGAGGCCTTGAGTCCGGATGTAACTCTCTCTCATCATATCCACCCATAATATCTCCTAAACCATAACACACTCTCCCTGCAAACGCTTCAACAAACTCCTCAGCACTAGGCGGTATCCCAGCATCCTTTATTGTAACCCTATTTAATTCCCTAAGATCATGAACAACTCTAAGCTTGCCATTCGGTTTCTTGATACAAAATACCGGACTAGAATAACTTGATGTTGATTGCTCATACAGTCCAGTGCGTAACCGTTCTCTGACAACTTCAATATAGGCTTCTTTTAATGCAGCCGGAATAGGAATCGGTTTCTGCTGCCACGGTTCATGACATACCACAGGAATCTTGTAAGGCTCCCCATAGGAATGCTTCAACACACCCCTCTCCTCTTCTTCAAAAGCAATGGCCTTCTCTCTCTTGACCATCACATCCAACAACAACTTCTTCTCTTCTCCAGACAACCAACCATCAGGTCCAAAATTAACAACACCCAGTCTCTCAAAAGTGATTCTTGACGTCTCAGAAAATTCCGGCGGATTCTTTACCAAGGGACTTTCATAAGGATTTCTTGATAACCTTGGTCTTCTCAAAGGTGGATTTAATTCAGCAGGTAGCGGCTCATTAATAGGTCGAACTTTATTTGCTACTTTCTTATATTTGGCTGCGTCCACATCTAAATTAACTTGAGGTAAAACATCGCCATTAAAACTTTCATCAAATGAATCTTCTTCATCGTCAGAATCAGAATAAGAAAAATTAGAAAAATATTTTATTTCATTTTTAAATTTTACCCTTTTCTCCTTTCCCTCGTCTAATTTATAAACAGATTTTCCAACACCTTTGCTTCCCTTATCCAACAGTAAATCACCCGTAAAGAAAGTTGGCAGTTTAACCTCTTGCTGGAGAACCGGAATTGAATTTTCACAAAAATTATTTTTTTGTGTTTTAATTATACTGAGATTTTTTTATTGGGTTTTGATGAGATTTTTGCAGTTTACCCTCTTGCTGGAGGTCCGTGATAGAAGGAGATAATTGCAGTTTAACCTCTTGCTGGAGGCCCCGAATAACATTTTCACATAAGTTATTTTTTTGTGTTTTACTTATACTGAGATTTTTAATCGAGTTTTGATGTAATTTTTGCAGTTTACCCTCTTGCTGGAGGTCCGTGATAGAAGGAGATAATTGCAGTTTAACCTCTTGCTGGAGGTCATAAAACATACCCTTCCAATTTTTATCCAACCTAATTTGGCCCATGTTGCCTTTTTCACCATTTTTAAATTTAATAGAAAAACAGGGTAAATCCAATAAACATATAGAAAAGTCCATAACATATTTGCACTCCAAAGTAATATTAACAGAAAATAATTGAGAATCCACTTGAATTATCTCCAAGTGAGCTGACCTATTGCAATCCGGGATCTCATCCTGAGGAGAGATTACAACATTAGAGCGATCAGCCCCTGCTACCCCAAAAAATGAGGGCATCCATCCTTTTCCAACAAACATAATTCACCAGAAGCCGTCCGTTTTATATGCCGCTTCTTGGTGCAAACACAACACTGGCACAGAGTGGTAATCCCTGGCCGTGTTTCCCAACCTTCATCTCCAGGAGGCGCTAACCGCATATGTAACCTCCGCATATCTTCACCAGTGATCTCCAAACTAATCCCCATGCCAGCTTGATACCCTATCCTGGCCTCAAAATCCATCAAAAAAGGACCACCAAGAACAGTTTTGACTGCTCCTCTGGCCACATAAAAGTGAACCTTACCAACAGATCCACCAATGCCTAACCTGACATGCTCAGCAGTACCCATCAGCTCTGTTGCATGCCCTCCAATACCTCTGAGGTTTCCCCCAGTTCCACTTTTAATTGGCAAGCCTATACTCGTCGCTTGCTCCAATGAAATTAAATTAATTTGAGACCCTGAATCGACCAAGGCCTTTACTTCTTTACCATTAAGAGTTACCACCAGGTAACCCAGGGGAGCGGAAAAATGTGTATCTACATCTTCCCCAAACTTTTCAACATTTTCACAAATATATTCCACCTCTCCAGTGGAAACCCGACGCCTCGTCAAATGCTTCTTTTGCTTTTCAGCAAGCGCCGGACTAATCGTAAATAACTCCCCCAAAGATAAGGGAATCTGAAGTTGATTCACCCTATTCAAAACTGCGTCCATCGCATTAGCTTGACCAGAAACTACTGGCCGCTCATACTGGACCTTTGATTTAACAACCTTGGCCCTGGGTACCTCTTGAGGTCCAACCGAGCCATCTTCACCCCCCATTATAACATCTTCACTTTCTATAACCCTAACTCCGTCACCAGCTTCTTGCACTAATCCTGATCCATCGCTAGTCCTTCTTACTCCCTCCATTGGGATGGGACCGCTAAAACTTGGTCTGGGTAGAGACGCCAACGGTACGTCCTCCTCAGAATCCAAATCATCCTCTGGCATAGGCTCACCATTTAAATCAAACTTGCCATAACTAGGGGGCCCCATATCAGCAATCCCCTTCTGCATTTTATATAATTCGTCCTTAGAGTAAGGGTTCAATTTGTTGGCGGCAGTTTGAGCACTAGAATTCTTGTCCTTAGAGTAAGGGTTCACTTTGTTATTGGCCTTGCCAGGATTAGCCCTCAATTGGCTCTGAATGCTACTTTTCGCCTTAGTAGCAGCTGCTCTTCTAGCAGCATTAACATCGTATTCGCCAGCCATACAGCTGCCCTCCACCTGGGCAACCGTCGCCAGCTCTAAACCACCAAAAGAAGTAGAAAATGTGGCTTTACTGACCTCTTTCTCCTTGCCCTTGTCAGCTTTACCACCATTACAATTACCATTTTTGCCACTCTTGGCATTAACATCTTCATCCGTCACCTCTTCAAATCTGGCTCTCCTTTCAGCCGTTAAACTTCTTCTGACCAAATCAGAAGGAGACTGTCCATCACTGGGCTTGATGAACGAACCATCAGGAAATTTATAAACTTTACCATCAAATAAAACTCGCCCAGCATCCATATCCTTATCAAGAGCAAAACAAACTGTTGCTCTGTGACCCCTCCTATTACAATAGGAGCACACCTTTGGCTCATCATAGCCACCTCTATAATTACTACCACCATTCCCACCATTTCTCCCATTGCCTGGGAAGTGGTTACCGTTGTTATTGCCATTATAATTTCGACGTTCATAACCTCTAGACTGATAAGAAGTTGACGTCGACGAAGAAGCGATTGGGGCCTTATTGGCCTTCTGAGTCTCTTGAACAAATATTTTTAATTGTTTCGTTAAATCGGCCAAGTGATCGACCATCTTATTGTCTACATTGCCCTCAACTTTAGCAGCCGGTAATCCCATTTGTGCCTTCTTGGCCTCCTGGGCTTTGACCATAATATCTTTATTTTCGGCCAAAACTTCGCTAACCTTGCTAACATATTGAGTGCATGACTCTTGATATTTGTCCAACGCCAATAACTTTAGATGGGCTTGAATGTTGTCCTTGATAACCTCCAGAGCCGGCAGTTTCTGCTCACCATTAGGCAGTTCCTTCATCAAATCTTTTCTTGAAAGATCCTTCAAGACGTCCATTCGAATATCCCTGCTGCATGCTGACCAAAACAAATCTTTTGCTTGGTTCTCATGCACTAACTCGTCCACCAGTATGAGATATTCCACCACTTCATCAAACTGAACACAGAGCTTTTTGAAGTCAGCCATAGAAGAAACACCACCTTTTGCTTGCCAGTCTCCAACAATTTTATTGAGGTCCATCATAGTAAACCTAACACCCCATCTATCAACCATAGCTTTAGAAAGCTTAACCCAATCCTTGTCCTTGAATGCCTGCATAGCAATAACCTCTTTTTCCACCTCCCTATCAGCAATAAAAAACCTAACTTGCTTCACCATATCCACATGGGAAGCACCATCAACAGCAGCAGCAGCTTCATACCTGCTAATGAACCATTTAACCTCCTCCCCATCAAACTTTGGGCCATCCCAAGAAACAATTCTAACTGAGGGAGTAAGAGGGTTAGAAGATCCAGAAGCAACAGCAGAAGAAGACATCCCAATAAGTAATGAAAAGCGTTAACAATCGATAAAATAACAAGCCTCTTGCAGGCCAATAACAAAAATCCAATTAGAGTTCCAGAAAATAAGCCTCTTGCAGGCTAATAACGTTCTTGATCCAAGTAAGTCTTTAAAGAAAGCTAGAGAAATCGAACCCCACGTTGGGCGCCAACTATGGTAAGGTAAACTCTTACAGTCGCCTTGCTGTAAGCAGAATCCGGAGGAGATATGTGGATTTAGCTGAAAACCCCGTCCTTCCAATAAAATAACAAAGTAGGTGTTCTAAATCACTAAGCTAACCAATCTACTTAGATTTGATTGATAAAAATAATGAAACTCTAAAATAATTAACGCTTATTGAGATTAAATGATCGTGGCTGTTGATAAAAGAAATACTGATAACAACCATTAAGGTGTACCAGTGAAAGATCTGAAAAGATTGACTTTTATGTTTTTATAATAATTTAAATTTATATGAGACAGCAATAATCAAGTCCCAGCGATGAAGACCTTTCAAAAGATACCCTGTATGAAGTGTTATTTAAATTGTTGAATAGTATTTCTAAAATGTTAAGTATATAAAAATATAAAGTTATAGGGTATTACAAATTTATTTAATTTGTTGAGTAATAAAAAATGAGACCGTGGTGGTCAATGATTAAGCTGTATGATGTGTTCCCCCTTCTCAATTTCGAGTTTGAGAAGCGCTTAAGTATTCCTAGTCACGTGCCTAAATTTTCCCCTCCAGAGCTCTTCCAGAGTCAATCCGGAGCCCGTACGGAGTCCGTACGGAGTCCGTACGGAGTCGAAACGGAGTCCGTCCGGACTTCCGGACTCAATTTAGAACCTTAAAACTATAATAAAAAATCTAGAAAAATTACACATAATAGAGCTACTTCCCCTTTACATACCAAACTAATTTTCGTAGTCCGCGCAGCTCTAATTACCCCGTGAAAATTCATCAAAGTTAAGTAATTTTTGTAAACGTAAATATTTCTATAAAACTTTAAAATTCATTTAAAAATATAAGAAAAATAGTAAAAATTCTGGGAAAATTTCCCAAGGTTCTTGAGTAACTCGACTTGATACTTATAAATTTTCAGACCGTAAAAATAAGTTTTCTCCGTAAAATAAATTGTATTTGTGTAGGCATTCGCTCGTGACCAATTTCTTCATATTTTAAACTCCAATAAATTAAATAAAACCCTTTTATAAAAAATAATAACACCAATCTTGCATGCCGTGATAACTCCATTTACATACTTAGGTGCCGTACTAAACTTTAGGCTACCACAACGACCGGATTTTCACCTTATGAACTTGTTTTTGGACAGAAAGCAGTTTTACCGGTTGATTTAGAAGCTGAATCATATCTTGGAGTTGACTGGGACACGGTCAAAACTACTGAAGAATTATTGTGTGCAAGAATGATGCAGCTAGAAAAGAAAGAAGAATATTTAGAAAAGGCATATTCGCGGATGATGAAGATCCGAAATCAATCAGTCAAATATTGGGATGAGCGGTTGGCACATCGATTAAGGAAACCTTTGAACCCAGGAGATATGGTCCTGGTGTATAATAGGAGTTTGGAAAGTCAATGGGGAAAGATGTTTGCAGATAGGTGGAATGGACTGTATAAAATCAAGGAGCAAGTTTCCGGCGGTTCATATGTGCTAGAAGAGTTGGATGGAGTAGTATTAAAGAAGAGGGTAGCGGCCGATCAAGTGAAATGGTTCTATCCTAGAGGCACCAAGAGTTCCGAAGTCTTCCTCCGCAATGAGGATAAACTATGATATCAATGAAACTTTATGGATTCCTCCGCAATGAGGATAAACTATGAAATTTCTTAAATTTTATGAAATTATATGGATAACTCCGAAATGAGGATAAACTACAATTTTAATGACTTTTATTAAATTTATACCTCCGCAATGAGGATAAACTATGATGTTTATAAAAATCTTATGACGACCTCCACAACGAGAATAAACTATCTTCTTTTTTTATCAAATAATTTACTATCGTTACACTGCATATGGGCAACGAAACTGTGATGAAACATAACGAAATACGAGAAAACCTTCATTGAAAATTTTCAAAATTTAAAATTCTTAAAATATGGGTGAAGATAGTGTTGGAAAAATTTTAAAATTTATTGGAAGAAGTGTTCACAGGGGAACCTTCTTAATTAAATATTGGCAAGTGTGGGGGTAATTGATGGGCTGGCTGCTCTATACACAATTACCCCATAATGTTTGTTTCCAAAATTTTCCCTGTTTCTAGTTGAATCCTGGCTTTGTCTTCTAATTATAGGAAGTCCACTAAGACTATAAACTGGAACAAATCAAGAGACTCCGCTCTCAACGCCGGATTCAAGATTTTTTTTTTATTTTGTTTTTGATTTTTTATGTTAGATTGTGATTTCTTTTCTTTAATATATATTATGAATTAATGTAAAGGTGATGCTCACTGGTGGTCTCTAATCATTTTTATAAATTGGAGGGAGCCCACCCAGTGATCATCATTAAAAAAATTATCTTCTAAAAACTTTCATTTATTTTCTTTTCTTTTTAATTTCTCAAAATTGTGTAACCACATCAAGTTGCACTTGGATGTGGGTATGATGTCGAGGGTACGGCTCATCAAATGGCCGGGGGGCATCTTTTATAATTTTATTTTGAAATTTTTTTATTACTTTTTTATCTTTCTTTTCACATTCGTTTATCTTTCTTTAAAAATTAAATTTTAACTTTTATTTCAAAACTATCATTTTTAAACTCTTTTATTTTAAAGTAAAAAAAAAAAATAAAAAAAAAAAAAGTAAAAAAAAAAAAAAAAAATAATAATTAAAAAAAAAAAAAATAATAATAATAATAATAATAATAAAAATAAAAATAAAAATAAAATAATAAAATAAAAAAAATTAATTAAATCAAAATTATTATATTTCTTAGTTTTATTTTTTTTCAGTCATCATTCTTTTTAGTTTATTCATATAGTTTAGACAGGAAACAGGGTCTAGGAGAACTCAATACCTATGGGATTTTACTCCAAGACATCTGTTAGTCCTCCAAGACTTTAAACTGGCTACTGTTCAAGACGTTCTTTAAGGTTTTTTATACATATTTTGGAGCTGTTAGTCCTCCGAGACTTTAAACTGGCTACTGTTCAAGACTTTCCTTAAGGGTTTTATACGAATTATGGAGCTGTTAGTCCTCCAAGACTTTAAACTGGCTAATTTTCAAGACTGTCATTAAAGATTTTATATTGGAGCTGTTAGTCCTTCAAGACTTTAAACTGAATTTCAAGGATAATCAAGATTTTATGGATATTTTCGGAGACGTATTTCTTTTATATAAATCAAATGTTAGGTCCACCAAGACCTTAAACTGGACTGTTATCAAGCTGTTGGGTCCACCATGACCTTAAACTGGATTTCTTATCGATTAAATGTTTGGTCCACCATGACTTTAAACTGGTAGTTCATTCATTGTTTAGTCCACTATGACTTTAAACTGGAAAATTAATATCTGCAGGATAATTCAACATTCATTGGACCACTATGGCCTTATACTGGATTACTTGTCAATCAAATGTTTGGTCCACTATGACATTAAACTGGATTATCAAATTTATTCAATCTTTGGTCAAGCCTAGGCCTTACTTAGGAATATATCAAGATATTTATGCACTTAAACGATCTTTGGTCCACCAAGACCATAAACTGGCAATCGATTATATGTTTGGTCTACCAAGACTTTAAATTGGAATGTCAATCTTGTTTGGATAACACAATTCAATCTTTTAATTTATCACTGTCCCCTAAGACTCTAAACTGGTTATTCAATTATTTCTGGAATTGGGTGCTGATAGCTTTAGGAGGTTAAAACTTTAGGTGGAGATGATGCTAAAGAAAGCATAATGGTTAATAGGTGAAATTTGTGGCACTTTAACATGGTCTAAAGTTAAAATTATTATTGGAAGCCTGGCAAAAGTATTTTATGGGTTTGCTGTATAGCAAAGTTTGAAAATTGTGATGAAGGAATCAGAAGTTAGGATGGTAGTTGGATTTTAGGGAATGATTTTTTTTAGTGCCTCATAGTTAGGCCATTTTTTTTTTTTTTTTGGTGTGAAGCTTGGAGGACCTTATGGCGAGATTGGAATCATAGAATTCGGCTCAGTGGGGGGCCCTATGAGGTTGGAATCAGGAGTATTCGGCTCATAGGAAGATCCACTCTCTCAATGCTGTGACAAGAAGGAAGACTGGTATATGGGAGTCTGAAGGGATTCAAACCTTGCTCTCAGTAGTGGAATCATCACAAGATTTATATTATTTTATTTTATGTTATATCAAGCCAGAGAAGAAGAAACAACATTTTTATTATAAAGAATTAAAAGAAGACCAGCTAAAACAAATTTATCAAATTACTTTATTGGAAAAGATAATTCTTTTGGAATTGCTCAACCACTTATGCAAAGTTATAAGAATGGGGACATTCTCGATTGGAGGGAGGATGTGGTAGCCTAAAGTTTAGTACGGCACCTAAGTATGTAAATGGAGTTATTACGGCATGCAAGATTGGCGTTATTATTTTTATTTTTTTTATATAAAAGGGTTTTATTTAATTTATTGGAGTTTAAAATATGAAGAAATTGGTCACGAGAGAATGCCTACACAAATACAATTTATTTTACGGAGAAAACTTATTTTTACGGTCTGAAAAATTTATAAGTATCAAGTCAAGTCACTCAAGAACCTTGGGAAATTTTCCCAGAATTTTTACTATTTTTCTTATATTTTTAAATGAATTTTAAAGTTTTATAGAAATATTTACGTTTTCAAAAATTACTTAACTTTGATGAATTTTCACAGGGTAATTAGAGCTGCGCAGACTACGAAAATTAGTTTGGTATGTAAAGGGGAAGTAGCTCTATTATGTGTAATTTTTCTAGATTTTTTATTATGGTTTTAAGGTTCTAAATTGAGTCCGGAAGTCCGGAGGGACTCCGTACGGACTCCGTTCCGTCTCCGTACGGACTCCGTACGGGCTCCGGATTGACTCTGGAAGAGCTCTGGAGGGGAAAACTTAGGCACGTGACTAGGAATACTTAAGCACTTCTCAAACTCGAAATTGAGAGGGGGGAACACATCATACAGCTTAATCATTAACTACCACAGTCTCATTTTTTATTACTCAACAAATTAAAATAACTTGTAATACCCTTATAACATTATTATTTTTATATAACATTTTAGAAATACTACTCAACAATTTAAATCACACTTCATACAGGGTATCTTTAGAAAGGTCTTCATTGCTGGGACTTGATTATTGCTGTCTCATATAAATTTAAAATATTATAAAAACATAAAAGTCAATCTTTACAGATCTTTCACTGGTACACCTTAATTGTTGTTATCAGTATTTCTTTCTCAACAGCCACTTTCTTTTAATCTCAATAAGCGTTAAATATTTTAGAGTTTCATTATTTTCATCAATTAGATCCAAGTAGATTGGTTAGCTTAGTGATTTAGAATTCCCATTTTGTTATTTTTATTGGAAGGACAGGGTTTTCAGCTAAATCCACATATCTCCTCCGGATTCTGCTTACAGCAAGGCGACTGTAAGAGTTTACCTTACCATAGCGAGTGAATCCACCAATTTCATAACATCGTGAAGTGAAATGTTTAAGAAGGTTTGCTGGCCATAGAATCGCTGTGATGCCATTAGTGGCCTCCATGTCTACTTTGTAAGCTATTTCAGGAAAATGAAGCTCTCCACCTTTTTGATGTGGTTGATTTGAGTCATAAGATTGATGAAGAGAGTTTTTCTCAGTGTCTTTAGGTATGAAAAGTCCAAATGTATACTCGCTATGGTCTGAGTCACAGTGAGAACTATTCAAAAACCCGTTTCCATTTGAGCCTGTTGTCCAAGTAACATTGCCAGAAAATGGTTCAATTTCTTCATTGTTAAAATTTTCTCCAAACCCAGGAATCCCAAGCTTTTGACAGAGTTTTACTGCTTCTTGATACTTAACATTAGATATATTTTGATAAAAAAATTTAAAGAATAACTCTATTCGCTTCATGCAACAAACATACTCTGCCAAATCTAAGGGCTTAGAAGCATATTTACCTAAAAAAGTAATTAAAATAATAAAAGATTAAAACAATTCATAAATAAAACTATATAATACTTACGAATTAATAGAGACTTTTTCCTATCTAAACACCAACCACCACAAACATATTACCAAATCCACCACCATTTTTATGAACTTTATTTTTCAAAACTCGATGTTCACAATACAAAAAGTCTTTGATGCACTGAATTGTTGCTTCAAGCATGTTTAATCAAATGAGATCTTCAATAGAAAATTTTTTCACTATAACACTTGGAATTGAGGAGCGGATTGGATGGCAAATATAACAGCTAGAATTTGAAATCAAATACCGTTGTGGTAGCCTAAAGTTTAGTACGGCACCTAAATATGTAAATGGAGTTATTACGGCGTGCAAGATTGGCATTATTATTTTTTATAAAAAGGGTTTTATTTAATTTATTTGAGTTTTAAATATGAAGAAATTGGTCACGAGCAAATGCCTACACAATACAATTTATTTTACGGAGAAAACTTATTTTTACGGTCTTAAAAATTTATAAGTATCAAGTCAAGTCACTCAAGAACCTTGGGAAATTTTCCCAGAATTTTTACTATTTTTCTTATATTTTTAAATGAATTTTAAAGTTTTATAGAAATATTTACGTTTTCAAAAATTACTTAACTTTGATGAATTTTCACGGGGTAATTAGAGCTGCGCAGACTACGAAAATTAGTTTGGTAGGTAAAGGGGAAGTAGCTCTATTATGTGTAATTTTTCTAGATTTTTTATTATGGTTTTAAGGTTCTAAATTGAGTCCGGAGGTCCGGACGGACTCCGCTTTGACTCCATACGGACTCCGTACGGACTCCGTACGGGCTCCGGATTGACTCTGGAAGAGCTCTGGAGGGGAAAACTTAGGCACGTGACAAGGAATACTTAAGCGCGTCTCAAACTCGAAATTGGGAAGGGGGACACATCATACAGCTTAATCATTAACTACCACAGTCTCATTTTTTATTACTCAACAAATTAAATAAATTTGTAATACCCTTATAACTTTATATTTTATATATAACATTTTAGAAATACCACTCAACAATTTAAATCACACTTCAAACAGGGTATCTTTAGAAAGGTCTTCATCGCTGGGACTTGATTATTGCTGTCTCATAAAAATTCAAATTATTATAAAAACATAAAAGTCAATCTTTTCAGATCTTTCACTGGTACACCTTAATTGTTGTTATCAGTATTTCTTTATCAACAGCCACTTTCTTTAAATCTCAATAAGCGTTAAATATTTTAGAGTTTCATTATTTTTATCAATCAGATCTAAGTAGATTGGTTAGCTTAGTGATTTAGAACACCCATTTTGTTATTTTTATTGGAAGGACGGGGTTTTCAGCTAAATCCACATATCTCCTCCGGATTCTGCTTACAGCAAGGTGACTGTAAGAGTTTACCTTACCATAGTTGGCGCCCAACATGGGGTTCGATTTCTCTAGATTTCTTTAAAGACTTATTTGGATCAAGAAAGTTCTTAGCCTGCAAGAGGCTTATTTTCTGGAACTCTAATTGGAATTTTTTGTTATTGGCCTGCAAGAGGCTTGTTATTTTAGCGGTTGTTAACGCTTTTCTTATGTTTTGGGATGTCTTCTACTAGTGGAACTGCTGTGTTGGCTGCTGGTGTACCCGTTAGGGCATCAGTAAGGATTGTATCTTGGGTTGGGCCCAAGTTTTCTGGAGATGATTTAGAAGGATTTTTAAATAGGTATGAAACTGCAGCTGCGATTGATGGTGCTTTACCTTTGGATATGGTGAAGCAGATTAGGTTCTTTATTTTGGACAGAGAGGTTGAAAAGGAGGTTATTTCTATGGATGGTTATAAAGATCAAGATTGGAAAAAGCTCAAGATGTAAATGGAAAAAAGGTGGCCAAAAGTTTATTCATTGGAGGATCTAAAGAATATAGCTAGGAAATGGGAATCAAAAGGTGGTGTAACATCTCTGCGTCAGTATCATCAGTTTATGGTTGAATTTCAGGTGGTTCTGGATTATTTGTTGGAGTATGAAATTTTATTTCATGATAATGCATCAAAGTATATTTTTTGGGATGCTATGGGGGAAAAGGTTAAGAAAGATGTTTTGATGGTGCTTATTAATGCGAATTTAATGAAGGATCTCCCAGATGGAGAAACTAGGATTCCTGGTATGGAGGTGCTAAAGAAGGCTATTTTGGAACATCTGGATACTCATAACTCTGTTGATTTGGACTCTGGAGAAGACACTGAGGTCGCTCAAGAGATAGAAGAGGATGGTGTAAAAGAACTAGTTACTGATGAAATTCCGGATTCAGCCATTCCTGAAGATTTGGTCCAGCCTGAAGATATTATTTTTGTTGACTCTTCTGTTTGGAAAGAAGAGGTTTCTGAAGATGAAGATATTATTGTCACTGATGAAGAAAATTTGGATGTTGGGGATAATTTTGTTTTGGATAATTTGGAATTTGATTTAGAGGAATATTTACCTCAGGTTTTGTCTTCAAAAGCGGAGACTGTCTGCAATTCAGATGTGGATATGGTTTATGAATCTGGTATATGTATGGTGGATTTGTTTCAATCTCAGGGAGAGATTGTTAAGGAGGATATGGTTTTCCCTGCACTAATAAAGAGTGTAGTGGCATTTGATAATAGAGTGCATAAATTGGATGCACTCATATTTTGGAAAAGGGTTGTTTATTTTTTATGTCCAATGGTAGGACAAATTATGGGGGTTTATTTTTGGGTTTTATGGAATTGGTGGATAAGCCCTTGGGGCAAAATTATGGATTATCTCCAGGGGATATCAAGAATTTAATTCCTCCGAAATGAGGATAAACTACCTAAACTTGGCTAAAATTTTTTTTTTTTTTTTTTTTTCTTTTATTGTTATTTCTTCAATTTATTCAGGATTCAAATGATTATGAATGCCCTCATTTTTTGGGGTAGCAGGGGCTGATCGCTCTAATGTTGTAATCTCTCCTCAGGATGAGATCCCGGATTGCAATAGGTCAGCTCACTTGGAGATAATTCAAGTGGATTCTCAATTATTTTCTGTTAATATTACTTTGGAGTGCAAATAAGTTATGGACTTTTCTATATGTTTATTGGATTTACCCGGTTTTTCTATTAAATTTAAAAACGGTGAAAAAGGCAAAATGGGCCAAATTAGGTTGGATAAAAATTGGAAGGGTATGTATATGGACCTCCAGCAAGAGGGTAAACTGCAAAATTTACATCAAAACTTGATTAAAAATCTCAGTATAAGTAAAACACAAAAAAATAATTTATGTGAAAATGTTATTCCGGGCCTCCAGCAAGAGGTTAAACTGCAATTATCTCCTTCTATTTTGGACCTCCAGCAAGAGGGTAAACTGCAAAAATCTTATCTAAATCCAATTAAAAATCTCAGTATAATTAAAACACAAAAAAATAATTTTTGTGAAAATTCAATTCCAGTCCTCCAGCAAGAGGTTAAACTGCTGACTTTCTTTACGGGTGATTTACTGTTGGATAAGGTAGGCAAAGGTGTTGGAAAATCTGTTTATAAATTAGACGAGGGAAAGGAGAAAAGGGTAAAATTTAAAAATGAAATAAAATATTTTTCTAATTTTTCTTATTCTGATTCTGACGATGAAGAAGATTCATTTGATGAAAGTTTTAATGGCGATGTTTTAACTCAAGTTTATTTAGATGTGGACGCAGCCAAATATAAGAAAGTAGCAAATAAAGTTCGACCTATTAATGAACCTCTACCTGCTGAATTAAATCCACCTTTGAGAAGACCAAGGTTATCAAGAGATCCTTATGAAAGTCCCTTGGTAAAGAATCCGCCTGAATTTTCTGAGACGTCAAGAATCACTTTTGAGAGACTGGGTGTTGTTAATTTTGGACCTGATGGTTGGTTGTCTGGAGAAGAGAAGAAGTTGTTGTTGGATGTGATGGTCAAGCGAGAGAAGGCCATTGCTTTTGAAGAAGAGGAGAGGGGTGTGTTGAAGCATTCCTATGGGGAGCCTTACAAGATTCCTGTGGTATGTCATGAACCGTGGCAGCAGAAACCGATTCCTATTCCAGCTGCATTGAAAGAAGCTTATATCAAAGTTGTCAGAGAACGGATACGCACTTGACTGTATGAGCAATCAACGTCAAGTTATTCTAGTCCGGTATTTTGTATCAAGAAACCAAATGGCAAGCTTAGAGTTGTTCATGATCTTAGGGAATTAAATAGGGTTACAATAAAGGATGCTGGGATACCGCCTAGTGCTGAGGAGTTTGTTGAAGCATTTGCAGGGAGAGTGTGTTATGGTTTAGGAGATATTATTGGTGGATATGATGAGAGAGAGTTACATCCGGACTCAAGGCCTCTCACTACATTCAATACACCACTTGGATGTTTACAGTTAACAAGATTACCTCAAGGAGCAACAAATTCGGTTGCAGTTTATCAAGCTCAGATGGCTTGGATCCTTCAAGATGAAATTCCACAATATGCTGGAATCTTTATAGATGATGGAGGAATTAAGGGACCAACAACCGACTATGATAACCAGGTGTTGGAAGAGAATCCCGGGATACGCAAATTCATTTGGGAGTTTGAAATTACTTTAGAAAGAATCTTGTTTTGAATTGAAGAAGCTGGTTTAACTATTTCAGGTTCAAAATTTTCATGTTGTGTGCCAGCCTTAGAAATATTAGGCCATGTGGTATGTAGAGAGGGTAGGATTATGTCCAAGAAGAAAGTTAACAAAATTCAGTCCTGGCCAAGACCCAAGAATACGACCGAAGTCAGAGGGTTTTTAGGCGTTTGCGTATATGTTAGAATGTTTATCAAGGATTTTTCTTCATTGGCAGCTCCATTGAGACGGTTAACGAGAAAGGATGCAGACTGGGAGTGGGATGAAGAGTGTGAGAAGGCGTTTGTGAAGTTGAAGGAGGTTGTAGGGAAGGATTTAGTCCTGCACAAGTTGGATTATGGAAAAGATGCTGGCAGAATTTATTTAGCAGTTGATTCAAGTTAGGTTGCAGCTGGGGCGGTTTTGTCTCAGATGGATAAAGCTGGTTACATCAGGCCAGTTAGGTATGAATCTGTAGTATTTACTGAGGTCGAATCAAGATATTCTCAACCGAAATTGGAATTATGTGGTGTGGCGAAAATACTGAAGAAACTTCAGCATATTTTGTGGGGGCAACATTTTGAGTTGCAAGTGGATGCGAAATCGTTAATCCAGATGATTAATTCCCCAAGTTTACCGAACGCACCCATGACGAGATGGGTAGCTTTTATTCAACATTTTTCATTTGATTTAGTTCATAAGCCTGGCAAGACTTTTACTATGCCAGATGGTTTATCAAGGAGACCACCCACTGAAGAAGATTCAGACTCAGAAGAGTTCGATGAAGATATACCTATTATCAAAGCCAGCACTAAAGGAGCTGAAGACTTTCCATACCTCCCCCATGAGGTTAAACTGGCAGGACTATTGTTTTTAGATTATGGTGACGATGACCTCCACCAAGAGGATAAACTGGAAAATAGTTTTTATGTTAATAAAGGTGTAGATAAATTCGGCAGAGAGGAGGTAGATGAAGATGTGGTGTATGTAGAGGAAAATGGATTGGTAGTGTGGGATAGTAGTAAATTAAGGAATGGTGTATATGTTGGAGAATTAGAGAACTTAAATAAAAAGGTGGATAAAGAGAAAGAGGTATTTTCAAAGACGGTTTTCGAAGGATCCAAAGGTTCAGAAGAAAAACGTCGACATAGCTCGATTAAAAATTTATTTAGGGGTCAACGATTATTGGCTCATTCATGTGCAGGTGATATTGGTGATAGAGAAGTCCCTATTGATGTTATATTAATCGATTTTCAAGATGAAGTCTGGGGTCAGACTGGTTTTTATTTTTTGTTAGTCAAATATTTGTTGACTTTAGAGAGGCCAGAAGATTGTGAAGACGATGAATGGGTGGCTATCAAGAGGAAGTCATCTACGTTTTACCTATCTGGTCAACGTTTAATGAGGAGGAGGTATCCAAATCCTCAAGTAGTTATAACTCAACAGAAGGGGCAAGAATTAGTTTTGAAATCACTGCATGAAGATCTCGGGCATAGAGGCGTTGGAGAAACATTTAGAAGAATTTCTGATCGATTTTGGTGGCCTGGCATGAAGATGGCTGTTAAACAGTGGGTTCAGTCATGCGAAGAATGTCAAAGACGAAGTTATTTAAGGCCAAAAGAACCTGGACGCGCGACCGGTGAATATACGCTCTTTGGAAGAGTTAGTTTAGATGCCGTTCATATAAAAGAGGGGCGGTATAAATATTTAATTGTGGCCAGAGATGATTTATCTGGTTGGGTAGAGGCAGCGCCTCTTATTAATTTAACTGCCAAAAATGTGGCAGAATTTTTTTTGAATAATTGGGTATATAGGTATGGGGTGATGAAGTTGGTAACGGTAGATGGAGGTCCTGAATTTGGGACAGAGTTTAAAGAGTCCGTATTGAAAGTTGGATCAAAGGTTAGGGTAGCAACCCCATATTATCCTGAAGCTGAAGGCATGGTTGAAAGAGGGCATCAAGTTATTAAGGATGCTTTAGTTAAAATGTGTGGGACAAGTGCCGAAAAGTGGAGGCACTATTTACCTTTAGTTTTATTTGCTGATCGAATCACTGCCAAAAGGACGACCGGATTTTCACCTTATGAACTTGTTTTTGGACAGAAAGCAGTTTTACCGGTTGATTTAGAAGCTGAATCATGTCTTGGAGTTGACTGGGACACGGTCAAAACTACTGAAGAATTATTGTGTGCAAGAATGATGCAGCTAGAAAAGAAAGAAGAATATTTAGAAAAGGCATATTCGCGGATGATGAAGATCCGAAATCAATCAGTCAGATATTGGGATGAGCGGTTGGCACATCGATTAAGGAAACCTTTGAACCCAGGTGATATGGTCCTGGTGTATAATAGGAGTTTGGAAAGTCAATGGGGAAAGATGTTTGCAGATAGGTGGAATGGACCGTATAAAATCAAGGAGCAAGTTTCCGGCGGTTCATATGTGCTAGAAGAGTTGGATGGAGTAGTATTAAAGAAGAGGGTAGCAGCCGATCAAGTGAAACGGTTCTATCCTAGAGGCACCAGGAGTGCCGAAGTCTACCTCCGCAATGAGGATAAACTATGAAACTTCTTAAATTTTATGGATCCTCCGCAATGAGGATAAACTATGATATCAATGAAACTTTATGGATTCCTCCGCAATGAGGATAAACTATGACATTTATGAAATTATATGGACGAACTCCGAAATGAGGATAAACTACAATTTTAATGACTTTTATAAAATTTATACCTCTGCAACGAGTATAAACTATCTTCTTATTTTTATCAAAAATACTTTACTATCATTACACTGCATATGGGCGATGAAACTGTGATGAAACTTAACGAAATTTAAAAAGACCTTCTTTGAAATTTTCAAAAATTAAAATTTCTTAAAATATGGGTGAAGATAGTGTTGGAAAATTTTTTAAAATTTATTGGAAGAAGTGTTCACAGGGGAACCTTCTTAATTTAATATTGGCAAGTGTGGGGGTAATTGATGGGCTGGCTGCTCTATACACAATTACCCCATAATGTTCGTTTCCAAAATTTTCCCTGTTTCTAGTTGAATCCTGGCTTTGTCTTTTAATTTTAGGAAGTCCACTAAGACTATAAACTGGAACGAATCAAGAGACACCGCTCTCAACGCCAGATTCAAGATTTTTTTTTTATTTTGTTTTTGATTTTTTTTATGTTAGATTGTGATTTCTTTTCTTTAATATATATTATGAATTATTGTAAAGGTGATGCTCACTGGTGGTCTCTAATCATTTTTATAAATTGGAGGGAGCCCACCCAGTGATCATCATTATAAAATTATCTTCTAAAAACTTTCATTTAATTTCTTTTCTTTTCAATTTCTTAAAATTGTGTAACCACATCAAGTTGCACTTGGATGTGGGTATGATGTCGAGGGTACGGCTCATCAAATGGCCGGGGGGCATCTTTTAAAATTTTATTTTAAAATTTTTTAAGTACTTCTTTTATCTTTCTTTTCACATTCATTTATCTTTCTTTAAAATTAAATTTTAACTTTTATTTCAAAACTATCTTTTCTAAAATCTTTTATTTTAAATTTAAAAAAAAAATAAAAATAAAAAAATAAAATTAAAAAAAAAAAATAAAAATAAATAAAAATAAACAAAAAAAATAAATAAATAAAAATAAAATAAAATAAAATAAATAAAAAAAAAATAATAATAATAATAATAAAAAAAAAATAAAAAATAAAAAATAAAAAAAAATAAAAATAAAAATAAAAATAAAAATAAAAAATAAAAAATAAAAAAAAAATTATTAAAATTAAAATTAAAATTTATTAATTAAATCAAAATCATTATTATATTTCTTAGTTTTATTTTTTTTAGTTTTCATTCTTTTTAGTTTTATTCATTTAGTTTAGACAGGAAACAGGGTCTAGGAGAACTCAATACCAATGGGATTTTACTTCAAGATATCTGTTAGTCCTCCAAGACTTTAAACTGGCTTTTGTTCAAGACGTTCTTTAAGGTTTTTATACATATTTTGGATCTTTTAGTCCTCTAAGACTTTAAACTGGCTACTGTTCAAGACTTTCCTTAAGGTTTTATACGAATTTTGGAGCTGTTAGTCCTCCAAGACTTTAAATTGGCTAATTTTCAAGACTGTCATTAAAGATTTTATATTGGAGCTGTTAGTCCTTCAAGACTTTAAACTGAATTTCAAGGATGTTCAAGATTTATGGATATTTTTGGAGACGGATTTTTTTTATAAATCAAATGTTAGGTCCACCAAGACCTTAAACTGGACTATTATCATGTGCTGGGTCCACCATGACCTTAAACTGGATTTCTTATCGATTAAATGTTTGGTCCACCATGACTTTAAACTGGTAGTTCATTCATTGTTTAGTCCACTATGACTTTAAACTGGAAAATTAATATCTGCAGGATAATTCAACATTCATTGGACCACTATGGCCTTATACTGGATTACTTGTCGATCAAATGTTTGGTCCACTATGACATTAAACTGGATTATCAAATTTATTCAATCTTTGGTCAAGCCTAGGCCTTACTTAGGAATATATCAAGATATTTATGCACCTAAACAATCTTTGGTCCACCAAGACCATCAACTGGCAATCGATTATATGTTTGGTCTACCAAGACTTTAAATTGGAATGTCAATCTTGTTTGGATAACTCAATTCAATCTTTTAATTTATCACTGTCCACTAAGACTCTAAACTGGTTATTCAATTATTTCTGGAATTGGGTGCTGATAGCTTATGAGGTTAAAATTATAGGTGGTGATGATGCTAAGGAAAGCATAATGGTTAATTAGGTAAAATTTGTGGTGCTTTAACATGGTCTAAAGTTAAAATTATTATTGGAAGCCTGGCAAAAGTATTTTATGGGTTTGCTGTATAGCAAAGGTTGAAAATTGTGATGAAGGAATCAGAAGTTAGGATGGTAGTTGGATTTTAGGGAATGATTTTTTTTAGTGCCTCATAGTTAGGCCATTTTTTTTTTGGTGTGAAGCTTGGAGGACCTTATGGCGAGATTGGAATCATAGAATTCGGCTCAGTGGGGGGCCCTATGAGGTTGGAATCAGGAGTATTCGGCTCATAGGAAGATCCACTCTCTCAATGCTGTGACAAGAAGGAAGACTGGTATATGGGAGTCTGAAGGGATTCAAACCTTGCTCTCAGTAGTGGAATCATCACAAGATTTATATTATTTTATTTTATGTTATATCAAGCCAGAGAAGAAAGAAAACATCATTTATGTTAAAAGTTTAAGAAGACCAAGCAAAAACAAAATTTTATCAAGTTATACTGTTAGAAAAGATAATTTCTTTGAAATTTTTCAACATCATTATCAAAGCTTTGCATTAAAATTCTTCTTTTCATGAGGTCTTCATGGTTATTAGCTGGAGTTTCTTGAAAATAGGCCAGCATTTTTCGTTTCAACTCATTAGTAAAGTCAAGAAAAAGATAGCGATGAAAATTTGGGTAATGATTGATATAGTCCGTCTTCACTCTACCAACATCATCAGTGTTGGTTATTTCGACAGCTAGAAGTTCAAATATGTTATTAAGTCATAGGTTTAGTCAATTTTGATTAAAAGTTTTTTTTAGTAAGATAAATAGGGTCTTACATTTAGAGCCAGGAAACATAGTCTCAGCAAAGTTAGTTGGGGGTACTGGCGTTATAGGATTAGGATCTTGTGAAGGCAAAATTAGGCCGGGATCCGTTGATGAAGATTGAACTTTTGAAGCTGTTTTTGATCTTATTCGTTTTAAGAAGACAGGAATTTTGGATCGCTTTTTAGAAGTTGAGGGATCAGGGAGAGCTGCTGGTCCTAAATATACGTTTGTTTTAGAAGGAACTATTGGCCGGTTGCATTTGACTTTTTTCACACGGCATAAGTCGCAAGCTGTTCTGCCAGGAAGATTAGGGTTGGACATTAAACAAGGTACCTGGTATTGAGCGCAGAGTTCACATGGAGCGACAAGTTCTTTGGAAGACATATTGATGACGATGAATTTTATAGTTGATTAAAGAAGATGGTGGTTGAAGGTTAAAGATGAATATTGTGTTCAACCACTTATGCAAAGTTTTAAAGAATGGGGACATTCTCGATTGGAGGGAGGATGTGGTAGCCTAAAGTTTAGTACGGCACCTAAATATGTAAATGGAGTTATTACGGCGTGCAAGATTGGCATTATTATTTTTTATAAAAAGGGTTTTATTTAATTTATTTGAGTTTTAAATATGAAGAAATTGGTCACGAGCGAATGCCTACACAATACAACTTATTTTACGGAGAAAACTTATTTTTACGGTCTTAAAAATTTATAAGTATCAAGTCAAGTCACTCAAGAACCTTGGGAAATTTTCCCAGAATTTTTACTATTTTTCTTATATTTTTAAATGAATTTTAAAGTTTTATAGAAATATTTACGTTTTCAAAAATTACTTAACTTTGATGAATTTTCACGGGGTAATTAGAGCTGCGCTGACTACGAAAATTAGTTTGGTAGGTAAAGGGGAAGTAGCTCTATTATGTGTAATTTTTCTAGATTTTTTATTATGGTTTTAAGGTTCTAAATTGAGTCCGGAAGTCCGGACGGACTCCGTTTCGACTCCGTACGGACTCCGTACGGACTCCGTACGGGCTCCGGATTGACTCTGGAAGAGCTCTGGAGGGGAAAACTTAGGCACGTGACTAGGAATACTTAAGCGCGTCTCAAACTCGAAATCGGGAAGGGGGACACATCATACAGCTTAATCATTAACTACCACAGTCTCATTTTTTATTACTCAACAAATTAAATAAATTTGTAATACCCTTATAACTTTATATTTTATATATAACATTTTAGAAATACCACTCAACAATTTAAATCACACTTCAAACAGGGTATCTTTAGAAAGGTCTTCATCGCTGGGACTTGATTATTGCTGTCTCATAAAAATTCAAATTATTATAAAAACATAAAAGTCAATCTTTTCAGATCTTTCACTGGTACACCTTAATTGTTGTTATCAGTATTTCTTTATCAACAGCCACTTTCTTTAAATCTCAATAAGCGTTAAATATTTTAGAGTTTCATTATTTTTATCAATCAGATCTAAGTAGATTGGTTAGCTTAGTGATTTAGAACACCCATTTTGTTATTTTTATTGGAAGGACGGGGTTTTCAGCTAAATCCACATATCTCCTCCGGATTCTGCTTACAGCAAGGCGACTGTAAGAGTTTACCTTACCATACCGTTCTGGATTAACTAAATTTTTTTACAAAACTCCTAGAAAAATATTTTGCCCTCTTTCCATCTGTCTCAACACCATAATTTTCAACCATAAGTAATGCATTCTCAATGTTTTTCACATGCTTGTTGTTTGATTTTTTTCCTTGGTGGTGATTTTTCTTTATAAACAACTTTGTGAAGCCTGCATCTTGTAGTGTAGTAAATAAGAAATTAATTTAATTCAAAAATAAATAAAAAAGAGTGCAAAATAATGCAATGGTTAAAAATAAGGCCTCCAAAAATAGTCATTATATTCTTAATATTAAATAAAAAATCATATCCAACATGCATGTAGAAAACATGAGTATTAGCTGCATTTAAAATATTAATCAAGTATTTGGAATTAAAGCTTCATTTTATTGCTTACAAGTATAGTATTCTTCTGTATGCATTTTGCACACAAGATTCAACTATACCCTAAACATAAACAATTAAATGTGAAGCTTAAATACAATGCCCAATTATTATGATAAATACAGCAATAATACATAAGTATCTGTTGATGCTTTATTAAATTTTTCACCATATATCAATAATATATCAAACCGCCAGATATCCATAATTTATAATGTTGAAAGGTATAGTTTCCTTAAAGAATAATCAACTATACCTCTACCATTAATAGAATTACAGGAGGCCAATACAATAAATTATTTATATGTAGAAAAAAATTGATCACATACACATGTGGATACTATGATATTTTATTTTATTTAATTATTTAATATATGATCATTGAGAATAATAAAAAGTTTAAAAATGAAATAGTGAAAAAAAGATATTCTTACTTGAAATTTAAAAAAAATCCTTTGGTAGGAGTTGATTGATCGATAAATGGACAACTAATCTGTTAATTATAATTTTTAGGAATAGATTATTGTAGAAAAATAAGTATCATTTTTATTGAATGAAAAAAATAAAAAGAGAAAGACAAACCAAAATAAAATTTGGATGCTAACCAAAAATTATCTTTTTGATGATACTATGACAAGTTAGAGATCAAGCTGCCAAGAGTTAAAAATAATCATCAGTTCTATTTTTTTTATTTTTTAAAGTTATTAAAAAGGAGAGTAAAATACCAAAGATCCAAGTTAGTAATCTGTAAACAAGTTACTTTGGTGGCAAACCTAATGATTGAGAGAAATGGATTCCCTAAAAGTTGAACTTATATTTAAAGTGAAATTAATATTTTTACTTAAGAAACAAGTATAAGGGACAAACCAAAATAAAAAACTCTTAAGTGAAACAGATGGAAAGCTAATTATTATAATAACCTGTCTCTTCTAAGTTGAAGGAGAGAAGTAGAAAATTTGCCACTCGGATGAAAATTTGCTTACAGTTATTCGTATAGAAACATGCAAGTAACTGAAGCCGGTTGCAAGGCATGCAGTGACTTGAATAAGGCGTATATGCAACAGGGTTTTACACAGCAATATATTGTACAAATGATGACTAAACATTTTCGCATGCTTTTAATTAAAACTTACATATTGTTTTTACAGCTTATTTTTATAGGGTTTCACAAAGTATAATTCGAGGAACCAAAGCCTCGGATAGTTTCACACGGATGCAATTAATATTTACATTCACTTATTTTACGAAATCAATCCACTTATCCATATTATTTGTTCACATAAGGTTGGAAAACTAACCTTCAGATGTTATGGACCCATTTTTTATCACTTATTATTTTTTTTGCATGTAAGTTGACATTTGGCTACAAAAGAGTTAACAACCAAGTATGCATTTCTGAAAAACAATCTACAAACAAAATCAGTATTCTGATATTTCAAACATTTTAAAACTGGGCATATAAGTTTTGGCATTTAAAAATATCCAATACCTCTTTTTTTGGCTTTGATTTTTTATTATGCACATATACATTTCACACTGTCAAAAAACTAATGGCAAATGGCATGTAAAAGAGTAGCGCAAATTTATATGTATATCAACTTTCATCTTATTTCTTATTAATTCAAACCAGCCAGGCTTGCCCTGACTGGTAGTTTATTTTTATAGTAGCCAATGTTCCTTTAAGCAACATTGGCTGCTCAAATCTCACCATCAAACCTCCCAGCCAGTGTTATCTGGCTGGGAGATGCGAAAAACAGTTTGCAACCAAATTCGTTGCAAGCGACTTTGGTTGCTTTATTAAATGACTTGCAGCCAGTTTATAACTGGCTGCAAGTCAATAATATAAAAAAAAGTGAGTGAAGTTGCTGCATGCAACTTTGCTCGCTTTTAAACACAAAATCTTGCAGGAAGTTTTAAACTGCCTCCAAGATGTATTATAAAATTGGCCAAAGCCACTTTAAGTTGCTTTGGCCATTTTTTTTTTTCAATCCCAAGCCACTTCCTGTGGCTCGGGTTCTTTTTTTTTATGTAATTATAAATTACTACCAGCCAGGCTCCCCCTGGCTGGTAGTTTATGTTTTAAGCAGCCAATGTTGCTTAAAGCAACATTGGCTGATCGATCACCTTAAGACCTCCCAGCCAGTGTTATCTGGCTGGGAGATGAAAAAAAGTTATTGCAACCAAATTTGCTTGTAGCGACTTTGGTTGCTTTAAAAAAAGACTTGCAGCCAGGTTTATACTGGCTGCAAGTCATTAATATAAAAAAATGCAAGCGAAGTTGCTGCATGCAACTTCGCTTGCTTTTAAACACAAAATCTTGCAGGCAGTTTTAAACTGCCTGCAAGATGTATTATAAAATCGGCCAAAGCCACTTTTAGTGGCTTTGGCCAATTTTTTTTTTTTTATTAAACACTGCCAGCTTAAAGCTGGCAGCAAATTTTTTTCCGAGCCACTTCCTGTGGCTCGGGTTCTTTTTTTTTATGTAATTATAAATTACTACCAGCCAGGCTCCCCCTGGCTGGTAGTTTATGTTTTAAGCAGCCAATTTTCCTTAAGCAAATTGGCTGCTTAAACCTTACCTACAACCTCCCAGCCAGTGTTATCTGGCTGGAGGGTGCAAAAATGAGCTTGCGACCAAAGTCACTACAAGCGAATTTGGTTGCTTTATTAATTGACTTGCAGCCAGTTTATTCCTGGCTGCAAGTCAATAATGTAAAAAAAAAGGTGAGCGAAGTTGCTACATGCAACTTCGCTCACTTTTAAACACAACATCTTGCAGGCAGTTTTAAACTGCCTTCAAGATGTATTATTAAATTGACCAAAGCCACTAAAAGTGGCTTTGGTAAATTTTTTTTATGTTACAATAAGCGCTGCCAGCTTAAAAAGCTGGTAGCAAAATATTCTATTTTATTTTCAAACCTTAGTCACTTCCTGTGGCTCGGTTTATTTTTTTTATGCATTTTCAAATTACTACAAGCTAGGCTCCATCTTTATGGTAGTGTTATCTGACATTTTAAAGCTTGAAAAAAACATTATATGAAATAAAAAAAGCATATTCTTTGATATATTAAGAATTATGAGTGGTAAAGGATTGATGAAGGGATTAATGGCTCAAAAATAAAATTGGCCATTGCTGATAAGGAGAGTTCTAGAACAATAGAGATTATCTATGAAAATTAGATGGGATGGAGTACATTAGGGCATCTCAAACTTGATCAAATACACCACATAAACACACCACAAAAAAAGTACCAAACACACCATCAGAAAATGAAATACACCTTCCCTGGACAGGTGTATTTTGATGGTGTGTTTCGCCTCAAACACACCTTCTTTTGGTAAAAAAAGCCATAAAAACACTTTTCTCCTTCATCTTGATTAGTCAGCAATAGGTACAGACAAGCCATCTCTTTAGATTCTTTTCGGCCTAATTCTTAAGGGCTTATTATTCAACATGTGAAAAACATGACTTCCCACCACTTAAGCAGCCACTCTATCATACACTCACCCTTAGTCTTAATCACCATTCACTAAAATTCCTCTTTCAGTCCATTGTAAACTAGAAATAACTGCTACCACTCTATCCCTGGATCTATTGGTTAACTCAGATACCAACTCCAATGCTGAAATTGACTTGGCTTACATGTGTGACATGCTGAAGAATCACTACTTATATTCCAGAACACTTTCCATACAACAACAACCACAATTTAACCTTGAGGTTCTTTAAAGCATTCCTTAAATTAGCTTTAAACAGATATTTTGCACAACCTTGCCTGGATTTCTCAGTTACTTGAACTGATAAAATATCACTCAATTTTCAGAAATGATTCTTGTTGTTCATAAAGAGATCCTCCTATTCAAATCTGTGTTGCACTTTGTCATTTTAGTTCAAATTGAAATGGTGGCACATTTACCCATCTTGAAAACCTCTTCCAGATCAGAGATGGAAATAAATATTTTGATTGTAAAAAAATGCTTTGAATCTCTCTTTTATACATTGCATGCTTCTACTCTTGCTATTTTTTAGGATTCCAGTTAATTAAATGTTTTGTATTTAAATTATAAGTAATGTTTTTCTCCATATCTACTTGACTAAAATTCATTCTAGATTTCTATTAATAATTTGGTTAAATATGGTTTTTCAACAGCTTCATTAACCAACCCTTATGCACAAGATACATAAATTAACAAATTTTATTTTTCTAAATCTAGAAATTAGGCAATACCCTCCCCTGCATTTCACTATATTAGGGGATGGTGATCGCCATTTTCTTCATGTCAAAAAAGTTTTTTATGTCTGAAAAAAAAAATTAATGGCAATACCTCATCCTGAATTTTACTGTGGGAGGGGGTGAAGATTGCCATTTTTTTCATGTCAAGAAAAATATTTATGTAAGAAAAAAAAATTTACAATACCTTCCCCTGCAACTTACTGTGGGAGGGGGTAAAGATTACCAAATTTTTCATTTTAATTTCATAAATTCTTATATGAATCAATAAAAAAATATAATCAGCCAAGTAAAAGTAGTGGGATTCACGATTCCACCTGCTAATGATTTCAGATGTGACCAAAGCCAAATAAATCATATGACAAGCAATGTATTGACAATTCATCCATATAATACAAATAAATAATTAAATGAACAAATTTATACAGCAGCAAGGCTCAATTGCACAAACGTTTTATTTGATTGATTATATTTAATAATTGATAATTTAAAAATTTATGAAATAAAAATAAAAAAATGGAAAATATTTTAATTACCCTATTTGGAACCCCTCCCTAAAGATTTACTATAAATAGGGCCCTTCCCCCTTGCTTTACTTACCTGGTTTATCAGACTTTTGTTGATCTGGAATGAAAGACAAAAATGAGTAAGTGCTTCACAAGATTCCGAAAAAGTGAGAAAAATTTTTACAAGATATCAAACCAGGATTTTCCTTGGTAGTTTGAGGATTATCTCTTTGATTTTTGATTGATGATTATGCTGAGAAGAGTTCCAGATAGATTTGATGATACCATCTCCTGAAAAAAATCCAAAACATCAACAAATCAGGGAAAAAATGATTTATAAAGAAGAAAAATTGAGGAAAAAAATGATAAAAAACAGTTGAGGAATTGACATACCTTGGGAGTGGTACAATGAAAAGTATCAGAAAAAACATGCATATTACAGAATATCAAAATTCAAAAATTTAAATTAGTTTACATAAAAAGACTCAACTTTAAAAGTAGATATCTCAGAAATTTCTGAGCCAAAATTGATTATGCTTTCTGGAAATGAAATTCATGCCTATAGAGAACCTGTAATCAAAATAATGTGATATTTGAATGAGCTAAAATTCATCAAATGTTAATATTCATCCTCATAAAAAAATTACAAAATAGGAAGGACTCATCCAAAACTGATATTTAGCTGATCAAATCAAAGCCAAAAGCCTGAAGTATTATTTGAAATAGATTGCATAAGCCCTATATGCATATTATGCAACATTGAACTTAAAAAATGTAAATTAGTCTATGAAACAAGATTCAACTTTGGAAGAAGTTATCTCAGCAACCACTAGACCAAATTCAACACCATTTGCTGGAAATAAAATAAATGATTCTTGAGATTCTTCCTAAAAAAGTATATTTCATTTAAAAAACCCTAATCCTATTTCTGAACTTTTATTTTTTACTTAAAAGAAAATCAAAAAAGGGTTACAAAAATTTAAGTCAGGTATTATCAATGGTCTAAAAAGATCTATCTTAGCTACCTATGTTATTTATAAGTATTATATTTGTTCCAGAGTAAGACCTACTTGAGAAGATTAAAATAAAGTTGATGGAAGTTTGAGCCAAGTAAATAATTAATATCTCATTAACCAGTGAGCCAAATCAGATGTTGCTTGGTGGATATGAGAGCTAGGCTTCTGTAGAACCTCCTTAAAAGTGGAAATGTGATTTGAGAAAACAAAAAAAAATAGAAAAAAAAACAAAAACAAATTCAGAAAAAGAACTTCAGTTAAAATTGAAAAAAAGATGGTGGGAGGATGACTTACCTGATGAGATGTCTTCAAAGATGTAAAAGGACCAGATAGAAGTGCAGGAAATGATGGATAAAAAATAGAAGAAGAGTTAAGGAAGTGAGAGAAGATGAATAAAAGGATATTAGGGATTATTGAAAAACAGAAAGAATGAAAAATTATGCAATTTCTGAAATATCCAACTTCATGTTGAGATGATTAACCAAAATGAATCAGGAAGGGAAAAATTATGCTTTCAGTGAAAATTCAAAATAAAAGTTAATATGCAAGAATAAAACAAAACCAAGTGGAAAGTACATGCAACTTGATCATTTTGAGAGCATGAAAAAAGGATTTAAAAGGGTTGTGTTGACAATTTTGTAGTGTTCTTGGCATGATGACTGAGTTTTGAGAATATAAATTTGTTCAGGAATTGTTGATAAAGAAAGTAATGAAAAGCTCAAAATTTACTGGGGCACCATGTGTAAAAATTTGTATCAAAAAAGTGGGTTGGGAAAGATGTGATGTGTGGTGAATTGGGAGGATCTTTAGATTTGTTGCCTGTGCTGTGGTTGGAAAATTTTCACTAAAGTAGGACATATTTGACCCCATGTTTATAATCTCATGTACCAAATCAGCCATGTTTCATGGTGTGTTTATGTGGTGGTTTTCAAATGAAATCCACCAGGCATATTTGTTCAAGTTTGAGACCCCCTATTAAAAACTAGATGGGTAGAGGAGGAGGAAGAGATCCTTAAGAAGATGAATAAAATATTACTTTCAAAATTTTTTACAGATAAATATTAAATTGAAATAAATTTTGTAAATATTTTTGTCATTATATTGGTTTCCACTTTTAAATGCAGTTACTATTTCACATGTACTCATACCAAAACTTGGGAAAGTGATTTATATAAGCATTAAATATTTAAAAAGAAAACTTGCATATTAATTTCCATAAAAACCTTTCATGTTATACACTTTAAGGACTATTTTTATTTTTATTTAAATATAAATATTTCTTTTAGTTGAGTAACTGAAGATTTTATTTTCAATAGCCTGTAGGTCTTATATTTTTGGTAAAATTTAAAAAATTATACAAAATTTAGTTTTGCAAAGACTTAACAGATTAGAAGTGAGAAGTGACTATAATCTTTTTAAATTTTGAAAATAGGAATGGCATTAGTTATTTCAATTCCTATAGTTATTAATATTTGTGATCAAAAAATTTGCTAAATTTATTTATTGTTACAATTATGTAGTAAAAGATATTATTATTGTAAATTAAATTTACTTTCATAATTTTATGGTTTATCTTTTGAATGCAAAGTAATGATTAGGTATGTTTAAGAATAATTTTCTTCCTCTAAATTGATAAAAATATTGTATATTCAAAAGCTTATGTTGGATCAATGTGTGCTCAATGTGTGCTCAATGAAGGATAAAATCATTGTTATAGATGATCAACTTATGCATAACTTGAGATCAATTGAGGTTCATTTTTGGACCAATCTGAGAATAAATGTAAATCTAACTCTAATTTACTTATGTTTATAAAGTATTCATAAACCTGGCATAATTAAGGGACACTCTAAATTTCAGGAGAGGGGATTGCTAGCAATTCATCCCTAGATTTCCCGTGCTGAAAGCTAGCATCTGTATACAGGACAAATGGTTTGTTAAAATCTGGAAGATCTAAGATAGGGGCTGTCATTAAGAAACATTTTAATGTATCAAAAACTTTTTGACATTCAATATTCCAGATGAATGCAACATCTTTCCTAGTTAGTTTGGTAAGAGGTAAGGCTATGACTTGATAATTTTTAATATATTGTCTATAATAACCACACATACCCAAAAAACTTTGGATTTCTCTTACAGAAGTTGGTGCCTTTACATTTTGAATAGCAGCAACTTTGTTGTGGTCTACTCAAATTTGTAGGCCTGAAACCACATGGCCAAGGACTTTCAAAGATTGAAAACCAAATTTACACTTTTTCCAGGACAAGTTCATATTGATTTAATTCATTTTTTGGAAAACCCTATTTAAATGAACCATATGTCCATCAAAAGTTTTAGAAAAAACTATGATATCATCAATATACACCATGAGCCATTCCTCAATTATTTCCTGATGGAAAGTGTTATCCATGACTTTTTGAAAAACTGAAGGTGCATTTTTAGGGCCAAATGGCATTCTAAAATGCTTATATATTCCCATATGAGTAGCAATAAGCAAAAAATTTTGATAATTTTTCTCAACAGGAACTTGTTGATACCCTTTATTTCCATCCAGACAACTAATGAATTTTGCACCTTGCAAGGTAGCATGTATTGAATTAATTCTAAGTAAAGGATAAATATCATCAACAGTATAAGTGTTTAATGCTCTGTAGTCTCCACATAATCTAGCCTTATCTTTTTCATAAGAAATTAAGACTGGGGAGATGACACAATATTTGGGTGTGAAATCCACTTTCTCAATGATATTCATTTTTAATAATGTGGCAATATTATCTTCAATATCCTTTCTTTTTGTTGGAGAAGCAGGATATGTTTTTTCTTAAGACTAGGAGGAATATCACTTAAGTTATAGGATAAGTTAATTTTCATTTCTTCCTGAACACTTCCTAAGACATGAGAACCATGAGCAAAAGCTATAGGGAAAGAGGTAATTGAGTCAATTATAGAATCCTTTTGTTCACTAGTTAACTGATCACCAAAAGAAGCAGTATTTATTTCATTTAATAAATCATCCATTTCAATTGTTGGTCTGCCTTTACACTGGATCAGTGAGTTACAAGACTTTAACAGACGTTCAGAAGGTTTTCTAGAGGAGGAAATTTTGAATTTCCTTTTGCCATTCAATCCCAAGGTGAAGCAATTATTTGCTGGGTCCATTTTCACACCAAACATGGTTAAAATATCATTACCCATAATAAACCAATTGCTTAAATTATCATTTTTCATGACAACAAATTCACAATTAGCTCTGACAAAACCACCATTATATTTGAAGAATACAGAGGTTTTGTATTTTCCAATAGGAATTAAGGTAGAACCATACCCTCTCCATTTTTCAGAAGTTATAGGTAATAATTTACTCAAATAATCCTTATCTACTGAAGCTGAAGCTCTTTCAGACACTACACTTCCTCCAGCACCAGAGTCAAGAACTACCTCAACATTTTTACCATTTATGATAACAGGTGCTTTCAAGGGGGATATGGCTATAGAATTGTTAGTAATATCTTTAATTATTTCAGCATTTTCCACTGAAGATAAATCCAATACACATTCTTCAGATATATTATCTAAATATTGGACATCCTGTTCCAAAATTAAAACATCTTTAACAGAGTCATTGTCATAGGTGATATTACTTTCACAGTCACTAGAAGAATTATTGACATCAATTTCAGCTTCATCAGTGTCTTCATTTTGTTCAACAAGGTGAATTTTCATGTCACAAACATGACCCTTTTTCCATGGTTTGTTACATTTATAACAAGTATTTGTTGCACATTTTTTAGGTGCAACTGGGGAAGAGGTTTTACCAGATTTTTCTGGTAGCTTTGTAGAGGGTTTATTCTGATCATTATAAGATTTACCAAGGTAATTCTTTAGTTCATATCTATGGTTGAGTAGTACCTCATTACAGATATTAATGAAAGAAGAATTTTCCCTTACATGCTCAGTTCTAGCTACAATTAAATCTCTAAGAGAATTTGGTAATTTATATAAGATTTTATCTCTCCAAATATCATAATTCATCTTTGTATCAATTGCTCTCAGGATTTTTGTTACTTTCATAAGAAAAACAATGGGTTTTTCAACAGAAGAGGATACATATCTTGTATTCTTATGCAGCCTTTGCTGAGCTAACCTGAATTTTGAAGCACAAAACTGATTCTCAATCAAGGATTTCCAATCATTCCATGTATAATGATTGTTATCTAAAAGAACAGATTCATACCACATCAAGGCTACATCGGAAAATAAAGAAATTAGCTTAGAAACAATTTCCTCATCAGGTAGTTTATAAGTTCTCTTTAAATTATCAATTCTTTGGATAAAGTGTTGCCTATCAGAAGAAGAATCATCATCAAAGGTAGGATATTGGTCCAATTTAGGCCAATTTTTCTGACTACTGGGATGGTCCATTTTTTGGTTTGAATTACTCATCATTAATAATTCCTGAAGTTTAGCCAGGTGTTCAGAAATATCATTATTTACAGAAACAGCTGGTACATTACCATCACAGGATATTTTGCTAGTAGAAAAATATTTTACAGACTCATTGTCAGTTTGTTTAATGGCTGAAATATGAGGAAGAAAGGAGGAACTCTGTTCAGGCTCTTTTTCTTTATTTTTATGCAGCTTATGGGCAGCATTCTCATTTATACCATAATTATTGATGGTTAAGGTTGAAACTTTTTCTTGCAGGTCAGAGACATAGTTTCTTATCCTTGGAATTTCAGACATCTGGTCATTAATTTTTGCAAGGTATAAAACATTTCTGTCCTCAGAAACTGTGTGTTTGGCACTCAGTGCATGGAAATCATTTTTTAGCTTTTTAAACTCATTTTGTAGAGATTTAATTTCACTTTTTAATGAATAATTTTCCTCAATAAGGGGTATTAATTCACTCAAGGTTTTATGTAGATTTATATTCTTATCTGAGATAGCTCTATGGTCACTCCTTATTTGTTTTTGTTGGCTAAGAACAATATTCAAGGTTTCTTTGATTTTAAAATAAGCTGTATCTTGTACAGAAGAACTTACTTTGCAATGCAAGTGCAAATTATTTAATCTATCACTCTCATGGATTAACACACCTCTCAAATGTTTGTCTTTTACAACATTAAAATCAAGGGTATCTTTCAATATTTCCTCAGAAGTTTTCTCAATTAAAGTATAGACTTCATGGGAAACAGAATCATTCTTAATTACAAGAGAAGGATTAATTATAGAAGTAGAAGTCAAATGTAAAGGTTTATCAAATGATAATTTGCTAATTACATCTTTGGGGCTACTCATTAAAGGAAGTTGTATTTTTAAAGGTTTAACTGTTCTTTCACCAGAATCCACAATATTACCTGAAGAAGCTTTGTTATTATACATGCCAACATGTTTATCAAACAAATTACTTACCATTGTAAGGGAGGAAACTTCCACTGTGCCTTCTTTCTTCTGCCTCCCTGATAAGGATGGGGCTGAGGAGATGGATGGTAGGTTTGTGTCCTGGATGGGCCTGGGTGTTGAGCTGGTTTCTGAACATTCTGCTGGTAATGGCTCATCAAGTAATCCCATTTCCACTATTCCACTTGCTGAGTTCTTTGATTTTGCGTGAAGGAGCTGGGTACCTGATTGGGCTGAGGTTGAGGCTGAGGCTGAGAGACTGGGAAATGAGGAGTTTGAGCTTGTTTGTGATTTAACAATTCCTGCATCTGCTGCCAGAGTGTGTCTACCCTTGCCTTGTACTTCATGCATTCTGCCTTCAGTTCTTTGATGTGAGTGGAAAGATTGTTTACTTGATGGTTTAGAGGTATCTTTTTTATTTTTATACCTTTGAGTTGATTGTCCTAATTTATTAGAGGTTTTACTTCTTTCAGAGGTGTTTGTTGAGGGGGGTTTGCCACTTCTCTTGCCATTTCCATGTCCTGAAGGTTTTTTGTCAGCTGAATAATTTCTGTAAGTTAATTTAAAAGAACCTACAGATCCAGTGTCATTATCCACTTCAATCTCATCCGCATGTAAGTTATCCATGCTGCTAGCCAAACTATTCGACATTTAAACTGTTAAAATATAATCAAAAAAAAATTTTTTAATGATTCAAATTGTTATTTCAAAATAAAATTTATTGAATTTTAACAAAAAAAAATTTTAATTTTTATCAAAAATCAATTAATTAACAAAAAAGTAATACAAACAAATGTAATTATAATTATTTATTAAGAAATAATCAGTAATTAAAATGGGACCAACCAATAAAGGTTTTATAAGTCAACCAAAATAATTAATACCAAAAATTTATATAATGGTAAAATTGGAGCTAAGTACTGAGTACTATTATGGTTAACCAATATACAAAAAATAATAATAAAATTAATTTAATAATTTATTAATTATTAATTGTCTTCTAGGACTAAGAGTTTTACTCTATTATGGTAAACTAGGAAAAAAAAATTTAAAAATAATGAACACTTACACTCAGTGAATCAGCAATTAAGCCACAAACACTGTTATTGCAGTAAAAATATAATAATATGAGTGGGAGGTGCAAAGGTTAACTTACTATTGTGATTGTAAAATCACTTCAAAATAATATATGAATTAATTTAATATAAACCTAATGAAAAAACTATTATTACTATTAGACTTAAAGCAACCTGTAATTAGTTATAAAAAATTTAAATTAGAATTTTAATACAAATAAAAATAATAATAAACTTATTATATTAAAAATATGTTCAAGTTTTGGTTGTATAGTAAGTGATGATTTAAAGGGGATTACCCAAGCCCCTTTTTTAGACCAAGGGACCCCTGAAGCGCCACCAATCAATAAATACAAATTAGAAATAGCTAAAACAAAAGATAACACAGTAAAAATGAAACATGACTATCAAGAGAAAAATATGACACAATTTACTAAAACCCGTGATTAATTAATTCTTTTCCCACCATAACTTCCCAAAAGATTTAATTAAAATAATTATTAACCAAGTAAGTCTGAAACATGAGAACAATGAGTAAAATAATCAAAAACAGACATTATAGTGACATGTAAAAGTTTTAAGTAAAACAGATAAAATTATTTTCATGCCAAAAATTCATGTAATAAATTCAATCCAGTTTAAAGCAATTTTAATTAATTGTTTTAACTATGTAATTAATTCAATAATTAGTTTAAATGAAACATATAATTAATTTAGTAATATTTGTAATTTAAAGTGGGGATTTTAATACTATGTTATGTAATAATTTTTCCTGAAACAATTAAGGGTCAAATGAAGTGCCCAATTTTATTGTTTAATAATATATGAAGTTTTATTTAATATATAAATTTAAATAATTAATTTAATTACATTATAAGTCAACTTTACATACATAATTTTAATGTATGTTAGTAATTAATTAATTATTAATTTATAATTATTAAATACATAAAAATGCACCATTATTTGTAGAATATAAAAAATATTATGTTTAATTTAAATGTATAAAAATTTATATAACAATAAAATTAATATAACACTTATATTTAATAAGATACTTATATAATTTTATTATGCAATAAAATATTAATTTATATACATTATATACAATTCTCACGCCCTCTTTCATGTCCAATAAATTAACATATCATTTAATGGGCTCCTGGTATATCCTGGCTGACAACTATAGTATTTACATTAACACCATAATTCTAAACTTTTAAATGTAATAGAAATATTCCCTTTACCTCTTATTAATTGAGTAAAAAGTCTTTAAAAGATAAGGAAAATACGTACAAAGTTTGAATTCCTCTTAAACCCAGTGTTGCCGTCCTTGGATCTCCTTGAGAAATCTTCTAGACTTGAATGACCACCCAACAATAACCCTTATTTTAGTTATATTATAATACAATTTTTATATAATTTTATTATGCAATATAATATTAATTTATATACATAAAATGCATAATTTTTCACCCTCATTAAGCTCTAATAGATTAACATACAATTTACTGGGCTCCTGGTATAGCCTGGCTGACATTAGTAGTTTAAAAATAATAATAATAATAATAAAATAGTAAAATAAAAAAATAAAAAATAAAAATAAAAATAAAAATAAAAATAAAAATAAAAATAAAAATAAAAATAAAAATAAAAATAAAAATAAAAATAAAAATAAAAATAAAAATAAAAATAAAAATAAAAATAAAAATAAAAATAAAAATAAAAATAAAAATAAAAATAAAAATAAAAATAAAAATAAAAATAAAAATAAAAATAAAAATAAAAATAAAAATAAAAATAAAAATAAAAATAAAAATAAAAATAAAAATAAAAATAAAAATAAAAATAAAAATAAAAATAAAAATAAAAATAAAAATAAAAATAAAAATAAAAATAAAAATAAAAATAAAAATAAAAATAAAAATAAAAATAAAAATAAAAATAAAAATAAAAATAAAAATAAAAATAAAAATAAAAATAAAAATAAAAATAAAAATAAAAATAAAAATAAAAATAAAAATAAAAATAAAAATAAAAATAAAAATAAAAATAAAAATAAAAATAAAAATAAAAATAAAAATAAAAATAAAAATAAAAATAAAAATAAAAATAAAAATAAAAATAAAAATAAAAATAAAAATAAAAATAAAAGTAAAAATAAAAATAAAAATAAAAATAAAAATAAAAATAAAAATAAAAATAAAAATAAAAATAAAAATAAAAATAAAAATAAAAATAAAAATAAAAATAAAAATAAAAATAAAAGTAAAAATAAAAATAAAAATAAAAATAAAAATAAAAATAAAAATAAAAATAAAAATAAAAATAAAAATAAAAATAAAAATAAAAATAAAAATAAAAATAAAAATAAAAATAAAAATAAAAATAAAAATAAAAATAAAAATAAAAATAAAAATAAAAATAAAAATAAAATTAAAATTAAAAATAAAATTAAAATTAAAATTAAAATTAAAATTAAAATTAAAATAAAAATTCAAATAAAAATAAATATAAATATAAATATAAATATAAAAATAAAAATAAACCAATTTTTCATATATATCTGCTAATTATCATTGTTCTATCTATTTAGTGAATTATTGTCGGCCGGTCGTCTAGAAGAAGGAGGAAAATAGAAGAAGAAGAATAAAAATAATAAGGAAAAGAGGAAAAGGAAGAAAAGACAGTAACAACAATCAATTGACAAAACTGGACTGGGGAATTACAATAACTTATAACGAGATATTTATGGGATGATACATGGTAAGTTTTTTATTCTCTCTGCTTAAGTAACAAATACTAATATTAAATGATCTTAAAGCAACCTTTATATGCATAATATATACTAGATTTCAAAGGCAAGAAAGTGCCATAATAAAAACTATTATAAGTATAACATTTGTAATTAATAATAAAATTAATAATAAAAATAAAGTAAGTAATAAGTGGTGAGGCTACAAGGGGTTACCCAAGGCCTTTATATAGGCAAGGGGCCCTCTGAAGCGCCACATTAATGTATATACAAACAAAAATAATATGTAACTAATTTTGAGTAAGTGTAAGGGGAAACCCATGATACAATTAACTAAGACACATGAGTAAGAGCCTAAAATCCACCAATTTAATCCCAAACAGTTACAATAAGATTATGGAGTAACTAAATAAGCTTGAGACACATAAAAACAACTAATATAATTTAAAACATGTCTGATAACCCTTTATTTAAAACCCAATTTTAAGTGAAACATAAAAGTGAACTATTTTAACACATAAAAATAGTGTAATTAATTAATTTAGTATAAAACATGAGTGATTAGTTATTTTAACTATTCTTATTAGTGTAATAACTCTTTTAATTTAAAACAAGTATTTATTTTAACAAAATCACTAATTTTTAGAATAAAACATTAATAATTTATTTAATAAAGTGTTTTAACTTGTTTAATAATTTGATGACACAATTATGATTCAAAAAAGCGCTCAATATTTCTGTTTAATAATATATGAAAGGTTTAATTTAATATATAAATTTAATTAATTAATTTAATTACATTATAAGTCAATTTTACACTTATAATTATAATATATGTTTATAATTAATTAATTATTAATTTATAATTATTAAATACATAGAAATGCGCCATTATTTGTAGAATATAAAATATATTATGTTTAATTTAAATGTATAAAATTTATATAAACAATAAAATCAATATAACACTTATATGTAATAAGATATTTATATAATTTTATTATGCAATAAAATATTAATTTATATACATTAAATATAAATCATACACCCTCTTTCAGGTTCTATAAGGTAACACATCATTTACTGGACTCCTGGAATAGCCTGGCTGACACTCCCTCACTCTAAAAAAACAATAAAAAAATGCTAAGATTTTTTCTTTTTGTATTTTTTCAACAGAGTAGGCAGATTTGAAATCTCCTTGCCAGGTATCCATGCATCATGTTCAGATGATTTGTTCTTATATCTCAATAAATATTCAATACCTCTTTCAGAAGTGATAATTCTATCATTGAGAATTTTATCAATTTCTGCTGTTTCTGTGACTTCCTGAGTGTTTTTCTTAGGTCTTCCCCTTCTTTTGGGAAATAAGTCACTGTTGGAAGTAAAAGGTTTAAGCAAAGAAATGGGAAAAACAGGATGTTTCCTATCATATGGATAATACAATACAACTTCCACTGCATTATCACCAACCATTCTTTTAACAACAAATGGGCCTACAAAAGTTACTTTTAATTTGTGGTTACCTTGTAAATTGAAATCGACAGTAGAGATCAACACTTCATCACCCTTGTTAAATGTGTATTCCTTATAGGATTTATCCCATCTTTTCTTTTCATATTCAAATGCTTTATCAATACAGCTTTGGGCATATTTTCTGCATAGCTGTTGCATTTGCATGAAAGATTTTACACCAGGGTGTAGTTCCAACTTAGGTAATTTATTATTGAGAATCTGAGCAGGAGTATTTGGGACATAACCTAACCAAAGCTCAAAAGGCTTTTTCTCAGTGACAGAATGAATAGTGCTATTATATGCAAATTCAAGACCAGGAAATAGAGTGACCCAGTCATGAGTAAATCTGTCATTGTGTTTATATTCTAAACCAAAGGCACAATACCTTCTGCTCATATCTTCCAGAGTTTGAATCATTCTCTCAGCTAGACCATCAGTCTGAGGATGGTGAGCTGTAAAAAACTTTAACTCACAGCCACAAATATCTATCAAAGAGGTCCAAAACTCAGAAGTAAATTTTGGATCTCTATCAGAGATAATGGCTTTTGGAAAACCAATAATATTAAACATGTAAGACCACCATAAGAAAGCTAATTCTTTGGTGGATACATCTTTGTGGGTGGGAATAAATTTGCAAATTTTTGTGAATCTATCTACTATTACCCAATAAGAGTTAAAGCTGTCTTTACCTGAAACAGGAAGACCAGTGACAAAATCCATATTAATGATTTGCCAGGGAACATTAGGTGCTTAAATATGTTGTAATAACCCTGCTCTTTTACCTGTTAACCTTTTAGATTTTTGGCAGGAATCACAAGATTCAACATATAATTTTGTGTCTACAGACATATTAGCCCACCATGCAGTGTTTTTGATTCTAATCAATGTTTTTCAAGATCAAAATGACCAGCTAATATGTCATCATGACAAAGTTTGAGGATAGTTTCTTTCATAGAAGGAGGAATCACAACTACATTAGTAAGCTTTCTTCTATAATATATATAACCATCTTCAATAGAAAAGTTTCCTTTACTCAAAGCATTTTGATAGTTTGCAGGAAGAGATTTTATTAATGCTTGAATTGAAGCATTCTTAGGATCATTTAAGATAGTAACTAATTTATTTAAATCAGATTCCTTCTCATATGAATCCAGTATTAATTGCAATAACTCTTCTTCCATATCTACTACAAATATACCATGGATATGAACAGTATCATCTTCAGGTACATAAGCAGGATTTGAGTCATTATTTGGCAGAGGCAATCTGGAGAGCATATCAA
This sequence comes from Hemileia vastatrix, assembly GCA_030280995.1. Lineage (NCBI taxonomy): Eukaryota > Fungi > Basidiomycota > Pucciniomycetes > Pucciniales > Zaghouaniaceae > Hemileia > Hemileia vastatrix. The sequence goes on from JASXTE010000016.1 coordinate 14,324,195, forward strand.
CATTGGAGTGAAAATTTCCAGCCCTATGGATAATTGTCATCCGTCCTCTGTATTCTTGAACAGCAAGTTGCCACCTGAACATATGTCTTTTAGGTGTCTTCAGGTTTAAGAGGGACTTCACAGCACTACAGTCAGTTACCAATTCAAAATTTTGGTCATCTAGATAGTAATGAAGTTTCTCAAGAGCCCAAACAACTGCTAAGCACTGTAATTGAGTGGCACCATATTTCAATTCACTATTTCTTAAGGTTCTTGAAATATAACAAATTACAACCTCTGAGGATTTATCATTAATAATTTGTTTCTGGTGAAGGGCAGCACCCAGACCAATAAAGCTAGCATCTGTATACAGGACAAATGGCTTGTTAAAATCTGGAAGAGCCAATATAGGGGCTGTCATTAAGCAGATTTTTAATGTATTAAAAGCTTTTTGACAGTCATTATTCCAGAGAAAGGCAACATCTTTTCTGGTCAGTTTTGTAAGAGGCAAGGCTATGACCTGATAATTTTTAATATATTGTCTATAATAGCCACACATACCAAAAAATCTTTGGATTTCTCTTACAGAAGTTGGTGCTTTCACATTTTGAATGGCAGCAACTTTGTTTTTGGTCTACACTAATTTGTAAGTTTGACACAACATGGCCAAGGACTTTCAAGGATTGAAAACCAAATTTACACTTTTTTTTTTTTTTTTTTTTTAGGACAAGGTCATATTGATTTCATCCATTTTTTGGAAAACTCTATTTAAGTGAATCATATGTTCATCAAAAGTTTTAGAAAAAATTATAATGTCATCAATATAAACCATGAGCCATCCTTCAATTATTTCTTGATGGAAAGTGTTATCCATTACTTTTGAAAAACTGAAGGAGCATTTTTAGGGCCAAATGGCATCCTAACATACTTATATATTTTCATATGAGTAGAAATTAGTAAAAAAAAATTTGTGAATTTTTCTCAACAGGAATTTGATGATAACCTTTATTGCCATCCAGACAACTAATAAATTTTGCACCCTGTAAGGTAGCATGAATTGAATTAATTCTGGGCAAAGGATAAATATCATCCACAGTATAAGTGTTTTATGCTCTGTAATCTCCACATAATCTAGCCTTATCTTTTTCATAAGAAATCAAGACTGGGGATATGACACAATATTTTGGGGTGACATCTACTTTCTCAATTATATTCATTTTTAATAAGGTAGAAATATTATCTTCAATATCCTTTCTTTTTGTTGGAGAAGCAGGATATGGGTTTTTCTTAAGACTAGGAGGAATATCACTCAAGTTACAGGATAAAGTAATTTTCATTTCATCCTTAACAACTCCTAGGACATGATAACCATGAGCAAAAGCCATAGGAAAAGTGGTAATTGAGGCAATTATAGAATCCTTCTGCTCACTAGTTAATTGATCACCAAAAGAAGCGGTATTTATTTCAGCTAATAAACTATCCATTTCATTTGTTGTTCTACTTGTACATTGAGTTAATGAGTTACAAGACTTTAACAAATAAGCAGAAGATCTTCTAGGGGAAGAAATTTTGAATTTCCTTTTGCCATTCAATCCCAATGTGAAGCAATTATTGGCAGGGTCCAATTTTACACCAAACATTGTCAGAATGTCATTACCCATAATAAACCAATTGCTCAAATTATCATTTCTCATGATAACAAATTCACAAACAGCTCTGACAAAACCACCTTTATATATATGAAGAATACAGTGGCTTTGTATTTGCCAATGGGACATAAAACAGAGCCATAACCTCTCCATTTTTCACATGTCATAGGTAATAATTTATCCATATAATCTTTATCCACTGAAGCCAGTGCCTTTTCAGACACTCACACCTCCATATGCAACCTTCAATATTTTCTTGAGGTTTGAACAGGCTTTTAGCATGTTTACATTGATGGAGCTGATTAGGAGGCATGAAAATTTTCTGATTTAGAACCTTAAAAATGAATAAGATTTCTTGAATTCTGTCCTTCAGAAGTTCTACTTTTGCATTATATCTTAATTTTTCTTCATTCAAAGCCAGTCATTGAGCTGATAGATCTGTGATTTGAGGACTTGAATGAGTATTTTCCATTATCAAGGCAGCTGAAAGTTTATCATGACTGTTGTTGGGATCCACTTTAATTTATGTCTCTATATTTATGTCCTGCAGGTCCAATATATTAAGAAGCAGAATGAAAAGTATTGAATATTGAGAGGAAGTTACTGTTTGTTCATCATAATTCTTAATTTCAGCTTCTCAGTGGCAGTCATGTTACCAATATTTGCAGACATTGTGCCTGAAAATTTTAAAGAAACAAAATTTTAAATCAGTTTATGTCAAAGAATTCTATCATTAATAAAATCAAAAAACTGTTAATTTCTATATGCCAATTAATCTTAAAGAAAAAACAACAAGATAAGAAATTATATATTTATTATGATTATTATTTTATATTTTACCAAAAAAAAAAAATAATTCATTATTATATAATTATTTTTTTTCAAACAATAATTAATAGAATTATTCATCATTATCAGGAATATGTATAAAATAATAATGAAATAAAAATGAGTTATTGATTATTCATATTATATAAATAATAAAAATTCACATTCTTTTATAATCATCATTTATTCCTTAAACAATAATTAATAAAATAAAAAATTATTTGGAATTATATGTTATAAAATAATAATCAAATAAAATTTATTAAGGTGACTAAATACAAAAAGTATTATTATGGTCTACCAAAATAAATAATACCAAATTAATGGAAAAAATTGGGACTATGCAGAAAATGCTATAATTGTCAACCAATAAGATATTAATGACAAAATTAAATTAATAATTCATCAGAAATAAATGTTATTTCAAAATTAAATTTTTAATATATACACACTTTCATTTATACTTAAAAATGATTGTATGATTATAAAAATATTGGACAAAAATTGTCACAAATATTTATATTAAAAATTTAATATCATTATTTTGACAATAAATCAATATGTCAAACAAAACTTTCAATATACACACATTTTATTTATATTTCAAAATAATTTTATGATTTTTTATAATATTGGACAAAATATTGTCAACAATATTTATATTGAAAATTAATTATTTTATTATGACAATAAATTAATATGTCAAAAATAAAACTCATCTAGGACTAAGAGTGTTGCTCTATCATGGTCAACTAGGAAAAAAAATATTTAGGAAGACCAACTTACACTCAGTGATTCAGCAATTAAGCCACAATCACTGTTATTGCCATAAAATATTTAAAATATATTTGTTAAGTGCAAAGGAAAACTTACTATAATGATCAACAATTACTCTAAAATGTATAGAATTTTGAAATATATAACTCATTATGTAAGGACCCCAGTTCAATTCACCGTCGCGGCAAAAGTTGATTTTGTGTGCGAGGATGGTCCGTGCGTTAATCGTTTGTCGAATCGTCAAGAAATCGAAGTTGTCATTTGGAAAGGCCCTCAATTGTCGGCCGGTCGTCTAGAAGAAGGAGGAAAATAGAAGAAGAAGAATAAAAATAATAAGGAAAAGAGGAAAAGGAAGAAAAGACAGTAACAACAATCAATTGACAAAACTGGACTGGGGAATTACAATAACTTATAACGAGATATTTATGGGATGATACATGGTAAGTTTTTTATTCTCTCTGCTTAAGTAACAAATACTAATATTAAATGATCTTAAAGCAACCTTTATATGCATAATATATACTAGATTTCAAAGGCAAGAAAGTGCCATAATAAAAACTATTATAAGTATAACATTTGTAATTAATAATAAAATTAATAATAAAAATAAAGTAAGTAATAAGTGGTGAGGCTACAAGGGGTTACCCAAGGCCTTTATATAGGCAAGGGGCCCTCTGAAGCGCCACATTAATGTATATACAAACAAAAATAATATGTAACTAATTTTGAGTAAGTGTAAGGGGAAACCCATGATACAATTAACTAAGACACATGAGTAAGAGCCTAAAATCCACCAATTTAATCCCAAACAGTTACAATAAGATTATGGAGTAACTAAATAAGCTTGAGACACATAAAAACAACTAATATAATTTAAAACATGTCTGATAACCCTTTATTTAAAACCCAATTTTAAGTGAAACATAAAAGTGAACTATTTTAACACATAAAAATAGTGTAATTAATTAATTTAGTATAAAACATGAGTGATTAGTTATTTTAACTATTCTTATTAGTGTAATAACTCTTTTAATTTAAAACAAGTATTTATTTTAACAAAATCACTAATTTTTAGAATAAAACATTAATAATTTATTTAATAAAGTGTTTTAACTTGTTTAATAATTTGATGACACAATTATGATTCAAAAAAGCGCTCAATATTTCTGTTTAATAATATATGAAAGGTTTAATTTAATATATAAATTTAATTAATTAATTTAATTACATTATAAGTCAATTTTACACTTATAATTATAATATATGTTTATAATTAATTAATTATTAATTTATAATTATTAAATACATAGAAATGCGCCATTATTTGTAGAATATAAAATATATTATGTTTAATTTAAATGTATAAAATTTATATAAACAATAAAATCAATATAACACTTATATGTAATAAGATATTTATATAATTTTATTATGCAATAAAATATTAATTTATATACATTAAATATAAATCATACACCCTCTTTCAGGTTCTATAAGGTAACACATCATTTACTGGACTCCTGGAATAGCCTGGCTGACAATTATTAACTTTATTTTTATTTATTTGTTTATTCATTCAATGTCTTGAAGAAGAAGCCTCTGACAGTTGGTTAGGATTATGTTAGTGTTTTTTATTTTTGTTAGGATTGGAGGAAGAACTGTGCTCTTTGTGGTGTAGGCAGCTGGAAAGAGTATATGGATTGTAATGGTCAGGAACAGGTGTAGACAATCCTATAGTACCAGCTATAGGCCTTGACCAAAGGAGTTGGAGAAAAACCAGAGAGAAAATCCCCTGTCCCTTTAAAAAATAGTGTGAGATTTACTTGCTAAAGTAAGTTGGTTCCTGTTTGCTAAAGCCCCTTTTTAAACACACTTGACTGCTTGATGAGCCAAGAAAGTAGTCCCCAGACAGACTACCAGACCAAAGAGCTGAAATGTAGACCAATGTCCACACCAGAGAAAGTAAAGATACTTGATGTAGGCTGAAAATCCACACCAGAGACAGCAATAATACTTGATATAGCTTGCAAGACTATACCAGAGAACTTGTTGCCAAAGTTGAGTTAAATGAAGAACTAACCTTGCAACAAACACAGCCAATTGTGGCCAAAAAACTGTGAAAACTGAGTGAGGAACAAGGATATCACCTCCGTATGGTTGTATGATAATTAAAGTTGCCCCAAACTGTCTTATTCACTATTTACACACAGACCACTCTCTAAGAGGCCATGCACACCAACAAATTTGGCACGTTATGGTAAGGTAAACTCTTACAGTTGCCTTGCTGTAAGCAGAATCCGGAGGAGATATGTGGATTTAGCTGAAAACCCCGTCCTTCCAATAAAAATAACAAAGTAGGTGTTCTAAATCACTAAGCTAACCAATCTACTTAGATCTGATTGATAAAATAATGAAACTCTAAAATATTTAACGCTTATTGAGATTAAATGATCGTGGCTGGTGATAAAGAAATACTGATAACAACAATTAAGGTGTACCAGTGAAAGATCTGTAAAGATTGACTTTTATGTTTTTATAATAATTTGAATTTTTATGAGACAGCAATAATCAAGTCCCAGCGACGAAGACCTTTCTAAAGATACCCTGTTTTGAAGTGTGATTTAAATTGTTGAATAGTATTTCTAAAATGTTAAGTATATATAAAAAATATAAAGTTATAAGGGTATTACAAATTTATTTAATTTGTTGAGTAATAAAAAATGAGACTGTGGTAGTTAATGATTAAGCTGTATGATGTGTCCCCCCCTCTCAATTTCGAGTTTGAGAAGTGCTTAAGTATTCCTAGTCACGTGCCTAAGTTTTCCCCTCCAGAGCTCTTCCAGAGTCAATCCGGAGCCCGTACGGAGTCCGTACGGAGCCGGAACGGAGTCCGTACGGAGTCCGTATGGAGTCGAAACGGAGTCCGTCCGGACTTCCGGACTCAATTTAGAACCTTAAAACTATAATAAAAAATCTAAAAAAATTACACATAATAGAGCTACTTCCCCTTTACATACCAAACTAATTTTCGTAGTCTGCGCAGCTCTAATTACCCTGTGAAAATTCATCAAAGTTAAGTAATTTTTAAAACGTAAATATTTCTATAAAACTTTAAAATTCATTTAAAAATATAAGAAAAATAGTAAAAATTCTGGGAAAATTTCCCAAGGTTCTTGAGTGACTCGACTTAATACTTATAAATTTTTCAGACCGTAAAAATAAGTTTTCTCCGTAAAATAAATTGTTTTCGTGTAGGCATTTGCTCGTGACCAATTTCTTCATATTTAAAACTCAAATAAATTAAATAAAACCCTTTTATAAAAAATAATAACGCCAATCTTGCACGCCGTAATAACTCCATTTACATATTTAGGTGCCGTACTAAACTTTAGGCTACCACATACTCCCTCCAATTGAGAATGTCCTCATTCTTAAAACTTTGCATAAGTGGTTGAACACAATATTCATCTTTAACCTTCAACCACCATCTTCTTTAATCAACTATAAAATTCATCTTCATCAATATGTCTTCCAAAGAACTTGTCGCTCCATGTGAACTCTGCGCTCGATACCAGGTACCTTGTTTAATGTCCAACCCTAATCTTCCTGGCAGAACAGCTTGCGACTTATGCCGTGTAAAAAAAGTCAAATGCAACCGGCCAATAGTTCCTTCTAAAACAAACGTATATTTAGGACCAGCAGCTCTCCCTGATCCCTCAACTTCTAAAAAGCGATCCAAAATTCCTGTCTTCTTAAAACGAATAAGATCAAAAACAGCTTCAAAAGTTCAATCTTCATCAACGGATCCCGGCCTAATTTTGCCTTCACAAGATCCTAATCCTATAACGCCAGTACCCCCAACTAACTTTGCTGAGACTATGTTTCCTGGCTCTAAATGTAAGACCCTATTTATCTTACTAAAAAAAACTTTTAATCAAAATTGACTAAACCTATGACTTAATAACATATTTGAACTTCTAGCTGTCGAAATAACCAACACTGATGATGTTGGTAGAGTGAAGACGGACTATATCAATCATTACCCAAATTTTCATCGCTATCTTTTTCTTGACTTTACTAATGAGTTGAAACGAAAAATGCTGGCCTATTTTCAAGAAACTCCAGCTAATAACCATGAAGACCTCATGAAAAGAAGAATTTTAATGCAAAGCTTTGATAATGATGTTGAACAATTTCAAAGAAATTATCTTTTCTAACAGTATAACTTGATAAAATTTTGTTTTTGCTTGGTCTTCTTAAACTTTCAACATAAATGATGTTTTCTTTCTTCTCTGGCTTGATATAAAATAAAATAAAATAATATAAATCTTGTAATGATTCCACTACTGAGAGCAAGGTTTGAATCCCTTCAGACTCCCATATACCAGTCTTCCTTCTTGTCACAGCATTGAGAGAGTGGATCTTCCTATGAGCCGAATACTCCTGATTCCAACCTCATAGGGCCCCCCACTGAGCCGAATTCTATGATTCCAATCTCGCCATAAGGTCCTCCAAGCTTCACACCAAAAAAAAAAATGGCCTAACTATGAGGCACTAAAAAATCATTCCCTAAAATCCAACTACCATCCTAACCTCTGATTCCTTCATCACAATTTTCAAACTTTGCTATACAGCAAACCCATAAAATACTTTTGCCAGGCTTCCTATAATAATTTTAACTTTAGACCATGTCAAAGCGCCACAAATTTCACCTAATTAACCATTATGCTTTCTTTAGCATCATTACCACCTAAAATTTTAGCCTCCTAAAGCTATCAGCACCCAATTCCAGAAATAATTGAATAACCAGTTTAGAGTCTTAGTGGACAGTGATAAATTGAATTGAGTTATCCAAACAAGATTGACATTCCAATTTAAAGTCTTGGTAGACCAAACATATAATCGATTGCCAGTTTATGGTCTTGGTGGACCAAAGATCGTTTAGGTGCATAAATAACTTGATATATTCCTAAGTAAGGCCTAGGCTTGACCAAAGATTGAATAAATTTGATAATCCAGTTTAATGTCATAGTGGACCAAACATTTTGATCGACAAGTAATCCAGTATAAGGCCATAGTGGTCCAACGAATGTTGAATTATCTTGCAGATATTAATTTTCTAGTTTAAAGTCATAGTGGACTAAACAATGAATGAACTACCAGTTTAAAGTCATGGTGGACCAAACATTTAATCGATAAGAAATCCAGTTTAAGGTCATGGTGGACCCAACACTTGATAATAGTCCAGTTTAAGGTCTTGGTGGACCTAACATTTGATAACACTCCAGTTTAAGGTCTTGGTGGACCTAACAAATCCAATAAAAAAAAATTTTAACGATAGTCTTGAAAATTAGCCAGTTTAAAGTCTTGGAGGACTAACAGCTCCAAAATTCGTATATAAAACCTTAAGGAAAGTTTTGAACAGTAGCCAGTTTAAAGTCTTGGAGGACTAACAGATATCTTGAAGTAAAATCCCATAGGTATTGAGTTCTCCTAGACCCTGTTTCCTGTCTAAACTAAATGAATAAAACTAAAAAGAATGAAAACTAAAAAAAATAAAACTAAGAAATATAATAATGATTTTGATTTAATTAATAAATTTTAATTTTAATTTTAATTTTTTTTTTTTTTTTTTTTTTTTTTTTTTTATTATTATTATTATTATTTTTTTTTTTTTATTTATTTTATTTTTATGTTATTTTCATTTATTTATTTATTTATTTTTTTTTATTTTTTTTTTAAATTTTATTTTAATAAAAGATTTTAGAAAAGATAGGTTTGAAATAAAATTTAAAATTTAATTTTAAAGAAAGATAAACGAATGTGAAAAGAAAGATAAAAAAAGTAATAAAAATTTCTTAAAATAAATTTTAAAAGATGCCCCCTGGCCATTTGATGAGCCGTACCCTCGACATCATACCCACATCCAAGTGCAACTTGATGTGGTTACACAATTTTAAGAAATTGAAAAGAAAAGAAATTAAATGAAAGTTTTTAGAAGATAATTTTATAATGATGATCACTGGGTGGGCTCCCTCCAATTTATAAAAATGATTAGAGACCACCAGTGAGCATCACCTTTACAATAATTCATAATATATATTAAAGAAAAGAAATCACAATCTAACATAAAAAAAATCAAAACAAAATAAAAATAAAAAAAAATCTTGAATCCGGCATTGAGAGCGGTGTCTCTTGATTCGTTCCAGTTTATAGTCTTAGTGGACTTCCTAAAATTAAAAGACAAAGCCAGGATTCAACTAGAAACAGGGAAAATTTTAGAAACGAACATTATGGGGTAATTGTGTATAGAGCAGCCAGCCCATCAATTACCCCCACACTTGCCAATATTAAATTAAGAAGGTTCCCCTGTGAACACTTCTTCCAATAAATTTTAAAAAATTTTCCAACACTATCTTCACCCATATTTTAAGAATTTTAAGTTTTCAAAAATTTCAAAGAAGGTCTTCTTGCATTTCGTTAAGTTTCATCACAGTTTCGTTGTCCATATACAGTGTAACGATAGTAAAGTATTTTGATAAAAAAAAGAAGATAGTTTATCCTTGTTGCGGAGGTATAAATTTAATAAAAGTCATTAAAATTGTAGTTTATCCTCATTTCGGAGGAATCCGTAAAGTTTCATTGATATCATAGTTTATCCTCATTGCGGAGGAATCCATAAAGTTTCATTGATATCATAGTTTATCCTCATTGCGGAGGAATCCATAAAATTTCGTAGATATCATAGTTTATCCTCATTGCGGAGGATCCATAAAACTTCATAAATGTCATAGTTTATCCTCATTGCGGAGGAAGACTTCGGCACTCCTGGTGCCTCTAGGATAGAACCGTTTCACTTGATCAGCTGCTACCCTCTTCTTTAATACTACTCCATCCAACTCTTCTAGCACATATGAACCGCCGGAAACTTGCTCCTTGATTTTATACGGTCCATTCCACCTATCTGCAAACATCTTTCCCCATTGACTTTCCAAACTCCTATTATACACCAGGACCATATCACCTGGGTTCAAAGGTTTCCTTAATCGATGTGCCAACCGCTCATCCCAATATTTGACTGATTGATTTCGGATCTTCATCATCCGCGAATATGCCTTTTCTAAATATTCTTCTTTCTTTTCTAGTTGCATCATTCTTGCACACAATAATTCTTCAGTAGTTTTGACCGTGTCCCAGTCAACTCCAAGATATGATTCAGCTTCTAAATCAACCGGTAAAACTGCTTTCTGTCCAAAAACAAGTTCATAAGGTGAAAATCCGGTCGTCCTTTTGGCAGTGATTCGATCAGCAAATAAAACTAAAGGTAAATAGTGCCTCCACTTTTCGGCACTTGTCCCACACATTTTAACTAAAGCATCCTTAATAACTTGATGCCCTCTTTCAACCATGCCTTCAGCTTCAGGATAATATGGGGTTGCTACCCTAACCTTTGATCCAACTTTCAATACGGCCTCTTTAAACTCTGTCCCAAATTCAGGACCTCCATCTACCGTCACCAACTTCATCACCCCATACCTATATACCCAATTATTCAAAAAAAATTCTGCCACATTTTTGGCAGTTAAATTAATAAGAGGCGCTGCCTCTACCCAACCAGATAAATCATCTCTGGCCACAATTAAATATTTATACCGTCCCTCTTTTATATGAACGGCATCTAAACTAACTCTTCCAAAGAGCGTATATTCACCGGTCGCGCGTCCAGGTTCTTTTGGCCTTAAATAACTTCGTCTTTGACATTCTTCGCATGACTGAACCCACTGTTTAACAGCCATCTTCATGCCAGGCCACAAAAATTGATCAGAAATTCTTCTAAACGTTTCTCCAACGCCTCTATGCCCGAGATCTTCATGCAGTGATTTCAAAACTAATTCTTGCCCCTTCTGTTGAGTTATAACTACTTGAGGATTTGGATACCTCCTCCTCATTAAACGTCGACCAGATAGGTAAAACGTAGATGACTTCCTCTTGATAGCCACCCATTCATCGTCTTCACAATCTTCTGGCCTCTCTAAAGTCAACAAATATTTGACTAACAAAAAATAAAAACCAGTCTGACCCCAGACTTCATCTTGAAAATCGATTAATATAACATCAATAGGGACTTCTCTATCACCAATATCACCTGCACATGAATGAGCCAATAATCGTTGACCCCTAAATAAATCTTTAATCGAGCTATGTCGACGTTTTTCTTCTGAACCTTTGGATCCTTCAAAAACCGTATTCAAAAATACCTCTTTCTCTTTATCCACCTTTTTATTTAAATTCTCTAATTCTCCAACATATACACCATTCCTTAATTTACTACTATCCCACACTACCAATCCATTTTCCTCTACATACACCACATCTTCTTCTACCTCCTCTCTGCCGAATTTATCTACACCTTTTCCAACACCTTTATTAACATAAAAACTATTTTCCAGTTTATCCTCTTGGTGGAGGTCATCTTCACCATAATCTAAACACAATAGTCCTGCCAGTTTAACCTCATGGGGGAGGTATGGAAAGTCTTCAGCTCCTTTAGTGCTGGCTTTGATAATAGGTATATCTTCATCGAACTCTTCTGAGTCTGAATCTTCTTCAGTGGGTGGTCTCCTTGATAAACCATCTGGCATAGTAAAAGTTTTGCCAGGCTTATGAACTAAATCAAACGAAAAATGTTGAATAAAAGCTACCCATCTCGTCATGGGTGCATTCGGTAAACTTGGGGAATTAATCATCTGGATTAACGATTTCGCATCCACTTGCAACTCAAAATGTTGCCCCCACAAAATATGCTGAAGTTTCTTCAGTATTTTCGCCACACCACATAATTCCAATTTTGGTTGAGAATATCTTGATTCGACCTCAGTAAATACTACAGATTCATACCTAACTGGCCTGATGTAACCAGCTTTATCCATCTGAGACAAAACCGCCCCAGCTGCAACCTGACTTGAATCAACTGCTAAATAAATTCTGCCAGCATCTTTTCCATAATCCAACTTGTGCAGGACTAAATCCTTCCCTACAACCTCCTTCAACTTCACAAACGCCTTCTCACACTCTTCATCCCACTCCCAGTCTGCATCCTTTCTCGTTAACCGTCTCAATGGAGCTGCCAATGAAGAAAAGTCCTTGATAAACATTCTAACATATACGCAAACGCCTAAAAACCCTCTAACTTCGGTCGTATTCTTGGGTCTTGGCCAGGACTGAATTTTGTTAACTTTCTTCTTGGACATAATCCTACCCTCTCTACATACCACATGGCCTAATATTTCTAAGGCTGGCACACAACAGGAAAATTTTGAACCTGAAATAGTTAAACCAGCCTCTTCAATTCGAAACAAGATTCTTTCTAAAGTAATTGCAAACTCCCAAATGAATTTGCGTATCCCGGCATTCTCTTCCAACACCTGATTATCATAGTCGGTTGTTGGTCCCTTAATTCCTCCATCATCTATAAAGATTCCAGCATATTGTGGAATTTCATCTTGAAGGATCCAAGCCATCTGAGCTTGATAAACTGCAACCGAATTTGTTGCACCTTGAGGTAATCTTGTTAACTGTAAACGTCCTAGTGGCGTATCGAATGTAGTGAGAGGCCTTGAGTCCGGATGTAACTCTCTCTCATCATATCCACCCATAATATCTCCTAAACCATAACACACTCTCCCTGAAAACGCTTCTACAAACTCCTCAGCACTAGGTGGTATCCCAGCATCCTTTATTGTAACCCTATTTAATTCCCTAAGATCATGAACAACTCTAAGCTTGCCATTCGGTTTCTTGATACAAAATACCGGACTAGAATAACTTGACGTTGATTGCTCATACAGTCCAGTGCATATCCGTTCTCTGACAACTTCGATATAAGCTTCTTTCAATGCAGCCGGAATAGGAATCGGTTTCTGCTGCCACGGTTCATGACATACCACAGGAATCTTGTAAGGCTCCCCATAGGAATGCTTCAACACACCCCTCTCCTCTTCTACAAAAGCAATGGCCTTCTCTCGCTTGACCATCACATCCAACAACAACTTCTTCTCTTCTCCAGACAACCAACCATCAGGTCCAAAATTAACAACACCCAGTCTCTCAAAAGTGATTCTTGACGTCTCAGAAAATTCAGGCGGATTCTTTACCAAGGGACTTTCAAAAGGATCTCTTGATAACCTTGGTCTTCTCAAAGGTGGATTTAATTCAGCAGGTAGCGGCTCATTAATAGGTCGAACTTTATTTGCTACTTTCTTATATTTGGCTGCGTCCACATCTAAATAAGCTTGAGGTAAATCATTTACTTTTGTATCGCCATTAAAACTTTCATCAAATGAATCTTCTTCATCGCCAGAATCAGAATAAGAAAAATTAGAAAAATATTTTATTTCATTTTTAAATTTTACCCTTTTCTCCTTTCCCTCGTCTAATTTATAAACAGATTTTCCAACACCTTTGCTTCCCTTATCCAACAGTAAATCACCCGTAAAGAAAGTCGGCAGTTTAACCTCTTGCTGGAGGACCGGAATTGAATTTTCACAAAAATTATTTTTTTGTGTTTTAATTATACCGAGATTTTTTATTTGATTTTGATGAGATAATTGCAGTTTACCCTCTTGCTGGAGAACCGGAATTGAATTTTCACAAAAATTTTTTTTTTGTGTTTTAATTATACCGAGATTTTTTATTTGATTTTGATGAGATAATTGCAGTTTACCCTCTTGCTGGAGGTCCGTGATAGAAGGAGATAATTGCAGTTTAACCTCTTGCTGGAGGTCCGGAAATGAATTTTCACAAAAATTATTTTTTTGTGTTTTACTTATACTGAGATTTTTTATTGAGTTTTGATGAGTTAATTGCAGTTTACCCTCTTGCTGGAGGTCCATAATAGAAGGAGATAATTGCAGTTTAACCTCTTGCTGGAGGTCCGGAAATGAATTTTCACAAAAATTATTTTTTTGTGTTTTACTTATACTGAGATTTTTTATTGAGTGTTGATGAGTTAATTGCAGTTTACCCTCTTGCTGGAGGTCCATAATAGAAGGAGATAATTGCAGTTTAACCTCTTGCTGGAGGTCATAAAACATACCCTTCCAATTTTTATCCAACCTAATTTGGCCCATTTTGCCTTTTTCACCGTTTTTAAAATTAATAGAAAAACCGGGTAAATCCAATAAACATATAGAAAAGTCCAAAACGTATTTGCACTCCAAAGTAATATTAACAGAAAATAATTGAGAATCCACTTGAATTATCTCCAAGTGAGCTGACCTATTGCAATCCGGGATCTCATCCTGAGGAGAGATTACAACATTAGAGTGATCAGCCCCTGCTACCCCAAAAAATGAGGGCATCCATCCCTTTCCAACAAACATAATTCACCAGAAGCCGTCCGTTTTATATGCCGCTTCTTGGTGCAAACACAACACTGGCACAGAGTAGTAATCCCTGGCTGTGTTTCCCAACCTTCATCTCCAGGAGGCGCTAACCGCATATGTAACCTCCGCATATCTTCACCAGTGATCTCCAAACTAATCCCCATGCCAGCTTGATACCCTATCCTGGCCTCAAAATCCATCAAAAAAGGACCACCAAGAATAGTTTTGACTGCTCCTCTGGCCACATAAAAGTGAACCTTACCAACAGATCCACCAATGCCTAACCTGACATGCTCAGCAGTACCCATCAGCTCTGTTGCATGCTTTCCAATACCTCTGAGGTTTCCCCCAGTTCCACTTTTAATTGGAAAGCCTATACTCGTCGCTTGCTCCAATGAAATTAAATTAATTTGAGACCCTGAATCGACCAAGGCCTTTACTTCTTTACCATTTAGAGTTACCACCAGGTAACCCAGGGGAGTGGAAAAATGTGTATCTACATCTTCCCCAAACTTTTCAGCATTTTCACAAATATATTCCAGCTCTCCAGTGGAAACCCGACGCCTCGTCAAATGCTTCTTTTGCTTTTCAGCAAGCGCCGGACTAATCGTAAATAACTCCCCCAAAGATAAGGGAATCTGAAGTTGATTCACCCTATTCAAAACTGCGTCCATCGCATTAGCTTGACCAGAAACTACTGGCCGCTCATACTGGACCTTTGATTTAACAACCTTGGCCCTGGGTACCTCTTGAGGTCCAACCGAGCCATCTTCACCCCCCATAATAACATCTTCACTTTCTATATCCCTAACTCCGTCACCAGCTTCTTGCACTAATCCTGATCCATCGCTAGTCCTTCTTACTCCCTCCATTGGGATGGGACCGCTAAAACTTGGTCTGGGTAGAGACGCCAACGGTACGTCCTCCTCAGAATCCGAATCATCCTCTGGCATAGGCTCACCATTTAAATCAAACTTGCCATAACTAGGGGGCCCCATATCAGCAATCCCCTTCTGCATTTTATATAATTCGTCCTTAGAGTAAGGGTTCAATTTGTTGGCGGCAGTTTGAGCACTAGAATTCTTGTCCTTAGAGTAAGGGTTCACTTTGTTATTGGCCTTGCCAGGATTAGCCCTCAATTGGCTCTGAATGCTACTTTTCGCCTTAGTAGCGGCTGCTCTTCTAGCAGCATTAACATCGTATTCGCCAGCCATACAGCTACCCTCCACCTGGGCAACCGTCGCCAGCTCTAAACCACCAAAAGAAGTAGAAAATGTGGCTTTACTGACCTCTTTCTCTTTACCTTTGTCAGCTTTTCCACCATTACCGTTACCATTTTTGCCACCCTTGGCATTAACATCTTCATCCGTCACCTCTTCAAATCTGGCTCTCCTTTCAGCCGTTAAACTTCTTCTGACCAAATCAGAAGGAGACTGTCCATCACTGGGCTTGATGAATGAACCATCAGGAAATTTATAAACTTTACCATCGAATAAAACTCGCCCAGCATCCATATCCTTATCAAGAGCAAAACAAACTGTTGCTCTGTGCCCTCTCCTATTACAATAGGAGCACACCTTTGGCTCATCATAGCCACCTCTATAATTACTACCACCATTCCCACCATTTCTCCCATTGCCTGGGAAGCGGTTACCATTATTATTGCCATTATAATTTCGACGTTCATAACCTCTAGACTGATAAGAAGTCGACGTCGAAGAAGAAGCGATTGGGGCCTTGTTGGCCTTCTGAGTCTCTTGAACAAATATTTTTAATTGTTTTGTTAAATCGGCCAAGTGATCGACCATCTTATTATCTACATTGCCCTCCACTTTAGCAGCAGGTAATCCCATTTGTGCCTTCTTGGCCTCCTGGGCTTTGACCATAATATCGTTGTTTTCGGCCAAAACCTCTCTAACCTTGCTAACATATTGAGTGCATGACTCTTGATATTTGTCCAACGCCAATAACTTTAGATGGGCCTGAATGTTCTCTTTGATAACCTCCAGAGCCGGCAGTTCCTTCATCAAATCTTTTCTTGAAAGATCCTTCAAGACGTCCATTCGAATATCCCTGCTGCATGCTGACCAAAACAAATCTTTTGCTTGGTTCTCATGCACTAACTCGTCCACCAGTATGAGATATTCCACCACTTCATCAAACTGAACACAGAGGTTTTTGAAGTCAGCCATAGAAGAAACTCCACCTTTTGCTTGCCAGTCTCCAACAATTTTATTGAGGTCCATCATAGTAAACCTAACACCCCATCTATCAACCATAGCTTTAGAAAGCTTAACCCAATCCTTGTCCTTGAATGCCTGCATAGCAATAACCTCTTTTTCCACCTCCCTATCGGCAATAAAAAATCTAACTTGCTTCACCATATCCACATGAGAAGCACCATCAACAGCAGCAGCAGCTTCATACCTGCTAATGAACCATTTAACCTCCTCCCCATCAAACTTTGGGCCATCCCAAGAAACAATTCTAACTGAGGGAGTAAGAGGGTTAGAAGATCCAGAAGCAACAGCAGAAGAAGACATCCCAATAAGTAATGAAAAGCGTTAACAGTCAATAAAATAACAAGCCTCTTGCAGGCCAATAACAATAATCCAATTAGAGTTCCAGAGAATAAGCCTCTTGCAGGCTAATAACGTTCTTGATCCAAGTAAGTCTTTAAAGAAAGCTAGAGAAATCGAACCCCACGTTGGGCGCCAACTATGGTAAGGTAAACTCTTACAGTCGCCTTGCTGTAAGCAGAATCCGGAGGAGATATGTGGATTTAGCTGAAAACCCCGTCCTTCCAATAAAAATAACAAAATGGGAATTCTAAATCACTAAGCTAACCAATCTACTTGGATCTGATTGATGAAAATAATGAAACTCTAAAATATTTAACGCTTATTGAGATTTAAAGAAAGTGGCTGTTGATAAAGAAATACTGATAACAACAATTAAGGTGTACCAGTGAAAGATCTGAAAAGATTGACTTTTATGTTTTTATAATAATTTAAATTTTTATGAGACAGCAATAATCAAGTCCCAGTGATGAAGACCTTTCTAAAGATACCCTGTATGAAGTGTTATTTAAACTGTTGAATTGTATTTCTAAAATGTTATGTAAAAATAATAATGTTATAAGGGTATTACAAGTTATTTTAATTTGTTGAGTAATAAAAAATGAGACTGTGGTGGTTAAAGATTAAGCTGTATGATGTGTCCCCCCTCTCAATTTCGAGTTTGAGAAGCGCTTAAGTATTCCTAGTCACGTGCCTAAGTTTTCCCCTCCAGAGCTCTTCCAGAGTCAATCCGGAGTCCGTACGGAGTCGAAGCGGAGTCCGAACGGAGTCCGTCCGGACTTCCGGACTCAATTAGAACCTTAAAACTATAATAAAAAATCTAGAAAAATTACACATAATAGAGCTACTTCCCTTTACATACCAAACTAATTTTCGTAGTCTGCGCAGCTCTAATTACCCCGTGAAAATTCATCGAAGTTAAGTAATTTCTGAAAACGTAAATATTTCTATAAAACTTTAAAATTCATTTAAAAATATAAGAAAAATAGTAAAAATTCTGGGAAAATTTCCCAAGGTTCTTGAGTGACTCGACTTAATACTTATAAATTTTTCAGACCGTAAAAATAAGTTTTCTCCGTAAAATAAATTGTTTTCGTGTAGGCATTCGCTCGTGACCAATTTCTTCATATTTAAAACTCAAATAAATTAAATAAAACCCTTTTATAAAAAATAATAACGCCAATCTTGCACGCCGTAATAACTCCATTTACATATTTAGGTGCCGTACTAAACTTTAAGCTACCACAACGTGTACCAGCCAAATTGAATAAAAACTGTTGGTCGGTTGTCTAGAAGAAGGTGAAAAAAGAAGGTAGAAGGGGAAATAAAAAGGAACTGAAATAAAGAAATATATAAAAAACTTAAAGACTTTTAATAAGGATGGACGGGGATCAATGTGGTTAATAAAGTAAGTACGGTTTTATTCTCTCTGTTCAATTATCAAATATTAATACTAAAATATTCTTATCACAACCTTTAATATTTTATTTTATTACTTAAATAGGCAGACGCGCAGTTTAAATAGTTGTATATAAAATGAATTTTATAGTGTAATTAAAAATATGTTGAGTAGTAAGTGATGAGCATAAATGAAATAAGACAAGGCCTTTTATAGGCAAAGGGACCAATGAGGCGCTACCACTGAGTATATACAAAATAATAATAGGATGAAACAAAAAGATAAAAGAAAATAATTGAAACGTAACAATGGAGATAAAAAGATGAAACAAGTAATTAAAATCCCAATTAGGAAAACAATTTTCACACAACCATTTCCCAAATCATTTAAGTAATATAGTGAGTAATTAAACAATCTCTGAGACATGAGAACCATGTGAAAAAGTAATCAAATCAAGTATAAAATATTTTTTATAGATTTTTTAAGTGAAGCAAATGGAATGTTTTGACCCAACAAAATATTGTAATCAATTTTTGTGTTAGTCTGTAGAAAATTAATAAATTGTTTTGACTATGTAATAACTAGTTAAAACAAGTAATTAATTTTTCTACTGAACCAAATTTAGAATTTTAAATTTATTATAATTGTTATAATACATTTAATATTCATCACAAATAAGGGTCAAAAAAACAACGTCAATAATTATGGATAATTTTGAATATGAAAAGGGTTCGATTATATATTTAAATTTAAAAATTAATGTAATTACAATATAAGATAATTTAATAAGATATAATTATATTATCAACATGTAATTAATTAATTATTCATTAAATACACATAACACCTCTTTATATGGAATATAATAATTATTTTAATGTATACTTAATTTATATGATAATAAAATTAGTATAAAATTTATTTTAATTATTAAATAATATTTTAATATAATTTATTATGTAATATAAATTTAATATATATACATAAGCTGCAATTATTATGTCATTTATTAACTCCAATAAAATTGTATGTTTATTACTTGGCTCCTGGGACAGCCTGGCTGACAAAAACCCTACAGAAGCTGTCAGCCAGGCTACTAGACTTACCCAGTGAAATAAGTAATTATTTACTGGATGAAGCCGCACCTTATCATCTTTAATTATTATTTAATTATCATTTAGTTACATTAACATTAGTTATAAATTAACTAGTTACAGAATATTAAAATTAAATTAATTAATTAAATAAATAAATAAGTAAAATTATAATTATAATTTTGTCCCTTATATTTTCTCTAACACCGTGCTAAACTGACAGGTTGGGAAAAATAAAACTTTATATTTAAAAAATAAAATACCAAGATAAAATAAGATTTAAATATTCAAATAATATTAAATATATACAAATAAATCAAATTTCTTATTTGGAATTGACATTTACAGTAAATATTAAAAATATTGATGTATTTCTGACATACTCTGTAAATACATCTTTTTTGACGCCTTCTTTTTGGAATAACTTTATTATTTGAAATACTCTTTCTGGAATGTTCTTTTTCTCTCTTTTTCCCTACTGTTTTTAGAATTTGATTTCCGTGCTTTGTCTCTCCTTTGCCTATAAAAGGCCTCTCTTTTGTTGTCTTTTTATCATTCTATCTTACCAAACCATTTTATTACAACAATAACCAAATAAACACTTATTCTTATATTCTATATCATTAGTACTTACAATAGCGTAATTCTAATTTATAAATTATATTAATATTTTAATCCTACCTCTGTTATTGAGTAAAACATTCATCTTTGAATTAAGAAATACGTACAAAATTTGTTGAAGATCCATTTAAGCCTTTTAAATCCTCGTAGAACTATGTACCAAATCTTCTAGACTAAAAGTATACCTTGACAATTGGGAACCTTTCCGAAATATTGACGGCGCAACGTTACTTGAGGCGTAATGGAGAGGACCATCGGCGTAGAAGCACCTGTAAAGGACGAGTGGAGGCAAAAAAACGACGAACGTCATACGTCACGTGATAAAAGTTTTTGCTGCGAACGGGAATCGAACCGCGCTCCAAAACTTAAGTTCATATACTGACTAAAGATCGTATATATCGTGGTAATTATTGTGATTACTATTTGTGGGTTACTCTTCACTCTTCATTTGCTACGTATTTCCTTTTACTCAGCACTCTGTAAGTGGCATTAATTTGCTCATTTTGCAGGGGGAGGTGTCTGGTAATTGGAATTTAATTTTATTATTATATTTTTTTTTATTTTTCCTGGTTGACCATAATAGAGCAATAACTGTTCTTAGTCCCAGAGGTAATAAAATAATTATATATTAATATTAATTATTATCATTTTTCAGTTGACAATTGTCCTGATTAATTTGAATTTTAATTGTTCCAGTTGACAAACTGTCCTGACAATAATATATTTTATTAAATAAAATAATTATTATAATTTTTCAGTTGACATTTGTCCTGATTAATTAATTGTTCCAGTTGACAAATTGTCCTGACAATTATATTTTTTTTAATAAATAATTAACATTTCATTACTTCAGTTGACTTTGAGTCCTGGTAATCCAATAAATCTTTTTAAGTAATAAAATTCATATTTAAATTACTTCAGTTGACATTAAGTCCTGGTAGTTAATTAATCAGTTAAAATAATTTTTATTAATAAAGATTCATATTTGATTATTTCAGTTGACAATAAATCCTGGTAATAAATTAGTTGATTTAAATCCTGAAAATAAAAATTAATAGAAATTCTAATTTATTTCTACAGTTGATTGCATTATCCTGGCTTTAAATTTGTTTTATTAATTTTATTTAAGTTGATTTTTATCCTAAAAAGATTTTTTTTATTTATTTTTATTTTATTTCTGTTAAATAAAAATTAAAAATAAAAGACTAATTAATTTTGTCTCTTTTCCTTCATTTCAGTAGAATCTTAAAATGACTGATCAAAGTGGTTTTACTGCACGTGAAGAAGAACTAGACTTAATTGATTATGATGATCCTACTTCTGTAAGTTCTCCTTTAACAAGAAGAATTTCTCAAACTAATAAATCCTTGCCCCAAACAGGATGTGGAAATGGAAGAAGTAGAAATCCTAGTGGACAATACTCAGGATCAGAAACCCAGGACAAACCCACCAGAAGAGCTTCCAAGAGGCTTCAAGATAAAAAAGATGCCGTTGTCCCAGCAGATAAAGAATCTGTCAACCCACATAAAGGAGTTAAAGACAGACAGCTTAAAACTAAAGGTAAGGGTAGATGCCTTGGAAGAATGGGAGAAAAGAAAAAATACTTCTCTCCAAGAGAAAAGGAAACCTCTTCCTCCCAGGGATCAACAACAATTGGCTCCCCAATCCCAAGAGATGGTAGAAGTGTCCAAGTGGCAGTGGGACTGGCTCAACACACAGTGGGACTACTTAGCTCAAAATCAGCATCAATTACCTCAGGTAGGTCCATCAAGGCCCACCCAGGCAAACCCCACTCCTCCCCACCCTTATCAAGGAGGCAAAAGAAGAAGGAAGCCCAATATGGTGATACCCAGCAAACCCTGGTACGTCCCTCTATTGATTCTCAAGTGCCTTTTCTTGTGGCTGAATCTGTTCCTTCAGGTAAATCTGGAAGGCAGGATGAAACCTTGAGACCTATAGAGGCTGGGAATAGTAGACAGATATCTCATGTATCTAATCCATTACTTTTAATTGCTACCTCAATGATTAATCCTGATATGGCTGTGATTGATGAAACTCTTGACCCTGAGCTCTATGAGAGTCTGGAAAGTTACTCAGTTTCCTTATTGAGAAACACTCCGGATGTAGCAAGAATTAATGATGAGCACTTGAGAGATATTATTGCCAAGCAAAATCATATAATGAACAATATGCAATCGACTCAGAGATATAATAGTTTCTTAACTGATCAGGGTTATCAGGCATTAAAAAGTGAAGCACAGAGAGTCTCTGATGAATTGTCTCATTACAAAGCAACCCATGAAAAGAAAATTGCTTTATGGCAAAATATAAAAAATGATTTGTCTAAACTAAAAGATACTGTATCTGCCTGTTGCCAGGAGGTAGAGATAGATAAGATAAATCTGAAAAGATTGAGTGACCAGTTGTCATCTTTTCAACATAAAAATCAATTATCTTTTGCAACTGTCAATGAAAGTTTATCTAGTCTTCCAAGAATGAAAACAAGACTAACAACCATTGAAGAAACATTGAACTCATTGTTAAATGACCAAAAATATTCTGACAATTCTGTGAAGGAACATATAGTGCAGGATTCTCAACCAGTACCTGTGGCTAGTTCATCTAAAATAAAAATTGATCCAGAAATACCTGTTGATAACACTGAGTTTCCATCAAAAACTGATGATGCACCAGGATCTGCAACAGAGGGATTAAACAATGAGATTTCAGCACAATTAGAGAAATTACAGCTGCTTCTTACTCAGAAACAAGCTAGTACTAAGGAGACTCCTTCAAATCAAAAGAATTGGCCAAAACTTGACCAGTACCCAACATTTGATGGTGATTCTTCCTCTGATTGGCAGCAATTTATTTTCAGAATTGATAATCTAAAAAATTCTTACAAACTCCCAGATGAGGAAATTGTGTCCAAATTAATTTCTTTGTTCACTAATGTTGCCCTGATGTGGTATGAATCTGTTCTCCTGGATGGGAATGACTATTCATGGGAGGATTGGAAGAAATTAATTAAAGCACAATTTGGTGGCTCCAAGTTCAGAATGGCTCAACAAAGGCAGTATGAGGAAACTAGATATAGCTCTTCTACTGATAAACCTATTGAGTTTTTAATGAAACTTGTAAAAATCTTAAGGGCAATGGACCCAAATATGGAGTTTGATTTATGGAAGGACAGGATCCTCTATAAATTACCAATGTCTCTGAGAGACTTGATTGTGGCTAGGACTGAGTTCTCCAAAGAACCCTCTTCTTTCATTAATACTTGCAATGAGATACTTCTAAACAATAAGTATGATGCAAGAAGATTCATTCCTAAGACCCCTTTGGAGAAACCCTCCACTTACCAACAAAAACCTCTGGAAAAGGTTGGTAAACCTTCTGCCCCTATTGCACCAAAGAAGTATGCAACAAACACTTGCTTCAAGTGCAACAAGCCTTGGCAGAAAGGCCATGTTTGTGACAAGAAGATAAATCTTGTGGAACAAACAGAGGAGCATGCTGATGACACAGTGGCACTGGATGATACATCAAGTGATTGTGCCAGCAATATTTCATATGAATCTCAACAAGAAATCTTGATGCTGGAAGAAGATATTCATTATTTAAATACTATTGACATTGATAATAATGATTTATCTACAGTTGAGGAAGCTGAGATCATAAAGAACATTGAGGATAACTCAATTGTTATTGCCCCTCTTAAGGCACCAGTTTTGATTAATGGAACCAGCATTGAAGTTGTTCTGGATTCTGGAGCTGGTGGAAGTGTAGTATCTGAAAGAGCACTTGCCTCAGTAGATCAAGACTATAAATCTAAACTGTTTCCTATCATTTCTGAAAATTGGAGAGGGTATGGCTCTGTTTTGTCCCCCATTGGTAAATACAAAGCCACAGTGTTTTTTAAATATAACCATGGTTTTGTAAGAGCTATTTGTGATTTTGTTGTCATGAAAAATGATAACTTGAGCAATTGGTTTATTGTAGGGAATGATATTTTAACCAAGTATGGCATAAAATTGGATCCTTCAAACCAATGTTTCACAATGGGGTTGAATGGGAAGAGAAAATTTAAAATTTCCTCCCCTAAAAAATTATTAAAACCAGAATTGAACACATGTAATTCTGTGGTTCAATATAAAGGAAGATCTACAAAGGAAATGCATGCCCTTATGTCTGAAATTGACAATGCCTCTTTTGGAGAACAACTTTCTGGTGAGGATAAAGATTCCATCATTAACTTGATAAAATCTTTTCCTATGGCCTTTGCTCATGGGTCACATGAACTGGGATTAGTTAAAGAGGAAATGAAACTTTCATTGTCTTGCCCATTAACTGATATACCACCTAGTTTAAAGAAGAAGCCTTATCCTGCTTCTCCCACAAAGAGAAAAGATATTGAAGATAATATCTCTACCCTTTTAAAAATGAATATTATTGAAAAGGTAGTTGAAACACCTAAATATTGTGTTATCTCACCAGTCCTAATTTCTTATGAGAAAGATAAAGCCAGGTTATGTGGTGATTATAGAGCACTAAATACTTATACTGTTGATGATATCTATCCTTTACCTAGAATCAGCTCTATACATGCTACTTTACAGGGTGCTAAATATATCAGCTGTTTGGATGGTAATAAGGGATATCACCAGGTACCTGTTGAGAAAAATTCTCAGAACTTTCTGATGATTGCCACTCATATGGGTATTTATAAGTATATTAGGATGCCATTTGGCCCTAAAAATGCCCCTTCTGTTTTCCAAAAAGTAATGGATAACACATTCCATCAAGAGATAGTTGAAGGTTGGCTGATGGTTTATATTGATGATATCATTATATTCTCAAAAACATTTGAGGACCATCTTAAACACCTGTGTAAAGTATTCCAGAAAATGGACGAAATAAATATGACACTTGCTTTGAAGAAATGTAAATTTGGTTTCCATTCTTTAAAAGTTCTTGGTCATGTTGTTTCAGGCTTACAGATATGTGTTGACCAGAACAAAGTGGCAGCCATACAACAGGTGAAAGCTCCTACAACAGTAAGAGAGCTCCAAAGTTTTTTGGGAATGTGTGGATACTATAGACAGTATATTAAAAATTACCAAGTCATAGCTTTACCCCTTACCCAATTAACTAGAAAGGATGTTGCTTTTGTCTGGAATAGTGAAAGACAAAGAGCCTTTGACACTATGAAACACTGTTTGATGTCAGCACCAATTCTTGCTTTACCTGACTTTGATCAACCATTTGTTTTGTACACTGATGCCAGTTTCATTGGTCTTGGTGCTGCCCTCCATCAAAAACAAGTGATAAATGATAAAGTTTCAGAAGTAGTAATTTGTTATATTTCAAGAACCTTGAGAAATAGTGAATTGAAATATGGTGCTACTCAATTAGAGTGTTTAGCTGTAGTATGGGCTCTAGAAAAGCTTCATTATTACCTAGATGACCAGAAATTTGAACTTGTCACTGACTGCAGTGCAGTTAAATCCCTTTTGAACTTGAAAACACCTAATAGACATATGTTTAGATGGCAGCTGGCTGTTCAAGAGTACAGAGGGAGAATGACAATTATTCACAGAGCTGGTACTGGTCACTCAAATGTGGATATGTTATCAAGGTTACCCTTACCAAATGATGACTCAAATCCTGCATATGATCCTGAGGATGAGATTATCCATATCCATGGGATATATGTGGTTGATACGGAGGAAGAGCTATTACAGCTTATTCTGGAATCATATGATAAGGACACTGACTTTAAAAAGTTATGCACCATATTAAATGATCCAAAGAATGCTTCAATACAAGCATTAATTAAAACCCTTCCACCAAAGTACCAAAAAGGTTTGGAAAAAGGAAAATTTTCAATTGATGAAGGATATCTATATTATAGAAGAAAGTTGAGTAATGTTATTGTTATTCCTCCTTCTATGAAAGAAATCATCTTGAAAATTTGTCATGATGACATATTAGCTGGACATTTTGATCTTGACAAAACAATGATCAGAATTAAGAACACTGCTTGGTGGGCTAATATGTCTGAAGACACAAACTTATATGTTGAATCCTGTGATTCATGCCAAAAATCAAAAAGATTAACTGGTAAAAGAGCAGGATTAATGCAACATATTGAACCTCTTGATGCCCCATGGCAAATAATAAACATGGATTTTGTAACAGGATTACCTATTGCTGGTAAAGACAGTTATAACTCTTGTTGGGTTATTGTGGACAGATTCACAAAAATGTGTAAATTTATCCCTACCCACAAGGATGTTTCCACTAAAGAATTAGCTTTCTTATGGTGGTCTCATATGTTTAGTACTGCTGGTTTTCCTAAAGCCATAATCTCTGACAGAGACCCTAAATTTACTTCTGAATTTTGGATGTCTCTGTTGGATGTTTGTGGTTGTGATCTGAAACTTTCTACTGCCCATCACCCTCAGACTGATGGTTTAGCTGAAAGAATGATTCAGACTTTAGAGGACATTATAAGAAGATATTGTGCCTTTGGCCTTGAGTATAAAGATAATGACAGATTCACTCATGATTGGGTTACCTTACTTCCTGGGTTAGAATTTGCTTATGATAGCACTGTTCATTCTGTTACTCAAAGGAAGCCTTTTGAGCTCTGGCTTGGATATGTTCCTAATACTCCTGCCCGAATTCTCAATAACAAAATACCTAAATTGGATATACATCCTGGTGTAAAATCTTTTCTTCAAATGCAACAACTATGCAGAAATCATGCTCAAAAATGTATTGAAAAATCATTTGAATATGAGAAGAAAAGATGGGACAAATCCCATAAAGAATACACTTTTAAAAAGGGTGATGAAGTGTTGGTTTCTACAGTCCACTTCAACTTACAAGGTAATAACAAATTAAAAGATCCCTTTGTTGGTCCTTTTGTTGTCAGAAGAATGATTGGAGATAATGCAGTTGAAGTTATTCTGTATTCCCCATATGACAGAAAACATCCTGTTTTTCCAATATCTCTTTTGAAAACTTACACATCCAATAGTGATTTATTTCCAAGAAGGAGGGGTAGACCAAAGAAAACCCCAAATGAAATCACTGAGACAGCAGAAATTGAAAAAATATTAAATGACAGAATAGTCACTGCTGAGAAAGGTACAGAATAATTATTGAGATTCAAGAATAAATCATCTGAATATGATTCTTGGATACCTGGGAAGGAGATATCTAATCTTCCTACTCTACTAAAAAAGTATAAGAAGAAAAAATCATAGCATTTTTTTATTATTATTATTTTTTTTAGAGTAAGGGAGTGTCAGCCAGGCTACTAGACTTACCCAGTGAAATAAGTAATTATTTACTGGATGAAGCCGCACCTTATCATCTTTAATTATTATTTAATTATCATTTAGTTACATTAACATTAGTTATAAATTAACTAGTTACAGAATGTTAAAATTAAATTAATTAATTAAATAAATAAATAAGTAAAATTATAATTATAATTTTGTCCCTTATATTTTCTCTAACACCGTGCTAAACTGACAGGTTGGGAAAAATAAAACTTTATATTTAAAAAATAAAATACAAAGATGAAATAAGATTTAAATATTCAAATAATATTAAATATATACAAATAAATCAAATTTCTTATTTGGAATTGACATTTACAGTAAATATTAAAAATATTGATGTATTTCTGACATACTCTGTAAATACATCTTTTTTGACGCCTTCTTTTTGGAATAACTTTATTATTTGAAATACTCTTTCTGGAATGTTCTTTTTCTTTCTTTTTCCCTACTGTTTTTAGAATTTGATTTCCGTGCTTTGTCTCTCCTTTGCCTATAAAAGGCCTCTCTTTTGTTGTCTTTTGATCATTCTATCTTACCAAACCATTTTATTACAACAATAACCAAATAAACACTTATTCTTATATTCTATATCATTAGTACTTACAATAGCGTAGTTCTAATTTATAAATTATATTAATATTTTAATCCTACCTCTGTTATTGAGTAAAACATTCATCTTTGAATTAAGAAATACGTACAAAATTTGTTGAAGATCCATTTAAGCCTTTTAAATCCTCGTAGAACTACGTACCAAATCTTCTAGACTAAAAGTATACCTTGACAGAAGCGCTCCCCAACCTTCTAAAACTGAGGAGGGTGGGCCGCCTGAAGCGGCCTGGCCTCCCTGAAGCCAGAAAATCAATAAAAACATCTAATCTACTTAGAAAAATTTACTACAACTACTTAAACCTGTAAAACACAAAATTACGCTATAAAATTGTGTTTATTACTTGGCTCCTGGGACAGCCTGGCTGACACTCCCTCACTCCAAAAAAAACAATAAAAAAAATGCTATGATTTTTTGTTTTTATACTTTTTTAATAGAGTAGGAAGGTTTGAAATTTCTTTACCAGGTATCCATGCATCATATTCAGATGACTTATTTTTAAATCTCAATAAATACTCAGTACCTCTTTCAGAAGTGATAATTCTATCATTGAGAATTTTATCAATTTCTGCAGTTTCTGTGACTTCCTGAGGGTTCTTCTTAGGTCTACCCCTTCTTTTTGGAAATAAGTCACTTTTGGAAGTATAAGGTTTTAACAGGGAAATGGGGAAAACAGGATGTTTTCTATCATATGTAGAGTATAACACAACTTCAACTGCATTATCTCCAATCATTTTTTTCACAACAAAAGGGCCCACAAAAGGATCTTTTAATTTGTTGTTACCCTGTAAGCTGAAGTGGAAAGTAGATATCAATACTTCATCACCTTCTTTAAATGTGTGTTCTTTATGGGATTTATCCCATCTTTTCTTCTCATATTCAAATGCTTTATCAATACAAGTTTGAGCATTTTTTCTGCACAGTTGATGCATTTTAACAAAAGATTTGACACCAGGGTGTAAGTCCAATTTAGGCAATTTACTATTGAGTATTTGAGCAGGATTATGAGGGACATAACCTAGCCAAAGCTCAAAAGGTTTCTTTTGAGTAACAGAGTGAAAAGTGCTATTATAAGCAAATTCAAGACCAGGCTATAAGGTTACCCAGTCATGAGTAAATCTGTCATTGTCTTTATATTACAATCCAAAGGCACAATACCTTCTAATCATATCCTCTAGAGTTTGAATCATTCTTTCATCTAGACCATCAGTTTGGGGATGGTGAGCAGTAGATAATTTTAATTCACAACCACATATATCCATTAGATACATCCAGAATTCAGATGTAAATTTTGGATCTCTGTCAGATATAATGGCTCTAGGGAATCCAACTAAATTGAACATATTACACCACCATAAGAAAGCCAAGTCTTTGGTGGGGACATCTTTATGGGTTGGAACAAATTTGCAAATTTTAGTAAATCTATCCACTATTACCCAACAAGAATTATAATTTTCTTTACCTGCAATAGGAAGACCAGTGACAAAATCCATATTAATGATTTGCCAGGGAGCATCAGGTGCTTCAATATGCTGTAATAACCCTGCTCTCTTACCAGTCATTCTTTTGGATTTCTGGCATGAATGGCAAGATTCAACATATAATTTTGCATCTTCAGACATATTAGCCCACCAAGAAGTGTTTTTGAGTCTAATCAGTGTCTTCTCAAGATCAAAATGACCAGCTAATATGTTATCATGACAAAGTTTGAGGATAATTTCTGTCAGCCAGGCTATTCCAGGAGCCCAGTAAATGACATGTTAACTTATAGGACTTGAAAGAGGGCATAAACTATTGTATTTGATGTATATAAATTAATATTTTATTGCATAATAAAATTATATAAGTAGCTTATTAAATATAAGTGTTATATTAATTTTATTGTTATATAAATTATTTATACATTTAAATTAAGCATAATATATTTTATATTCTACAAATAATGTTGCATTTTTTATGTATTTAATAATTATAAATTAATATTTAATTAATTAACAACATATATTATAGTTATAAGTGTAAAATTGACTTATAATATAATTAAATTAATTATTTAAATTTATATATTAAATAACACCTTTCATATAGTATTAAACAATAATTAATGGCGCTTCTTTTGACCCTTAATTGGTTCAGGAAAAAAAAATTAATTGATTTATACTAAATTGAAATTAATTACATATTTTGTTGCGTCAAAATATTTTTTGTTTCACTTAAAAGTCCTTAAATCAGACTGTACCATCTCTTTTGAATTATTTTTCTCATAGTTCCTATGTCCCAGGCTTGTTTAGTTATTCACTATTTTTACTTACTGATTTGGGAATTAATTGTGGTAAAATTTGATTCTTAATTGGGGTTTTTAATTATTTGTTTCATATTTTTCTCTACATTGTTATGTTTCACTTATTCTTTTATATTCTTGTTTCATCCTATTATAATTCTTGTATTTACAAATATAGAGGCGCTTCAGAGGACTGATTGCCTATAAAAGGGCCTTGGATAATCCCCTGTAGCCTCATCACTTACTATACACTCAACAACTTAAATATAATTTTATTACATTTATATTAGTTTTTTATTAGTATCAAAATTCTAATTGAAATTCTATATAACAATTAAAAGGTTGCCTTAATTCTGATAGTGATCATAGTGTTTGCCGTGCAGAGCCCTTACCATTAAAATAATATTGTTATTTAATAAGAACTCCATTGTTGTCTCATCTCTCAAGAAAATCGTCATTGCTCCTCTTCAATAAATTAAATAATTTTATTATATTTTATTTCTTTTATTTCTCAAATAACCTTTTCTCCTTGTCCTCCTCTCTTTCTTCCACTTCTTCTTCCCTCTTCTAGACGACTGACCAACAATTTCTTTCATAGAAGGAGAAATTACAATTACATTAGTAAGCTTTCTTCTATAATAAATATATCCATCTTCAATAGAAAAGTTTCCCTTAATTAAAGCATTCTGATATTTAGCAGGAAGAGTTTTAATCAATGCCTGAATAGAAGCATTTTTAGTATCATTTAAGATAGTAACTAATTTATTTAAATCAGAATCCTTATCATATGAATCCAGAATTAATTGTAATAACTCCTCTTCCATATCAACTATAAATATACCATGGATATGAACAGTATCATCTTCAGGTACATAAGCAAGATTTGAGTCATTATTTTGCAGAGGCAATATGGAGAGCATATCAACATTGGAGTGAACATTTCCAGCTCTATGGATAATTGTCATCCGTCCTCTGTATTCTTGAACAGCAAGTTGCCACCCGAACATATGTCTTTTAGGTGTTTTCAGGTTTAAGAGGGACTTCACAGCACTACAGTCAGTTACCAATTCAAACTTTTGGTCATCTAGATAGTAATGAAGCTTCTCAAGAGCCCAAAAAACTGCTAAGCACTCTAATTGAGTGGCACCATATTTCAATGCACTATTTCTCAAGGTTCTTGAAATATAACAAATTACAACCTCTGAGGATTTATCATTTATAATGTGTTTCTGGTGAAGAGCAGCACCCAGACCAACAAAGCTAGCATCTGTGTATAGGACAAAAGGTTCGTTGAAATCTAAAAGAGCCAATATAGGGGCTGTCATTAAGCAACTTTTTAATGTATCAAAAGCTTTTTGACAGTCATTATTCCAGAGAAAGACATCATATTTTCTGGTCATTTTCGTAAGAGGCAAGGCTATGACCTGATAATTTTTAATATCTTGTCTATAATAGCCACATATACCCAAAAAACTTTGGATTTCTCTTACAGAAGTTGGTGCTTTCACATTTTGAATGGCAGCAACTTTGTTTTGGTCTACACAAATTTGTAAGCCTGACACAACATGGCCAAGGACTTTCAAGGATTGAAAACCAAATTTACACTTTTTTAAGGACAAGGTCATATTGATTTCATCCATTTTTTGGAAAACTCTATTTAAGTGAATCATATGTTCATCAAAAGTTTTAGAAAAAATTATAATATCATCAATTTAAACCATGAGCCATCCTTCAATTATTTCCTGATGGAAAGTGTTATCCATGACTTTTTGAAAAACTGAAGGAGAATTTTTAGGGCCAAATGGCATCCTAACATACTTATATATTCCCATATGAGTAGCAATTAGTAAAAAATTTTGTGAATTTTTCTCAACAGGAATTTGATGATAACCTTTATTGCCATCCAGACAACTAATAAATTTATCACCCTTTAAGGTAGCATGAATTGAATTAATTCTTGGAAAAGGATAAATATCATCCACAGTATATGTGTTTATTTCTCTGTAATCTCCACATAATCTAGCCTTATCTTTTTCATAAGAAATCAAGACTGGGGAGATGACACAATATTTGAGGGTAACATCCACTTTCTTTATGATATTCATTTTTAATAATGTAGAAATATTATCGTCAATATCCTTTTTTTTTGTTGGAGAAGCAGGATATGGTTTTTTCTTAAGACTAGGAGGAATATCACTCAAGTTAAAGGATAAAGTAATTTTTATTTCATCTTTAACAACTCCTAGGACATGAGAACCATGAGCAAAAGCCATAGGGAAAGAGGTAATTGAGGCAATAATAGAATCCTTTTGTTCACTAGTTAACTGATCACCAAAAGAAGCAGTATTTATTTCATTTAATAAATCATCCATTTCAATTGTTGTTCTGCCTTTACACTGGATTAGTGAGTAACAAGACTTTAACAGATGCCCAGAAGGTTTTCTAGAGGAGAAAATTTTGAATTTCCTTTTGCCATTCAATCCCAAGGTGAAGCAGTCATTTGCTGGGTCCAATTTCACCCCAAACATGGTTAAAATATCATTACCCATAATAAACCAATTGCTTAAATTATCATTTTTCATGACAACAAATTCACAAATAGCTCTGACAAAACAACCATTATATTTGAAGAATACAGAGGTTTTGTATTTGCCAATAGGAATTAAGGTAGAACCATACCCTCTCCATTTTTCAGAAGTTATAGGTAATAATTTACTCAAATAATCCTTATCTACTGAAGCTAAAGCCTTTTCAGAGACCACACTTCCTCCAGCACCAGAGTCAAGAACTACATCAACATTTTTACCATTAATGATAACAGGCGCTTTTAAGGGGGATATGGCTATAGAATTGTTAGTAATATCTTTAATTATTTCAGCATTTTCCACTGAAGATAAATTCAATACACATTCTTCAGGTATATTATCTAAATAATGGACATCCTGTTCTAACATTAAAACATCTTTAACAGAGTCATTGCCATAGGAGATATTACTCTCACAATCACTAGAAGAATTATTGACATCAATTTCAGCTTCATCAGTGTCTTCATTTTGTTCAACAAGATGAATTTTCATGTCACAAACATGACCCTTTTTCCATCGTTTGTTACATTTATAACAAGTATTTGTTGCATATTTTTTAGGTGCAACTGGGGCAGAGGGTTTACCAGATTTTTCTGGGAGCTTTGTAGAAGGTTTATTCTGATCATTATAAGATTTACCAAGGTAATTCTTCAGTTCATATCTATGGTTGAGTAGTACCTCATTACAGAAATTAATGAAAGAAGAATTTTCCCTTACATGCTCAGTTCTAGCCACAATCAAATCTCTAAGAGAATTTGGTAATTTATACAAGATTTTATCTCTCCAAATATCATAATCCATCTTTGGATCAATTGCTCTTAGGATTTTTGTTACTTCCATAAGAAAAACAATGGGCTTTTCAACAGAGGAGGATACATATCTAGTATTTTCATACAGTCTTTGCTGAGCTAACCTGAATTTTGAACCACCAAACTGATTCTCAATCAAGGATTTACAATCATTCCATGTATAATGATTGTTATCTAAAAGGACAGATTCATACCACATCAAGGCTACATTGGCAAATAAAGAAATTAGATTAGAAACAATTTCCTCATCAGGTAGTTTATAAGATCTGTTTAAATTATCAATTCTTTGGATAAATTGTTGCCAATCAGAAGAAGAATCACCATCAAGGTAGGATATTGGTCCAACTTAGGCCAATTTTTTTGACTACTGGTGTAGAAAATCCTATAGTACTAGCTATAGGCCTTGACCAAGGGAGTTGGAGAAAAACCAGAGAGAAAATCCCCTATCACTTTAGAAAAATAGAGTGAGATTTACTTGCTAAAGTAAGTTGGTTCCTGTTTTGCTAAAGCCCCTTTTAAACACAATTGACTGCTTGATGAGCCAAGAAAGTAGTCCCCAGACAGACTACCAGACCAAAGAACTGAAATGTAGAACAAAGTCCACACCAGAGACAGCAAAGATACTTGATGTAGGCTGCAAATCCACACCAGAGACAGCAATAATACTTGCTATAGCTTGCAAGACTATAACAGAGAAAACAGTTGCTAAAGTTAAGTTAAATGAAGAACTCACTTGCAACAAACACAGCCAATTGTGTCCAGAAAACAGTGAAAACTGAGTGAGGAACAATGAGATCACCTCTGGATGGTTGTATGATGATTAAGGTTCCCCCAAACTGTCTTGTTCACTATGTACACACAGACCACTAACTAAGAGCCCATGCGCACCCACCAATCTGGCGCCTGTACCTGCCAGATTGCATAAAAAACCCTCCTGGAGCGCTCCCCAACCTCCTAAAACAGAGGCGGGCGGGCCGCCCAACGTCGGAGATGCCGCCTGAAGCGGCCCGGCCTCCCTGAAGCCAGCAAACCAATAAAAACCACTAATCTACTTAGAAAAATTAGCTACAACTACTAAAACCTTTAAAACATGGAATTTCACTATAACAACATTGAGACATGAAATATAGAGAAAAATTAGCTCTATCCAATGGTACTAAGCACTTAACCCTAAGACTTAAGGTTAGCCCATAAAACACGAAAAACAAAATTAAACAGCAATCTTTTATAAATGAAAATTGAGGAAATGACCCCTTAAAACTCAGAATATGAAAAATGTCTTCAAGACATAAAATATAGAGAAAATCCAGGGCTATTCAATGATAGTACCCACATACCCGCAGACCCAATATCCACGGAATAAAATCAAAAAATACCAAATTCCTTAACAGATGTCAATTAAGACATGCACAAACAGCACCAAATCACACAACAAAGGCCCCTGCCAATTTTGGAAGACCACATCCTCCCTCCAATTGAGAATGTCTGCATTCTTTCTTCATCCAACCACCATGTTTAACCTCCTTCCCAAATCTGCCTCTGAAATGGGCCCCTGCCAATACTGCATCAACAATAATTTAATCTGCGCCATGACACCACCTGTCCATCCATACAGAACATCCTGCAATTTCTGCCACTCCAGAAAGAAGACCTGCCACAGACCTGGTCCACTTTCTTCTGCAACAGATTCACCTCCACCTCAACCTGGTCCTTCTTCTGCCAGCACCAAAAGATCTAGGCCATCCATCCTGATACCCAGATTAAGCAAAAAGCTCCACCCTTCCCAAAAGAGTGCCATAACCCATAAACAACTAGTTCCCCCATCCCTGGTCCATCTGATGGTAAAGAACGTTCATTCTTTTCTTCAACTTTAAAACTGATAACTTCTCAGTTCCTTCCTCTTCTGATAGTGATGATAACAATGTAGGATCCATTGCACCACCAACACCAACGCACTTGCCCACTATCAAGGCCAAGTTCCAACAACACACATCTCAACAGAAACAACTTCTGCTTCATTACTTCCAATCCACTCCTGCTAGAGATCCACAGGACATTGAGAACAGAAGAGACCTCATTCACCAGTTCAAGGCTAATTCTGAACACTTCATTTCATCTCTTGATTCCCTCTGTAATTCCACTAGTACTTGAGTTTGATTCAGAAAAGAAAAATTGACCACACCCTCTATAGGATGTAACCACAAACAACCCTCAGTTTTAAGTCTTGGGGGACCATCCTCATTTTATAGTCTTGGGGGACTCAAAAACCCTCAGTTTAAAGTCTTGGGGGACTCAAAAAACCTAAATCATAAACTCAGAACCAGAGATCAACCATATTAAGACACAGAGAAAAAACTAACATTCTGGGGTAATTGTGAATAGAGCTGCCAGCCCATCAATTACCCCCAAACTTGCCTTTGCTAAATTTGGAGGCTCCCCCTGTGGATACCCTCCACCAATCTTTTAAAACCAACTCCAACAACAAAAAAACTTTTCCTCAGTTTATAGTCTTGGGGGACTTACAACCCTCAGTTTAAAGTCTTGGGGGACTAAAAACAGTGTTCAGTTTAAAGTCTTGACATACTAGCCTTGATAAAATCTTAAAACCAGCCAGTTTAAAGTCTTGGAGGACTAACAGAAACCGGATTTCAGTTTAAAGTCTTGATGGACTGACTTGATACCATAGCTTTTTCAGTTTAGAGTCTTGATGGACTGATGGAATTTTGCATAAAATGGACACAGCCAATTTCATGCAGCACACCTCTACAGCCAACCTGCTGAACTTCCACCTTCACTTCATCATCTACCCATCACTGACAAAAATCTCCTCCTATCCCTTTTTATTATCTTTTCTCACCACAGATCATGGCTGGATCTCCTGATGTTAACCCTTCTTCTCTCCCTTGCTTCACTGCTCCCAAGGACTATGCCTGCAAACAGTGCATCCACATGTGCAGACCTTGCACATTCACTCTTCCAAATCCTGAATCCAAATTCTACAACAGGGCTTGTGACTCTTGTTATTCCAAAAAGAAAAGATGTGACAGAGACGCCAAGTACCCTATTCCTCTGCCTTCTCCTTCTCAAAAATACATCTCCAGATCCCCTACCAGATCCCCAGAGCTTGGTCCTTCCTCTTCCTCTCTATCTTCTGCTCCTTCCAGAAGATCCAGAAGCTCATCTTCCCGCATTCTTCCCAAAAGACCAGCCTTAGTCTCACAAGAAACTGCTTTTATCTCTGCCAAATTGGCTCCAAAAGCTTCAAAATCAACTCCCAGGCTTCTAGACCGCGTCCAGGCGGCCCGGCCGACGTCGGGTGGCCCACCCGCCTCACCAAACAGTGAAAATCAGGGACAAAACCTCCAAAAACAGCCAGAAAATAGCCAAATTCATCCAGACAACAACAACAACTCAACCCAACTACCTCCTACTGCTCCCAGAGCAATGCAATCCACCCTTCCAAAATCCAAAAACACTAAAATTTCCCAGATTTCTAAGAGAACTTCCAGAGAACCCCAAGAAGAAACCAGAACACCACAAACTGCTCCACAACAACAACTTCGTCCCCAACTAAGACAAAGAAGCTACACCTCTCCTCTGTCAGCCAACTACTCTTCTGACAGTTCCATCTCTTCAAATTCTCCATCCAGAAGAGAGCAGTCTGCTTCCAAATCCCCCTCTCCTGCTCCATCCTTTAACAACCCTGGTACTCCATCACCAGCACCTCCTCCAGCTGATACCAACAGAGATAACAACCACAACAACAACCACAATCTCACTGCTCCAACTAGGCCCCAGGAACCTCAGCATCCCAGTTCACCTTCTCAGGATTCTTCAGAGGAAGACCATGAGAATCCATATCTTTCCCTAGTTGATCCACCCACTATGACCATTACAAAATCGTCAGAGATCCAAATCCCAGCTGCTTACAGATTTGATGAGCTTCCAATCTGTAAGTACCAAATTAATTATTCCATTCCTTCAACAAAAATAATTACTGATCCAATTCTTCTTGTCTAGTTGGCACCCCTCCTCCTGAATCTATTATTGGAGTTGGCCAAACTCTTGAAACTTCTTTGACCCTGGATTATGGAGACATGAAGAAACACCTAAGCACCATGTGTTCCATCATGCTAAAAGCCATTTCCCTCCATGGAACCTTGAATGACTTTGAAAAATCCCTGAGAAAGCGCCTACTGGATGACCACTGGAAAATGTCTAGGATCATTAAACACACCCTCCAGCACTCCATTCCTGCCTCTTCTTCTTCCTCCTCTGAACTTCCCTCTAATCCAATCCCTGACCATTACAATCCCTATAATCTCTCCAGCAGGATGCACTTCAAAGAACACAGTGCTTCCAACAATCCCAACAAAAAACAAAAACGTCATCACAATCCAGACCAGCCTCCAGAAGCTTCATCATCCAGACAATGAGCTCCTGCAAAAATATTAGAAACATAATAATAATATAAAACAATTAATAAAAAATAATTTCAGAGAATTTTTTTTTTTTTATCTACTAATATGCTAAAATTAAAAATTAATAACTAAAATGAAATGAAATAAAATATATGAAATAAAATAAAATAAAAAAAATAATACAAATGGAATTCCCCAGCCAATTGATGAGCTGATCCCCTGATACCCTACCCACATCCAAGTGCAGCTTGATGTGGATACCCAATTAATTTTTGATTTTATAATTTTAAACAACCCCCATAAAAAAATTAAAAGAAAAAAAGAGAAAAAAGAAAATAATCTAAAACTACTATCTAGCAAAAACATAACTGAAAAATCAAAGAAGGTCCAGCTCCATAGATGATCCAATAAGGGAAAGTCCGGTCCATAGAAATGATCACTGGGTGGGCTCCCTCCAATAAGTAAAAATGACGGGAGACCACCAGTGATCCACCACCAATCTGAAAGAACCAAAGATAAAGAAGCCAGTCCCAAACCAGTTTAAAGTCATAGCGGACTTGAGACCTGAATAATAAACAACAGAACTAGAATTCAACTAGGAAAAACAATAGACTTGGGACAGACATTCTGGTGTAACTGTTCTACAGAGCAGCCAGCTCATCAGTTACCCCCACACTTGCCAAAATAAAATCTAGAAGCCCCCCCTGGGTACCTTCTAACAAAAACACAACATTCAACACAAAAATAACCAAAACCAATAAGAGTGAAGAGTCCGGCACTTGAAAAACCAAAGGAAATTACCAGTTTAAAGTCATAGAGGACTAAAATATGTGAAAATAAACCAATACTAGGGTTCAACCAAATTAAGAAAAAGGGTTGGAAACAGACAATCTGGGGTAACTGTTGATATAGCAGCCAGCCCATCAGTCACCCCTACACTTGCCAAGATCAAATCTAGAAGCCCCACCCATGGGTACCCTCTAACAAAAGTTTCCAACAAACAGATGCATAGCATCAC
Organism: Hemileia vastatrix; assembly: GCA_030280995.1. Classification (NCBI taxonomy): domain Eukaryota; kingdom Fungi; phylum Basidiomycota; class Pucciniomycetes; order Pucciniales; family Zaghouaniaceae; genus Hemileia; species Hemileia vastatrix. The sequence goes on from JASXTE010000016.1 coordinate 14,363,581, forward strand.
CACAAAAAAACCAAAATTAAAGAATAGTCCGTAGTTTATCCTCATTGTGGAGTTAATCTTCTTCATGCTTAGTTCCTCTGGGATAAAACCTCTTCACTTGGTCTGCAGCCACCCTCTTTTTCAAGACTGCACCATCCAACTCTTCCAAAACATAAGAACCTCCAGACACCTGAGATCTGACTCTGTAAGGTCCATTCCATCTGTCAGCAAACATTTTGCCCCACTGACTCTCCAAACTTCTATTATACACCAAAACCAAACAACCAGGTTTCAAGGAATTCCTGAGTCTATGAGCCAACTTCTTGTCCCAGTACCTGACTGATTGATTCCTAATCTTCAACATTCTAGAGTACGCCTTCTCTTGACATTCCTCTCTACATTCCAACTGTTGCATCCTGGAACAGAGCAAATCTTCTGTTGAGTGCACGTCATCCCAATCAATTCCAAGAAAAGAGACAGCTTCCAAGTCCACTGGTAGAACGGCTTTTTGACCAAAAATTAGCTCATAAGGAGAATAGCCAGTTGTCCTGTTCACAGTGACCCTATCAGCAAATAAAACCAAGGGTAAATAATGCCTCCACTTTTCGGCACTATCTCCACACATCTTCACCAAAGCATTCTTGATAACTTGATGGCCTCTTTCAACCATACCTTCAGCTTCAGGATAATACAGTGTAGCCACTCTAACCCTAGAACCAACACTGGCCACAGCTTCTTTAAATTCGGCACCAAACTCTGGCCCACCATCAACAGTCACCAACTTCATCAACCCATACCTATAAATCCACTCCTTCTTTAAAAACTCTGCCACATTCTTGGCAGTCAAATTAACCAGAGGCACTGCCTCAACCAAACCAGACAAATCATCCCTAGCAACAATCAAGTATTTATACCTGCCATCTTTAATATGGACAGCATCCAGACTGACCCTTCCAAAAACAGTTGATTCACCAGTAGCACGGCCCATCTCTTTAGGTTTCAAGTGACTTCTTCTTTGACATTCTTCACAAGATTGAACCCAACCCTGCACAGCCAACTTCATACCCGGCCACCAAAATCTGTCTGCTACTCTTCTATAAGTCTCCCCAAAGCCTCTATGACCAAGGTCTTCATGCAAAGACTTCAAAACCAATTCTTGACCCTTCTTCTGAGTCACCACCACTTGAGGATTAGGATTTCTCCTTCTCATCAACCGTCTTCCTGACACATAAAATCCAGGACTCTTCTTCTTGATTGCCAACCAAGTATCATCATCACAACTATCTGGCCTCTCCAAGGTAACAGATATTCCACCAGGATAAAATAAAACCCAGACTGACCCCAGGTCTCATCTTCAAAATCCAACAAAACAACATCCAAGGGTACAACTCTGTCATCAAAATCACCAGTGTGAACATGAGCCAATTGAGCAGCCCAACCAGGACACCAATCCTTAAATTTTGGCACGTCCTTCTCTTTCCACTGAACTTTGTGAGAATCCAGTTCACTAACAAAAACACCCTTTTCCAATTTTGAGCTGTCCCAAACAACAACTCCATCTTCATCAACAAAAACATCCTGATCACCAGAATCAAGATCAGATCCAGCCAGTTTAGCCTCTTGGGGGAGGTCAGAACAATCATCCAGTTTAGCCTCATGGGGGAGGAAAGAATAATCCTCAGCACCCTTTGTGCTGGCCCTAATCACTGGAACATCTTCGTCAAAATCTTAAGAATCAGAATCCTCATCTGTAGGTGGCCTCCTTGATAACCCATCAGGCATAGTAAAAGTTTTACCTGGTTTGTGTACCAGGTCAAAAGAAAAATGTTGAATAAACGCCACCCACCTAGTCATTGGAGCATTTGGAAGGCTAGGTGTATTGATCATCTGAACCAAAGATTTTGCATCCATCTGCAGCTCAAAATGTTGCCCCCACAAAACTGTCTGTAGCTTCTTTAAAATTTTAGCTATGCCACACAATTCCAACTTAGGTTGAGAATACCTAGATTCCACCTCATTAAACACCACAGACTCATACCTTACTGGCCTGACCCTCCCAGTCTTATCCTCCTGAGACAAAACAGCACCAGCAGCAATATAGCTTGAGTCCACTGCCAGATAAATCTTTCCAGCACCAACACCATAATCCAACTTGTGAAGAATTATATCTTTACCAACAACCTTTTTCAGCTTCTGAAAAGCCTCTTCACACTCCTCAGTCCATTCCCAATCTGCATCTTTTCTGGTCAACCTCCTTAAAGGTGAAGCCAACAAAGAAAAATCCATAATGAAAATCCTGACATATACACATGCACCCAAAAATTCTCTGACTTCAGTAGTATTTTTAGGCCTTGGCCATGACTAAATTTTATTAATCTTCTTCTTCGCCATAATCCCTCCCTCTTTACATACCACATGACCCAGAATTTCCAAAGCAGGAACACAACAACAGAATTTTGACCCTGAAATGGTCAAACCAGCCTCTTCAATCCTAAAGAACACTCTCTCTAGAGTTATTGCATATTCCCACACAAACCTCCTTATTCCAGGGTTCTCCGATAACACCTCATTACCATAATCAGTGGATGGTCCTTTAATTCCACCATCATCAATAAAAATACCAGCATGAGTAGGAACCTCATCCTTCAATATCCAAGCCATCTGTGCTTGATAAACTGCCACTGAATTAGTTTCTCCTTGAGGCAACCTAGTGAGCTGAAATCTTCCCAAAGGAGTCTCAAAAGTTGTGAGAGGCCTTGAATCCGTATGTAGTTCTCTCTCATCATAACCACCCATAATATCACCCAAACCATAACACACCCTTCCAACAAAAGCTTCAACAAAATCCTCTGCATTGGCGGCATACCAGCATCCTTGATAGTGACTCTATTCAAGGCTCTAAGATCATGAACCACCCTCAACTTTCCATTCTGCTTCTTTACACAGAACACCAGACTTGAGTAACTGGATGTTGATTGTTCATATAAACCAGTCCTGACTCTTTCCCTAACAATCTCTACAAAATCCTCTTGAATAGCGGCTGGAATCGGAATAGGTTTGATTTGCCAAGGTTCATGACAAACAACAGGAATCAAGTAAGGTTTCCCATAAGAGTGCTTCAATACACCCCTTTCCTCCTCAACAAACACCACCGCTTTTTCCATTAGCACAATAACGTGCAACAACAACTTCTTTTCTTCCTCAGACAACCACCCATCAGGACCAAAATTAACAACTTTCAATCTTTCCACGGTCACCCTAGCCATCTCTACAAATTCTGGAGGATTCTTCACCAAAGGAGTACAGTACGGATCTCTTGACAAAGGAGGTCTCTTCAAAGGCGGATTAAAGCCCACAGGCATAGGCTCATTGACAGGCCTAATCTTCTGCGCTCCCTTCTTATACTTTGCCACTCCACCTTCAACTTGAGGGATCTTCAGGAATTCTTCACCACCAGACCTGGAACAAAAACCAAGGGTTTCCCCATTGCTCACATGCGTGGCCAAGGTAATGTTTTTGAAAGGTGTAGAAGAAACCCTAGTGGTACACAATTGGGAGGACTTACTTTTACACCCCAATCTCACCACTCCAAAACTTTTCCGCAATTCCACATCTTCATCCTCACTTCCAACTTACAAATCTTCAAATCTTGATTTATCTTCTGAATCACATCTTCTAAAATTGTGCAGTTTATCCTCATGCTGGAGGTCCAAAAATCGATCTTGATGATCTTCTCTCTTCAAAATTTTCTGTAGTTTAACCTCATGCTGAAGGCCCAAAAATAGATCTTGATGATCTTCACAAAAATATTTTGCATCTTCTTTCTTCATTATCTTCAGATTTTTTTCTTGATTTTCATGAATTAACTTGAAATTTTTATCTTCTTTTCTTGAGTTTCCTTCTGTCCTACAAAAATAACCAGGGGTTTCCCCAATGCTCACAGGTGTGGCCCAGGTGATGTTTTTGAAAGGTGTAGAAGAAACCCTAGTGGTGCACAATTGGGAGGACTTACTTTTAGACCCCAATCTCACCGCCCCAAAACTTTTCCGCATATCTTTCAATAAAGATATATAACCAATCTTCTTCTTTGAACTTGAATTATAAATAATTAAGAATCTTGAGAGAGAGCAGAGACTTGATAAAAAACTTGATGAATACTTGCAGAAAAGAGATAGTTGAAAATCCACTTGGTATATCTCCAAGGGAGCTGACCTACTACAACCTGGGATTTCCTCATCTCGGGGAGAGTTTGTAGCACTAGGGTGATCTGCCCTTATTACTCTAAAAAAGAAAGACTCTCAATAGAGCCTGAGCCGCACTCCAAAAATCCAGAGGCAGCACCCACTTCCTTCCTTCTCTTACAGCAGTCCATGCACTGGCACATTGAAGATAAACCAGGCCTAGTCTCCCGACCATCCTCTCCAGGGGATGACAACCTCATGTGAATCCTCCTTTTGTCTTCACCGGTCAACTCCAAACTGATTCCCAAATCAAATTGATAACCTATTCTTGCCTGAAAATCCATCAAGAATGGCCCACCCAAAACAGCTTTAACTGTTCCCTTAGCAATATAAAAATGAACCTTCCCTGAGGCTCCACCAACATCTAACTTCACAAACTCTGAAGTTCCAACCAATTCAGTGACATGGCCACCGATCCCTCTCAAATTCCCACCAATACCAGTTTTGATGGGGAGGCCCATATGAGTTGCCTCAAACAAAGAAATCAGGTTTATATGTGAACCTGAATCCACCAATGCCCTTGCCTCCCTGCCATTCAGAGCGACATTGACATATCCCAGAGGAGCAGAAAAATGAGTTTCCAACCCCTCACCAAACTTTTCAGCAGAATCACAAATGTATTCTACCTCACCAGAAGAAACCCTTCTCCTGGTCAACAACTTCTTCTGCCTATCAGCCAACCCTGGACTGATAGCATACAATTCCCCATAAGATAGGGAAACCTGACCCTGGTTCATCCTTTCCAGGACAGAGTCCATAACATTAACTTGACCAGACACTACTGGCCTCTCAAAGTGAGCACTTTGCTTCACCACCTTGGTCCTAGAAGATTCTTGAGGACCAGCACCACCAACAGATTTACCATTAACAGGAACCAAACCAGATCCCTCACCAGAACCTCTGACTCCAACAGACTTTGGCAATGAAGCCAAAGGGACATCCTCCTCAGAGTCAGAATCCACCTCCAATGGCATTGGCTCACCATTCAGGTCCAATGCACCAAAACTAGGGGGGCCCATGTCAGCCATACCCTTCTGCATCTTGTACAGCTCCTCTTTGCTGTACCTCTTCCTAGCTGCACTCAGCTTAGGATCCCCCTTTGAAGCATTTGGCTTTGGTTGGGCCTGAGAACTGCTCTTAGGCCTACCCACCTTTCCTGCTTCCACATCATAAACACCAGCCAAGCATTCACCACTTGACTGTCCACCACAAGAATACAACTCCAAACCACCAAAGGAAGTAGAAAAAGAGACCTTATTGACCTCCTTCCCCTTTCCCTTGACGTCCTCATCTACCTTAACAGAAGACTACCCCTGATCAGGAATCTCCTCAAACCTTGGCCTCCTTTGATTGAGACCACCTCTTCTCCTGACCAAATCAACAGGAGCCTCCCCCTCACTGGGCTTCACAAAAGAACCGTCAGGGAACTTAAAAACCCTGCCATCAAACTCCACTTTTCCTTCAGACACATCTCTGTTCAGTGTCCAACAATCATTGGACCTGTGCCCCCTCCTACTGCAATAAGAGCAAACCCAAGGATCACTCCTACCAGCCCTCCTTTCAAAATCTCTTGGCTGAGAAGGTGCCTTATTAACCTTCTTGGCCTCCTGGACAAAAATGTGCAGCTTCTTTGTAAGATCAGCCAACTACTCCACCATTGGGTCCCTCTCCTGTTTGGGAACCTGCGCCAAATTTTTCTCCTCCTTCTTCTCCCTAACTTACTCTTCAGCCAAAGCCTCACTGACTTTGCTGACATACTTGGCACACCCCTCCTGATAGGTGTCCACAGCCAATAACTTCAAATGGGCCTCAACAGCCTCCTTCACCTTATCCAAGGCAGGCAACTTCTGATCCCCATTAGAAGGAGTTTTCATCAATTCCTTTCTTGACAACTCCTTCAACACATCCATCCTGACATCTCTAGCCAGGGAAGACCAAAAAACATCTTTGGCAGCATTTTCATGTGCCAGCTCCTCCACTTCCACCAAATATTCCACCACAGGATCAAACTGTAGCAGAAACTTCCTGTAACTATGTAAGTTACCAACACCACCATAAGATTGCCATTCACTGACAACCTTGTTCAGATCCACCATAGTGAACCTGACACCCCATCTATCCACCATTTCCCTACACAACAATTTCCAATCCCACTTCTTGTAGCCAGACATGGCCACAATCTCCTTCTTCACTGACCTATCACCAATGAAGAAGATAATCTGCTTCACCATGTCCAGGTAGGATGCACCATCCACTCCAGCAGCAGTTTCATACTTCTCTTGAAACCACTTGACATCCTCCCCATTAAACTTGGTACCATCCCAAGTTTTAATCCTCACACACTCCCTAACCATCACAGAAGAAGGACCATCCCCCCCACTGACAGTCACCACAGGAATAGCAGAACCAGAAGCCATTCCTCCAGTCCAAAACACCAAAAAGAGCCAACCAAAGAAAACAGAGATTCCAAAGAACTAGCAAGTTCTACCCCAGGTTGGGTGCCAGAAATGTAGACAATCCTATAGTACTAGCTATAGGCCTTGACCAAGGGAGTTGGAGAAAAACCAGAGAGAAAAATCCCCTTTCCCTTTAGAAAAATAGAGTGAGATTTTCTTGCTAAAGTAAGTTGGTTCCTGTTTTGCTAAAGCTCCTTTAAACACACTTGACTGCTTGATGAGCCAAGAAAGTAGTCCCCAGATAGACTACCAGACCAAAGAACTGAAATGTAGAACAAAGTCCACACCAGAGACAGCAAAGATACTTGATGTAGGCTGCAAATCCACACCAGAGACAGCAATAATACTTGCTATAGCTTGCAAGACTATAACAGAGAAAACAGTTGCTAAAGTTAAGTTAAATGAAGAACTCACTTGCAACAAACACAGCCAATTGTGGCCAGAAAACAGTGAAAACTGAGTGAGGAACAATGAGATCACCTCCGGATGGTTGTATGATGATTAAGGTTGCCCCAAACTGTCTTGTTCACTATGTACACACAGACCACTAACTAAGAGCCCATGCGCACCCACCAATCTGGCGCCTGTACCTGCCAGATTGCATAAAAAACCCTCCTGGAGCGCTCCCCAACCTCCTAAAACAGAGGCGGGTGGGCCGCCCGACGTCGGAGATGCCGCCTGAAGCCGCCCGGCCTCCCTGAAGCCAGAAAACCAATAAAAACCACTAATCTACTTAGAAAAATTAGCTACAACTACTAAAACCTTTAAAACACGGAATTTCACTATAACAACATTGAGACATGAAATATAGAGAAAAATTAGCTCTATCAAATGGTACTAATCACTTAACCCTAAGACTTAAGGTTAGCCCGTAAAACACGAAAAACAAAATTAAACCGCAATCTTTTATAAATGAAAAATGAGGAAATGACCCCTTAAAACTCAGAATATGAAAAATGTCTACAGGACATAAAATATAGAGAAAAACCAGGGCTATCCAATGATAGTACCCACATACCTGCAGACCCAATATCCACGGAGTAAAACCAGAAAAATACCAAATTCCTTAACAGATGTCAATTAAGACATGCACAAACAGCGCCAAATCACACAACAAATGCCCCTGCCAATTTTGGAAGACCACATCCTCCCTCCAATTGAGAATGTCCGCATTCTTTCTTCATCCAACCAACATGTTTAACCTCCTTTCCAAATCTGCCTCTGAAATGGGCCCCTGCCAATACTGCATCAACAATAATTTAATCTGCGCCATAACACCACCTGTTCATCCATACAGAACGTCCTGCAATGTCTGCCACTCCAGAAAGAAGACCTGCCACAGACCTGGTCCACTTTCTTCTACAACAGATTCACCTCCGCCTCAACCTAGTCCTTCTTCTGCCAGCACCAAAAGATCTAGGCCATCCATCCTGATACCCAGATTAATCAAAAGGCTCCACCCTTCCCCAAAGAGTACCACAACCCATAAAACAACTAGTTTTCCCATCCCTGGTCCATCTGATGGTAAAGAACATTCCTTCCTTCCTTCAACTTTAAAACTGATAACTTCTCAGTTCCTTCCTCTTCTGATAGTGATGATAACAATGTAGGATCCATTGCACCACCAACACCAACGCACTTGCCCACTATCAAGGCCAAGTTCCAACAACACACATCTCAACAGAAACAACTTCTGCTTCACTACTTCCAATCCACTCCTGCTAGAGATCCACAGGACATTGAGAACAGAAGACACCTCATTCACCAGTTCAAGGCTAATTCTGAACACTTCATTTCATCTCTTGATTCACTCTGTAATTCCACTAGTACTCGAGTTTGATTCAGAAAAGAAAAATTGACCACACCCTCTATAGGATGTAACCACAAACAACCCTCAGTTTTAAGTCTTGGGGGACCATCCTCATTTTATAGTCTTGGGGACTCAAAAACCCTCAGTTTAAAGTCTTGGGGGACTCAAAAACCTAAATCATAAACCCAGAACCAGAGATCAACCACATTAAGACACAGAGAAAAAACTAACATTCTGGGGTAATTGTGAATAGAGCTGCCAGCCCATCAATTACCCCCAAACTTTCCTTTGCTAAATTCGGAGGCTCCCCCTGTGGATACCCTCCACCAATCTTTCAAAAAAACTCCAACTCCAACAAAAAAAAAACTTTTCCCTCAGTTTATAGTCTTGGGGGACTTACAACCCTCAGTTAAAGTCTTGGGGGACTAACACAGTGTTCATTTTAAAGTCTTGACGGACTACTTCTTGACAAAATCTTGAAATCAGCCAGTTTAAAGTCTTGGAGGACTAATAAATTTTCCAGTTTAGAGTCATAGAGGAATGACTTGATACCATAGCTTTTTCAGTTTAGAGTCTTGATGGACTGATAAATTTTCCAGTTTAGAGTCATAGAGGACTGGCAGAATCTTGCATGAATCTGACCCAGCCAATTTCATGAAATACACACACAGCTAGACCCACGGAGCGTCCACCTTCACTTTATCTTCTACTCATCGCTGACAAAATCTTCTCTTATCCTTTTCCTCACCTTTCATACCACAAATCATGTCTGGATCCCCTGCTGTTGACTCCTCTACTCTTCCTTGCTTCACTGCTCCAAGGGACTATGCCTGCAAACAGTGCATCCACATGTGCAGACCTTGCACATTCACTCTTCCAAATCCAGAAGCCAAATTCTACAACATGGCTTGTGACTCTTGCTATTCCAAAAAAAAGAAATGTGACAGAGATGCCCACTATCCTATTCCTCCGCCTTCTCCTTCTCACAAGTACATCTCCAGATCCCCTACCAGGTCTCCAGAACTTGGTCCATCCTCTTCCTCTCTATCTTCAGCTCCTTCCAGAAGGTCCAGAAGCTCAGCTTCCCGCACTCTTCCAAAAAGACCAGCCTTAGCTTCTCAAGAAACTGCTTTTATCACTGCTAAATTAGCTCCAAAAGCTTCAAAATCAACCCCTAGGCTTCTAGACCGCGTCCAGGCGGCCCGCCCGCCTCACCAAACAGCAAAAATCAGGGCCAAAACCTCCAAAAACGGCCAGAAAATAGCCACATTCATCCAGACAACAATAACAACTCAACCCAACTACCTCCTACTGCTCCCAGAGCAATGCAATCCACTCTTCAAAAATCCAAAAACACCAAAATTTCCCAGATTTCTAAGAGAACTGCCAGAGAACCCCAAGAAGAAACCAGAACACCACACACTGCTCCACAACAACAACTTCGTCCCCAACTAAGACAAAGAAACTACACCTCTCCTCTGTCAGCCAACTACTCTTCTGACAGTTCCATCTCTTCAAATTCTCCATCCAGAAGAGAGCAGTCTGCTTTCAAATCCCCCTCTCCTGCTCCATCCTTTAACAACCCTGGTACTCCATCACCAGCACCTCCTCCAGCTGAATCCAACAGAAATAACAACCACAACAACAACAACAATCTCACTGCTCCGACTAGGCCCCAGGAACATCAGCATCCCAGTTCACCTTCTCAGGATCCTTCAGAGGAAGACCATGAGAATCCATATCTTTCCCTAGTTGATCCACCCACTATGACCATTACAAAATTGTCAGAGATCCAAATCCCAGCTGCTTACAGATTTGATGAGCTTCCAATCTGTAAGTACCAAATTAATTATTCCATTTCTTCAACAAAAAATAATTACTGATCCAATTCTTCTTGTCTAGCTGGCACCCCTCCACCTGAATCTATTATTGGAGTTGGCCAAACTCTTGAAACTTCTTTGACCCTGGATTATGGAGACATGAAGAAACACCTAAGCACCATGTGTTCCAATATGCTAAAAGCCTTTGCCCTCCATGGACCCTTGAATGACTTTGAAAAATCCTTTAGAAAGCGCCTACTGGACGACCACTGGAAAATGTCTAGGATCATTAAAAACACCCTCCAGCACTCCATTCCTGCCTCTTCTTCTTCCTCCTCTGAACTTCCCTCTAATCCAATCCCTGATCATTACAATCCCTATAATCTCTCCAGCAGGATGCACTTCAAAGAACACAGTGCTTCCCACAATCCCAACGAAAAACAAAAACGTCATCACAATCCGGACCAGCCTCCAGAAGCTTCATCATCCAGACAATGAGCTCCTGCAAAAGATTAGAAACATAATAATAATATAAAATAATTAATAAAAATAATTTCAGAATTTTTTTTTTTTTTTTGTATCTACTAATATACTAAAATTAAAAATTAATAACTAAAATGAAATGAAAATGAAATAAATTAAATAAAATAAAATATAAAAAAATAATACAAATGGTATCCCATAGCCAATTGATGAGCTGATCCCCTGATACCTTACCCACATCCAAGTGCACCTTGATGTGGATACACAATTAATTCTTTTAAATGGTTAACAGAAAACTAAATTCAAAAAAAAAAAATTTAGAAATTCAGAAAATAATAAAAAATAATGAAACACAGAAACACATGAAATAAATAATAATTAAAAATAAGAAAATAGCATTGCCCGGCCAATTGATGAGCCTTTCCCCACCAATGCTTGCCCACATCCAGGTGACCCTGATGTGGTAACACCCTATATTTTGATTTTATAATTCTTAACAACCCCCATAAAAAAATTTAAAGGAAAAAAGAGAAAAAAGAAAATAATCTAAAACTACTATCTAGCAAAAACATAACTGCAAAATCAAAGAAAGTCCAGCTCCATAAATTGTCCAATAAGGGAAAGTCCGGTCCATAGAAATGATCACTGGGTGGGCCCCCTCCAATAAGTAAAAATGACGGGAGACCACCAGTGATCCACCACCAATCTGAAAGAACCAAATATAAAGAAGCCAGTCCCAAACCATTTTAAAGTCATAGCGGACTTGAAACCTGAATAATAAACAAAAGAACTAGAATTCAACTAGGAAAAACCAAAGACTTGAGACAGACATTCTGGGGTAACTGTTCTACAGAGCAGACAGCTCATCAGTTACCCCCACACTTGCCAAAATAAAATCTAGTAGCCCCTCCTGGGTACCTTCTAACAAAAACACAACTTCCAACACAAAAAAACCAAAACCAATAAGAGTGAAGAGTCCGGAACTTGAAAACCAGAGGAAATTCCAGTTTAAAGTCATAGAGGACTAAAACCTGTGAAAATAAACCAATACTAGGGTTCAACCAAATTAAGAAAAAGGGTTGGAAACAGACAATCTGGGGTAACTGTTGATAGAGCAGCCAGCCCATCAGTCACCCCTACACTTGCCAAGATCAAATCTAGAAGCCCCACCCATGGGTACCCTCTAACAAAAGTTTCAAACAAACAGACGCATAGCATCACCACAAAAAAACCAAAATTAAAGAATGGTCCGTAGTTTATCCTCATTGTGGAGTTAATCTTCTTCATACCTAGTGCCTCTGGGATAAAACCTCTTCACTTGGTCTGCAGCCACCCTCTTTTTCAAGACTGCACCATCCAACTCTTCCAAAACATAAGAACATCCAGACACCTGAGATCTGACTCTGTAAGGTCCATTCCATCTGTCAGCAAACATTTTGCCCCACTGACTCTCCAAACTTCTATTATACACCAAAACCAAACAACCAGGTTTCAAGGGATTCCTGAGTCTATGAGCCTACTTCTTGTCCCAGTACCTGACTGATTGATTCCTAATCTTCATCATTCTAGAGTACGCCTTCTCTTGACATTCCTCTCTACATTCCAACTGTTGCATCCTGGCACAGAGAAAATCTTCTGTTGAGTGCACATCATCCCAATCAATTCCAAGATAAGAGACAGCTTCCAAGTCCACTAGTAGAGCAGCTTTCTGACCAAACATTAACTAATAAGGAGAATAGCCAGTTGTCCTCTTCACAGTGACCCTATCCACAAATAAAACCAAGGGTAAATAATGCCTCCACTTTTCGGCACTATCTCCACACATCTTCACCAAAGCATTCTTGATAACTTGATGGCCTCTTTCAACCATGCCTTCAGCTTCAGGATAATACGGTTTAGCCACTCTAACCCTAGAACCAACACTAGCCACAGCTTCTTTAAATTTGGCACCAAACTCTGGCCCGCCATCAACAGTGACCAACTTCATCAACCCATACCTATAAATCCACTCCTTCTTCAAAAACTCTGCCACATTCTTGGCAGTCAAATTAACCAGAGGCACTGCCTCAACCCAACCAGACAAATCATCCCTAGCAAAAATCAAGTATTTATACCTGCCCTCTTTAATATGGACAGCATCCAGACTGACCCTTCCAAAAACAGTTGATTCACCAGTAGCACGGCCCACCTCTTTAGGTTTCAAGTGACTTCTTCTTTGACATTCTTCACAAGATTGAACACAACCCTGCACAGTCAACTTCATACCCGGCCACCAAAATCTGTCTGCTACTCTTCTATAAGTCTCCCCAAAGCCTCTATGACCAAGGTCTTCATGCAAAGACTTCAAAACCAATTCTTGACCCTTCTCCTGAGTCACCACCACTTGAGGATTAGGATGTCTCCTTCTCATCAAGCGCCTTCCTGACACATAAAATCCAGGACTCTTCTTTTTGATTGCCAACCAAGTATCATCATCACAACTGTCTGGCCTCTCCAAGGTCAAAAGATATTCCACAAGAATAAAATAAAACCCAGATTGACCCAAGGTCTCATCTTCAAAATCCAACAAAACAACATCCAAGGGTACAACTCTGTCATCAAAATCACCAGTGTGAACATGAGCCAATTGAGCAGCCCAACCAGGACACCAATCCTTAAATTTTGGCACGTCCTTCTCTTTCCACTGAACCTTGTGACAATCCAGTTCACTAACAAAAACACCCTTTTCCAATTTTGAGCTGTCCCAAACAACAACTCCATCTTCATCAACAAAAACATCCTGATCACCAGAATCAAGATCAGATCCAGCCAGTTTAACCTCTTGGGGGAGGTCAGAACAATCATCCAGTTTAGCCTCATGGGGGAGGTCAGAAAAATCTTCAGAACCCTTTGTGCTGGCCCTAATCACTGGAACATCTTCGTCAAACTCATCAGCCTCAGAATCTTCATCTGTAGGTGGCCTCCTTGATAACCCATCAGGCATAGTAAAAGTTTTACCTGGTTTGTGTACCAGGTCAAATGAAAAATGTTGAATAAACACCACCCACCTAGTCATTGGAGCATTTGGAAGACTAGGTGTTTTGATCATCTGAACCAAAGGTTTTGCATCCACTTGCAGCTCAAAATGCTGCCCCCACAAAACCGTCTGTAGCTTCTTTAAAATTTTAGCTACGCCACACAATTCCAACTTAGGTTGAGAATACCTAGATTCCACCTCATTAAACACCACAGACTCATAACTTACTGGCCTGACCCTCCCAGTCTTATCCTCCTAAGACAAAACGGCACCAGCAGCAATATAGCTTGAGTCCACTGCCAGATAAATCTTTCCAGCACCAACACCATAATCCAACTTGTGAAGAATTATATCTTCACCAACAACCTTTTTCAGCTTCTGAAAAGCCTCTTCACACTCTTCAGTCCATTCCCAATCTGCATCTTTTCTGGTCAACCTCCTTAAAGGTGAAGCCAACAAAGAAAAATCCTTAATAAAAATCCTGACATATACACATACACCCAAAAATCCTCTGACTTCAGTAGTATTTTTAGGCCTTGGCCATGCCTGAATTTTATTAATCTTCTTCTTCGCCATAATCCTTCCCACTTTACATACCACATGACCCAGAATTTCGAAAGCAGGAACACAAAAACAGAATTTTGACCCTGAAATGGTCAAACCAGCCTCTTCAATCCTGAACAACACTCTCTCTAGAGTTATTGCATATTCCCACACAAACCTCCTTATGCCAGGGTTTTCCAATAACACCTCATTACCATAATCAGTGGATGGTCCTTTAATTCCAGCATCATCAATAAAAATACCAGCATGAGTAGGAACCTCATCCTGCAAAATCCAAGCCATCTGTGCTTGATAAACTGCCACCGAATTAGTTGATCCTTGAGGCAACCTAGTGAGCTGAAATCTTCCCAAAGGAGTCTCAAAAGTTGTGAGAGGCCTTGAATCCATATGGAGTTCCCTCTCATCATAACCACCCATAATATCACCCAAACCATAACACACCCTTCCAGCAAAAGCTTCGACAAAATCCTCTGCACTTGGCAGCATACCAGCGTCCTTGATAGTGACTCTATTCAAGGCTCTAAGATCATGAACCACCCTCAACTTTCCATTCTGCTTCTTTACACAGAATACCAGACTTGAGTAACTGGATGTTGATTGTTCATATAAACCAGTCCTGAATCTTTCCCTAACAATCTCTACAAAATCCTCTCGAGTAGCGGCTGAAATCAGAATAGGTTTGATTTGCCAAGGTTCATGAAAAACAACAGGAATCAAGTAAGGTTCCCCATAAGAGTGCTTCAATACACCCCTTTCCTCCTCAACAAATTCCACCGCTTTTTCCCTTAGCACAATAACGTGCAACAACAACTTCTTTTCTTCCTCAGACAACCACCCATCAGGACCAAAATTAACAACTTTAAATCTTTCTCCGGTCACCCTAGCTGTCTCTACAAATTCTGGAGGTATCTTCACCAAAGGAGTACAGTACGGATCTCTTGACAAAGGAGGTCTCTTCAAAGGCGGATTCAAACCCACAGGCATAGGCTCATTGACAGGCCTAATCTTCTGCCCTACCTTCTTATACTTTGACGCTCCACCTTCAACTTGAGGAATCTTCAGGAATTCTTCACCACCAGACCTGGAACAAAAACCAAGGGTTTCCCCATTGCTCACATGTGTGGCCAAGGTAATGTTTTTGACAGGTGTAGAAGAAACCCTAGCGGTGCACAATTGGGAGGACTTACTTTTACACCCCAATCTCACCACTCCAAAACTTTTCTGCAATTCCACATCTTCATCCTCACTTCCAACTTCGAAATCTTCAAATCTTGATTTATCTTCTGAATCACATCTTCTAAAATTGTGCAGTTTATCCTCATGCTGGAGGTCCAAAAATAGATCTTGATGATCTTCCTTCTTCAACATTTTCTGCAGTTTAACCTCATGCTGGAGGCCCAAAAATATATCTCAACGATCTTCACAAAAATATTTTGCATCTTCTTTCTTCATTATCTTCAGATTTTTTTCTTGATTTTCTTGAATTATCTTGAAATTTTTATCTTCTTTTCTTGAGTTTTCTTCTGTCCTACAAAAATAACCAGGGGTTTCCCCAATGCTCACAGGTGTGGCCCAGGTAATGTTTTTGAAAGGTGTAGAAGAAACCCTAGCGGTGCACAATTGGGAGGACTTACTTTTAGACCCCAATCTCACCGCCCCAAAACTTTTCCGCATATCTTTCAATAAAGATATATAACCAATCTTCTTCCTTGAGCTTGAATTAAAAATAATTAAGAATCTTGAGAGAGAACAGAGACTTGATAAAAAACTTGATGAATACTTGCAGAGAAGAGAAACATTAAAAAAGAGAAAGTTGAAAATCCACTTGGTATATCTCCAAGGGAGCTGACCTACTACAACCTGGGATTTCCTCATCTCGGGGAGAGTTTGTAGCACTAGGGTGATCAGCCCTTATTACTCTAAAAAAGACAGACTCTCAATAGAGCCTGAGCCGCACTCCGAAAATCCAGAGGCAGCACCCACTTCCTCCCTTCTCTTACAGCAGTCCATGCACGGGCACATTGAAGATAAACCTCTCCAGGGGATGACAACCTCATGTGAAGCCTCCTTTTGTCTTCACCGTTCAACTCCAAACTGATTCCCAAATCAAATTGATAACCAATTCTTGCCTGAAGATCCATCAAGAATGGCCCACCCAAAACTGCTTTTACATTACCTTTAGCAATGTAAAAATGAACCTTCCCTGAGGCTCCTCCAACATCTAACTTCACAAACTCTGAAGTTCCAACCAATTCAGTGACATGGCCACCAATCCCTCTCAAATTCCCACCAATACCAGTTTTGATGGGGAGGCCCATATGAGTTGCCTCAAACAAAGAAATCAGGTTTATCTGAGAACCTGAATCCACCAATGCCCTTACCTCCCTGCCATTCAGAGTGACATTGACATATCCCAGAGGAGCAGAAAAATGAGTTTCCAACCCCTCACCAAACTTTTCAGCAGAATCACAAATGTATTCTACCTCACCAGAAGAAACCCTTCTCCTGGTCAACAACTTCTTCTGCCTATCAGCCAACCCTGGACTGATAGCATACAATTCCCCATAAGATAGGGAAACCTGACCCTGGTTCATCCTTTCCAGGACAGAGTCCATAACATTAACTTGACCAGACACTACTGGCCTCTCAAAGTGAGCTCTTTGCTTCACCACCTTAGTCCTAGAAGATTCTTGAGGACCAGCACCACCAACAGATTTACCATTAACAGGAACCATACCAGATCCCTCACCAGAACCTCTGACTCCAACAGGCTTTGGCAATGAAGCCAAAGGGACATCCTCCTCAGAGTCAGAATCCACCTCCATTGGCATTGGCTCACCATTCAGGTCCAATGCACCAAAACTAGGGGGGCCCATGTCAGCCATACCCTTCTGCATCTTGTACAGCTCCTCTTTGCTGTACCTTTTCCTAGCTGCACTCAGCTTAGGATCACCCTTTGAAGCATTTGGCTTTGGTTGGGCCTGAGAACTGCTCTTAGACCTACCCACCTTCCCTGCTTCCACATCATAAACGCCAGCCAAGCATTCCCCACTTGACTGTCCACCACAAGAATACAACTCCAAACCACCAAAAGAAGTAGAAAAAGAGACCTTATTGACCTCCTTCCCCTTTCCCTTGAAGTCCTCATCTACCTTAACAGAAGATTTCCCCTGATCAGGAAGCTCCTCAAAACTTGGCCTCCTTTGATTGAGACCACCCCTTCTCCTGACCAAATCAACAGGAGCCTGCCCCTCACTGGGCTTCACAAAAGAACCGTCAGGTAACTTAAAAACCCTGCCATCAAACTCCACTTTTCCTTCAGACACATCTCTGTTCAGTGCCCAACAATCATTGGACCTGTGCCCCCTCCTACTGCAATAAGAGCAAACCCAAGGATCACTCCTACCAGCCCTCCTTTCAAAATCTCTTGACTGAGAAGGTGCCTTATTAACCTTCTTGGCCTCCTGGACAAAAATGTGCAGCTGCTTTGTCAGAACAGCAAGCGGCTCCACCATTGGGTCCCTCTCCTGTTTAGGAACCTGCACCAAATTCTTCTCCTCCTTCTTCTCCCTAACTTCCTCTTCAGCCAAAGCCTCACTTACTTTGCTGACATACTTGGCACACCCCTCCTGATAGGTGTCCACAGCCAATAACTTCAAATGGGCCTCAACAGCCTCCTTCACCTTATCCAAGGCAGGCAACTTCTGGTCCCCATTAGAAAGAGTTTTCATCAATTCCTTTCTTGACAACTCCTTCAACACATCCATCCTGACATCTCTAGCCAGGGAAGACCAAAAAACATCCTTGGAAGCATTTTCATGTGCCAGCTCTTCCACTTCCACCAAATATTCCACCACAGGATCAAACTGTAGCAGAAACTTCCTGTAACTATGTAAGTTACCAACACCACCATAAGATTGCCATTCACTGACAACCTTGTTCAGATCCACCATAGTGAACCTGACACCCCATCTATCCACCATCTCCCTACACAGCAATTTCCAATCCCTCTTCTTGTATCCAGACATGGCCACAATCTCCTTCTCCACTGACCTATCACCAATGAAGAAGATAATCTGCTTCACCATGTCCAGGTAGGAAGCACCATCCACTCCAGAAGCAGTTTCATACTTCTCTAGAAACCACTTGACATCCTCCCCATTAAACTTGGTACCATCCCAAGTTTTAATCCTCACACACTCCCTAACCATCACAGAAGGAGGACCATCCCCCCCACTGACAGTCACCACAGGAATAGCAGAACCAGAAGCCATTCCTCCAGTCCAAAACACCAAAAAGAGCCAACCAAAGAAAACAGAGATTCCAAAGAACTAGCAAGTTCTACCCCAGGTTGGGTGCCAGAAATGTAGACAATCATATAGTACTAGCTATAGGCCTTGACCAAGGGAGTTGGAGAAAAACAAGAGAGAAAAATCCCCTTTCCCTTTAGAAAAATAGAGTGAGATTTTCTTGCTAAAGTAAGTTGGTTCCTGTTTTGCTAAAGCTCCTTTAAACACACTTGACTGCTTGATGAGCCAAGAAAGTAGTCCCCAGATAGACTACCAGACCAAAGAACTGAAATGTAGAACAAAGTCCACACCAGAGACAGCAAAGATACTTGATGTAGGCTGCAAATCCACACCAGAGACAGCAATAATACTTGCTATAGCTTGCAAGACTATAACAGAGAAAACAGTTGCTAAAGTTAAGTTAAATGAAGAACTCACTTGCAACAAACACAGCCAATTGTGGCCAGAAAACAGTGAAAACTGAGTGAGGAACAATTAGATCACCTCCGGATGGTTGTATGATGATTAAGGTTGCCCCAAACTGTCTTGTTCACTATGTACACACATACCACTAACTAAGAGCCCATGCGCACCCACCAATCTGGCGCCTGTACCTGCCAGATTGCATAAAAAACCCTCCTGGAGCGCTCCCCAACCTCCTAAAACAGAGGCGGGCAGGCCGCCCGACATTGGAGATGCCGCCTGAAGCGGCCCGGCCTCCCTGAAGCCAGAAAACCAATAAAAACCACTAATCTACTTAGAAAAATTAGCTACAACTACTAAAACCTTTAAAACACGGAATTTCACTATAACAACATTGTGACATGAAATATAGAGAAAAATTAGCTCTATCAAATGGTACTAAGCACTTAACCCTAAGACTTAAGGTTAGCCTGTAAAACACGAAAAACAAAATTAAACAGCAATCTTTTATAAATGAAAAATGAGGAAATGACCCCTTAAAACTCAGAATATAAAAAATGTCTTCAAGATATAAAATATAGAGAAAAACCAGGGCTATCCAATGATAGTACCCACATACCCACAGACCCAGTATCCACGGAATAAAACCAGAAAAATACCAAATTCCTTAACAGATGTCAATTAAGACATGCACAAACAGCACCAAATCACACAACAAAGGCCCCTGCCAATGTTGGAAGACCACACCGGAACTCAGTTTCATTCTTCCTCTTCTGAACTTCCATCCAAACCCATTCCTGCCCATTATAATCCATATAATCTCTCCAGAAGGATGCACATCAAAGAACACAGTGCTTCCCACAACCCCAACAAAAAACAAAAACAACACCATAATCCAGACCAGCCTCCAGAAACTTCATCATTCAGACATTGAGCTCCTGCAAAATGATTAAAAACATAATAATAAATAAATTATATTAAATTAATAACTATAAATTCTAATTTTTTTTTGGTATCTCTCAGCCAATTGATGAGCTGATCCCCTGATACCTTGCCCACATCCAAGTGCACCTTGATGTGGATACACCTTAAATAATTTAAATGATTTGAAATAAAATACATAAATTAAGGGTAATAATAAGAATAAAAAAATAAAAAATAAAATTAATGAAAATAAAAATAAATTAAATTAAAATGATAAAGTAGCATTGCCCGGCCAATTGATGAGCCTATCCCCACCAATGCTTGCCCACATCCAGGTGACCCTGATGTGGTACCACCCTATATTTTTTTATATAATTTTAACAACCCCCATAAAAAATTAAAAGAAAAAATGAGAAAAAATGAAAATAATCTGAAACTACTATCTAGCAAAATCATAACTAAAAAATTAAAGAAAGTCCAGCTCAATGAGTGGTCTAGATTAAGAGATGGTCCGGTAAGAGAAATTCCAGTCCAAAGAAATGATCACTGGGTGGGATCCCTCCAATAAGTAAAAATGATGGGAGACGACCAGTGATCCACCACCAATCCAAAAAAACCAAAGATAAATAAGCCAGTCCCAAACCAGTTTAAAGTCATAGTGGACTTGAAACCTGAATAATAAACAACAGAACTAGAATTCAACTAAGAAAAAAAAAAGACTTGAGACAGACATTCTGGGGTAACTGTTCTCCAGAGGAGCCAGCTCATCAGTTACCCCCACACTTGCCAAAATAAAATCTAGAAGTCCCCCTGGGTACCTTCTAACAAAAACACAACATCCAACTTAATAAACCAAAACCATAAAGAGTGAAACTCCAGCACTTGAAAACCAAAGGAAATTCCAGTTTAAAGTCATAGAGGACTAAAACCTGTGAAAAGAAAACAATACTAGGGTTCAACCAAATTAAGAGAAAGGGTTGGAAACAGACCATATGGGGTAACTGTTCTACAGAGCAGCCAGCCCACCAGTTACCCCTACACTTGCCAAGATCAAATCTAGAAGCCCCACCCATGGGTACCTTCTAACAAAAATTTTCCAACGCAAAAGTTGCTCTGCAACACCAAAAAAAAATTCCAAAACATAAAGAAAGTTCCATAGTTTATCCTCATTGCGGAGTCAATCTTCTTCATGTCTAGTGCCTCTGGGATAAAATCTCTTCACCTGATCTGCAGCCACTCTCTTTTTTAAGACTGCACCATCCAACTCTTACAAAACATAAGAACCTCCAGACACCTGAGATCTGACTCTGTAAGGTCTATTCCATCTGTCAGCAAACATTTTTCCCCACTGACTCTCCAAACTTCTATTATAAACCAAAACCAAACAACCAGGTTTCAAAGGATTCCTGAGTC
This sequence comes from Hemileia vastatrix, assembly GCA_030280995.1. Taxonomy (NCBI): domain Eukaryota; kingdom Fungi; phylum Basidiomycota; class Pucciniomycetes; order Pucciniales; family Zaghouaniaceae; genus Hemileia; species Hemileia vastatrix. The sequence continues at coordinate 14,384,999 of JASXTE010000016.1, forward strand.
TGTGAGCCAACTTCTTTTCCCAGTATCTGACTGATTGATTTCTAATCTTCATCATTCTAGAGTATGCCTTCTCTTGACATTCCTCTCTACATTCCAACTGTTGCATCCTGGCACAGAGAAAATCTTCTGTTGAGTGCACGTCATCCCAATCAATTCAAGATAAGAGACAGCTTCCAAGTCCACTGGTAGAGCAGCTTTCTGACCAAACATTAACTTATAAGGAGAATAGCCAGTTGTCCTCTTCACAGTGACCCTATCAGCAAATAACACCAAGGGTAAATAATGCCTCAAATTTTCAGCACTATCCCTACACATCTTTACCAAAGCATTCTTGATAACTTGATGGCCTCTTTCAACCATGCCTTCAGCTTCAGGATAATAAGGTGTAGCCACTCTAACTTTAGAACCAACACTAGCCACAGCTTCTTTAAATTTGGCACCAAACTCTGGCCCACCATCAACAGTCACCAACTTCATCAACCCATACCTATTAATCCACTCCTTCTTCAAAAACTCTGCCATATTCTTGGAAGTCAAATTAACCAGAGGCACTGCCTCAACCCAACCAGACAAATCATCCCTGGAAACAATTAAGTATTTATACCTGCCCTCTTTACTATGGACAGCATCCAGACTGACTCTTCCAAAAACAATTGAGTCACCAGTGGCACGGCCTACCTCCTTAGGTTTCAAGTGACTTCTTCTTTGACATTCTTCACAAGATTGAACCCAACCCTGCACAGCCAACTTCATACCTGGCCACAAAAATCTGTCTGCTACTCTTTTATAAGTCTCTCCAAATCCTCTATGACCAAGGTCTTCATGCAAAGACTTCAACACAACTTCTTGACCCTTCTTCTGAGTAACCACAACTTGAGGATTAGGATGTCTCCTTCTCATCAACCTTCTTCATGACACGTAAAATCCAGGATTCTTCTTCTTGATTGCCACCCAAGTATCAACATCACAACTATCTGGCCTCTCCAAGGTCAACAGATATTCTACCGTAATAAAATAAAACCCAGACTTACCCCAGGTCTTATCTTCAAAATCTAACAAAACAACATCCAAGGGTACAACTCTGTCATCAAAATCACCAGTGTAAACATGAGCCAATTGACCAGCCCAACCAGGATACCAATCCTAAAATTTTGGCACATCCTTCTCTTTCCACTGAATCTTGTGAGAATCCAGTTCACTAACAAAAACACCCTTTTCCAATTTTGAGCTGTCCTAAACAACAACTCCATCTTCATCAACAAAAACATCCTGATCACCATAATCAAGATCAGATCCAGCCAGTTTAGCCTCTTGGGGGAGGTCAGAAAAATCTTCAGCACCCTTTGTGCTGGCCCTAACCACTGGAACATCTTCATCAAACTCTTCAGCCTCAGAATCTTCATCTGTAGGTGGCCTCCTTGATAATCCATCAGGCATTGAGAAAGTTTTGCCTGGTTTGTGTACCAGGTCAAAAGAAAAATGTTGAATAAATGCCACCCACCTAGTCAGTGGAGCATTTGGAAGACTAGGTGTATTGATCATCTGAACTAAAAATTTTGCATCCACCTGCAGCTCAAAATGCTGCCCCCACAAAACAGTCTGTAGCTTCTTTAAAATTTTTGCTACACCACACAATTCCAACTTATGTTGAGAATACCTAGATTCCACCTCATTAAACACCACAGACTCATATCTTACTGGCCTGACCCTCCCAAGTTTATCTTCCTGAGACAAAACAGCACCAGCAGCAATATAGCTTGAGTCCACTGCCAGATAAATTTTTCCAGCACCAACAACATAATCCAACTTGTGAAGAACAATCTCTTCCCCAACAACCTTTTTAAACTTCTGAAAAGCCTCTTCACACTCTTCAGTCCATTACCAATCTGCATCTTTCCTGGTCAACCTCCTTAAAGGTGAAGCCAACAAAGAAAAATCCTTAATAAAAATCCTGAAATATACACACACACCCAAGAATCCCCTGACTTCAGTAGTATTTTTAGACCTTGGCCATGACTGAATTTTATTAATCTTTTTCTTTGACATAATCCTTCCCTGTTTACATAACACATGACCCAGAATTTCCAAAGCAGGAACACAACAACAGAATTTTGACCCTGAAATGGTCAAACCAGCCTCTTCAATCCTAAACAACACTCTCTCTAGAATTATTGCATATTCCCAAACAAACCTCTTTATGCCAGGGTTCTTTGTTAACACCTCATTAACATAATCAGTGGATGGTCCTTTAATTCCACCATCATCAATTAAAATACCAGCATGAGTACATGAGTAGGAACCTCATCCTGCAAAATCCAAGCCATCTGTGCTTGATATACTGCCACTGAATTGGTTGCTCCTTGAGGCAGCCTAGTGAGCTGAAATCTTCCCAAAGTAGTCTCAAAAGTTGTGAGAGACCTTGAATTCATATGAAGTTCCCTCTCATCATAACCACCCATAATATCACCCAAACCATAACACACCCTTCCAGCAAAAGCTTCAACAAAATCCTCTGCATTGGTGACATACCAGCATCCTTGATAGTGACTCTATTCAAGGCTCTAAGATCATGAACCACCCTCAACTTTCAATTTTGCTTCTTTACACAGAAAACTGGACTTGAGTAACTGGATGTTGATTTTTCGTATAACCCAGTCCTGACTCTTTCCCAAAAAATCTCCACAAAATCCTCTCTGATAGCAGCTGGAATCGGAATAGGTTTGATTTGCCAAGTTTCATGACAAACCACAGGAATCAAGCAAGGTTCCCCATAAGAGTGCTTTAATACACCCCTTTTCTCCTCAACAAACGCCAAAGTCTTTTCCCTTAGCACAATAACGTGCAACAACAACTTCTTTTCTTCCTCAGACAACCACCCATCAGGACCAAAATTAACAACTTTCAATCTTTCCACGGTCACCATAGCTGTCTCTACAAATTCTGGAGGATTCTTCACCAAAGGAGTACAGTACAGATCTCTTGACAAAGGAGGTCTCTTCAAGGGCGGATTCAAACCCACAGGCATAGGCTCATTGACAGGCCTAATCTTCTGCGCTACCTTCATATACTTTGCTGCTCCACCTTCAACTTGAGGGATCTTCAGGAAATCTTCACCACCAGACCTGGAAAAAAAACCAAGGTTTTCCCCATTGCTCACATGTGTGGCCAAGATAATGTTTTTCAAACGTGTAGAAGAAAACCTAGCAGTGCACAATTGAGAGGACTTACTTTTAGACCCCAATCTCACCACTTCAACACTTTTCCGCAATTCCAAATCTTCAAATCTTGATTCATCTTCAGAATTGACTTTTTTAGAATTGTGCAGTTTATCCTCATGCTGAAGGCCCAAAAATTGATCTTGATGATCTTCTTCCTTCATTATTTTCAGATTTTTTTTTGATTTTCTTGAATTATCTTGAAATTTTTATCTTCTTTTCTTGAGTTTTCTTCTGAGCTACAAAAATAACCAGGGGTTTTCCCAATGCTCACAGGTGTGGCCCAGGTAATATTTTTGAAAGGTGTAGAAGAAACCCTAGCGGTGCACAATTGGGAGGACTTACTTTTAGACCCCAATCTCACCACTCCAAAACCTTTCCGCATATCTTTCAATAAAGATATATAACCAATCTTCTTCCTTGAGCTTGAATTAAAAATAATTGAGAATCTTGAGAGAGAACAGAGACTTGATAAAAAAATTGATGAATACTTGCAGAGAAAAGAAACATTAAAAAGAGAAAGTTGAAAATCCACTTGGTATATCTCCAAGGGAGCTGACCTACTACAACCTGGGATTTCCTCATCTTGAGGAGAGGTTGTAGCACTAGGGTGATCAGCCCTCCTAATTCTAAAAAATACAGACCCTCACTAGAGCCTGAGCCACACTCCAAAAAACCAGAGGCAGCACCCACTTCTTTTCTTCTCCTACAACAATCTATGCACTGGCACATTAAAGATAAACCAGACCTGGTCTCCCAACCATCCTCTCCAGGGGATGATAACCTCATGTGAAGTCTCCTTTCATCTTCACCAATCAACTCCAAACTGATTCCCAAATCAAATTGATAATTAATTCTTGCCTGAAAATCCATCAAGAATGGCCCACCCAAAACAGCTTTAACTGTTCCCTTAGCAATATAAAAATGAACCTTCCCTGAGGCTCCACCAACATCTAATTTCACAAACCCAGAAGTTCCAACCAATTCAGTGACATGGCCACCAATACCAGTTTTGATGGGGAGGCCCAAATTAGTAGCCTCAAACAAAGAAATCACATTTATCTTAGAACCTGAATCCACCGATGCCCTTGCCTCCCTGCCATTCAGAGTGACATTGACATAACCCAGAGGAGCAGAAAAATGAGTTTCCAACCCCTCACCAAACTTTTCAGCAGAATCACAAATGTATTCCACCTCCCCAGAAGAAACTCTTCTCCTGGTCAACAACTTTTTCTGTCTATCAGCCAACCCTGGACCAATAGCATACAATTCCCCATAAGAAAAGGAAACTTGACCCTGATTCATCCTTTAAAAACAGAGTCCATAACATTAGATTGACCAGAAACCGCTGGCCTCTCAAAGTGAGCCCTTGGCTTCACTACCTTTGTCCTAGAAGCTTCTTGAGGACCAGCACCACCAACAGATTTACCATCAACAGGAACCAAACCAGATCCCTCACCAGAACCTCTAACTCCGGAAGGCTTTGGCAATCAAGCCAAAGGGACATCCTCCTCAGAGTCAGAATCAACCTCCATTGGCATTGGCTCACCATTCATGTCCAATGCACCAAAACTAGGGGGGCCCATGTCAGCCATACCCTTCTGCATCTTGTACAGCTCCTCTTTTCTGTACCTCTTCCTATCTGCACTCGGCTGCACTCAGTTTAGGATCCACTTTTGGAGCCTTTGGCTTTTGTTAGGCCTGAGAACTGCTCTTAGGCCTTCCCACCTTCCCTGCTTCCACATCATAAACACCAGCCAAGATTTCTCCACTTGACTGTCCACCACAAGAATACAACTCCAAACCACCAAAGGAAGTAGAAAAAGAGACCTTATTGACCTCCATCCCCTTTCCCTTGACGTCATCATCTTCCTTACCAGAAGACTTCCCCTGCTCAGGAATCTCATCAAACCTTGGCCTCCTTTGATTGAGACCACCCCTTCTCCTGACCAAATCAACAGGAGCCTGCCCCTCACTGGGCTTCACAAATGAACCATCAGGGAACTTGAAAACCCTGCCATCAAATTCCACCTTTCCTTCAAACACATCCCAGTTCAATGCCCAACAATAATTGGACCTGTGCCCCCTCCTGCTACAATATGAGCAGACCCAAGGATCACTTCTACCAGCCCTCCTATGAAAATTTCTAGGCTGAGAAGGTGCCTTATTGACCTTCTTAGCCTCCTGAACAAAAATATTCAGCTGCTTTGTGAGATCAGCCAACTGCTACACCACTGGGTCCCTCTCTTGTTTGGGAGCCTGCACCATATTCTTCTCCTCCTTCTTCACCCTAACTTACTCTTCAGCCAAAGCCTCACTGACTTTGCTGACATATTTGGCACACCCTTCCTGATAGGTGTCCACAGCCAATATCTTCAAATGGGCCTCAACAGCCTCCTTCACCTTATCCAAGGCTGGAAACTTCTGGTCGCCATTAGAAAGAGTCTTCATCAAGTCCTTCCTTGAAAGCTCCTTCAACACATCCATCCTGAAATCTCTAGCCAGGGCAGACCTAAAAACATCCTTGGCAGCATTTTCATGTGCCAGCTCCTCCACTTCCACCAAGTATTCTACCACAGGATCAAACTGTAGCAGAAACTTTCTGTAACTATGTAAGTTACCAACACCACCATAAGATTTCCATTCACTGACAACCTTTTTCAGATCCACCATAGTGAACCTGACACCCCATCTATCCACCATCTCCCTACACAACAATTTCCAATCCCTCTTCTTGTAGCCAGACATGGCCACAACCTCCTTCTCCACTGCCCTATCACCAATGAAGAAAATAATCTGCTTCACCATGTCAAGGTATGAAGCACCATCCACACCAGCAACAGTTTCATATTTCTCCAGAAACCACTTCACATCTTCCCCATTAAACTTGGTACTATCCCAAGTTTTAATCCTAACACACTCCCTAACCATCACAGCAGGAGGACCTGTTTTCTGGCTGAATTTGGAGTTTTTGAGCCTTATTTTCACTTTCCAGAAAGGAAGGCGGGCTGCCTGGAAGCAGTCTAGCAGCCTGGGAGCTGATTTTGAAGCTGTTTTAGCCAGACTGGCTGAGATAAATGCTTTTTTTTGGGATGATAAAGCAGGTCTTTTGGAGAGAGTTCTTGGGACAGAGTGGTGTGATCTTCTGAATGGAGCTGAAGGTAGAGAAGAGGAAGAATGACCTAGTTCTGGGGATCTGGTAGGAGATCTAGAGATGTATTTGTGTGAAGGTGAAGGTGGTGGTATTGGATAATTAGGGTCTCTGTCACACTTTTTCTTTTTGGAGTTGCAAGAATCACAGGCCCTGTTGTAGAGTTTGGCTTCATGAGTTGGAAGAGGGAAAGTGCAAGGTCTGCACATGTGGATACACTGTTTACAAGCATAGTTCTTGGGATCAGTGAAATAAGGAAGGTGTGATGGGTCAAAATATGGGGATCCAGCCATTATCTGTGACGGACAACAAGGAAGAGAAAAAGAGATAAAAGAAAATTTTTTATCTGTGATGTGTAGATGATGAAGAGAAAGCAGAATCTCAGTAGGGAAGTTGGGGAGTATTGTGCATGGAATTGGCTCTGGTTTTTTTTATGCAAAGTGTGGAAATTCCATCAAGACTTTAAACTGAACACTGTGGTCAGTCCATTAAGACTTTAAACTGAAAAATGATATAGTCCCCCAAGACTATAAACTGAGGATGGTTTCAAGGTTGAGTCCTTCACGACTATAAACTGATAATGTGATGGTGACGTTATTCTTGCAGAGGGAATCTAAAGGAGGAGTCTCTGAATTTAGTTAAGGCAAGTGTGGGGGTAACTGATGAGCTGGCTGCTCTGTAGAAAAGTTACCCCAGAATTTTATTTTATTTCTTTGGTCTTTAATGGTTTGATCTCTGGTTCTGTCTTTATGATTTAGGTTTTGAGTCCCCCAAGACTATAAACTGAGGGTTTTTAAGTCCCCCAAGACCATAAAATGAGTGCTGTTAGTCCCCCAAGACTTAAAACTGAGGATGAGTCCCCCAAGACTTTAAACTGAGGAAATTTTTTATTTTTTTTATTTCTAAATCAAGAATTTCAGGCAAGAATCAATTACAGAAGAGAATAAAGAGATGAAACAATGTGTTCAGCATTAGTCTTGAACTGGAGGATGAGGTATCTTCTTTTCTCAATTTCCTGTGGATCTTTGTCAGGAGTGGATTGAAAGTAGTTTAGAATGAGATGTTTTTGTTAAGAAGAGTGTTGTTCAAATTTTTCTATGATGGTGGGTGATTGATTGGGTGGTAGTGTTTCAATGGTTTCTACATTATCATCATCACTGTCTGGATAGGAATGAACTGGAAATTCATCAGCTTAAATTTCAGTATGGAGAAACATTGGTTTTACCATCATAAGGACCAGGTATGGTAGATCTAGTGGTTATAGTGGTGTTGGCACTCTTTTTGGAAGGGCGTAACTTGTTGATTAATCTGGGTATCAAGATGGAAGGCCTAGATATTTTGGTTTTGCTTGAAGATGGACTAGGTTGAGGGGGAGGTGAATCTGTTGCAGATGATAATGGACCAGGTCTGGAGCTAGATTTCTTTCTGGAATAGCAGGCATCACAAGCAGTTCTGTATGGATGGATCGGTGGTGATATGATTCAGATGAGGTTATGGTCAAAACAGTATTGACATGGACCCATTTCAGAGATGGATATTGAAAAATGTGTGAACATGGTAGTTTTGATGAAGTAGAATGTGGAAATTCTCAATTAGAAGGAGTATTTGGTCTTCCAACATTGGTAGAGGCCTTTGTTGGTCTGTTTGGCGCTGTTTTGGTATGTCTTAATTGACATTGGTTGAATAATTGGGTGTTTTTCAGGTTTTATTCAGTGAATATTGGGACTATGGGTATGTGGATACTACCATTGGATAGCCCTGGTATTTCTACATATTTTATATCTTTATTATATTTTTCATATTCAAAGCTTTAAGGGGACATTTCCTCATTTTTCAATTCTAAAAGATAGCTGTTTAATTTTGTTTTTTGTGTTTTACAGGCTAACCTTAAGTCTTAAGGTTAAGTGCTTAGTACCATTAAGTAGAGCTAAATTGGCTCTATATTTTATGTCCCAATGTTTTCATAGCTTAATTTTATGTTTCAAGTGTTTTAGTAGTCGTGGTGGATTTTTCTAAGTATTTTGGGCTTTATTGGGGGTTTTTGGTGGTTTTCTGGCTTCAGGGAGGTCTGGCCGCTTCTAGGTGGGCCCCCTGCCTCGGTTAAAGAAGGCTGGGAAGCATTTCTAGAGAGTTTTTATGCAATTTGGCTGTCAAAAGCGCCAAATTTGTTGCTGTGCATGGGCTTTTTAGATGGGGGTCTGTGTGTACATACTGAAAAAAGACAGTTTGGGGCAACTTTAATTATCATACAACCATCTGGTAGTGATATAATTGTTTCTCATTTAGTTTTCACTGTTTTTTGACCACAATTGGCTGTGTTTGTTGCAAGGTTAGTTCTTCATTTAAATCAACTTTGGCAACTGGTTTCTCTGGTGTAGATTTGCAACCTGCATCAAGTATTATTGCTGTTTTCTGTGCAACAAGTTCACACTGTTTTTATTTTTTCTGGTGTGGATCTTTCTGCATTTCAGGTTTCTGGTTCTTTGGTTCTCAGTGGTCTGCTATTGGCTACTGTCTTGACTTGTTAATCAGACAAGAAGTGTGTTGGAAGGGGTATAGTAACAGTCTCTAATTTGCTGTAGCAAATAAATCTCACCTGGTATTTCTCAAAGGAACAGGGTTTTTTCTCTCCAGTTTTACTCCAACTCCCTTGGTCAAGGCCTATAGCTAGTACTATAGGATTTTCTACAGCGCATCCTAAGAAAGAAAAGAAGAGTATTAGTTTTAGGTCAGGAGTGGAAAAAAGTGAGAAAGGAACTTACAGTATGAACACTCTCTTCTGAAAAGAGTGATCTAGGAATGGAAGTGACACTACTAGGAGTAGGCGCTTGGAAATCAACTCTGGAACGTTTTTTGACTGGAGGAGTAGTCTGTGAAGGAGCAGGATGTTTGATGGTCATCTGACTCATCATATCCAAGGTGGAGGCGTCTGGATTTAGATGCGCAATGGTGGGTGGTCCATTGTAGCTACACTTCTTCTTGCGACTTTTGCAAAAATTGCATGACTAAAAGGATGAAAGAAATGGAAGATAGTAATGATAAGATAAAAGAAAAGGAAGAAAAATGAAGGAAGACTCACGTTAAAATAAGTTTTACCACAGCAGGCTTTTGAAATGTGGCAGGAGTTTATGCCATTTTTGATGCAGCGGGTGCATCTTGTCCTACCCATCAGCACAGTAATTGGTGTCCTGGGAGTAGCAGCAGGGGGCTGCGTTTGCACAAAATGTCGAATGGTGTCCACAATGTTAGCGGTATTTTCAGTATTAATTGTGGTATTTCTTGTATTCATTATTTAAAAAGTTAAGATAATATGAAAAGGTATAAAAAAGTGGAGGAAGAATATTCTTCAAAGAGTGGGGTATTTATAGGCTCCTGGGGACAGTTGCAAGTAGAGAGAGGATGTGGTATGCAAATTGCAGGTATCTTATCTTTTTGGACCAATCAGCTTTTGTATCCCAGGAAGAACAAATGAGAAGCATAGCGCAGAAGATGGCACTATTATAAATATGTAATTATGGTTTTAAAAGAACAAAGCAAAAGAAAAGCATGGAAGGGGATTTAGGGTTTGTGCGCTCAGATTTTGCAGTGGGATGTTCTGAATAAAGGAATTATCAACTTAGAAGTGCAAGTGCTGAACATTATGGATTTGTATTTTCCAAAAGTTGTGTGTTATGAATTAAGGAAGGAATTATGGCACAAGGAAGCCCTCAAGTACATAGCATACTGTACCACGGCTAGTGTGGTAACTTACTGAAATAGGTAATGTAAGTTGCAGAAGCTAATTAGTTAAGTCAATTGTCAGAACTATGGACTTAGTAATGAAACAAGGAGAATGGGGACTTGATCACAAAATTACCCAAGAGTTGAAGAGACTAGGATCAGCACTGAAAGGTGACAACACAGGAAGTAGCACTGAAACAATGCAAAGGTACAATCATAAGCGGGCATGTGGAACATGAGTGAAACAAGTAAATACTATTTTTAGTAGGATTAGGGTATGTTTAGGCGCTGTAGTTGTTACAAGTGGTGTATTTAGTTTTCTAATGAATTAGTTAGTGTTTTGCTAATGTGGTACTAGAAACAGCACTGGAGATCTACTAGGGAACTGTGTCTGGAGCACTGAAAAATATAAGAAGGAAAGGCTATCTTATAGGAGTAGGGAGAAGAGAGAGGTAAAAACACCAGGTCAAAAGTTAGACGATTTTTAGTCAAGTGGTTTTTCAGGTATCTTAAAGTAACATCAGAAGTAACCTTTGAAGGAAATATTTTGCTTAAAGTAGTTACAAGCCAAACCAAAACTGTGAATGTCACTGTACCAAAAAAAAAATTAGAAAGATTATATCTCAATGCTTATTGTTGAAGCTGTCTATCTGATTTGAACTTGAGTAATTTTCAAAAAATTTGCCTTAGTTCTATATTAGCTTCATTTTCCAGGCAAGAAGTCTTTCATACTAAGTTCCTTTACAACATTTATTTCAGGCCATGCAATAACTTTTCATAATTTTCTTTCTGAAGGCTGGAAACATAGACTTTACCAGGACAAAATTCAATGAAAGAACATATAAAATTCTCATACACAGTTTTTGTGAAGGAAGTGTGGGTTTAATTTAATCATTGAAAATTTTACTACACGAAATAATATAATATTATTAATTTTACCATATTTTCAAAATGAATTCTAGAAAATAATGTGAAATTTTTTAAATTACTTGATGAATTTTTTATGGTATAAGAGTTAGAATCTCAATTTAAAAATAGACTTATACTTGAAATTTTATAAATATATATATATATAAGAATGCACTCATTCAGATTAATCTGAAACCTGTAATTTTTAAAATTGAATCATAGTTTCAGGAATATACTTCACCATAATCTAAAAAAAAATAGATGAGTTGATCATTTGAGGTTTTACCCTATAGTGATAAACAAAAGGATTTGAAAAAAAATGAAAGAGCAGATAAAAATATAAATAGACAAGAAAAAAGTGTACTTTCACCAAACATAACTAGCTAATCAGGCACCTTGTAGTACTCAATCTGATTTTATTTAAACTTTTTAATAATTATTTTAGTTAAAGGGTAATTTTAGAAACTTAGGGAGGGGAAATTTAAAGTATTTAAACAGATTACATGTATGCTCTATGCTATGATGAAAAATAAAGATTAAAACTAGAATTCTTTTTTGTTAAAAACAGTACAGCTGCAGTTAGTATAAATAAATGAGACAATTTATCCTTCTGTAAAACCTCAAGCTGTTCTGCTTTCAAACTAGCTTGACTTTTACAATAGTAAAGTTCTATAAAAGTTGATAAATCTTCCAAAATGACCTTTTTCTCAGTATCAAAAATGAACTACTCTGTCACAGACAAATTATAATTGTGCGTTTCTTCTAGAAAGACTTTTGGAAGTTTCCCAGTAAAATATTCTTCAACAATATCATCCATAGGAAAACTCCTGGGCCCTGAAAAAGGCTGAACACCTTCCATTTCTGGAGGTTTATGGACCTTCAATTTTTGATCAACCTTTTCCTGATAGCTTACTTATATGTTTGAGATTGAAAACTTGAAAGAAATTAGACATCCACCCTTTTTTAAGTTTATTTAAACGTCAAGCAAAACAAGCACTCCTCCATAGGATTGGAGTTATGACACTACTCCCATCCTGTCTTTCCTCAGTATCAGAGTGAATACAGATATCTTTAAAAAATCCAGTAATTTCAGGGACCAAAAAATATGAATTAATTTTGATTATTCCATCACACAACTTAAAAAATGTGATGTTAATTTATAATAACTATTTTAGAGCTATATAAACAATACTATTGATTCTCTTCTTTTAGAAAGTTTAACTTCTATTTTTTCAGATTCACCTTTTCTATCTTTTAAGAATAGGTTTATTTATCAGTAGCTATGTAAGAAAATTTATTAGCTTCTCATGTGCCGCACCTCTGAAGAGATCTGAAAACTGACTCATCTATAATACTTTCATCTAAAATTGAAAAGTTCACCAAACCCTTCTCATAATAGCATTTCATCCATCCAATCACAATATAATTTACTATACAAGATATGTAAAACATGAGGCAACATGCTGCTACATGTTCTCCTACATATGCTAACCAATATGTTTCAATCCAACATAGTACCTTAATGATATGTTGGCACACTTTTGTACATACAAAATATCTACCATGTCCTCATGACATGATGCAGCGCATTCATTCATATCTCCAGGACATGGTAAATGTGCCTAAAGATGAGGTGGCATGTTGCATCATCTTTTACTTTCTGGCAAAGAGTGAAGGTAGTGGGTAGTGTAGTTGCTTACATGCATACATGAGACGACATGTCGCCTCATGTATGCATGTGGGAAACTTGCTTTCTCACATTGTAAAAATAAAAATTATACAAAATAAAATTAAATATTTTAATTGCATACATGAGGCGACATGTCGCCTCATGTATGCAATAACAGCAGCTCAGAAAAAAAAACAGGCAAAAGATGAGGCACCATGTTTCCTCATCTTTTGCTTGTTGGTCAAAGGAAGTTGCCACATACACTAGGCCATATTTGCATAAAGATGAGGTGGAATGTTGTGTCATCTTTTGCTTTCTGGCACATAGTGAAGGTAATGGGTAGGGTAGTTATTTACATGCATACATGAGGCGACATGTTGCCTCATGTATGCAATTATAATATTATGTTTTTTTTTGTATTTTTTTTAAATGTGAGAAAGCAAGTTGCCCACATACATACATGAAGCAACACGTTGCCTCATTTATGCATGTAAACAACTGCCCTACCCATTACCTTCACTACTTGCCAGAAAGAAAAAGATGAGGCAACATTCCACATCATCTTTTTGAGAAAATATGGCCTAGTGTATGTGGCAACTTCCTTTGACCAACAAGCAAAAGATAAGGCAACATGGTGCCTTATCTTTTGCCAGTTTTTTTTCTGAGCTGCTGTTATTGCATACATGAGGCGACATGTTGCCTCATGTATGCAATTGCAATATTTAATTTTATTTTGTATAATTTTTATTTTTACAATGTGAGAAAGCAAGTTTCCCACATGCATACATGAGGCAACATGTTGCCTCATGTATGCATGTAAGAAACTACACTACCAACTACCTTCACTATTTACCAGAAATTAAAAGATGAGGTAACATTCCACCTCATCTATATGAAAATGCACACTAATGTATGTCACATATGCCTTTGACCAACAAGCAAAATATGAGGCAACATGGAGCATCATCTTTTGCCTCTTTTTCTTCTGGGCTTCTGTTATTGCATACATGAGGCAACATGTCGCCTCATGTATGCAATTAGAATATTAAGTTTTTTTTCATTTTTTTTCAATGTGAGAAAGAAAGTTTCCCACATGTATACATGAGGTGACATGTCGCCTCATCTATGCATGTAAGTAACTACCCTACCAGTTAGCTTCACTATTTTACAGGGAGCAAATGATGAGGCAAAAAGCCACCTCATCTTTATTCCTATGCACCTTAGTGTATTTCACATCTGCCTTTGACAAACAAGCAAAAGATGAGGCAACATTGTGCCTCATCTTTTACCTCTTTTTTTTTCTGAGATTTTGTTATTGCATACATGAGGCGACATGTCACCTCATGTATGCAAAGTAAATATTCAGTTTTTATTTGTATTTTTTTTCAATGTGAGAGAGCAAGTTGCCCAAATGCATATATGAGGCAACATGTCGCCTCATGTATGCATGTAAGCAACTAACCTATCCATTACTTTCAATATTTACCAGAAAGCAAACAATGAGGCAGCATGCCACCTCATATCTATGCAGATGAACCCTAGTGTATTTCACATCTGCCCTTGACCAAAGAGTGAAATATGGGGCAATATGGTGCCTCATATTTTGCCTCTTTTTTTTTCTGAGCTGCTGTTATTGAAAACATGAGGCAACTTGTTGCCTTAAACTTTTGTTGAAAATTTTATCTGATTCATTTTAAAACTTCATTCTATGAAAAAATTCAGAGTATATGATAAAAATATGCTAAGTAAGAATGAAAAAATTGAAGTAAGTAAGTGTTATTTTGAGAGGCTTGTGCAAGGCCTTGTGGCTGCCAAAAGGGGGGCAGGGTGGGGCACCCCAGGGCATGACTGTAGAGCACTTCAAGTTGCTGGAGTTTTTTGTAAATATATATTGTTGAGTATCTTTATTAATTTCTTTATTTGTAATGGAACTTGAGTTCAGTGAATTAAAATCTGGTTTTACTATTTAAAACTTTTTTAAGAGAATTCCAGAGGAAAAATATAATATAATATTTATTATTAAAAGAAAATTATTTTATTAGATAGACTTAATCTCATAAACTTACTAACACTTTTTTGACTATAAGAAGTTGAACCTGTGCTATGGATTTTAAACAGAAATCAAGTAAGATTACAAGTCATGTGCAATAATAGATTTTTCATATACTTTGACTGAGATCCACCTTTATTTTAACTCATTTTTGTGCGGTTTTTTAAAACAGGACTTTAAAGTAAGAGCATATTCCAGGCCCTTCAGATCCTGCATTTTTATTTCAATACTAGATAATAGAAACATGAGAAAATTACTGGATGTATTTCTGTTTCCATAAGCATTTTTCACAAGTCAAAAATTTGGTTTCTTCTTTTGTAAAAGTGGAAGTTTCAGTATTTTTTTACTTTTCAATTTTTCCTAATCTATTCTTTTAATTTGGGAGAAAACCTTAATTCATATTTGTCAGCCTAAATATCCTTAGGACTGAGTATTTCTTATGCTTAAAATAAGATAACCTTAACTAGATTAAGCTTATATCTTAAAAATAAGGTTAAAATAATAATATATATTATTTTATTATATATATATATAATTATTATTCTATTATATAATTTATAATAGTTTAAATAGCTTATCCATGGCCTAATAATACTTATTAAGGTGTTAATGGAGTCATAATATACTTATCTTAAGTGATATGAAGTAATTATTGAAATACATAAGCTTATATGTATACATAAATCTCATATTCAGTGAAATATGCAGTATATTATGTATATTTAGGTATATAAGTGGGTTTTAGCCCCTTAATAGCCTATAACCTTTTTTTTTCTGCTTATTTTAGGTCATATGGACGAAATCAGTGGATTCACAACGCCTACAGAAGCATAGACACCTATATCAGGCGCATACACCCAGTTTGGACAACTAAAATTACTTCCTTGGATGGTTATTCACGGATTTATGGGTTGGAAAGATGTTTTTGGGTTAATGTGGATGCTTGGGGATGTTATTGGGGGCTTGGACATTTTATTTGTTTCCTTTATATGCTTTTAGTTTCATTAATTCTCTTTTTGATCATTTATTTTACCTGTTTCTTTATGGTATCCGCTTTTATCTGGGATTTCTATTTATGGTATGACTCTGTGTTATTATTAATAGTGATGGAGGGTCCTTACTGGAGGTCTGGGTGTTGAAACTGCTTGAAGTGGACGCCATGGGGAGGTGATGGGCCCTCACAGTGCTGTAATTGCCGGGGATAGCAGTGACATCATCTGGATTGAAGGTCTGTGCACTCCAGTGGATTTGGGTATAAGTAAGGAGGGATTTTGACGGTTTATTATCATCATTCAATTACTAAACTTCAAACAAACATTACACTACAATTATTAACATTCAGAAATATATTATAAAGCCCTTATAAATTGATATTATCTTTATAAAAGCTATAACTATATTTTATTCTTCTATTTTCCACCACTAGCACGCATTTAAATCCAAGTATTGTGAGTTTAATTTGAGTATAACTATTCTATTAGTCTTCCCCTGAGGTTTAATCACTAAATAATTTATTAATAAGTAGTAGGACCATAAAATAACACTATTATATCATACTTATATACTAGACTGTACTGACAATATTTTAAACAAGTGGAGTTCAAATTATACATGAAAAAACCAATAATTAATTTTTCAAATTTTCATTGGTCAAGTGGGACCTCTTGTGACTTCAATCTATGTACAAATTATGTTTCAGTTAATATTAGCTTCTGACATATTTCCTGATGGTTTATCTCAACCTAGAGTGATTGAAAAATCTCTGAAAATTATTGGAAATCTGTTCATCATTCAAATCATGTGACTTAATTTTCCAAGAAATGTTTTTAGTCTTTTATAAATATTAATTTCTTCCTGAATTATTTTTTTTCCTCTCATACTTAATTTATATTCAAGATGGAATCATTGTATAATTCCTCTCCCATCTGTATTAGCTTACTTCAATTTCACATATCTGACTTCAGAAGCTTCCCAGGTTTTATTGAGAAACCTTTTTCACTTCATCTCTCTCATACATAACATATTATCAGGGCTAGGGCACATTCAACTCATATTAACATTAGTAAACAGTGCCCTTCTAATTCCCACATCCTCTATGTAATAATTGGCCTCTCAGGATATCAAACTTTATTTTCTCCTGTTGGGGGTTTAGCTTCTAGGGCAGGATTCATCCTCTATATGAGTTGAAGATACATTATTGCCCCAAAAAGATACTAACTTCCCCCTACTAATTAGTATTTTGAATTTCTATCTTTCTAATTTCCTAATAACTATCTCCCAAGGACTTGAGTCACTCCCCAACATAATTAATCTTATTCCTGACTATAACCCATTGATTAATTTGGGCTGTCCTGTGAAAGATATATTCAATCAAAACAATTAAATATCCTCTATCTCCCCTGATTCTTTATTTCTTATCAGACCTTATCATTCTATAAAAGACATCAATGAAGATTTTTTAGCACAGGGGAAGGTGAAAAACATGTCAATGAGAAACTTTTCACCTTTCAAAAAGAAACTACAACAAGCATGTGATAAAAACGGAAAGAATACTCTATTCTCCCCACATGGAGCAAGTACTGTCAGATGCAGCCAAGGGGGAAGAAGTTAACAGGAGGGATCAATGCAAGGGATAAAGATAATAGAGGTAAAAATACTTGTATATCATTTCAAAAACAAACATACCTAAAAATAGGTCAATCAGCAACTGTGCACCTTACAACAACTACAAAAAATCATGTGATGAAATAAGAAGGTACAAAAAGATGAGTTTCTGTGGTTAGGATTAAAAGAATAAGCAGAAAGTAAAAGGAAAGAGCCTGGAAAAAGGACTCTATTATCCCCAAAAAGTTAAAGGAATTTAAGTTTCAGCCAAGGGGGAAGCAGTGTACAGGAGGGAGAAATGGAAGTGATAAAGAGAATAGAGAGAAAAAAATTTTGATGGGGAAAATGGAAACAGCAAGATAAGGCTTGATTATATGACAAATTGCACCATATAAAACAATAGAAAACAACACAATGTTGACTAAGACTATTAAACTACAATACAGAGAAAGAGAAAGGTTCACACTCAAAAACAGAATTCACACAAAAGGAATTATTTTTCAAAAATACCATCTTTCCCCTCAATTTGTTCCTCTCATGACTCAAGTAAAAGAAGAAAAAAGAGAGTACAGTTTGCGTAGTGATACCACCACTGAGAACAGACCTCAAGCAAAAATTATCTTATGATGAAATCTTTTGAGAGAAGGCAAAAGAAGCTCTAAAAATTGTTGGGCCATCAGGAAGTTCTAATCCACTAGGTGTTAGACCCAGCTAATATAATGAAAAATATAGTTCTGATGTAGATAGTTCAAGTAATTATAGCTGAATCATCATTAGATAAAATTTTCCCTAATAAATATCTTCCTTAGAGTCCACATTTCAGGAGTTTTCTGCCTGTTTTAGACCTTAAATCAAATGGGGATCAGTTGCAACACCAAATGATTTAACTTCTTATTTGGATCTTAGTACTAAGGATATAATGATGGTTCAAAATTTTATTTTTCATAAACTCATTACCTCATGGTTCAACTGTGTTCCACACCATTTAGGGAAGACTGGAACAAATCTCAAGGCAGAAGAATGAATTTTGCTAAAAAAAATTATGATGTGGTTTCTTTGTTTCTAGTTGTGAATATAGAAAATTCTGAAAGTAAAGAGAAGAATTTAATTAAGTGTATTTCCATTTTTGTATCAATAAAAAACCTTTTAAAATACTTTTAAATCAATGAAGATGAAATTATATCTCTTCACAATTAGCTGAAGGAGTATAAAAATTCAATGGAAAATTTTGGCCACAAATTCACATCAAGCCTAATGTCCACTTAGCCCAAAATTTTCTTGAAGTTCTGCAAATATTTGGCCCAGCATCATCAGAGGAAGCTTGGGATCATGAGAGTATGAATCAAATTTTAAGATCTATCCCACACAATATTAATAAACTCATTTTTTCATAATTCTTTTTATTACCCATAATTTTTTACATTATTTTTTTGTTTTTATTTGAAATGGACAAAATTTTAATGGAAATTTTCATCATGATAGTAAATCTTCAATCTCTTCTTGAGATGAATGACAATTGATTTAAAATACAAATTAAAGATTTTTTCAATATAGAAAAAGGAAAGACGTCAAAATAAACTGTTATATTGCTCTGTGAAGAATATGATTTATGGCCGGAATATTTAAACAAGATTTACAGAAAAATGTCTTTTTTAAACATTTTTTAAAAAGATAAATTAATTGGTGCTTTAAAATTTATACAATCTAAAATTACTGATCTCCAATACTAAAACATTGGTGGTAAATACTTCTCATTATACTCAAAACAACATGGTTATGGGAATATCAAGAGGCAACAAGATTGGAGTTTTTTTTTTGAGAATTTGGAAGTCACTGAATGTTACCAGATTAAATCTTTATTCTAGTTGAATTGTATGATTCTCACCACGCAATATGGGGGGCGGACTTGCTAGCAAGTCCGCAACCTTGAACCCTAATTCATATCTTTTTGAGCACACATTGAGGAAGTGATGAAACCATCATGAAGAAGTATTGAATTTACTTTGAACACACCTTGAAGCTCATGTGAACACAAATGGGGCTACAAGGGCTGGAAAGGCTGGAGAGAGGGGTGAGGAAGGGTGTATGGGGTAGCAAAAAGGTTGGGAAAGAGTTGGAAGGGAAGATTAAGGGTTCCGAGGCATTTTAAATGAAGAAAAGGGTCTGGGAGAGGTTGAGAGGGGTGAAATGGGGATCAAAAGAGGATGGCATACAATGGGGCTGGGAGGATAGCGAAAGGCATGGGAAGGGAAGACAAGCATGTGTTGATAGAATTGAAAGGGATGGAGATTGGTGCAAACAGAGTGTGAAAATAGGAGGATGAACTCTGTTCTTCGGGCGAAGAACAGAGTTCACTTCCATAAAATATTAGCTGAAACATAGTTTTCAATTCTGTAAAAACAGTTGTAAGTAATAGAAAAAGTCACTGATTTTTTTTATATGTAATCTGAAATTTTTTAATAAAATTATTGTATTTAAGAATTGCAATATTGTCAATCAATTTTTATTGATCAAATTAATTTAATAAAGTATTATTTTAATAAGCTGTTTCAAAAAATACTTTGCATTGAGTAGACTCATGGAATGATTTTTTCTGGCTTCCATTCAGTTATCCTCACACTTTCACTATGTTTTCAATATAGATCCATTGTTATTTGTGTGATACTTCAAGTGAAAGTTCAGTATTACTTCAGTCTGAGTTCCATCTGATTTCCATCTGACTTCAAGTTGTGGACTTGCTAGCAAGTCCTCCCCCTATATTGCGTGGTGTCTGTTGAAAAAAAAATAGAAAATCCTTTCTCAAAAGCAGGATTCAAAACATTTTGGTGCTACAATTGTTGGTCTAAAAATGTTATTATTACTCATAAAGATATTATTGGACATGATTCAAGAACTCTCAATCCAAGTGGCTTTGGTGGTGTTTTATCAGATACTGTCTTTATAATGTCATTAAGTAATATAGCTGGTGCATATTAGTCACCTTTGTAATATCCATTATGAATTCAATATATGTATTTTAGACACCAAAGTATGATCTATTGCCTGTTGGAAATTATGCAAGCAGCACTATATGAAGAATTCAAATTGGTACTAATGATTCAGCTATGAGCTATGTGTCATGATGAAAAATCGTCCCACCAAAGTTCCAACACAGGTTTGACTCAGATTAGACCACAGATACTAAACAACCACTTGACTGCAAGTCGTCTAACTTTTGACCTGGTGAAAGATTATTATTGAGATCATTCATTTTGATTATGAACATTAGAGCTTCATATTATATACTTTCAAAATATATTGTGATATATAGAGATTTTGTTTAATTTGTGATTACACTGGTAAAAAGTTTGTGTGACTGTGTGTGTATTTCATATAGTTTATTGAAAAAGCGCAAAACAGAGAGAATATATAGATTCAGTAGGATAAACTATTATCAGAGTTATTTTATTGCTATAATAAGGCATATTCAGAGAGAGCGCTTCAAGAAGGAGTAGCTGTGGATATTAGTGCTTATTAAGAATAGAAGTATCCAGATAGTAATATTCAATTTTTCTTATCTTTTAACTTATCTCTCAACTCATAAACTATCTTTTCAGATACTAGTATTACACATTATTGTGCTGTCTTTAAAATAAGATTGGCAGGCACTTCTTTTTAGAAATTGAAAATAAGAATCAACCCATCTCGCATTGTGTCTACTGCTTAGTACTTTAGAACTCTTTACAATGATGTTAGGAAATTAAAGTATATAGTTTAATTAATTTTAATTTTAATTATTTACTAAATTTACTTTTTTTGTAACTAGTTAATATATTACAAGAAAAATTAAAGTAAATATAATAAAATTAATAATAATTTATAAGAAATAAAAAGGTGTGGCTTCATCCCAGGAAATAATTAATTATTTTACTTAGTAAGTCTAGAAGTCTGGCTGACATATACTCTCTCCCACAGTATATCTTCTTTAAACAATGATAAAGTAGTTTATCCTCATTTTGGAGGAAATCTTCATAAGCAATAGTTTGTATTTCATCCTCATTTTTGATTTATCTTTTGGCAGATCTAGTGCCCCTAAAATACACCATGGGAAATTTGGGTGTGAACTGCTAGCCATTCTACCCCTTTGAAATGGTTAGGAAATGGTCAGGAAATGGTTGGGAGTAGGTTGGTAAACTGTTGGGAAATCTTATTAAAAAAATTGAACAAAAAATTGGTCACAAATTGAACCCATATTTAACCCTACTTGTTCCTAGGTTGAGAAGAGCTTGAAAACCAAGTTGAACATTATTTGGGCACAATTTGAGCAGTGGTTTAGCACAGGATTCATTATGATACTAAAATATTCAATTGACTATCTGAATACGTGAGGTTGTAGGAACTCAGTCTTGATAATTAAAGTTTTACCTTTTTAGAAGCTTAAATAAATAGGGTCAAAGTATTATTTCAATTATAATAATTTCTTCTTGTGAAATTTAAACAATCATACCATTTAAATTCTTTTAAAAATTTTTGTAGATAAAACTGTCAGCCAGGCTACTAGACTTACCCAGTGAAATAATTAATTCTTTACTGGATGAAGCCGCACCTTATCATTTTAATTATTTAATTATAAATTAGTTACATTAAAATTACTTATAATAAATTAACTAATTACAGAATGATAAAATTAAATGAATAATTAAAATTAAATATAAAATTGTCCCTTATATTCTTTCTCTAACACCATGCTCATTTGACAGGTTGGAAGAAATAAAGATTTATATTAAAAAAAATAGATTTTAATATTCAAATAATATTAAATATATACAAAAATTCAAATTTCTTATTTAGAATTGACTTCTACAGTAAATATTAAATAAATTGATGTATTTCTGACATACTCTGTAAATACATCTTTTTGATGCCTTCTTTTTAGAACAACTTTATTATTTGAAAATATTCCTTCTGGAATATTCTTTGTCAGCCAGGCTATTCCAGGAGTCCAGTAAATGATATGTTAACTTATAAGACCTGAAAGAGGGCGTAAGAACTGTATTTAATGTATATAAATTAATATTTTATTGCATAATAAAATTATATAAGTATCTTATTACATATAAGTGTTATATTAATTTTATTGT
The DNA here is from genome assembly GCA_030280995.1 of Hemileia vastatrix. Classification (NCBI taxonomy): domain Eukaryota; kingdom Fungi; phylum Basidiomycota; class Pucciniomycetes; order Pucciniales; family Zaghouaniaceae; genus Hemileia; species Hemileia vastatrix. The sequence goes on from JASXTE010000016.1 coordinate 14,407,437, forward strand.
TTATATAAATTTTTATACATTTAAATTAAACATGATATATTTTATATTCTACAAATAATGGCGCATTTTTATGTATTTAATAATTATAAATTTATATTTAATTAATTAAAAACATATATTATAATTATAAGTGTAAAATTGACTTATAATATAATTAAATTAATTATTTAAATTTATATATTAAATAACACCTTTCATATAATATTAAAAAATAAATAATGACGCTTCTTTTGACCCTTAAGTGTGTCAGGAAAAACAAATAATTAATTTATACTAAATTGAGATTAATTACATATTTTGTTGCTTAACAATATTCTTTGTTTCACTTAAAAATCCTTAAATCAGACTGTACAATCTGTTTTGAATTATTTTTCTCATAGTCCCTATGTCCCAGGCTTGTTTAGTTATTCACTATTTTTACTTACTGATTTGGGAATTAATTGTGGGAAAATTGGATTCTTAATTGGGGTTTTTAATTATTTGTTTCATATTTTTCTCTACATTTTTATGTTTCACATATTCTTTTATATTCTTGTCTCATTCTATTATAATTCTTGTATTTACAAATATAGTAGCGCTTCAGAGGGCCCATTGCCTATAAAAAGGCCTTGGATAATCCCCTGTAGATCATCACTTACTATACACTCAACAATTTAAATATAATTTTATTACGTTTATTATTATTTTTTATTAGTATTACAATCTAATTAAAAATTCTATATAACAATTAAAAGGTTGCCTTAAGTCTGATAGTAATTAAAGTGTTTGCCGCGCAGAACCCTTACTTGAAATAATATTAATATTAATAAAACCAATTTTGTGTCACCTCTCAAATCACTCGTCGTTGCTTTCTCTTCAATAGATTAAATAATTTCATTTGATTTTATTTCTTTTATTTCTCAATCACTATTACCTTCTTGTCTTCCTCTCTTCTCTTCCCTCTTTTCTTATCTCTTCTAGACAACTGACCAACATTCTTTTTCTCTCTCTCTCATACTACTGTTTTCAGAATTTGATTGCCGTGATTTGTCCCTCCTTTGCCTATATAAGGCCTCTCTTTTGCTTGTTTTTTATTCATTCCTTTACTACATTATTTTATTACAATTACAAACATCAAACTTATTCTTATATTCTATAACATTAGTATTTACAATAACGTAACTCTGATCTATAAATTATATCAATATTTTAAACCTACCTCTTTTATTTGAGTAATTAAATCACTTAGATTAAGAAATATGTACCAAATTGTTGAGAATCCATTTTAACCCTTAAAATCCTCGTATAACTTCATACCAAATCTTCTAGATCAAAAGCGTACCTTGACAATTGGGAACCTTTCCAAAATATCGACAGCGCAACGTTAATTGAGGCGTAATGGAAGGGACCATTGGTGTACAAGTACCTGTAAAGGATGAGAGAGGCGAGAAAACAACGAACGTCATACGTCACGTGACAAAAGTTTTTGCTGCGAACGGGAATCGAACTGCGCTCCAAAACTTAGGTTCATATACTGACTAAACGTTTTATATATCGTGGTAATTATTGATATTACTATTTGTGGGTTACTCTTCACTCTTCATTTGCTACGTATTTCCTTTTACTCAGCACTCTGTAAGTGGCATTAATTTTCTCACTTTACAGGGGGAGGTGTCTGGTAATTTGGAATTTATTTTTATTATTATATTTTTTTTCTTTTTCCTGGTTGACCATAATAGAGCAATAAGTGTTCTTAGTCCCAGAAGTAATAAAATAATTATATTTTAATATTAATTATTATAATTTTTCAGTTGACATTTGTCCTGATTAATTTAAATTTTAATTGTTCCAGGTGACAAATTGTCCTGACAATAATATTTTTAATTTTAATTAATATATAATCAATATTTAATTACTTCAGTTGACTTTGAGTCCTGGTAATTCAATAAATATTTTAATTAATAAAACTCACATTTAATTATTTCAGTTGACATTAAGTCCTGGTAATTAAGTGATCAAGCTTAATAAAATTTTAAAATAAAAATTTATATTTAATTAATTCAGTTGACATTAAGTCCTGGTAGTTAAGTTATCAGTTTAATAAAATTTTGTTAAATTAATAAAGTTTCATATTTGATTACTTCAGTTGACAATAAGTCCTGGTAATAAATTAGTTGATTTAAATTCTGAAAATAATTAATTAAAATTATTAATAAAAATTTTAATTTATTTCTACAGTTGATTATATTATAATCCTGGTTTTAAATTATTTTTTGAATTAATAAATTAATTTTATTTAGTTGATTTTCATCCTAAAAAGATTTTTTATTATTATTTTTATTTTATTTCTGTTAAATAAAAATTAAAAATAAAGACTAATTAATCTTATTGTATCTTTTCTTCATTTCAGTTAAATCTTAAAATGACTGACCAAAGTGGTTCTGCTGCACGTGAAGAAGAACTAGACTTAATTGATTATGATGAGCCTACTTCTGTAAGTTCTCCTTTGACAAGAAGAATTTCTCAAACTAATAAATCCTTGCCCCAAACAGGATGTAGAGATGGAAGAAGTAGAAATCCTAGTGGACACAACTCAGGATCAGAAGCCTATGATAAACCCACCAGAAGAGCTTCCAAAAGGCTTCAGGATAAAAAAGATGCCATTGTCTCAGCAGGTAAAGAATCTGTCTACTCACATAAAGGAGTTAAGGACAGAAAGCTTGAGACTAAAGGTAAGGGTAGATGCTTTGGAAGAAAAGGTGAGAAGAACAGATACTTTTCTCCAAGAGAAGAAGAAATCTCTTCCTCCCAGGGATCAACAACAATTGGCTCCCCAGTCCCAAGAGAAGGTGGAAGTGTCCAAGTGGCAGTGGGACTGGCTAAACACTCAGTGGGACTACCTGGCTCAAAACCAGCATCAGTTACCTCAGGCAGGTCCATCAAGGCCCAACCAGGTCAACCCCACTCCTCCCCACCCTTATCAAGGAGGCAAAAGAAGAAGGAAGCCCAATATGGTGATACCCAGCAAACCCTGGTACGTCCCTCTATTGATTCTCAAGTGCCTTTTTTGTGGCTGACTCTGTTCCTTCATGTAAATCTGGAAGGGAGGATGAAACCTTGAGACCTATAGAGGATGGGAGTAGTAGACAAAAATCGCTCATGTATCAAATCCTATACTTTTAATTGCTACCTCAATGATTAATCCTGATATGGCTGTGATTGATGAAACTCTTGACCCTGAGTTCTATGAGAGTCTGGAAAGTTACTCAGTTTCCTTATTGAGAAACACTCCAGATGTAGCAAGAATTAATGATGAGCACTTGAGAGATATTATTGCCAAAAAAAATCATATAATGAGCAATATGCAATTGACTCAGAGATATAATAGTTTGTTAACTAATCAGGGTTATCAAGCATTAAGAAGTGAATCACAGAGAGTCTCTGATGAATTGTCTCATTACAAAGCAACCCATGAAAAGAAAGTTGCTTTATGGAAAAATATAAAAAATGATTTGTCTAAACTAAAAGATACTGTATCTGCCTGTTGCCAGGAGGTAGAGATAGATAAGATAAATCTGAAAAGATTGAATGACCATTTGTCATCTTTTCAAAATAAAAATCAATTATCTTTTGCAACTATCAATGAGAGTTTATCTAGTCTTCCAAGAATGAAAACAAGACTAACAACCATTGAAGAAAAATTGAACTCATTGTTAAATGACCAAAAATATTCTGACATTTCTGTGAAGGAACATATAGTGCAGGATGCTCAAATAGTACCTGTGGATAGTTCATCTAAAGTCAAAATAGCTCCAGAAATACCTGTTGATAACACTGAGTTTCCATCAAAAACTGATGATGCACCAGGATCTGCAACAGAAGGATTAAACAATGAGATTTCAGCACAATTAGAGAAATTACAGCTGCTTCTTACTCAGAAACAAGCTAGTACTAAGAAAACTCCTTCAAATCAAAATAATTGGCCAAAACCTGACCAGTACCCAACATTTGATGGTGATTCTTCCTCTGATTGGCAACAATTTATTTGCAGAATTGATAACTTGAAAAATTCTTACAAACTCCCAGATGAGGAAATTGTGTCCAAGTTAATTTCTTTGTTCACTAATGTTGCCCTGAGTTGGTATGAATCTGTTCTCCTGGATGGGAATGACTACTCATGGGAGGATTGGAAGAAATTAATTAAAGCACAATTTGGTGGCTCCAAGTTCAGAATGGCTCAACAAAGGCAGTATGAGGAAACTAGATATAGCTCTTCTACTGATAAACCTATTGAGTTTTTAATGAAACTTGTAAAAATCTTAAGGGCAATGGACCCAAATATGGAGTTTGATTTATGGAAGGACAGGATCCTCTATAAATTACCAATGTCTCTGAGAGACTTGATAGTGGCTAGGACTGAGTTCTCCAGAGAACCTTCTTCTTTCATTAATACTTGCAATGAGATCCTTCTAAACAACAAGTATGATGCCAGAAGATTCATTCCTAGTGCCCCTTTGGAGAAACCCTCCACTTACCAACAGAAACCTCTGGAAAAGGTTGGTAAATCTTCTGCCCCTGTTGCACCAAAGAAGTATGCAACAAACACTTGCTTCAAGTGCAACAAGCCTTGGCAGAAAGGCCATGTTTGTGACAAGAAGATAAATCTTGTAGAACAAACAGAGGAGCATGCTGATAACACAGTGGTACTGGATGATACATCAAGTGATTGTGCCAGCAATATTTCATATGAATCTCAACAAGAAATCTTGATGCTGGAAGAGGATATCAATTATTTAGATACTATTGACATTGATAATAATGATTTATCTACAGTTGAAGATGCTGAGATCATAAAGAACATTGAGGATAGCTCAATTATTATTGCCCCTCTTAAGGCACCAGTTTTGATCAATGGAACCAGCATTGAAGTTGTTCTGGATTCTGGAGCTGGAGGAAGTGTAGTATCTGAAAGAGCACTTGCTTCAGTAGATCAAGACTATAAATCTAAACTGATTCCTATCATTTCTGAAAATTGGAGAGGGTATGGCTCTGTTTTGTCCCCCATTGGGAAATATAAAGCCACAGTGTTTTTTAAATATAACCATGGTTTTGTAAGAGCTATTTGTGATTTTGTTGTCATGAAAAATGATAACTTGAGCAATTGGTTTATTGTAGGGAATGATATTTTAACCAAGTATGGCATAAAATTGGATTCTTCAAACCAATGTTTCACAATGGGGATGGATGGGAAGAGAAAATTTAATATTTCCTCCCCTAAAAAATTAGTAAAACCAGAATTGAACACATGTAATTCTGTGGTTCAATATAAAGGAAGATCTACAAAGGAAATGCATGCCCTTATGTCTGAAATTGACAATGCTTCTTTTGGAGAACAACTTTCTGGTGAGGATAAAGATTCCATCATTAACTTGATAAAGTCTTTTCCTATGGCCTTTGCTCATGGGTCACATGAACTGGGATTAGTTAAAGAGGAAATGAAACTTTCATTGTCTTGCCCATTAACTGATATACCACCTAGTTTAAAGAAGAAGCCTTATCCTGCTTCTCCCACAAAGAGAAAAGATATTGAAGACAATATCTCTACCCTTTTAAAAATGAATATTATTGAAAAGGTAGTTGAAACACCTAAATATTGTGTTATCTCACCTGTCCTAATTTCTTATGAGAAAGATAAAGCCAGGTTATGTGGTGATTATAGAGCACTAAACACTTATACTGTTGATGATATCTACCCTTTACCTAGAATCAGCTCTATACATGCTACTTTACAGGGTGCTAAATATATCAGCTGTTTGGATGGTAATAAAGGATATCACCAGGTACCTGTTGAGAAAAATTCTCAGAACTTTCTGATGATTGCCACTCATATGGGTATTTATAAGTATATTAGGATTCCATTTGGCCCTAAAAATGCCCCTTCAGTTTTCCAAAAAGTAATGGATAACACATTCCATCAAGAGATAATTGAAGGATGGCTGATGGTTTATATTGATGATATCATTATATTCTCAAAAACATTTGAGGACCATCTTAAACACCTGTGTAAAGTATTCCAGAAAATGGATGAAATAAATATGACACTTGCTTTGAGGAAATGTAAATTTGGTTTCCATTCTTTAAAAGTTCTTGGTCATGTTGTTTCAGGCTTACAGATATGTGTTGACCAGAACAAAGTGGCAGCCATACAACAGGTGAAAGCTCCTACAACAGTAAGAGAGCTCCAAAGTTTTTTGGGAATGTGTGGATACTATAGACAGTATATTAAAAATTACCAAGTCATAGCTTTACCCCTTACCCAATCAACTAGAAAGGATTTTGCTTTTGTCTGGAATAGTGAAAGACAAAGAGCCTTTGACACTATGAAACACTGTTTGATGTCAGCACCAATTCTTGCTTTACCTGACTTTAATCAACCATTTGTTTTGTACATTGATTCCAGTTTCATTGGTCTTGGTGCTGCCCTCAATCAAAAACAAGTGATAAATGATAAAGTTTCAGAAGTAGTAATTTGTTATATTTCAAGAACCTTGAGAAATAGTGAATTGAAATATGGTGCTACTCAATTAGAGTGTTTAGCTGTAGTATGGGCTCTAGAAAAGCTTCATTATTACCTAGATGACCAGAAATTTGAACTTGTCACTGACTGCAGTGCAGTTAAATCCCTTTTAAACTTGAAAACACCTAACAGACATATGTTCAGATGGCAGCTGGATGTTCAAGAGTACAGAGGGAGAATGACAATTATTCATAGGGCTGGTATTGTTCACTCAAATGTGGATATGTTATCTAGGTTACCTTTGCCAAATAATGACTCTAATCCTGTGTATGATCCTGAGGATGAAATTATTCATATACATGGGATATATGTGGTTGATATGGAGGAAGAGCTATTACAGCTTATTCTGGAATCATGATAAGGACACTGACTTGAAAAAGTTATGCACCATATTAAATGATCCAAAGAATGCTTCAATACAAGCATTAATTAAAACCCTTCCACCAAAGTACCAAAAAGCTTTGGAAAAAGGTAAATTTTTAATTGATGAAGGATATCTATATTATAGAAGAAAGTTGAGTAATGTTATTGTTATTCCTCCTTCTATGAAAGAAATCATCTTGAAAATTTGTCATGATGACATATTAGCTGGACATTTTGATCTTGACAAAACAATTATCAGAATTAAGAACACTGCTTGGTGGGCTAATATGTCTGAAGACACAAAATTATATGTTGAATCTTGTGATTCTTGCCGAAAATCAAAAAGATTAACTGGTAAAAGAGCTGGATTAATGCAACATATTGAACCTCCTGATGCTCCATGGCAAATAATAAACATGGATTTTGTAACATGATTACCTATTGCTGGTAAAGACAGTTATAACTCTTGTTGGGTTATTGTGGAAAGATTCACAAAAATGTGTAAATTTATCCCTACCCACAAGGATGTTTCCACTAAAGAATTAGCTTTCTTATGGTGGTCTCATATGTTTAATACTGCTGGTTTTCCTAAAGCCATAATCTCTGACAGAGACCCTAAATTTACTTCTGAATTTTGGATGTCTCTGATGGATGTTTGTGGTTGTGATCTGAAACTTTCTACTGCCCATCACCCTCAGACTGATGGTTTAGCTGAAAGAATGATTCAGACTTTAGAGGACATGATAAGAAGATATTGTGCCTTTGTCCTTGAGTATAAAGATAATGACAGATTCACTCATGATTGGGTTACCTTACTTCCTGGGTTGGAATTTGCTTATAATAGACTGTTCATTCTGTTACTCAAAGAAAGCCTTTTGAGCTCTGGTTGGATATGTTCCAAATACTCCTGCCCAAAATCTCAATAACAAAATACCTAAATTGGATATACATCCTGGTGTAAAATCTTTTCTTCAAATGCAACAACTATGTAGAAATCATGCTCAAAAATGTATTGAAAAATCATTTGAATATGAGAAGAAAAGATGGGACAAATCCCATAAAGAATACACTTTTAAAAAGGGTGATGAAGTGTTGATTTCTACAGTCCACTTCAACTTACAAGGTAATAACAAATTGAAATATCCATTTGTTGGTCCATTTGTTGTCAGAAGAATGATTGGAGATAATGCAGTTGAAGTTATTCTGTATTCCCCATATGACAGAAAACATCCTGTTTTTCCAATATCTCTTTTGAAACCTTACACATCCAATAGTGATTTATTTCCAAAAAGGAGGGGTAGACCAAAGAAAACCCCAAATGAAATCACTGAAACAGCAGAAATTGAAAAAATTCTAAATGACAAAATAGTCACTGCTGAAAAAGGTACAGAATACTTATTGAGATTCAAGAATAAATCATCTGAATATGATTCTTGGATACCTGGGAAGGAGATATCTAATCTTCCTACTCTACTAAAAAAGTATAAAAAGAAAAAATCATAGCATTTTTTTTATTGTTTTTTAGAGTAAGGGAGTGTCAGCCAGGCTACTAGACTTACCCAGTGAAATTATTAATTCTTTACTGGATGAAGCCCCACCTTATCATTTTAATTATTTAATTATAAATTAGTTACATTAAAATTTCTTATAATAAATTAACTAATTACAGAATGATAAAATTAAATGAATAATTAAAATTAAATATAAAATTGTCCCTTATATTCTTTCTCTAACACCGTGCTCATTTGACAGGTTGGAAGAAATAAAGATTTATATTAAAAAAAATAGATTTTAAATTAAAATAAGATTTTAATATTCAAATAATATTAGATATATACAAAAATTCAAATTTCTTATTTAGAATTGACTTCTACAGTAAATATTAAATAAATTGATGTATTTCTGACATACTCTGTAAATACATCTTTTTGACGCCTTCTTTTTAGAACAACTTTATTATTTGAAAATACTCCTTCTGGAATATTCTTTTTCTCTCTCTCTCATACTACTGTTTTCAGAATTTGATTGCCCTGCTTTTTCCCTCCTTTGCCTATATAAGGCCTCTCTTTTGCTTGTTTTTTATTCATTCCTTTACTACATTATTTTATTACAATTACAAACATCAAACTTATTCTTATATTCTATAACATTAGTATTTACAATACATAACTCTGATCTATAAATTATATCAATATTTTAAACCTACCTCTTTTATTTGAGTAATTAAATCACTTAGATTAAGAAATACGTACCAAATTGTTGAGAATCCATTTTAACCCTTAATATCCTTGTAAAACTTCATACCAAATCTTCTAGACCAAAAGCGTACCTTGACAAAAACTCTGTTTTTTGCTATAAATTTTGCACATAATTTTCAATTATCTATCCACAAGTTGATAATGAGTCCTGATTATTAGAAATTTCTAATATATACCTGAAATGAAAAATTAAAAGATAATTTATAAACCAGATATTGGAGGACAAAACTAATACATATTGTTATAGCAGAAATGAATAGCACTCAATTCTTCCATACATTTACTCTATTTAACCAAATTTGTTTAATATATTGGCTCAAATACTAGGCTCTAAACTAGGTTACTTATTTCATGTCTCTATTCACATTTTCAAATTCTTATAATTAATTCTACTTTTATTCATAGTTTTTTAAACTTTATTTATGAATATTCAATAAATATTGTATATATAATGTACTTTCTTTTCATCTCATTATTTTTTTTCAAATCATCTCTTCTTTTAAAAACCAACATCACCTAATAAATTACTTAATTCAAATATCTACTCTCAGATGTGCTGGAAAATTCTCAATAAAATTCAGCCCCATTTTCCCAAAAGAAATATAAAGATTTCATGAAGTATCAATTACAGTTATTCTACAGTGTGGAAGATTTAGAGTTCATGTTTTTGGAGTATTTCAAGAAGAAAAACTAACACTTGTTGGTGATCTTTCAAGTGAACAGAGCTTCCAGATTGGACCACTACCGGGAAAAATTGGTGATGCACCTTAAAATTTAAGTGAGGAAAGGGCCTCTTATCCCAAAAAATCTTTTTATTTTTCTTCCTACTTGGTTCAACTTCTTAAAAGGCCATTGTAGACAATCCTATAGTACTAGCTATAGGCCTTGACCAAGGGAGTTGGAGAAAAACCAGAGAGAAAATCCCATGTCCCTTTAGAAAAATAGAGTGAGATTTACTTGCTAAAGTAAGTTGGTTCCTGTTTTGCTAAAGACCCCTTTTAAACACACTTGACTGCTTGATGAGCCAAGAAAGTAGTCACCAGATAGACTACCAGACCAAAGAACTGAAATGTAGAACAAAGTCCACACCAGAGTCAGCAAAGATACTTGATGTAGGCTGCAAATCCACACCAGAGACAGCAATAATACTTGCTATAGCTTGCAAGACTATAACAGAGAAAACAGTTGCCGAAGTTAAGTTAAATGAAGAACTCACTTGCAACAAACACAGCCAATTGTGGCCAGAAAACAGTGAAAACTGAGTGAGGAACAATGAGATCACCTCCGGATGGTTGTATGATGATTAAGGTTGCCCCAAACTGTCTTCTTCACTATGTACACACAGACCACTCACTAAGAGCCCATGCGCACCCACCAATCTGGCGCCTGTACCTGCCAGATTGCATAAAAAACCCTCCTGGAGCGCTCCCCAACCTCCTAAAACAGAGGCGGGCGGGCTGCCCGACGTTGGAGATGCTGCCTGAAGCGGCCTGGCCTCCCTGAAGCCAGAAAACCCATAAAAACCACTAATCTACTTAGAAAAATTAGCTACAACTACTAAAACCTTTAAAACACGGAATTTCACTATAACAACATTGAGACATGAAATATAGAGAAAAATTAGCTCTATCAAATGGTACTAAGCACTTAACCCTAAGACTTAAGGTTAGCCCGTAAAACACGAAAAACAAAATTAAACAGCAATCTTTTATAAATGAAAAATGAGGAAATGACCCCTTAAAATTCAGAATATGAAAAATGTCTACAAGACATAAAATATAGAGAAAAACCAGGGCTATCCAATGATAGTACCCACATACCCGCAGACCCAATATCCACGGAATAAAACCAGAAAAATACCAAATTCCTTAACAGATGTCAATTAAGACATGCACAAACAGCGCCAAATCACACAACAAAGGCCCCCGCCAATGTTGGAAGACCACATCCTCCCTCCAATTGAGAATGTCCGCATTCTTTCTTCATCCAACCACCATGTTTAACCTCCTTCCCAAATCTGCCTCTGAAATGGGCCCCTGCCAATACTGCATCAACAATAATTTAATCTGCGCCATGACACCACCTGTTCATCCATACAGAACGTCCTGCGATGTCTGCCACTCCAGAAAGAAGACCTGCCACAGACCTGGTCCACTTACTTCCACAACAGATTCACCTCCACCTCAACCTGGTCCTTCTTCTGCCAGCACCAAAAGATCTAGGCCATCCATCCTGATACCCAGATTAATCAAAAGGCTCCACCCTTCCCAGAAGAGTGCCATAACCCATAAACAACTAGTTCCCCCATCCCTGGTCCATCTGATGGTAAAGAACATTCATTCCTTCCTTCAACTTTAAAACTGATAACTTCTCAGTTCCTTCCTCTTCTGATAGTGATGATAACAATGTAGGATCCATTGCACCACCAACACCAACGCACTTGCCCACTATCAAGGCCAAGTTCCAACAACACACATCTCAACAGAAACAACTTCTGCTTCACTACTTCCAATCCACTCCTGCTAGAGATCCACAGGACATTGAGAACAGAAGACACCTCATTCACCAGTTCAAGGCTAATTCTGAACACTTCATTTCATCTCTTGATTCTCTCTGTAATTCCACTAGTACTTGAGTTTGATTCAGAAAAGAAAAATTGACCACACCCTCTATAGGATGTAACCACAAACAACCCTCAGTTTTAAGTCTTGGGGGACCATCCTCATTTTATAGTCTTGGGGGACTCAAAAACCCTCAGTTTAAAGTCTTGGGGGACTCAAAAACCTAAATCATAAACCCAGAACCAGAGATCAACCACATTAAGACACAGAGAAAAAACTAACATTCTGGGGTAATTGTAAATAGAGCTATCAGCCCATCAATTACCCCCAAACTTGCCTTTGCTAAATTTGGAGGCTCCCCCTGTGGATACCCTCCACCAATCTTTCAAACCAACTCCAACAACAAAACCCTTTTTCCTCAGTTTATAGTCTTGGGGGACTTACAACCCTCAGTTTAAAATCTTGGGGGACTAACACAGTGTTCAGTTTAAAGTCTTGACGGACTAGTTCTTGATAAATCTTGAAACCAGCAAGTTTAAAGTCTTGGAGGACTAGCAGAAACCAGATTTCAGTTTAAAGTCTTGATGGACTGACTTGATACCATAGCTTTTTCAGTTTAGAGTCTTGATGGACTGATAAAATTTCCAGTTTAGAGTCATAGAGGACTGCCAGAATCTTGCATGAATCTGACCCAGCCAATTTCATGCAATACACACACAGCTAGACCCACGGAGTGTCCGCCTTCACTTCATCTTCTACTCATCACTGACAAAATCTTCTCTTATCCTTTTCATCACCTTTCACACCACAGATCATGTCTGGATCCCCTGCTGTTGACTCCTCTACTCTTCCTTGCTTCACTTCTCCAAGGGACTATGCCTGCAAACAGTGCATCCACATGTGCAGACCTTGCACATTCACTCTTCCAAATCCAGAAGCCAAATTCTACAACAGGGCTTGTGACTCTTGCTATTCCAAAAAAAAAGAAATGTGACAGAGATGCCCACTATCCTATTCCTCCGCCTTCTCCTTCTCACAAGTACATCTCCAGAACTTGGTTCATCCTCTTCCTCTCTATCTTCAGCTCCTTCCAAAAGATGCAGAAGCTCAGCTTCCCGCACTCTTCCCAAAAGACCAGCCTTAGCTTCTCAAGAAACTGCTTTTATCACTGCTAAATTAGCTCCAAAAGCTTCAAAATCAACCCCTAGGCTTCTAGACCGCGTCCAGGCAGCGCGGCCGACGTCGGGCGGCCCGCCCGCCTCACCAAACAGTGAAAATCAGGGCCAAAACCTCCAAAAACAACCAGAAAATAGCCAAATTCATCCAGACAACAATAACAACTCAACCCAACTACCTCCTACTGCTCCCAGAGCAATGCAATACACCCTTCCAAAATCCAAAAACACCAAAATTTCCCAGATTTCTAAGAGAACTGCCAGAGAACCCCAAGAAGAAACCAGAACACCACACACTGCTCCACAACAACAACTTCGTCCCCAACTAAGACAAAGAAACTACACCTCTCCTCTGTCAGCCAACTACTCTTCTGACAGTTCCATCTCTTCAAATTCTCCATCCAGAAGAGAGCAGTATGCTTTCAAATCCCCCTCTCCTGCTCCATCCTTTAACAACCCTGGTACTCCATCACCAGCACCTCCTCCAGCTGAATCCAACAGAAATAACAACCACAACAACAACAACAATCTCACTGCTCCAACTAGGCCCCAGGAACATCAGCATCCCAGTTCACCATCTCAGGATCCTTCAGAGGAAGACCATGAGAATCCATATCTTTCCCTAGTTGATCCACCCACTATGACCATAACAAAATTGTCAGAGATCCAAATCCCAGCTGCTTACAGATTTGATGAGCTTGCAATCTGTAAGTACCAAATTAATTATTCCATTTCTTCAACAAAAATAATTACTGATCCAATTCTTCTTGTCTAGTTGGCACCCCTCCTCCTGAATCTATTATTAGAGTTGGCCAAACTCTTGAAACTTCTTTGACCCTGGATTATGGAGACATGAAGAAACACCTAAGCACCATGTGTTCCAATATGCTAAAAGCCTTTGCCCTCCATGGACCCTTGAATGACTTTGAAAAATCCTTGAGAAAGCGCCTACTGGACGACCACTGGAAAATGTATAGGATCATTAAACACACCCTCCAGCACTCCATTCCTGCCTCTTCTTCTTCCTCCTCTGAACTTCCCTCTAATCCAATCCCTGATCATTACAATTCCTATAATCTCTCCAGCAGGATGCACTTCAAAGAACACAGTGCTTCCCACAATCCCAACAAAAAACAAAAACGTCATCACAATCCGGAACAGCCTCCAGAAGCTTCATCATCCAGACAATGAGCTCCTGCAAAAAGATTAGAAACATAATAATAATATAAAACAATTAATAAAAATAATTTCAGAATTTTTTTTTTTTTTTTTGTATCTACTAATATACTAAAATTAAAAATTAATAACTAAAAAGAAATGAAATTAAATAAATGAAATAAAATAAAATATAAAAAATAATACAAATGGTATCCCCCAGCCAATTGATGAGCTGATCCCCTGATACCTTACCCACATCCAAGTGCACCTTGATGTGGATACACAATTAATTCTTTTAAATGGTTAACAGAAAACAAAATTCAAAAAATTTAGAAATTCAGAAAATAATAAAAAAATAATGAAACACAGAAACACATGAAATAAATAATAATTAAAAATAAGAAAATAGCATTGCCTGGCCAATTGATGAGCCTTTCCTCACCAATGCTTGCCCACATCCAGGTGACCCTGATGTGGTAACACCCTATATTTTGATTTTATAATTCTAAACAACCCCGATAAAAAAATTAAAAGAAAAAAAGAGAAAAAAGAAAATAATCTAAAACTACTATCTAGCAAAAACATAACTGAAAAAATCAAAGAAAGTCCAGCTCCATAAATTGTCCAATAAGGGAAAGTCCGGTCCATAGAAATGATCACTGGGTGGGCTCCCTCCAATAAGTAAAAATGATAGGAGACCACCAGTGATCCACCACCAATCTGAAAGAACAGAAGATAAAGAAGCCAGTCCCAAACCAGTTTAAAGTCAAAGCGGAGTTAAAACCTGAATAATAAACAACAGAACTAGAATTCAACTAGGAGAAAACAAAAGACTTGAGACAGACATTCTGGGGTAACTGTTCTACAGAGCAGTCAGCTCATCAGTTACCCCCCACACTTGCCAAAATAAAATCTAGAAGCCCCCCCTGGGTACCTTCTAACAAAAACACAACGTCCAACACAAAAAAACCAAAACCAATAAGAGTGAAAAGACCAGCAGATGAAAACCAAAGGAATTTCAAGTTTAAAGTCATAGAGGACTAAAACCTTTGAAAATAAACCAATACTAGGGTTCAACCAAATTAAGAGAAAGGGTTGGAAACAGACAATCTGGGGTAACTTTTGATAGAGCAGCCAGCCCATCAGTCACCCCCACACTTGCCAAGATCAAATCTAGAAGCCCCACCCATGGGTACCCTCTAACAAAAGTTTCCAACAAACAGATGCATAGCATCACCACAAAAAAAACCAAAATTAAAGAATGGTCCGTAGTTTATCCTCATTGCGGAGTCAATCTTCTTCATGCCTAGTGCCTCTGGGATAAAACCTATTCACTTGGTCTGCAGCCACCCTCTTTTTCAAGACTGCACCATCCAACTCTTCCAAAACATAAGAACCTCCAGACGCCTGAGACATGACTCTGTAAGGTCCATTCCATCTGTCAGAAAACATTTTGCCCCACTGACTCTCCAAACTTCTATTATACACCAAAACCAAACAACCAGGTTTCAAGGGATTCCTGAGTCTATGAGCCAACTTCTTGTCCCAGTATCTGACTGATTGATTCCTAATCTTCATCATTCTAGAGTATGCCTTCTCTTGACATTCCTCTCTACATTCCAACTGTTACATCCTGGCACAGAGCAAATCTTCTGTTGA
The DNA here is from genome assembly GCA_030280995.1 of Hemileia vastatrix. Taxonomy (NCBI): domain Eukaryota; kingdom Fungi; phylum Basidiomycota; class Pucciniomycetes; order Pucciniales; family Zaghouaniaceae; genus Hemileia; species Hemileia vastatrix. The sequence continues at coordinate 14,423,167 of JASXTE010000016.1, forward strand.
GTGCACGTCATCCCAATCAATTCCAAGATAAGAGACAGCTTCCAAGTCCACTGGTAGAACGGCTTTTTGACCAAACATTAACTCATAAGGAGAATATCCAGTTGTCCTCTTCACAGTGACCCTATCAGAAAATAAAACCAAGGGTAAATAATGCCTCCACTTTTCGGCACTATCTCCGCACATCTTCACCAAAGCATTCTTGATAACTTGATGGCCTCTTTCAACCATGCCTTCAGCTTCAGGATAATACGGTGTAGCCACTCTAACCCTAGAACCAACACTAGCCACAGCTTCTTTAAATTTGGCACCAAACTCTGGCCCACCATCAACAGTCACCAACTTCATCAACCCATACCTATAAATCCACTCCTTCTTCAAAAACTCTGCCACATTCTTGGCAGTCAAATTAACCAGAGGCACTGCCTCAACCCAACCAGACAAATCATCCCTAGCAACAATCAAGTATTTATACCTGCCCTCTTTAATATGGACAGCATCCAGACTGACCCTTCCAAAAACAGTTGATTCACCAGTAGCACGGCCCACCTCTTTAGGTTTCAAGTGACTTCTTCTTTGACATTCTTCACAAGATTGAACCCAACCCTGCACAGCCAACTTCATACCCGGCCACCAAAATCTGTCTGCTACTCTTCTATATGTCTCCCCAAAGCCTCTATGACCAAGGTCTTCATGCAAAGACTTCAAACCAATTCTTGACCCTTCTTCTGAGTCACCACCACTTGAGGATTTGGATGTCTCCTTCTCATCAAGCGCCTTCCTGACACATAAAATCCAGGACTCTTCTTCTTGATTGCCAACCAAGTATCATCATCACAACTATCTGGCCTCTCCAAGGTCAACAGATATTCCACCAAAATAAAATAAAACCCAGATTGACCCCAGGTCTCATCTTAAAAATCCAACAAAACAACATCCAAGGGTACAACTCTGTCATCAAAATCACCAGTGTGAACATGAGCCAATTGAGCAGCCCAACCAGGACACCAATCCTTAAATTTTGGCACGTCCTTCTCTTTCCACTGAACTTTGTGAGAATCCAGTTCACTAACAAAAACACCCTTTTCCAATTTTGAGCTGTCCCAAACAACAACTCCATCTTTATCAACAAAAGCATCCTGATCACCAGAATCAAGATCAAATCCAGCCAGTTTAACCTCTTGGTGGAGGTCAGAACAATCATCCAGTTTAACCTCATGGGGGAGGAAAGAAAAATCCTCAGCACCCTTTGTGCTGGCCCTAATCACTGGAACATCTTTGTCAAACTCTTCAGAATCAGAATCCTCATCTGTAGGTGGCCTCCTTGATAACCCATCAGGCATAGTAAAAGTTTTACCTGGTCTGTGTACCAGGTCAAAAGAAAAATGTTGAATAAATACCACCCACCTAGTCATTGGAGCATTTGGAAGACTAGGTGTATTAATCATCTGAACCAAAGATTTTGCATCCACCTGCAGCTCAAAATGCTGCCCCCACAAAACCGTCTGTAGCTTCTTTAAAATTTTAGCTATGCCACACAATTCCAACTTAGGTTGAGAATACCTAGATTCCACCTCATTAAACACCACAGACTCATACCTTACTGGCCTGACCCTCCCAGTCTTATCCTCCTGAGACAAAACAGCACCAGCAGAAATATAGCTTGAGTCCACTGCCAGATAAATCTTTCCAGCACCAACACCATAATCCAACTTGTAAAGAATTATATCTTCACCAACAACCTTTTTCAGCTCCTGAAAAGCCTCTTCACACTCTTCCTTCCATTCCCAATCTGCATCTTTTCTGGTCAACCTCCTTAAAGGTGAAGCCAACAAAGAAAAATTCTTAATGAAAACCCTGACATATACACATACACCCAAAAATCCTCTGACTTCAGTATTATTTTTAGTCCTTGGCCATGCCTGAATTTTATTAATCTTCTTCTTTGCCATAATCCTTCCCTCTTTACATACCACATGACCCAGAATTTCCAAATCAGGAACACAACAACAGAGTTTTGACCCTGAAATGGTCAAACCAGCCTCTTCAATCCTAAACAACACTCTCTAGAGTTATTGCATATTCCCACACAAACCTCCTTATGCCAGGGTTCTCCAATAACACCTCATTACCATAATCAGTGGATGGTCCTTTAATTCCACCATCATCAATAAAAATACCAGCATGAGTAGGAACCTCATCCTGCAAAATCCAAGCCATCTGTGCTTGATAAACTGCCACTGAATTAGTTGCTCCTTGAGGCAACCTAGTGAGCTGAAATCTTCCCAAAGGAGTCTCAAAAGTTGTGAGAGGCCTTGAATCCATATGGAGTTCCCTCTCATTATAACCACCCATAATATCACCCAAACCATAACACACCCTTCCAGCAAAAGCTTCCACAAAATCCTCTGCACTTGGCAGCATACCAGCGTCCTTGATAGTGACTCTATTAAAGGCTCTAAGATCATGAACCACCCTCAACTTTCCATTCTGCTTCTTTACACAGAACACTGGACTTGAGTAACTGGATGTTGATTGTTCATATAACCCAGTCCTGACTCTTTCCCTAACAATCTCTACAAAATCCTCTCTAATAGCGGCTGAAATCGGAATAGGTTTGATTTGCCAAGGTTCATGACAAACAACAGGAATCAAGTAAGGTTCCCCATAAGAGTGCTTTAATACACCCCTTTCCTCCTCAACAAATGCCACGGCTTTCTCCCTTAGCACAATAACGTGCAACAACAACTTCTTTTCTTCCTCAGACAACCACCCATCAGGACCAAAATTAACAATTTTCAATCTTTCCACGGTCACCCTCACCGTCTCTACAAATTCTGGAGGATTCTTCACCAAAGGAGTACAGTAAGCATCTCTTGACAAAGGAGGTCTCTTCAAAGGCGGATTCAAACCCACAGGCATAGGCTCATTGACAGGCCTAATCTTCTGTGCTACCTTCTTATACTTTGCCGCTCCACCTTCAAGTTGAGGGATCTTCAGGAAATCTTCACCACCAGACCTGGAACAAAAACCAAGGGTTTCCCCATTGCTCACATGTGTGGCCAAGGTAATGTTTTTGAAAGGTGTAGAAGAAACCCTAGCGGTACACAATTGGGAGGACTTACTTTTACACCCCAATCTCACCACTCCAAAACTTTTCTGCAATTCCACATCTTCATCCTCACTACCAACTTCCAAATCTTCAAATCTTGATTCATCTTCTGAATCACATATTCTAAAATTGTGCAGTTTATCATCACGCTGGAGGTCCAAAAATTGATCTTGATGATCTTCTTTCTTCAAAATTTTCTGCAGTTTAACCTCATGCTGGAGGCCCAAAAATAGATCTTGAAGATCTTCACAAAAATATTTTGCATCTTCTTTCTTCATTATCTTCAGATTTTTTTTTTGATTTTCTAGAATTATCTTGAAATTTTTTTCTTCTTTTCTTGAGTTTTCTTTTGTCCTACAAAAATAACCAGGGGTTTCCCCAATGCTCACAGGTGTGGCCCAGGTAATGTTTTTTGAAAGGTGTAGAAGAAACCCTAGCAGTGCACTATTGGAAGGACTTACTTTTAGACCCCAATCTCACCGCCCCAAAACTTTTCCGCATATCTTTCAATAAAGATATATAACCAATCTTCTTCTTTAAACTGGAATTAAAAATAATTAAGAATCTTGAGGGAGAACAGAGACTTGATAAAAAACTTGATGAATACTTGCAGAGAAGAGAAACATTAAAAAGAGAAAGTTGAAAATCCACTTGGTATATCTCCAAGGGAGCTGACCTACTACAACCTGGGATTTCCTCATCTCGGGGAGAGGTTGTAGCACTAGGGTGATCAGCCCTCATTACTCTACAAAAGACAGACTCTCAATAGAGCCTGAGCCGCACTCCAAAAATCCAGAGGTAGCACCCACTTCCTTCCTTCTCTTACAGAAGTCCATGCACTGGCACATTGAAGATAAACCAGGCCTAGTCTCCCAACCATCCTCTCCAGGGGATGATAACCTCATGTGAAGCCTCCTTTCGTCTTCACCAGTCAACTCCAAATTGATTCCCAAATCAAATTGATAACCAATTCTTGCCTGAAAATCCATCAAGAATGGCCCATCCAAAACTGCTTTTACATTACCTTTAGCAATGTAAAAATGAACCTTCCCTGAGGCTCCTCCAACATCTAACTTCACAAACTCTGAAGTTCCAACCAATTCAGTGACATGGCCACCAATCCCTCTCAAATTCCCACCAATACCAGTTTTGATGGGGAGGCCCATATGAGTTGCCTCAAACAAAGAAATCAGGTTTATCTGTGAACCTGAATCCACCAATGCCCTTGCCTCCCTGCCATTCAGAGTGACATTGACATATCCCAGAGGAGCAGAAAAATGAGTTTCCAACCCCTCACCAAACTTTTCAGCAGAATCACAAATGTATTCTACCTCCCCAGAAGAAACTCTTCTCCTGGTCAACAACTTTTTCTGCCTATCAGCCAACCCTGGACTGATAGCATACAATTCCCCATAAGATAGGGAAACCTGACCCTGATTCATCCTTTCCAGGACAGAGTCCATAACATTAACTTGACCAGACACTACTGGCCTCTCAAAGTGAGCTCTTTGCTTCACCACTTTGGTCCTAGAAGCTTCTTGAGGACCAGCACCACCAACAGATTTACCATTAACAGGAACCAAACCAGATCCCTCACCAGAACCTCTGACTCCAGCAGGCTTTGGCAATGAAGCCAAAGGGACATCCTCCTCAGAGTCAGAATCCAACTCCATTGGCATTGGATCACCATTCATATCCAATGCGCCAAAACTAGGGGGCCCATGTCAGCCATACCCTTCTGCATCTTGTACAGCTCCTCTTTGCTGTACCTCTTCCTAGCTGCACTCATCTTAGGATCCACCTTTGGAGAATTTGGCTTTGGTTGGGCCTGAGAACTGCTCTTAGGCCTACCCACCTTCCCTGCTTCCACATCATAAACACCAGCCAAGCATTCACCACTTGACTGTCCACCACAAGAATACAACTCCAAACCACCAAAGGAAGTAGAGAAAGAGACCTTATTGACCTCCTTCCCCTTTCCCTTGACGTCCTCATCTACCTTAACAGAAGACTTCCCCTGATCAGGAATCTCCTCAAACCTTGGCCTCCTTTGATTGAGACCACCCCTTCTCCTGACTAAATCCACAGGAGCCTGCCCCTCACTGGGCTTCACGAAAGAACCGTCAGGGAACTTAAAAACCCTGCCATCAAACTCCACTTTTCCTTCAGAAACATCTCTGTTCAGTGCCCAACAATCATTGGACCTGTGCCCCCTCCTACTGCAATAAGAGCAAACCCAAGGATCACTCCTATCAACCCTACTTTCAAAATCTCTAGGCTGAGAAGGTGCCTTATTAACCTTCTTGGCCTCCTGAAAAAAATGTGCAGCTGCTTTGTAAGATCAGCCAACTGCTCCACCATTGGGTCCCTCTCCTGTTTGGGAACTTGCACCAAATTTTTCTCCTCCTTCTTCTCCCTAACTTCCTCTTCAGCCAAAGCCTCACTGACTTTGCTGACATACTTGGCACACCCCTCCTGATAGGTGTCCACAGCCAATAACTTCAAATGGGCCTCAACAGCATCCTTCACCTTATCCAAGGCAGGCAACTTCTGATCCCCATTAGAAAGAGTTTTCATCAATTCCTTTCTTGACAACTCCTTCAACACATCCATCCTGACATCTCTAGCCAGGGCAGACCAAAAAAAATCTTTGGCAGAATTTTCATGTGCCAGCTCCTCCACTTCCACCAAGTATTCCACCACAGGATCAAACTGTAGCAGAAACTTCCTGTAACTATGTAAGTTACCAACACCACCATAAGATTTCCATTCACTGACAACCTTTTTCAGATCCACCATAGTGAACCTGACACCCCATCTATCCACCATCTCCCTACACAACAATTTCCAATCCCTCTTCTTGTAGCCAGACATGGCCACAATCTCCTTCTCCACTGACCTATCACCAATGAAGAAGATAATCTGCTTCACCATGTCCAGGTAGGAAGCACCATCCACTCCAGCAGCAGTTTCATACTTCTCTATAAACCACTTGACATCCTCCCCATTAAACTTGGTACCATCCCAAGTTTTAATTCTCACACACTCCCTAACCATCACAGAAGGAGGACCGTCCCCCCCACTGACAGTCACCACAGGAATAGCAGAACCAGAAGCCATTCCTCCAGTCCAAAACACCAAAAAGAGCCAACCAAAGCAAACAGAGATTCCAAAGAACTAGCAAGTTCACCCCACGTTGGGTGCCAGAAATGTAGACAATCCTATAGTACTAGCTATAGGCCTTGACCAAGGGAGTTGGAGAAAAACCAGAGAGAAAATCCCCTGTCCCTTTAGAAAAATAGAGTGAGATTTACTTGCTAAAGTAAGTTGGTTCCTGTTTTGCTAAAGACCCCTTTTAAACACACTTGACTGCTTGATGAGCCAAGAAAGTAGTCACCAGATAGACTACCAGACCAAAGAACTGAAATGTAGAACAAAGTCCACACCAGAGACAGCAAAGATACTTGATGTAGGCTGCAAATCCACACCAGAGACAGCAATAATACTTGCTATAGCTTGCAAGACTATAACAGAGAAAACAGTTGCCAAAGTTAAGTTAAATGAAGAACTCACTTGCAACAAACACAGCCAATTGTGGCCAGAAAACAGTGAAAACTGAGTGAGGAACAATGAGATCACCTCCTGATGGTTGTATGATGATTAAGGTTGCCCCAAACTGTCTTCTTCACTATGTACACACAGACCACTCACTAAGAGCCCATGCGCACCCACCAATCTGGCACCTGTACCTGCCAGATTGCATAAAAAACCCTCCTGGAGCGCTCCCCAACCTCCTAAAACAGAGGCGGGCGGGCCGCCCGACGTTGGAGATGCCGCCTGAAGCGGCCCGGCCTCCCTGAAGCCAGAAAACCCATAAAAACCACTAATCTACTTAGAAAAATTAGCTACAACTACTAAAACCTTTAAAACACGGAATTTCACTATAACAACATTGAGACATGAAATATAGAGAAAAATTAGCTCTATCAAATGGTACTAAGCACTTAACCCTAAGACTTAAGGTTAGCCCGTAAAACACGAAAAACAAAATTAAACAGCAATCTTTTATAAATGAAAAATGAGGAAATGACCCCTTAAAACTCAGATTATGAAAAATGTCTACAAGACATAAAATATAGAGAAAAACCAGGGCTATCCAATGATAGTACCCACATACCCGCAGACCCAATATCCACGGAATAAAACCAGAAAAATACCAAATTCCTTAACAGATGTCAATTAAGACATGCACAAACAGCACCAAATCACACAACAAAGGCCCCTGCCAATGTTGGAAGAACACACCGTATAAAATTTGTGGATTTTTTTTCTTTGAGTGAACTCATTGATCTGGCCGAAGAGGCATTTTCAAGGCTCAAATCAATTTGATTCCAATTCAAAACTATGATCACACTTTATTCTTCAATATTCCACAATCTTTTAATCATACATCATCTGAAGGCTCATTGACATTATATGACTGGATGACAAATCAGAGTATAGGAGGGATTAAAACAGTTCTTAAAGGACATCAGGTGCAAGCAATCAATTTTCTTATAGAAAATGAAAAAATTACCAGAAAATTTAGATACCCTTTGGACGCAGGAGGAAAACTACTGGCTTCAAAAAGGGATTTACAGTTATAAAGAACAATTCCCTGAAGAAATAGGGTCAATACTAGCTGATGATATGTGTTTGGGAAAAACCTTATCAACTCTGGGACTTATCTGGGCAACTCAAAGTGAGGCCAGACAATTCCAGCTCTGAGGTGATGAAGAAGGGAAGAATAAAACAACATCTATGCTAATCATATTCCCACTGGCAACACTTTCTAACTAGATAAATAAAATTATAATCCACTTTGAGAATAATGCACTTCCTTTCAAGGTTCTTTATGGAAAGGATTCAAAAAAAACAGATGCTAAGGAGCCTCAGAACCATTTACTTGTTTTAAATATGTATGAAATGGAAGGTCCATTTTCTCCAAAGACAAAATCAAAACCAGTTCTACAAGTAACTAAAAATATTATTTGGTACAGAATTTTTCTAGATGAGGCTCAGTAAGTATTTAGTTATATACCTTAAATTTTTAAACATGAAATTTTTAAAAGCTGATGAGTTGTTAACCAAAAATTAACAGTTTAATCAAGAATCTACAGTCTCAGAAGAATCAGAATATATCAGACCTTGAGGCTCAGTTTTGACTATTCTTGACAGGAACTCTGCTTCAAAACAGAATATCTGACCTTCAAAGCCTTATTTTATTCCTCAGAATAAAATTTTTTTGGCAGGAAAACTGGCTGTGGATCAATTTTCTTATACCAGGCTTAAACAAAGGAGGCTCTAGATCAATAAATTCAATTAATATTTTTATAGATGTCATCAGCCTGTGGAGAACTAAAGAAGAAATCTTATCACTTCCTCCAAAGTTTGAGCAAGGAATATCTGTAGAGTTAGAAGATCCCTGGCTATTAAAACTTTACGCACTTCAGGAAAGATTTGCTGAGAATTATGGCCCTTCCCAAAACACCAACCCCCCTTGGGACTCAGCTGAGTGTCTCCAAGAACTGTCAATTTTACAACATTTCTGTAACCACTTGGACTATGAAACCCCAGATCTGATTCCAACATTTCTTTTCACCTGGAAGCATTCAGAAAAAACTATCCATTTAATCGGTCACCTAAAAAAGTTCTTACTTGGAGAAAGAGATATACATCTTCCCAAAGATGTTATATTTTCCGAATATGCTGACTATTTGGATATGTAAGTGACTCTGTTAGGCATTTTAATAACTCAAGTCCAGCTCAATCAAAATTTCAAAATTTTATTTGTTTTAATAGTATAACAAAAGCTCTATATGACAACAATATTGGTTACACTGAGCTTACAGGAAAGTTGAGCCAAACAAAAAGAGATGAAAATATGTGTAAATTCAAAAACAATAAAGAATGTCAAGTTTTGCTTGGAAAAATCAAGTCTTCAGGGGTTGTAATAGACCTCTGGTTTGCAAAAAACGTATATATAATGGTAAGTCAAATAATCTTATATTGAAATCAAAATTTGATAAAAGAATTTGTTTTGGCCAAATTTTTAAACAGGAGCCTAATTGGAATCCAGCAATTGAGAAGCAGGCAGTTGATTGTTTATATTGAATAGGAAAAAAACATGAAGTACATGTCTTGAAGTATTTTTTGAAAAAAAAGCATAGAATTCAGCATTTATAGGATTCAAAAAAAAATTGAACTATCAATGTAGGCAAATTTTATTTGAAATAACTTACATTATTTTGAAATTTACTTGAATTAATTTTTAATTTTCAAGGCTAATTGTCTCAAACAGTGGTAATGAGGAATATGAGTATGCTAGCTTACTAATTAGAGAATTAAAAAATGTCTCACATTTGATTCAGAAATTCTTTCAAGTATATAGGAGATGTTTATTGAAGGTGGAGTTTCAAGAAGTTTTAATTGTTGTGGATTTAGAGTTTCTAGATATGATGGAGAATAACAGTCATTAGGAAAGCCTCTGGGAACAGGAAAAGAATTGAAGTGAGGTTGGAGTGATGAAACTAAATTTAATCTCTTGTATGAGGACAAATCCTTAAGAACTGCTCCAGAATATGGTGAATTGTCTCTTATTTGAAAGTGTTGTCAATCAAGAGCTTGAGAAAGTTTTGAGAATTCTTCAGATCTCCATGGCAATATAATTTGCTTAAAATCTCCATCATCATCAATTTCAGTGTCTGAGAAACACTTAATGTTTTCAGAAAAATTCTCATAAGTTTCAAAACTGGGAACTTTTTTGAGAAGCTGGGTTTGGTTAACATAATTTGTAAAATGAAAGTTTGAATTATATAAAGTTGTGGGGGGAAAATAAATGAGAGAAAAATCTGTGTTATTACATTTTTTTGAGTCTACATATATACTTTTTTGATCTAAAATTTTTTCACAGGAACTTTAATAATCCTTTCCAAGCTGTAATAAATCAGCATAACCTATAAACCAATGATGAAGAATGCCCATTTGATTTAGGGAAGTAATATGAGTCAAGTCCATTGAATAAGAAGTTAAGTAATTAGTTTTCAATGCTTTATCCCAGTGTTTAATGATAATTTTGGCCAAAACTTGATTCCAGTCATGAAACCAGTCAAGATTACAGGCAAAAGTTGTTTCTGGAAAATTGCATTGCTGATGATAATGGTTGAAAGCTTCATAGAATATGGTAGGGATTCTCTCTTAAACCCTAGAATTTTGTTCTGGATGAGGTACATTTACTTCGATGAGGAGAGAGCTCATTTTGAATGATAAAAACCTGTCTAACCAATAATCTGTTGGATTTTGCTTCCATTGGCTTGACTGAGGTGAAATTTTCAAAAGAAAATGACAAAAATTGCAAATCAACCTAGAAAAGTGAGAAGTGAATGGGGACAGCAAATCTTTAAATCTTTTATTTAGTTTGCGTGTATTAGTAGGTATTTTTCCCTGAGGAAATTAAGTACTACTAGAGCCCATCATATAGATTTTTAATGGGGTCAAAGTTATAAGTGGTAAAGTATGAATAGATTTTGCAACTCCGCACTATTATAATAAAATTGAAATTTTTGTATAAATTATCAATGAAAGAGAAGGTGTACAAGAGCTGAGACTTCTTTCATATGTCATTCTCTTTAAAAAGTATTATGCATATGCATTATTATCTCAAATGTAGTAACAAAAATCAAATCTAAATTATTGCACATTGAAATGGTAAAAATATGCCAAAAGGGACTGATTTTCATTTTGAGATTTTTTTCAATCAAATTATAACTTGAAACATGATCTTATTTGATCATGTTGATTGTTTTACCCATTATTTTTTCTAACTGTTGTGGTCTTCCAAAATTGGAAAGGCCTTTGTTGGGCTGTTTGGCACTGTTTTGGTATGTCTTAATTGATATTGGTTGAATAAATGGGTGATTTTCTGGTTTCATTCAGTTAATTTTAGGACTATGGGTATGTGGGTACTACCATTGGATAGCCCCAGTTTTTATATATATTTTATGTCTTGATGACATCTTTCATATTCTTAGTTTTAAGGGGTCATTTGTTCACTTTTCATTTCTAAAAGATAGCTGTTTAATTTTGTTTTTTGTGTTTTAAGTGCTAACCTTAAATCTTAGGTTTAAGTGCTTAGTACCATTAAGTATAGCTAATTTGGCTCTATATTTTATGTCACAATGTTGTCATAGCTTAATTTTGTGTTTTAAGGGTTTTAGTAGTCATGGTGGATTTTTCTAAGTATTTTGGGCTTTATTGGGGGTTTTCGGTGGTTTTCTGGCTTCAGGGAGGTCTGGCCGCTTCTAGGCGGACCGCCCACCTTGGTTATAGAAGGCTGGGGAGCGCTTCTAGAGGGTTTTTATTCAATTTGGCTGCCAAAAGCGCTAAATTTGTTGCTGTGCATGGGCTTTTTAGATGGGGGTCTGTGTGTACATACTGAAAAAAGACAGTTTGGGGCAACTTTAATTATCATATAACCATCCGGTAGTGATATAATTGTTTCTCATTTAGTTTTCACTGTTTTTTGGCCACATTTGGCTGTGTTTGTTGCAAGGTTAGTTCTTCATTTAACTCAACTTTGACAACTGGTTTCTATGGTGTAGCTTTGCAACCTGCATCAAGTATTATTGCTGTTTTCTGTGCAACAAGTGCACAGTGTTTTGTTTTTCTGGTGTGGATCTTTCTGCATTTCAGGTTTCTGGTTCTGTCATTCTCAGTGGTCTGCTATTGGCTACTGTCTTGACTTGTTAAGCAGTCAAGAAGTGTGTTGGAAGGGGTATAGAAACAGTCTCTAATTTTCTGTAGAAAATAAATCTCACCTGGTATTTCTTAAAGGGACAGGGTTTTTTCTCTCCAGTTTTATTTCAACTCACTTGGTCAAGGCCTATAGCTAGTAATATAGGATTGTCTACATTTCTGGTGCCCAATGTGGGGTGAGGATTTGTTAGCTTTTTAGATTTTCTGTTACTTTTGGACTCTCTTCTGTGGTTGGAGATTGGTTTTCTGAAATTCATTGGACCATGGCTTCTGGACCCTCTTTCTCCAGTGGTGGAAGTGGCACTGCTGGTGCTGCTGAGGATGGTAATCCTCCTGTTTCTGTTAGGCCTTCTGCCAGGATCAAGTCCTGGAAGTGGCCTATGTTTATGGGGGAGGATACAAATTTGTTTTTGGAGCTTTTTGAAGCTTCTGGAAATGTGGATGGGGCTTCTCACTACGACATGGTGAAGCAAGTTATCTTTTACATTGGTGACAGGGATTTGGTGAATAGGACTATTGGTATGTGGGTACTACCATTGGATAGCCCCTTTTTTTCTATATATTTTATGTCTTGATGACATCTTTCATATTCTTAGTTTTAAGGGGTCATTTGCTCACTTTTCATTTCTAAAAGATAGCTGTTTAATTTTGTTTTTTGCATTTTACGTGCTAAACTTAAATCTTAGGTTTAAGTGCTTAGTACCATTAAGTATAGCTAATTTGGCGCTATATTTTATGTCACAATGTTGTCATAGCTTAATTTTGTGTTTTAAGGGTTTTAGTAGTCATGGTGGATTTTTCTAAGTATTTTGGGCTTTATTGGGGGTTTTTGGTGGTTTTCTGGCTTCAGGGAGGTCTGGCTGCTTCTAGGTGGGCCGCCCACCTTGGTTATAGAAGGCTGGGGAGCGCTTCTAGAGGATTTTTATTCAATTTGGCTGCCAAAAGCGCTAAATTTGTTGCTGTGCATGGGCTTTTTAGATGGGGGTCTGTGTGTACATACTGAAAAAAGACAGTTTGGGGCAACTTTAATTATCATATAACCATCCGGTAGTGATATAATTGTTTCTCATTTAGTTTTCACTGTTTTTTGGCCACATTTGGCTGTGTTTGTTGCAAGGTTAGTTCTTCATTTAACTCAACTTTGACAACTGGTTTCTATGGTGTAGCTTTGCAACCTGCATCAAGTATTATTTCTGTTTTCTGTGCAACAAGTGCACAGTGTTTTGTTTTTCTGGTGTGGATCTTTCTGCATTTCAGGTTTCTGGATCTTTGGTTCTCAGTGGTCTGCTATTGGCTACTGTCTTGACTTGTTAAGCAGTCAAGAAGTGTGTTGGAAGGGGTATAGAAACAGTCTCTAATTTGCTGTAGAAAATAAATCTCACCTGGTATTTCTTAAAGGGACAGGGTTTTTTCTCTCCAGTTTTATTTCAACTCACTTGGTCAAGGCCTATAGCTAGTACTATAGGATTTTCTACATTTCTGCTGCCCAACATGGGGTGAGGATTTGTTAGCTTTTTAGATTTTCTGTTACTTTTGGACTCTCTTCGTAGTTGGAGATTGGTTTTCTGAAATTCATTGGACCATGGATTCTGGACCCTCTTTCTCTATTGGTGGAAGTGGAACTGCTGGTGCTGCTGAGGATGGTAATCCTCCTGTTTCTGTTAGGCCTTCTGCCAGGATCAAGTCCTGGAAGTGGCCTATGTTTATGGGGGAGGATGCAAATTTGTTTTTGGAGCTTTTTGAAGCTTCTGGAAATGTGGATGGGGCTTCTCACTACGACATGGTGAAGCAAGTTATCTTTTACATTGGTGAAATGGATTTGGTGAAGGAAGTTGCTGCAATGGAGGGATATAAAAGTAAGGATTGGAAGAAGTTGTGTCTGCAGATGACAGACAGGTGGGAATCCAGGTACTCTATGGTGAATCTCAATATGATTGCTAGTGAATGGCAATATTATGAAGGTGTGGATAACCTCCACACTTATAGCAAGTTTCTGGCTCAGTTGGAGCCAGTGGTGGAATATTTGGTGGAAATGCAGGAGTTGGAGAGTACTGACTCTGCAAGGGATATTTTCTGGTCTTCTCTGGCCAGGAATGTCAGGATTGATGTTTTGAAGGAGTTGGTTAGGAAGGACAAGATGAAGGTTCTTCCTATTGGCAATCAGAAATTTTCTGCTATTTCTGTGGTGAAGGAGTTTGTAGAGGGACATCTGAAACTGTTGGCAGTGGATTCTTGCCAGGAATCTAGCAATAAATATGTTAGCAAGGTCAGTGAAGCATTGGCTGAGGAGGTGGAGGAGTCCAGAAGGAAGGAAGTTGTGAACAAGGGGGAGGCTCCTGAGAAGCCTAAGGAGGTAGACACTGTGGTGGAGCAGTTGGCTGATTTAATCAAACAGCTGCATATTTTTGTTCAGGAGGCTCAGAAGGCCAATACAGCTCCTTCTCAGCATAGAGATTTTGATAGAAGGGTTGTTAGAAGTGATCCCTGGGTCTGCTCTTATTGCAGCAGGAAGGGCCACAAGTCCAATGATTTTTGGGCACTGAATAGGGATGTGTCTTAAGAGAAGATGGAATTTGGTGGGAAATTTTTCAAGGTCCCAGATACTTCTTTTGTGAAGCCTAATGATGGTCAGGCTCCAGTGGACTTGGTGAGAAGGAGACATAATTTCAACTCAAGGAGGCCAAGATTTGAGTTGTTGCCTAATGAGGCTTCTTCTTCTGGTAAAGGTGTAGATGATGGCAAGTGCAAGGGAAAGGAGGCTGATAATGTCTCATTTACATGTTCCTTTGGTGGTTTGGAGTTGTATTTATGTGGTGTAAAGTAAAGTGGGGAATGCTGGCTGGTGTTTATGATTTAGAAGCAGGAAAGGTGGGAAGGCCTAAGTGCAGTTCTCAAGCCCAATTAAAGCCTAAGGTTTCAAAGGTGGATCCTAATCTTAGTGCAGCTAGGAAGAATTACAACAAAGAGGAGCTGTATAAAATGCAGAGGGGTATTGTCGGGTGGTCCTTCAAGTCTAGAAGATTTCTCAAGGAGTTCCAAGGACGGCAACAGTGGATTTCAAAGGATTCAAACTTGGTACGTATTTCTCTTATCTTTTTAAAGACTTTTACTCAAATAATATATAAAGGTAAAGGGATAATCTCTATTTTATTTAAAAAGTTTAGAATTAAGGTTTTAATGTAAATACTAAAATAATAATAAATAGTTTTGTATGTAGTTATAATAAAACAGGTAAGTAAGGAATGTCCTGAAAAGCACAAAATTGAGGGCCTTTTATAGGCAAACATGAGGGAAATAAAGACACGATGTGGTCTTCCAACATTGGCAGGAGCCTTTGTTGTGTGATTTGGCGCTGTTTGCGCATGTCTTAATTGACATCTGTTAAGGAATTGGGTATTTTTCTGGTTTTATTCTGAGGAAATTTGGTCTGCGGGTATGTGGGTACTATCATTGGATAGCCCTGGTTTTTCTCTATATTTTATATCTTGTAGACATTTTTCATATTCTGAGTTTTAAGGGGTCATTTCCTCATTTTTCATTTATAAAAGATTGCTGTTTAATTTTGTTTTTCGTGTTTTACGGGCTAACCTTAAGTCTTAGGGTTAAGTGCTTAGTACCATTTGATAGAGCTAATTTTTCTCTATATTTCATGTCTCAATGTTGTTATAGTGAAATTCCGTGTTTTAAAGGTTTTAGTAGTTGTAGCTAATTTTTCTAAGTAGATTAGTGGTTTTTGTTGGTTTTCTGGCTTCAGGGAGGCCAGGCCGCTTCAGGTGGCATCTCCGATGTCGGGCGGCCCACCCGCCTCTGTTTTAGGAGGTTGGGGAGCGCTTCAGGAGGGTTTTTTATGCAATTTGGCGGGTACAGGTGCCAGATTGGTGGGTGCGCATGGGCTCTTAGTTAGTGGTCTGTGTGTACATAGTGAATAAGACAGTTTAGGGCAGCCTTAATCATCATACAACCATCCAGAGGTGATATCATTGTTCCTCACTCAGTTTTCACTGTTTTCTGGCCACAATTGGCTGTGTTTGTTGCAATTGAGTTCTTCATTTAACTTAACTTTGGCAACTGTTTTCTCTGTTATAGTCTTGCAAGCTATAGCAAGTATTATTGCTGTCTCTGGTGTGGATTTGCAGCCTACATCAAGTATCTTTGCTGTCTCTGGTGTGGACATTGTTCTACATTTAAGTTCTTTGGTCTGGTAGTCTATCTGGTGACTACTTTCTTGGCTCATCAAGCAGTCAAGCGTGTTTAAAAGGGGTCTTTAGCAAAACAGGAACCAGCTTACTTTAGCAAGTAAATCTCACTCTATTTTTCTAAAGGGACAGGGGATTTTCTCTCTGGTTTTTCTCCAACTCCCTTGGTCAAGGCCTATAGCTAGTACTATAGGATTGTCTACATTTCTGGCGCCCAACGTGGGGTAGAACTTGCTAGTTCTTTGGAATCTCTGTTTTCTTTGGTTGGCTCTTTTTGGTGTTTTGGACTGGAGGAATGGCTTCTGGTTCCTCTATTCCTGTGGTGACTGTCAGTGGGGGGGACGGTCCTCCTTCTGTGATGGTTAGGGAGTGTGTGAGAATTAAAACTTGGGATGGTACCAAGTTTAATGGGGAGGATGTCAAGTGGTTTCTAGAGAAGTATGAAACTGCTGCTGGAGTGGATGGTGCTTCCTACCTGGACATGGTGAAGCAGATTATCTTCTTCATTGGTGATAGGTCAGTGGAGAAGGAGATTGTGGCCATGTCTGGCTACAAGAAGAGGGATTGGAAATTGTTGTGTAGGGAGATGGTGGATAGATGGGGTGTCAGGTTCACTATGGTGGATCTGAAAAAGGTTGTCAGTGAATGGAAATCTTATGGTGGTGTTGGTAACTTACATAGTTACAGGAAGTTTCTGCTACAGTTTGATCCTGTGGTGGAATACTTGGTGGAAGTGGAGGAGCTGGCACATGAAAATGCTGCCAAAGATTTTTTTTGGTCTGCCCTGGCTAGAGATGTCAGGATGGATGTGTTGAAGGAGTTGTCAAGAAAGGAATTGATGAAAACTCTTTCTAATGGGGATCAGAAGTTGCCTGCCTTGGATAAGGTGAAGGATGCTGTTGAGGCCCATTTGAAGTTATTGGCTGTGGACACCTATCAGGAGGGGTGTGCCAAGTATGTCAGCAAAGTCAGTGAGGCTTTGGCTGAAGAGGAAGTTAGGGAGAAGAAGGAGGAGAAAAATTTGGTGCAAGTTCCCAAACAGGAGAGGGACCCAATGGTGGAGCAGTTGGCTGATCTTACAAAGCAGCTGCACATTTTTTTCAGGAGGCCAAGAAGGTTAATAAGGCACCTTCTCAGCCTAGAGATTTTGAAAGGAGGGTTGATAGGAGTGATCCTTGGGTTTGCTCTTATTGCAGTAGGAGGGGGCACAGGTCCAATGATTGTTGGGCACTGAACAGAGATGTTTCTGAAGGAAAAGTGGAGTTTGATGGCAGGGTTTTTAAGTTCCCTGACGGTTCTTTCGTGAAGCCCAGTGAGGGGCAGGCTCCTGTGGATTTAGTCAGGAGAAGGGGTGGTCTCAATCAAAGGAGGCCAAGGTTTGAGGAGATTCCTGATCAGGGGAAGTCTTCTGTTAAGGTAGATGAGGACGTCAAGGGAAAGGGGAAGGAGGTCAATAAGGTCTCTTTCTCTACTTCCTTTGGTGGTTTGGAGTTGTATTCTTGTGGTGGACAGTCAAGTGGGGAATGCTTGGCTGGCGTTTATGATGTGGAAGCAGGGAAGGTGGGTAGGTCTAAGAGCAGTTCTCAGGCCCAACCAAAGCCAAATTCTCCAAAGGTGGATCCTAAGATGAGTGCAGCTAGGAAGAGGTACAGCAAAGAGGAGCTGTACAAGATGCAGAAGGGTATGGCTGACATGGGCCCCCTAGTTTTGGCGCATTGGATATGAATGGTGATCCAATGCCAATGGAGTTGGATTCTGACTCTGAGGAGGATGTCCCTTTGGCTTCATTGCCAAAGCCTGCTGGAGTCAGAGGTTCTGGTGAGGGATCTGGTTTAGTTCCTGTTAATGGTAAATCTGTTGGTGGTGCTGGTCCTCAAGAAGCTTCTAGGACCAAGGTGGTGAAGCAAAGAGCTCACTTTGAGAGGCCAGTAGTGTCTGGTCAAGTTAATGTTATGGACTCTGTCCTGGAAAGGATGAATCAGGGTCAGGTTTCCCTATCTTATGGGGAATTGTATGCTATCAGTCCAGGGTTGGCTGATAGGCAGAAAAAGTTGTTGACCAGGAGAATAGTTTCTTCTGGGGAGGTAGAATAAATTTGTGATTCTGCTGAAAAGTTTGGTGAGGGGTTGGAAACTCATTTTTCTGCTCCTCTGGGATATGTCAATGTCACTCTGAATGGCAGGGAGGCAAGGGCATTGGTGGATTCAGGTTCACAGATAAACCTGATTTCTTTGTTTGAGGCAACTCATATGGGCCTCCCCATCAAAACTGGTATTGGTGGGAATTTGAGAGGGATCGGTGGCAATGTCACTGAATTGGTTGGAACTTCAGAGTTTGTGAAGTTAGATGTTGGAGGAGCCTCAGGGAAGGTTCATTTTTACATTGCTAAAGGTAATGTAAAAGCAGTTTTGGGTTGGCTATTCTTGATGGATTTTCAGGCTAGAATTGGTTATCAATTTTATTTGGGAATCAGTTTGGAGTTGACTGGTGAAGATGAAAGGAGACTTCACATGAAGTTATCATCCCCTGGAGAGGATGGTTGGGAGACCAGGCCTGGTTTATCTTCAATGTGCCAGTGCATGGACTGCTGCAGGAGAAGGAAGGAAATGGGTGCTGCCTCTGGTTTTTTGGAGTGCGGCTCAGGATCTATTGAGAGTCTGTCTTTTTTAGAGTAAATAGGGCTGATCACCCTAGTGCTACAACCTCTCCCCGAGATGAGGAAATCCCAGGTTGTATTAGGTCAGCTCCCTTGGAGATATACCAAGTGGATTTTCAACTTTCTCTTTTTAATGTTTCTCTTCTCTGAAAGTATTCATCAAGTTTTTTATCAAGTCTCTGTTCTCTCTCAAGATTCTTAATTATTTTTAATTCAAGTTCAAAGAAGAAGATTGGTTATATATCTTTATTGAAAGATATGCGGAAAGGTTTTGGGGCGGTGAGATTGGGGTCTAAAAGTAAGTCCTCCCAATTGTGCACCGCTAGGGTTTCTTCTACACTTTTCAAAAATATTACCTGGGCCACACCTGTAAGCATTGGGGAAACCCTGGTTATTTTTGTAGATCAGAAGAAAACTCAAGAAAAGAAGATAAAAATTTCAAGATAATTCATGAAAATCAAGAAAAAAATCTGAAAATAATGAAGAAAGAAGATGCAAAATATTGTTGTGAAGATTGTCAAGATCTATTTTTGGGCCTCCAGCATGAGGTTAAACTGCAGAAAATTTTGAAGAATGAAGATCATCAAAATCAATTTTTGGGCCTCAAGCATGAGGTTAGACTGCAGCAAATTTTGAAGAATGAAGATCATCAAGATTGATTTTTGGGCCTCCAGCATGAGGTTAAACAGCTGAAAATTATGAAGAGAGAATATCATCACGATCTATTTTTGGGCCTCCAGCATGAGGTTAAACTGCAGAAAATTATGAAGAGAGAAGATCATCAAGATCAATTTTTGGGCCTCCAGCATGAGGATAAACAGCACAATTTTAGAAGTTGTGATTCAGAAGATGAATCAAGATTTGAAGATTTGGAAGTTGGAAGTGGGGATGAAGACGTGGAATTGCGGAAAAGTTTTGGAGTGGTGAGATTGGGGTCTAAAATTAAGTCCTCCCAATTGTGCACCGCTAGGGTTTCTTCTACACCTTTCAAAAACATTACCTTGGCCACACATGTGAGCAATGGGGAAACCCTTGGTTTTTGTTCCAGGTCTGGTGGTGAAGAATTCCTGAAGATCCCTCAAGTTGAAGGTGGAGTGGCAAAGTATATGAAGGTAGCGCAGAAGATTAGGCCTGTCAATGAGCCTATGCCTGTGGGTTTGAATCTGCCTTTGAAGAGACCTCCTTTGTCAAGAGATGCGTACTGTACTCCTTTGGTGAAGAATCCTCCAGAATCTGTAGAGACAGCTAGGGTGACCATGGAAAGGTTGAAAGTTGTTAATTTTGGTCCTGATGGGTGGTTGTCTGAGGAAGAAAAGAAGTTGTTGTTGCACGTTATTGTGCTAAGGGAAAAAGTGGTGGCATTTGTTGAGGAGGAAAGGGGTGTATTGAAGCACTCTTATGGGGAACCTTACTTGATTCCTTTTGTTTGTCATGAACCTTGGCAAATCAAACCTATTCCGATTTCAGCCGCTATTCGAGAGGATTTTGTAGAGATTGTTAGGGAAAGAGTCAGGACTGGGTTATATGAACAATCAACATCCAGTTACTCAAGTCCGGTTTTCTGTGTAAAGAAGCAGAATGGAAAATTGCGGGTGGTCCATGATCTTAGAGCCTTGAATAGAGTCACTATTAAGGACGCTGGTATGACACCAAGTGCAGAGGATTTTGTTGAAGCTTTCGCTGGAAGGGTGTGTTATGGTTTGGGTGATATTATGGGTGGTTATGATGAGAGGGAACTACATATGGATTCAAGGCCTCTCACAACTTTTGAGACTCCTTTGGGAAGATTTCAGCTCACTAGGTTGCCTCAAGGAGCAACTAATTCAGTGGCAGTTTATCAAGCACAGATGGCTTGGATTTTGCAGGATGAGGTTCCTACTCATGCTGGTATTTTTATTGATGATGGTGGAATTAAAGGACCATCCACCGATTATGGTAATGAGGTGTTAGCGGAGAACCCTGGCATAAGGAGTTTTGTGTGGGAATATGCAATAACTCTAGAGAGAGTGTTGTTTAGGATTGAAGAGGCTGGTTTGACCATTTCAGGGTCAAAATTCTGTTGTTGTGTTCCTGCTTTGGAAACTCTGGGTCATGTGGTATGTAAAGAGGGAAGGATTATGGCGAAGAAAAGATTAATAAATCCAGTCATTGCCAAGGCCTAAAAATACTACTGAAGTCAGGGGATTTTTGGGTGTATGTGTATATGTCAGGATTTTTCTTTGTTGGCTTCACCTTTAAGAAGGTTGACCAGAAAAGATGCAGATTGGGAATGGACTGAAGAGTGTGAAGAGGCTTTTCAGAAGTTGAAAAAGGTTGTTGGTGAAGATATTGTTCTTCACAAGTTGGATTATGGTGTTGGTGCTTGAAAAATTTATCTGGCAGTGGACTCAAGTTATATTGCTGCTGGTGCTGTTTTGTCTCAGGAGAATAAGACTGGGAGGGTAAGGCCAGTAAGATATGAGTCTGTGGTGTTTAATGAGGTGGAATCTAGGTATTCTCAACCTAAGTTGGAATTGTGTGGCGTAGCTAAAATTTTAAAGAAGCTACAGACGGTTTTGTGGGGGCAGCATTTTGAGCTGCAGGTGGATGCTAAATCTTTGGTTCAGATGATCAATACACCTAGTCTTCCAAATGCTCCAATGACTAGGTGGGTGGAATTTATTCAACATTTTTCTTTTGACCTGGTACACAAACCAGGTAAAAAATTTACTATGCCTGATGGGTTATCAAGGAGGCCACCTACAGATGAATATTCTGAGGCTGAAGAGTTTGATGAGGATGTTCCAGTGGTTAGAGCCAGCACAAAGGGTGCTGAAGATTTTTCTGACCTCCCCCAAGAGGCTAAACTGGCTGGATCTGATCATGATTCTGGTGATCAGGATGTTTTTGTTGATCAAGATGGAGTTGTTGTTTGGGACAGCTCAAAATTGAAAAAGGGTGTTTTTGTTAGTGAACTGGATTCTCACAAGGTTCAGTGGAAAGAGAAGGACGTGCCAAAATTTAAGGATTGGTGTCCTGGTTGGGCTGGTCAATTGGCTCATGTCCACACAGGTGATTTTGATGACAGAGTTGTACCCTTGGATGTTGTTTTGTTGGATTTTGAAGATGAGACTTGGGGTCAGTCTGGGTTTTATTTTATTTTGGTGGAATATCTGTTGACCTTGGAAAGGCCAGATAGTTGTGAGGATGGTACTTGGTTGGCAATCAAGAAGAAGAGTCCTGGATTTTATGTGTCAGGAAGGCGGTTGATGAAGAGGAGACATCCAAATCCTCAAGTGGTGGTGACTCAGAAGAAGGGTCAAGAATTGGTTTTGAAGTCTTTGCATGAAGACCTTGGTCATAGAGGCTTTGGGGAGACTTATAGAAGAGTAGCAGACAGATTTTGGTGGCCAGGTATGAAGTTGGCTGTGCAGGGTTGGGTTCAATCTTGTGAAGAATGTCAAAGAAGAAGTCACTTAAAACCTTAAGAGGTGGGCCGTGCTACTGGTGAATCAACTGTTTTTGGAAGGGTCAGTCTGGATGCTGTCCATATTAAAGAGGGCAGGTATAAATACTTGATTGTTGCTAGGGATGATTTGTCTGGTTGGGTTGAGGCAGTGTCTCTGGTTAATTTGACTGCCAAGAATGTGGCAGAGTTTTTGAAGAAGGAGTGGATTTATAGGTATGGGTTGATGAAGTTGGTCACTGTTGATGGTGGGCCAGAGTTTGGTGCCGAATTTAAAGAAGCTGTGGCTAGTGTTGGTTTTAAAGTTAGAGTGGCTACACTGTATTATCCTGAAGCTGAAGGCATGGTTGAAAGAGGCCATCAAGTTATCAAGAATGCTTTGGTGAAGATGTGCGGAGATAGTGCCGAAAAGTGGAGGCATTATTTACCCTTGGTTTTATTTTCTGATAGGGTCACTGTGAAGAGGAAAACTGGCTATTCTCCTTATGAGTTAATGTTTGGTCAAAAAGCCGTTCTACCAGTGGACTTGGAAGCTGTCTCTTATCTTGGAATTGATTGGGATGACGTGCACTCAACAGAAGATTTGCTCTGTGCCAGGATGTAACAGTTGGAATGTAGAGAGGAATGTCAAGAGAAGGCATACTCTAGAATGATGAAGATTAGGAATCAATCAGTCAGATACTGGGACAAGAAGTTAGCTCATAGACTCAGGAATCCCTTGAAACCTGGCTGTTTGGTTTTGGTGTATAATAGAAGTTTGGAGAGTCAGTGGGGCAAAATGTTTGCTGACAGATGGAGTGGACCTTACAGAGTCAGGTCTCAGGCATCTGGAGGTTCTTATGTTCTGGAAGAGTTGGATGGTGCAGTCTTGAAAAAGAGGGTGGCTGCAGACCAAGTGAAGAGGTTTTATCCCAGAAGCACTAGGCATGAAAAAGATTGACTCTGCAATGAGGATAAACTATGGAACATTTTTTTTTGTTTTGGAATTTTGTGGTGTTGCAGAGCAACTTTTGTGTTGGAAACTTTTTGTTAGAGGGTACACATGGCTGGGGATTCTAGATTTGATCTTGGAAAGTGTAGGGGTGACTGATGGGCTGGCTGCTCTATCAACAGTTACCCCAGATTGTCTGTTTCCAACCCTTTCTCTTAATTTGGTTGAACCCTAGTATTGGTTTTTTTTCACAGGTTTTAGTCCTCTATGACTTTAAACTGGAATTTCCTCTGGTTTTCATGTGCTGGTCTCTTCACTCTTATTGGTTTTGTTTTTTTTGTGTTGGATGTTGTGTTTTTGTTAGAAGGTACCCAGCGGGGCTTCTAGATTTTATTTTGGCAAGTGTGGGGGTAACTGATGAGCTGGCTGCTCTGTAGAACAGTTACCCCAGAATGTCTGTTTCAATTTTTTGTTTTTCCTAGTTGAATTCTAGTTCTGTTGTTTATTATTCACGTTTTAAGTCCACTATGACTTTAAACTGGTTTGGGACTGGCTTCTTTATCTTTGGTTCTTTCAGATTGGTGGTGGATCACTGGTGGTCTCCCATCATTTTTACTTATTGGAGGGAGCCCACCCAGTGATCATTTCTATAGATCGGACTTTCCCTTATTGGACCATCTATGGAGCTGGACTTTCTTTAATTTTGCAGTTATGTTTTTGCTAGATAGCAGTTTTAGATTCTTTTCTTTTCTTTTTTTCTTTTTTTCTTTTAATTTTTTATGGGGTTGTTTAAAATTATAAAATCAAAAATATAGGGTGTTACCATATCAGGGTCACCTGGATGTGGGCAAGCATTGGTGGGGAAAGGCTCATAAATTGGCCGGGCAATGCTATTTTATTTTTATTTATTATTTATTTCATGTGTTTCTGTGTTTCATTATTTTTATTATCTTCTGAATTTCTAAATTTTTTGAATTTTGTTTTCTGTTAACCATTTAAAAGAATTAATTGGGTATCCACATCAAGGTGCACTTAGATGTGGGTAAGGTATCAGGGGATCAGCTCATCAATTGGCTGGGGGATACCATTTGTATTATTTTTTATATTATATTTTATTTCATTTATTTTATTTCATTTTATTTATAAATTTTTAATTTAATATATTAGTACGTTTAAAAAAAAAAGAAAATTCGTAAATTATTTTTATTAATTGCTTTATATTATTATTATGTTTCTAATCTTTTTGCAGGAGCTCATTGTCTGGATGATGAAGTTTCTGGAGGCTGGTCCGGATTGTGATGTCGTTTTTGTTTTTTGTTGGGGTTGTGGGAAGCACTGTGTTCTTTGAAGTGCATCCTGCTGGAGAGATTATATGGGTTATAATGGTCAGAAATTGGATTAGAGGGAAGTTCAGAGGAGGAAGAAGAAGAGGCAGGAATGGAGTTCT
Source organism: Hemileia vastatrix (assembly GCA_030280995.1). Classification (NCBI taxonomy): domain Eukaryota; kingdom Fungi; phylum Basidiomycota; class Pucciniomycetes; order Pucciniales; family Zaghouaniaceae; genus Hemileia; species Hemileia vastatrix. The sequence goes on from JASXTE010000016.1 coordinate 14,447,744, forward strand.
GGAGGGTGTGCTTAATGATCCTAGACATTTTCCAGTGGTCGTCCAGTAGGCGCTTTCTCAGGGATTTTTCAAAGTCATTCAAAGGTTCATGGAGGGCAAATTCTTTTAGCATGTTGTAACACATGGTGCTTAGGTGTTTCTTCATGTCTCCATAATCCAGGGTCAAAGAAGTTTCAAGAGGTTGGCCAACTCCAATAATAGATTCAGGAGGAGGGGTGCCAACTAGACAAGAAGAATTGGATCAGTAATTATTTTTGTTGAAGAAATGGAATAATTAATTTGGTACTTACAGATTAGAAGCTCATCAAATCTGTAAGCAGCTGGGATTTGGATCTCTGACAATTTTGTAAAGGTCATAGTGGGTGGATCAACTAGGGAAAGATATGGATTCTCATGGTCTTCCTCTGAAAGATTTTGAGAAGGTGAACTAGGAGGCTGATATTCCTGGGGCCTAGTTGGAGCAGTGATATTGTTGTTGTTGTTGTGGTTGTTATTTCTGTTGGATTCAGCTGGAGGAGGTGCTGGTGATGGGGTACCAGGGTTGTTAAAGGATGGAACAGGAGAGGGGGATTTGGAAGCAGACTGCTCTCTTCTGGATGGAGATTTTGAAGAGATGGAACTGTCAGAAGAGTAGTTGGCTGGCAGAGGAGAGGTGTAGTTTCTTTGTCTTAGTTGGGGACGAAGTTGTTGTTGTGGGGCAGTGTGTGGTGTTCTGGTTTCTTCTTGGGGTTCTCTGGCAGGTCTCTTAGAAATCTGGGAAATTTTGGTGCTTTGGATGCGGTCTAGAAGCCTGGAAGTTGATCTTTAAGATTTTGGAGCTAATTTAGCAGAGATAAAAGCAGTTTCTTTTGAAGCTAAGGCTGGTCTTTTGGGAAGAGTGCGGGAAGCTGAGCTTCTGGATCTTCTGGAAGGAGCAGAAGATAGAGAGGAAGAGGAAGGACCAAGCTCTGGGGATCTGGTAGGGGATCTGGAGATGTATTTGTGAGAAGGAGAAGGCGGAGGAATAGGGTAGTTGGCGTCTCTGTCACATCTTTTCTTTTTGGAATAGCAAGAATCACAAGCCCTGTTGTAGAATTTGCATTCAGGATTTGGAAGAGTGAATGTGCAAGGTCTGCACATGTGGATGCACTGTTTGCAGGCATAGTCCTTTGGAGCAGTGAAGCAAGGGAGAGTAGAAGGGTTAACATCAGGAGATCCAGCCATGATCTGTGGTGAGAAAAGATGATGAAAAGGGATAGGAGGATATTTTTGTCAGTGATAGGTAGATAATGAAGTGAAGGTGGAAGTTCAGCAGGTTGGCTGTAGAGGTGTGCTGCATGAAATTGGCTGCGTCTATTTTATGCAAAATTCTGTCAGTCCATCAAGACTCTAAACTGAAAAAGCTATGGTATCAAGTAAGTCCATCAAGACTTTAAACTGAAATCTGGTTTCTGTTAGTCCTCCAAGACTTTAAACTGGCTGGTTTCAAGATTTTATCAAGTTAGTCCGTCAAGACTTTAAACCGAACACTGTGTTAGTCCCCCAAGACTTTAAACTGAGTGTTGTAAGTCCCCCAAGACTATAAAATGAGGAAAAAGTTTTTGTTGTTGGAGTTGGTTTTGAAAGATTGGTGGAGGGTATCCACAGGGGGAGCCTCCGAATTTAGCAAAGGGAAGTTTGGGGGTAATTGATGGGCTGGCAGCTCTATTTACAATTACCCCAGAATGTTAGTTTTTTCTCTGTGTCTTAATGTGGTTGATCTCTGGTTCTGGGTTTATGATTTAGGTTTTTGAGTCCCCCAAGACTATAAAATGAGGATGGTCCCCCAAGACTTAAAACTGAGGGTTGTTTGTGGTTACATCCTATAGAGGGTGTGGTCAATTTTTCTTTTCTGAATCAAACTGAAGTACTAGTGGAATTACAGAGGGAATCAAGAGATGAAATGAAGTGTTCAGAATTAGCCTTGAACTGGTGAATGAGGTGTCTTCTGTTCTCAATGTCCTGTGGATCTCTAGCAGGAGTGGATTGGAAGTAGTGAAGCAGAAGCTGTTTCTGTTAAGACGTGTGTTGTTGGAACTTGGCCTTGATAGTGGGCAAGTGGTTTGGTGTTGGTGGTGCAATGGATCCTACATTGTTATCATCACTATCAGAAGATGGAGGAACTGAGAAGTCATCAGTTTTAAAGTTGAAGGAAGAAATGAAAGTTCTTTACCATCAGATGGACCAGGGAGGGTGGAACTAGTTGTTTTATGGGTTGTGGCACTCTTCTGGGAAGGGTGGAGCCTTTTGATTAATCTGGGTATCAGGATGGATGGCCTAGATCTTTTGGTGCTGGTAGAAGAAGGACCAGGTTGAGGTGGAGGTGAATCTGTTGTGGAAGAAAGTGGACCAGGTCTGTGGCAGGTCTTCTTTTTGGATTGGCAGACATCGCAGGACGTTCTGTATGGATGGACAGGTGGTGTCATGGCGCAGATTAAATTATTGTTGATGCAGTATTGGCAGGGGCCCATTTCAGAGGCAGATTTGGGAAGGAGGTTAAACATGGTGGTTGGATGAAGAAAGAATGCGGACATTCTCAATTGGAGGGAGGATGTGGTCTTCCAACATTGGCAGGAGCCTTTGTTGTGTGATTTGGCGCTGTTTGTGCATGTCTTAATTGACATCTGTTAAGGAATCGGGTATTTTTCTGGTTTTATTCCGTGGAAATTGGGTCTGCGGGTATGTGAGAACTATCATTGGATGGCCCTGGTTTTTCTCTATATCTTATGTCTTGAAGAAATTTTTCATATTCTGAGTTTTAAGGGGTCATTTCCTCATTTTTCATTTATAAAAGATTGCTGTTTAATTTTGTTTTTCGTGTTTTACGGGCTAACTTTAAGTCTTAGGGTTAAGTGCTTAGTACCATTGGATAGAGCTAATTTTTCTCTATATTTCATGTCTAAATGTTGTTATAGTGAAATTCCGTGTTTTAAATTTTTAGTAGTTGTAGCTAATTTTTCTAAGTAGATTAGTGGTTTTTGTTGGTTTTCTGGCTTCAGGGAGGCCGGGCCGCTTCAGGCGGCATCTCCGACGTCGGGCAGCCTGCCTGCCTCTGTTTTAGGAGGTTGGGGAGCGCTTCAGGAGGGTGTTTTATGCAATTTGGCGGGTACAGGTGCCAGATTGGTGGGTGCGCATGGGCTCTTAGTTAGTGGTCTGTGTGTACATAGTGAATAAGACAGTTTAGGGCAACCTTAATCATCATACAACCATCCGTAGGTGATATCATTGTTCCTCACTCAGTTTTCACTGTTTTCTGGCCACAATTGGCTGTGTTTGTTGCAAGTGAGTTCTTCATTTAACTTAACTTTGGCAACTGTTTTCTCTGTTATAGTCTTGCAAGCTATAGCAAGTATTATTGCTGTCTCTGGTGTGGATTTGCAGCCTACATCAAGTATCTTTGATGTCTCTGGTGTGGAAATTGTTCTACATTTCAGTTCTTTGGTCTGGTAGTCTATCTGGGGACTAATTTCTTGGCTCATCAAGCAGTCAAGTGTGTTAAACAGGAGCTTTAGCAAAACAGGAACCAACTTACTTTAGCAAGTAAATCCCACCCTATTTTTCTAAAGGGACAGGGGATTTTCTCTCTGGTTTTTCTCCAACTCCCTTGGTCAAGGCCTATAGCTAGTACTATAGGATTGTCTACAACGTAATTTACAGCATATACTGTAAGAATGTGAGAAAGAAGATGACTAAAAGGAGTATATATATGACATAAGAAAAATAAATTAATTGGTACGTCAACAAGGGCATCAACTTTATTGGTAATAAAGTATGAGCTCCCTTGGAATGTCACAATCAATTACAACACATTTAAGTTAATTATATTGATTTCACAGAGTTCCAGATCTCTCAATGAAGTAATATAATAATTTTAAGGTTTTTTATTATAATTTTATTATTAATTTTTATTCCCAATAAACTGTACTATTGAGCATAGTGTTAGGGAGTAAAAATGTATGGGACACTTACTTAAATTAATTATTTACACTACTTAATATAATTAGTTTAGTTGGTTGTAAGTAACATATAAGTAAATGTTAAATAATTAAATATTAATAAGTATTTTAAAAAAGGCGTGGCTTCACCTCAGTAAAATAATTAATTATTTTACCAGGTAAGTCTAGTAGCCCAGCTGACACTCCCTCACTCTAAAAAAAACAATAAAAAATGCTATGATTTTCTCTTTTTATACTTTTTTAGTAGAGTAGGAAGATTAGATATCTCCTTCCCAGGTATCCAAGAATCATATTCAGATGATTTATTCTTAAATCTCAATAAGTATTCTGTACCTTTTTCAGCAGTGACTATTCTGTCATTCAGAATTTTTTCAATTTCTGCTGTTTCAGTGATTTCATTTGGGGTTTTCTTTGGTCTTCCCCTCCTTTTTGGAAATAAATCACTATTGGATGTGTAAGGTTTCAGAAGAGATATTGGAAAAACAGGATGTTTTCTGTCATATGGAGAATACAAAATAACCTCAACTGCATTGTCTCAAATCATTCTTCTGACAACAAATGGACCAACAAATGGGTCTTTTAATTTGTTATTTCCTTGTAAATTGAAGTGGACTGTAGAAATCAACACTTCATCACCCTTTTTAAAAGTGTATTCTTTATGGGATTTGTCCCATCTCTTCTTCTCATATTCAAATGATTTTTCAATACATTTTTGAGCATGATTTCTGCAAAGTTGTTGCATTTGAAGAAAAGATTTTACACCAGGATGTATATCCAATTTAGGTATTTTGTTATTGAGAATTTGGGCAGGAGTATTTGGAACATATCCAAGCCAGAGCTCAAAAGGATTTCTTTGAGTAACAGAATGAACAGTGCTGTTATAGGCAAATTCTAACCCAGGAAGTAAGGTAACACAATCATGAGTTAATCTGTCATTATCTTTATACTCAAGGTTAAAGGCACAGTACCTTCTTATCATGTCCTCTAGAGTCTGAATCATTCTTTCAGCTAATCCATCAGTATGAGGGTTATGGGCAGTAGATAGTTTCAGATCACAACCACAAACATCCATCAGAGACATCCAAAATTCAGAAGTAAATTTAGGGTCTCTGTCAGAGATTATGGCTTTAGGAAAACCAGCAGTATTAAACATATTAGACCACCATAAAAAAGATAATTCTTTAGTGGAAACATCCTTGTGAGTAGGGATAAATTTACACATTTTAGTGAATCTGTCCACAATAACCCAACAAGAGTTATAACTGTCTTTTCCAGAAATAGGTAATCCTGTTACAAAATCCATGTTTATTATCTGCCATGGTGCATCAGGAGGTTCAATATGTTGCATTAATACAGCTCTTTTACCAGTCAATATTTTTGATTTTTGGAAAGAATCACAAGACTCAACATATAATTTTGTGTCTTCAGACATATTAAACCACCAAGCAGTGTTTTTAATTCTGATCATTGTTTTTTCAAGATCAAAATGTCCAGCTAATATTTCATCATGTCAAATTTTCAAGATGATATCCATCATAGAAGGAGGAATCACAATAACATTACTCAACTTTCTTCTATAATATAGATATCCATCAATTGAAAATTTAACTTTTTCCAAAGCTTTTTGGTACTTTGGTGGAAGGGTTTTACTTAATGCTTGTATTGAAGCATTCTTTGGATCATTTAATATGGTGCATAACTTTTTTAAGTCAGTTTCCGTATCATATGAATCCAGAATAAGCTTTAATAGCTCTTCCTACATATCAATCACATATATACCATGAATATGAATAATTTCATCTTCAGGATCATAAGCAGGATTAGAGTCATCATTTGGTAAAGGTAACCTTGATAACATATCCACATTTGAGTGAACAATACCAGCCCTATGAATAATTGTCATTCTCTTTCTGTATTCTTGAACAGCTAACTGCCATCTGAAATTATGTCTGTTAGGTGTTTTCAAGTTTAAAATGGATTTAACTGCACTGAAGTCAGTGACAAGTTCAAATTTCTGGTCATCTAGGTAATAATGTAGCTTTTCTAGAGCCCACACTACAGCTAAACATTCCAATTGAGTAGCACCATATTTCAATTCACTATTTCTAAAGGTTCTTGAAATATAACAAATTACTACTTCTGATACTTTATCATTCATCACTTGTTTTTGATGGAGGGAGGCACCCAGACCAATAAAACTGGCATCATTATATAAAACAAATGGTTGATTAAAGTCAGGTAAAGCAAGAATAGGTGCTGACATCCAACAGTGTTTCATAGTGTCAAAGGCTCTTTGTCTTTCACTATTCCATACAAAAGCAACATCCTTTCTAGTTAATTGGGTAAGGGGTAAAGCTATGACTTGGTAATTTTTAATATACTGTCTATAGTATCCACACATTCCTAAAAAACTCTTTAGCTCTCTAACTGTATTAGGAGCCTTCACCTTTTGTATGGCTGCCACTTTGTTATGGTCAACACATATCTGTAAGCCTGAAACAACATGACCAAGAACTTTTAAAGAATGGAAACCAAATTTACATTTCTTCAAAGCAAGTGTCATATTTATCTCATCCATTTTTTGGAACACTTTACACAGGTAGTTGAGATGGTCCTCAACTGTTTTTGAGAATATAATGATATCATCAATATAAACCATCAGCCATCATTCAATTATCTCCTGATGGAATGTGTTATCCATGACTTTTTAAAAAACTGAAGGGGCATTTTTAGGGCCAAATAGAATCCTAACATACTTATAAATACCCATATGAGTGGCAATCATCAGAAAGTTCTGAGAATTTTTCTCAACAGGTACCTGGTGATATCCTTTATTACCATCCAAACAGCTGATATATTTAGCACCCTGTAAGGTAGCATGTATAGAGCTGATTCTAGGCAAAGGATAGATATCATCAACAGTATAATATTTAGTGCTCTATAATCACCACATAAACTGGCTTTATCTTTCTCATAAGAAATTAGTACAGGTTAGATAACACAATATTTAGGTGTTTCAACTACCTTTTCAATAATATTCATTTTTAAAAGGGTAGAGATATTGTCTTCAATATCTTTTCTCTTTGTGGGAGAAGGAGGATAGGGCTTTTTCTTTAAACTAGGTAGTAAATCAGTTAATGGACAAGACAATGAGAGTTTCATTTCTTCTTTAACTAATCCCAGTTCATGTGACCCATGAGCAAAGGTCATAGGAAAAGATTTTATCAAGTTAATGATGGAATCTTTATCCTCACCAGAAAGTTGCTTTCCAAAAGAGGCATTGTCAATTTCAGACATAAGGGCATGCATTTCTTTTGTAGATCTTCCTTTATAGTGAACCACAGAATTACATGTGTTCAATTCTGGTTTTAATAATTTTTTGGGGGAGGAAAACTTAAATTTTCTCTTCCCATTTATCCCCATTGTGAAGCATTGGTTTGAAGGATCTAATTTTATGCCATATTTGGTTAAAATGTCATTTCCTATGATAAACCAACTGCTTAAATTATCATTTTTCATGACTAAAAAATCACAAATAGCTCTTACAAAACCATGTTTATATTTAAAAAACACTGTGGCTTTGTATTTACCAATGTGGGACAAAACAGAGCCATAACCTCTCCAATTTTCAGAAATAATAGGCATCAGTTTTGCTTTATACACCACACAATATGGGGGGCGGACTTGCTAGTGAGTCCGCAACCTTGGACCCAAACTCACAACAGATTGAACACACATTGAGCTATTGATAAAGGAACCATAAAATCAGGAATGAACACCACTCAGCAGAACAGTTTTAGGTGGGTGTTCAAGTAGAGTTCAGTTTGGGTTCAGTATGAGTTCAGTCTGAGTTCCATCTGAGTTCCATCTCAGTTCAGGTTGAGGACTTGCTAGCAAGTCCACCCCCTATATTGCGTAGTGATAGTCTTGATCCACTGAAGAAAGTGCTTTTTCAGATACTACACTTCCTCCAGCTCCAGAATCCAGAATCACTTCCATGCTGGTTCCATTGATCAAGACTGGTACTTTGAGAGGGGCAATTACAATTGAGCTATCCTCAATGTTCCTTATGATCTCAGCATCTTCAACTGTAGATAAATCATTATTATCAATATAAATAGTATTTAAATAATGAATATCTTCTTGCAGCATTAAGATTTCTTGTTGAGATTCATATGAAATATTGCTGGCACAATCACTTGAAGTATCATCCAGTTCTATTGTGTCATCAGCCTTCTCCTCAGTTTTTTCAACAAGATTTATCCTCTTGTCACAAACATGGCCTTTATTCCAAGGCTTGTTGCACTTGAAGCAAGTGTTTGTTGCATATTTTTTGGTGCAACAAGGGCAGAAGGTTTACCAACCTTTTCCAGAGGTTTCTGTTGGTAAGTGGAGGGTTTCTCCAAAGGGGCACTAGGAATGAATCTTCTGGCATCATACTTGTTGTTTAGAAGGATCTCATTGCAAGTATTAATGAAAGAAGAAGGTTCTCTGGAGAACTCAGTCCTAGCCACTATCAAGTCTCTCAGAGACATTGGTAATTGATAAAGGATCCTGTCCTTCCATAACTCAAACTCCATATTTGGGTCCATTGCCCTCAAGATTTTTACAAGTTTCATTAAGAACTCAATAGGTTTATCAGTGGAAGAGCTATATCTAGTTTCCTCATACTGCCTTTGTTGAGCCATTCTGAACTTGGAGCCACCAAATTGTGCTTTAATCAATTTTTTCCAATCTTCCCATGAGTAGTCATTCCTGTCCAGGAGAGCAGATTCATACCACATTAGGGCAACATTGGTAAACAAAGAAATTAACTTAGACACAATTTCTTCATCTGGGAGTTTGTAAGAATTTTTTAAGTTATCAATTCTGCAAATAAATTTCTGCCAATCAGAAGAAGAATCACCATCAAATGTTGGGTACTGGTCAAGGTTTGGCCAATTTTTTTGATTTGAAGGATTCTCTTTAGTACCAGATTATTTCTGAGTAAGGAGAAGCTTTAACTTCTCTAATTGTGCAGTAATCTCATTGTTTGATCCCTCTGTTGAAGATCCTGGTGCATCATCAATTTTTGATGGAAACTCAGGGGTATCAACATGTATTTCTGGAACTAATTTTCCTTTAGATGAACTAGCCACAGGTAACCTTGGAGCATCCTGTACTATATGTTCCTTTAAATAAATCTCAGAATATTTTTGATCATTAAACAATGAGTTCAATTTTTCTTCAATGGTTGTTAGTCTGGTTTTCACTCTTGGAAGACTAGATAAACTCTCATTGATTGTTGCAAAAGATAACTGATTTTTATTTTGAAAAGATGAATAATGGTCATTCAATCTTTTCAGATTCATCTTATCTATCTCCAGCTCCTGGCAACAGGCAGATACAGTATCTTGCAGTTTAGACAAATCATTTTTGATATTTTACCATAAAGCAACTTTCTTTTCATGGGTTGCCTTGTAATGAAACAAATTATCAGAAACTCTCTGTAGTTCACTCCTTAATGCTTGATAAACCTGTTCAGTTAACAAACTATTATATTTATGAGTCAATTGCATGTTGTTTATTGTATGATTTTGTTTAGCAATAATATCCCTCAAATATTCATCATTAATGTTAGCTACATCTGGAGTGTTTCTCAATAAGGAAACAGAGTAACTTTCCAGATTCTCATAAAACTCAGGTTCAAGTGTTTCATCAATAATAGCCATATCAGGATTTATCATTGAAGTAGCAATTAGAAATAAAGGATTAGATACATTTGAAATTTTAGAAATTTGTCAACTGTTCTCAGCCTCTACAGGTCTCACAGTCTCATCTCCTCTTCCAGAATTACATGAAGGAACTGAATTAGTTACAAGAAATGGTACTTGAGAATGAATTGAGGGGCTTACCAAGGTTTGTTGGGCAAGATAATATTGTTTTTTCTTCTTCTTCCTCCTTGATAGGGGTGAGGAGGTGTGGGGTTGACTTGGCTGGGTCTTGATGGACCTGCTTGGGGCAATTGAGTCTGTTGATTTCAAGACAGGTAATTCCACTGAGTGTTCAGCCAATTTCACTGCCACTTGGATACTTTCACTTTCTCTGGCTGCTGGGGAGCCAATTGATGAAGATCCCTGGGGGGAGGAGGTCTCCTCTTCTCTTGAAGAAAAGCATCTATCTTTCTTACCTTTTCCTCTAGAGCATCTACTCTTGACCTCAATCTCAAGTTTTCTGTCCTTAATTCTTTTATGTGTGTTGAAAGGTTCTTTACTTGTTGAGGTAGTGGCATCTTTTTTATTTTGAAGCCTTTTGGAAGTTCTTCTGGGGGGTTTATTACAGGTTTCTGTTCCTGAGTTGTTTCTACCAGAATTTCCACTTCCTCCATCTCTACATCCTGATTGGGGAAATGATTGACTAATTTGAGATAATTTTCTAGTTAAATGAGAACTCACAGAAGTAGCCTCATCATAATCAATTAAATCCAATTCCTCTTCACGTGCAGAAGAGACACCTTGATCAGTCATTTCTAAATTTTACTGAAATGAGGGAGGGAGACAAAAGATGAATTAGTTTGTATTTTTACTTTTATTTAAAAGAAAAATAATAAAATAAAATTCTTCAGGATAAAATCAACTAAAATAATGATCAATTTATTAATTCAAAATAATTTAAAACCAGGATATAATAATCAACTGAAGAATTAAATTTAAATTTTTTATTAACAATTTTATGATAATTATTATCAGGATCTTAAATAAACTGAAAATTAAATAATTAACAGGACTTAATTTCTACTGAAATATTAAATAAGAATTTAAAAATTTTATTGTCAGGACAATTTGTCAACTGGAACAAATAAAATTTTAATTTATCAGGACAAAAGTCAACTGAAAAATTATAATGAATAATTTTTTTTAAAAAAAATATAATTTATTACTTCTAGGACTAAGAACACAATTGCTCTATCTTTGTCAACTAGGAAAAATAAAATAAATAATAAAAAAAAATCAATTCCAGGTTACTAGACACCTCCCCCTGTTAAATGAGCAAATTAATGCCACTTACAGAGTGCTGAGTAAAAAGGAAATACGTAGAGAGTGAAGAGTGCAAAGTGACCCACAAATAGTAATTTTAATAATTACCTCAAAATATATGACTTTAGTCAATATATGAACCTAAGTTTTGGAGCATGGTTCGATTCCCGTTCGCAGCAAAATTTTTAGTCATGTGATATATGACGTTTGTCGTTTTTGTCGTTCACTTGTCATTATAGATACCTCGAATGTTGATGGTCTCCACGTTTTCTGGCCTCAAGTAATCAATGCACCATCTACGATTCGGAAAGGCCTCCAATTGTTGGGTGGTCTTTCAAGTCTAGAAGATTTCTCAAGGAGTTCCAAGGACGGCAACAGTGGATTTCAAAGGAGTCAAACTTGGTACGTATTTCTCTTATCTTTTTAAAGACTTTTACTCAAATAATATAAAGAGTTAAAGGGATAATCTCTATTTTATTTAAAAAGTTTAGAATTACGGTTTTAATGTAAATACTAAAATAATAATAAATAGTTTTGTATGTAGTTATAATAAAATAATTAAGTAAGTAAGGAATGTCCTGAAAAGCACAAAAGTGAGGGCCTTTTATAGGCAAACATGAGGGAAATAAAGACACGTAATTTACACCATCTACTGTAAGAATGTGAGTAAGAAGATGACTAAAAGGAGTATATATATGACATAAGAAAAATAAATTAATTGGTACGTCAACAAGGGCATCAATTTTATTGGTAATAAAGTATGAGTTCCCTTGGACTGTCACAATTAATTACAACACATTTAAGTTAATTATATTGATTTCACAAAATTCCAGATCTCTCAATGAAGTAATATAATAATTTTAAGGTTTTTTATTATAATTTTATTATTAATTTTTATTCCCAATAAACTGTACTATTGAGCACAGTGTTAGGGAGTAAAAATGTATGGGACACTTACTTAAATTAATTATTTACACTACTTAATATAATTAGCTTAGTTGGTTGTAAGTAATATATAAGTAAATGTTAAATAATTAAATATTAATAAGTATTTTAAAAAAGGTGTGGCTTTACCTCAGTAAAATAATTAATTATTTTACCAGGTAAGTCTAGTAGCCTGGCTGACAGGTATGGCAGATATGGGCCCCCTAGTTTTGGAGCATTGGACATGAATGGTGAGCCAATGCCTATGGATGTTCATTCTGACTCTGAGGAGGATGTACCTTTGGATTAATTGCCAAAGCCTGCTGGAGTTAGAGTTTCTGGTGAGGGATCTGGTTTGATTCCTGTTGATGGTTCTGGTCCTCAAAAATCTTCTAGGACCAAGGTAGTGAAGCAGAAATCTCACTTTGAGAGGCCAGCGGTTTCTGGCCAAGTTAATGTTGTGGACTCTGTCATAGAAATGATAATTCAGGGTCAGTTTTCCCTTACTTATGGGGAGTTGTATGCTATCAGTCCTGGGTTTGCTGATGGGCCAAAAAAATTGTTGACCAGGAGAAGGGTTTCTTCTGGGGAGGTAGAATACATTTGTGATTCTGCTTAAAAATTTGGAGAGGGGTTGGAAACTCATTTTTCTGCACCTCTGAGTTATGTCAATTTCACCCTGAATGTAAGGGAGGTTAGGGCATTGGTGGATTCTGTTTCTCAGATTAACCTGATTTCTTTATTTGAGGCTACTCATTTGGGCCTCCCCATCAAGACAGGAATTGGTAGAAATTTAAGAGGTATTGGTGGCCATGTCACTGAATTTATTGGAACAGCTGAGTTTGTGAAACTGGATAATGGTGGAGCCTCAGGGAAGATTCATTTTTAAATTTCCAAAGGCACTGTAAAAGCTGTTTTGGATGGGCCATTCTTGATAGATTTTCAAGCAAGAATTGGTTATCAGTTTGATGTGGGAATCAGTTTGGAGTTGACTGATGAAGATGAAAGGAGACTTCACATGAGGTTATCATCTCCTGGAAAGGATCATTGGGATAGCAGGCCTGGTTTTTCTTCAATTTGAAAGTGCATGGATTGTTGTAGGAGAAGAAGAGAAGTAGGTTCCGCCTCTGGTTTTTTGGAGTGTGTTTCAGGCTCTAGTGAGAGTCTGTATTTTTTAGAATGATGAGGGCTGATTTGCCAAGTGCTATAACCTCTCCCCAATATGAGGAAATCCCACGTTGTAGTAGGTCAGCTCCCTTGGAGATATACCAAGTGGATTTTCAACTTTCTTTTTTTAAAGTTTCTCTTCCCTGCAAGTATTCTTCAAGTTTTTTATCAAGTATCTGTTCTCTCTTAAAATTTTCAATTATCTTTAATTCAAGCTCAAAAAAGAAGATTGGTTATATATCTTTGTTGAAAGATATGCGGGAAAGCTGTGGAGTGGTGAGATTGGTGCCTAAAAGAATGTCCTCCTAATTGTGCACCATTAGGGTTTCTTCTACACCTTTCAAAAACATTACCTTGGCCACGTCTGTGAGCATTGGGGAAACCCCTAGTTATTTTTGTAGGATAGAAGAAAACTCAAGAAAAGAAAAGAAAAATTATACAATAACTGAAGAAAATCAAAAACAAAATCTGAAGATAATCAAGAAAGAAGAAAAGAATTATTTTTGTGAAGATCATCAAGATCAAATTTTGGGCCTCCAGCATGAGTTTGAATTGCACAAATTTCAAAGAAAGAAGATCAGAAAGATAAATTTTTGGGCTTCCAGCATGAGGATAAACTGCAAAAATTCAGAAGATGTGATTCAGAAGATAAATCAAGATTTGAAGATTTAGAAGATGGAAGTGAGGATGAAGATGTGGAATTGCAGAAAAGTTTTGGAGTGGTGAGATTGGGGTCTAAAATTAAGTCCTCCTAATTGTGCACCACTAGGGTTTCTTCTACACCTTTCAAAAACATTACCTTGGCCACACATGTGAGCAATAGGGAAACCGTTGGCTTTTGTTTCAGGTCTGGTGGTGAAGACGTCCTGAAGATCCCTAAAGTTGAAGGTGGAGTTGCAAAGTATAAGAAGGTAGCACAGAAGATTAGGCCTTTCAATGAGCCTATGCCTGTAGGTTTGAATCATCCTTTGAAGAGACCTCCTTTGTCAAGAGATCCGTACTCTACTCCTCTGGTGAAGAATTTTCCTTATTTTGTCAAAACTTCTAGGGTGACGGTTGTAAGATTGAAATTTGTTAATTTTGGTCCTGATGGATGGTTGTCTGATAAGGAAATGAAGTTGTTGTTGCACGTTATTGTGCACAGGGAGAAAGCAGTGGTATTTCTTGAAGAGGAAAGGGGTGTGTTGAAACACTCTTATAGGGAACCTTACTTGATTCCTGTGGTTTGTCACGAAACTTGGCAATCAAACCTATTCAAATTACAGCTGCTATTAGGGATGATTTTGTATAGATTGTTAGGGAAAGAGTCAGGACTCGTTTATACAAACAATCAACATATAGTTACTCAAGTCCGGTGTCCCATGTAAAGAATCAGAATGGGAAGCTGAGGATGGTGCATTATCTTAGAGCATTGAATAGAGTCACTATCAAGGATGCTGCAATGCGGCCAAGTGTGGAGGAATTTGTGGAAGCTTTTGATGGGAGGGTGTGTTATGGTTTTGGCAATATTATGGGTATTTATGATGAAAGGGAACTTCACACTGATTCAAAGCCACTTACGCCATTTGAGACTCCTCTGGGGAGATTTTAGCTCACTAGGTTTCCTCAAGGAGCAACTAATTCAGTAGAAGTACATCAATCTCATATGGTCTGGATTTTATAGGATGAGGTCCCTACTCATGCTGGTAATTTTATTGATGATGGAGGAATCAAAGGATCCTCCACTGATTATGGGAATGAGGTGCTGAAGGAGAACCCAGGTATAAGGAGATTTGTTTGATAATATGCAATTACTCTAGAGAGAGTATTGTTTAGGATTGAAGAGGCTGGTTTGACCATTTCTGGGTCGAAGTTTTGTTGTTGTGTCCCTGCTCTGGAAATTCTGGGTCATGTTTTATGTAAGGAGGGAAGGATTATGGAAAAGAAGAAGGTTAATAAAATTCAGTCATGGACAAGGCCTAAAAATACTACTGAAATGAGGAGAGTTTTGGGGGTTTGTGTGTATGTCAGAATTTTTATTAAAGATTTTTCTTTGTTGTCTTCAACCTTAAGGAGGTTGACCAGGAAAGATGTAGAGTGAAAATGGTCTGAAGAGTGTGAAGAGGCTTTTCAGAAGTTGAAAAAGGTGGTAGGTGAAGATATTATTCTTCACAAGTTGGATTATGGTGTTGGTGCTGGAAGAATTTATCTGGAAGTTGACTCAAGTTATATTGCTGCAGGTGCTGTTTTGTCTCAGGAAAATAAAACTGGGAGTGTTAGGCCAGTAAGGTATGAGTCTGTGGTATTTAATGAGGTTGAATCTAGATATTCTCAACCTAAGTTTGAATTGTGTGGTGTAGCAAAAATTTTGAAGAAGCTGCAAAATTTTTTGCGGGGGCAGAATTTTGAGCTGCAGGTGGATGTGAAATAACTGGTTCAAATGATCAATACACCTAGTCTTCCAAATGCTCCAATGACTTGGTGGGTGGTATCTATTCAGCATTTCTCTTTTGACCTAGTACACAAACCTGGAAAAACGTTTATGATGCCAGATGGATTATCAAGAAGACCACCCACAGATGAAGATTCAGACTCTGAAGAATTTAATGAAGATGTCCCAGTGGTTAGAGCCAGCATTAAGGGTGCTGAATATTTTTCTCTCCTCCCCTATGAGGCTTAACTGGAAGATTTTTCTCTCCTCCACCAAGAGGTTAAACTGAATTAATCTGATCTTGATTCTGGTGATCAGGATTTTTTTGTTGATGAAGATGGGGCTGTTGTTTGGGATGGCTCAAAATTAGAAAATTGTGTTTTTTTTGGTGAACTGAATTCTCTTAAGATTCAGTGGGAGAAAGAGGATTTACCAAAGTTTAGGCATTGGTGTCCTGGTTGGGCCAGTCAAGTAGCTCATTTTCACACTGGTGATTTTACTGACAGAGTTGTACCCTTGGATGTTGTTTTGTTGGATTTTGAAGATGAGACCTGGGGCCAGACTGGGTTTTATTTTACTATGGTTGAATATCTGTTAATCTTGGAGAGGCCAGATATTTTTGATGATGATACTTGGGTGGCAATTAAGAAGAAAAGTCCTGGCTTCTATGTGTCAGGAAGGAGGTTGATAAGGAGGAGACATCCAAATCCTCAAGTAGTCATGACTCAGAAGAAGGGTCAAGAGCTGGTGTTGAAGTCTTTGCATGAATACCTTGTTCATAGAGGATTTGGGGAGACTTATAGAAGAGTGGCAGACAGCTTTTGGTGGCCAGGTATGAAGTTAGCTGTTTAGGGTTGGGTTCAATCTTGTGAAGAATTTCAAAGAAGAAGTCACTTGAAACCTAAAGAGGTTGGCCGTGCTACTGGTGAATCAACCATGTTTGGAAGAGTCAGTTTGGATGCTGTCCATATTAAAGAGGGCAGGTATAAATATTTGATTGTTGCTAGGGATTATTTGTCTGGTTGGGTTGAGGAAGTGCCTCTGGTTAATTTTACTGCCAGAAATGTGGCAGAATTTTTAAAAAAGTGATGGGTTTTTAGATATGGGTTGATGAAGCTGGTGACTGTTAATGGTGGGCCAGAGTTTGGAGCTGAATTTAAAGAAGCTGTGGAAAGTATTGGTTCTAAAGTCAGAGTGGCTACACCTTATTATCCTGAATCTGAATGCATGGTTGAAAGAGGCCATCAAGTTATCAAGAATGCTTTGGTGAAGATGTGTGGGGATAGTGCTGAAAAGTGGAGGCAATATTTACCCTTGGTTTTATTTGCTGATAGGGTCACTGTGAAAAGTAGAACTGGATATTCCCCTTATGAATTAATGTTTGGGAAGAAAGCTGTTCTACCAGTGGATTTGAAAGCCATCTATTATCTTGGAATTGACGAAGATGATGTATGCTCAACAGAAGATTTGCTCTGTGCCAGGATGCAACAGTTGTAATGTAGAGAGGAATGTCAAGAGAAGACATACTCTTGAATGATGAAGATAAGAAATCAATCATTCATATACTGGTAGAAGAAGTTTACTCATAGACTCAGGAATCCCTTGAAACCTGGTTGTTTGGTTTTGGTGTATAAGAGAAGTTTGGAGAGTCAGTGAGGAAAGATGTTTGCTAACAGATGGAATAGACCTTACAGAGTCAGATCTCAGGTGTCTGTAGGCTCTTATGTTTTGGAGAAGTTAGATGGTGCAGTCTTAAAGATGAGAGTGGCTTCTGATCAGGTGAAGAGATTTTTCCCAAGAGGCACTAGAAGTGAAGAAGATTGACTCCACAATGAGGATAAACTATGGACCATTTTAAAAAGTTTGGATTTTGGTGATGCTGTGTATGTGTTTCTTTGGAAATTTTTTTTGTGAGAAGGTACCCATGGGTGGGGATTCTAGATTTGATCTTGGCAAGTGTAGGGGTAACTGATAGGCTGGCTGATCTATCAACAGTTACCCCAGATTTTCTGTTTCCAACCCCTTTTCTTAATTTTGTTGAACCCTAGTATTGGTTTCTCTTCACAGGTTTTAGTCCTCTATGACTTTAAACTGGAAATTTTTTTGCTCTTCAAGTGCCATAATCTTCACGTTTATTGGTTTTGGTTTATTGTGTTGTATGTTGTGTTTTTTTTTGCTAGATGGTACCCAGGAGGGGCTTCTAGATTTTATTTTGGTAAGTGTGGGGATGACTGATGAGCTGGCTGCTCTGTAGAACAGTTACCCAATAATTTCTGTTTTAAGTATTTTGTTTCTCCTAGTTGAATCCTAGTTCTGCTTTTTTTATTCAGGTTTCAAATCCACTATGACTTTAAACTAGCTTACTGGCTTGGGACTGGATTCTTTGGTCTATTTGGATTGGCAGTGGATCACTGGTGGTATTGGCGGGTTGTCTAAAAGAAGATGAATAAAAGGGAAGAATGAAGAGTAAGAACAGGGAAAAATA
This sequence comes from Hemileia vastatrix, assembly GCA_030280995.1. Taxonomy (NCBI): domain Eukaryota; kingdom Fungi; phylum Basidiomycota; class Pucciniomycetes; order Pucciniales; family Zaghouaniaceae; genus Hemileia; species Hemileia vastatrix. Next base: position 14,465,720 of record JASXTE010000016.1, read on the forward strand.
ATAAAAAGGTTTTCAATAGTAATTAAGAGATAAAATATTCTTGAGTTAATGGAGAAGATTACAACAACACTTGCTGAGAAATGACACAATAGTAGATTTAATTGATATTAACTATATTTTTATTTATAAGTTATACTTCAATGTGCAACAATCAATTATTATTGTTAATAGACTCATGGAAACCTTAGTATTATTTAAAATTTATACTAGAACTGTAGAACTAATAAAAATAAAAATAATTGTATTATATTTGAAATATGATAAAGTATTTGTCAGCCAGGCTGTCCCAGGAGCCCAGTAATTAAACATAAAATTTATTGGAATTAAATAAAGACATAATAATTGCAGAGTATGCATTTAAAATTAATATTATATTACATAATAAATTTATATTAATATTTTATTTATATAAATAAAGTAAATATTATTTTAATTTTATTATAAGATAATTTAAAAAGCATTTAATTCCATAACAAAGAGCACATTGTTTATTTAATAATTATAAATTCATTAATTAAAAACTTATAAGATAATTATATTCAAGTGTTTATCTTATATTGTAATTACATTAATTAATTAAATTTAATTATTAAAATATACTTTTTCATATACTATTATCCATAATTATTGCCGCTGTTTTTGGACCCTTAATTGTGTCAATAAAAAATTAAATAAATTATAATACTTATTTTATAAAATAGTATTATAATTCTCAACTTAATTTAGTAATAAATTAATTACTTGTTTCATTTAAATTAATTATTTAATTACATAGTTGGAACAATTAATTAATTTCTTTATAATAAATTAAAATTGATTACATATTTTGTTGCATCAAAATATTTTTACTTGTTTCACTTAAAAAACCCTTAAAGCAGACTGTACCATCTGTTTTGAATTATTTTTTCTCTTAGTTCCTATGTCTCAGGCTTGTTTAGTTACTCACTATTTTTACTTACTGATTTGGTAATTAGTTGTGGGAAAATTTGGTTCTTATTTGGGGTTTTAATTATTTGTTTCATATTTCTCTCAAAATTGTTATGTTTCACTTATTCTTTTATTTTCTTGTTTCATCTTATTATTATTCTTGTATTTACAAATGTTGTGGAGCTTCAGAGGACCCATTGCCTATAAAAAGGCATTGGATAATCCCCTGTAGCCTCATCACTTACTATACAAACATAATCTGAACCAATTGTCAATATAATACGTTTTATTATTATTTTTATTAGTATTGAAATTCTAATTAAAATTCTATATAACTATTTAAAGGTTGCTTTAAGTCTGATAGTAATTATAGTGTTATATGCGCAGAACCCTTACATTAAATAATATTGTTATTAAATAAAACCTCATTGTTGTGTCATCTCTCAAGTAACTCGTCGTTGTCTCACTTTAAATAAATTAATTCATTATTTCTTTTACTTTCTATAAACCTTTATTGCTTTTTACCCTTTCCTCCTCTGTTTCTTTTCCCTTTTCCTACCTTCTTCTATACGACTGGCCGACAAGTAGGAGCCTTTCCTAACGACGACGACAAACGTCATAGCGCATGGACCACCCAGCAAAAAAGAAACTTTTGCCGCGACCGTGTTTTGAACTTGGGTTCAATCATTAAGGTTTATATTAAATTAATTCATCTATTATTTTGAAGTGATTTTCCGATCACTATAGTAAGTTAACCTTTGCACCTCTCACTCATATTACTATATTTTTACTGCAATAACAGTGATTGTGGCTTAATTGCTGATTCACTGAGTGTAAGTGTTCATTTATTTAAAAATTTTTTTCCTAGTTGACCATTATAGAGTGTTTAATTCCTCTTAGTCCTAGAAGAAATTAACATTATTATTAATAAAAATTGAATTATTAAATTAATTTTTTTATTATTATTAATTTTTGTTTAATTTTGGTTGACTTGAATATTACTTTGAACTTAGTCCCATATATTGCCATATTTAATTTTGGTAATTTAATTAATTGGTTGAAAATAACTTAATTGTTTATTCCCAATTTTCCTTTGCAGTCCATTTTATTAATTATTTTTTATAAATATTACTTTATATTAAAAAAAATTTTTTTTTATAATTTAATTAATAAAAAATCTTTTTCATATTTGGAGCAAATTATTAACTGAATTTTATTAATTTTTTTTTTAGAAATTAATTAATCTTCCCACTATTATGTCCAACAATTTGGCTGAGAAAATGGATAACATGCAAGTGGATGAAATTGAAATTGATTATGATGCTGATACTGTGAGTTCTTCTAAAGTTGAACATAAAAAATCTTATGCTAACAAGTAAAATTCACATAATTCAGGATGTCGAAATGACAGGAGAAGTAAACAAATCCAACCCCCTTCCCCCAGCACAACAGAAGGAAGTAAAACCTCCAGTACCTCAAGAAGGTCTTCCAAAAGGATTCAAAATAAAAAAACTTCCTCTTCCCCAGCAAATCAGCAATCTGTCCAGTCACATCAAAGAACTGAAGACAGAAAACATGAAATACAAGACAAAAGTAGAAACCTTGTGGGATCAAGTTCAGGAACTCAGGAACCAAAATCAGGCCCAGGCCCCTCCTCAGTTGCCTCCCAATCAGCCTCAGTTTCAGGCTCAACCTTCGCAGCCCCCCAGCTCCTTCACACAAAATCAAAGTACTATGGAAGTAGAGCAATGGAAATGGGATTATCTAATGAGTCACTACCAGAAGAATGTGCAACATCCTCTTCATCATCAGCCTGGCCCATCCAGAACACCCAATTTCCATCCTCCTCCTCATCCTTACCAACAAGGCAGGAGAAAGAAGGCCCAAGCACAATCCCAAACTCACTCTCAGGGGAAGTTTCCTCCTCTGCCATGGTAAGTAATTTGGTTGATAGTGTTGGTCAGTCGTCTAGAAGAGGTAAGGAAAATAGGAGAAAAGGAGGAGAGAAGGAGGAGGACAAGGGAAAATAAAGAAATAAATCAAAATAATATATATTTAATTTATTTGAGAGGGAAACAACGGTGAGCAACTTTGAGAGGTGACAAAATCTTAGATTTTATTAACAAGAATATTTTTAAATGTAAGGGTTCTGCGCGGCAAACAATTTCAATTACTATCAGACTTAAAGCAACCTTTACTTTGTTATATAGACTTTTAATTAGATTTGTATTACTAATAAAAAAAATATAAACGTAATAAAATAGTTATTTAATTTGTTGAGTGTGTAATAAGTGATGAGGCTACAGGGGATTATCCAAGGCCCTTTTATAGGCAATGGGTCCTCTGAAGCGCTACTATATTTGTAAATACAATGATTAGAATGGAATAAAACAAATATATCAAAAGAGTAAATGAAACATAACAATATAGAGAAAAACATGAAACAAATAATTAAAACCCCAATTAAGAATCCAATTTCCCCGCCATTAATTCCCAAATCAGTAAGTGAAAATAGTGAATAACTAAACAAGATTGGAACATAGGAACTATGAGAAAAATAATTCCAAACAGATGGTACAATCTGATTAAAGGATATTTTAAGTGAAACAAAAAATACTTTGATGCAACAAAACATGTAATTAATCTCAATTCAGTCTAAATTAATTTATTTGTTTTTTCTAACACAATTAAGGGTCAAATGAAGCGTCATTAATTATTGTTTAGTATCATATGAGAGGTATTATTTAATATATAAATTTAAGTAATTAATTTAAATATATTATAAGTCAATTTTACACTTATAATTATAATATATGTTTTTCAATTAATTAAATATAAATTTATAATTATTAAATACATAAAAATGCGCCATTATTTGTAGAATATATTATATTATGTTCAATTTAACTGTATATAAAAATATATATAACCAATAAATTTAATGTAACACTTGTATATAATAAAATACTTATATAATTTCATTATGCAATAAAATATTAAGTTATATTCATTAAATACAATTCTTACCCACTCTTTAAGGTTTTATAAGTTATATATCATTTACTGGACTCCTGGGATAGCCTGGCTGACACTCCCTCACTCTAAAAAAAAACAATAAAAAAAATGCTAAGATTTTTTCTTTTTGTATTTTTTCAACAGAGCAGGCAGATTTGAAATTTCCTTGCCAGGTATCCATGCATCATGTTCAGATGATTTGTTCTTATATCTCAATAAATATTCAGTACCTCTTTCAGAAGTGATAATTCTATCATTGAGAATTTTATCAATTTCTGCTGTTTCTGTGACTTCCTGAGGGTTCTTCTTAGGTCTTCCTCTTCTTTTTGGAAATAAGTCACTGTTGGAAGTATAAGGTTTAAGCAAAGAAATGGGAAAGACAGGATGTTTCCTATCATATGGAGAATACAATACAACTTCTACTGTATTATCACCAACCATTCTTTTAACAACAAATGGTCCTACAAAAGGATCTTTTAATTTGTGGTTACCTTGTAAATTGAAATGTACAGTAGAGATCAAGACTTCATCACCCTTGTTAAATGTGTATTCTTTATGGGATTTATCCCATCTTTTCTTTTCATATTCAAATGCTTTATCAATACAACTCTGAGCATGTTTTCTGCATAGCTGTTGCATTTGCATAAAAGATTTTACACCAGGGTGTAGTTCCAACTTAGGTAATTTATTATTGAGAATCTGAGCAGGAGTATTTGGGACATAACCTAACCAAAGCTCAAAAGGCTTTTTCTCAGTGACAGAATGAACAGTGCTATTATATGCAAATTCAAGACCAGGCAATAGAGTGACCCAGTCATGAGTAAATCTGTCATTGTCTTTATATTCTAAACCAAAGGCACAATACCTTCTAATAATATCTTCCAGAGTTTGAATCATTCTTTCAGCTAGACCATCAGTCTGAGGATGGTGAGCTGTAGACAATTTTAACTCACAGCCACAAATATCCATCAAAGAGGTCCAAAACTCAGAAGTGAACTTTGGATCCCTATCAGAGATAATGGCTTTTGGAAAACCAATAATATTAAACATGTAAGACCACCATAAGAAAGCTAATTCTTTGGTGGATACATCTTTGTGGGTTGGAATAAATTTGCACATTTTTGTGAATCTATCCTCTATTACCCAACAAGAGTTAAAGCTGTCTTTACCTGCAACAGGAAGACCAGTGACAAAATCCATATTAATGATTTGCCAGGGAGCACTAGGTGCTTCAATATGTTGTAATAACCCTGCTCTCTTACCTGTTAACCTTTTAGATTTTTGGCAGGAATCACAAGATTCAACATATAATTTTGTGTCTTCAGACATATTAGCCCACCATGCAGTGTTTTTGATTCTAATCAATGTTTTTTCAAGATCAAAATGACCAGCTAATATGTCATCATGACAAAGTTTGAGGATAGTTTCTTTCATTGAAGGAGGAATAACAATTACATTGGTAAGCTTCCTTCTATAATAAATATAACCATCTTCAATAGAAAACTTTCCTTTATTTAAAGCATTTTGGTATTTTGCAGGAAGAGTTTTTATTAATGCTTGAATTGAAGCATTCTTAGGATCATTCAAAATAGTAACTAATTTATTTAAATCAGAATCTTTATCATATGAATCCAGTATTAACTGTAATAACTCTTCTTCCATATCAACTATAAATATACCATGTATATGAACAGTATCATCTTCAGGTACATAAGCAGGATTGGAGTCATTATTTGGCAGAGGCAATCTGGAGAGCATATCAAGATTAGAGTGAACATTTCCAGCTCTATGGATAATAGTCATCCTTCCTCTGTATTCTTGAACAGCAAGTTGCCACCTGAACATATGTCTGTTAGGTGTCTTGAGGTTTAAGAGAGATTTCACAGCACTACAGTCAGTTACCAACTCAAATTTTTGGTCATCCAAGTAGTAATGAAGTTTCTCAAGAGCCCAAACAACTGCTAAGTACTCCAATTGAGTGGCACCATATTTCAATTCACTATTTCTTATGGTTCTTGAAATATAACAAATTACAACCTCTGAGGATTTATCATTAATAATTTGCTTTTGGTGAAGGGCAGCACCCAGACCAATAAAGCTAGCATCTGTATAAAGGACAAATGGCTTGTTAAAATCTGGAAGAGCCAATATAGGGGCTGTCATTAAGCAACTTTTTAATGTATCAAAAGCCTTTTGACAGTCATTATTCCAGAGAAAAGCAACATCTTTTCTGGTCAGTTTTGTAAGAGGCAAGGCTATGACCTGATAATTTTTAATATATTGTCTATAATAGCCACACATACCCAAAAAACCTTCGATTTCTCTTACAGAAGTTGGTGCTTTCACATTTTGAATGGCAGCAACTTTATTATGGTCTACACAAATTTGTAAGCCTGACACAACATGGCCAAGGACTTTCAAAGATTGAAAACCAAATTTACACTTTTTTAAAGATAAGGTCATATTGATTTCATCCATTTTTTGGAAAACTCTATTCAAGTGAATCATATGTTCATCAAAAGTTTTAGAAAAAACAATAATATCATCAATATAAACCATGAGCCAACCTTCAATAATTTCTTGATGGAAAGTGTTATCCATGACTTTCTGGAAAACTGAAGGAGCATTTTTAGGGCAAAATGGCATCATAACATACTTATATATTCCCATATGAGTAGCAATAAGCAAAAAATTTTGAGAATTTTTCTCAACTGGAACTTGATGATAACCTTTATTACCATCCAGACAACTAATAAATTTTGCACCTTGCAAGGTAGCATGTATTGAATTAATTCTGGGTAAAGGATAAATATCATCAACAGTATAAGTATTTAAAGCTCTGTAATCTCCACATAATCTAGCTTTATCTTTTTCATATGAAATCAAGACTGGGGAGATGACACAATATTTGGGGGTGACATCCACTTTCTCAATGATATTCATTTTCAATAATGTTTCAATATTATCTTCAATATCTTTTCTTTTTGATGGAGAAGCAGGATATGGTTTTTTCTTAAGGGAAGGAGGAATATCACTCAAATTACAGGATAAGGTAATTTTCATCTCTTCCTGAACAATTCCCAAGACATGAGAACCATGAGCAAAAGCCATAGGGAAAGAGGTAATAGAGGCAACAATAGAATCCTTTTTTTCACTAGTCAAATGATCACCAAAAGAAGCGGTATTTATTTCATGTAATAAATCATCCATTTCAGTTGTTGTTCTACCTTTACATTGGGTCAGTGAGTTACAAGATTTCAACAAATGCCCAGAAGGTCTAGGAGAAGAAATTTTGAATTTTCTTTTCCCATTCATTCCTAAGGTAAAGCAATTATTTGCTGGGTCCAGTTTCACACCAAACATGGTTAAAATATCATTTCCCATAATAAACCAATTGCTCAAATTATCATTTTTCATGACAACAAACTCACAAATAGCTCTGACAAAACCACCATTATATTTGAAGAATACAGAGGTTTTGTATTTGCCAATAGGAAATAAGGTAGAACCATACCCTCTCCATTTTTTAGAAGTTATAGGCAATAATTTACTCAAATATTCCTTATCCACTGAAGCCAAAGCTTTTTCAGATACTACACTTCCTCCAGCACCAGAATCAAGAACTACATCAACATTTTTACCATTAATGATAACAGGTGCCTTTAAAGGGGATATAGGAATAGAATTGTTAGTAATATCTTTAATTATCTCAGCATTTTCTACTGAAGATAAATTCAATACACAATCTTCAGATATATTATTTAAATAATGGACAACATGTTCCAACATTAAAACATCTTTAACAGATTCATTGTCATAGGAGATATTACTTTCACAGTCACTGGAAGAATTATTTACATCAAGTTCAACTTCATCAGTGTCTTCATTTTGTTCAACAAGATGAATTTTCTTGTCACAAACATGATCCTTCTGCCACGGTTTGTTACATTTATAACAAGTATTTGTTGTATATTTTTTAGGTGCAACTGGGGCAGAGGGTTTACCAGATTTTTCTGGGAGCTTTATAGAAGGTTTATTCTGATCATTATAAGATTTACTAAGGTAATTCTTTGGTTCATATCTATGGTTGAGTAGTACTTCATTACAGATATTAATGAAAGAAGAATTTTCCCTTACATGCTCAGTTCTAGCAACAATCAAATCCCTAAGAGAATTTGGTAATTTATACAAGATTTTATCTCTCCAAATATCATAATCCATCTTTGGATCAATTGCTCTAAGGATTTTAGTTATTTTCATCAGAAAAACAATGGGCTTTTCAACAGAGGAGGATACATATCTAGTATTCTCATACAGTCTCTGCTGAGCTAACCTGAATTTTGAACCACCAAACTGATTCTCAATCAAGGATTTCCAATCATTCCATGTATAATGATTGTTATCTAAGAGGACAGATTCATACCACATCAAGGCTACATTGGAAAATAAAGAAATTAGCTTAGAAACAATTTCCTCATCAGGTAGTTTATAAGATCTTTTTAAATTATCAATTCTCTAGATAAAGTGTTGCCAATCAGAGGAAGAATCACCATCAAAGGTAGGATATTGGTCTAACTTAGGCCAATTTTTCTGACTACTGGGATGGTCCACTTTTTGGTTTGAATTATTCATTATTAATAATTCCTGAAGTTTAGCCAGGTGTTCAGAAATTTCATTATTTACAGAAACAGCTGGTGCATGACCATCACAAGATTTTTTGCTAGTAGCAAAAGATTTTACAGACTCATTGTCAGTTTGTTTAATGGTTGAAATATGAGGAAGAAAGGATGAACTTTGTTCAGGTTTTTTCCCTTTATTTTTATGCAGCTTATTTACAGAAATCTCATTTAATTCATTATTGATGGTTAAGGTTGAGAACTTTTCCTGTAGGTCAGACACATAGTTTCTTATTCTTGGAATTTCAGACATCTGGTCATTTACTTTTGCAAGAGATAGAACATTTCTGTCCTCAGAAACTGAGTTTTTGGTACTTAGTGCATGGAAATCATTTTTTAGCTTCTTAAACTCATTTTGCAGAGATTTTATTTCATTCTTGAATGAATAATTTTCCTCAATAAGGAGTTTCAATTCACTCAAGGTCTTATGTAGACTGATATTTCTATCTGAGATAGCTCTATGGTCACTTCTTATTTGTTTTTGTTGACTAAGAACAATATTCAAGGTTTCTTTGATTTTTAAATAAGCTGTATCTTGTACAGAAGAACTCACTTTACATTGCAAGTGTAAATTATTTAATCTATCATTTTCATGGATTAACACATCTCTCACATGTTTGTCTTTCACAATATTAAAATCAAGGGTATCTTTCAATATTTCCTCAGAAGTTTTTCCATTAAGGTATAGATTTCAGGGGGAACAGAATCATTTTTAATTGCAAGAGAGGGATTAATTAAAGATGTAGAAGTTAAATGTAAAGGTTCATCAAATGACAATTTGCTAATTACATCAATAGGGCTACTAGTTACAGGAAGCTGTCTTTTAACAGGTTTAACTGTTCTTTCACCATGTTCAATAATATTACCTACAGAAGAAGATTTATTAGAAAACATACCCAAGTGACTATCAACCAAATTACTTACAATGGCAGAGGAGGAAACTTCCCCTGGGACTGGGTTTGGGATTGTGCTTGGGTTTTCTTTCTCCTTCCTTGTTGGTAGGGATGAGGAGGTGGATGGAAATTGGGTGTTCTGGATGGGCCAGGCTGATGATGAGGAGGGTGTTGCACATTCTGTTGGTAGTGACTCATTAGATAATCCCATTTCCATTGCTCTATTTCCATAGTATTTGGATTTTGGATGGTTGAGCCTGAAACTGAGGCTGATTGGGAGGCAACTGAGGAGGGGCCTGGGCCTGAATCTGGTTCCTGAGTTCTTGGACCTGATCCCACAATGTGTCTACCTTTGCTTTGTACGTCATATTTTCTGTCTTCAACTCTTTTATATGACTGGATAGGTTGCTGATTTGTTGTGGCAGAGGAAGCTTTTTTATTTTGAAGCCTTTTGGAAGACCTTCTTGAGGCACTAGAGGCTTTACTTCCTTCTGTGGTACTGGGGGAAGGGGGTTTGGTTTGTTTGCATTTCCTGTCATTTCCACATCCTGCAGTATGTGAATTCTTTGTGTTAGTGTAAGATTTTTTATGACCAACTTTAGAAGAACTTACAGTGTCAGCATCATAGTCAATTTCTATTTCATCCACTTGCATGTTATCCATTTTTTCTGCCAAATTGTTGGACATACTAGTGGGAAGATTTTAATTTACTTATTATTTATTGAAAAAAATAATAAAGGTTAGTCAATAATTGCTCCAAATAATAAAAAAAAATTTATTAATTAAATTATAGAAAAAATAATTTTCAATATAAAGTAATAATTAAAAAAAAATTAATTTTAAAAGAAATGGATTGCAAGGTTAAATTGGGAATAACAATCAAGTTAATTCAACCAATTAATTACCAATATTAAATATGGCAATATATTTGGGACTAAGCAAAATGTACTTTTAACTCAACCAAAATTAACAATAATTAATAATAATAAAAAATTAAATTAATAATTCATTTTGTATTAATAAAAAATGTCAATTATTCTAGGACTAAGAGGATTTAACACTCTATAATGGTCAACTAGGAAAAAAAAAATTTTTTAAAATTGAACACTTACACTCAGTGAATCAGCAATTAAGCCACAATCACTGTTATTGCAATAAAAATATAGTAATATGAGTGAGAGGCGCAAGGTGAACTTACTATAGTGATCGAAAAATCACTTCAAAATAATATAAAAATTAATATTATATAAACCTAAGATGTCGAACCCAAGTTCGAAAAACAGTCGCGGCAAAAGTTTCGTTTTGCTAGGTGGTCCGTGCGTTTTGTCGTTCGTTGCCAGGCTCAATCGTCGTCCTCGTTTGGAAAGGTCCCCAGTTGTCGGTCAGTCGTCTAGAAGAGGTAAGGAAAATAGGAGAAAAGGAGGAGAGAAGGAGGAGGACAAGGGAAAATAAAGAAATAAATCAAAATAATATATATTTAATTTATTTGAGAGGGAAACAACGGTGAGCAACTTTGAGAGGTGACAAAATCTTAGATTTTATTAACAAGAATATTTTTAAATGTAAGGGTTCTGAGCGGCAAACAATTTCAATTACTATCAGACTTAAAGCAACCTTTACTTTGTTATATAGACTTTTAATTAGATTTGTATTACTAATAAAAAAAATATAAATGTAATAAAATAGTTATTTAATTTGTTGAGTGTGTAATAAGTGATGAGGCTACAGGGGATTATCCAAGGCCCTTTTATAGGCAATGGGTCCTCTGAAGCGCTACTATATTTGTAAATACAATGATTAGAATGGAATAAAACAAATATATCAAAAGAGTAAATGAAACATAACAATATAGAGAAAAACATGAAACAAATAATTAAAACCCCAATTAAGAATCCAATTTCCCCGCCATTAATTCCCAAATCAGTAAGTGAAAATAGTGAATAACTAAACAAGATTGGAACATAGGAACTATGAGAAAAATAATTCCAAACAGATGGTACAATCTGATTAAAGGATATTTTAAGTGAAACAAAAAATACTTTGACGCAACAAAACATGTAATTAATCTCAATTCAGTCTAAATTAATTTATTTGTTTTTTCTAACACAATTAAGGGTCAAATGAAGCGTCATTAATTATTGTTTAGTATCATATGAGAGGTATTATTTAATATATAAATTTAAGTAATTAATTTAAATATATTATAAGTCAATTTTACACTTATAATTATAATATATGTTTTTCAATTAATTAAATATAAATTTATAATTATTAAATACATAAAAATGCGCCATTATTTGTAGAATATATTATATTATGTTCAATTTAACTGTATATAAAAATATATATAACCAATAAATTTAATGTAACACTTGTATATAATAAAATACTTATATAATTTCATTATGCAATAAAATATTAAGTTATATTCATTAAATACAATTCTTACCCACTCTTTAAGGTTTTATAAGTTATATATCATTTACTGGACTCCTGGAATAGCCTGGCTGACAGATAGTCACTTGGGAATGTTTTCTGATAAGACTTCCTCTGCAGGTAATATTATTGAGAATGGTGAAAGAACAGTTAAACCTGTTAAAAGACAGCTTCCTGTAACTAGTAGCCCTATTAATGTAATTAGCAAATTATCCTTTGATGAACCTTTACATTTGACTTCTACTTCTTTAATTAATCCTTCTCTTGCAATTAAGAATGATTCTATTTCCCCTGAAGCCTATACCTTAATTGAGAAAACTTCTGAAGAAATATTAAAAGATACCCTTGATTTTATAGTTGTGAAAGACAAACATTTGAGAGATGTGTTAATCCATGAGAATGATAGATTAAATAATTTGCACTTGCAATGTAAAGTAAGTTCTTCTGTACAGGATACAGCTTATTTTAAAATCAAAGAAACCTTGAATATTGTTCTTAGCCAACAAAAACAAATAAGGAGTGACCATAGAGCTATCTCAGATAAAAATATCAATCTACATAAGACCTTGAGTGAATTGAAACCCCTTATTGAAGAAAATTATTCATTAAAAAGTGAAATAAAATCTCTTCAAAATGAGTTTAAAAAGCTAAAGAATGATTTCCATGCACTAAGTGCCAAACACACAGTTTCTGAGAGCAGAAATGTTCTATCTCTTGCAAAAGTAAATGACCAGATTTTTGAAATTCCAAGGATAAGAAACTATGTGTCTGACCTGCAGGAAAAATTCTCAACCTTAATCATCAATAATGGTATGAATGAGAATGCTGTCCATAAGCTGCATAAAAAAGAAAAAGAACCTGAGCAGAGTTCCTCCTTTCTTCCTCATATTTCAACCATTAAACAAACTGACAATGAGTCTGTAAAATCTTTTTCTACTAGCAAAAAATCTTGTGACGGTCATGCACCAGCTGTTTCTGTAAATAATGAAATTTCTGAACACCTGGCTAAACTTCAGGATTTATTACTAAAGAATAATTCAAACCAAAAAATGGACCATCCCAGTAGTCAGAAAAATTGGCCTAAGTTGCACCAATATCCTACCTTTGATGGTGATTCTTCTTCTGATTGGCAACACTTTATCCAAAGAATTGATTATTTAAAGATATCTTATAAACTACCTGATGAGGAAATTGTTTCTAAGCTAATTTCTTTATTTTCCAATGTAGCCTTGATGTGGTATGAATCTTTCCTTTTGGATAACAATCATTATACACGGAATGATTGGAAATCCTTGATTGAGAATCAGTTTGGTGGTTCAAAATTCAGGTTAGCTCAACAAAGACTGTGTGAAAATACTAGATATGTATCCTCCTCTGTTGAAAAGCCCATTGTTTTTCTTATGAAAGTAACAAAATCCTGAGAGCAATTGATCCAAAGATGGATTATGATATTTGGAGAGATAAAATCTTGTATAATTTACCAAATTCTCTTAGAGATTTGATTGTGGCTAGAACTGAGCATGTAAGGGAAAATTCTTCTTTCATTAATATCTGTAATGAGGTACTACTCAACCATAGATATGAACCAAAGAATTACCTTGGTAAATCTTATAATGATCAGAATAAACATTCTACAAAGCTCCCAGAAAAATCTGGTAAACCCTCTGCCCCAGTTTCACCTAAAAAATATGCAACAAATACTTGTTATAAATGTAACAAACCATGGCAAAAGGGTCATGCTTGTGACAAGAAAATTCATCTTGTTGAACAAAATGAAGACACTGATGAAGCTGAAATTGATGTCAATAATTCTTCTAGTGATTGTGAAAGTAATATTTCCTATGGCAATGACTCTGTTAAAGATGTTTTAATGTTAGAACAGGATGTCCATTATTTAGATAATATATCTGAAGAATGTGTATTGGATTTATCTTCAGTGGAAAATTCTGAAATAATTAAAGATATTACTAACAATTCTATAGCCATATCCCCCTTGAAAGCACCTGTTATCATTAATGGTAAAAATGTTGATGTAGTTCTTGACTCTGGCTCTGGAGGAAGTGTAATCTCTGAAAAGGCTTTAGCTTCAGTAGATAAGGATTATTTGAGTAAATTATTACCTATAACTTCTGAAAAATGGAGAGGGTATGGTTCTACCTTAATTCCTATTGGCAAATACAAATCCTCTGTATTCTTCAAATATAATGGTGGTTTTGTCAGAGATATTTGTGAATTTGTTGTCATGCAAAATAATAATTTAAGCAATTGGTTTATTATGGGAAATGATATTTTAACCATGTTTGGTGTGAAATTGGACCCAGCAAATAATTGCTTCACCTTGGGATTGAATGGCAAAAGGAAATTCAAAATTTCCTCCTCTAAAAAACCTTCTGGGCATCTATTAAGGTCTTGTAACTCACTAATCCAGTGTAAAGGCAGAACAACAATTGAAATGGATGATTTATTAAATGAAATAAATACTGCTTCTTTTGGTGATCAGTTAACTAGTGAACAAAAGGATTCTATTATTGCCTCAATTACCTCTATCCATATGGCTTTTGCTCATGGTTCTCATGTCTTAGGAATTGTTCAAGAAGAAATGAAAATTACTTTATCCTGTAACTTGAGTGATATCACTCCTAGTCTTAAAAAAACCATATCCTGCTTCTCCAACAAAAAGAAAGGATATTGAAGATAATATTGCCACATTATTAAAAATGAATATCATTTAGAAAGTGGATTTCACCCCCAAATATTGTGTCATCTCCCCAGTCTTGATTTCTTATGAAAAAGATAAGGCTAGATTATGTGGTGATTACAGAGCATTGAACACTTATACTGTTGATGATATCTATCCTTTACCCAGAATAAATTCAATACATGCTACCTTGCAAGGTGCAAAAATTATTAGTTGTCTGGATGGTAATAAAGGATATCATCAAGTTCCAGTTGAGAAAAATTCTCAAAGCTTTTTGCTTATTGCTACTCATATGGGAATATATAAGTATGTTTGGATGCCATTTGGCCCTAAAAATGCTCATTCAGTTTTTCAAAAAGTCATGGATAACACTTTCCATCAGGAAATAATTGTAGGATGGCTCATGGTTTATATTGATGACATTATAATTTTTTCTAAAATTTTGATGATCATATGATTCACTTAAACAGAGTTTTCCAGAAAATGGATGAAATCAATATGACCTTTTCCTTAAAAAAGTGTAAATTTGGTTTTTAATCCTTGAAAGTCCTTGGCCATGCTGTGTCAGGCTTACAAATTGGTGTAGACCAAAACAAAGTTGCTGCCATTCAAAATGTGAAAGCACCAACTTCTGTAAGAGAAATCCAATTTTTTTTGGGTATGTGTGGCTATTATAGACAATATATTAAAAATTATCAGGTCATAGCCTTGCCTCTTACAAAACTGACCAGAAACGATGTTGCCTTTCTCTGGAATAATGACTTTCAAAAAGCTTTTGATACATTAAAAAGTTGCTTAATGACAGCCCCTATATTGGCTCTTCCAGATTTCAACAAACCTTTTGTCCTATACACAGATGCTAGCTTTTTTGGTCTGGGTGCTGCCCTTCATCAGAAACAAATTATAAATGATAAATCCTCAGAGGTTGTAATTTGTTATATATCAAGAACCTTGAGAAATAGTGAATTGAAATATGGTGCCACTCAATTAGAGTGCTTAGCAGTTGTCTGGGCTCTGGAGAAACTTCATTACTATCTAGATGACCAAAGGTTTGAATTGGTAACTGACTGTAGTGCTGTAAAGTCCCTCTTAAACCTGAAAACACCTAACAGACATATGTTCAGGTGGCAACTTGCTGTACAAGAATACAGAGGATGGATGACAATTATCCATAGGGCTGGAAATGTTCACTCCAATTTTGATATGCTGTCTAAATTGCCTCTTCCAAATAATGACTCAAATCCTGCTTATGTACCTGAAGATGATACTGTGCATATCCATGGTATATTTGTAGTAGATATGGAAGAAGTGTTATTGCAATTAATACTTGATTCATATGATAAAGATTCTGATTTAAATAAATTGGTTACTATCTTAAATGATCCTAAGAATGCTTCAATTCAAGCATTAATAAAAACTCTTCCTGCAAAGTATCAAAATGCTTTGAGTAAAAGAAAGTTTTCTATTGAAGATGGTTATATATATTATAGAAGAAAGCTTACTAATGTAATTGTAATTCCCCTTCTATGAAAGAAACTATCCTCAAACTTTGTCATGATGACATATTAGCTGGTCATTTTGATCTTGAAAAGGCAATGATTAGACTCAAAAACACTGCTTGGTGGGCTAATATGTCTGAAGATGCAAAATTATATGTTGAATCTTGTGATTCATGCCAGAAATCCAAAAGAATGACTGGTAAGAGAGCAGGGTTATTAGAGCAAATTGAAGCACCTGATGCTCCCTGGCAAATCATTAATATGGATTTTGTTACTGGTCTTCCTATTGCAGGTAAAGAAAATTATAATTCTTGTTGGGTAATAGTGGATAGATTTACTAAAATGTGCAAATTTGTTCCCACCCATAAAGATGTCTCCACCAAAGACTTGGCTTTCTTATGGTGGTGTAATATGTTCAATATAGTTGGATTCCCTAGAGCCATTATATCTGACAGAGATACAAAATTTACATCTGAATTCTGGATTTCTCTTATGGATATATGTGGTTGTGAATTAAAATTATCTACTGCTCACCATCCCCAAACTGATGGTCTAGCTGAAAGAATGATTCAAACTCTAGAGGATATGATTAGAAGGTATTGTGCCTTTGGATTGGAATATAGAGACAATGACAGATTTACTCATGACTGGGTCACCTTATTACCTGGTTGTGGATTTGCTAATAATAGCACTGTTCACTCTGTTACTCAAAAGAAACCTTTTGAGCTTTGGTGGGGTTATGTCCCTCATACTCCTGCTCAAATACTCAATAGTAAATTGCCTAAATTGGAATTACACCCTTGTGTCAAATCTTTTGTTCAAATGCAACAAATGTACAGAAAACATGCTCAATCTTGTATTGATAAAGCATTTGAATATGAGAAGAAGAGATGGGATAAATCCCATAAAGAACACACATTTAAAGAGGGTGATGAAGTGTTGATATCTACTGTCCACTTCAGTTTACAGGGTAACAACAAATTAAAAGATCCTTTTGTGGGTCCTTTTGTTGTGAAAAAAATGATTGGAGATAATGCAGTTGAAGTTGTGTTATACTCTCCATATGATAGAAAAAATCATGTTTTCCCCATTTCCCTGTTAAAACCTTATACTTCCAACAGTGACTTATTTCCAAAAAGAAGAGGTAGACCTAAAAAATCCCTCAGGAAGTCACAGAAACTGCAGAAATTGATAAAATTCTCAATGATAGAATTATCACTTCTGAAAGAGGTACTGAGTATTTATTGAGATTTAAAAATAAGTCATCTGAATATGATGCAAGGATACCTGGTAAAGAAATTTCAATCCTTCCTACTCTATTAAAAAAGTATAAAAAGAAATAATCATAGCATTTTTTTTATTGTTTTTTTAGGAGTGAGGGAGTGTCAGCCAGGCTTTCCCAGGAGCCCAGTAAATAAACATACAATTTATTGGAATTAAATAAAGACATAATAATTGCAGAGTATGCATTTAAAATTAATATTATATTACATAATAAATTTATATTAATATTTTATTTATATAAATAAAGTAAATATTATTTTAATTTTATTATAAGATAATTTAAAAAGCATTTAATTCCATAACAAAGAGCACATTTTTTATTTAATAATTATAAATTCATTAATTAAAAACTTATAAGATAATTATATTCAAGTGTTTATCTTATATTGTAATTACATTAATTAATTAAATTTAATTATTAAAATATACTTTTTCATATACTATTATCCATAATTATTGCCGCTGTTTTTGGACCCTTAATTGTGTCAATAAAAAATTAAATAAATTATAATACTTATTTTATAAAATAGTATTATAATTCTCAACTTAATTTGGTAATAAATTAATTACTTGTTTCATTTAAATTAATTATTTAATTACATAGTTGGAACAATTAATTAATTTCTTTATACTAAATTAAAATTGATTACATATTTTGTTGCATCAAAATATTTTTACTTGTTTCACTTAAAAAACCCTTAAAGCAGACTGTACCATCTGTTTTGAATTATTTTTTCTCATAGTTCCTATGTCTCAGGCTTGTTTAGTTACTCACTATTTTTACTTACTGATTTGGTAATTAGTTGTGGGAAAATTTGGTTCTTATTTGGGGTTTTAATTATTTGTTTCATATTTTTCTCAAAATTGTTATGTTTCACTTATTCTTTTATTTTCTTGTTTCATCTTATTATGATTCTTGTATTTACAAATGTAGCGGAGCTTCAGAGGACCCATTGCCTATAAAAAGGCGTTGGATAATCCCATGTAGCCTCATCACTTACTATACAAACATAATCTGAACCAATTGTCAATATAATACGTTTTATTATTATTTTTATTAGTATTGAAATTCTAATTAAAATTCTATAACTATTTAAAGGTTGCTTTAACTCTGATAGTAATTATAGTGTTATCCGCGCAGAACCCTTACATTAAATAGTATTGTTATTAAATAAAACCTCATTGTTGTGTCATCTCTCAAGTAACTCGTCATTGTCTCACTTTAAATAAATTAATTCTTTATTTCTTTTACTTTCTATAAACCTTTATTGCCTTTTACCCTTTCCTCCTCTGTTCCTTTTCCCTTTTCCTACCTTCTTCTAGACGACTGGCCGACAGTATGAGTGTAATAAGTGATAGTCAACAAAGAGGAATTACAAGATCCTTTAATAGGCAAGGGTATTTCTGAGGTGCTTCAAATGTATATACAAAAGAAATAGTATGTGAAACAAAAAGACCAAAGGAATTTGATTAAAACATACATGTTGAGGGAAAAAATGAAACAACAAATTAAACCTGTGAATAAATTAATTACTTTCTCATCTTAAAGCTCCAAACAAGTAATTAATATAATGAATAACTAAATAAGGATGAGGCCATGAGAACTGTGAGAAAAAATATTCTAAACAAGTATTATACTAAGATGTAAATGTTTTAATTTAAAACAACTAGAATTATTTTCGCGCAAAATTTTATATAATTAATTTAGTTCAATTATAAAGAGAAATTAATTAATTGTTTTAACTACTTTCAGTAATTAAATTAATTGAAATAAACAATTAATTTAATTGTAACTTATTTAAAGTGATAATTTAATATTAATATATTAAATATGTGTTTTAAGTTATTTAGTAATTCTATTGACACAGTTAAGGGTCAAAAAAGGGCCCAATTATTTATGGATAATATTATATGATGAGTTGGATTTAATATCTAAGTTATATTAATCTATTTGTAATTCCATTATAAGTTAAATATAATTAAGCTTATAATATAATAATTAATTTAATCAATTTTTTTAGAAATATTAAATACATAGAAATGGGCCATGTTTTTTATAGAATATAATATTTTTTTTATGTAATAAAACTTATTTAATAATAAAATTAAATATAGTAATTATTTTATTTATTCATAAAATATTTATAATTTTATTATTTAATAAAATAATTTATTGTAACTACATAATTTTATTCCCTTACATGATTTCAGTAATTTATTATATAAATTACTTGGCCCCTGAGATAGCCTGGCTGACAGGTGATCTCCTATCATTTTTACTTATTGGAGGGAGCACACCCAGTGATCATTTCCTTGGACTGGACTTTCTATGGAGCTGGATTTTTTTCCTTTTTCTTTCTTTGAATTTTGTGTCTATGGTTGTGTTAGATAGTAGTTTTTGTCAGGTGGTCCTTCAAGTCTAGAAGAGTTTTCAGGGAGGTCCAAGGACAGCAACACTGGCTTTCAGAGGATTCAAACTTGGTACGTATTTTACTTATCTTTTAAAGACTATTTACACAAATAACAAGAGGTAAAGAGATAAATTACTATCATATTTAAAGGTTTAGAATCACGGTGTTAATGTGAATACTAAAACAATAATAATAAGTAGTTCTTTGTATGTAGTTATAATAAAGTAAGTAAGTAAGGAATGTTTTGAAAATTACAAAAGCAAGGGCCTTTTATAGGCAAACATTAGAGAAATAAAGACACAGAAATTACACCATCTACTGCAAGGATTTGAGAAAGAAGCTGACTAAGAAGGTATTGGCGCGGTCATCTAGAAGGTGGAAGAAGGAAAGAAGAAAAAGGAGAAAGAAACACAAGAAGACAAAGAATGGAAAGTAGGAAAAGAGGGAAGGACGCAAACAAGGGAAAAGGTTTAATATATAAAGTGAGTAGTTTTAATATTATTGTAATGTAAGTATTTTAGTTTCAATGCGCAGCAGTCAAATATTATAGTTTAATGTTCTTACCGCAACCTTAAGATTTTGTATATAGTATTTATTTATTTTATTTCAACTAAATGTATTACTAGTTAAAAGAAAAGGAATCAATACAAGTATAAAAATGTATAAGTGTAAATAAAGTGTAATAATGTAAGTGATTCAGCTGAAGGGGGTTCCCAAGGCCCTTATATAGCCAAGGGGCCCCCTGAAGCACAACAAAAGTAAATACAATAATTTATGAGTAAATGTAAGGGGTGAGAAATCAAAAAAATGTACTAAATTGTTAAAACGCAGTAGCCAATATTTCACCAGTATTAATTCCCCCTGGATATTACGCATAAATAAGTACAAGACATATAAAAAATAACTAATGTAATTTAAAATAAGTATTATGCAGTACTATTTTAAAGTGGAATGTAATATATTACTAGTTTAATTCATACAATTAATATAAGTAATTATTTTAGATTAAAATATGAGAATGTAATTAGTTTAAATGGTTTAATGAATTTAATTACATAATTTTGAGCCACAGAAGTGCCCAAAAATCAGGGATAATAATGTATAAATTATTATAAGGGTCTAATAATTAATTAATATTATTATAAGTCAACATTTTGCCTTATAAGTATAATATAATATTATAATTAATTAATTATTATTTTATAATTATTTAAATACATAAAAATGTGCCCAATTTTCTATAGAATATAATATAATTTATGTTTATTTTAATAGTATATAATTAATAAAATAATAAAATAAATATAACCCTTATTTTAATTTTATTTAATAAGGTAATTTGTACTTAATTTTATTATGCAATATAATATTAATTTATATACATAAAAAGCATAAATTCTTGCCCTCTTTCAGGTCCAATAACTTAACATAAGTTTTACTGGGCTTCTGGTACAGCCTTGCTGACAGAAAGAGTATATATATGACATAAGAATTAATTAATTGGTACGTCAACAAGGGCATCATTTTCATTGGTAATAAAGTGTGAGTTCCCTTGGACTGTCACAATTAATACAACACATTTGAGTTAATTATATTGATTTCACAGAAATCCAGACCTCTCAATGAAGTAATATAATATTTTTAAGGTTTTTTATAATAATTTTATTATAAATTTTTATTCCCAATCAACTGCACTATTGAGCACAGTGTTAGGGAGTAAAAAATGTATGGGACACTTACTTAAATTAATTATTTACACTACTTAATATAATTAGCTTAGTTGGTTGTAAGTAATTCATAAGTAAATATTAAATAATTAATTATTAATAAGAATTTTAAAAAAGGTGTGGCTTCACCTCAGTAAAATGATTAATTATTTTACCAGGTAAGTCTAGTAGCCTGGCTGACACTCCCTCACTCTAAAAAACAATAAAAAAATGCTATGATTTTTTCTTTTTATACTTTTTTAGTAGAGTAGGAAGATTAGATATCTCCTTCCCTGGTATCCAAGAATTATATTCAGATGATTTATTCTTGAATCTCAATAAGTATTCTGTACCTTTTTCAGCAGTGACTATTCTATCATTCAGAATTTTTTCAATTTCTGCTGTTTCAGTAATTTCATTTGGGGTTTTCTTTGGTCTTCCCCTCCTTTTTGGAAATAAATCACTATTGGATGTGTAAGGTTTCAGAAGAGATATTGGAAAAACAGGATGTTTTCTGTCATATGGAGAATACAAAATAACCTCAACTGCATTATCTCCAATCATTCTTCTGACAACAAATGGACCAACAAATGGGTCTTTTGATTTGTTATTTCCTTGTAAATTGAAGTGGACTGTAGAAATCAACACTTCATCACCCTTTTTAAAAGTGTATTATATATGGTATTTGTCTCATCTCTTCTTCTCATATTCAAATGATTTTTCAATACATTTTTGAGCATGAATTCTGCAAAGTTGTTGCATTTGAAGAAAATATTTTACACCAGGATGTATAACCAATTTAGGTATTTTGTTATTGAGAATTTGGGCGGGAGTATTTGGAACATATCCAAGCCAGAGCTCAAAAGGCTTTCTTTGAGTAACAGAATGAACAGTGCTATTATAGGCAAATTCTAACACAGGAAGTAAGGTAACCCAATCATGAGTGAATCTGTCATTATCTTTATACTCAAGGCCAAAGGCACAGTACCTTCTTATCATGTACTCTAGAGTCTGAATCATTCTTTTAGCTAATCCATCAGTCTGAGGGTGATGGGCAGTAGATAGTTTCAGGTCACAACCACAAACATCCATCAGAGACATCCAAAATTCAGAAGTAACTTTAGGATCTCTGTCAGAGATTATTGCTTTAGGAAAACCAGCAGTATTAAACATATGAGACCACCATAAGAAAGCTAATTCTTTAGTGTAAACATCCTTGTGAGTAGCAATAAATTTACACATTTTAGTGAATCTGTCCACAATAACCCAGCAAGAGCTATAACTGTCTTTTCCAGCAATAGGTAATCCTGTTACAAAATCCATGTTTAATATCTGCCATAGTGCATCAGGAGGTTCAATATGTTACATTAATACAGCTCTTTTACCAGTCAATATTTTTGATTTTTGGCAAGAATCACAAGATTCAACATATAATTTGGTGTCTTCAGACATATTAACCCACCAAGCAGTGTTTTTTAATTCTGATCATTGTTTTTTCAAGATCAAAATGTCCAGCTAATATTTCATCATGTCAAATTTTCAAGATGATCTCTTTCATAGAAGGAGGAATAACAATAACATTACTCAACTTCCTTCTATAATATAGATATCCTCCATCAATTGAAAATTGACCTTTTTCCAAAGCTTTTTGGTACTTTGGTGGAAGGGTTTTAATTAAGGCTTGTATTGAAGCATTCTTTGGATCATTTAATATGGTGCATAACTTTTTTAAGTCAGTTTCCTTATCATATGAATCCAGAATAAGCTTTAATAGCTCTTCCTTCATATCAATCACATATATCCCATGAATATGAATGATTTAATCCTCAGGATCATAAGCAGGGTTAGAGTCATCATTTGGTAAAGGTAACCTTGATAACATATCCACATTTGAGTGAACAATACCAGCCCTATGAATAATTGTCATTCTCCCTCTGTATTCTTGAACAGCTAACTGCCATCTGAACATATGTCTGTTAGGTGTTTTCAAGTTTAAAAGGGATTTAACTTCACTGAAGTCAGTGACAAGTTCAAATTTCTGGTCATCTAGGTAATAATGTAGCTTTTCTAGAGCCCACACTACAGCTAAACATTCCAATTAAGTCACACCATATTTCAACTCACTATTTCTCAAGGTTCTTGAAATATAACAAATTACTACTTCTGATACTTTATCATTTATCACTTGTTTTTGATGGAGGGCAGCACCAAGACCAATAAAACTTGCATCATTATATAAAAAAATGGTTGATTAAAGTCAGGTAAAGCAAGAATAGGTGCTGACATCAAACAGTGTTTCATAGTGTCAAAGGCTCTTTGTCTTTCACTATTCCAGACAAAAGCAACATCCTTTCTAGTTAATTGGGTAAGGGGTAAAGCTATGACTGGTAATTTTCAATATACTGTCTATAGTATCCACACATTCCCAAAAAACTCTGTAGCTCTCTAACTGTAGTAGGAGCCTTCACCTGTTGTATGGCTGCCACTTTGTTTTGGTCAACACATATCTGTAAGCCTGAAACAACATGACCAAGAACATTTAAAGAATGGAAACCAAATTTATACTTCTTCAAAGCAAGTGTCATATTAATCTCATCCATTTTTTGGAATACTTTACACAGGTGGTTGAGATGGTCCTTAAATGTTTTTGAGAATATAATGATATTATCAATATAAACCATCAGCCATCCTTCAATTATCTCCTGATGGAATGTGTTATCCATGACTTTTTGAAAAACTGAAGGGGCATTTTTAGGGCCAAATGGCATCCTAACATACTTATAAATACCCATATCAGTAGCAATCATCAGAAAATTCTGAGAATTTTTCTCAACAGGTACCTGGTGATATCCCATATTACCATCCAAACAGCTGATATATTTAGCACCCTGTAAGGTAGCACGTGTAGAGCTCATTCTAGGTAAAGGATAGATATCATCAACAGTATAAGTGTTTAGTGCTCTATAATCACCACATAACCTGGCTTTATCTTTCTCATAAGAAATTAGGACAGGTGAGATAACACAATATTTAGGTGTTTCAACTACCTTTTCAATAATATTCATTTTTAAAAGGGTAGAGATATTGTCTTCAATATCTTTTCTCTTTGTGGGAGAAGCAGGATAGAACTTCTTCTTTAAACTAGGTGGTATATCAGTTAATGGACAAGACAATGAAAGTTTCATTTCTTCTTTAACTAATCCCAGTTCATGTGACCCATGAGCAAAGGCCATAGGAAAAGACTTTATCAAGTTAATGATGGAATCTTTATCCTCACCAGAAAGTTGTTCTCCACAAGAGGCATTGTCAATTTCAGACATAAGGGCATGCATTTCTTTTGTAGATCTTCCTTTATATTGAACCACAGAATTACATGTGTTCCATTCCGGTTTTAACAATTTTTTGGGGGAGGAAATCTTAAATTTTCTCTTCCCATTTATCCCCATTGTGAAGCATTGATTTGAAGGATCTAATTTTATTCCATATTTGGTTAAAATGACATTTTCTATGATAAACCAACTGCTTAAATTATCATTTTTCATGACAACAAAATCACAGATAGCTCTTAAAAAACCATGGTTATATTTAAAAAACACTGTGGATTTGTATTTACCAATGGGGGATAAAACAGAGCCATAACCTCTCCAATTTTCAGACGTGATAGGCATCAGTTTTGATTTATAGTCTTGATCCACTGAAGAAAGTGCTTTTTCAGATACTACACTTCCTCCATCTCCAGAATCAAGAACAACTTCAATGCTGGTTCCATTGATCAAGACTGGTGCTTTGAGAGGGGCAATAACAATTGAGCTATCCTCAATGTTCCTTATTATCTCAGCATCCTAAACTGTAGATAAATCATTATTATCAATATCAATAGTATTTAAATAATGAATATCTTCCTGCAGCATCAAGATTTCTTGTTGAGATTCATACGAAATATTGCTGGCACAATCACTTGAATTATCATCCAGTTCTATTGTGTCATCAGCCTTCTCCTCAAGTTGTTCAACAAGATTTATCCTCTTGTCACAAACATGGCCTTTCTGCAAAGGCTTTTTGCACTTGAAGCAAGTGTTTGTTGCATACTTTTTTGGTGCAACAGGGGAAGAAGGTTTATCAACCTTTTCCAGAGGTTTCTGTTGGTAAGTGGAGGTTTTCTCCAAAGGGGCCCTAGGAATGAATCTTCTGGAATCATACTTGTTGTTTAGAAGGATCTCATTGCAAGTATTAATGAAAGAAGAAGGTTCTCTGGAGAACTCAGTCCTAGCCACTATCAAGTCTCTCAGAGACATTGGTAATTTATAAAGGATCCTGTTCTTCCATAACTCAAACTCCATATTTGGGTCTATTGCCCTCAAGATTTTTACAAGTTTCATTAAGAACTCAATAGGTTTATCAGTGGAAGAGCTATGTCTAGTTTCCTCATACTGCCTTTGTTGAGCCATTCTGAACTTGGAGCCACCAAATTGTACTTTAATCAATTTTTTCCAATCTTCCCATTAGTAGTCATTCCTGTCCAGGAGAACATATTCATACCACGTTAGGGCAACATTGGTAAACAAAGAGATTAACGTAGACACAATTTCCTCATCTGGGAGTTTGTAAGAATTTTTTAAGTTATCAATTCTGCAAATAAATTGCTGCCAATCAGAAGAAGAATAACCATCAAATGTTGGGTACTGGTAAAGTTTTGGCCAATTCTTTTGATTTGAAGGAGTCTCCTTAGTACCAGTTTGTTTCTGAGTAAGAAGCAGCTGTAACTTCTCTAATTGTGCAGTAATCTCATTGTTTAAACCCTCTGTTGAAGATCCTGGTGCATCATTACTTTTTTATGGAAACTCAGGGGTATCAACAGGTATTTCTGGAACTAATTTTCCTTTAGATGAACTAGCCACAGGTAACCTTGGAGTATCCTGTACTATATGTTCCTTTAAAGAAATTTCAGAATAATTTTTATCATTAAACAATGAGTTCAATTTCTCTTCAATGGTTGTTAGTCTGGTTTTCACTCTTGGAAGACTAGATAACCTCTCATTGATTTTTGCAAAAGATAACTGATTTTTATTTTGAAAAGATGAATAATGGTCATTCAATCTTTTCAGATTCATCTTATCTATCTTCAGCTCCTGGAAACAGGCAGATACAGTATCTTGCAGTTTAAAAAAATCATTTTTGATATTTTGCCATAAAGCAACTTTCTTTTCATGGGTTGCCTTGTAATGAAACAAATCATCAGAAACTCTCTGTAACTCACTCCTTAATGCTTGATAACCCTGTTCAGTTAACAAACTATTATATTTTTGAGTCAGTTGCATGTTGTTCATTGTATGATTTTTTTAGCAATAATATTCCTCAAATATTCATCATTAATGTTAGCTACATCTGGAGTGTTTCTCAATAAGGAAACCAAGTAATTTTCCAGATTCTCATAAAACTCAGGCTCAAGTGTCTCATCAATAATAGCCATATCAGTATTTATCATTGAATTAGCAATTAGAACTAAAGGATTAGATACATTTGAAATTCGACCAATTTTTCTACTGTTCTCAGCCTCTTCAGGTCTCACAGTCTCATCTCCTCTTCCAGAATTACCTGAAGGAACTGAATTAGTTACAATAAATGGTAGTTGAGAATCAATAGAGGGGCTTACCAAGGTTTTCTGGGCAAGATCATATTGTTTTTTCTTCTTCTTCCTCTTTGATAGGGGTGAGGAGGTGTGGGGTTGACTTGGCTGGGTCATGATGGACCTGCTTGGTGCAATTGAGTCTGTTGATTTTGAGACAGGTAATCCCACTGAGTGTTCAGCCAATCCCACTGCCAATTGGATACTTCCACTTTCTCTGGCTGCTGGGGAGCCAATTGTTGAAGATCCCTGGGGGGAGGAGGTCTCCTCTTCTCTTGAAGAAAAGCATCTATCTTTCTTACCTTTTCTTTAGAGCATCTACTCTTGACCTCAATATCAAGTTTTCTGTCCTTAATTCTTTTATGTGTGTTGAAAGGTTCTTTACTTGTTGAGGTAGTGGCATCTTTTTATTTTGAAGCCTTTTAGAAGTTATTCTGGGGGGTTTATTACAGGTTTCTGTTCCTGAGTTGTTTCTACCAGAATTTCCACTTCCTCCATCTCTACATCCTGATTGGGGCAATGATTGATTAATTAAAGATAATTTTCTAGTTAAATGGGAACTCACAGAAGTATCCTCATCATAATCAATTAAATCCAATTCCTCTTCACGTGCAGCAGAAACACCTTGATCAGTCATTCTTTTTTAAATTTAACTGAAATGAGGGAGGGAGACAATAAGATGAATTAGTTTGTATTTTTACTTTTATTTAAAAGAAAAATAATAATATAATTAAATTCTTCAGGATAAAATCAACTAAAATAATAATCAATTTATTAATTCAAAACAATTTAAAACCAGGATTATAAAATAATCAACTGAAGAATTAAATTTAAATTTTTTATTAACAATTTTATGATAATTATTATCAGGATTTTAACTCAACTGAAAAATAAATATTTAACAGGACTTAATGTCTACTGAAATATTAAAGATGAATTTAAAAATTTTATTGTCAGGACAATTTGTCAACTGGAACAAATAAAATTTTAATTTCTCAGGACAAAATTCAAATGAAAATTATAATGAATAATTTTTAAAATATAATTTATTACTTCTTGGACTAAGAAAACAATTGCTCTATCTTTATCAACTAGGAAAAATAAAATAAATAAATAAAAAAATTCAATTCCAAGTTACTAGACACCTCCCCCTGTAAAATGAGCAAATCAATGCCACTTACAGAGTGCTGAGTAAAAGGAAATATGTAGAGAATGAAGAGTGCAAAGTGACCCACAAATAGTAATTTCAATAATTTCCACAAAATATAAGATGTTTAGTCAATATATGAACAAAGTTTTGGAGCGCGGTTCAATTCCCATTTGCAACAAAAAAATTTTTCACGTGATATATGACGTTCGTCATTTTCGTCATTCACTTGTCCTTATAGGTACCTCAAATGGCAATGGTCCCCACAGTCTCCCGCCTCAAGTAAAAATGTGCCGTCAACGATTTGGATAGGCCTCCAACTGTTGGGTGGTCCTTCAAGTCTAGAAGATTTTTCAGGGAGGTCCAAGGACAGCAACACTGGGTTTCAGGGGATTCAAACTTAGTATGTATTTTACTTATCTTTTAAAGACTATTTACTCAAATAACAAGAGGTAAAGAGATAAATTACTATTATTTTTAAAGGTTCAGAATCACAGTGCTAATGTAAATACTAAAACAATAATAATAAGTAGCTCTTTGTATGTAGTTATAATAAAGTAAGTGAGTAAGGAATGTTTTGAAAAGTACAAAAGTGAGGGCTTTTTATAGGCAAACATTAGGGAAATAAAGACATGGAAATTACATCATCAACTGCAAGGATGTGAGAAAGAAGCTGACTAAGAAGGAGTATATATATGACATAAGAATAAATTAATTGGTACATCAACAAGGCCATCATATTCATTGGTAATAAAGTATGAGTTCTATGGACTATCACAATTAATACAACACATTTGAGTTAATTATATTGATTTCACAGAAATCCAGATCTCTCAATTAAGTAATATAATATTTTTAATGTTTTTAATTATAATTTTATTATTAATTTTTATTCCCAATCAACTGCATTATTGAGCATGGTGTTAGGGAGTAAAAAATGTATGGGACACTTACTTAAAATTAATTATTTACACTACTTAATATAATTAGCTTAGTTAGTTTTAAGTAATTCATAAGTAAATATTAAATAATTAATTATTAATAAGAATTTTAAAAAAGGCATGGCTTCACCTCAGTAAAATAATTAATTATTTTACCAGGTAAGTCTAGTAGCCTGGCTGACAGTTTTAGATTATTTTGTTCTCTTTTTTTCTTTCAATTTTTTATGGGGGTTATAAAAATAAAAATAAAAATAAAAATGAAAATAAAAATAAAAATAAAAATAAAAATAAAAATAAAAATAAAAATAAAAATAAAAATAAAAATAAAAATAAAAATAAAA
Organism: Hemileia vastatrix; assembly: GCA_030280995.1. Taxonomy (NCBI): domain Eukaryota; kingdom Fungi; phylum Basidiomycota; class Pucciniomycetes; order Pucciniales; family Zaghouaniaceae; genus Hemileia; species Hemileia vastatrix. Next base: position 14,495,320 of record JASXTE010000016.1, read on the forward strand.
ATAAAAATAAAAATAAAAATAAAAATAAAAATAAAAATAAAAATAAAAATAAAAATAAAAATAAAAATAAAAATAAAAATAAAAATAAAAATAAAAATAGAAATAAAAATAAAAATAAAAATAAAAATAAAAATAAAAATAAAAATAAAAATAAAAATAAAAATAAAAATAAAAATAAAAATAAAAATAAAAATAAAAATAAAAATAAAAATAAAAATAAAAATAAAAATAAAAATAAAAATAAAAATAAAAATAAAAATAAAAATAAAAATAAAAATAAAAATAAAAATAAAAATAAAAATAAAAATAAAAATAAAAATAAAAATAAAAATAAAAATAAAAATAAAAATAAAAATAAAAATAAAAATAAAAATAAAAATAAAAATAAAAATAAAAATAAAAATAAAAATAAAAATAAAAATAAAAATAAAAATAAAAATAAAAATAAAAATAAAAATAAAAATAAAAATAAAAATAAAAATAAAAATAAAAATAAAAATAAAAATAAAAATAAAAATAAAAATAAAAATAAAAATAAAAATAAAAATAAAAATAAAAATAAAAATAAAAATAAAAATAAAAATAAAAATAAAAATAAAAATAAAAATAAAAATAAAAATAAAAATAAAAATAAAAATAAAAATAAAAATAAAAATAAAAATAAAAATAAAAATAAAAATAAAAATAAAAATAAAAATAAAAATAAAAATAAAAATAAAAATAAAAATAAAAATAAAAATAAAAATAAAAATAAAAATAAAAATAAAAATAAAAATAAAAATAAAAATAAAAATAAAAATAAAAATAAAAATAAAAATAAAAATAAAAATAAAAATAAAAATAAAAATAAAAATAAAAATAAAAATAAAAATAAAAATAAAAATAAAAATAAAAATAAAAATAAAAATAAAAATAAAAATAAAAATAAAAATAAAAATAAAAATAAAAATAAAAATAAAAATAAATAAAATAAAATAAAATAAAAAGAAACAAATTTTTTTATATGTCTGTTAATTGTTATTTTTCTTTCTGGTTAGTGAATTATTAATTTCTTTTTTACTATTATTTTAATGTGTAGAATAAGAAGCCTCCAGCGGTTGGTCTGGATTATGGTGGTGTTTTTCCTTTTTGTTAGGATTGGTGGAAGAACTGTGTTCTTTGTGATGTAGGCTGCTGGAAAGTGTATCTGGGTAGTAATGGTGAGGGACTGGAGTAGAAGGTAAATTTTGTTAAGAAGTGGAAGAAGCAGGGATAGTGTCGGTCAGTTGTCTAGAAGATATAAGAGAAGAGGGAAGAAAAGAGAGGAGGACAAGAAGGAGATAGTAGTTTAGAAATAAAAGAAATAAAAACAATTGAAATTATTTAATTTATTTGAGAGAAAGCAACGACGAGTGATTTGAGAGGTGACAACAAATTGGTTTTATTAATATTTAATATTATTTAAGTAAGAGTTCTGCGTGGCAAACACTATAATTACTATCAGACTTAAGGCAACCTTTAAATTGTTATTTAGAATTTTTAATTAGAATTTAATACTAATAAAAATAATAATAAGCGTAATAATTTTATTTTTAAATTGTTGAGTGTGTAATAAGTGATACTTCTACAGGGGATTATCCAAGGCCCTTTTATAGGCAATGGGTCCTCTGAAGCGCTACAAGTGACTATATACAAAATAGTAATGAAGTAAAACAAGAAGATAAAAGAAGACATTTGTAACATAGTAATTAAGAGAAAATTATACGAAAAATAATAAGAATCCCAATTAAGAATATAAAATTCCCATCCCAAATTTCCCAAATCAGTTAATACAAAATAATGAGTAACTAAACAACCCTGTGATCTAAGAACTATGGGAAAAACAAATCAAAACAAGTATTACAATCTGTTTTCAGCATTTCTAAGTGAAACAAATAACATGTTTTGACGTAACAAGGCATGCAATCATTTTAATTCAGTGTAAATTAATATTTATTAATTGTTTTCACTATGTAATTTAATAACTAGTTTAACTGAAACAATTAATTAATTTAATTTGAGAATTTATAATACTATTTTATAAAATAAGTATTATAATTTATTTGATTTTCTTCCTGACACAATTTAAGGGTCAAAAGAAGTGCCATTAATTATTGTTTAATACTATATGAAAGATGTTATTTATTATATAAATTTAAATAATTAATTTAATTATATTATAAGTCAATTTTACACTTATAATTATCATATATGTTTTTTAATTAATTAAATATAAATTTATAATTATTAAATACATAAAAATGCGCCATTATTTGTAGAATATATTATATTATGCTTAATTTAATTGTATATATAAAAATATATATAACCCATAAATTTAATGTAACACTTGTATATAATAAAACTCTTATATAATTTCACTATGCAATAAAATATTGAGTTATATTCATTAAATACAAGTCTTACCCACTCTTTAAGGTTTTATAATTTATATATCACTTACTGGACTCCTGGAATAGCCTGGCTGACAGATAGAGTGTTTGAAGGTGTGCTTGATTATTCTAGACTTCTTCCAGTGGCCATCAAGGAGCTGTTTTCTCAGCTTCTTTTCAAACTCATTCAATGGACCGTGGAGAGCAAAGGTATTGGCGGGTTATCTAGAAGGAGTAGGAAAAGGAAGATAAAAGAAGATATAGAATAGGAAGATTAATTTGTAGGTAGTAATTGAAGAGTAGGTGTCAATTTTATTTATAGAGAGTAATACAACAATATCTTATGAGTAATGACGCTGTAGTGGATTTAATTTTTATTTAATAATTTTGTAAGTTAGTTCTCAATGCGGGGCAATCAATTATTATTATTAATAAACTTATAGAAATGTTGAAATTTATTAAGATTTATATTAGAATTGTAAGACTAATAATAATAGTAATAATTTGTGTGATATTTAAAAATATAATAAAGTATGAGTATAATAAATGATCATTAAAAAAGAGGAATTAAAAGACCTTTTATAGGCAATAATACATTCTTAGGCGCTTCAAATGTAGATACAAAAATGATAGTATGTGAAACCAAAGACCAAAAGAACTAAATTAAAAAATACTTGTTGAGGGAAAAAAATGAAACAAATTAAACCTGTGAATGTATTAATAATTCTTCCGTATTAAAAACTCCAAACAAGTAATGAATAACTAAGTAAGGATGAGCCCATGAGAATTGTGAGAAAAAATATTCTAAACAAGTATTATACTAAGATGTAAAGGTTTTAATTTTAAACAACTAGAATTATTTTCACAAACAATTTTATATAATTAATTTAGTTCAATTATAAAGAGAAATTAATTAACTTTTTAACAACTTTCAGTAATTAATTTAATTTAAACAAATAATTAATTTGATTGTAAATTATTTAAAGTGAGAATTTAATGTTAATATATTAAATATGTATTTTAAATTATTTACTTAATCTATTGACACAATTAAGGGTCAAAAAAGCGCCCAATATTTATGGATAAAATTATCTGATGAGTTGAACTTAATGTCTAAGTTATATAAAATAAATTGTAATTCCATTATAAGTTAAATATAATTAAGCTTATAATATTATAACTAAATTATTTTTTAGAAATATTAAATGCATAGAAGTGTGCCATGTTTTTATAGAATATAATATTAATCTATGTAATAAAACTCATTTAATAATAAAATTAAATATAGTAATTATTTATTCATAAAATATTTATAATTTTATTATAAAATAATTTATTGTAACTACATAGTGTTTTTCCCTTACATGATTTCAGTAATTTATTATATGAATTACTGTGCTCCTGAGATAGCCTGGCTGACACTCCCTCACTCTAAAAAAACAATAAAAAAGAATTTCTAAGATTTTTTCCTGCTATAATTTTTTAACAGAGTAGGAAGATATGAAGTTTATTTTCCAGGTAAACATGTATCATGTTCAGATGACTTGTTTTTATATCTCAATAAATATTCAATACCTCTTTCAGAAGTGATAATTCTATCATTAAGAATTTTATCAATTTCTGCAGTTTCTGTGACTTCCTGAGGGTTTTTCTTAGGTCTTCCCCTTCTTTTGGGAAATAAGTCACTGTTGGAAGTATAAGTTTTAAGCAAGGAAATGGGGAAAACAGGATGTTTCTTATCATAAGGAGAATACAATACAACTTCTACTGCATTATCTCCAACCATTCTTTTAACAACAAATGGTCCTACAAAAGGATCTTTTAATTTGTTATTGCCTTGTAAATTGAAATTTACAGTAGATATTAACACTTCATCCCCCTTTTTAAATGTGCATTCATTATGGGATTTATCCCATCTTTTCTTTTCATATTCAAATGCTTTATCAATACAGCTTTGAGCATGCTTTCTGCATAACTGTTGCATTTGCATAAAAGATTTCACACCAGGGTGTAGTTCCAACTTAGTTAATTTATTATTGAGAATTTGAGTAGGAGTATTTGGGACATAAGCTAACCAAAGCTCAAAAGGCTTTTTCTCAGTGACAGAATGAACAGTGCTATTATATGCAAATTCAAGACCAGGTAATAGAGTGACCCAGTCATTAGTAAATCTGTCATTGTCTTTATATTCTAATCCAAAGGCACAATACCTTTTTATCATATCTTCCAGAGTTTGAATCATTCTGTCAGCTAGACCATCAGTCTGAGGATGGTGAGCTGTAGACAATTTTAACTCACAGTCACAAATATTCATCAAAGAGGTCCAAAACTCAGATGTAAATTTTGGATCTCTATCAGAGATAATAGCTATTGGAAATCCAACAATATTAAACATGTTAGTCCACCAAAAGAAACCTAATTCCTTTGTGGATACATCTTTGTGGGAGGGAATAAATTTGCACATTTTTGTGAATCTATCCACTATTACCCAACAAGAGTTATAACTGTCTTTACCTGCTACAGGAAGACCAGTGACAAAATCCATGTTAATTATTTGCCAAGGAGCATCAGGTGCTTCAATATGTTGTAATTACGCTGCTCTTTTACCTGTCAATTTTTTAGATTTCTGGCAGGAATCACAAGATTCAACATATAATTTTGTATCTTTAGACATACTAGCCCACAAAGCAGTGTTTTTGATTCTAATCAATGTTTTTTCAAGATCAAAATGACCAGCTAAGATGTCATCATAACAAAGTTTGAGGATAGTTTCTTTCATAGAAGGAGGGATTACAATTACATTAGTAAGCTTTCTTCTATAATAAATATAACCATCTTCAATAGAAAACTTTCCTTTAATCAAAGCATTTTGATACTTTGCAGGAAGAGTTTTAATTAATGCTTGAATTGAAGAATTCTTAGGATCATTTAAGATAGTAACTAATTTATTCCAATCAGCATCTTTATCATATGAATCCAGAATAAATTGTAATAACTCTTCTTCCATATCAACTATAGATATACCATGGGTATGAACAGTATCATCTTCAGGCACATAGGCAGGATTGGAGTCATTATTTTTCAGAGGCAATCTGGACAGCATATCAACATTGGAGTGAACATCTCCAGCCCTATGGATAATTGTCATTCTACCTCTGTACTCTTGAACAGCAAGTTGCCACCTAAACATATGTCTATTAGGTGTTTTAAGGTTTAAAAGGGACTTAACAGCACTACAGTCAGTTACCAATTCAAACTTTTGGTCATCTAAGTAGTAATGAAGCTTCTCAAGAGCCCAAACAGCTGTTAAGCACTCTAATTGAGTGGCACCATATTTTAATTCACTATTTCTCAAGGTTCTTGAAATATAACAAATTACAACCTCTGAGGATTTATCATTAATAATTTGTTTTTGGTGAAGGGCAGCATTCAGACCAAAAAAGCTAGCATCTGTATACAGGACAAAAGGTTTGTTGAAATCTGGAAGAGCTAAGATAGGGGCTGTCATTAAACAACATTTTAATGCATTAAAAGCCTTTTGAAAGTCATTATTCCAGATGAATAAAACATATTTCCTAGTTAATTTGGTAAGAGGCAAGGCTATGACCTGATCATTTTTAATATATTGTCTATGATAGCCACACATACCCAAAACACTTTGGATTTCTCTTACAGAAGTTGGTGCCTTCACATTTTGAATGGCAGAAACTTTGTTGTGTTCTACACAAATTTGTAGGCCTGACACAACATGGCCAAGGACTTTCAAAGATTGAAAGCCAAATTTACATTTTTTCAATGACAAGGTCATATTGATTTCATCCATTTTTTGAAAAACTCTATTTAAGTGAATAATATGCTCATCAAAAGTTTTAGAAAAAACCATAATATCATCAATATACACCATGAGCCATCCCTCAATTATTTCCTGATGGAAAGTGTTATCAATGACTTTTTGAAAAACTGAAGGGGCATTTTTAGGGCCAAATGGAATTCTAACATACTTATATATTCCCATATGAGTAGCAATAAGTAAAAAATTCTGAGAATCATTCTCAACTGGAACTTGATGATACCCTTTATTACCATCCAGACAAGTAATAAATTTTGCACCTTGCAAAGTAGCATGTATTGAGTTAATTCTGGGTAAAGGATAAATATAATCAACAGTATAAGTGTTTAATGCCCTGTAATCACCACATAATCTAGCCTTATCCTTCTCATAAGAAATAAGGACTGGGGAGATGACAAAATATTTGGGGGTGACATCCACTTTCTAAATGATATTCATTTTTAATAATTTGGCAATATTATCTTCAATATCCTTTCTTTTTGTTGGAGAAGCAGGATATGGTTTTTTCTTAAGACTAGGAGGATTATCACTCAAGTTAAAGGATAAAGTAATTTTCATTTCTTCCTTAAAACTTCCCAAGAGATGAGAACCATTAGCAAAAGCCATTGGGAAAGAGGTAATTGAGGCAATTATAGAATCCTTTTGTTAATTAGTTAACTGATCACCAAAAGAAGCAGTATTTACTTCATTCAATAAATTATCCATTTCCATTGTTGGTCTGCCTTTACACTGAACCAGTCAGTTACAAGACTTTAAAAAATGCGCAGAAGGTTTTCTAAGGGAGGAAATTTCTAATTTTCTTCTTCCATTCAATCCCAAGGTGAAGAAATTATTAGCTGGGTCCAATTTCACAACAAACATGGTTAAAATATCATTACCCATAATAAACTAATTGCTTAAATTATCATTTTTCATGACAACAAATTCAAAAATAGCCCTGACAAAGACAGAATTATATTTGAAGAATACAGAGGTTTTGTATTTGCCAATAGGATGCAAGGTAGAACCACACCCTCTCCATTTTTCAGAAGTCATAGGTAATAATTTACTCAAATAATCCTTATCTACTCAAGCTAGAGCTTTTTCAGACACTGCACTTCCTCCAGCACCAGAGTCAAGAACTACCTCAACATTTTTACCATTAATGATAACAGGTGCCTTCAAAGGGGATATGGCTATAGAATTGTTAGTAATATCTTTAATTATTTCAGCATCTTCCACTGAAGATAAATCCAATACATATTCTTCAGATATATTATCTAAATAATGGACATCCTGTTCCAACATTAAAACATCTTTAACAGATTCATTGTCATAGGAGATATTACTTTCACAGTCACTAGAAGAATTATTGATATCAATTTCAGCCTCATCAGTGTCTTCATTTTTTTCAACAAGCTGAATTTTCTTGTCCCAAACATGACCCTTTTGCCATGATTTGTTACATTTATAAAAAGTATTTGTTGCATATTTTTTAGGTGCAACTGGGGAAGAGGGTTTACCATTTTTTTCTGGGGCATTTGTAAAGGGTTTATTTTGATCATGATAAGATTTTCCAAGGTAATTCTTTGGTTCATATCTCTGGTTGAGCAGTACCTCATTACAGATATTAATGAAAGAAGAATGTTCACTCACATTCTCAGTTCTAGCTACAATTAAATCTCTAAGAGAATTTGGTAATTTATACAAGATTTTATCTCTCCAAATATCATAATCCATCTTTGGATCAATTGCTCTCAGGATTTTGTTACTTTCATAAGAAAAACAATGGGTTTTTCAACAGAGGAGGATACATATCTAGTATTCTCATACAGTCTTTGCTGAGCCAACCTGAATTTTGAACCACCAAACTGATTCTCAATCAAGGATTTCCAATCATTCCATTTATAATGATTGTTATTTAATAGAACAGATTCATACCACATCAAGGCTACATTGGAAAATAAAGAAATTAGCTTAGAAACAATTTCCTCATCAGGTAGTTTATAAGATCTCTTTAAATTATCAATTCTTTAGATAAAGTGTTGCCAATCAGAAGAAGAATAACCATTAAAGGTAGGATATTGGTCCAATTTAGGCCAATTTTTCTGACTACTGGGGTGGTCTATCCTTTGGTTTGAATTATTTATCATTAATAATTCCTTAAGTTTAGCCAGTTGTTCAGAAAGTTCATTATTTACAGAACCAGCTGGTAGATGATCATCACAAGATTTTTTTCTAGTAGCAAAAGATTTTAAAGACTCATTGTCAGTTCGTTTAATGGCAGAAATATGGGGAAGAAAAGAACTGCTTTGTTCTGGCCCTTTTCCTTTATTCTCATGCACTTTATTGGCAGCACATTAATGTACACCATAATGATTGGCAGTTAAAGCTGAAAATTTTTCCTGTAGGTCAGACACAGAATTTCTTATCCTTGGAAATTCAGACATCTGGTCATTTATTTTTGCAAGGGATAAAACATTTCTGTCCTCAAAAACTGTGTGTTTGGTATTCAGTGCTTGGAAATCATTTTTCAGCTTTCTCAACTCATTGTGTAGAGACTTAATTTCACTTTTCAATGAATAATTCTCTTCAATAAGGGGTTTTAACTCACTCAAAGTTTTATGTAGATGAATATTTTTATCTGAGATAGCTCTATGATCACTTCTTATTTTTTTTTGTTGGCTAAGAATAATATTCAATGTTTCTTTGATTTTAAAATAAGCTGTATCTTGCACAGAAGAGCTCCTTTTACAATGTAAATGCAAATTATTCAATCTATCACTCTCATGTACTAATACATCTCTTATATTTTTGTCTTTTATAACATTAAAATCAAGTGTATCTTTCAATATATCCTCAGAGGTTTTCTCAAGCAAGGTATAAACTTCAGGTGAAACAGAATCATTCTTAATTGCAAGAGAAGGATTAATTAGAGAAGTAGAGGTTAAATGTAAAGTTTCATCAAATGATAATTTACTAATTACATCATTAGGGCTACTTATTAAAGGAAGTTGTCTCTTTAAGGTTTTAACTGTTCTCTCACCATTATCCACAATATTACCTGTGGGAGAAGATTTGTTATTATACATACCAACATGTTTATCAAACAGATTACTTACCATGGCAAGAGAAGAAAATTCCCCTGTGCCTTCTTTCTTCTGCCTCCCTGATAAGGATAGGACTGAGGAGGTTGATGGTAGGTTTGTGTCCTGGAGGGGCCAGGGTGTTGAACTACTGGCTGCTGAACATTCTGTTTATAATGGTTTATTAGGTAATCCCATTTCCACTGTTCCACTTGTAGAGTGTTTTGATTTTGAGTGAAAGAGCTGGGTGCCTGATGGGACTGAGTCTGAGAGGTTGGGAAAGGAGGAGGTTGAACCTGCTTTTAATTTAAGAGCCCCTGCATCTGTTGCCAGAGTGTGTCTACCCTTGCCTTGTACTTCATTCTTTCTGCCTTCAGCTCTTTTATATGGCTGGAAAGATTGTTTATTTGTTGCATTGGAGACAATCCTATAGTACTTGCTATAGGCCTTGACCAAGGGAGTTGGAGAAAAACCAGAGAGAAAATCCCCTGTCCCTTTAGAAAAATAGAGTGAGATTACTTGCTAAAGTAAGTTGGTTCCTGTTTTTTAAAGCCCCTTTTTCAACACACTTGACTGCTTGATGAGCCAAGAAAGTAGTCCCCAGACAGACTACCAGACCAATGAACTGAAATGTAGACCAATGTCCACACCAGAGAAAGAAAAGATACTTGATGTAGGCTGCAAATCTACACCAGAGACAGCAATAATACTTGATATAGCTTGCAAGACTATACCAGAGAACCTGTTGCTAAAGTTGAGTTAAATGAAGAACTAACCTTGCAAAAAACACAGCCAATTGTGGCCAAAAACAGTGAAAACTGAGTGAGGAACAAGGATATCACCTCCGGATGGTTGTATGATAATTAAAGTTGCCCCAAACTGTCTTATTCACTATGTACACACAGACCACTATCTAAGAGCCCATGCACACCAACAAATTTGGCGCCTGTACCAGCCAAATTGAATAAAAACCCTCCAGAAGCGCTCTCCAACCTTCTAAAACAGAGGTGGGTGTGCCGCCTGAAGCATCCCGGCCTTTCTGAAGCCAGAAAACCAATAAAAACACCTAATCTACTTAGAAAAATTAGCTACAACTACTAAAACCCTTAAAACACAGAATTACACTATAACAACATTGAGACATGAAATTTAAAGCTAAATTAGCCCTATCCAATGGTACTAAGTGCTTAACCCTAAGACTTAAGGTTAGCCTGTAAAACACAAAAAACAAAATTAAACAGCTGTCTTTTTAACTGAAGAATGAGGAATTGACCCCTTAAAACTTAGAATATGAAAAATATTATGAAGACATGAAATATATAAAAAATCCAGGGCTATCCAATGATAGTACCCACATACCCGCAGTCCCAATATTCACGGAATAAAACCAGAAAAACACCCAATTCACCAACAGATGCCAATTAAGACATGCACAAACAGCGCTAAACCACACAACAAAGGCCCCTGCCAATGTTGGAAGACCACATCCTCCCTCAAATTCAGAACGTCCACATTCTTTCTTCATCAAACCACCATGTTCAACCTTCTTCCCAAATCTACCTCTGAAATGGGTCCTTGCCAATACTGCATTGACAATAATCTAATCTGCACCATCACACCTCCTGTCCATCCATACAGAACGTCCTGTGATGTCTGCCAATCCAGAAAGAAGACCTGCTACAGACCTGGTCCATTATCTTCTGCAATAGCTTCACCTCCACCTCAACATGGTCCATCTTCTACCAGCACCAAAAGATCTAGGCCATCCATCTTGATTCCCAGATTAATCAAAAAGCTACACCCTTCCTAGAAGAGTGCCAAAACCACTAAAACCACAAGTTCCACCATCCCTGGTCCATCTGATGGTAAAAACTTCCATTTCTTCTTTCCACTTTATAAAACTGATGACTTCTCAGTTCCTTCATCTTCTGACAGTGATGATAACAATGTAGGATCCATTGAACCAACAACACCAAACCACTTGCCCACAATTAAGGCCAAGTTCCAACAACACACATCTCAACAGAAACAACTTCTGCTTCACTACTTCCAATCCACTCCTGCTAGAGATCCACAGGACATTGAGAACAGAAGACACCTCATTCACCAGTTCAAGGCTAATTCTGAACACTTCATTTCATCTCTTGATTCCCTCTGTAATTCCACTAGTACTTGAGTTTGATTCAGAAAAGAAAAATTGACCACACCCTCTATAGGATGTAACCACAAACAACCCTCAGTTTTACGTCTTGGGGGACAATCCTTATTTATAGTCTTGGGGGACTCAAAAACCCTCAGTTTAAAGTCTTGGGGGACTCAAAAACCTAAATCATAAACCCAGAACCAGAGATCAACCACATTAAGACACAGAGAAAAAACTAACATTCTGGGGTAATTGTGAATAGAGCTGCCAGCCCATCAATTACCCCCAAACTTGCCTTTGCTAAATTCGGAGGCTCCCCCTGTGGATACCCTCCGCCAATCTTTCAAACCCATTCCTAAGTTTATAGTCTTGGGGGACTACACCATCAAGCAATCCTCAGTTTAAAGTCTTGGGGGACTATTCTTAAAACCATAGATTTTTTCAGTTTAGAGTATTGATGGACTATTCTTGAAACCAGCCAGTTTAAAGTCTTGGAGGACTGGAAGAGTTTTACATAAAATAGACGTGGCCAATTTCATACAGAATACACCTGCAGCCAAACTGCTGAACTTCCACCTTCACTTCATCATCTACCCATCACTGACAAAAATCTCCTTCTTATCTCTTTCCATCATCTTTGCTCACCACAGATCATGGCTGGATCCCCTGATGTTGACCCCTCCAATCTTCCTTGCTTCACTGCTCCCAAGGACTATGCCTGAAAACAGTGCATCCACATTTGCAGACCTTGCACATTCACTCTTCCAACTCCTGAAGCCAAATTCTACAACAGGGCCTGTGATTCTTGCTATTCCAAAAAGAAGAAATGTGACAGAGATGCCAACTACCCTATTCCACCTCCTTCACCTTCTCATAAATACCTCTCCAGATCCCCTACCAGATCCTCAGAGCTTGGTCCAGCCTCTTCATCTTTATCCTCAGCACCATCCAGAAGATCCTGGAACTCAGTTTCCAGAACTCTCCCAAAAAGGCCTGCTTTAACTTCCCAAGAAACATCTTTTATCTCTGCTAAATTAGCTCCAAAAGCTTCAAAATCAGCTCCTAGGCTTCTAGACCGCGTCCAGGCGGCCGGGCTGAGGTCGGGCGGCCCGCCTACCTCACTAGACAGTGAAAATCAGGCTCAAAACCTCCAAAAACAACCAGAAAACAGCCAAATTCCTCCAATCAACAGAAACAACTCCACGCAGCCACCTCCCACTGCACCCAGAGCAATGCAGCCAACCTTTCCAAGGTCCAAAAACTCCAAAATTTCCCAAACTTCTAGGAGACTTGCCAGAGGACCCCAGGAAGAAACCAGAGCACCCAACACCGCACCAAAGCAACAACTTTGCCCCCAGTTAAGGCTATGAAACTACACCTCTCCTCTTTCAGACAACTATTCTTCTGACAGATCCATTCCTTAAAAAGCATCATCCAGAAGAGATCAAGCCGCTCTCAGATCACCCTCTCCTGCCCCATCTTATAACAACCCTGGTACTTTATCACCAGCACCTCATCCAACTGAATCAAACAGAAATATTAACAACAGCAACAGGCCTGCTTCTCCAACTAAGCCCCAGGAACATCAGCCTCCTAGTTCACCTTCTCAAAACCTTTCAGAGGAAGACCAAGAGAATCCATATCTTTCCCTGATTGATCCACCTACTATCACTATTACAAAATCTTCAGAAGTCCAAATTCCAGCCGCTTACAAATTTGATGAGCTTCCAATCTGTAAGTACCACATTAATTCATCCAATTTCTTCAACAAAAATAATTACTGATCCAATTCTTCTTGTCTAGTTGGCACCCCTCCTCCTGAATTTACTATTGGAGTTGGCCAACCTCTAGAAACTTCTTTGACCCTGGATTATGGAGACATGAAACAACACCTCAGCACCATGTGTTCAAACATGCTGAAAGCCTTTTCCCTCCATGGACCTTTAAATGACTTTGAGAAAACCTTGAGGAAACAACTATTGGATGACCACTGGAAGATGTCTAGGATCATTAAACACACCTTCCAACAATCCATTCCTGCCTCTTCTTCTTCCTCTTCTGAACTTCCATCCAAACCCATTCCTGCCCATTATAATCCATATAATATCTCCAGCAGGATGCACTTCAAAGAACACAGTGCTTCCCACAACCCCAACAAAAAACAAAAACGACATCATAATCCGGACCAGCCTCCAGAAACTTCATCATCCAGACAATGAGCTCCTGCAAAAAGATTAAAAAAAATAATAGTAAATAAATTATAAAAACAATTATTAACTATAAATTCTAATTTTTTTTTTCAACTAACATACTAAAATTAAAAATTGATAAATAAAATAAAAAATAAATGAAATAAAATAAAAGATAAAAAATAATACAAATGGTATCCCCCAGCCAATTGATGAGCTGATCCCCTGATACCTTGCCCACATCCAAGTGCACCTTGATGTGGACACACTTTAAATAATTTAAATGATTTGAAAAAAGAAACATAAATTAAGAGTAATAATGAGAATAAAAATAAAAAATGACATTAATGAAAATAAAAATAAAATAAAATAAAATGATAAAATAGCATTGCCTGGCCAATTGATGAGCCTTTCTCCATCAATGCTTGCCCACATCCAGGTGACCCTGATGTGGTAACACCCTATATTTTTGATTTTATAATTTTAACAACCCCCATAAAAAATTAAAAGAAAAAAAGTGAAAAAAAATATAATAATCTGAAACTACTATCTAGCAAAATCATAAGTAAAAAATCAAAGAAATTCCAGCTCCATGGATGGTCCAGATTAGGAGAAGTTCCAGTAAGAGAAAGTCCAGTCCATAGAAATGATCACTGGGTGGGCTCCCTCCAATATGTAAAAATGATGGGAGACCACCAGTGATCCACCACCAACCCAAAAAAACCAAAGATAAAGAAGCCAGTCCCAAACCAGTTTAAAGTCATAGTGGACTTGAAACCTGAATAATAAACAACAGAACTAGAATTCAACTAGGAAAAAACAAAAGACTTGAGACAGACATTGTGGGGTAACTTTTCTCCAGAGCAGCCAGCTCATCAGCTACCCCCACACTTGCCAAAATAAAATCTAGAAGCCCCCTGGGTACCTTCTAACAAACACAACATCCAACACAATAAGCCAAAACCAATAAGATTGAAGAGTCCATCACTTGAAAACCAAAGGAAATTCCAGTTTAAATTCATAGAGGACTAAAAACTGTGAAAAGAAAACAATACTAGGGTTCAACCAAATTAAGAGAAAGGGTTGGAAACAGACAATCTGGGGTAACTTTTCTACAGAGCAGCCAGCCCATCAGTTACCCCTACACTTGCCAAGATAAAATCTAGAAGCCCCACCCATGGGTACCTTCTAACAAAAAGTTTCCAATGCAAAAGTTGCTCTGCAACACCAAAAATTCCAAATTTAAAGAGCGTTCCATAGTTTATGCTCATTGCGAAGTCAATCTTCTTCATGTCTAGTGCCTCTGGGATAGAACCTCTTCACCTGGTCTGCAGCCACTCTCTTCTTTAAGACTGCACCATCCAACTCTTCCAAAACATAAGAACCTCCAGACGCCTGAGATCTGACTCTGTAAGGTCCGTTCCATGTGTCAGCAAACATTTTTCCCCACTGACTCTCCAAACTTCTATTATAAACCAAAACCAAACAGCCAGGTTTCAAGGGATTCCTGAGTATATGAGCCAATTTCTTGTCCCAGTATCTGACTGATTGATTCCTAATCTTCATAAATCTATAGTATGCCTTCTCTTGACATTCCTTTCTTCTTTCCAACTGTTGCATCCTGGCACAGAGCAATTCTTCTGTTGAGTGCACCTCATCCCAATCAATTGAAAGATAAGAGACAGCTTCCAAGTCCACTGGTAGAACAACTTTTTAACCAAACATTAACTTATAAGGAGAATAGCCAGTTGTCCTCTTCACAGTGACCCTATCAGCAAATAACACCAAGGGTAAAGAATGCCTCGACTTTTCAGCACTATCCCCACACATCTTCACCAAAGCATTCTTGATAACTTGATGGCCTCTTTCAACCATGCCTTCAGCTTCAGGATAATAAGGTGTAGCCACTCTAACTTTAGAACCAACACTAGCCACAGCTTCTTTAAATTTGGCACCAAACTCTGGCCCACCATCAACAGTCACCAACTTCATCAACCCATACCTAAAAATACACTCCTTCTTCAAAAAACTCTGCCGCATTCTTGGCAGTTGAATTAACCAGAGGCACTGCCTCAACCCAACCAGACAAATCATCCCTGAAAACAATTAAGTATTTATACCTGCCCTCTTTAATATGGAAAGCATCCAGACTGACTCTTCCAAAAACAGTTGATTCACCAGTAGCACGGCCGACCTCTTTAGGTTTCAAGTGACTTCTTCTTTGACATTCTTCACAAGATTGAACCCAACCCTGCACAGCCAACTTCATACCTGGCCACCAAATTCTGTCTGCTACTCTTTTATAAGTCTCTCCAAATCCTCTATGACCAAGGTCTTCATGCAAAGACTTCAACACAACTTCTTGACCCTTCTTCTGAGTCACCACAACTTGAGGATTATGATGTCTCCTCCTCATCAACTTTCTTCCTGACACATAAAATCCAGGACTCTTCTTCTTAATTGCCAACCAAGTATCATCATCACAACTATCTGGACTCTCCAAGGTCAACAGATATTCCACCAAAATAAAATAAAACCCAGACTGACCCCAGGTCTCATCTTCAAAATCCAACAAAACAACATTCAAGGGTACAATTCTGTCATCAAAATCACCAGTGTGAACATGAGCCAATTGAGCAGCCCAACCAAGACACCAATCCTTAAATTTTGGCACATCCTTCTCTTTCCACTGAACCTTGTGAGAATCCAGTTCACTAACAAAAACACCCTTTTCCAAATTTGAGCTTTCCCAAACAACAACTCCATCTTCATCAACAAAAACATCCTGATCACCAGAATCAAGATCAGATCCAGCCAGTTTAGCCTCTTGGGGGAGGTCAGAAAAATCTTCAGCACCCTTTGTGCTGGCCCTAACCGCTGGAACATCTTCATAAAACTTTTCAGCCTCAGAATCTTCATCTGTAGGTGGCCTCCTTGATAATCCATCAGGCATTGTAAAAGTTTTGCCTGGTTTGTGTACCAGGTCAAAAGAAAAATGTTGAATAAATGCCACCCACCTAGTCATTGGAGCATTTGGAAGACTAGGTGCATTGATCATCTGAACCAAAGATTTTGCATCCACCTGCAGCTCGAATTGCTGCCCCCACAAAACCGTCTGTAGCTTCTTTAAAATTTTTGCTACACCACACAATTCCAACTTAGGTTGAGAATACCTAGATTCCACCTCATTAAACACCACATACTCATATTTTACTGGCCTGACCCTCCCAGTTTTATCCTCCCCAACAACCTTTTTCAACTTCTGAAAAGCCTCTTCACACTCTTCAGTCCATTTCCAATCTGCATCTTTCCTGGTCAACCTCCTTAAAGGTGAAGCCAACAAAGAAAAATCCTTAATAAAAATCCTGACATATACACACACATCCAAAAATCCCCTGACTTCAGTAGTATTTTTAGGCCTTGGCCATGACTGAATTTTATTAATCTTTTTCTTTGCCATAATCCTTCCTTCTTTACATACCACATGACCCAGAATTTCCAAAGCAGGAACACAACAACAGAATTTTGACCCTGAAATGGTCAAACCAGCCTCTTCAATCCTAAACAACACTCTCTCTAGAGTTATTGCATATTCCCAAACAAACCTCCTTATGCCAGGGTTCTCCGTTAACAACTCATTACCATAATCAGTGGATGGTCCTTTAATTCCACCATCATCAATAAAAATACCAGCATGAGTAGGAACCTCATCCTGCAAAATACAAGCCATCTGTGCTTGATATACTTCCACTGAATTAGTTGCTCCTTGAGGCAACCTAGTGAGCTGAAATCTTCCCAAAGGAGTCTCAAAAGTTGTGAGAGACCTTGAATCCATATGAAGTTCCCTCTCATCATAACCACCCATAATATCACCCAAACCATAACACAGCCTTCCAGAAAAAGCTCCAACAAAATCCTCTGCACTTGGTGGCATACCAACGTCCTTGATAGTGACTCTATTCAAGGCTCTAAGATCATGAACCACCCTCAACTTTCCATTCTGCTTCTTTACACAGAATACCGGACTTGAGTAACTGGATGTTGATTGTTTGTATAACCCAGTCCTGACTCTTTCCCTAACAATCTCCACATAATCCTCCCTGATAGCAGCTGGAATCGGAATAGGTTTGATTTGCCAAGGTTCATGACAAACCACAGGAATCAGGAAGGTTCCCCATAAGAGTGCTTCAACACACCCCTTTCCTCCTCAACAAAAGCCACAGCTTTTTCCCTTAGCACAATAATGTGCAACAACAACTTCTTTTCTTCTTCAGACAACCACCCATCAGGACCAAAATTAACAATTTTCAACCTTTCGACAGTCACCCTAGCTGTCTCTACAAATTCTCGAGGGTTCTTCACCAAAGGAGTACAGTACGGATCTCTTGACAAAGGAGGTCTCTTCAAGGGCGGATTCAAACCCACAGGCATAGGCTCATTGACAGGCCTAATCTTCTGCGCTACCTTCTTATACTTTGCCGCTCCACCTTCAACTTGAAGGATCTTCAGGAAATCTTCACCACCAGACCTGGAACAAAAACCAAGGGTTTCCCCATTGCTCACATGTGTGGCCAAGGCAATGTTTTTGAAAGGTGTAGAAGAAACCCTAGTGGTGCACAATTGGGAGGACTTACTTTTAGACCCCAATCTCACCACTCCAAAACTTTTCCGCAACCCCAAATCTTCATCTTCACTTCCGTCTTCCAAATCTTCAAATCTTGATTCATCATCAGAATCAACTCTTTTAAAATTGTGCAGTTGATCCCCATGCTGGAGGCTCAAAAATTGATCTTGATGATCTTCTTTCTTCATAATTTTCTGCAGTTTAACCTCATTCTGTAGGCCCATAAATTGATCTTGATGATCTTCTTTCTTCATTATCTTCAGATTTTTTTCTTGATTTTCTTGAATTATCCTGAAATTTTTATCTTCTTTTCTTGAGTTTTCTTCTGACCTACAAAAATAACCAGGGGTTTCCCCATTGCTCACAGGTGTGGCCCAGGTAATGTTTTTGAAAGGTGTAGAAGAAACCCTAGCCGTGCACAATTGGGAGGACTTACTTTTAGACCCTAATCTCACCGCCCAAAACCTTTCCGCATATCTTTCAATAAAGATATATAACCAATCTTCTTCCTTGAGCTTGAATTAAAAATAATTACAAATCTTGAGAGAGAACAGAGACTTGATAAAAAACTTGATGAATACTTGCAGAGAAGAGAAACATTAAAAAGAGAAAGTTGAAAATCCACTTGGTATATCTCCAAGGGAGCTGACCTTCTACAACCTGGGACTTCCTCATCTTGGGGAGAGGTTGTAGCACTAGGGTTATCAGCCCTCATTACTCTAAAAAAGACAGACTCTCAATAGAGCCTGAGCCACACTCCAGAAAACCAGTGGTGGCACCAAATTCTTTCCTTCTCCTGCAACAATCCATGCACTGGCACATTGAAGATAAACCAGGCCTGGTCTCCCAACCATCCTCTCCAGGGGATGATAACCTCATGTGAAGCCTCCTTTTGTCTTCACCAGTCAACTCCAAGCTGATTCCCAAATCAAATTGATAACCATTTCCTGCCTGAAAATCCATCAAGAATGGCCCACCCAAAACAGCTTTAACTTTTCCCTTAGCAATATAAAAATGAACCTTCCCTGAGGCTCTGCCAACATCTAACTTCACAAACTCAGAAGTTCCAACCAATTCAGTGACATGGCCACCGATCCCTCTCAAATTCCCACCAATACCAGTTTTGATGGGGAGGCCCAAATGAGTAGCCTCAAACAAAGAAATCAGGTTTATCTGAGAGCCTGAATCCACCAATGCCCTTGCCTCCCTGCCATTCAGAGTGACATTTACATAACCCAGAGGAGCAGAAAAATGAGTTTCCAACCCCTCACCAAACTTTTCAGCAGAATCACAAATGTATTCCACCTCCCCAGAAGAAACTCTTCTCCTGGTCAACAACTTTTTCTGTCTATCAGCCAACCCTGGACTGATAGCATACAATTCACCATAAGTAAGGGAAACCTGAGCCTGATTCATCCTTTCAAGAACAGAGTCCATAACATTAGATTGACCAGAAACCACTGGCCTCTCAAAGTGAGCCCTTGGCTTCACTACCTTGGTCCTAGAAGCTTCTTGAGGACCAGCACCACCAACAGATTTACCATCAACAGGAACCAAACCAGATCCCTCACCAGAATCTCTAACTCCGGCAGGCTTTGGCAATGAAGCCAAAGGGACATCCTCCTCAGAGTCAGAATCAACCTCCATTGGCATTGGCTCACCATTCATGTCCAATGCACCAAAACTAGGAGGTCACATGTCAGACATACCCTTCTGCATCTTGTACATCTCCTCTTTGATGTACCTCTTCCTAGCTGAACTCAGCTTAGGATACACCTTTGAAGCATTTGGCTTTGGTTGGGCCTGAGAACTGCTCTTAGGGCTTTCCACCTTCCCTGCTTCCACATCATAAACACCAGCCAAGCATTCTCCACTTGACTGTCCACCACAGGAATACAACTCCAAACCACCAAAGGAAGTGGAAAAAGAGACCTTATTGACCTCCTTTCCCTTTCCCTTGACTTCATCATTCTCCTTACCAGAAGACTTCCCCTGATCAGGAATCTCCTCAAACCTTGGCCTCCTTTTACTGAGACCACCCCTTCTCCTAACCAAATCAACAGGAGCCTTCCCCTCACTTGGATTCACAAATGAACTGTCAGGGAACTTGAAAACCCTTCCATCAAACTCCACCTTTCCTTCAGACACATCTCTGTTCAATGCCCAACAATCATTGGACCTGTGCCCCCTCCTGCTGCAATAAGAGCAGACCCAAGGATCACTCATACCAGCCCTCCTATCAAAATCTCTAGGCTGAGAAGGTGCCTTATTGACCTTCTTAGCCTCCTTAACAAAAATATGCAGCTGCTTTGTGAGATCAGCCAACTGCTCCACCACTGGGTCCATCTCCTACTTGGGAACCTGCACCATATTCTTCTCCTCCTTCTTCACCCTAACTTCCTCTTCAGCCAAAGCCTCACTGGCTTTGCTGACATATTTGGCACACCCCTCCTGATAGGTGTCCACAGCCAATAACTTCAAATGGGCATCAACAGCCTCCTTCACCTTATCCAAGGCAGGAAACTTCTGGTCCCCATTAGAAAAAGTCTTCATCAAGTCCTTCCTTGACAGCTCCTTCAACACATCCATCCTGACATCTCTAGCCAGGGCAGACCAAAAAACATCCTTGGCAGCATTTTCATGTGCCAGCTCCTCCACTTCCACCAAATATTCCACCACAGGATCAAACTGTAGCGGAAACTTTCTGTAACTATGCAAGTTACCAACACCACCATAAGATTGCCATTCACTGACAACCTTTTTCAGATCCACCATAGTGAACCTGACACCCCATCTATAGACCATCTCCCTACAAAATAACTTCCAATCCCTCTTCTTGTAGCCAGACATGGCCACAATCTCCTTCTCCACTGCCCTATCACCAATGAAGAAGATAATCTGCTTCACCATGTCCAGGTAAGAAGCATCATCCACTCCAGCAGCAGTTTCATACTTCTCCAGAAACCACTTGACATCCTCCCCATTAAACTTGGTACCATCCCAAGTTTTAATCCTCACACACTCCTTGACCATCACAGCAGGAGGACCATCTCCCCCACTGACAGTCACCACAGGAATAGAGGAACCAGAAGCCATTCCTCCAGACAAAAACACCAAAAAGAGCCAACCAAAGAAAACAGAGATTCCAAAGAACTAGCAAGTCAAACCCCACGTTGGGTGCCAGAAATGTAGACAATCCTATAGTACTTGCTATAGGCCTTGACCAAGAGAGTTGGAGAAAAACCAGAGAGAAAATCCCCTCTCACTTTAGAAAAATAGAGTGAGATTTACTTGCTAAAGTAAGTTTGTTCCTGTTTGCTAAAGCCCCTTTTTCAACACACTTGACTGCTTGATGAGCCAAGAAAGTAGTCCCCAGACAGACTACCAGACCAATGAACTGAAATGTAGACCAATGTCCACACCAGAGAAAGCAAAGATACTTGATGTAGGCTGCAAATCCACACCAGAGACAGCAATAATACTTGATATAGCTTGCAAGACTATACCAGAGAACCTGTTGCTAAAGTTGAATTAAATGAAGAACTAACCTTGCAACAAACACAGCCAATTGTGGCCAAAAACAGTGAAAACTGAGTGAGGAACAAGGATATCACCTCCAGATGGTTGTATGATAATTAAAGTTGCCCCAAACTGTCTTATTCACTATGTACACACAGACCACTATCTAAGAGCCCATGCACACCAACAAATTTGGCGCCTGTACCAGCCAAATTGAATAAAAACCCTCCAGAAGCACTCCCCAACCTTCTAAAACAGAGGCGGGTGGGCCTCCCGACATTGGAGGTGCCGCCTGAAGCAGCCTGGCCTCCCTGAAGCCAGAAAACCAATAAAAACACCTAATCTACTTAGAAAAATTAGCTACAACTACTAAAACCCTTAAAACACAGAATTACACTATAAAAACATTGTGACATGAAATATAAAGCTAAATTAGCCCTATCCAATGGTACTAAGTGCTTAACCCTAAGACTTAAGGTTAGCCTGTAAAACACAAAAAACAAAATTAAACAGCTATCTTTGTAACTGAAGAATGACGAAATGACCCCTTAAAACTTAAAATATGAAAAATATTATCAAGACATGAAATATATAGAAAAGCCGGGGCTATCCAATGATAGTACCCAAATACCCGCAGTCCCAATATTCACGGAATAAAACCAGAAAAACACCCAATTCTCCAACAGATGCCAATTAAGACATGCACAAACAGCGCCAAACCACACAACAAAGGCCCCTGCCAATGTTGGAAGACCACAGCTTCAGAGGGATATTTTTTATTTTTATACCCTTTAGAGGATTTTCCTGATTGATCTGAGGCTTTACTTCTTTCAGAGTAGTTTGGTGAGGGGGTTTTGCCACTTCTCCTGACATTTCTATGTCCTGAAGGGTATGAAGATTTTTTGTTAACTGAAGAATTCTTGTAAGTTAATTTTGAAGAACCTACCGATTCATTATCTACATCCACATCAATTTCATCCACATGAAGGTTATCCATGCTGTTTGCCAAACTACTGGACATGGAACTATGAAAAAATTCAATTGATATTTTCAAATTAATATTTTTAAAAAAATTATTTCTTGAAAAAATTAAATAAAGTAATTAACAATAAAAAATTAAATACAAAAATATGTAATTACAATTGATATTATTAAGAATTTCAATTATTATTAAGGGACCAAACCATAAAAAAGGCTTTAATAATTCAACTAAAATAATTAATACCAAAAAAATCTTGGTAATATTGGGACTAAGTACTGAGTACTATTATGGTCAACGAATTTAAATCAAAAAAAAAATTTCAATAATTAAATTAATAAATTATTTAAAATATTATATAATGATCTTCTAGGACTAAAAGTTATAACTCTATTATGGTCAACTAGGAAAAAAAAATTCTTTTTGAACACTTGCACTCTGTGAATCAGCAATTAAGCCACAATCACTGTTATTGCAATAAAAATTTAATAATATAAGTGAGAGGTGCAAAGGTTAACTTACTACAGTGATCATGAAATCACTTAAAATGTATATATTATTTAATATATTATAAACCTAACAGTTTGAACCCAAGTTTGAAACACAGTCGCGGAAAAATTTGGCTTTTTTGCTTAGGTGGTCCGTGTGCAGTGTTGTTTGTTGAAAAAAGTTGTATCGTTGTCATTGTTTGGAAAGGTCCCCAATTATTGGCAGGTCGTCTAGAAGGAGTAGAAAAAGGAAGATAAAAGAAGATATAGAATAGGAAGGTTAATTTGTAGGTAGTAATTGAAGAGTAGGTGTTAATTTGATTTATAGAGAGTAATACAACAATATCTTATGAGTAATGACACTGTAGTGTATTTAATTTATATTTAATAATTTTGTAAGTTAGTTCTCAATGTGGGGCAATCAATTATTATTATTAATAGACTTATAGCAATGTTGAAATTTATTAAGATTTATATTAGAATTGTAAGACTAATAATAATAGTAATAATTTGTGTGATATTTAAAAATATAATAAAGTATGAGTATAATAAGTGATTGTTAAAAAAGAGGAATTACAAGACCTTTTATAGGCATGAATACATTCTGAGGCACTTCAAATGTAGATACAAAAATGATAGTATGTGAAACCAAAGGCCAAAAGAACTAAATTAAAAAATACATGTTGAGGGAAAAAAATGAAACAAATTAAACCTGTGAATGTATTAATAATTCATCTGTATTAAAAACTCCAAACAAGTAATTAATAACTAAATAAGGATGAGGCCATGAGAATTGTGAGAAAAAATATTTTAAGCAAGTATTATACTAAGATTTAAAGGTTTTAAATTTAAAAAACTAGAATTATTTTCACACAAAATTTTATATAATTAATTTAGTTCAATTATAAAGAGAAATTAATTAATTGTTTTAAATACTTTCAGTAATTAATTTAATTGAAACAAATAATTAACTTAATTGTAAACTATTTAAAGTGAGAATTTAATATTAATATATTAAATATGTATTTTAAATTATTTACTTAATCTATTGACACAATTAAGGGTCAAAAAAGCGCCCAATATTTATGGATAAAATTATCTGATGAGTTGAACTTAATATCTAAGTTATATAAAATAAATTGTAATTCCATTATAAGTTAAATATAATTAAGCTTATAATATTATAACTAAATTATTTTTTAGAAATATTAAATGCATAGAAGTGTGCCATGTTTTTATAGAATATAATATTAATCTATGTAATAAAACTCATTTAATAATAAAATTAAATATAGTAATTATTTATTCATAAAATATTTATAATTTTATTATAAAATAATTTATTGTAACTACATAGTGTTATTCCCTTACATGATTTCAGTAATTTATTATATGAATTACTGTGCTCCTTAGTTAGCCTTGCTGACAAAAGGCCTTAAGCATGTTTGAACACATCATGCTTAGGTGTTGTTTCATGTCGGTGTAATCCAGCATTAAGGTAGTTTATAGAGGCTGGCCGATCCCAATTCTAGTTTCAGGAGGCAGGGTTCCAAATATACAGAAGAATTAGATCGGTAATTTTTCTCTGTTAAAGAAATTGGATTTATTAATTTAGTACTTACAGATTGGGAGCTATTAAAATTTGTATGCAGCCAGAATCTGGACTGTTGAAGAATGTTGAATGGATTTTGAAGGAGCATCAACCAGATAGAGGTATGGATTCTCATGATCATTCTCTAAATGGTTTTGGGAAGATGGACTAGAAGGAGGGCATTCCTGTGGCCTGGTTGAAGCAGCAGGGCTGCTGT
Organism: Hemileia vastatrix; assembly: GCA_030280995.1. Taxonomy (NCBI): domain Eukaryota; kingdom Fungi; phylum Basidiomycota; class Pucciniomycetes; order Pucciniales; family Zaghouaniaceae; genus Hemileia; species Hemileia vastatrix. The sequence continues at coordinate 14,520,396 of JASXTE010000016.1, forward strand.
TGTTGTTGTGGATATTATTATTGCTTGGCCCAGTTGGATTGGAAACTGGTGGTGGGGTACCAGAGTTGTTGAAGGAAGGACCAGGAGAAGGGGACCTGGAAGCTGATTGTGATTTTCTGGATGAAGATCTGGAAGAAATGGAACTATCAGAGGAATAATTGGCAGCTAGAGGAGAGGTGTACTTCTTTCTTTTTGGTGGAACAGGAGTTTTTGTTTGGGAGCAGTGTTGCATGCTCTGGTTTTTTCAGGAGGTCCTCTAGAAGGCCTTCTAGAGATGTTGCAATTTTTGGGGTTGTCTGAGGAACAATTTTTGTGTGTACACATCGCTCTGGGAGCACTAGGAGGTTGTTGCGTAGAGTTGTTGGTGTTTAATGGTAGATTTTGGCTGTTATCAAGCTGAATTTGGGAGTTTTGAGCCTGATTTTCACTTTCTGGCAAGGCAAGTGGGCCCCCTGAGAGCTTATTTTGAAGCTGATTTGGCTAAATTTGCTAAGGTAAAAGCAAATACTTGAGAATATAAAGCAGGTCTTTTAGGGAGTGTTTTGGGAATAAAAAATTGTGATCTTCTGGAAGGAGCGGAAGATAAAGAAGAGGAAGCAGGTCCAAGTTCTGGTGACCTGGTAGGAGATCTGGAAATATATTTATGGGAAGGTGAAGGCAGAGGTATTGGATAGCTGGGGTCTCTGTCACATCTTTTCTTCTTAGAGTCGCAAGAGTCACAGGCTCTGTTATAGAATTTGGCCTGAGGAGTAGAAAGAGTGAAAGTACAAGGCCTGCACATGTGGATGCACTTTTTACAAGCATAGTCTTTTGGAGCAGTGAAGAAAGGAAGGTCTGATGGGTCAAAGTCTGAGGATTCAGCCATGATCTGTGAAGGAACAACAATAAAAGAAAAGAGATGAAAGAAAATTTTATCGGTGATGGTAGATGATGAAGAGAGTGGAAGTTCAGCAGGTGGGCTGCAGAGCTTTGTGCATGGAGCTGGCTCTGCCTTTATAAGCAAAATTTGTTTTAGTCCATCAAGACTTTAAACTGAACACTGGGTTAGTCTTTCAAGACTTTAAACTGAACACCGGGGTAGTCTGTCAAGACTTTAAACTAAACACTGTGGTCAGTCCATCAAGACTGTAAACTGAAGAATGGTATAGTCCTCCAAGACTATAAACTGAGGACGGTTTGATGGTTAAGTCCTTCAGGACCATAAACTGATAATGTGATGTTGGTGTGATTCTGGAAGAGGTCATCCAAAGGGGGAGTCTCTGAATTTAGTTAAGGCAAGTGTGGGGGTAACTGATGAGCTGGCTTCTCTGTAGAACAGTTACCCCAGAATTTTAGTTTGTTTCTTTTGTCTTTAATTTTTTGATCTCTGGTTCTGTCTTTTTGATTCAGTTTTTTGAGTCCCCAAAGACTATAAACTGAGGGTTTTGAGTCCCCCAAGACTATAAAATGAGGGCTGTTAGTCCAAAAAAACTTAAAACTGAGGATTAGTCCCGCAAGACATTAAACTGAGGAAATTTTTTTATTTTTTATTTCTAAATCAAGATTTTCAGGCAAGAAGCAATTACAGAAAAGAATCAAGAGATGTAACAAAATGTTCAGCATTGGCTTTGAACTGGTGAGTGAGGTTCTTCCTTTTCTCAAGTTCCTGTGGATTCCTGGAAGGAGTGGATTGGAAGTAATTTAAAATGAGATGCTTCTGGTGAGAAGAATGTTGTTGGAGTTTGTCTTTGATGGTGGGAAATGAATTAGGTGGGGGTGCTTCAATGGTTCCCACATTGTCATCATCACTGTCAGGATGGAAATGAACTAGAAATTTGTCAGATTGAATTTCAGTATGAAGAAGTATTGGGCTTACCATCAGAAAGACCAGGGATGGTAGCGCTAGTGTTCTTAGTGGGGTTGGCACTCTTTTTTGAAGGGTGTAATTTTTTGACCAGTCTGGGGATCAGGACGGATGGTCTGGATCTTTTGGTTCTGGCAGAAGGTGAATCTGTTGCAGATGATAATGGACCAGGTCTGGAACAAGATTTTTTTCTGGAATAGCAGGAATCACAAGCAGTTCTGTATGGATGAATTGGTGGTGATATGGTTCAGATGAGGTTATGGTCAATACAGTATTGACAGGGACCCTTTTCAAAGGTTGATTTTGAAAAATTTGTGAACATGGTGGTTTTAGTTAAGAAGAATGTGGAAATTCTTAATTGGAGAGAGGATGTGGTCTTCAAACATTGGCAGAGGCCTTTGTTGGCCTATTTGGCATTTTTTTGATATGTTTTAAATGACATTGTTTAATAATTGGGTGTTTTTTAGGATTTATTCAGCAATTATTGGGACTGCGGGGATGTGGGTACTACCATTGGTTAGCCCCAGGTTTCCTCTATCTTTTATGTCTTGTTGAAATTTTTCAGATTTTAAGTATTAAGGGGATAATTTCTCATTTTTCCTTTAAAAAGATAGATGTTTAATTTTGTTTTTTGTGCTTTATGGGCTAAATATAAGTCTTAGGGTTAAGTGCTTAGTACAATTAGAGTGATCTAATTCTTCTCTACATTTTATGTCTCAATGTTGTTATAGCATAATTATGTGTTTTAAAGGTTTTAGTAGTTGTAGATTTTTCTAAGTATATTGGGTATTTTTTGGGGTTTTTGGTGGTTTTCTGGCTTCAGGGTGGTCCAGCTGCCTCAGGCGGGCCTCCTGATGTTGGGAAGCTCACCCGCCTGGGTGCTAGAAGGCTGGGGAGTGTTTCTAGAGGGGTTTTATGCAATTTGGAACTCAAGAACACCAAATTTGTTGGTGTGCACAGATTTTTTAGATAGTGGTCTGTGTGTACATAGTGAATAAGACAGTTTGGGGCAACTTTAATTATCATACAACCATCCGGAGGTGATATCCTTGTTCTTCACTCAGTTTTCACTGTTTTTTGGCCACAATTGGCTGTGTTTGTTGCAAGGTGAGTTCTTCATTTAACTTAACTTGGCAACTGGTTTCTCTGGTATTGTCAGCCAGGCTACTAGACTTATCCAGTAAAATAATTATCTTACTGAGATATAGCCACACTTTTTAATCCTATTAATAATTAATTATTTATTGCTTACTTATGTATTACTTACAATTAACTAGCTAAGTACATTAAGTAATTTTAATTATTAATAAAAATAAATGTCCCATACATTTTTACTCCCTAACACTGTGCTCAATAATAAAGTTGTGAAAGGAATAAAAATAGTATTAAAAATAAAATAAAATCTAAAAAAATTCAAATTCCTTTATTAAGAAATTTAAATTTCCATTAAAACAACATTTTAAATCAAATGTTTTATACTAAGTGTGACAAAATAAGGGAACTCAAGTTTTATTTCATATAAAAATTATACCTTTTATTGGAGCACCATTTAGTATATCTTTTTATATTTCACATACTCTCTTTATTTAGTTTTTTCCTCTCACACCCTTTTATTAGGTGGTATTAACTCTGTGTTTTTATCTCTCACATTTTGCCTATAAAAGGCCCTCCATTTTTTGTACTTTTTGATTCATTCTATTACTTACTTATTAAAACACTTACTACACTTCAAATATTTATTACTATTTCTTATTTTTTTAGTATTTACAAATACATAACTCTAACTCATTAATTATAATAATATTTATAATTTTTTACCTCTTATATTTGAGTAAAACCAATAAAAAATAGAAGTACGTACCCTAAACTTTGAGAACCCAAAAATCCCCTTGTTACCGCCATTGGACCAATGTTAAAAACCTTCTAGACACAAAAGACCCCTTGAAAACTGAGGCCCTTTCCGAATAGTCAATGGCGCATTGATATCTTGAAGCCGGAAACCAAGGGACCATCAACAACAAGGTGCCAATAAGGATGAGTATACAACAAAGAAAACAAACATCATCAGCCACGTGACTTACTTTTTGCTGCAACCAGGAACTGAGCTGCACTCCAAAAATCAAGCTTATATATTGAAAATAGGCATATATAATTGTGGTAATTATATTGATTACTATTTGTGGGTCACTTTGCACTTTTCATGGTTTACGTATTTCTTTTTACTCAGCACTCTGTAAGTGGCATTAATTTGCTCATTTTACAGGGGGAGGTGTCTGGTAAATTGGAATTTTTATTTTCCTAGTTGACAAAGATAGAACTATACTGTTCCTAGTCCTAGAAGTAATATAAATTTTTTTATTATTATATTATATTTTTTTTTCAGTTGACTTTGTCCTGATAAATTAAAATAATATTATTGTTCCAGTTGACAAATTGTCCTGAAAATAAAATATTAAAAATTAATAAAAATAAATTATATTAAAATTATTTCAGTTGACATTAAGTCCTGGTAATTAAATATCCTTCAGTTGATTTTAATCCTGATAATTATCAAAATTTAATTTTTTTATTAAAAATTAATTTTCTTCAGTTGATTTCTTTAATCCTGATTATAAAAATTTTTTGAATTAATAAAAATTGTGATTATTATTTCAGTTGATTTTTATCCTGAAGATTTTTAAAAAAAAAAATTATTTATTTTTCTTTTAATAAAAGCAAAAATAAAACTAATACATCTTAATACTTCCTTCCCTCAGTTCAGGTTAAATTTAAAAAAATGACTGATCAAGGTGTTTCTGCCACCTGTGAAGATGAATTGGATCTGATTGATTATGATGAAGCTACTTCTGTAAGTTCTCCCTTGACTAAAAAATTGGCTCAAATTAATCAATCATTGGACCAATCAGGATGTGGAAATGGATGAAGTGGAAATACTAGTGGAGACAAATTCTCAGGAACAAAAGCCTTCCATCAACCCCCTAGAAGGACTTCCAAAAGGCTTCAAAATAAAAAAGATGCCTTTACCTCAGCAAGTAAAGAATCTCTCCACCCACATAAAGGAACTGAGGACAGAGAACTTAAGACTGAGAGCAAGAACAGACTCACTAGAAGAAAAGGTAAGAAAAATAGATGCCTTTCTTCAAGAGAAGAGGAGACCTCCTCCCCCCAGGGATCTTCCACAATTGGCTCCCCACCAACCAGAAAAGTTGGAAGTATCAAAGTGGAAGTGGGATTGTTTAAACACCCTGTGGGATTATCTGTCTCAACATCAGCAGCCTCAAATGCCTCAGGCAGGTCCCTCAAGACCCAGTCAATTCAACCCCACACATCCTCACCCTTATCAAGGAGGCAGAAAAAGAAAAAACAATCTTCAGATCTTGCCCAAGCCTTGGTAAGCCCTTTTATTGAATCTCAAGTACCATTTCTTGTTGCTTATTAAGTTCCTTCAGGTAATTCTGGAAAAGGAGATGAAATTGTGAGACCAGTAGAGGCTGATAAGAGTAGACAAATCACTCAATATTCTAATGTATCAACTACCTTTGTTTTAATTTCTACTTCAATGATAAATCCTGATATGGCTATTATTGATGAAACACTTGAGCCTGAGTTTTATGAGAATCTGAAAATTTACTCTGTTTCTTTATTGAGAAACACTCCAGATGTAGCAAAAATAAATGATGAACATTTGAGGGATATTATTGATCAACAAAATCATATAATGAACAAAATTCAATTGACTCAGAAATATAATAGTTTGTTAACTGAACAGGGTTATAAAGAATTGAGGAGTGAGTTACAGAGAGTTTCTGATGATTTGTTTCATTACAAAGTAACTCATGAAAAGAAAGTTGCTTTATGGCGAAATATCAAAAATGATTTGTCTAAACTACAAGATACTGTGTCTATCTGTTGCCAGGAGCTAGAGGTAGATAAGATGAACCTTAAAAGATTAAGTGATCATTATTCATCTTTTCAAAATAAAACACAGTTATCTTTTGCAACAATCAATGACAGTTTATCTAGTCTTCCAAGAGTGAAAACCAGACAAACAACCTTTGAAGAGAAATTGAATTCATTGTTTAATGATCAAAAATATTCTGACATTTCTTTGAAGGAACATATGGTACAGGATGCTCCAAAGTTACCTATTGCTAGTTCATCTATAGTAAAATTAGATTCAGAAATTCCTGTTGATACCACTGAGTTTCCATCAAAAATCGATGATGCACCAGGATCTTCAACAGCAGGATTAAACAATTAGATTACTGCACCACTGGAGAAGTTACAGCTGCTTCTTACTCAGAAACAAACTGGTACTAAGGAGACTCCTTCAAATCAAAAGAATTGGCCAAAACTTTACCAGTACCCAACATTTGATGGTTATTCTTCTTCTGATTGGCAGCAATTTATTTGCAGAATTGATAACTTAAAAAATTCTTACAAACTCCCAGATGAGGAAATTGTGTCTAAGTTAATCTCTTTGTTTACCAATGTTGCCCTAATGTGGTATTAATCTGTTCTCCTGGACAGGAATGACTACTCATGGGAAGATTTGAAAAAATTGATTAAAGCACAATTTGGTGGCTCCAAGTTCAGGATGGCTCAACAAAGGCAGTATGAGGAGACTAGATATAGCTCTTCCACTGATAAACCTATTGAGTTCTTAATGAAACTTGTAAAAATCTTGGGGGAAATGGACCCAAATATGGAGTTTGAGTTATGGAAGGACAGGATCCTTTATAAATTACCAATGTCTTTGAGAGACTTGATAGTGGCTAGGACTGAGTTCTCCAGAGAACCTTCTTCCTTCATTAATACTTGTAATGAGATCCTTCTAAACAACAAGTATGATGCCAAGAGATTCATTCCTAGAACCTCTTTGGAGAAACCCTCCACTTACCAACAGAAACCTCTGGAAAAGGTTGGTAAACCTTCTGCCCCAGTAGCACCTAAAAAGTATGCAACAAACACTTGCTTCAAGTGCAACAAGCCTTGGCAGAAAGGCCATGTTTGTGACAAGAAAATAAATCTTGTTGAACAAAATGAGGAGCATGCTGATGACACAATAGCACTGGATGATACTTCAAGTGATTGTGCCAGAAATATTCCATATAAATCTCATCAAGAAATCTTGATGCTGGAAGAAGATATTCATTATTTAAATACTATTGATATTGATAATAATGATTTATCTACAGTTGAGGATGCTGAGATCATAAATAACATTGAGGATAGCTCAATTATTATTGCCCCTCTCAAGGCACCAGTCTTGATCAATGGAACCAGCATTAAAGTTGTTCTAGATTCTGGAGCTTGAGGAAGTGTAGTATCTAAAAAAGCACTTGCTTCAGTGGATCAAGACTATAAATTAAAACTTATGCCTATCCTTTCTGAAAATTGGAGAGGTTATGGCTCTGTTTTGTCCCCCATTGGTAAATACAAAGCCACAGGGTTTTTTAAATATAACCATGGTTTTGTAAGAGCTATTTGTGATTTTGTTGTCATGAAAAATGATAACTTAAGCAGTTGGTATATTATAGGAAATGATATTTTAACCAAGTATGGCATAAAATTGGACCCTTCAAACCAATGTTTCACAATGGGAATGAATGGGAAGAGAAATTTAAGATTTCCTCCCCCAAAAAATTATTAAAACCAGAATTGAACACATGTAATTCTGTGGTTCAATATAAAGAAAGATCTACAAAAGAAATGCATGCCCTTATGTCTGAAATTGACAATGCTTCTTTTGAAGAACAACTTTCTGGTGAGGATAAAGATTCCATCATTAAATTGATAAAATCTTTTCCTATGACCTTTGCTCACAGGTCACATGAACTAGGATTAGTTAGAGAAGAAAAAAAAACTTTCATTATCTTTTCCATTAAATGACATACCACCTAGTTTAAAAAAGAAGCCTTATCCTGCTTCTCCCAAAAAGAGAAAAGATATTGAAGACAATATCTCTACCCTTTTAAAAATGAATATTATTGAAAAGGTAGTTGAAACACCTAAATATTGTGTTATCTCACCTATCCTTATTTTTATGAGAAAGATAAAGCCAGGTTATGTGGTGATTATAGAGCATTAAATACTTATACTGTTGATGATATATATCCTTTACCTAGAATTAGCTCTATACATGCTACCTTACAAGGTGTTAAATATATCAGCTGTTTGGATGGTAACAAGGGTATCACCAGGTACCTGTTGAGAAGAATTCCCAGAATTTTCTGATGATTGCTACTCATATGGGTATTTATAAGTATGTTAGGATGCCATTTGGCCCTAAAAATGCCCCTTCAGTTCTTCAAAAAGTTCTGGATAATTTATTCCATCAAGAGATAATTGAAGGATGGCTGATGTTTTATATTGATGATATCATTATATTCTCAAAAACATTTGAGGACCATCTTAACAACCTGTGTAAAGTGTTCAACAAAATGGATGAAATAAATATGACACTTGCTTTGAAGAAATGTAAATTTGGTTTTCATTCTTTAAAAGTACTTGGTCATGTTGTTTCAGGGTTACAGATATGTGTTGACCAAAACAAAGTGGCAGCCATACAACAGGTGAAGGCTCCTATCACAGTTAGAGAGCTCCAGAGTTTTTTGGGAATGTGTGGATACTATAGACAGTATATTAGAAATTACTAAGTCATAGCTTTACCCCTTACTTAATTGACTAGAAAGGATTTTGTATTTGTCTGGAATAATAAAAGACAGAGAGCTTTTGACACTATGAAACACTGTTTGATGTCAGTACCTATTCTTGCTTTACCTGACTTTAATAAACCATTTGTTTTGTACACTGATGACAGTTTTATTGGTCTTGGTGCTGCCCTCCATCAAAAACAAGTGATGAATGATAAAGTATCAGAAGTAGTAATTTGTTATATTTCAAGAACCTTGAGAAATAGTGAATTGAAATATGGTGCAACTAACCTTGAATGTTTAGCCATAGTATGGGCTCTAGAAAAGCTACATTATTCCCTAGATGACCAGAAATTTGAACTTGTCACTAACTGCAGTGCAGTTAAATCCCTTTTAAACTTGAAAACACCTAACAGACATATGTTCAGATGGCAGTTAGCTGCTCAGGAATACAGAGGGAGAATGACAATTATTTATAGGGCTGGTATTGTTCACTCAAATGTGGATATGTTATCAAGGTTACCTTTACCAAATGATGACTCTAACCCTGCTTATGATCCTGAGGATGAAATTATTCATATTCATGGGATATATGTGGTTGATATGGTGAAAGAGCTATTACAGCTTGAAGGAGTTTTAGCACAGAGGAAAGCTAAACACAGGTTAATCAGCAACTGTGCACCTTACAACAACAAGTAACTACAACAAAGCGTGTGCTAAAACTGGACAAAAGACTCTATTCTCCCCACACAGTGCAAAGACTGTCAGATGCGGCCAAAAGGGAAAGCAGTGGACAGGGAGAAGCAGTGGAAGGGATAAAGAGAATAGAGAGAAAGAGAAAGAAAAAGATTTGGATGGGGAAAACGGAAATGGCAAAGAGAGGGCTCATTATATGACAAAGTCCACCATCCAAAACAATATAAACTAACACGACGTCAACAAAACTACTAAACTACAATACAGGAAAAGAGACAGGTTCACATCCAAGGAAAAAGTTCTCAGCCAGAGAAAAGATTCACACTCCAGGTAAAGAAACATGTCCTCGAGGTCCAGAATCAATACATTGACTCCGGGTGGGAAAGAAATGTTGTTCTTGATGCTGGAGCTCGTATCTTTGAAGTTCCTCAGCAGAAAAGGTCAGGAAAAGAGGATATGAGCAAGGAGAATGACTTGAGACAATGGTAAGAAGCTGGAGTAAGGAATGGGTCAGGTATTAGAGGCAGAAATTTCAACACAGCTTATTCTGGATTCATCTGATAAGGACACTGACTTAAAAAAGTTATGCACCATATTAAATGATCCAAATAATGCTTCAATAAAAGCATTAATTAAAAACCTTCCAAAAAAGTACCAGAAGGCTTTGGAGAAAGGTAAATTTTCAATTGATGAAGGATATCAATATTATAGAAGAAAGTTGAGTAATGTCATTGTTATTCCTCTTTCTATGAAAGAAATCATCTTGAAAATTTGTCATGATGACATATTAGCTGGACATTTTGATCTTGAAAAAACAATGATCAGAATTAAAAACACTGCTTGGTGGGTTAATATGTCTGAAGACACCAAATTATATGTTAAATCTTGTGATTCTTGCCAAAAATCAAAAAGATTGACCGGTAAGAGTGCTGGATTAATGCAACATTAAATTTCCTGATGCACCATGGCAGATAATAGACATGGATTTTGTAACAGGATTATCCACTGCTTGAAAAGAAAGTTATAACTATTGTTGAGTTATTGTGGACAGATTCACAAAAATGTGTAAATTGACCCCTACTCACAAGGATGTTTCCACTAAAGAATTAGCTTTCTTATGGTGGTCTCATATGTTTAATACTGCTGGTTTTCCTAAAGCCATAATTTCTGACTGAGACCCTAAATTTACTTCTGAATTTTGGATGTCTCTGATGGATGTTTGTTTTTGTGATCTGAAACTTTCTACTGCCCATCACCCTCAGACTGATGGATTAGCTGAAAGAATGATTCAGACTTTAAAGGACATGATAAGAAGGTATTGTTCCTTTGCTCTTGAGTATAAAGACAATGACAGATTCACTCATGATTGGGGTACCTTATTTCATGGGTTGGAATTTGCTTATAATAGCACGGTTCATTCTGTTACTCAAAGAAAGCCTTTTGAATTCTGGCTTGGATATGTTCCAAATACTCCTGCTCGAATTCTCAAAAATAAAATACCTAAATTGGATTTACATCCTGGTGTAAAATCTTTTCTTCAAATGCAACAACTTTGCAGAATTCATGCTCAAAAATGTATTGAAAAATCCTTTTAATATGAGAAGAAGAGATGGGACAAATTACATAAAGAATACAATTTTAAAAAGGGTGATGAAGTGTTGATTTCTACAGTCCCCATCAATTTACAAGGGAATAGCAAATTGGAAGACCCATTTGTTGTTCCATTTGTTATTCCATTTGTTGTCAGAAGAATGATTGGAGATAATGCAGTTGAATTTATTTTGTATTCTCCATATGACAGAAAACATCCTGTTTTTCCAATATCTCTTTTGAAACCTTACACATCCAATAGTGATTTATTTCCAAAAAGGAGGGGCAGACCAAAGAAAACCCCTAATGAAATCTCTGAGACAGCGGAAATTGATAAGATTCTGAATGACAGAATAGTCACTGCTGAAAAAGGTACAGAATATTTATTGAGATTCAAGAATACATCATCTGAATATGATTCTTGGATACTTGGGAAGGAGATATCTAATCTTTCTACTCTACTAAAGAAGTATAAAAAGAAAAAATCATAGCATTTTTTTATTGTTTTCTTTAGAGTGAGGGAGTGTCAGCCATGTAGAAATTTCTGCATCTAATACCTGACCCATATCTTTTCCAGCTCTTTTCCTCCTTTTCCTGCTCATTGTCCAAGTTCATATCTTCTTTTCCTGTTCATTTTGACTGAGGAATCACAGAGATACAAGCTCAAACGTCAAGGACAACTGCTCTTTCCCACCCAGAGTTGTATTCCTTGACCTGGACCTCAAGGACGTGCTTTCACACCTGGAATGTCAAACTGTCACCATGTGGGAACTGCTTCCTTGACTATTTTCCCTTGTTCTCATGTGAAGGGAACTACTTCCCAGGCTATTCTTTCCCTCACATACCTTATTTTCCTTTTGTTCTCATAGTAAGGAACTGTCTCCTCAACAACTTTCCCTTGTTCCTGTATTGTAATTGAGTAGTCTTTTTTGATGTCAAGTTGTTTTCTGTTGTTTTGGATGGTGGACTTTATCATATAATCAAGCCTCTGCTTGCTGTTTCCGTTTTCCCCATCCAAATCTTTTTCTCTCTATTCTCTTTGTTCCCTCCATTGCTTCTTCCTGTCCCCTGCTTCCCCTTTGGCTGCTTCTGACAGTCATTGCCCTGTGTGGGGAGAATAGAGTCTTTTGTTCAGGTTCTTTCCTTTCTTTTCTGTTTTCCTTTTCTGCTAATACTGCTTATTCTAACCACAGCAGCTCACAATTGTGCCCCTTATAGTTTTAGCACACGCTTTGTTGTAGTTACTTGTTGTTGTAAGGTGCACAGTTGCTGATTGACCTGTGATTAGGTATGTTTTATTCTTTAAATTCATCCAAATCTTTTTCTCTCTATTCTCTTTGTTCCCTCCATTGCTTCTTCCTGTCCCCTGCTTCCCGTTTGGCTGCTTCTGACAGTCATTGCACTGTTTTGGGAGAATAGAGTCTTTTGTTCAGTTTTAGCACAGGCTTTGTTGTAGTTACTTGTTGTAAGGTGCACAGTTGCTGATTGACCTGTGTTTAGCTTTCTCTTGTACTAAAACTTCTACAGGTTATGGGCCCAGATGCCTAAAGCACCTACTTCAAGTATATTTACAACAAAACCACTTAATGAACAATAAAACAGCCTTTCTCTCAGATTTTGGATCACTCTTTACTCCACATCTCTTATTCTCCAAATCTCCTGCTGTTGACTTGACGTAATCATGGCCTCTAACCAGGATTCCAGTAGATCAATGATTCTTCTTCTTACTGATGACTCCTATGACACCTGGGAAAGCACTATGTGCCTTCACTTTGAAGTTCTGGACCTCTTTGGTTTGGTTTCTGGAAAAGTTCTTGCTCCTCTCCCAACTAATTATGGTTCTCCTGCAGATACTGAAACCAAATCTGAACTTGCACAATGGATCAGAAATGACACCAGGTGCAAATATGAAATTATTACCAGAGTTGATGAAGCAAACAAAAAATTGGTGCATACATCTCCTATTGCTCATGCCATGTGGACAGCATTGGCACACAGAAATGCCAGTAATCAAGTTGGATTGAGAATCTCTCATTTCTTATCCATAGTCACTCTCTCTCTTTCTGATGGAGGAGATTACAAAGCTCATGTGGACACTTTCAAAAGGATTAACTTTCATATGATCCGCTCTGGGCTTATTATTTCTCAGGAAGTCCTTATTTATCTCTTCTTTGCTACTCTTCCTCCTTCCTTCAAACATTGGCGTGGTCTTCTTACCAGAGATAGACAAGAAATTGACAATATGCGCCTGGATGATGTTTTATCTTCTTTTCAGGATTATGCTTCTGATGGAAAAGTAGTTGATTAATTTCACAATGTTATTTCAACTGCAAATGCTCATTCTGCATCTCACAAATCTTCAAAATCATCCAAATCCAAAGCACGTAGCAAACTATCCTGCTCTGTTCATGGCCAAAAAATTGGACATGATGACAACCACTGTTGTGCGCAACATCCTGAACTCCATCCTCCCAAGAAAAATCAAGCCAATGCTGTTTCCTCTTCTTCCAAGAATGACACTGTTAAATTTGAAACAGGCACCCCAAAAGAAGAATCATCTGCACCTACAGCCAACTCTGAATTTGCTTTTCCTTCTGACAAACATTTTATTTTTGGAGCTGTTGCCAATCCATCTGACAAAGAAGATCCCATTATCATTACCAATGTCTCTGCATCCATGGCTGCTCACTCAGCTAATCTTCCTCCAATTATTGATTAATACTGCTTATTCTAACCACAGCAGCTCACAATTGTGCCCCTTATAGTTTTAGCACACGCTTTGTTGTAGTTACTTGTTGTTGTAAGGTGCACAGTTGCTGATTGAGCTGTGTTTAGGTATGTTTTATTCTTGAAATTCATCCAAATCTTTTTCTCTCTATTCTCTTTGTTCCCTCCATTGCTTCTTCCTGTCCCCTGCTTCCCCTTTGGCCGCTTCTGAAAGTCATTGCACTTTGTGGGGAGAATAGAGCCTTTTGTTCAGTTTTAGCACAGGCTTTGTTGTAGTTACTTGTTGTTGTAAGGTTCATAGTTGCTGATTGACCTGTGTTTAGCTTTCCCTTGTGCTAAAACTTCTACAAGCCAGGCTATTAGACTTATACAGTAAAATAATTATCTTACTGAGATGAAGCCACACCTTTTTAATCCTATTAATAATTAATTATTTATTGCTTACTTATTTATTACTTACAATTAACTAGCTAAGTACATTAAGTAATTTTAATAATTAATAAAAATAAATGACCCACACATTTTTACTCCCTAACACCGTGCTCAATAATACAGTTGAGGAAGGAATAAAAATAGTATTAAAAATTTAATGAATGAAGAAGTTTTAGCACAGAGGAAAGCTAAACACAGGTTAATCATCAACTGTGCACCTTACAACAACAAGTAACTACAACAAAGCGTGTGCTAAAACTGGACAAAAGACTCTATTCTCCAAACACAGTGCAAAGACTGTCAGATGCGGTCAAAAGGGAAAGCAGTGGACAGGAAGAAGCAGTGGAAGGGATAAAGAGAATAGAGAAAAAGAGAAAGAAAAAGATTTGGATGGGGAAAACGGAAATGGCAAAGAGAGGGCTCATTATATGACAAAGTCCACCATCCAAAACAATAGAAACTAACACGACCTCGACAAAACTACTAAACTACAATACAGGAAAAGAGACAGGTTCACATCCAAGGAAAAAGTTCTCAGCCGGGGAAAAGATTCACACTCCAGGTAAAGAAACACGTCCTCGAGGTCCAGAATCAATACATTGACTCCGGGTGGGAAAGAAATGTTGTTCTTGATTCTGGAGCTCGTATCTTTGAAGTTCCTCGGCGGAAAAGGTCAGCAAAAGAGGATATGAGCAAGGAGAATGACTTGAGATGATGGTAAGAAGCTGGAGTAAGGAATGGGTCAGGTATTAGAGGTAGAAATTTCAACACCCCCCCTTAATACCAGACCCATGAGTTTGAGGAGATAAGACAGCTTGACTTTTCCCAAAGATTTTGTAAGAAGATCAGCCACCATGTGTTCAGTTGAAATGTGTTGAAGCTAAAAATGATTTTTGTTGATGCTTTCAGTAATCCAACAAAGTTGAGTTTCCACATGTTTTGATCTTTGATGGTATCTGAGTGAATCCTTGCATTGTGAAATGGAACTGGCATTGTCAGCAAGGATTAAAGGTGAAGGTGATTTAGGAATATTGAAGGAAGTAAGTAGTTTAGTCAGCCAAATTGCTTCACATCCAGCATCCACAATGCCTCTAAACTCAGCCTCAGTTTTAGAGATAGTGACAACTTGCTGCTTTTTAGAACTCCAGGAAATAGCTCCTCCATTGAGTATGGCAACATACCCTCCAGTTGAGCGCCTGGTGTCAGGATCCCCAGCATAATCAGTGTCAGAGTAAATAAGAGGACAGAGTGATGGATGATTTGGAATTGGGCATTTTCCTCCAAAAGTGAGAGATGATGATGAAGTGGCACACAGATATCTGAAAGTGTGTTTGACAGCAAGCCAGTGTTTGATACCTGGTTCAATAAGATGTTGAGATAATGCACCAACTGCAAAAGAGAGATCAGGTCTTGTTGCAACAGACAAATAGTTGAGTGCACCAATAGCAGAGCGGTAATTGATTTTCAGAGCATTGAATTCAGCAATTTCTTCACTGGCTGCTTTGACAGGATAATCATTTGGGGATAAGGGAGTAAGACAGGGATTACAGTTGGCCATATTCCAGTTGGACAAAACTTTTTCAGCATAAGAATCTTGTGATAAAGAAAGAGTACGTGCTGTTCTGTTCCTGGTGAGACGCATTCCCAAAATCCAAGTGGCAGGACCAAGATCATCCATCTCAAATTCAGTTTTGATTTTGTCTTTGAACCAAAGAAAATGATTACCAGTAATGACCATATCATCAACATGAAGATAAATGATACAGATTTGTGATTTGTTTCTCCAAACATACACACACTGATCACACTTAAGGGGGGAGAAGTTGAGCTTGCACAAGTAGTTATTTATACGTGAATTCCAGTAAAAGGGAGCTTGTTTGATGCCATAAAGAGGACGCAACAATTGGCAAACTTTACCTTCATTTCCAGCAGTTAGTGTTCCTTCAAGCTGTTCCATATAAACAGTTTCATTTAAGTTTCCCTGGAGAAAAGCTGCCACTAAATCCATTTGATGAACATCCCAGTCAAAATAAGCTGCTAAAGAAAGAATGGTCCTGAGAGAAGTGATCCATCCAGTGGGTGCAAAAGTTTCATGAAAATCTATTCCTAGGATTTGAGAATATCCTTTTGCTACACAACGGGCTTTGAACTTTGAAACACCACCATCAGCATTAGGTTTAACCCTGAAAACCCACCTGCAGCCAATTACATTAGCTTTTTCAGGCCTGGGGACAATTTTCCAAGTGTTACAACGCTGAAGTGCTTGATGTTCATGTTTCACAGCCTCTGCCCATTCTGCTGAATATTTGGAATAGATTGCTTGCTTATAACACTGGGGTTCAGGAATTTCATGAGCTAGCAAGGGAGCTTCTAGAGAGAAATCAAAGGCATTTGCTGCATATAACCCAAGAGGATCAGGAGAATCAGAGTAGGAATCATGTTGATAATGATCATAATAAATCTGACGTAAATTTTCAGGAGTTGATGTTTCAGCTGAAGAGTTGTCAGAATAACTGGGGGATTGTGATGAGGGAACATAATCAGGATCTGCTGGATTGTCTGGCTCAATTGATGAATATGATGGATCAGATTGACTGGAACCTTCTTCATCTGGGACATTGGAATGAGGTAATCTTGTTAAGTGGCCAGGTGAAGGACAAGGAGTTGAATTGGAAGGTGTGCCTGACATATGAAAATCAGAGGAAGAAGAAGAATAAGGAGAATTATCTTCAGAATGTGAATCAGAAATGTTTCCTGAGGATGGATCAGGAGTTGGAGACTCAGAAGGAGATTGAGCTGGAGAAAAGGAAAGGCCAGGTGTTGGAAGTGGTTGACTGTCATGAATTTGATCTGGAATTTGCTTCATCAGTTGTGACCATTGAGGGCGCTTAAATCTGGAGTCAAGAAAGGGGAAGAAATTTTCATTGAAGGCCACAGATTTGGCAATAACAATCTTTTTAAGCTCAAGGTCCCAAACACGATAATTTGTTGTTCCAACTTCATATCCAAGCATTACACACTTTCTGGCATTAGCTGAAAACTTTCCAGGACGTTGATGTTTATCAAGGAAAGCATAGCAAGCACAACCAAAAACTCTGAGGTGTGAAACTCTGGGTTTGGATTTATTCCAGGCTTCAAAAGGAGTTGATTTGTTTTGAAGAGCTTTGGTTGGTAATCTGTTTTCAAGATATACTGCTGTTTTAACTGCTTCAGACCATAGGTGAATTGGTGCATTAGAATGAAACATCATGGTTTTGGATTTTTCAGTGGTAATACGGTTTCCTCTCTCAGAAATTGGATTTTGTTGGGGAGTGTAAGGAGCCGTAACTTGAAGAGCAATGCCATGTTGTTTAAGAAAGTTGACCAGACTAGAGTTGATATACTCACCACCACCTTCACAAACAAGCTTTTTGATTTTGAAGCCAGATTGCAGCTCTACAGATGCCTTATATTCCAAGAAATATTTGAATACTTGGGCTTTTGAGGAAAGAAGGTAAACATGATGGTATGAAGTGGCCTGATCAGTGAACTTAAGGTAATACTGAGAACCATCAAAAGAAGGAGGCTGAATTTTCCCAGATAAATCTGTGTGTACAACTTCAAGAGGATTTTTGGCAACAGGCAACTGGCCAGGAAAGGAAGCATGGGTTTGTTTACCCAACACACACGGTTCACAAAAATGCATTTCAGAATCAGACAAACTAGAACTAGATACATCAGATGCCATTCCATTAAAAAGTTTTTGAATATATGGGGCGTAGGGATGTCCTAATCTGTTGTGCCAGAGAGTTAGAGACTGACTTGAAGCTTTTGCATAGAGAGCTGAGGAATTAGGGGGAGACATGCCTTGTGGAACCACAGAAACTTCAAATAATGAATTGGAGATGACTCCTCCCATATAATTCTTTCCATTATGTGAAATAATGAAGTTTAATGTAGGATTAACTGGTGCAGGGATGAGAAGACAACCAGTTCTCCAAAGACGTCCCAGGCATCCATGGCTTCTTCCGTTAACAACGACATGGAAATTGACGTGTCTCTAGATGCGTCCACAAAAAATTCACCTCCTCCCGCACCCACCGCCTCTCCCCTCCCCCTCACCAATGAATCCCCTCCTTCCCACTCTCTTGTCCTGGCCACACCCTCTTTGGATCCAAGGCCTTACCCGGCCCCAAAGAAGAGGCGCTATGTGTCCCCACCCCCCTCTCCCAGTACTAGACGCCCTCCTCGTGGCACCTCTAACGACTCATTGGGGGAAGCCAGAGACTCTCACCCAGAACTTTTCTGGAAGTCCTCCCAAGCCCCTCAAGCACCCAACTCTACCCCTGTAGTCCTTCCCCCTCCCTTTCTCCCCCATATTGAACCTACCCCATTTGTACCACCACCTCCTCCCTTTAGGACTCTGTTCATAACCCCAACAAGCCATTCTTTGGCTTTGGCCTTACTAACCTCCCCCCTCCCCCTCCTCCCCCTTCTGAAAACAGCAACCCTGTGGCATCTAGTGTCCTGCGCATAGTGGGCCTAGACAGAGCCAATGACCCCAAGGCTCTTATGGACTGCCTCTTCTCATTGGTCAACTTGGTCAAAGATCCCCCGCAAGGGATCACGCATCAATATGCATGCTTCAACCATGGCTGACATCAAGGCCTTAACAAACACCCTCAGGCCACACATCCTTCAAGCCTCCTTCCATGCTCAACCTGACACCGCTCATCCCCCTCCTCAAAAGCAGCCCCCTCTTGCTTCCTCCTCATCCCCAGCTGACCCCTCCTCCCAAGCCAAAAAGTACTTTGACAAAAAATTTGATGAAATCCTTGCCCGCCTTTCCCCCCCTTCCTCCTCTCCCTCTCCCCTCAGGCCACCACAAAAGGGCCCTACCTTTGCGCAAATTGCCTCCAATTCCTCTTCCCAACACACCCCCCAACCCCTTCGCTCTCCTCCCCCTCCCTTCAGTGGACTCCCCTTCATCATCATAAAACAAGCTAAACCAACCACACCAGTCCTCAAAGACATCACTACCCCCCAATTACTCTCCTTACTCAACAACCACCTAGCCACTAAGAAGGTCCTCTCCCCCTCCTCCTCGAATCCGGTTAGGCTCCGTGGGATAGCAAGGCTAAAGTCCAATGATATTAAACTCATTGTGGCTTCAGAAGCTGAAAAACTCACCCTTATCAACTCATGGCAATCATGGATCCCCAATGATATGATTTTCAAGCCTCCGACTCACCCAGTTGTAGCCCATTGTGTCCCCACTTATCTCAACCTTGACAACCAAAACAACATCACTGCCCTCATTGAAGAAAACCCTGAGGCCCTCAAATCACTTTACCGGGTTTCATGGCTCAGAAGGCCTGAAGGAAGAGCTGGGAAAAACCATTCCTCGGTAATCCTCCACCTTCTAGATAAACATGATGCTGACCTACTAGTTTCCCCCTTCCCCCCTTTTCCCTTCATTTGTGAAAGTCAGGTGCGTCGCACTGAAGCTGTCAACAGAGAGCGGAGCACTTGCTATAGATGCTGGGGCAAGGGGCACCTGTCAATCCACTGCTCTCTCCCTCCCCGTTGCACAAATTGTGCAGGCCACCACAGCTCAAAAGACTGCAAGGCTCCCAAGATTGACTCCCCTGTCTGCTTCAGATGTGTTTACTCCCTCTCTCCTGATCATCCCCTGAAAATGGCTACCATTCCGCTTTCCTCCCTCCTTAAATCAGACCCCCAATCTTCTCACATCTTTCACCTCCCTCATTACCCAGCCTGCCCTCACAATGCCCTCAAATAGATGTCCATACCTGAACTGCCTAAGTGTCCCAATTTTTTCTCTATATTTCAACTTAATTGTCATTGTTCTTTTATATGTTTTCACTCCCTCTTTAATGACCCCTCCACCTCCAAGTATGATCTTCTAGTGATTCAGGAACCATTCCTCTCACACGATCACTTCTCTCCGGCACAAGCTAAAGGCTGGCACCTTTTTCCCCCTCTTTACACCCCTCCTAACCCCTCTCCCTCCCCAATCCGATGCTGTTTCTATGTCAACAAAAAATTTCCCATCCACCTCTTCTCCCCCTTCCCTAGTCCATGCTTGGACATCTCTCTTCTCCAATACAACAGCTCCTCTTCTCCCTTCCTCTTTGTTAATATTTATAACCCCCCAGTCTCCTTCTCTTCTCTCCCGCAGATTGTTCCCTCCCTCCTAACCCTCAAAAGCCTCCCAACTCTTCTCTTCACTGATAGTAATCTCCATCATGATTTGTGGGCTGATCCCACTTGCCACACTTCTAATCACCCAGAGGCCACTCTAATCCTTGACGCCATGTCTACCCTTGGTCTGCATCTCATCTCACAACCTGGAATCATCATGTTTTGCAACTCCAGAAATTTCACCTCTGTGATTGATCGGGTTTTTGCAAATGTAGGGTGTTCCAACCTGGTTGTTAAATGTCATACAGACCTTGATGGTTCTTCCTCCTTCCTATCTGATCACCGTTCCATTGAGACAATCCTCCTTCTCCACTCCCCTATAGCTCCTTCCCCTGTACCCTTTCGGAACTGGAAGCATCTCGATAAGTCTTCCCTCATCTCATCTCTCTCCTCCTTCTCCCTCCCCCCCATTTCCTCCCCTTCCCAAATAGATTCGGCTGCAGAACAGGTCTCCAAATTCTTAGTTGAGCTTATAGATTGTTTTGTCCCTCTGCAGCAGCCCAGTTTGTCATGTCAGGCCTGGTGGAACCAAAGCATCTTGGACCCCCTCAAACAATCCTGTTACAGGGCTCAGAGGCGTTCACAGTCCTTCCCATCCCCCCAACATACAACTGAGTTTCTGGCAGCGCGCAAAGCCTTCTGTGCAAAATTCAACTACCTTCGCAAACAACACTGGCAAAACAAGTTAGCCACCCTCACCCCAATGACCCTATTCACAGCAGCCAAGTCCTCACATCCCAACCCTCAATCTAACCCTCCTCTCAATGATCACTCAGGAAACCCTATCATTGACAACATGGAAAAAGCCTCTTGCCTTTTTGAAGGAACATCAGTAGCAACTTCCCCATGCCTACTGGATGACATCACCCCTCCTTCTCCCTCACCCTTCCCTCCCTCCCCTCCTTTCTCAAAATCTGAACTTGTCTCAGCAATACTCAAGACCAAAAAGGGCAGAGCCCCTGGACCGGATGGCATTCCTAATTCCATCCTTCACCTTAGTCCTCCCCTAACAGCTGACCTGCTCCTGCCTCTTTTACAGGCATGCCTGAATCACGGCTATTACCCAAAAGTATGGAAAGGTGCAAGGACAGTGCTTCTCCCCAAGCCAGGCAGATCTGATTACTCCACCCCCAACTCCTACCGTCCCATTGCAGTGCTGAACACAATAGGAAAGTTACTTGATTTGTTGCTCACTAAAAGACTCTCCTTTTGTGTAGAATCAGCTAAACTCCTCCCTGAAACTCATTATGGTGGACGCCCTCTCCGCTCCTCTTTGGATGCCCTGCTCCATCTGGTCACCTGGACTAAAGATCAATGGCGCAAGGGCAACTTTGTGGGGGCTCTATCACTTGACGTTAAAAGTGCCTTCCCCACGGTCAACCTAGACCGCCTGTCATCCATTCTTCTCTCCCTTCCAGTCCCTAGGAACCTTTCCTCCCTCATCATTGCTTCTCTCAAAAACAGAGTTACCAGCATTTCTTTCTCTTCTTTTGTCTCACCCCCCATCTTTTCCCCTAAAGGCCTCCCACAAGGTTCCCCCCTCTCCCCAATCCTATATGTCATCTACAACTCCAAACTCCTTTCCCTCCCATCCATCTCACCCAGTTCCCTGGCCCTTGGATACATCGACGATATCTTATACCTAGCAGCGGGTAAAAGCCCATCAATTATTGTCGAGAAGCTGTCCAAACTGGGTGTAGAGGCTCAGGACTGGGGCTCTAGACACGGAGCCATTTTTGATTGCGCAAAGACCAAATGGCTCCTGTTGACCAAGCGTTCCCTCCCCATTAACTCTCTCCCGCAATTGATCTTTAACTCACTTACACTCACTGCTTCTGCTAATCTTAAATGGTTAGGATTGATAATTGACTCATCCCTCTCTTTCAAAGCCAATGGGACCAACCTCACCTCCAAAGGCCTCCAGGCAGCGGGATCCATCCATCGCCTGGGCTCGTCAGGTTGGGGTATCCCTCTCAAACAATATAAACAGCTAATCTCCTCCCTTATTCACTCACGCACTGATTATGCAGCAATAGTCTGGCACACCCCAAAAAAGCCCTCGAGAACAGTCAGATTACTCCAAACAGTTGACAACAAGGCAATTTGCAGGGCTTTGGGGTGTTTTAGGACCACACCAGTGAGTACTCTACTTCATGATTCAGCCTCTTTACCCTGTAAACAGCGCCTAGACCTGGCAGTGTACAAGGCATGGGCCCGTCTCCTGACCATTCCAGATACAAACCCTATGGCCCGGTTAGCCAAAACCCTTTCATCTTTGGCACCTCCTAAATCACACCTGCACCCTCTCCACCTGATCAAATCATCAAACTTCTTCCCTCCCTCACTACCCCTCAATCAGCTCGATACACGCTGCCCCTTCCTTGTTCCCCCCTGGAATCCCCCACTATTTGAAGCTAAAATTGGGGACTCCAAGGAAAAGGCTTTAGGCAAGGTATCTCTTTCCCTATCTAAGTTCCCACTACACTCATATTTCATTTACACAGATGGGTCAAGATCAGCAGAAGGTACCTTCAGTGCAGCTTTTGACCCGGGCTTGAACTCCCCTTATGTGGTACGCCTAGGGGACTCCCACCAGTACTCTGTCTTTGAGGCAGAACTGGTAGGAATCCTTCTAGGAATTTACCTGTTCGTCACCAACCCATGCCATCCTTTCTCTAGCTCCCTCACTCTCATGGTTGACAATCAGTCTACCATCCGCCTTCTCTCCTCTCCCTCTCCCTCCCCGGCTAACTCCTCATTAGTAGCCAGAATCTATCAAGCAGTTGCCCTTCTCCGTGAAGCCAACCCCCTCATTACCCTTACTCTGTGTTGGTGCCCTGGCCATGCAGGTGCTCGCGGCAATGAGATTGTGGACAGCCTGGCTAATGGATCCCACCCCCTAGCAGAATTCACCCGCTCCATCCTGCACTTCATTCCTCCCCCTCCCTCAATCTCCCCCCTCAAATCACACATCCATTCCCACTCCCTATCCCTCCTCCTCTCACACCCATCCAAGGATGTCATCAGAAAACTACGGGGTAGTTTCTCTCCAAGGGAAACCTTTGCCCAACTCTGCTGCCTCCCCAGGGCACTGGCCACTGCCTTTGCTCAACTTCGCTCAGGTCACTCACCCTTGCGTAACTACCTCTTTAGATTCAAGGCAGCTGATTCCCCTATCTGCATTCGCTGTGATGGGAATTATTGTGATACCCCTGAGCATGTCCTCCTTTTCTGCAAGGCTCACTCACACCTAAGAGTTGAGTTGAGGAAGGAAGCTCAAAAACACATAATTTCCTTCTGCACCTCTGCACTTTTGTCCCCATCTCCCATTATGTCCCTTGTTGCATCATTTATAGTTAACACTGAAAGACTCCCTAATAATTTGCCACTCTCTATTCAGCCTAGACCTTAGTTTCCTCACTTTAAATTGCCATTAGTTTTTCTGTTTTTGTGTCACCTAGTCTCCTCTGCTGTACCTACTATATGTCTTCTTTTCCTTCATGCCCCTATGTTGGGTGAGATTGTATGAAATAATAATAAAAAAAAAAAGACGTCCCAGGGAGATGAGATTCCTTCCAAGATCAGGGACATAAAGAGCATCAGAAAAGAAAACTTTTCCTTCCATTCCTCCAGAAGCAGCAACAGTTCCTTTTCCAGTTGCATAGATTGATTTCCCAATACCAGCAAGTTGAATTCGAATGTTGACAGGTTGAAAGCTGATAAAACTGTCTCTGTTGTTAAACATATGACAGCTGGCCCCAGAATCAATAATTGGAGAAAGGTTTGAGGAATGAGAAGCCATGGAAGCAGAAGCATTGATAATGCAGTCAGAATTTGATTTTTCAGACAAGCAGGCAACAGCTGTAAAAAGAAATTCTTCATCAGAAGGGAAGACAAAAGCACAATTGGCCGTGGCATCAGGTTGTTCTTCCTGAGGAGGGGGAACAGGAGTTGCTTTGTTGGAATTGTCCTTTGATGGGGCAGCTGAGTTGGCTTGGTTCTTCTTGGGACGGAGTTAAGGATGTTGAACAAAGCAATGATTTTCATCATGTCCAACATTTTGACCATGAACAGAACATGAGAGTTTGCTGCGTGCCTTGGATTTGGATGATTTTGATGATTTGGCTGAGGCAGAGTGAGCATTGACATTTGACATAGCATTGTGAAATTCATCAACAACTTTGTCATCAGCAGCGTAATCCAGGAAAGAAGATAAAACATCCAGATGCAGGTGATCAATTTCCTGTCTGTCTCTGGTGAGCAAACCACGCCAATGTTTGTAGGAGGTTGGAAGAGTGGCAAAGAAGAGATAAATAAGAATTTCCTGAGGAATGATGAGCCCAGAGCGGATCATATGGAAGTTAATGCCTTTGAATGCATCAACATGAGTTTTGGGGTCTCCTCCTTCAGAAAGAGAAAGAGTAACCATAAAGAGAAAGTGAGAAATCCGTGATCCAACTTTATTGCTGGCGTGTCTTCTTGCAAGAACTGACCACATTTGAGCAGAGGTGTGGCAAGTGTTGACCAGCTTCTTGTTAACATCATCCAATCTGGTGATGATTTCATACTTGCACCTGGTTTCATTTTTGATCCATAAAGCAAGTTGAGCTTTGATTTCAGCGTCTGAAGGTGAACCATCATTGTGAGGAACAGGGGCAGGGACATGTCCAGAAACAATGCCAAAAAGATCCAGAACTTCAAAGTGAAGACGCATAATGTGTTCCCAGGTGTCATAAGATTTGTCAGTAAGAGGGGTGACCATAACCCTACTTGAATCCTGATTGGAGGCCATGATTTGGTCGAGTCAACAGCAAAGATTTGGAGAGAAAGAAGATGAGATGTGAAGAGGATGATCCAAAATCTGAGAGAAAAGGCTGTTTTATTGTCCAGTAAGCGGTTTTGTTGTAAGTATTCTTGAGAGAGGTGCTTTAGGCAACTGGGCCCATAACCTGAAGGAGTTTTAGCACAGAAGAAAGCTAAACACAGGTTAATCAGCAACTGTGCACCTTACAACAACAAGTAACTACAACAAAGCGTGTGCTAAAACTGGACAAAAGACTCTATTCTCCCCACACAGTGCAAAGACTGTCAGATGCGGCCAAAAGGGAAAGCAGTGGACAGGAAGAAGCAGTGGAAGGGATAAAGAGAATAGAGAAAAAGAGAAAGAAAAAGATTTGGATTTCATTGCAAAAAACAAACATACCTAAACACAGGTTAATCAGCAACTGTGCACCTTACAACAACAAGTAACTACAACAAAGCATGTGCTAAAACTATAAGGGACACAAGTGTGAGTTGCTGTGGTTAGGACTAAGAGAATTAGAGAAAAGATAACAGAAAAGAAAAGGAAAGAACCTGAACAAAAGACTCTATTCTCCCCACACAGTGCAAAGACTGTCAGATGCAGCCAAAAGGGAAAGCAGTGGACAGGAAGAAGCAGTGGAAGGGATAAAGAGAATAGAGAAAAAGAGAAAGAAAAAGATTTGGATGGGGAAAACGGAAATGGCAAAGAGAGGGCTCATTATATGACAAAGTCCACCATCCAAAACGATAGAAACTAACACAACGTCAACAAAACTACTAAACTACAATACAGGAAAAGAGACAGGTTCACATCCAAGGAAAAAGTTCTCAGCCAGAGAAAAGATTCACACTCCAGGTAAAGAAACACGTCCTCGAGGTCCAGAATCAATACATTGACTCCAGGTGGGAAAGAAATGTTGTTCTTGATGCTGGAGCTCGTATCTTTGAAGTTCCTCGGCGGAAAAGGTCAGGAAAAGAGGATATGAGCAAGGAGAATGACTTGAGACAATGGTAAGAAGCTGGAGTAAGGAATGGGTCAGGTATTAGAGGCAGAAATTTCAACACTCCCTTGGTCAAGGCCTATAGCTAGTACTATAGGATTGTCTACACCGTTATCAGAGGATAGTGTAGGGCTGTATCATGGATATAGTCGGATTAAACTATCAAGTGTGTTTTTATTTCTTTTGTGTGGATTCTGTTTCAATTTTTGAAGATGGAACCTACTGGGACTACATCTAGGGGATGTCAGGAGAAGGTTAAATCGCCCAAACGACAGTGTTGTTGCCACAGAGGATAACTATGATTATTAGGTGTAAAGATGAAAGCTTGCATTTTGTGGGCATTAATACCAAGAAGCTCTTCTATAAGTTTGAACAGGCAACTGAAGTTCATGGAGTGACCAAATATGATATGGTGCGCCAAGTATTGTTCTTTGTATCAAATAAGTGCAAGGACAATCTGGAGGACCTAAATTGTCAGCCTCTTTATACCTAGGACTGAGTATTTCTTATACTTAAAATAAGATAACCTTAAGTAAATTAAGCTTATATCTTAAAAATAAGGTTAAAATAATAATATATATTATTATATTATATATATATATAATTATTATTCTATTATATAGCTTATAGTAGTTTAAATAGCTTATCCATAGCCTAATAATACTTATTATGGTGTTAATGGAGTCATAATATACTTATCTTAAGTGATATGAAGTAATTATTGACATACATAAGCTTATATGTATACATAAATCTCATATTCAGTGAAATATGCAGTATATTATGTATATTTAGGTATATAAGTGGGTTTTAGCCCCTTAATAGCCTATAACCTTTGTTTTTCTGCTTATTTTAGGTCATATGGACGAAATCAGTGGACTCACAACGCCTACAGAAGCATAGACACCTATATCAGGTGCATACACCCAGTTTGGACAACTTAAATTACTTCCTTGGATGGTTATTCACAGATTTATGGGTTAATGTGGATGCTTGGGGATGTTATTGGGGGCTTGGACATTTTATTTGTTTCCATTATATGCTTTTGGTTTCATTAAATCTCTTTTTGATTGTTTATTTTACCTGTTTCTTTATGGTATCCGCTTTTATCTGGATTTTCTATTTATGGTATAGATCTGTGTTATCCTTAATAGTGATGGAGGGTCCTTACTGGAGGTCTGGGTGTTGAAACTGCTTGAAGTGGACGCCATGGGGAGGTGATGGGCCCTCACAGTGCTGTAATTTCCAGGGATAGCAGTGAGATCATCTGGATTGAAGGTCTGTGCACTCCAGTGGATTTGGGTATAAGTAAGGAGGGATTTTGACAGTTATCTATCATCATTCAACTACTACAATTCAAAAAAACACTACTATAAAATTATTAGCATTCATAAATATATTATAAAGCCATTATAAATTGATATTATCTTTATATAAGCTATAACTATATTTTATTCATCTATTTTCCACCACTAGCACACATTTAAATCCAAGTATTGTGAGTTTTATTTGAGTATAACTATTTTATTAGTCTTCCCCTGAGGTTTCATCACTAAATAATTTATCAATAAGTAGTAGTACCATAAATAAACACTATTATATCATACTTATATACTAGACTATACTGACAATTGGGGGTCTTTCCTTATATTTTACTTATTATTTAGTATAAGCCTTGGGACATGATTTTTACCTTAGTACAGCTCAAAATAACCAAATATTTGGGTCTGCTGCATATTAGTGGGTCATAATAACTTGATGATTGCGGAAAAGAACCCTTAAAATAATTGTACTAATTTTTTATCATAAAAATTAGGTATTTACAGTAGTAACTGTACCCAATATAAACCCAATTTCACTTGGTATTTGGACACCAATATAACACCCAATTAAATTGGTATTTGGTTAAAGCTTGGTAAGCTACTTATTCACCCTTATAAAGGTCTAGTTGAACTTATTATTATATTTTTAACAGATTTTTTCCAATTTTTTTATAATTTATTTAAATAAATAAAGATATAAATTCAGGGTAAGCTCCATTGCTTTTTTATTAGTAATATCATTGCTAATATCTTTTGTCTACTAATTCCATAGAGTTTTTACTTTTTGTAGACGTAAAATATTGTCATTCTTAACAATATGAGTGCTCTCCAGGACAGTTTAAGTGAAAAGCCTGCTTATAATACCAGGTCTAAAGCTAACAAAAACTTTCCAGGACATCACCATGGAGGGTCAACAATACCCCCAGGAAGAAAGCATGAGTATAGAGGAAAAGGACACCCTCTTAAAAAAGATAACTATAAAAAAGACATCTCCTCCTCTTCAGGATCAACTGTCCCACCTGGCCAAACAGGTTCTGAAGTTGGAAGAATCCAAATCACTCATGTTCAAAGAGGTAGAGCAATTGCAAAACAATTGCAAGGTAGGGTTTCAGCAGATGAATCAGGCATTGGCAGAGTTAAAGGGAGGCCAGCCCAGTCAGCCAAATCAGCAACCCCCTACCCAAGGCAGGTCAACTCACTCCCAGGAGAAAATCCTGGTAGACAAATGGAAATGGGACTGGTTTCATCTACAGTGGACCAGCCACAGTTGCAACAGGGATCCACCACCTAATCTGACTTCCTCAGCTCACCCTTACAAAGGAAAAAAGCGCCAAAAATCAGGACTGGCATCTATCCCATGGTAAGTATATTACCCTCTCAGATTGAACACAATACTGATAATTACAATATAGGTAATTCTATTGATGTTAAGTCTGTGAAAAAAATAGAGGAGGATTTAAGAAATTTAGGTTTTAGAGTAGATACACCTGACTTGTCTTTTGTCCACAATAACAGTACTATTTATAATGATAATACAGTTAAACCTCAGTTGCAACCACCTACTAGTTAGATGAGAAGTTCACAGGAGAGTGAGAGAATTGAAAAGGAAGACATGGAATATTTTAACAATAATCCAACTGTCCATAGAATTGTTTCAGAATTGTGGAATAGAATGACTGATTGTGAGGAACAGACAGTTAAGCTCATTAGTGATACAATTTCATCCTTGACATTAAACATTTCTCAATTAGCAACACGTAACAAAGAATTAGAGAAAGAAAATTTGTCTCTAACTCTTAAATATAATTCATTGAGTAATAAATATAATGAACTTTCAAACAAATTCTGTGAGTTAGATAAATTATATGAAACACATTTATTGAAAACTGAATCAAGAACAAAGTTATCTTTTGCCCAGACAAATCAAAGTGTCTCTGAGTTGCTACAAAGATTAACTAAAGTTGAGATTGAAACTGCCAATCTACTAATGAACCAGGATAATCATAAGTATAATCAATATAATAATAATCCTTTCATTGGAAAAAGTGAATCTCATTCCTTCCCTATACCACCACAATTAAAACCATCTGGTGGTAGTGTCAAATCTGAAAATGTAAGTCACAAATCCGTACAGGAGGAAATACAAGACCATTTATCAAAAGTGAATGAGTTGTTGAATTTACCTAAGATTAGTGAGATAAAATCCAATCAGAAAAACTGGCCTAAGATGGATCAGTACCCAACTTATGATGGGGATGCCAGCTCTGATTGGCAACATTTTATTCAAAGAATTGACAACTTGAAATTCTCATATAAGTTACCAGATGAAGAAATAACATCAAAATTAATTTTTTTATTTAAGGATGTTGCTTTATTATGGTTTGAAGCTGTCTTGAGTTAGGGTAAAGATTACTCTTGGGCTGAATGGAAACAACTTATTGAAAAACAATTTGGAGGTTCTAAATTCAGGCTTACTCAGCAGAGACTTTATGAGAAGACTAGGTATAATCCATTGAATGGTGACAAACCTATGGTATTTTTAATGAATTTAAATAAAATATTAAAAGCCATTGAGCCTCATATGGATTTTAACTTATGGAAAGATAAGATAATATATAAATTACCTATATCTGTCAGAGACATTGTTGTAGCAAGAACATTAAATGTTACTGAATATTCTGATTTATTAATATTTGCAATGAAATATTATTAAACCATAAGTATGAATCAAGGTATATTCCACTTATAAACAAAATGTTGAACCTGTAAAAATTCAGAATTCAAAAACACTTCAGGAGAAGCAGAAAAAACCTACTGCACCTGTAGTACCTAAAAAGTATGAAACAAATACTTGTTATAAGTGTAACAAACTTTGGGTAAAAGGTCACAAATGTGAGAAAAACATAAATATTGTTGAAAATCAACGTGAATCTGAAACTGAAACTGAAAAAAGTAAAGAATCAAGTGATTATGACAGCAATATCTCATATAGTGATGAAAATGAAGTCTGTATGTTGGAAGATGATTTGTCCATCTTTGAAAATCCAATATTAAATATGGACTCGAATGAATCTTTAATGAATTTTGAGGATGCTGAAATCATTAAGGATATACAAGCTGATAACTTTAGAATGACACCTATCACGGTTCCAGCTATCATTTCTGGTGAAAATGTTAATATAGTACTGGACACAGGAGCTGCTGGTTCTGTTGTTTCCACTAATACATTACAGAAAATTGATAGTGAATATAAGTCTAAGCTTGAACCACTTCAAAGTAAAAATTGGAGAGGTTTTGGATCAGTGCTACACCCCATTGGTAAATACAAAGCTGCTGTTTTCTTTAAACATCAACATGGTTATGTAAGGGTAACTTGTGACTTTGTAGTAATGGATAATACTAACTTTAGTAACTGTTTTATCATTGGAAATGATATTCTAACTAAATTTGGTGTGAAATTAGACCCTGCTAATAATAATTTTACAATTGGCATGAATGGTAAAAGGAAATTTAAAATAAATTCTTTTAACACAGTCTTACACATTGAGTCAGTAACAAATTGCCCGTGTAAAGGAAGAGAATCCAATGAGATGGAACTTCTGGAAACAGAAATTTCAAAAGCATCATTTGGCACTCAGATAAGTAAAGCTGAGAAAAATAATATTTTGGAATTAATTAAAGCATTTCCAATGGCTTTTGCACATGGTACAAATGAACTTGGCCTTGTAAAAATCATGAAATGAAGATTAGTTTAACCTGTGATATGGATAATATTCCTGCTAGTCTTAAAAAGAAACCATACCCTGCTTCACCAATGAAGAGGAATGACATAGAGGATAATATTAAGATGTTATTGAATATGAACATTCTTGAAAAGGTTGAAACTACACCAAAATATTGTGTAATATCACCAGTGCTAATTTCTTATGAACAAGATAAAGCAAGACTATGCGTTGATTATAGAGCATTAAATACATTTACAGTAGATGATATTTATCCCTTGCCAAGGATTGCCTCTATACATGCTACCCTTAAAGGTGCTAAATATATAAGTTGCCTAGATGGAGATAAAGGGTACCATCAAATTCCGGTTGAAAAGAATTCACAGAACTTTTTTTTGATAACAACACACATGGGAATTTATAAGTATGTCAGAATGCCATTTGGACCAAAAAATGCTCCATCAGTATTTCAGAAGTTAATGGATTTAACATTCCATAATGAAATGATTTAGGGATGGTTAATGGTATACATTGATGACATCATAGTGTTCTCTAAAACTTATGATGAACACTTAATCCATTTAAGGAAAGTATTTCAAAAAATGGATGAAATAAAAATGACCCTTGCATTGAAAAAATGTAAATTTGGGTTTGAATCTTTAAAAGTGCTTGGTCATATTGTATCTGGCTTACAAATATGTGTAGACCAAAATAAAGTGGCTTCAATAAAGAATATTGGCATTCCTCAAAATGTAAAGGATGTACAATCTTTTCTTGGAATGTGTGGTTATTATATGTTGAAATTTCTGTCTCTAATACCTGACCCATTCCTTACTCCAGCTTCTTACCATCGTCTCAAGTCATTCTCCTTGCTCATATCCTCTTTTCCTGACCTTTTCCACCGAGGAACTTCAAAGATACGAGCTCCAGCATCAAGAACAACATTTTTTTCCCACCTGGAGTCAATGTATTGATTCTGGACCTCGAGGACGTGTTTCTTTACCTGGAGTGTGAATCTTTTCCCCAGCTGAGAACTTTTTCCTTGGATGTGAACCTGTCTCTTTTTCTGTATTGTAGTTTAGTAGTTTTGTCGACGTCGTGTTAGTTTCTATTGTTTTGGATGGTGGACTTTGTCATATAATGAGCCCTCTCTTTGCCATTTCCGTTTTCCCCATCCAAATCTTTTTCTTTCTCTTTCTCTCTATTCTCTTTATCCCTTCCACTGCTTCTTCCTGTCCACTGCTTTCCCTTTTGGCCGCATCTGACAGTCTTTGCACTGTGTGGGGAGAATAGAGTCTTTTGTCCAGGTTCTTTCCTTTTCTTTTCTGTTATCTTTTCTCTAATTCTTTTAATCCTAACCACAGCAGCTCACACTTGTGTCCCTTATAGTTTTAGCACACGCTTTGTTGTAGTTACTTGTTGTTGTAAGGTGCACAGTTGCTGATTAACCTGTGTTTAGGTATGTTTGTTTTTGCAATGTCATCCAAATCTTTTTCTTTCTCTTTCTCTCTATTCTCTTTATCCCTTCCACTGCTTTCCCTTTTGGCTGCATCTGACAGTCTTTGCACTGTGTGGGGAGAATAGAGTCTTTTGTCCAGTTTTAGCACACACTTTGTTGTAGTTACTTGTTGTTGTAAGGTGCACAGTTGCTGATTAACCTGTGTTTAGCTTTCCTCTGTGCTAAAACTCCTTCATTATAGACAATATATAAAAAACTACCAATCTATTGCTGCACCATTGACCACACTGATAAAGAAATCAGAAGCTTTCATTTGGAATAATGAAAGACAGCAGGCTTTTGATAAGTTGAAAGAATGTTTAATGACAGCTCCTATCTTGGGATTACCAGATTTCCAATTACCTTTTGTATTATATACAGATGCAAGTTTTATTGGTCTGGGTGCTGCTTTGCATCAAAAACAAGTTATTGAAGGAAAAATGTCAGAAGTAGTAATCTGCTATATTTCACATACTCTGAGAAGTAGTGAATTGAAATATGGTGCTACTCAACTTGAATGTTTGGCAGTAGTATGGGCTCTTGAGAAGCTACATTATTACCTTGAAGACCAAAAATTTGAGTTAATAACTGACTGTAGTGCAGTTAAGTCACTCTTAAACATGAAATCTCCTAATAGACACATGTTTAGATGGCAATTAGCTGTACAAGAATACAGATGACGTATGACTATTACACATAGAGCAGGAACCTTGCACTCTAATGTAGCTCTGTTATCTAGAGTACCTCTGCCTAATGATGATGATAATCCTGCTTATGTTCCTGAGTCAGAGATTATTAACATTTATGGCATTTATATTGTAGATCTTGAGGATGAATTTGTGCAATCAATTCTTGATAATTATAATTCAGATCCTGACTTGAGTAAACTAACTAAAATATTAAATGATCCATCTAATGCTTCAATGAATGTTTTAATAAAAACATTACCAAATAAGTATAAAGAGGCATTAGAAAAAGGAAAATTTTCCATTGAGGATGGTTTTATATATTACAGGAAAAAATTAAGTAATGTAATTGTTATTCCCCCTTCAATGAAGGAGTTAATGTTAAATATATGTCATGATGATATATTAGCAGGTCATTTTGACTACCATAAAACATTAACCAGAGTAAAAAACACAGCTTGGTGGATTAACATGTCTGAGGATGTTCAGAAATATGTTGAAACATGTGATTCTTGTCATAAATCTAAAAGATTAACAGGCAAAAGAGCTGGTTTATTACAACAAATTGAGCAACCAAAAGCTCCATGGGAAATCATTAACATGGACTTTGTAACAGGTTTGCCAATAGCAGGGCATAAGAGTTATAACTCCTGCTGGGTAATTGTAGATAGATTTACAAAGATGGGTAAATTTATTCCTACCCACAAAGAGGTTTCTGCAAAGGACTTAGCTTTTTTATGGTGGACACAAATGTTAAATATAGCAGGTTTCCCCAAAGCAATAGTTTCTGACAGAGATCCTAAATTTACTTCTGAGTTCTGGACATCACTTATGGATGTTTCATGTTGAAATTTCTGCCTCTAATACCTGACCCATTCCTTACTCCAGCTTCTTACCATCGTCTCAAGTCATTCTCCTTGCTCATATCCTCTTTTCCTGACCTTTTCCGCCAAGGAACTTCAAAGATATGAGCTCCAGCATCAAGAACAACATTTCTTTCCCACCTGGAGTCAATGTATTGATTCTGGACCTCGAGGACGTGTTTCTTTACCTGGAGTGTGAATCTTTTCCCCAGCTGAGAACTTTTTCCTTGGATGTGAACCTGTCTCTTTTTCTGTATTGTAGTTTAGTAGTTTTGTCGACGTCGTGTTAGTTTCTATTGTTTTGGATGGTGGAATTTGTCATATAATGAGCCCTCTCTTTGCCATTTCCATTTTCCCCATCCAAATCTTTTTCTTTCTCTTTCTCCCTTTTCTCTTTATCCCTTCCACTGCTTCTTCCTGTCCACTGCTTTCCCTTTTGGCCGCATCTGACAGTCTTTGCACTGTGTGGGGAGAATAGAGTCTTTTGTCCAGGTTCTTTCCTTTTCTTTTCTGTTATCTTTTCTCTAATTCTTTTAATCCTAACCACAGCAGCTCACACTTGTGTTCCTTATAGTTTTAGCACACGCTTTGTTGTAGTTACTTGTTGTTGTAAGTTGCACAGTTGCTGATTAATCTGTGTTTAGGAATGTTTGTTTTTGCAATGAAATCCAAATCTTTTTTCTTTCTCTTTCTCTCTATTCTCTTTATCCCTTCCACTTCTTCTTCCTGTCCACTGCCTTCCCTTTTGGCCGCATCTGACAGTCTTTGCACTGTGTGGGGAGAATAGAGTCTTTTGTCCAGTTTTAGCACACGCTTTGTTGTAGTTACTTGTTGTTGTAAGGTGTGAAGGAGTTTTAGCACAGAGGAAGGCTAAACACAGGTTAATCAGCAACTGTGCACCTTACAACAACAAGTAACTACAACAAAGCGTGTGCTAAAACTGGACAAAAGACTCTATTCTCCCCACACAGTGCAAAGACTGTCAGATGTGGCCAAAAGGGAAAGCAGTGGACAGGAAGAAGCAGTGGAAGGGATAAAGAGAATAGAGAGAAAGAGAAAGAAAAAGATTTGGATGACATTTCAAAAACAAACATACCTAAACACAGGTTAATCAGCAACTGTGCACCTTACAACAACAAGTAACTACAACAAAGTGTGTGCTAAAACTATAAGGGACACAAGTGTGAGCTGCTGTGGTTAGGATTAAAAGAATTAGAGAAAAGATAACAGAAAAGAAAAGGAAAGAACCTGGACAAAAGACTCTATTCTCCCCACACAGTGCAAAGACTGTCAGATGCGGCCAAAAGGGAAAGCAGTGGACAGGAAGAAGCAGTGGAAGGGATAAAGAGAATAGGGAGAAAGAGAAAGAAAAAGATTTGGATGGGGAAAACGGAAATGGCAAAGAGAGGGCTCATTATATGACAAAGTCCACCATCCAAAACAATATAAACTAACACGACGTCAACAAAACTACTAAACTACAATACAGAAAAAGAGACAGGTTCACACCCAATGAAAAAGTTCTCAGCCGGGGAAAAGATTCACACTCCAGGTAAAGAAACATGTCAGCCAGGCTATTCCAGGAGTCCAGTAAAAATGATATGTGACTTATAAAACCTGAAAGAGTGGGTAAGAATTGTATTTAATGAATATAAATTAATATTTTATTGCATAATAAAATTATATAAGTATTTTATTATATACAAGTGTTATATTAATTTTATTGGTTATATAAATTTTTATATACATTTAAATTGAACATAATATAATATATTCTACAAATAATGGCGCATTCTTATGTATTTAATAATTATAAATTTATATTTAATTAATTGAAAAATATATATTATAATTATAAGTGTAAAATTGACTTATAATATATTTAAATTAATTATTTAAATTTATATATTGAATAACACCTTTCATATAATACTAAACAATAATTAATGACGCTTCTTTTGACCCTTAATTATGTCAGGAAAAACCAATTAAGTAATTTATACTAAATTGAGATTAATTACATGTTTTGTTGCGTCAAAGTATTTTTTGTTTCACTTAAAATATCCTTAAATCAGACTGTACCATCTGTTTGGAATTATTTTTCTCATAGTTCCTATGTTCCAATCTTGTTTAGTTATTCACTATTTTTACTTACTGATTTGGGAATTAATGGCGGGAAAATTGGATTCTTAATTGGGTTTTAGTTATTTGTTTCATGTTTTTCTCTACATTGTTATGTTTCATTTACTCTTTGATATATTTGTTTTATTCTATTCTAACTATTGTATTTACAAACATAGTGGCGCTTCAGAGGACCCATTGGCTATAAAAGGGCCTTGGATAATCCCCTGTAGCATCATCACTTATTATACACTCCACAAATTAAATACTATTTTACTACATTTATATTTTGTTATTAGTAATACAATTCTAATTAAAATTCTATATAACAATTTAAAGGTTGCTTTAAGTCTGAAAGTAATTAAAAGTGTTTGCCGCGCAGAACCCTTACATTAAATAGTATTATTATTAATAAATCCTAAGTTTTTGTCATCTCTCAAAGTTGCTCGCCGTTGTTTTCCTTTTAAATAAATTAAATATTTTATTATAATTTATTTCTTTTATTTTTCCCTTGTCCTCCTCCTTCTCTCCTCCTTTTCTCCTCTTTTCCTTGCCTTCTTCTAGACAACTGACCGACAACTGGGGACCTTTCCAAACGACGACGACGATTGAGCCTGGCGACAAACGACAAAACGCACAGACCACCTAGCAAAAAAAAACTTTTGCCGCGACTGTGTTTCGAACTTGGGTTCGATTTCTTAGGTTTATATTATATTAATTTTTATATTATTTTGAAGTGATTTTTCGATCACTATAGTAAGTTCACCTTTGCACCTCTCACTCATATTACTATATTTTTACTGCAATAACAGTGATTGTGGCTTAATTGCTGATTCACTGACTGTAAGTGTTCAATTATTAAATTTTTTTTTTCCTAGTTGACCATTATAGAGTGTTAAATCCTCTTAGTCCTAGAAGAATTAACATTTTTTATTAATACAAATTGAATTATTAATTTAATTTTTTTTTATTATTAATTATTGTTAATTTTGGTTGACTTAAAAGTACATTGTGCTTAGTCCCAAATATATTGCAATATTTAATATTGGTAATTAATTGGTTGAATTAACTTGATTGTTATTCCCAATTTAACCTTGCAATCCATTTTTTTTAAAATTAATTTTTTATAATTATTACTTTATATTGAAAATTTTTTTTTCTATAAATTTAATTAATAAAATTTTTTTTATTATTTGGAGCAATTATTGACGAACTTTTATTATTTTTTTTAATAAATAAGAAGTAAATTAAAATCTTCCCACTAGTATGTCCAACAATTTGGCAGAAAAAATGGATAACATGCAAGTGGATGAAATAGAAATTGACTATGATGCTGACACTGTAAGTTCTTATAAAGTTAATCATAAAAAATCTTATGCTAACACAAAGAATTTACATACTGCAGGATGTGGAAATGACAGGAAATACAAACAAACCAAACCCCCTTCCCCCAGTACCACAGAAGGAAGTAAAGCCTCTAGTGCCTCAAGAAGGTCTTCCAAAAGGCTTCAAAATAAAAAAGCTTCCTCTGCCACAACAAATCAGCAACCTATCTAGTCATATAAAAGAGTTGAAGACAGAAAATATGACGTACAAAGCAAAGGTAGACACCTTGTGGGATCAGGTCCAAGAACTCAGGAACCAGATTCAGGCCCAGGCCCCTCCTCAGTTGCCTCCCAATCAGCCTCAGTTTCAGGCTCAACCTTCACAGCCACCCAGCTCAACCATCCAAAATCCAAATACTATGGAAGTAGAGCAATGGAAATGGGATTATCTAATGAGTCACTACCAACAGAATGTGCAACACCCTCCTCATCATCAGCCTGGCCCATCCAGAACACCCAATTTCCATCCACCTCCTCATCCCTACCAACAAGGCAGGAGAAAGAAGGCCCAAGCACAATCCCAAACCCAGTCCCAGGGGAAGTTTCCTCCTCTGCCATGGTAAGTAATTTGGCTGATAGTCTCTTGGGTATGTTTTCTAATAAATCTTCTTCTGCAGGTAATATTATTGAACATGGTGAAAGAACAGTTAAACCTGTTAAAAGACAGCTTCCTGTAACTAGTAGCCCTATTGATGTAATTAGCAAATTGTCATTTGATGAACCTTTACATTTAACTTCTACTTCTTTAATTAATCCTTCTCTTGCAATTAAAAATGATTCTGTTCCCCCTGAAATCTATACCTTAATTGAAAAAACTTCTGAGGAAATATTGAAAGATACCCTTGATTTTAATATTGTGAAAGACAAACATGTGAGAGATGTGTTAATCCATGAAAATGATAGATTAAATAATTTACACTTGCAATGTAAAGTGAGTTCTTCTGTACAAGATACAGCTTATTTAAAAATCAAAGAAACCTTGAATATTGTTCTCAGTCAACAAAAACAAATAAGAAGTGACCATAGAGCTATCTCAGATAGAAATATCAGTCTACATAAGACCTTGAGTGAATTGAAACCCCTTATTGAGGAAAAGTATTCATTCAAGAATGAAATAAAATCTCTGCAAAATGAGTTTAAGAAGCTAAAAAATGATTTCCATGCACTAAGTACCAAACACTCAGTTTCTGAGGACAGAAATGTTCTATCTCTTGCAAAAGTAAATGACCAGATGTCTGAAATTCCAAGAATAAGAAACTATGTGTCTGACCTGCAGGAAAAGTTCTCAAACTTAACCATCAATAATGAATTCAATGAGATTTCTGTAAATAAGCTGCATAAAAATAAAGGGAAAAAACCTGAGCAAAGTTCATCCTTTCTTCCTCATATTTCAACCATTAAACAAACTGACAATGAGTCTGTAAAATCTTTTGCTACTAGCAAAAAATCTTGTGATGGTCATGCACCAGCTGTTTCTGTAAATAATGAAATTTCTGAACACCTGGCTAAACTTCAGGAATTATTAATAATGAATAATTCAAACCAGAAAGTGGACCATCCCAGTAGTCAGAAAAATTGGCCTAAGTTAGACCAATATCCTACCTTTGATGGTGATTCTTCCTCTGATTGGCAACACTTTATCCAAAGAATTGATAATTTAAAGAGATCTTATAAACTACCTGATGAGGAAATTGTTTCTAAGCTAATTTCTTTATTTTCCAATGTAGCCTTGATGTGGTATGAATCTGTTCTTTTAGATAACAATCATTATACATGGAATGATTGGAAATCCTTGATTGAGAATCAGTTTGGTGGTTCAAAATTCAGGTTAGCTCAGCAGAGACTGTATGAGAATACTAGATATGTATCCTCCTCTGTTGAAAAGCCCATTGTTTTTCTGATGAAAATAACTAAAATCCTTAGATCAATTGATCCAAAGACGGATTATGATATTTGGAGAGATAAAATCTTGTATAAATTACCAAATTCTCTTAGGGATTTGATTGTGGCTAGAACTGAGCATGTAAGGGAAAATTCTTCTATCATTAATATCTGTAATAAGGTACTGCTCAACCATAGATATGAACCAAAGAATTACCTTGGTAAATCTTATAATGATCAGAATAAACCTTCTATAAAGCTCCCAGAAAAATCTGGTAAACCCTCTGCCCCAGTTGCACCTAAAAAATATGCAACAAATACTTGTTATAAATGTAACAAACCGTGGCAGAAGGGTCATGTTTGTGACAAGAAAATTCATCTTGTTGAACAAAATGAAGACACTGATGAAGTTGAACTTGATGTCAATAATTCTTCCAGTGACTGTGAAAGTAATATCTCCTATGACAATGAATCTGTTAAAGATGTTTTAATGTTGGAACATGATGTCCATTATTTAAATAATATATCTGAAGATTGTGTATTGAATTTATCTTCAGTAGAAAATGCTGAGATAATTAAAGATATTACTAACAATTCTATTCCTATATCCCCTTTAAAGGCACCTGTTATCATTAATGGTAAAAATGTTGATGTAGTTCTTGATTCTGGTGCTGGAGGAAGTGTAGTGTCTGAAAAAGCTTTGGCTTCAGTGGATAAGGAATATTTGAGTAAATTATTACCTATAACTTCTGAAAAATGGATAGGGTATGGTTCTACCTTATTTCCTATTGGCAAATACAAAACCTCTGTATTCTTCACATATAATGGTGGTTTTGTCAGAGCTGTTTGTGAGTTTTTTGTCATGAAAAATGATAATTTAAGCAATTGGTTTATTGTGGGAAATGATATTTTAACCATGTTTGGTGTGAAACTGGACCCAGCAAATAATTGCTTTACCTTAGGAATGAATGGGAAAAGGAAATTCAAAATTTCCTCTCCTAGAACTTCTGGGCATTTGTTGAAATCTTGTAACTCACTGATCCAGTATAAAGGTAGAACAACAACTGAAATGGATGATTTATTACATGAAATAAATACCGCTTCTTTTGGTGATCAGTTGACTAGTGAACAAAAGGATTCTATTGTTGCCTCTATTACCTCTATCCCTATGGCTTTTGCTCATGGTTCTCATGTCTTGGGAATCGTTCAGGAAGAGATGAAAATTACCTTATCCTGTAATTTGAGTGATATTCCTCCTACCCTTAAGAAAAAACCATATCCTGCTTCTCCATCAAAAAGAAAAGATATTGAAGATAATATTGAAACATTATTGAAAATGAATATCATTGAGAAAGTGGATGTCACCCCCAAATATTGTGTCATCTCCCCAGTCTTGATTTCATATGAAAAAGATAAAGCTAGATTATGTGGAGATTACAGAGCTTTAAATACTTATACTGTTGATGATATTTATCCTTTACCCAGAATTAATTCAATACATGCTACCTTGCAAGGTGCAAACTTTATTAGTTGTCTGGATGGTAATAAAGGTTATCATCAAGTTCCAGTTGAGAAAAATTCTCAAAATTTTTTGCTTATTGCTACTCATATGGGAATATATAAGTATGTTAGGATGCCATTTGGCCCTAAAAATGCTCCTTCAGTTTTCCAGAAAGTCATGGATAACACTTTCCATCAAGAAATTATTGAAGGTTGGCTCATGGTTTATATTGATGATATTATTGTTTTTTCTAACACTTTTGATGTACATATGATTCACTTGAATAGAGTTTTCCAAAAAATGGATGAAATCAATATGACCATATCTTTAAAAAAGTGTAAATTTGGTTTTCAATCTTTGAAAGTCCTTGGCCATGTTGTGTCAGGCTTACAAATTTGTGTAGACCATAATAAAGTTGCTGCCATTCAAAATGTGAAAGCACCAACTTCTGTAAGAGAAATCCAAAGTTTTTTGGGTATGTGTGGCTATTATAGACAATATATTAAAAATTATCAGGTCATAGCCTTGCCTCTTACAAAACTGACCAGAAAAGATGTTGCTTTTCTCTGGAATAATGACTGTCAAAAAGCGTTTGATACATTAAAAAGTTGCTTAATGACAGCCCCAATATTGGCTCTTCCAGATTTTAACAAGCCATTTGTCCTTTATACAGATGCTAGCTTTATGGCTCTGGGTGCTGCCCTTCACCAAAAGCAAATTATTAATGATAAATCCTCAGAGGTTGTAATTTGTTATATTTCAAGAACCTTAAGAAATAGTGAATTGAAATATGGTGCCACTCAATTGGAGTGCTTAGCAGTTGTTTGGGCTCTTGAGAAACTTCATTACTATTTGGATGACCAAAAATTTGAGTTGGTAACTGACTGTAGTGCTGTGAAGTCCCTCTTAAACCTAAAGACACCTAACAGACATACGTTCAGGTGGCAACTTGCTGTTCAAGAATACAGAGGAAGGATGACAATTATCCATAGAGCTGGAAATGTTCACTCTAATGTTGATATGCTCTCCAGATTGCCTCTGCCAAATAATGACTCAAATCCTGCTTATGTACCTGAAGATGATACTGTTCATATTGAAGAAATTTTAGCACAGAGGAAAGCTAAACACAGGTTAATCAGCAACTGTGCACCTTACAACAACAAGTAACTACAACAAAGCGTGTGCTAAAACTTGACAAAAGACTCTATTCTCCCCACACAGTGCAAAGACTGTCAGATGCGGCCAAAAGGGAACGCAGTGGAAGGGATAAAGAGAATATAGAAAAAGAGAAAGAAAAAGATTTGGATGGGGAAAACGGAAATGGCAAAGAGAGGGCTCATTATATGACAAAGTCCACCATCCAAAACAATAGAAACTAACATGACGTCGACAAAACTACTAAACTACAATACAGAAAAAGAGACAGGTTCACATCCAAGGAAAAAGTTCTCAGCTGGGGAAAAGATTCACACTCCAGGTAAAGAAACACGTCCTCGAGGTCCAGAATCAATACATTGACTCTGGGTGGGAAAGAAATGTTGTTCTTGATGCTGGAACTCGTATCTTTGAAGTTCCTCGGTGGAAAAGGTCAGGAAAAGAGGATATGAGCAAGGAGAATGACTTGAGACAATGGTAAGAAGCTGGAGTAAGGAATGGGTCAGGTATTAGAGGCAGAAATTTCAACAGCTGCAGGTGGGTTTTCAGGGTTAAACCTAATGCTGATGGTGGTGTTTCAAAGTTCAAAGCCCGTTGTGAAGCAAAAGGATATTCTCAAATCCTAGGAATAGATTTTCATGAAACTTTTGCACCCACTGGAAGGATCACTTCTCTCAGGACCATTCTTTCTTTAGCAGCTTATTTTGACTGGGATGTTCATCAAATGGATGTAGTGGTAGCTTTTCTCCAGGGAAACTTAAATGAAACTGTTTATATGGAACAGCCTGAAGGAACACTAACTGCTGGAAATGAAGGTAAAGTTTGCCAATTGTTGCGTCCTCTTTATGGCATCAAACAGGTTCCCTTTTGCTGGAATTCACGTATAAATGACTACTTGTGCAAGCTCAACTTCTCCCCCCTTAAGTGTGATCAGTGTGTGTATGTTTGGAGAAACAAATCACAAATCTGTATCATTTATCTTCATGTTGATGATATGGTCATTACTGGTAATCATTTTCTTTGGTTCAAAGACAAAATCAAAACTGAATTTGAGATGGATGATCTTGGTCCTGCCACTTAGATTTTGGGAATGTGTCTCACCAGGAACAGAACAGCACGTACTCTTTCTTTATCACAAGATTCTTATGCTGAAAATGTTTACCAGTAATGACCATATCATCAACATGAAGATAAATGATACAGATTTGTGATTTGTTTCTCCAAACATACACACACTGATCACACTTAAGGGGGGAAAAGTTGAGCTTGCACAAGTAGTCATTTATACGTGAATTCGGGCAAAAGGGAGCTTGTTTGATGCCATAAAGAGGACGCAACAATTGACAAACTTTACCTTCATTTCCAGCAGTTAATGTTCCTTCAGGCTGTTCCATATAAACAGTTTCATTTAGGTTTCCCTGGAGAAAAGCTGCCACTACATCCATTTGACGAACATACCAGTCAAAATAAGCTGCTAAAGAAAGAATGGTCCTGAGAGAGTTGATCCGTCCAGTGGGTGCAAAAGTTTCATGAAAATCTATTCCTAGGATTTGAGAATATCCTTTTGCTACACAACGGGCTTTGAACTTTGAAACACCACCATCAGCATTAGTTTTATCCCTGAAAACCCACCTGCAGCCAATTACATTAGCTTTTTCAGGCCTGGGGACAATTTTCCAAGTGTTACAATGCTGAAGTGCTTGATGTTCATGTTTCACAGCCTCTGCCCATTCTGCTGAATATTTGGAATAGATTGCTTGTTTATAGCACTGGGGTTCAGGAATTTCATGAGCTAGCAAGGGAGCTTCTAGAGAGAAAGCAAAGGCATTTGCTGCATATAACCCAAGAGGATCAGGA
This sequence comes from Hemileia vastatrix, assembly GCA_030280995.1. NCBI lineage: Eukaryota > Fungi > Basidiomycota > Pucciniomycetes > Pucciniales > Zaghouaniaceae > Hemileia > Hemileia vastatrix. The sequence goes on from JASXTE010000016.1 coordinate 14,564,339, forward strand.
GAATCAGAGTAGGAATCATGTTGATAATGATCATAATAAATCTGACGTAAATTTTCAGGAGTTGATGTTTCAGCTGAAGAGTTGTCAGAATAACTGGGGGATTGTGATGAGGGAACATAATCAGGATCTGCTGGATTGTCTGGCTCAATTGATGAATATGATGGATCAGATTGACTGGAACCTTCTTCATCTGGGACATTGGAATGAGGTAATCTTGTTAAGTGGCCAGGTGAAGGACAAGGAGTTGAATTGGAAGGTGTGCCTGACATATGAAAATCAGAGGAAGAAGAAGAATAAGGAGAATTATCTTCAGAATGTGAATCAGAAATGTTTCCTGAGGATGGATCAGGAGTTGGAGACTCAGAAGGAGATTGAGCTGGAGAAAAGGAAAGGCCAGGTGTTGGAAGTGGTTGACTGTCATGAATTTGATCTGGAATTTGCTTCATCAGTTGTGACCATTGAGGGCGCTTAAATCTGGAGTCAAGAAAGGGGAAGAAATTTTCATTGAAGGCCACAGATTTGGCAATAACAATCTTTTTAAGCTCAAGGTCCCAAACACGATAATTTGTTGTTCCAACTTCATATCCAAGCATTACACACTTTCTGGCATTAGCTGAAAACTTTCCAGGACGTTGATGTTTATCAAGGAAAGCATAGCAAGCACAACCAAAAACTCTGAGGTGTGAAACTCTGGGTTTGGATTTATTCCAGGCTTCAAAAGGAGTTGATTTGTTTTGAAGAGCTTTGGTTGGTAATCTGTTTTCAAGATATACTGCTGTTTTAACTGCTTCAGACCATAGGTGAATTGGTGCATTAGAATGAAACATCATGGTTTTGGATTTTTCAGTGGTAATACGGTTTCCTCTCTCAGAAATTGGATTTTGTTGGGGAGTGTAAGGAGCCGTAACTTGAAGAGCAATGCCATGTTGTTTAAGAAAGTTGACCAGACTAGAGTTGATATACTCACCACCACCTTCACAAACAAGCTTTTTGATTTTGAAGCCAGATTGCAGCTCTACAGATGCCTTATATTCCAAGAAATATTTGAATACTTGGGCTTTTGAGGAAAGAAGGTAAACATGATGGTATGAAGTGGCCTGATCAGTGAACTTAAGGTAATACTGAGAACCATCAAAAGAAGGAGGCTGAATTTTCCCAGATAAATCTGTGTGTACAACTTCAAGAGGATTTTTGGCAACAGGCAACTGGCCAGGAAAGGAAGCATGGGTTTGTTTACCCAACACACACGGTTCACAAAAATGCATTTCAGAATCAGACAAACTAGAACTAGATACATCAGATGCCATTCCATTAAAAAGTTTTTGAATATATGGGGCATAGGGATGTCCTAATCTGTTGTGCCAGAGAGTTAGAGACTGACTTGAAGCTTTTGCATAGAGAGCTGAGGAATTAGGGGGAGACATGCCTTGTGGAACCACAGAAACTTCAAATAATGAATTGGAGATGACTCCTCCCATATAATTCTTTCCATTATGTGAAATAATGAAGTTTAATGTAGGATTAACTGGTGCAGGGATGAGAAGACAACCAGTTCTCCAAAGACGTCCCAGGCATCCATGGCTTCTTCCGTTAACAACGACATGGAAATTGACGTGTCTCTAGATGCGTCCACAAAAAATTCACCTCCTCCCGCACCCACCGCCTCTCCCCTCCCCCTCACCAATGAATCCCCTCCTTCCCACTCTCTTGTCCTGGCCACACCCTCTTTGGATCCAAGGCCTTACCCGGCCCCAAAGAAGAGGCGCTATGTGTCCCCACCCCCCTCTCCCAGTACTAGACGCCCTCCTCGTGGCACCTCTAACGACTCATTGGGGGAAGCCAGAGACTCTCACCCAGAACTTTTCTGGAAGTCCTCCCAAGCCCCTCAAGCACCCAACTCTACCCCTGTAGTCCTTCCCCCTCCCTTTCTCCCCCATATTGAACCTACCCCATTTGTACCACCTCCTCCTCCCTTGAGGACTCTGTTCATAATCCCAACAAGCCATTCTTTGGCTTTGGCCTTACTAACCTCCCCCCTCCCCCTCCTCCCCCTTCTGAAAACAGCAACCCTGTGGCATCTAGTGTCCTGCGCATAGTGGGCCTAGACAGAGCCAATGACCCCAAGGCTCTTATGGACTGCCTCTTCTCATTGGTCAACTTGGTCAAAGATCCCCCGCAAGGGATCACGCATCAATATGCATGCTTCAACCATGGCTGACATCAAGGCCTTAACAAACACCCTCAGGCCACACATCCTTCAAGCCTCCTTCCATGCTCAACCTGACACCGCTCATCCCCCTCCTCAAAAGCAGCCCCCTCTTGCTTCCTCCTCATCCCCAGCTGACCCCTCCTCCCAAGCCAAAAAGTACTTTGACAAAAAATTTGATGAAATCCTTGCTCGCCTTTCCCCCCCTTCCTCCTCTCCCTCTCCCCTCAGGCCACCACAAAAGGGCCCTACCTTTGCGCAAATTGCCTCCAATTCCTCTTCCCAACACACCCCCCAACCCCTTCGCTCTCCTCCCCCTCCCTTCAGTGGACTCCCCTTCATCATCATAAAACAAGCTAACCCAACCACACCAGTCCTCAAAGACATCACTACCCCCCAATTACTCTCCTTACTCAACAACCACCTAGCCACTAAGAAGGTCCTCTCCCCCTCCTCCTCGAATCCGGTTAGGCTCCGTGGGATAGCAAGGCTAAAGTCCAATGATATTAAACTCATTGTGGCTTCAGAAGCTGAAAAACTCACCCTTATCAACTCATGGCAATCATGGATCCCCAATGATATGATTTTCAAGCCTCCGACTCACCCAGTTGTAGCCCATTGTGTCCCCACTTATCTCAACCTTGACGACCAAAACAACATCACTGCCCTCATTGAAGAAAACCCTGAGGCCCTCAAATCACTTTACCGGGTTTCATGGCTCAGAAGGCCTGAAGGAAGAGCTGGGAAAAACCATTCCTCGGTAATCCTCCACCTTCTAGATAAACATGATGCTGACCTACTAGTTTCCCCCTTCCCCCCTTTTCCCTTCATTTGTGAAAGTCAGGTGCGTTGCACTGAAGCTGTCAACAGAGAGCGGAGCACTTGCTATAGATGCTGGGGCAAGGGGCACCTGTCAATCCACTGCTCTCTCCCTCCCCGTTGCACAAATTGTGCAGGCCACCACAGCTCAAAAGACTGCAAGGCTCCCAAGATTGACTCCCCTGTCTGCTTCAGATGTGTTTACTCCCTCTCTCCTGATCATCCCCTGAAAATGGCTACCATTCCGCTTTCCTCCCTCCTTAAATCAGACCCCCAATCTTCTCACATCTTTCACCTCCCTCATCACCCAGCCTGCCCTCACAATGCCCTCAAATAGATGTCCATACCTGAACTGCCTAAGTGTCCCAATTTTTTCTCTATATTTCAACTTAATTGTCATTGTTCTTTTATATGTTTTCACTCCCTCTTTAATGACCCCTCCACCTCCAAGTATGATCTTCTAGTGATTCAGGAACCATTCCTCTCACACGATCACTTCTCTCCGGCACAAGCTAAAGGCTGGCACCTTTTTCCCCCTCTTTACACCCCTCCTAACCCCTCTCCCTCCCCAATCCGATGCTGTTTCTATGTCAACAAAAAATTTCCCATCCACCTCTTCTCCCCTTTCCCTAGTCCATGCTTGGACATCTCTCTTCTCCAATACAACAGCTCCTCTTCTCCCTTCCTCTTTGTTAATATTTATAACCCCCCAGTCTCCTTCTCTTCTCTCCCGCAGATTGTTCCCTCCCTCCTAACCCTCAAAAGCCTCCCAACTCTTCTCTTCACTGATAGTAATCTCCATCATGATTTGTGGGCTGATCCCACTTGCCACACTTCTAATCACCCAGAGGCCACTCTAATCCTTGACGCCATGTCTACCCTTGGTCTGCATCTCATCTCACAACCTGGAATCATCATGTTTTGCAACTCCAGAAATTTCACCTCTGTGATTGATCTGGTTTTTGCAAATGTAGGGTGTTCCAACCTGGTTGTTAAATGTCATACAGACCTTGATGGTTCTTCCTCCTTCCTATCTGATCACCGTTCCATTGAGACAATCCTCCTTCTCCACTCCCCTATAGCTCCTTCCCCTGTACCCTTTCGGAACTGGAAGCATCTCGATAAGTCTTCCCTCATCTCATCTCTCTCCTCCTTCTCCCTCCCCCCCATTTCCTCCCCTTCCCAAATAGATTCGGCTGCAGAACAGGTCTCCAAATTCTTAGTTGAGCTTATAGATTGTTTTGTCCCTCTGCAGCAGCCCAGTTTGTCATGTCAGGCCTGGTGGAACCAAAGCATCTTGGACCCCCTCAAACAATCCTGTTACAGGGCTCAGAGGCGTTCACAGTCCTTCCCATCCCCCCAACATACAACTGAGTTTCTGGCAGCGCGCAAAGCCTTCTGTGCAAAATTCAACTACCTTCGCAAACAACACTGGCAAAACAAGTTAGCCACCCTCACCCCAATGACCCTATTCACAGCAGCCAAGTCCTCACATCCCAACCCTCAATCTAACCCTCCTCTCAATGATCACTCAGGAAACCCTATCATTGACAACATGGAAAAAGCCTCTTGCCTTTTTGAAGGAACATCAGTAGCAACTTCCCCATGCCTACTGGATGACATCACCCCTCCTTCTCCCTCACCCTTCCCTCCCTCCCCTCCTTTCTCAAAATCTGAACTTGTCTCAGCAATACTCAAGACCAAAAAGGGCAGAGCCCCTGGACCGGATGGCATTCCTAATTCCATCCTTCACCTTAGTCCTCCCCTAACAGCTGACCTGCTCCTGCCTCTTTTACAGGCATGCCTGAATCACGGCTATTACCCAAAAGTATGGAAAGGTGCAAGGACAGTGCTTCTCCCCAAGCCAGGCAGATCTGATTACTCCACCCCCAACTCCTACCGTCCCATTGCAGTGCTGAACACAATAGGAAAGTTACTTGATTTGTTGCTCACTAAAAGACTCTCCTTTTGTGTAGAATCAGCTAAACTCCTCCCTGAAACTCATTATGGTGGATGCCCTCTCCGCTCCTCTTTGGATGCCCTGCTCCATCTGGTCACCTGGACTAAAGATCAATGGCGCAAGGGCAACTTTGTGGGGGCTCTATCACTTGACGTTAAAAGTGCCTTCCCCACGGTCAACCTAGACCGCCTGTCATCCATTCTTCTCTCCCTTCCAGTCCCTAGGAACCTTTCCTCCCTCATCATTGCTTCCCTCAAAAACAGAGTTACCAGCATTTCTTTCTCTTCTTTTGTCTCACCCCCCATCTTTTCCCCTAAAGGCCTCCCACAAGGTTCCCCCCTCTCCCCAATCCTATATGTCATCTACAACTCCAAACTCCTTTCCCTCCCATCCATCTCACCCAGTTCCCTGGCCCTTGGATACATCGACGATATCTTATACCTAGCAGCGGGTAAAAGCCCATCAATTATTGTCGAGAAGCTGTCCAAACTGGGTGTAGAGGCTCAGGACTGGGGCTCTAGACACGGAGCCATTTTTGATTGCGCAAAGACCAAATGGCTCCTGTTGACCAAGCGTTCCCTCCCCATTAACTCTCTCCCGCAATTGATCTTTAACTCACTTACACTCACTGCTTCTGCTAATCTTAAATGGTTAGGATTGATAATTGACTCATCCCTCTCTTTCAAAGCCAATGGGACCAACCTCACCTCCAAAGGCCTCCAGGCAGCGGGATCCATCCATCACCTGGGCTCGTCAGGTTGGGGTATCCCTCTCAAACAATATAAACAGCTAATCTCCTCCCTTATTCACTCACGCACTGATTATGCAGCAATAGTCTGGCACACCCCAAAAAAGCCCTCGAGAACAGTCAGATTACTCCAAACAGTTGACAACAAGGCAATTCGCAGGGCTTTGGGGTGTTTTAGGACCACACCAGTGAGTACTCTACTTCATGATTCAGCCTCTTTACCCTGTAAACAGCGCCTAGACCTGGCAGTGTACAAGGCATGGGCCCGTCTCCTGACCATTCCAGATACAAACCCTATGGCCCGGTTAGCCAAAACCCTTTCATCTTTGGCACCTCCTAAATCACACCTGCACCCTCTCCACCTGATCAAATCATCAAACTTCTTCCCTCCCTCACTACCCCTCAATCAGCTCGATACACGCTGCCCCTTCCTTGTTCCCCCCTGGAATCCCCCACTATTTGAAGCTAAAATTGGGGACTCCAAGGAAAAGGCTTTAGGCAAGGTATCTCTTTCCCTATCTAAGTTCCCACTACACTCATATTTCATTTACACAGATGGGTCAAGATCAGCAGAAGGTACCTTCAGTGCAGCTTTTGACCCGGGCTTGAACTCCCCTTATGTGGTACGCCTAGGGGACTCCCACCAGTACTCTGTCTTTGAGGCAGAACTGGTAGGAATCCTTCTAGGAATTTACCTGTTCCTCACCAACCCATGCCATCCTTTCTCTAGCTCCCTCACTCTCATGGTTGACAATCAGTCTACCATCCGCCTTCTCTCCTCTCCCTCTCCCTCCCCTGCTAACTCCTCATTAGTAGCCAGAATCTATCAAGCAGTGGCCCTTCTCCGTGAAGCCAACCCCCTCATTACCCTTACTCTGTGTTGGTGCCCTGGCCATGCAGGTGCTCGCGGCAATGAGATTGTGGACAGCCTGGCTAATGGATCCCACCCCCTAGCAGAATTCACCCGCTCCATCCTGCACTTCATTCCTCCCCCTCCCTCAATCTCCCCCCTCAAATCACACATCCATTCCCACTCCCTATCCCTCCTCCTCTCACACCCATCCAAGGATGTCATCAGAAAACTACGGGGTAGTTTCTCTCCAAGGGAAACCTTTGCCCAACTCTGCTGCCTCCCCAGGGCACTGGCCACTGCCTTTGCTCAACTTCGCTCAGGTCACTCACCCTTGCGTAACTACCTCTTTAGATTCAAGGCAGCTGATTCCCCTATCTGCATTCGCTGTGATGGGAATTATTGTGATACCCCTGAGCATGTCCTCCTTTTCTGCAAGGCTCACTCACACCTAAGAGTTGAGTTGAGGAAGGAAGCTCAAAAACACATAATTTCCTTCTGCACCTCTGCACTTTTGTCCCCATCTCCCATTATGTCCCTTGTTGCATCATTTATAGTTAACACTGAAAGACTCCCTAATAATTTGCCACTCTCTATTCAGCCTAGCCCTTAGTTTCCTCACTTTAAATTGCCATTAGTTTTTCTGTTTTTGTGTCACCTAGTCTCCTCTGCTGTACCTACTATATGTCTTCTTTTCCTTCATGCCCCTATGTTGGGTGAGATTGTATGAAATAATAATAAAAAAAAAAAGACGTCCCAGGGAGATGAGATTCCTTCCAAGATCAGGGACATAATGAGCATCAGAAAAGAAAACTTTTCCTTCCATTCCTCCAGAAGCAGCAACAGTTCCTTTTCCAGTTGCATAGATTGATTTCCCAATACCAGCAAGTTGAATTCGAATGTTGACAGGTTGAAAGCTGATAAAACTGTCTCTGTTGTTAAACATATGACAGCTGGCCCCAGAATCAATAATTGGAGAAAGGTTTGAGGAATGAGAAGCCATGGAAGCAGAAGCATTGATAATGCAGTCAGAATTTGATTTTTCAGACAAGCAGGCAACAGCTGTAAAAAGAAATTCTTCATCAGAAGGGAAGACAAAAGCACAATTGGCCGTGGCATCAGGTTGTTCTTCCTGAGGAGGGGGAACAGGAGTTGCTTTGTTGGAATTGTCCTTTGATGGGGCAGCTGAGTTGGCTTGGTTCTTCTTGGGACGGAGTTCAGGATGTTGAACAAAGCAATGATTGTCATCATGTCCAACATTTTGACCATGAACAGAACATGAGAGTTTGCTGCGTGCCTTGGATTTGGATGATTTTGATGATTTGGCTGAGGCAGAGTGAGCATTGACATTTGACATAGCATTGTGAAATTCATCAACAACTTTGTCATCAGCAGCGTAATCCAGGAAAGAAGATAAAACATCCAGATGCAGGTGATCAATTTCCTGTCTGTCTCTGGTGAGCAAACCACGCCAATGTTTGTAGGAGGTTGGAAGAGTGGCAAAGAAGAGATAAATAAGAATTTCCTGGGGAATGATGAGCCCAGAGCAGATCATATGGAAGTTAATGCCTTTGAATGCATCAACATGAGTTTTGGGGTCTCCTCCTTCAGAAAGAGAAAGTGAGAAATCCGTGATCCAACTTTATTGCTGGCGTGTCTTCTTGCAAGAACTGACCACATTTGAGCAGAGGTGTGGCAAGTGTTGACCAGCTTCTTGTTAACATCATCCAATCTGGTGATGATTTCATACTTGCACCTGGTTTCATTTTTGATCCATAAAGCAAGTTGAGCTTTGATTTCAGCGTCTGAAGGTGAACCATCATTGTGAGGAACAGGGGCAGGGACATGTCCAGAAACAATGCCAAAAAGATCCAGAACTTCAAAGTGAAGACGCATAATGTGTTCCCAGGTGTCATAAGATTTGTCAGTAAGAGGGGTGACCATAACCCTACTTGAATCCTGATTGGAGGCCATGATTTGGTCGAGTCAACAGCAAAGATTTGGAGAGAAAGAAGATGAGATGTGAAGAGGATGATCCAAAATCTGAGAGAAAAGGCTGTTTTATTGTCCAGTAAGCGGTTTTGTTGTAAGTATTCTTGAGAGAGGTGCTTTAGGCAACTGGGCCCATAACCTGAAGGAGTTTTAGCACAGAAGAAAGCTAAACACAGGTTAATCAGCAACTGTGCACCTTACAACAACAAGTAACTACAACAAAGCGTGCGCTAAAACTGGACAAAAGACTCTATTCTCCCCACACAGTGCAAAGACTGTCAGATGCGGCCAAAAGGGAAAGCAGTGGACAGGAAGAAGCAGTGGAAGGGATAAAGAGAATAGAGAAAAAGAGAAAGAAAAAGATTTGGATTTCATTGCAAAAAACAAACATACCTAAACACAGGTTAATCAGCAACTGTGCACCTTACAACAACAAGTAACTACAACAAAGCATGTGCTAAAACTATAAGGGACACAAGTGTGAGTTGCTGTGGTTAGGACTAAGAGAATTAGAGAAAAGATAACAGAAAAGAAAAGGAAAGAACCTGAACAAAAGACTCTATTCTCCCCACACAGTGCAAAGACTGTCAGATGCAGCCAAAAGGGAAAGCAGTGGACAGGAAGAAGCAGTGGAAGGGATAAAGAGAATAGAGAAAAAGAGAAAGAAAAAGATTTGGATGGGGAAAACGGAAATGGCAAAGAGAGGGCTCATTATATGACAAAGTCCACCATCCAAAACGATAGAAACTAACACAACGTCAACAAAACTACTAAACTACAATACAGGAAAAGAGACAGGTTCACATCCAAGGAAAAAGTTCTCAGCCAGAGAAAAGATTCACACTCCAGGTAAAGAAACACGTCCTCGAGGTCCAGAATCAATACATTGACTCCAGGTGGGAAAGAAATGTTGTTCTTGATGCTGGAGCTCGTATCTTTGAAGTTCCTCGGCGGAAAAGGTCAGGAAAAGAGGATATGAGCAAGGAGAATGACTTGAGACAATGGTAAGAAGCTGGAGTAAGGAATGGGTCAGGTATTAGAGGCAGAAATTTCAACACTCCCTTGGTCAAGGCCTATAGCTAGTACTATAGGATTGTCTACACCGTTATCAGAGGATAGTGTAGGGCTGTATCATGGATATAGTCGGATTAAACTATCAAGTGTGTTTTTATTTCTTTTGTGTGGATTCTGTTTCAATTTTTGAAGATGGAACCTACTGGGACTACATCTAGGGGATGTCAGGAGAAGGTTAAATCGCCCAAACGACAGTGTTGTTGCCACAGAGGATAACTATGATTATTAGGTGTAAAGATGAAAGCTTGCATTTTGTGGGCATTAATACCAAGAAGCTCTTCTATAAGTTTGAACAGGCAACTGAAGTTCATGGAGTGACCAAATATGATATGGTGCGCCAAGTATTGTTCTTTGTATCAAATAAGTGCAAGGACAATCTGGAGGACCTAAATTGTCAGCCTCTTTATACCTAGGACTGAGTATTTCTTATACTTAAAATAAGATAACCTTAAGTAAATTAAGCTTATATCTTAAAAATAAGGTTAAAATAATAATATATATTATTATATTATATATATATATAATTATTATTCTATTATATAGCTTATAGTAGTTTAAATAGCTTATCCATAGCCTAATAATACTTATTATGGTGTTAATGGAGTCATAATATACTTATCTTAAGTGATATGAAGTAATTATTGACATACATAAGCTTATATGTATACATAAATCTCATATTCAGTGAAATATGCAGTATATTATGTATATTTAGGTATATAAGTGGGTTTTAGCCCCTTAATAGCCTATAACCTTTGTTTTTCTGCTTATTTTAGGTCATATGGACGAAATCAGTGGACTCACAACGCCTACAGAAGCATAGACACCTATATCAGGTGCATACACCCAGTTTGGACAACTTAAATTACTTCCTTGGATGGTTATTCACAGATTTATGGGTTAATGTGGATGCTTGGGGATGTTATTGGGGGCTTGGACATTTTATTTGTTTCCATTATATGCTTTTGGTTTCATTAAATCTCTTTTTGATTGTTTATTTTACCTGTTTCTTTATGGTATCCGCTTTTATCTGGATTTTCTATTTATGGTATAGATCTGTGTTATCCTTAATAGTGATGGAGGGTCCTTACTGGAGGTCTGGGTGTTGAAACTGCTTGAAGTGGACGCCATGGGGAGGTGATGGGCCCTCACAGTGCTGTAATTTCCAGGGATAGCAGTGAGATCATCTGGATTGAAGGTCTGTGCACTCCAGTGGATTTGGGTATAAGTAAGGAGGGATTTTGACAGTTATCTATCATCATTCAACTACTACAATTCAAAAAAACACTACTATAAAATCATTAGCATTCATAAATATATTATAAAGCCATTATAAATTGATATTATCTTTATATAAGCTATAACTATATTTTATTCATCTATTTTCCACCACTAGCACACATTTAAATCCAAGTATTGTGAGTTTTATTTGAGTATAACTATTTTATTAGTCTTCCCCTGAGGTTTCATCACTAAATAATTTATCAATAAGTAGTAGTACCATAAATAAACACTATTATATCATACTTATATACTAGACTATACTGACAATTGGGGGTCTTTCCTTATATTTTACTTATTATTTAGTATAAGCCTTGGGACATGATTTTTACCTTAGTACAGCTCAAAATAACCAAATATTTGGGTCTGCTGCATATTAGTGGGTCATAATAACTTGATGATTGCGGAAAAGAACCCTTAAAATAATTGTACTAATTTTTTATCATAAAAATTAGGTATTTACAGTAGTAACTGTACCCAATATAAACCCAATTTCACTTGGTATTTGGACACCAATATAACACCCAATTAAATTGGTATTTGGTTAAAGCTTGGTAAGCTACTTATTCACCCTTATAAAGGTCTAGTTGAACTTATTATTATATTTTTAACAGATTTTTTCCAATTTTTTTATAATTTATTTAAATAAATAAAGATATAAATTCAGGGTAAGCTCCATTGCTTTTTTATTAGTAATATCATTGCTAATATCTTTTGTCTACTAATTCCATAGAGTTTTTACTTTTTGTAGACGTAAAATATTGTCATTCTTAACAATATGAGTGCTCTCCAGGACAGTTTAAGTGAAAAGCCTGCTTATAATACCAGGTCTAAAGCTAACAAAAACTTTCCAGGACATCACCATGGAGGGTCAACAATACCCCCAGGAAGAAAGCATGAGTATAGAGGAAAAGGACACCCTCTTAAAAAAGATAACTATAAAAAAGACATCTCCTCCTCTTCAGGATCAACTGTCCCACCTGGCCAAACAGGTTCTGAAGTTGGAAGAATCCAAATCACTCATGTTCAAAGAGGTAGAGCAATTGCAAAACAATTGCAAGGTAGGGTTTCAGCAGATGAATCAGGCATTGGCAGAGTTAAAGGGAGGCCAGCCCAGTCAGCCAAATCAGCAACCCCCTACCCAAGGCAGGTCAACTCACTCCCAGGAGAAAATCCTGGTAGACAAATGGAAATGGGACTGGTTTCATCTACAGTGGACCAGCCACAGTTGCAACAGGGATCCACCACCTAATCTGACTTCCTCAGCTCACCCTTACAAAGGAAAAAAGCGCCAAAAATCAGGACTGGCATCTATCCCATGGTAAGTATATTACCCTCTCAGATTGAACACAATACTGATAATTACAATATAGGTAATTCTATTGATGTTAAGTCTGTGAAAAAAATAGAGGAGGATTTAAGAAATTTAGGTTTTAGAGTAGATACACCTGACTTGTCTTTTGTCCACAATAACAGTACTATTTATAATGATAATACAGTTAAACCTCAGTTGCAACCACCTACTAGTTAGATGAGAAGTTCACAGGAGAGTGAGAGAATTGAAAAGGAAGACATGGAATATTTTAACAATAATCCAACTGTCCATAGAATTGTTTCAGAATTGTGGAATAGAATGACTGATTGTGAGGAACAGACAGTTAAGCTCATTAGTGATACAATTTCATCCTTGACATTAAACATTTCTCAATTAGCAACACGTAACAAAGAATTAGAGAAAGAAAATTTGTCTCTAACTCTTAAATATAATTCATTGAGTAATAAATATAATGAACTTTCAAACAAATTCTGTGAGTTAGATAAATTATATGAAACACATTTATTGAAAACTGAATCAAGAACAAAGTTATCTTTTGCCCAGACAAATCAAAGTGTCTCTGAGTTGCTACAAAGATTAACTAAAGTTGAGATTGAAACTGCCAATCTACTAATGAACCAGGATAATCATAAGTATAATCAATATAATAATAATCCTTTCATTGGAAAAAGTGAATCTCATTCCTTCCCTATACCACCACAATTAAAACCATCTGGTGGTAGTGTCAAATCTGAAAATGTAAGTCACAAATCCGTACAGGAGGAAATACAAGACCATTTATCAAAAGTGAATGAGTTGTTGAATTTACCTAAGATTAGTGAGATAAAATCCAATCAGAAAAACTGGCCTAAGATGGATCAGTACCCAACTTATGATGGGGATGCCAGCTCTGATTGGCAACATTTTATTCAAAGAATTGACAACTTGAAATTCTCATATAAGTTACCAGATGAAGAAATAACATCAAAATTAATTTTTTTATTTAAGGATGTTGCTTTATTATGGTTTGAAGCTGTCTTGAGTTAGGGTAAAGATTACTCTTGGGCTGAATGGAAACAACTTATTGAAAAACAATTTGGAGGTTCTAAATTCAGGCTTACTCAGCAGAGACTTTATGAGAAGACTAGGTATAATCCATTGAATGGTGACAAACCTATGGTATTTTTAATGAATTTAAATAAAATATTAAAAGCCATTGAGCCTCATATGGATTTTAACTTATGGAAAGATAAGATAATATATAAATTACCTATATCTGTCAGAGACATTGTTGTAGCAAGAACATTAAATGTTACTGAATATTCTGATTTATTAATATTTGCAATGAAATATTATTAAACCATAAGTATGAATCAAGGTATATTCCACTTATAAACAAAATGTTGAACCTGTAAAAATTCAGAATTCAAAAACACTTCAGGAGAAGCAGAAAAAACCTACTGCACCTGTAGTACCTAAAAAGTATGAAACAAATACTTGTTATAAGTGTAACAAACTTTGGGTAAAAGGTCACAAATGTGAGAAAAACATAAATATTGTTGAAAATCAACGTGAATCTGAAACTGAAACTGAAAAAAGTAAAGAATCAAGTGATTATGACAGCAATATCTCATATAGTGATGAAAATGAAGTCTGTATGTTGGAAGATGATTTGTCCATCTTTGAAAATCCAATATTAAATATGGACTCGAATGAATCTTTAATGAATTTTGAGGATGCTGAAATCATTAAGGATATACAAGCTGATAACTTTAGAATGACACCTATCACGGTTCCAGCTATCATTTCTGGTGAAAATGTTAATATAGTACTGGACACAGGAGCTGCTGGTTCTGTTGTTTCCACTAATACATTACAGAAAATTGATAGTGAATATAAGTCTAAGCTTGAACCACTTCAAAGTAAAAATTGGAGAGGTTTTGGATCAGTGCTACACCCCATTGGTAAATACAAAGCTGCTGTTTTCTTTAAACATCAACATGGTTATGTAAGGGTAACTTGTGACTTTGTAGTAATGGATAATACTAACTTTAGTAACTGTTTTATCATTGGAAATGATATTCTAACTAAATTTGGTGTGAAATTAGACCCTGCTAATAATAATTTTACAATTGGCATGAATGGTAAAAGGAAATTTAAAATAAATTCTTTTAACACAGTCTTACACATTGAGTCAGTAACAAATTGCCCGTGTAAAGGAAGAGAATCCAATGAGATGGAACTTCTGGAAACAGAAATTTCAAAAGCATCATTTGGCACTCAGATAAGTAAAGCTGAGAAAAATAATATTTTGGAATTAATTAAAGCATTTCCAATGGCTTTTGCACATGGTACAAATGAACTTGGCCTTGTAAAAATCATGAAATGAAGATTAGTTTAACCTGTGATATGGATAATATTCCTGCTAGTCTTAAAAAGAAACCATACCCTGCTTCACCAATGAAGAGGAATGACATAGAGGATAATATTAAGATGTTATTGAATATGAACATTCTTGAAAAGGTTGAAACTACACCAAAATATTGTGTAATATCACCAGTGCTAATTTCTTATGAACAAGATAAAGCAAGACTATGCGTTGATTATAGAGCATTAAATACATTTACAGTAGATGATATTTATCCCTTGCCAAGGATTGCCTCTATACATGCTACCCTTAAAGGTGCTAAATATATAAGTTGCCTAGATGGAGATAAAGGGTACCATCAAATTCCTGTTGAAAAGAATTCACAGAACTTTTTGTTGATAACAACACACATGGGAATTTATAAGTATGTCAGAATGCCATTTGGACCAAAAAATGCTCCATCAGTATTTCAGAAGTTAATGGATTTAACATTCCATAATGAAATGATTTAGGGATGGTTAATGGTATACATTGATGACATCATAGTGTTCTCTAAAACTTATGATGAACACTTAATCCATTTAAGGAAAGTATTTCAAAAAATGGATGAAATAAAAATGACCCTTGCATTGAAAAAATGTAAATTTGGGTTTGAATCTTTAAAAGTGCTTGGTCATATTGTATCTGGCTTACAAATATGTGTAGACCAAAATAAAGTGGCTTCAATAAAGAATATTGGCATTCCTCAAAATGTAAAGGATGTACAATCTTTTCTTGGAATGTGTGGTTATTATATGTTGAAATTTCTGTCTCTAATACCTGACCCATTCCTTACTCCAGCTTCTTACCATCGTCTCAAGTCATTCTCCTTGCTCATATCCTCTTTTCCTGACCTTTTCCACCGAGGAACTTCAAAGATACGAGCTCCAGCATCAAGAACAACATTTCTTTCCCACCTGGAGTCAATGTATTGATTCTGGACCTCGAGGACGTGTTTCTTTACCTGGAGTGTGAATCTTTTCCCCAGCTGAGAACTTTTTCCTTGGATGTGAACCTGTCTCTTTTTCTGTATTGTAGTTTAGTAGTTTTGTCGACGTCGTGTTAGTTTCTATTGTTTTGGATGGTGGACTTTGTCATATAATGAGCCCTCTCTTTGCCATTTCCGTTTTCCCCATCCAAATCTTTTTCTTTCTCTTTCTCTCTATTCTCTTTATCCCTTCCACTGCTTCTTCCTGTCCACTGCTTTCCCTTTTGGCCGCATCTGACAGTCTTTGCACTGTGTGGGGAGAATAGAGTCTTTTGTCCAGGTTCTTTCCTTTTCTTTTCTGTTATCTTTTCTCTAATTCTTTTAATCCTAACCACAGCAGCTCACACTTGTGTCCCTTATAGTTTTAGCACACGCTTTGTTGTAGTTACTTGTTGTTGTAAGGTGCACAGTTGCTGATTAACCTGTGTTTAGGTATGTTTGTTTTTGCAATGTCATCCAAATCTTTTTCTTTCTCTTTCTCTCTATTCTCTTTATCCCTTCCACTGCTTTCCCTTTTGGCCGCATCTGACAGTCTTTGCACTGTGTGGGGAGAATAGAGTCTTTTGTCCAGTTTTAGCACACACTTTGTTGTAGTTACTTGTTGTTGTAAGGTGCACAGTTGCTGATTAACCTGTGTTTAGCTTTCCTCTGTGCTAAAACTCCTTCATTATAGACAATATATAAAAAACTACCAATCTATTGCTGCACCATTGACCACACTGATAAAGAAATCAGAAGCTTTCATTTGGAATAATGAAAGACAGCAGGCTTTTGATAAGTTGAAAGAATGTTTAATGACAGCTCCTATCTTGGGATTACCAGATTTCCAATTACCTTTTGTATTATATACAGATGCAAGTTTTATTGGTCTGGGTGCTGCTTTGCATCAAAAACAAGTTATTGAAGGAAAAATGTCAGAAGTAGTAATCTGCTATATTTCACATACTCTGAGAAGTAGTGAATTGAAATATGGTGCTACTCAACTTGAATGTTTGGCAGTAGTATGGGCTCTTGAGAAGCTACATTATTACCTTGAAGACCAAAAATTTGAGTTAATAACTGACTGTAGTGCAGTTAAGTCACTCTTAAACATGAAATCTCCTAATAGACACATGTTTAGATGGCAATTAGCTGTACAAGAATACAGATGACGTATGACTATTACACATAGAGCAGGAACCTTGCACTCTAATGTAGCTCTGTTATCTAGAGTACCTCTGCCTAATGATGATGATAATCCTGCTTATGTTCCTGAGTCAGAGATTATTAACATTTATGGCATTTATATTGTAGATCTTGAGGATGAATTTGTGCAATCAATTCTTGATAATTATAATTCAGATCCTGACTTGAGTAAACTAACTAAAATATTAAATGATCCATCTAATGCTTCAATGAATGTTTTAATAAAAACATTACCAAATAAGTATAAAGAGGCATTAGAAAAAGGAAAATTTTCCATTGAGGATGGTTTTATATATTACAGGAAAAAATTAAGTAATGTAATTGTTATTCCCCCTTCAATGAAGGAATTAATGTTAAATATATGTCATGATGATATATTAGCAGGTCATTTTGACTACCATAAAACATTAACCAGAGTAAAAAACACAGCTTGGTGGATTAACATGTCTGAGGATGTTCAGAAATATGTTGAAACATGTGATTCTTGTCATAAATCTAAAAGATTAACAGGCAAAAGAGCTGGTTTATTACAACAAATTGAGCAACCAAAAGCTCCATGGGAAATCATTAACATGGACTTTGTAACAGGTTTGCCAATAGCAGGGCATAAGAGTTATAACTCCTGCTGGGTAATTGTAGATAGATTTACAAAGATGGGTAAATTTATTCCTACCCACAAAGAGGTTTCTGCAAAGGACTTAGCTTTTTTATGGTGGACACAAATGTTAAATATAGCAGGTTTCCCCAAAGCAATAGTTTCTGACAGAGATCCTAAATTTACTTCTGAGTTCTGGACATCACTTATGGATGTTTCATGTTGAAATTTCTGCCTCTAATACCTGACCCATTCCTTACTCCAGCGTCTTACCATCGTCTCAAGTCATTCTCCTTGCTCATATCCTCTTTTCCTGACCTTTTCCGCCAAGGAACTTCAAAGATATGAGCTCCAGCATCAAGAACAACATTTCTTTCCCACCTGGAGTCAATGTATTGATTCTGGACCTCGAGGACGTGTTTCTTTACCTGGAGTGTGAATCTATTCTTTTAATCCTAACCACAGCAGCTCACACTTGTGTTCCTTATGTAGAAGTTTTAGCACAAAGGAAAGCTAAACACAGGTCAATCAGCAACTGTGCACCTTACAACAACAAGTAACTACAACAAAGCGTGTGCTAAAACTGGACAAAAGACTCTATTCTCCCCACACAGTGCAAAGACTGTCAGATGCGGCCAAAAGGGAAAGCAGTGGACAGGAAGAAGCAGTGGAAGGGATAAAGAGAATAGAGAGAAAGAGAAAGAAAAAGATTTGGATTTCATTGCAAAAACAAACATACCTAAACACAGGTCAATCAGCAACTGTGCACCTTACAACAACAAGTAACTACAACAAAGCGTGTGCTAAAACTATAAGGGACACAAGTGTGAGCTGCTGTGGTTAGGACTAAAAGAATTAGAGAAAAGATAACAGAAAAGAAAAGGAAAGAACCTGGACAAAAGACTCTATTCTCCCCACACAGTGCAAAGACTGTCAGATGCGGCCAAAAGGGAAAGCAGTGGACAGGAAGAAGCAGTGGAAGGGATAAAGAGAATAGAGAGAAAGAGAAAGAAAAAGATTTGGATGGGGAAAACGGAAATGGCAAAGAGAGGGCTCATTATATGACAAAGTCCACCATCCAAAACAATAGAAACTAACACGACGTCGACAAAACTACTAAACTACAATACAAAAAAAGAGACAGGTTCACATCCAAGGAAAAAGTTCCCAGCCGGGGAAAAGATTCACACTCCAGGTAAAGAAACACGTCCTCGAGGTCCAGAATCAATACATTGACTCCGGGTGGGAAAGAAATGTTGTTCTTGATGCTGGAGCTCGTATCTTTGAAGTTCCTCGGCGGAAAAGATCAGGAAAAGAGGATATGAGCAAGGAGAATGACTTGAGACGATGGTAAGAAGCTGGAGTAAGGAATGGGTCAGGTATTAGAGGCAGAAATTTCAACACCCCCCGTTAATATCAGACCCATGAGTTTGAGGAGATAAGACAGCTTGACTTTTCCCAAAGATTTTGTAAGAAGATCAGCTACCATGTGTTCAGTTGAAATGTGTTGAAGCTGAAAATGATTTTTGTTGATGCTTTCAGTAATCCAACAAAGTTGAGTGTCCACATGTTTTGATCTTTGACGGTATCTGAGTGAATCCTTGCATTGTGAAATGGAACTGGCATTGTCAGCAAGGATTAAAGGTGAAGGTGATTTAGGAATATTGAAGGAAGTAAGTAATTTAGTCAGCCAAATTGCTTCACATCCAGCATCCACAATGCCTCTGAACTCAGCCTCAGTACTAGAGATAGTGACAACTTGCTGCTTTTTAGAACTCCAGGAAATAGCTCCTCCATTGAGTATGGCAACATACCCTCCAGTTGAACGCCTGGTATCAGGATCCCCAGCATAATCAGTGTCAGAGTAAATAAGAGGACAGAGTGATGGATGATTTGGAATTGGGCATTTTCCTCCAAAAGTGAGAGATGATGATGAAGTGGCACGCAGATATCTGAAAGTGTGTTTGACAGCAAGCCAGTGTTTGATACCTGGTTCAATGAGATGTTGAGATAATGCACCAACTGCAAAAGAGAGATCAGGTCTTGTTGCAACTGACAAATAGTTGAGTGCACCAATAGCAGAGCGGTAATTGATTTTTAGAGCATTGAATTCAGCAATTTCTTCACTGGTTGCTTTGACAGGATAATCATTTGGGGATAAGGGAGTAAGACAGGGATTGCAGTTGGCCATATTCCAGTTGGACAAAACTTTTTCAGCATAAGAATCTTGTGATAAAGAAAGAGTACGTGCTGTTCTGTTCCTGGTGAGACGCATTCCCAAAATCCAAGTGGCAGGACCAAGATCATCCATCTCAAATTCAGTTTTGATTTTGTCTTTGAACCAAAGAAAATGATTACCAGTAATGACCATATCATCAACATGAAGATAAATGATACAGATTTGTGATTTGTTTCTCCAAACATACACACACTGATCACACTTAAGGGGGGAGAAGTTGAGCTTGCACAAGTAGTCATTTATACGTGAATTCCAGCAAAAGGGAGCTTGTTTGATGCCATAAAGAGGACGCAACAATTGGCAAACTTTACCTTCATTTCCAGCAGTTAGTGTTCCTTCAGGCTGTTCCATATAAACAGTTTCATTTAAGTTTCCCTGGAGAAAAGCTGCCACTACATCCATTTGATGAACATCCCAGTCAAAATAAGCTGCTAAAGAAAGAATGGTCCTGAGAGAAGTGATCCGTCCAGTGGGTGCAAAAGTTTCATGAAAATCTATTCCTAGGATTTGAGAATATCCTTTTGCTACACAACGGGCTTTGAACTTGGAAACACCACCATCAGCATTAGGTTTAACCCTGAAAACCCACCTGCAGCCAATTACATTAGCTTTTTCAGGCCTGGGGACAATTTTCCAAGTGTTACAACGCTGAAGTGCTTGATGTTCATGTTTCACAGCCTCTGCCCATTCTGCTGAATATTTGGAATAGATTGCTTGCTTATAACACTGGGGTTCAGGAATTTCATGAGCTAGCAAGGGAGCTTCTAGAGAGAAAGCAAAGGCATTTGCTGCATATAACCCAAGAGGATCAGGAGAATCAGAGTAGGAATCATGTTGATAATGATCATAATAAATCTGACGTAAATGTTCAGGAGTGGATGTTTCAGCTGAAGAGTTGTCAGAATAACTGGGGGATTGTGATGAGGGAACATAATCAGGATCTGCTGGATTGTCTGGCTCAATTGATGAATATGATGGATCAGATTGACTGGAACCTTCTTCATCTGGGACATTGGAATGAGGTAATCTTGTTAAGTGGCCAGGTGAAGGACAAGGAGTTGAATTGGAAGGTGTGCCTGACATGTGAAAATCAGAGGAAGAAGAAGAAGAAGGAGAATTATCTTCAGAATGTGAATCAGAAATGTTTCCTGAGGATGGATCAGGAGTTGGAGACTCAGAAGGAGATTGAGCTGGAGAAAAGGAAAGTCCAGGTGTTGGAAGTGGTTGACTGTCATGAATTTGATCTGGAATTTGCTTCATCAGTTGTGACCATTGAGGGCGCTTAAATCTGGAGTCAAGAAAGGGGAAGAAATTTTCATTGAAGGCCACAGATTTGGCAATAACAATCTTTTTAAGCTCAAGATCCCAAACACAATAATTTGTTGTTCCAACTTCATATCCAAGCATGACACACTTTCTGGCATTAGCTGAAAACTTTCCAGGACGTTGATGTTTATCAAGAAAAGCATAGCAAGCACAACCAAAAACTCTGAGGTGTGAAACTCTGGGTTTGGATTTATTCCAGGCTTCAAAAGGAGTTGATTTGTTTTGAAGAGCTTTGGTTGGTAATCTGTTTTCAAGATATACTGCTGTTTTAACTGCTTCAGACCATAGGTGAATTGGTGCATTAGAATGAAACATCATGGTTTTGGATTTTTCAGTGGTAATACGGTTTCCTCTCTCAGAAATTGGATTTTGTTGGGGAGTGTAAGGAGCCGTAACTTGAAGAGCAATGCCATGTTGTTTAAGAAAGTTGACCAGACTAGAGTTGATATACTCACCACCACCGTCACAAACAAGCTTTTTGATTTTGAAGCCAGATTGCAGCTCTACAGATGCCTTATATTCCAAGAAATATTTGAATACTTGGGCTTTTGAGGAAAGAAGGTAAACATGACGGTATGAAGTGGCCTGATCAGTGAACTTAAGGTAATACTGAGAACCATCAAAAGAAGGAGGCTGAATTTTCCCAGATAAATCTGTGTGGACAACTTCAAGAGGATTTTTGGCAACAGGCAACTGGCCAGGAAAGGAAGCATGGGTTTGTTTACCCAACACACACGGTTCACAAAAATGCATTTCAGAGTCAGACAAACTAGAACTAGATACATCAGATGCCATTCCATTAAAAAGTTTTTGAATATATGGGGCGTAGGGATGTCCTAATCTGTTGTGCCAGAGAGTTAGAGACTGACTTGAAGCTTTTGCATAGAGAGCTGAGGAATTAGGGGGAGACATGCCTTGTGGAACCACAGAAACTTCAAATAATGAATTGGAGATGACTCCTCCCATATAATTCTTTCCATTACGTGAAATAATGAAGTTTGATGTAGGATTAACTGGTGCAGGGATGAGAAGACAACCAGTTCTCCAAAGACGTCCCAGGGAGATGAGATTCCTTCCAAGATCAGGGACATAAAGAGCATCAGAAAAGAAAACTTTTCCTTCCATTCCTCCAGAAGCAGCAACAGTTCCTTTTCCAGTTGCATAGATTGATTTCCCAATACCAGCAAGTTGAATTCGAATGTTGACAGGTTGAAAACTGATAAAACTGTCTCTGTTATTAAACATATGACAGCTGGCCCCAGAATCAATAATTGGAGAAAGGTTTGAGGAATGAGAAGCCATGGAAGCAGAAGCGTTGATAATGCAGTCGGAATTTGATTTTTCAGACAAACAGGCAACAGCTGTAAAAAGAAATTCTTCATCAGAAGGGAAGACAAAAGCACAATTGGCCGTGACATCAGGTTGTTCTTCCTGAGGAGGGGGAACAGGAGTTGCTTTGTTGGAATTGTCCTTTGATGGCGCAGCTGAGTTGGCTTGGTTCTTCTTGGGACGGAGTTCAGGATGTTGAACAAAGCAATGATTGTCATCATGTCCAACATTTTGACCATGAACAGAACATGAGAGTTTGCTGCGTGCCTTGGATTTGGATGATTTTGATGATTTAGCTGAGGCAGAGTGAGCATTGACATTTGACATAGCATTGTGAAATTCATCAACAACTTTGTCATCAGCAGCGTAATCCAGGAAAGAAGATAAAACATCATCCAGATGCAGGTGATCAATTTCCTGTCTGTCTCTGGTGAGCAAACCACGCCAATGTTTGAAGGAGGGTGGAAGAGTGGCAAAAAAGAGATAAATAAGAATTTCCTGGGGAATGATGAGCCCAGAACGGATCATATGGAAGTTAATGCCTTTGAATGCATCAACATGAGTTTTGGGGTCTCCTCCTTCAGAAAGAGAAAGAGTAACCATAGAGAGAAAGTGAGAAATCCGTGATCCAACTTTATTGCTGGCGTGTCTTCTTGCAAGAACAGACCACATTTGAGCAGAGGTGTGGCAAGTGTTGACCAGCTTCTTGTTAACATCATCCAATCTGGTGATGATTTCATACCTGCACCTGGTGTCATTTTTGATCCATAAAGCAAGTTGAGCTTTGATTTCATCGTCTGAAGGTGAACCATCATTGTGAGGAACAGGGGCAGGGACTTGTCCAGAAACAATGCCAAAAAGATCCAGAACTTCAAAGTGAAGACGCATAATGTGTTCCCAGGTGTCATAGGATTCGTCAGTGAGAGGGGTGACCATAACCTTACTTGAATCCTGATTGGAGGCCATGATTTGGTCGAGTCAACAGCAAAGATTTGGAGAGAAAGAAGATGAGATGTGAAGAGGGTGATCCAAAATCTGAGAGAAAAGGCTGTTTTATTGTCCAGTAAGCGGTTTTGTTGTAAGTATTCTTGAGAGAGGTGCTTTAGGCAACTGGGCCCATAACCTGTAGAAGTTTTAGCACAAAGGAAAGCTAAACACAGGTCAATCAGCAACTGTGCACCTTACAACAACAAGTAACTACAACAAAGCGTGTGCTAAAACTGGACAAAAGACTCTATTCTCCCCACACAGTGCAAAGACTGTCAGATGCGGCCAAAAGGGAAAGCAGTGGACAGGAAGAAGCAGTGGAAGGGATAAAGAGAATAGAGAGAAAGAGAAAGAAAAAGATTTGGATTTCATTGCAAAAACAAACATACCTAAACACAGGTCAATCAGCAACTGTGCACCTTACAACAACAAGTAACTACAACAAAGCGTGTGCTAAAACTATAAGGGACACAAGTGTGAGCTGCTGTGGTTAGGACTAAAAGAATTAGAGAAAAGATAACAGAAAAGAAAAGGAAAGAACCTGGACAAAAGACTCTATTCTCCCCACACAGTGCAAAGACTGTCAGATGCGGCCAAAAGGGAAAGCAGTGGACAGGAAGAAGCAGTGGAAGGGATAAAGAGAATAGAGAGAAAGAGAAAGAAAAAGATTTGGATGGGGAAAACGGAAATGGCAAAGAGAGGGCTCATTATATGACAAAGTCCACCATCCAAAACAATAGAAACTAACACGACGTCGACAAAACTACTAAACTACAATACAAAAAAAGAGACAGGTTCACATCCAAGGAAAAAGTTCCCAGCCGGGGAAAAGATTCACACTCCAGGTAAAGAAACACGTCCTCGAGGTCCAGAATCAATACATTGACTCCGGGTGGGAAAGAAATGTTGTTCTTGATGCTGGAGCTCGTATCTTTGAAGTTCCTCGGCGGAAAAGATCAGGAAAAGAGGATATGAGCAAGGAGAATGACTTGAGACGATGGTAAGAAGCTGGAGTAAGGAATGGGTCAGGTATTAGAGGCAGAAATTTCAACACCTTATAGTTTTAGCACACGCTTTGTTGTAGTTACTTGTTGTTGTAAGTTGCACAGTTGCTGATTAATCTGTGTTTAGGAATGTTTGTTTTTGCAATGAAATCCAAATCTTTTTTCTTTCTCTTTCTCTCTATTCTCTTTATCCCTTCCACTTCTTCTTCCTGTCCACTGCTTTCCCTTTTGGCCGCATCTGACAGTCTTTGCACTGTGTGGGGAGAATAGAGTCTTTTGTCCAGTTTTAGCACACGCTTTGTTGTAGTTACTTGTTGTTGTAAGGTGTGAAGGAGTTTTAGCACAGAGGAAGGCTAAACACAGGTTAATCAGCAACTGTGCACCTTACAACAACAAGTAACTACAACAAAGCGTGTGCTAAAACTGGACAAAAGACTCTATTCTCCCCACACAGTGCAAAGACTGTCAGATGTGGCCAAAAGGGAAAGCAGTGGACAGGAAGAAGCAGTGGAAGGGATAAAGAGAATAGAGAGAAAGAGAAAGAAAAAGATTTGGATGACATTGCAAAAACAAACATACCTAAACACAGGTTAATCAGCAACTGTGCACCTTACAACAACAAGTAACTACAACAAAGTGTGTGCTAAAACTATAAGGGACACAAGTGTGAGCTGCTGTGGTTAGGATTAAAAGAATTAGAGAAAAGATAACAGAAAAGAAAAGGAAAGAACCTGGACAAAAGACTCTATTCTCCCCACACAGTGCAAAGACTGTCAGATGCGGCCAAAAGGGAAAGCAGTGGACAGGAAGAAGCAGTGGAAGGGATAAAGAGAATAGGGAGAAAGAGAAAGAAAAAGATTTGGATGGGGAAAACGGAAATGGCAAAGAGAGGGCTCATTATATGACAAAGTCCACCATCCAAAACAATATAAACTAACACGACGTCAACAAAACTACTAAACTACAATACAGAAAAAGAGACAGGTTCACACCCAATGAAAAAGTTCTCAGCCGGGGAAAAGATTCACACTCCAGGTAAAGAAACATGTCAGCCAGGCTATTCCAGGAGTCCAGTAAAAATGATATGTAACTTATAAAACCTGAAAGAGTGGGTAAGAATTGTATTTAATGAATATAAATTAATATTTTATTGCATAATAAAATTATATAAGTATTTTATTATATACAAGTGTTATATTAATTTTATTGGTTATATAAATTTTTATATACATTTAAATTGAACATAATATAATATATTCTACAAATAATGGCGCATTCTTATGTATTTAATAATTATAAATTTATATTTAATTAATTGAAAAATATATATTATAATTATAAGTGTAAAATTGACTTATAATATATTTAAATTAATTATTTAAATTTATATATTGAATAACACCTTTCATATAATACTAAACAATAATTAATGACGCTTCTTTTGACCCTTAATTATGTCAGGAAAAACCAATTAAGTAATTTATACTAAATTGAGATTAATTACATGTTTTGTTGCGTCAAAGTATTTTTTGTTTCACTTAAAATATCCTTAAATCAGACTGTACCATCTGTTTGGAATTATTTTTCTCATAGTTCCTATGTTCCAATCTTGTTTAGTTATTCACTATTTTTACTTACTGATTTGGGAATTAATGGCGGGAAAATTGGATTCTTAATTGGGTTTTAGTTATTTGTTTCATGTTTTTCTCTACATTGTTATGTTTCATTTACTCTTTGATATATTTGTTTTATTCTATTCTAACTATTGTATTTACAAACATAGTGGCGCTTCAGAGGACCCATTGGCTATAAAAGGGCCTTGGATAATCCCCTGTAGCATCATCACTTATTATACACTCCACAAATTAAATACTATTTTACTACGTTTATATTTTGTTATTAGTAATACAATTCTAATTAAAATTCTATATAACAATTTAAAGGTTGCTTTAAGTCTGAAAGTAATTAAAAGTGTTTGCCGCGCAGAACCCTTACATTAAATAGTATTATTATTAATAAATCCTAAGTTTTTGTCATCTCTCAAAGTTGCTCGCCGTTGTTTTCCTTTTAAATAAATTAAATATTTTATTATAATTTATTTCTTTTATTTTTCCCTTGTCCTCCTCCTTCTCTCCTCCTTTTCTCCTCTTTTCCTTGCCTTCTTCTAGACAACTGACCGACAACTGGGGACCTTTCCAAACGACGACGACGATTGAGCCTGGCGACAAACGACAAAACGCACAGACCACCTAGCAAAAAAAAACTTTTGCCGCGACTGTGTTTCGAACTTGGGTTCGATTTCTTAGGTTTATATTATATTAATTTTTATATTATTTTGAAGTGATTTTTCGATCACTATAGTAAGTTCACCTTTGCACCTCTCACTCATATTACTATATTTTTACTGCAATAACAGTGATTGTGGCTTAATTGCTGATTCACTGAGTGTAAGTGTTCAATTATTAAATTTTTTTTTTCCTAGTTGACCATTATAGAGTGTTAAATCCTCTTAGTCCTAGAAGAATTAACATTTTTTATTAATACAAATTGAATTATTAATTTAATTTTTTTTATTATTAATTATTGTTAATTTTGGTTGACTTAAAAGTACATTGTGCTTATTCCCAAATATATTGCAATATTTAATATTGGTAATTAATTGGTTGAATTAACTTGATTGTTATTCCCAATTTAACCTTGCAATCCATTTATTTTAAAATTAATTTTTTATAATTATTACTTTATATTGAAAATTTTTTTTTCTATAAATTTAATTAATAAAATTTTTTTTATTATTTGGAGCAATTATTGACGAACTTTTATTATTTTTTTTAATAAATAAGAAGTAAATTAAAATCTTCCCACTAGTATGTCCAACAATTTGGCAGAAAAAATGGATAACATGCAAGTGGATGAAATAGAAATTGACTATGATGCTGACACTGTAAGTTCTTATAAAGTTAATCATAAAAAATCTTATGCTAACACAAAGAATTTACATACTGCAGGATGTGGAAATGACAGGAAATACAAACAAACCAAACCCCCTTCCCCCAGTACCACAGAAGGAAGTAAAGCCTCTAGTGCCTCAAGAAGGTCTTCCAAAAGGCTTCAAAATAAAAAAGCTTCCTCTGCCACAACAAATCAGCAACCTATCTAGTCATATAAAAGAGTTGAAGACAGAAAATATGACGTACAAAGCAAAGGTAGACACCTTGTGGGATCAGGTCCAAGAACTCAGGAACCAGATTCAGGCCCAGGCCCCTCCTCAGTTGCCTCCCAATCAGCCTCAGTTTCAGGCTCAACCTTCACAGCCACCCAGCTCAACCATCCAAAATCCAAATACTATGGAAGTAGAGCAATGGAAATGGGATTATCTAATGAGTCACTACCAACAGAATGTGCAACACCCTCCTCATCATCAGCCTGGCCCATCCAGAACACCCAATTTCCATCCACCTCCTCATCCCTACCAACAAGGCAGGAGAAAGAAGGCCCAAGCACAATCCCAAACCCAGTCCCAGGGGAAGTTTCCTCCTCTGCCATGGTAAGTAATTTGGCTGATAGTCTCTTGGGTATGTTTTCTAATAAATCTTCTTCTGCAGGTAATATTATTGAACATGGTGAAAGAACAGTTAAACCTGTTAAAAGACAGCTTCCTGTAACTAGTAGCCCTATTGATGTAATTAGCAAATTGTCATTTGATGAACCTTTACATTTAACTTCTACTTCTTTAATTAATCCTTCTCTTGCAATTAAAAATGATTCTGTTCCCCCTGAAATCTATACCTTAATTGAAAAAACTTCTGAGGAAATATTGAAAGATACCCTTGATTTTAATATTGTGAAAGACAAACATGTGAGAGATGTGTTAATCCATGAAAATGATAGATTAAATAATTTACACTTGCAATGTAAAGTGAGTTCTTCTGTACAAGATACAGCTTATTTAAAAATCAAAGAAACCTTGAATATTGTTCTCAGTCAACAAAAACAAATAAGAAGTGACCATAGAGCTATCTCAGATAGAAATATCAGTCTACATAAGACCTTGAGTGAATTGAAACCCCTTATTGAGGAAAAGTATTCATTCAAGAATGAAATAAAATCTCTGCAAAATGAGTTTAAGAAGCTAAAAAATGATTTCCATGCACTAAGTACCAAACACTCAGTTTCTGAGGACAGAAATGTTCTATCTCTTGCAAAAGTAAATGACCAGATGTCTGAAATTCCAAGAATAAGAAACTATGTGTCTGACCTGCAGGAAAAGTTCTCAAACTTAACCATCAATAATGAATTCAATGAGATTTCTGTAAATAAGCTGCATAAAAATAAAGGGAAAAAACCTGAGCAAAGTTCATCCTTTCTTCCTCATATTTCAACCATTAAACAAACTGACAATGAGTCTGTAAAATCTTTTGCTACTAGCAAAAAATCTTGTGATGGTCATGCACCAGCTGTTTCTGTAAATAATGAAATTTCTGAACACCTGGCTAAACTTCAGGAATTATTAATAATGAATAATTCAAACCAGAAAGTGGACCATCCCAGTAGTCAGAAAAATTGGCCTAAGTTAGACCAATATCCTACCTTTGATGGTGATTCTTCCTCTGATTGGCAACACTTTATCCAAAGAATTGATAATTTAAAGAGATCTTATAAACTACCTGATGAGGAAATTGTTTCTAAGCTAATTTCTTTATTTTCCAATGTAGCCTTGATGTGGTATGAATCTGTTCTTTTAGATAACAATCATTATACATGGAATGATTGGAAATCCTTGATTGAGAATCAGTTTGGTGGTTCAAAATTCAGGTTAGCTCAGCAGAGACTGTATGAGAATACTAGATATGTATCCTCCTCTGTTGAAAAGCCCATTGTTTTTCTGATGAAAATAACTAAAATCCTTAGATCAATTGATCCAAAGACGGATTATGATATTTGGAGAGATAAAATCTTGTATAAATTACCAAATTCTCTTAGGGATTTGATTGTGGCTAGAACTGAGCATGTAAGGGAAAATTCTTCTATCATTAATATCTGTAATAAGGTACTGCTCAACCATAGATATGAACCAAAGAATTACCTTGGTAAATCTTATAATGATCAGAATAAACCTTCTATAAAGCTCCCAGAAAAATCTGGTAAACCCTCTGCCCCAGTTGCACCTAAAAAATATGCAACAAATACTTGTTATAAATGTAACAAACCGTGGCAGAAGGGTCATGTTTGTGACAAGAAAATTCATCTTGTTGAACAAAATGAAGACACTGATGAAGTTGAACTTGATGTCAATAATTCTTCCAGTGACTGTGAAAGTAATATCTCCTATGACAATGAATCTGTTAAAGATGTTTTAATGTTGGAACATGATGTCCATTATTTAAATAATATATCTGAAGATTGTGTATTGAATTTATCTTCAGTAGAAAATGCTGAGATAATTAAAGATATTACTAACAATTCTATTCCTATATCCCCTTTAAAGGCACCTGTTATCATTAATGGTAAAAATGTTGATGTAGTTCTTGATTCTGGTGCTGGAGGAAGTGTAGTGTCTGAAAAAGCTTTGGCTTCAGTGGATAAGGAATATTTGAGTAAATTATTACCTATAACTTCTGAAAAATGGATAGGGTATGGTTCTACCTTATTTCCTATTGGCAAATACAAAACCTCTGTATTCTTCACATATAATGGTGGTTTTGTCAGAGCTGTTTGTGAGTTTTTTGTCATGAAAAATGATAATTTAAGCAATTGGTTTATTGTGGGAAATGATATTTTAACCATGTTTGGTGTGAAACTGGACCCAGCAAATAATTGCTTTACCTTAGGAATGAATGGGAAAAGGAAATTCAAAATTTCCTCTCCTAGAACTTCTGGGCATTTGTTGAAATCTTGTAACTCACTGATCCAGTATAAAGGTAGAACAACAACTGAAATGGATGATTTATTACATGAAATAAATACCGCTTCTTTTGGTGATCAGTTGACTAGTGAACAAAAGGATTCTATTGTTGCCTCTATTACCTCTATCCCTATGGCTTTT
This sequence comes from Hemileia vastatrix, assembly GCA_030280995.1. Taxonomy (NCBI): domain Eukaryota; kingdom Fungi; phylum Basidiomycota; class Pucciniomycetes; order Pucciniales; family Zaghouaniaceae; genus Hemileia; species Hemileia vastatrix. The sequence continues at coordinate 14,594,690 of JASXTE010000016.1, forward strand.
GCTCATGGTTCTCATGTCTTGGGAATCGTTCAGGAAGAGATGAAAATTACCTTATCCTGTAATTTGAGTGATATTCCTCCTACCCTTAAGAAAAAACCATATCCTGCTTCTCCATCAAAAAGAAAAGATATTGAAGATAATATTGAAACATTATTGAAAATGAATATCATTGAGAAAGTGGATGTCACCCCCAAATATTGTGTCATCTCCCCAGTCTTGATTTCATATGAAAAAGATAAAGCTAGATTATGTGGAGATTACAGAGCTTTAAATACTTATACTGTTGATGATATTTATCCTTTACCCAGAATTAATTCAATACATGCTACCTTGCAAGGTGCAAACTTTATTAGTTGTCTGGATGGTAATAAAGGTTATCATCAAGTTCCAGTTGAGAAAAATTCTCAAAATTTTTTGCTTATTGCTACTCATATGGGAATATATAAGTATGTTAGGATGCCATTTGGCCCTAAAAATGCTCCTTCAGTTTTCCAGAAAGTCATGGATAACACTTTCCATCAAGAAATTATTGAAGGTTGGCTCATGGTTTATATTGATGATATTATTGTTTTTTCTAACACTTTTGATGAACATATGATTCACTTGAATAGAGTTTTCCAAAAAATGGATGAAATCAATATGACCATATCTTTAAAAAAGTGTAAATTTGGTTTTCAATCTTTGAAAGTCCTTGGCCATGTTGTGTCAGGCTTACAAATTTGTGTAGACCATAATAAAGTTGCTGCCATTCAAAATGTGAAAGCACCAACTTCTGTAAGAGAAATCCAAAGTTTTTTGGGTATGTGTGGCTATTATGTAGAAGTTTTAGCACAGAGGAAAGCTAAACACAGGTCAATCAGCAACTGTGCACCTTACAACAACAAGTAACTACAACAAAGCGTGTGCTAAAACTGGACAAAAGACTCTATTCTCCCCACACAGTGCAAAGACTGTCAGATGCGGCCAAAAGGGAAAGCAGTGGACAGGAAGAAGCAGTGGAAGGGATAAAGAGAATAGAGAGAAAGAGAAAGAAAAAGATTTGGATTTCATTGCAAAAACAAACATACCTAAACACAGGTCAATCAGCAACTGTGCACCTTACAACAACAAGTAACTACAACAAAGCGTGTGCTAAAACTATAAGGGACACAAGTGTGAGCTGCTGTGGTTAGGACTAAAAGAATCAGAGAAAAGATAACAGAAAAGAAAAGGAAAGAACCTGGACAAAAGACTCTATTCTCCCCACACAGTGCAAAGACTGTCAGATGCGGCCAAAAGGGAAAGCAGTGGACAGGAAGAAGCAGTGGAAGGGATAAAGAGAATAGAGAGAAAGAGAAAGAAAAAGATTTGGATGGGGAAAACGGAAATGGCAAAGAGAGGGCTCATTATATGACAAAGTCCACCATCCAAAACAATAGAAACTAACACGACGTCGACAAAACTACTAAACTACAATACAGAAAAAGAGACAGGTTCACATCCAAGGAAAAAGTTCCCAGCCGGGGAAAAGATTCACACTCCAGGTAAAGAAACACGTCCTCGAGGTCCAGAATCAATACATTGACTCCGGGTGGGAAAGAAATGTTGTTCTTGATGCTGGAGCTCGTATCTTTGAAGTTCCTCGGCGGAAAAGGTCAGGAAAAGAGGATATGAGCAAGGAGAATGACTTGAGACGATGGTAAGAAGCTGGAGTAAGGAATGGGTCAGGTATTAGAGGCAGAAATTTCAACACCCCCCCTTAATACCAGACCCATGAGTTTGAGGAGATAAGACAGCTTGACTTTTCCTAAAGATTTTGTAAGAAGATCAGCCACCATGTGTTCAGTTGAAATGTGTTGAAGCTGAAAATGATTTTTGTTGATGCTTTCAGTAATCCAACAAAGTTGAGTGTCCACATGTTTTGATCTTTGACGGTATCTGAGTGAATCCTTGCATTGTGAAATGGAACTGGCATTGTCAGCAAGGATTAAAGGTGAAGGTGACTTAGGAATATTGAAGGAAGTAAGTAATTTAGTCAGCCAGATTGCTTCACATCCAGCATCCACAATGCCTCTGAACTCAGCTTCAGTACTAGAGATAGTGACGACTTGCTGCTTTTTAGAACTCCAGGAAATAGCTCCTCCATTGAGTATGGCAACATACCCTCCAGTTGAGCGCCTGGTATCAGGATCCCCAGCATAATCAGTGTCAGAGTAAATAAGAGGACAGAGTGATGGATGATTTGGAATTGGGCATTTTCCTCCAAAAGTGAGAGATGATGATGAAGTGGCACGCAGATATCTGAAAGTGTGTTTGACAGCAAGCCAGTGTTTGATACCTGGTTCAATGAGATGTTGAGATAATGCACCAACTGCAAAAGAGAGATCAGGTCTTGTTGCAACAGACAAATAGTTGAGTGCACCAATAGCAGAGCGGTAATTGATTTTCAGAGCATTGAATTCAGCAATTTCTTCACTGGTTGCTTTGACAGGATAATCATTTGGGGATAAGGGAGTGAGACAGGGATTACAGTTGGCCATATTCCAGTTGGACAAAACTTTTTCAGCATAAGAATCTTGTGATAAAGAAAGAGTACGTGCTGTTCTGTTCCTGGTGAGACGCATTCCCAAAATCCAAGTGGCAGGACCAAGATCATCCATCTCAAATTCAGTTTTGATTTTGTCTTTGAACCAAAGAAAATGATTACCAGTAATGACCATATCATCAACATGAAGATAAATGATACAGATTTGTGATTTGTTTCTCCAAACATACACACACTGATCACACTTAAGGGGGGAGAAGTTGAGCTTGCACAAGTAGTCATTTATACGTGAATTCCAGCAAAAGGGAGCTTGTTTGATGCCATAAAGAGGACGCAACAATTGGCAAACTTTACCTTCATTTCCAGCAGTTAGTGTTCCTTCAGGTTGTTCCATATAAACAGTTTCATTTAAGTTTCCCTGGAGAAAAGCTGCCACTACATCCATTTGATGAACATCCCAGTCAAAATAAGCTGCTAAAGAAAGAATGGTCCTGAGAGAAGTGATCCGTCCAGTGGGTGCAAAAGTTTCATGAAAATCTATTCCTAGGATTTGAGAATATCCTTTTGCTACACAACGGGCTTTGAACTTGGAAACACCACCATCAGCATTAGGTTTAACCCTGAAAACCCACCTGCAGCCAATTACATTAGCTTTTTCAGGCCTGGGGACAATTTTCCAAGTGTTACAACGCTGAAGTGCTTGATGTTCATGTTTCACAGCCTCTGCCCATTCTGCTGAATATTTGGAATAGATTGCTTGCTTATAACACTGGGGTTCAGGAATTTCATGAGCTAGCAAGGGAGCTTCTAGAGAGAAAGCAAAGGCATTTGCTGCATATAACCCAAGAGGGTCAGGAGAATCAGAGTAGGAATCATGTTGATAATGATCATAATAAATCTGACGTAAATGTTCAGGAGTGGATGTTTCAGCTGAAGAGTTGTCAGAATAACTGGGGGATTGTGATGAGGGAACATAATCAGGATCTGCTGGATTGTCTGGCTCAATTGATGAATATGATGGATCAGATTGACTGGAACCTTCTTCATCTGGGACATTGGAATGAGGTAATCTTGTTAAGTGGCCAGGTGAAGGACAAGGAGTTGAATTAGAAGGTGTGCCGGACATGTGAAAATCAGAGGAAGAAGAAGAAGAAGGAGAATTATCTTCAGAATGTGAATCAGAAATGTTTCCTGAGGATGGATCATGAGTTGGAGACTCAGAAGGAGATTGAGCTGGAGAAAAGGAAAGTCCAGGTGTTGGAAGTGGTTGACTGTCATGAATTTGATCTGGAATTTGCTTCATCAGTTGTGACCATTGAGGGCGCTTAAATCTGGAGTCAAGAAAGGGGAAGAAATTTTCATTGAAGGCCACAGATTTGGCAATAACAATCTTTTTAAGCTCAAGATCCCAAACACGATAATTTGTTGTTCCAACTTCATATCCAAGCATGACACACTTTCTGGCATTAGCTGAAAACTTTCCAGGACGTTGATGTTTATCAAGAAAAGCATAGCAAGCACAACCAAAAACTCTGAGGTGTGAGACTCTGGGTTTGGATTTATTCCAGGCTTCAAAAGGAGTTGATTTGTTTTGAAGAGCTTTGGTTGGTAATCTGTTTTCAAGATATACTGCTGTTTTAACTGCTTCAGACCATAGGTGAATTGGTGCATTAGAATGAAACATCATGGTTTTGGATTTTTCAGTGGTAATACGGTTTCCTCTCTCAGAAATTGGATTTTGTTGGGGAGTGTAAGGAGCCGTAACTTGAAGAGCAATGCCATGTTGTTTAAGAAAGTTGACCAGACTAGAGTTGATATACTCACCACCACCGTCACAAACAAGCTTTTTGATTTTGAAGCCAGATTGCAGCTCTACAGATGCCTTGTATTCCAAGAAATATTTGAATACTTGGGCTTTTGAGGAAAGAAGGTAAACATGACGGTATGAAGTGGCCTGATCAGTGAACTTAAGGTAATACTGAGAACCATCAAAAGAAGGAGGTTGAATTTTCCCAGATAAATCCGTGTGGATAACTTCAAGAGGATTTTTGGCAACAGGCAACTGGCCAGGAAAGGAAGCATGGGTTTGTTTACCCAACACACACGGTTCACAAAAATGCATTTCAGAATCAGACAAACTAGAACTAGATACATCAGATGCCATTCCATTAAAAAGTTTTTGAATATATGGGGCGTATGGATGTCCTAATCTGTTGTGCCAGAGAGTTAGAGACTGACTTGAAGCTTTTGCATAAAGAGCTGAGGAATTAGGGGGAGACATGCCTTGTGGAACCACAGAAACTTCAAATAATGAATTGGAGATGACTCCTCCCATATAATTCTTTCCATTACGTGAAATAATGAAGTTTGATGTAGGATTAACTGGTGCAGGGATGAGAAGACAACCAGTTCTCCAAAGACGTCCCAGGGAGATGAGATTCCTTCCAAGATCAGGGACATAAAGAGCATCAGAAAAGAAAACTTTTCCTTCCATTCCTCCAGAAGCAGCAACAGTTCCTTTTCCAGTTGCATAGATTGATTTCCCAATACCAGCAAGTTGAATTCGAATGTTGACAGGTTGAAAGGTGATGAAACTGTCTCTGTTGTTAAACATATGACAGCTGGCCCCAGAATCAATAATTGGAGAAAGGTTTGAGGAATGAGAAGCCATGGAAGCAGAAGCGTTGATAATGCAGTCAGAATTTGATTTTTCAGACAAGCAGGCAACAGCTGTAAAAAGAAATTCTTCATCAGAAGGGAAGACAAAAGCACAATTGGCCGTGACAT